>CM077796.1:9001733-10381733 GCA_039737535.1 Lagodon rhomboides
GTTGTCTGACACACTGTGAGAATGTAAATAACCAGATACTGAGTATTTTGAGGAGTTTAACACATGAAGACAAAAGACAAACTGATTCTAAGAAAATGCACATTCAAAGTGCTTGAACAAAGACAAAACATTGTATATGTGCCAGACATTTATAAGATTTATTCACATTCCATCATGCAGTTTGTCAGCAGCCATCATTTACTCTAATCAAAATTACTAGTAAAATAAATAAGTCTTGGTTGCAGCTAGGAGTAGATTTTAAAATTCAACAATACACATTTAAGTTAAAACATGAATAGCTTACCACAACATGCTGTTTCACATATTGTCTTACAGCATTATTATGTAAATGACACAGTATGGAATCACAAAGCTTTCAGATAGTGTAACTCTGATAAGGCACGTGTTTACAGTATAAATCGTTGACTCATAACACTGAGTCTTTGGTCGGGTTCTTCACTGCTCCGTACTGAGTCCAGCTCCAGTCCTGCTCCTGGAGAAAGAACAAACAAGTCAATGCTGCACTATTACACAAACCATTTTCCACTACTACTATCTGAACAATTTCATGCCATTCTTACATTTTTTAACCTGAACCCTGACCTCAAGCAGGTGAACCTGCGTGATCTAATAAAGACTAAAGGCAAAGGTGTGCTTTTAAGAGGGGAAAAAGTAAATACAAAGTGATCATATATGTGGTGCCAACTACTATTTTCAACAATCAGGTTATTTTTACAGATGCCTTCAGCCAAGTCAAAAAAAAAATTGTGAGCAGTGAGTTTGTGTACAATGGGTCCGTTTACAAGCATGGATTCACTCCCTTACACCTCTATACCATACCATAACACTGTGCTCCGTCTCCTGGGTGGTGTCTTGCAGTAGAGAAGTAAGCTGACTCAGGTAACGTTGATTTTCATCCAGTAATTCATGAACAGTTTCACTGAAAGAGACAAGGTACACAGGATGACTTCTTGTGGCAGCTTTGAGATTTGTCCAAAACCCAGCAGCTACTTTTGAGAGATCATTCAACCCAATCTGCAAGTGTAGAATAAATTCATCTTCTAAACTGCAATGTTTTACTGTGGATATTTACTTTATTTAAGTCTGTGAAACTTGCGGCAGAGAATTTTGACCTAACAGATCTTACCTGTCAGAGGGTCGTTGCACAAGTGATTGTGGTGGAGAATTGCTCTGGGCCTAAATGAACACAACCACACCCTGTATTAGCTACAGTATTATTGGATGACTAACACATTTAATACCCTACCGCCGAGCCTCAAGTTCATACAACATCACTATTTGCCATTTGTCATATACTCACACAGGCAATCTTGAGGAGGTACCAGAACTCTTTCTGTCTCTTCATTTGCATCTGCATCACTGCTGCCTCTGCGGTTTTTATGTTTCCCACCGCCCTCTCCAACTTAGGGAACAAATCAACGATGCGACGCTTGCACACCAGAATTGTACTACAGAAAAGGAGAAGGATGAGAACAATCACAAATCACACACAGAGGGAACAGTAAAATGATACCCGAGTTGTGCTGAGCCTTGCATGATTGTACCTCAGGTGAGTGTACAAGTCTTTGAGCACCCTGTCCTGGTTCTGAACTGTTTGGAGTATTGTCTTCACCATGTCGGAGCTGTCACTGTAGCCATGTGGGGGGTCAGGACCTGTACGAAAACATTCTGTTGTTATCATCCAAGCACTATAATTTGAAACACAAGACACATACTACCTACCATCCTGCTTTTCCTGGCCACAGCCATGCTGAGGAATTAATCTGAGCAATGGGGACCCCTGTGGCACACTTAGTGAATCACTCTGTACATCTTTTCAGCTGACACATTTACTTGTTATACAACTGAATTGTAGCCATAGCAACAAGCATTATCGAATTCCTCAGCACTCTAATTGGCAATGAAGAAATAAAGGAGGCCCCATAACAAGGGTTGCAAGGATTATGAGATTTCATGGTACGGCTGTCTTGGAAAATTCCAGTTTCACAGCAGTAAACGGTATTACACAATTATTATTATTAGCACAATGCCCCCTACAGGAATTAATACAGAAGGAGTTTTTTTGGTTGACAAACACTTTGTCATAATTACACAAATACTAATACAGTAGGATATATTTAAAAAATAAAAATAAATCTGTAACACTGAAACTGTCGAATCTAACACAATAGATAAGCAAATTTACATGGTATGATAACCATCAATTTTCGTACCATGGTATACACAGAAGCGGTATACTGCTGCAATCCCACCTATAACCCATGTCTACTGTTTTAAATGTGGAGTTATTTGTACTAACTTTTGCATTTAGCTTTCAGTTGCTTGTAGAGTTCAATCGCCTTCTGCTCACTGGAAAAAGGGCAAAAACAGAGAGTGAACATGTACATACCAGTTTTTTTTCTCAAGTCTGTCTTAAACTCTCTCCATGGTGCTAATGGAAATGACAGGGGATAAAATCCAGTCCTCTTTCCATTAAAAAATATGTTCTAAAGTTTATTTTAAGTTAATATGAGGCTTCAGCAGCAGTCTGACTCATCACAGCAAGTGGATATCTTCCAGAGTTACAGTCTGTCTAGTATCAAACTTTTCCTTGGTGAGCTGCAGCAGAAGTAGCGCAAAGTACGGCCTGTAACTTCCATTGAAACCACTCTTGGAACAGATTTCTTACAAGCCAGTATGAACAGAATTAACCTATACAGCAATTCAAATCTGTTTAATTATCCAGATGGGCACCTGACTATGGCTTTAAGACCTACTTGAAAGAATGTTAACCAGTCACTTAAGGAAATCATTATCGTGTAAACATAACAGAGTTACTCACAGCTGTTCCATGACATCACCCTGTCTCCTTGCAAACGGACTCCTCTGCAACTCCACAATCTCAAAATGTACTGCCACAATCTCTTCATCCAGATACCCCACATCTGCAACCTACAGCAAAATAAAACTGGTAGCATGTGATGGTTTAAATCACTGCGAGTACATTTGTTTTATGAATTTAACAACTGTCCTACCTTCATATACCCATCAGCCTTCTCTTCATTTTCCTGCCAAGTCTTCAGTAATTTTTCCGAGGCTTCAGAAAAAACACAAAACAACAGATATCTTATTTAAAAGCTTCAGTAATGACTTTAAATGATGTACCACAGCCAGAGATTAACATCTACTCACAGACGCCGGTGTGTCTCTGCTTGGTGTACTGCTCCAGGTCGTGCTGGATGCTGGTCTTAAAAAAGGCCAGTTTGGCTTTGAGCTGCTGCGACTGGGAGAACAGCAGGTTCTTGTATCGTGTTAAGTTGGTGTTGTAACGCAGCAGGCTCAGTCTACACAGACACAAACACAAGGTAAGGATGTTTCAGTGTGTGGGTGTATCAACTATATGTGTGCGCTGCTAGTGCACTTACATGGCAGCTCTCTGTCCCCGGTACAGGCGGATGTAGTCCTCTTTCAGTCCACAAATGTAGCTGACTGCTTCCCCCCACACCTTTCTCAGTGCAGACAGTGGCAGCTGTGTTTTTGTCTCCCTCACTGAGACAACATATAGTTCACAAAACCACAAAAATGTTTGACATGGTCAACTAAAGTCCCTCATTTTAAAAATGTGATAATGCTGCAACCGATGATCATTTTCATTGGTGATTTATCTGTTGTTTTTTTTCTCAATTACTTGATTAGTTGTTTGGTTGAAAAAAAATTGCATTAGTGTTTTCCAAAGCCCCCAACATGACGTCCTCAAATGTTGTTGTTTTGTCCAAACCGCAAAGATATTCAGTCTACTGTCATAGAGGAGTAAAGAAACCAGAAAATGTTCTTGTTTGAGGAGCTGTAATCAGAGAATTTTTCATTTTTTTCTTTAAAAAATTGCTCAAACTGATAAATCCATTGTCAAAATAGTTTGTTATTAAGTTGACAACTAATTGACAAATCGATTAATCATAGCACCTCTAGACAATATTAAGAGAGCTGAGGCATATTCATTAATTCACACTGGAGTTTAAAAATAAAGCTTTTCAAGACAAGTGACTCAAAAAGGTTTTATTTTCCTTTCTTTAGAAGATAATTTTACAGCTCAGGATACATTTATCTACGTATGTCTTACCTATAAAGTTGACACTGTCAGGCAGAGGTCTGGCAGTCAGTGGTCCAGAGTACTTGGTCAGGCTCTTATCGAAGAGGAAGACTATGGAGCTGTCACAGCCTCGCTGAAAGCAGAGAACAAATATGACTGTGGCTCCTACAGTGTAGTGTGTGTAAGTAAGTAAGAAGAGGTTCATTCACTGGTAAAAAAAAAATGTAGAAATGACCAGAAATAACAAAAACAACAATAACAATAACCAAAGATTTCAAAACAAAAGTCTTCTGCTGCCTACGTACGTTTGTCTGGGCCTGTTTGACATTAGGTATTATATGTTTATGTGTGTGCGTGTCACATACCAATCCCTCTGGCAGACAGTGTGAGGGCGGTCTGCGTGGGTCGAGGGAGATTCCCGTCTCCAGCAGCAGCTCCTGACTCAGCGGGGAGATGTGGGACTGAGTGTGTGTCTCCAGACGAAGCTGCAGGGAGTGTAAGTTCTCCTCAGCACCCAAAACCAACGAGTGCAGCTGGGCTGATGTCATGTCCAACACATGAATCACCTGGGGGGAAAAAAGGAACACAGTCAGCAGATTTTCTTTCCATGCTGTCCTCAGCTGGGATGCATGAAACCATAAATCCACTCAATAAAATCTGGTTTTAGTGAGTCTAAACACAGGCAGGCTTCATGTTATTAACCTTCATGTTGAGAATATTCTGTAAAGCTGTGTAGCAGCTCGGCTTCTTTGTGTCTGGATCCAGCCCTCCACCTCGTGCTGCAGGGTCCCACAGCAGCAGCATCTGCAGAAGAGACTCAGTTGGTTCCAGCAGCGGCCTATGAACACACACACACATTCAAACACACACAAAGGTTAGATTTAAGTCAGAATGAAGGAAGCTCGACTGCATAAAACGAGTCGTTTTGTCTCTTCTACCTGCTGAGATTGTTGGGATATGGGAGGTGTGTCGAGAATCTCACTTCCCCGTTCATGTCTTCCACTGCCATGATGTCTTTGGGACCTTTGTTCTTGACTTTACTTGTCCTGTAAAAAAGACAAACATAAAACCATGGAGAATGAAAAATAAAGCCAACACAATGAAAACTGAATCCACAAAATGTTGAAAACATTCAGAGAAATCTTCTGACTACATACCACATAGAGTATTTGTATATATTGGTTTATATACAGTATATATAAGGCAAAATGTAACATGTGTCTGTGCCGACAGTTTCAGGATGCAGCTGCGTGCTGTCTCTATGTTGACTCACCACTGTACAGGCTGCATGTGGTGTAAAAAGGGTCGAAAGCCACAAGTGCATTCAAAGATCACTGTCCCAAAGCTCCAGTAGTCCACTGTTACAGTGTAGGGTTTACTCTCGAACAGCTCTGGAGCCTGACACACATACAGACACATTTGTATAAAAACAGGGCTTGATTGTTGATTGATTGATTATTTTTTTTTTTTTGCACAGCAATGCATTAGTGACACAACTCTTACCAGATACTGGAGCGTTCCAACAAAGGATGTACACAGACTGCCCTGATCAAGGTCTTTAGCATAACCCAGATCTATGATTTTATGGACAAGCTGGAGAAAAACAGTTTCATAATGAGAACAAATCACAGAAAATCATATCACAGATAAGAGTGTGCAGATTGAACAGGCTGCATTCATCACCTTCCCATCAATCTCCTGCAGAACGATGTTCTCTGGCTTTAGGTCTCTGTGAATGATCTTGTTTTCATGGAGGTACTGGATACCAGAACCTGTGTTTGTACAAAAAAAAAAGAATAATAACAATAATTTATTAATTTATGATAATACATTATACATTCAACATGTGATAACAGTGACTTATTGTCAAAGTAGCAGGGGAGGAAACATTACCAATGTCACTGAGCAGCGAGAGGATTTCACTCTCCTTTAGCCCACAGCAATTTTCTGGTTTATTTAACACCTAAATAAAGAGGCATAGAGAAAGTTAACAGTTTAATGTTTGAAAAGACAACTAACTGTTTAGGGTCTTTATAAAATACCCACATGATACCTTGCGTAGGTCTCCTTTTGAGCAGTACTCCATAGACAATAGAGGTAAGTCATTTAAAGCTATGGTGCTCAGCTCTTCAGGAACTTCTCTGGCCTGAACCACATTCACATGGTTGAGCCTGTAACAGGGAGAGACCACAGCACACGAGAATAAAATGTACACTGAAGTTTGTTCATAGGATTCTTTGTGAACACAGGCAGGTGATTTTTATTTACACTCACTTCTTCATGATCTGAATCTCTCGGCTCCAGCGATCTTTGTTCTTGGAGTTGAGCTCCAGGCGGCAAAGTTTCACAGCAATCTTCTCTCCCGACTCCTGCTCCAAACACAGACAGGGAATAAAACCACGCCACAGGCTCATCTGGGGCTGAGGTTTATGTTCTCATCAGCATACAGGTGGACGACAGAACTTACGAGGTGCTGATACAGGTAGACGTGCCCAAAGCCTCCCATCCCAAGCCTCTCCTTCATCTCCCAGGAGCCACACAGCTGGCTCTGTTTCAGTGCAGTCCGCTCCATGGTGTGAGTCTGTGGGTATAATGAATCATCACTGTCCAGAAACATTTTGGACTACATTGAAGAACATGCTTGTGTTCTATAAGGCTTTTTATTCATGCGTGTACACGTCTGTGATGTGTCTCAATGAAGGAATATCACAAATGTTATTAAACCATTTCCTATTCTACTTGCTTAAATATCAGCCACTTTACGAAAGCTTAATATAACATTTATTTCGTTCTATTGCACATTAAAGTTAAATTTCAGTGGTTTAGGTAGATTTTTGTAGGCTCCTTGCTGAATATAACTTTTTAGCTGCAACGGTGACCTAGTTTATCCTCCTGAGGTGACTCACAGTTTAATCTTCAATCACATTTACTGCTCTGCCTGTTACACTTTAGCTTTCCTAAAGCTGAGGTTAGGAGGTTAAGCGCCATTTGTCCAGTGTCAGGTTCAGGGAAGTCACGGCAGTTTGACAATGCCGATTAAAAAGTCTAACATTATCAACTCACCTGTCCTGGAGGTCAGAGTCGGCACAGACGGCTATTAGCTTGCTTTAGATGTCAGAACATTGTTGCTTCAAAGTTAGCTAACCGTGTTGTTTACGGCTCGTTTTCTTCGTTAGTGTTCAAACGAGGAGGCTGAAGCGGCGAATATACCTTCACAACTCACAGTCCATCAAACACGGCCATGAAGTGAACAGACACGTTGTCTTTTTGTGAGAGTTTTTTGGTGAAAAGCCACAGAGAGAGGCGGACAACTTGGTCTCTGCGTAAAGTGAAAGTGTAGACTGACAGGGAGACGGCGTTTCTGCGCATGCGTGTGTGCGGACGGGACGCAGGAGGCTCTCTGCAGGACTGCTCCCTCTGTTGGGGAATTTCCCATCCCACCCACACCCGAAGTAGCTGACGAAGAGTAAACTGGAGGATTTAATGTCAACAGCCTCCTTGATTTTTTCCCCCCTTTACAAACAAAGCAAGCAGTAGCAGCACAGCATGAATATATCCAACACTTTCACAAGGTCTCACCGCTAGGTGGTGCCATATGACAGCATACAGCCCAGTACACACACCAACAGTGACAGATGTGAATTTGGGTGTCTCTGAAGCTGTATGGTTATGTTTTTGTCAGCTAATTCCTTATTTAACAGTCACTCAGACGGTGACCCAAGACCAGAAAGACCTATATACACACACACACAAGAGAAAAATGAACACGGGGATTCACGGCAAACACACTTCCCATACACATGACTTATTGTTTCCATATTAAAGAGGCTACAAGTGGAATTTTGAATGCCAGAGTATTATTTTCTTTTTTTTTTTAAATCTTCAGACAGACGGATCCATTTTCAATTGTAACCCATTACATTTGTGAGGAGCATTGTATTGATTCAAGATCGCTTTACAAGCTCGGTTTAAACATTCAACTAAATGTCTTATGAACTTACATTATGATGAGTGTCTAGATATGATCAGAAAGCAGAGATAATGAGGCTATTCTTCTCCTACAGACCCTTTTAGATAAACAATGTGGACTGAAACGTCCTTCTGTTGGGTAAAGAGGAACGTCCCACCTTTTTTTATTTGGGACAGCGGTTCGCAAACTTTTTCCCAAACTTAGTCTCCAAGTGGCATGTTTACAGCTAAGATTTTGAGAAGAAGAGAGAAAAGAATGAAGCTGAGGGTGAGATGCCGCGTCACATTTTCCTTGTCTTTGTTGTCGTCTTGTCCCCCGCCTTTAAGCTAGAGGAAGAGGTGGACAGTGAGAACATAATTGTAGAATTGTAGGTCATCTGACAAGCAAACAGAAAAATTGTTAGTGTCAATGTGGTTCCTGAAAGTTATCCCTCCAGGTTTTCAAATACATTTTTAACACATTTAAGATCCTTGAAATCCTTCAAATGACCAGAAATGCACATCAAATTGAAATTTGAAAAAGGACAATTTCTCCAAATAATGGAAAAAAAAAACATTCAGCTGAGCTTTCAAATTTGAAATAATACATCTGCGTTACAGACGATTACATTACAGGGATGCAATAAAATATTGCCGTTGTTTTGAACATACCGATTTGATTCTTTCAAGTTCCGGAAGTTTTACGCATCAGGGAGGACTTTTAATTACCCAATCTATGAACCAAGAGATGAGCTAACAGTGGATGATGAAAAATGTGTGTTTTCTCAAGAACTGTCACGACATGCTTAAAATGGTGAGAAAATGTTGATGAAATGGGGTCCAGTGCTATTATTTATAACAACTAAACAAAATACACTGCAACACAAAAAAGCAAAGCAAAAAGATGTTGTTAGAATCATTTTTGTTTTTATCTTTATATTCAGACTGAAAGAAGCCATCGGTTACAATTCATAGTTGGAGAATGAAACATGTGACATGGACACCTGCACACCAGCTCTAACAGTTGCTTCTCGAAACTTGTCTGACTGCACTGTCTTCCACTTTTAATGACAGTAATTATACTTTTTCTCACAGTGGAAAGCAGAAGCAGGGAGATACCTTATGATTGAAAAGAGAAGCTGAAAGCACATGTGATCTGCCATTCTTATCACTTCCTGTCATCTCAAGTGTTAGCCTGTGTGGTGATGTCAGGGCGCGGGGTGTGAAAATGTATGTTCCTGCTTGTTTTTCTGCCCGTTTTACCTTATAGGGCTCCCCAGGTTTTGTGATTGTCGCCCCTTTAGAAACAGGAGGAGTAAGTGAGTTTTTTGACGAATAAGTTTTGCGCACACGTCTTCAAGTCTGACGATCAGGTTTGAGAAAATCCGTTGTAGCTGTTTAAATGTTTACTGGGAAAGGAAATGAGTTAACCACGCTTTATCTAGATGGCTGACAATTCTTTGCAAGGCTAGACTGATCTTTATCTGATGAGGTCACTGAACTCAAAATGAGTCACACTCGGCCTCTGTGGGCTTATATTTGCAATTTTCCCGTTCCTCATTTTCTTCACACTGATGTCAGTGTGTTTCTCATGTACAAACTCACACTATCTATAGAAATATAAGCTCCTACGCATTTTAGTGCAGGATGTGACTAACCCTTGGTAACTTATAGAAACATACAGCATGATGGTATGACATACTGGTCATTGTTCTGATTTTGCCTCTCCTTTTAAAAAAAAATGAAATCACCCCAACATATTGTTTTTGTAAATATGACATCTACAAACACTGTTGGACTTTTAAATGTACTTTAGCAGCCAGTGAGTTACCGCAACAGCCCTTTACAGTGACCTAACTGTAAATGTGCTCTACACAGTGTGATGCTCGTATCACAGCTTTTCTTTGCGGCATAATAAACATACTGCCTCTGTATACAGTATGATAATAGTGAAATTATTTTTACTGTAATTAAAGAAACGAATGATGCTTTTCTGTTTTCATTTGATTATGAACACTGCTGGAAAATATTTCACACCGGACACACTTAAAAAGTGATGCTGTGCTCGTGACACATTTCCTTTAATTGTTAGAAGTCTCTTCTTCGACTACAGCGGTACTTCTGCTGCTGTGTGAGCAGCAGAATACTGCAAATTCCCAATTCAAGTAAGTGACTGTAAAATATACGAAACATCAAAAACAATACCCAGAATGCAATGCATATTACAGTACTGCGGTGTATATAAATGTTTATGTAAATAATATATATCGGGCATTTTGCGGTAGGTAACTCTAGAAATTACAGCCAAGTCTGACTGACAGCGTGTGTTTTGTTGGAATTGCTGTTGTTAAGCGTCTTTATGTGAGAAAGTGCTCCTTGTACCAAGATTATTGTGAACAAGGAGATAAAAAAAAAAACACTGTGTAACTGATGCTTTTCATAAGCTGAGATTTTTCTAGCATCTCTTTTTTGTCCCTTCTCTGTCTTTATATGCTTTATTTCACAATCTTTGTACATTTGTAATGGTGCGACATCTTTGACAGGTCTTCCTTGAAAAAGACATTTTAATCTCAAGGGACTTACTGGTTAAATAAAGGTTGAATCAAAAAGAAGAAGCAGAAGATGATTTTATTAAATCAAGACAGAAAATTGCCAATCAATGTATCCTGTGTCTGCTTTTTTCCTGTATGGACAACATCTGCTCGCAGGTGACTCATGCTCGAGGCCCGTAACACTTCCAAAACACGGGCCCCTGATACATTATCTTCAGCATCTCTCATCGCTTTACTGCAGATTTTGTGGGGGAAACAGAAGACTTGCGTCAAATGTACAAAATCAAACACTGCAGGTTGCAGCTGGCTCCTATCACAAATATCCCGGGTTTCCCTGGGTTGGGTAATTTCTGTGTTACACACAGTCCTTATAATAAAACACCTGAGCGGGGCTTAAAGTTGAAATTCATCATAGGAGTGATTAAATGAGCTGATTAATGTGTGCTGTTCAGTTGTGTCATGTTTCCTGACTTGGCATCATGAATGTTTGGCTCATTCCTTAACAGCCTCCGGTGGGCACAGCCTCGCTGAAAGGTGTCATATCTGGCTATTGTCACGTCAAAGAGGAGGAAATATGAGTAACACAGGCGTCAGAGATTTTTGTCATGAAATCCCCAAAAAGCCCTTACAATACCTATTGTTTCAGGGGAAGTTGTGTGACATTATGTGTGTAATATGTGCTAAGTGTGTGGTCTTAAAAGGCAGCTGCTCTGTTATCCAAACCAGATGTTGGAGTTCAGACGTTTAAACTCAGTAATCTGGTAAGACGGATAGCCCTGTCAAGTTTCAGGAAAATGCGCTGTTAAGTGGTCTGACTGATAATAATGCAACTCGTATGTGATTGCAGACAGATGATTCAAGTGGATGTATCACGGTGAACACATCCAGCGGTTTATTTATTCTTTTATTTACTCAAATCTGTGCGTCTTTAGGTTTTGAGGTCTAAGTGACGTTAAAACACGTAAGAGGCAACTTGCTAACACCTCTCTTCATGAGGTCACAAGTGACAGCAATTTACATAGAAATAAGCAAATACAAGTACCAGTAAGTACGGCTTAAAACACTGGAAAACGATCACCTAATAAAAAGCTTTTTAAAGATAAAAGCAGGCTTTCAGAGGAAGTCATTAAAGGGACCAAGTGTGTTTTTTCTTATTTTTATTTTTAACATTTTAGGTTTGGTCTCTTTACCAAGAGAAGCTCCTCTCTCCCACAGAAAACACTGCTCCTGAAACGTCTCGTCAGTGGTCACGTATTTAATTCCGTTACTTTACTCCGTTACTACACTACGTCACAATGTCACACATTCACATGATTTATGAGTTTGGTCAAGGACTTTCGTCCATGCCAGGTTGTTAAGGTTATATTATCTTTTGTATTGAAGAAAAAAAAAGTATTACATTGCCAACAAATGCAAAATAGAAGTGTTTTCACTCATGGTCTCAGACTTTTTGATCCAAGTGTATATGTTCAAATAGAGTGTTGGACCAAGCAAATACAGAATATACTGTATATGTAAAAAAAAAAAAAAAAAGCATATATGTACATCACCATGTATATATATTCACATACAAACATGTTCTATCTAATTTCACAGCTTTTTAAGGGGAAATTCAAGGGAACAGGAGGGATAAGGAGATTAATCTCCAGTTTGAGCTGATGCCATACGGCCAGTCTTGTGTGCAGACCAAAATACACTTCAGTTGTAAATTAAAATAATGATATTAAAGCTGTAGTCCTATCAGAACAGATAATTCCATATAGACACGGCCCTGTCTGCTCGCATTCATGTGTTGATGAAATGAAAAGGGAGCGGATTGCTAACAGCTCTCAGTCAGGAGGTGACGACGCTTGTAGCAACTTTAAGCTTAAACAAAGTAATGTTTTTTTTTCTGAGCAATTAAATTATAGTTTGCACTTAATTTAATTCCAAACTTAGTTTGGAAAGCAGCCGATTTCTGTACAGGTTTTTTGTCGTGTTTAAAGTTTTTTTATTCCAACACGAGAACAGGAGTCAGTGTTGCACAGATCAATGCACAGGGAGATAAAAGCATGTACAACAGTTTCTGCATCTCTTAGATTAAAAAGTAGTTCTTATTTCTGCGACACTTCTCAGATGATAAAGAACATGATCAGCTGTGGTGTCTACAAACCAGATTTCAGTTCATGAAATACATTGAGTTTATTGGTATGCCTTCGTAATATCAAAACTGTCATTCCACATAGTGTGACATGATCTTCTTCACGGACAGCTGCAGCGGTTTTGTTTGTACACATCACCAAGTTTGGACATCTCTGTTTTAGTTACATGTGGTTTAAGGGGAAAGAGGGGAGTGTTCAGTGTGAGTGTGTCACAGGACATGACAAATATTCTTTGGTAAAAACTTGCGCTGGTCAGCACTTGAGTATAGCAGTGATGTTTTCATATCTCATTTTAAACCCCTCCCACTATCAGCCTGAGTGTTTTTAAACGGGAGGGAAGGAGGCGAGGATCAGCACTGCAGCACCAGAGCAACTAACAGCCAGCCAGGAGCCAAGAGCCAAGAGCCAGGAGCCACAATTCAGGTGCATATCAGAGGATACAGAGAGGCGATAATAGCCACCGCAGCTGGAAGAGATAACAAAAGAGCTTCAACAAGTTTGGACAGAAAGGTAAACATAACTCTAACAAAGCTTCCTTGAGTGTGAGATTCAGCTAAATGCAAGTTGTTGTAGTTTACTTTATGAGCACTTCATGAGGTCAATTTTATCAACATAGCCTAACATCACAAATCCCACATTATCCCTCGAGTCAGATCAGGAAAATCATACAGCAAAATGCAAGAAACCTCATCAAAAGCAAAGCTTCAGCAATGCAACCATGTTTTGTTCTCATTATCAAGTTGATACTGTGTCCCAGAAATATCTGGAAATGAATGTATATTGCACTCACTGTACAGATAGAGACGGTGTTTACAGTACAGAGCGCTCTGTCGGTCACTCTCACATTAAAACCTCCGCAGTACGGATGTGCACATGCAATCAACAGAGATGTAACACCGTGTGAACTGAACATGAGCACTGAAACCACGTGCCAGTGCGTCTGTCCCGCCACGGCTTAAAGATAAACTCCATGTAAGGGCACATGAGCTTTAAATCCTGTTTTACTTTGTTCCATTTCTGTAACCTTGCTTCCTTTTTTTAGACTGCCTCCAGGCTAAAATATTCCCAGTGAGGAGAAGCGAAACCAGAAGTGGATATGAACCTGTTAGTCATCGTCGCCATCCTTGCGGCATTCAGTGTCGACGAGGTGAGCAACAATAAGAGGAAGTAGCTTTATGTGTAATGTTTATACCGAGGGGATTTTGTCTGAACCGGGTTTGTCTGCGCTCTTCTTCAGGCTTTCTCACGGAGGAATAAGGGATTGTCACCAAAACCACGGGGCACCTTTAAGCGTAAGCCAACTGCAAAGGCAACATCACGCATTATTGATATTCTGCATCTGCTGCATCTGCTGACTTTGAATGTTCTCGTCCTTCTTTCTCCATGTGATCTTCAGAGATGTGTCTGTCCGGGGACGGGAGCACTTACAGGGGGTATGTTTCCGAGTCGGCATACGGTCACAGATGTCTCAACTGGAACAGGTTCACTTACCCTTGGGGACCTTCAGAGGGACTGGGCAACCATAATTACTGCAGGTATACTTTCAGTCCCCAATGTCGCACCTGGATGTGTTCAGGAAAGGTATCACTTGTCTAATATAAATGCTCTCGAATGCTAGGAACCCTAACCAGAGTTTGATGCCGTGGTGTCAGGTCCGAAGAGGAAAGAGGATTGTGAGGGAATTCTGCGATGTTCCCAGATGTAAGGCTGAGATTGGGTCTTTCAAATCAGTGAAATCTTGTACATTTGATTTGTATTTTTCTAATGATCTCCGTTTGCTGCTCCCTCACAGGCTCTACGCCAACAGCGAAGCCTCCTCCTGCTGCAGATACAGGTAGATTTGCTGTTTGAACACGCTTTTTTCTCATTTTGTGGTTCCCCTTCAGCCTGCGCTCACTGACTCGCCCTGTGTGTCCCTGCAGAGCTGACGTGCGGTGAGAAGCCTGAGAAGAGGACGTATAAAATCGTGGGCGGTTCTTTCACACCCATAGAGTCGCACCCATGGGTCGCTGCTATCTTTCACCGGCGGCAGAAGTTCGTCTGCGGCGGCACTCTCATCTCGCCGTGCTGGGTTGTCACGGCTGCACACTGCTTCCCCGATGGGTGAGACAAAACACCAAACACCATCATTTCCTCCACTGCAATTCTCATACTGTAATGGCAGTATGACTCATATGTGGGTGTAATGTGTTTACACTCGTGTGTGTGTGTGTGTGTGTTTTAACCATTTGTGTTTTGGATTTTTTTGTCCAGTACTGATACCAGCCTCCGGGATATGTCTGTGTACCTGGGGAAGACAGCCATCAATGAGACGGATGCTGACAAGGAGCAGAAATTCACTGTGGAAAAGCTGATCATCCACCAACAATACAACGAGACATCATTCGACAATGACATAGGTGCTCACGATTGCACTGTGTGTGTGTGTGTGTGTGTGTGTGAGAGAGAGAGAGAGAGAAAGAGAGATACATTGCTGTGTGGTCGCTTTGTGCGCAGGACTCATGGCTCGTGTTTCTCTTGAAATTTCAGCCCTGTTGAAGATCAAAAGCAGAAGTGGAGGATGTGCGGCGAAGTCAGAGTCTGCACGGACCGTGTGCCTCCCTCCGCCCCACACTCGGCTTCCTGCAGGAATTCAGTGCACCGTCGCAGGATATGGGAATGAGAAATCCAGTACGTACTGCAGAACTTCCACAGATTTAATGACCGATGACTGTTTGTTGTTTCAATGACTCTTCTTCTAACGAACGCTGTGGGTTCCGCAGTGGCGTGGCATTACTCGCAGTACCTTAAAGAGGCCCCGGTGAAGCTGATCTCCCAGGCTGACTGTAAGAGAGAATCGCACTATGGAGACAGCATCACTGAGAACATGTTCTGCGCCGGGAGCCCTGACTGGAGCACTGATGCATGCAAGGTGAGCAAAGAACCCAGTGTATGAATATGTGTGTGCATGTTCATAGAGATCAGAGTGCAAAACTGAAGGCCTCCTCCTTCCATATAGTGAGTCTATAGTCATAGTCCTGCTTTAAAGGGTAACCCCACCAATTTTACACATTTAAGTGTGTTTAAAAGTCTCGGGGAGTACTGCTGCATATGTGAAAGAAGTAGTATAAAACCTTTTGTGGCTCCAGAGGAGGCTGCATTTGATCTGATAAATTGCCGCCAGCGATGTCACTCAGAGGCTAAGTTGCATTGTGGGTAATGTGAATAAAAACCAGTGAATAAAATAATAAACAATGAGTATTTTAATAATGTAAATACTAAAGATATCGGAACTTTTTCTTCACGCTGTGATCACTGACTGGCTTCTGTGTCCTCCCATCTCAGGGTGACTCCGGAGGTCCGCTGGTTTGCGACGTGTCGGGTCGGATGTTTCTCTTCGGGGTGGTGAGCTGGGGCGACGGCTGTGCCAAGGAGAACAAACCAGGTGTTTACACGCAGGTCACCAACTACAACAAGTGGATCGCGGCAAAAACAGGCCTCCCCAAGTACACGCAAGGAATAATGTATCCCACAAAGTGAGGCTGTGGCAGAAGGTCACCTGCTGGGCATTTCATTAGTAGCAGCTTTTGTAGCCTCTGTGTGTATGTAAGCGTGTTGTGAATGTTTATTTAATTATCTTATCTGTAAATAGTGTTCATACTTTTTTATGACCAGCGCTTTCACAAGGATGGATTTTTAATATGAGCTGTCAAAGATTTTATTTATCTTATTTAATTTAATAAGCATTTTCTCTTGTACAAGGCTGGTCCCTGCTGTTATGTATTTTTTTAAACGGTAAATAAAATATTTGTATTAAATATTCACTGTGCACATTCATCTTCCAGCTCCAAACGTTTGTCTCTCTCTCTCTCTGCCGTATACGTGCCTGTTCTTGCATGTGTTCCTCGCTCAGACACTGAGGGGCACTGTTGGGTAAAAATTACACCCAGTTGCTCGAAAGCTTCAAACATACTAAGAATCACAAAGTATTTAGAAACAATGGTGGCATACAAACTGAAGACAGTTGTAGGTGGTTGCTGTTTGGGAGGTTTAATCCACACTTTTAGAGACCAGGAATAACTCACATTTGTTGCAGTTTGGGGACTTTAAATGCTGAATACCGAATTTATGGTGTGATTTGAAACTTATATATTGAAATACCACCTTTGTTGGTCACTCAGAAGCATTCAGTTCAATCATCTCTGCACATTTTATGAGTTATCACTCTAAATAGATATCGGATGTGCTGCTCTGCCGCAGATTTATCTTCAACATCAACATGACACAAAAAGGAAGTTGATCTGAGACAGCTGATGATTGTTGTTGTAAATCACATACGAAAGCCATCTGGCTTATTTTTTCTTGACATCCAGCCCACAGTATATTTGCATTTCATGGGCACAACAACTGCTGCAAATAATTCTCACCATTGTTTAAAAACCTCCGGAGTGAAGCCCCTCTTCAAACAAAAAGATGTTGGTGGAGAGAAATCTTGTCATTTTAATGTCCTTTCTCGTATGCCAAGAAGGTAAAAGGTTACCAGAGCGACAGAATAAACAACTCTTTTCTGCCTCCTGCATTGTTAAAATATTTTCATCTCTGATTGTAATGGAGAGATAGAGGCCGAGAGTGAATTTAGGTCATACATGAACTGCATTGTTCATCCGCTGAAGTGTTCGGTATTACAAATGGGCGTGGTTTTCACTCAAACCATTTCAACATAACAAACATAAGCAAAAACTAAAAGCTAAAGCTAAAGCAGATCATTGAAAGAAAACCATAGTGGTAAAAAGCAAAAGACAGACAAAGGGAAAATTGATTTAAGGTTTGAGATTCCTTTATTTTTTTCATTCTACAACACAGGGTTGTACAACAAAATGCAAATTGGAGTCCCTCTATGCCAAACAAGAAAACCATATTTTACGTAGTGGAGTGCAGAGGATGAGTTAAAAAGTCTCAGAGCCTGAAGAAGGAAACTACTTTGTAATCTGGTGGTAGCCCTGTATCGTTTTGCCAGACGGCAGCAGGGTGAACAGACTGTGGCTGGGGTAGGTGTTGACTTTTAGTATCCTTTGAGCTCCCTGCAGACATCTCACTTCACAGATGTCCATGATGCTCTGTAGAAGGGTACCAAATGATGTTTTGGGTGGTTTTATTTCACCTGCTTCAGAGCCTTCCTGTCCTGGGCCATGCCCGAACCATGCCAGTTTGTGATGTGTCCAGTCAGGATGCATTCTCTTACTCCTCTGTAAAAGCTGATGAAACTTGGCGCCAGAATTGAGCTGACATAAGTTCCCTTAGGAAATAGAGCCTTTTCAGTGCTTCTTTTCCCCACCAGAGTGGTGATGTGTGAAGACCACGATAGGTTCTCTGTGATTCCCAAGGAACTAAATCTGTTCACCTTCTCCACCTCAGCTCCACTGATGTAGACGGGGGTGTGTGTCTTTGCCTCCTTTATTTCTAAAACCAAGAATCAGCCCCTTGGTTTAGTTCACGTTGAACAGTAGATTGTTCTCTGTGCACCACTCTGCAAGATTGTTGATTTCCTCCGGATACGAAGTGTCATCGTTGTTTATAGCGCAACAAATGATAGTGGTGTCGTCTACATACTTTACAATAGAGTTGAGGTCTGGGAGTGCAGTCATGGGAGTACAGCATGAACAGGAGGGGGCTGAGCACACAGCCCTCTGGGGCTCTGGTGGTGAGGACTAAAGTAGAGTAGGTGTGACTGCCAATCCCGACTGTCTCGTGCCTGTTTGTGAGGAAGTCCAAAAATCTAGCTGCAGAGTGTTGTACTCAAGCCCACAGCGTTAAGTTTTCCAATCAGCTTCACGAGTGCCCAGCTGAAATCAGCAAACAGCATTCTGATGTAGCTGTTCATATTTTCAAGGTGTGTGATGAATGAATGTACGTGGATTTGTTGGTTCAAACACAAACAGTGGTTGAAACAATGGTCTAAAGAGGTCCATGATCAGGACACCAGAGTAAGAATTTGATGTTAAGCAGGTATAACATAGTTTGATGTGTGAAGATGGTAACATTAGTGCTAAAAGCAAAGTACAGATGAGTCAGAAGATCACCAAGTATTACAATTCATCATGAACATGAATGTCAATGTCAATGAAAATCGATTACATTGAGATAATTCACTCAAAACCACAAATGTCAACCTCGTGGTGGAGTAGAAGGAAAGTCATGGGATCCCCAAAGACACTAGGATTCATTATCTGGACACCGTAAATGTGTGAACACAATTTTGCATCAAACTACTGAATAGCTTTGAAGTCTGGAACAAAGTGGTGGGCTGACAAACAGAATGACATTGATTGGCCTATCCCTAGAGCCATGCCACTAGCATGGCATAAAAATCCATAAGGTAATCAAAGTGGAAATAGACAACTTCTCAACTTTCCCCACTCAGTGTTTCTCTGTTGGCACCACTGTTGCAAAGACAGGGTTAGCAACACGACTACTGCTAACAGCCTGGCTACGTAGCATGGCTAGCAAAAAAACAACTGTAAGAACCTCAATTTGACCTCCCTCCTTTCACCTTCTCTGCCTCCTCCATCAGCGGGTCATTTTTCTTTTGAAGTGCAGAGTGTCCACAGTTAGTCCAGTTGTCCAAACGTTACCTGGGGATAGCGACCGGGGAAAACAATGCCTCTTCCTGTTTTGGCTGCACAATTGCAGGCTTGTTTTCTTCGTGGCATGATGCAACCTACATTTTTGCGGTAAAAAAAATGAGAGTGAGGTTTATAAGGAACCGATCTATATGCAGATGTTTTTTTCAGTCCGCTGTCATTACACTGTACGATCAGTATGCACCTCAAAATGATGAATAGAAGCAAAAAGTAGTCTTTTGCCAGTTTAATTTTGTCAGAATCATTGCTGTTATACTGGATTGTCACAAAGAAAGTCCTTTGTTGTGGCACATTAGCATATGTGATTCTGATGTACACACTGCAGTACATGACTTTGGGTGTTCAAACGTCAGCTGTGTGCACACAGTGTGGGACTCACTAGTAGTTCTACTAAACATGGTTCTGCTGCAGATCGTCACATCTTGTCAGACAACTTATGATTCCCAGGAGAGCTTAAGTGTGGAGTGTTTACGCGTTCAGTTGTCCACTGACTCACACCTCTCTGTCTAATACCCCATAACTCCAACACCCACAGCACTCCCAAAAAAAGAAACATACCACAGGAACGCCAAAGCATCACTGCTCCGACCACGACGAACAATCAATCAGTGCAAACACATTTACAGCAGCAGCACAGAGAAATACAACATAAACTGTGTTGTCATCCGAGTGCACGTTGCTGCGCTGAACAACCACACTCTCCAACTGCCCGCTCGCATCATTACGGAGAGCACACTTCAGACCTCTCCAAGCAACCTGCCGCTGTGCTTTCTATCAAAGTCTGTTTGGACAAGTCCACATACACAGATAGTTCACAGCGGCGCTATGCTGGAGCCAATCAGGGTCCGTCCCATTCCCCTGCCATTATTCACAGGGACCGGTTTACTTTACTGCTCTTCTACTCTGCCTCAATCCATATATGGATCTGAGATGCTGCGAGTATGAGTCTTACTCCTGTGTAAGGACAATTCCTGAGAGGAGAGGAGAAGAGAGGAGAGGAAGAAGAGGAGAGGGAAGGAGAGGAGAGCCGGGTGGACCAGAGTGTCCAGTCTCTCTGGTTTGGATTGCAGCAGCTTCTCTATACCCAAGCACACATGAAGGGGTGGAGGGGGGGCTCACTTGGCTGCAGATCTCAGGGGTATAAATACTGCTGTTTTTGCTGCTGGGGTCTCCGGTTTCCCCAACATAGAATCAGATCTGAGGAGCAGGGACCACCCCACCAGCAACCACACACACACACACACACACACACACACACACACACACACACACACACACACACACACACACACAGTTAGAAAGTGATACATCTGATTATTTCCTTTTAATATGGAGGAGCACACAATTTCAACCTGTCAGGTGGGTGCTATAGCAGTGGGGCAGCTCTTCACAGAGGATCCTCTGAGTTAAAGTAAAGAAGTTGGAGAACAGTGTGCGGGTGGGGTGCAGCAGGATCTGTAAGTCTCCGTCTGCTGCCCGGAGAGACTCCTTCTCTCAGCTGCAGCCAGCAGCAGGCTGAATCCTTGGGCTTTATTTAGACCTGGACATTTAGGCCCGGAGACATGAACTCCTGACCCACCTTTTAATGAACACAGATCATGTGTCAGATGCAGGTTTGAAAAAGAAAATAAAGAAACAAGATAAAGATGAAGAAAAACAACAAACACCTGCCTTCTTTAACATTACAGGCGCTGCTGCAGCTCCTCACCCGGAGGATTCGCAGATGTGGAGCTGACCTTTGCAGCAGCCTCCAACACAATTATGTTCACGACCTCCTCTGCACACACATATCTCGAAATCACAATCTCTCTCCCCATTAAGTTACCTCCACACTTTCCTTTTTGGGGCTACTGGCATGCATGACGTAATTTGGGAAGCGCTCTCACTTGCAGCGTGTGTGTGTGTGTGTGTGTGTGTGTGTGCGGGGGGGGAGCGTCAGTGCGCACCAACACCAACCCGCTTGGCAGCTGTATTCCTTCGCTGTGATTGGGCGGAGGGCGGTGATTCCTTCTGTCACGATTTGGGTCGCTCCCACCGGAGGACACCGACCGTCTGAGTCCAGCCTTCACCGAGGTGCTCACCAGAGGAGACGGTGCACACAGGCGGAGGCGGGAGAGAGACGCATGAGGGTTTCGTCCCGGGAGCTGGACTGACAACTCGGGATTTGTCCTCCTGCCTAGGAGAGGAGAGGAGGAGAGGAGAGGAGAGGAGAGGAGGAGAGGAGGAGGGGGGGATCTTCAGCTGGAGCGACCAGCCGCCTTTTTCTTCTGTCGGGGCTGCGGTAAAAGTCGTTCACGATGCCGGTGTTCCACACCAAGACCATCGAGAGTATCCTGGAGCCGGTGGCCCAGCAGATCTCCCACCTGGTCATCATGCACGAGGAGGGGGAGGTGGACGGGAAAGCCATCCCGGATCTGACGGTGCCGGTGGCCGCGGTGCAGGCGGCAGTCAGCAACCTTGTGCGGGTGAGTCCCGGGGTTCCGACCAGGGCGTCAATTCGCATCTATCATCCAAACTTCCGAACCTTGCCTGACACCTGACAGTACCGCGTTCTTAATCAGCACCATGAATCAGTAGAACCGCAGAATGCACAGGCAGCGGCTCGTTATTTTCCCCGCGCTGCTCCCGGGCAGATAGATTTACGGCCACAGCATCTTGATCTTTGCTCGCCATCAAAATGATATAAAAGCCGCCACACAGTCGACCAGCCGACGCTCGCGCGTGCTCCACGAGCTCCTGCAGCAGTTGCTCACGCGCGCCTGTGCGCACGCGGCGCAGCGACACGGCAAAGTTTGCCCCCGCGCGCTGACAATCAGATGGCCGCTGAGCTAAATGAAGTTTGTGGGGCGGAAGAAACGAGCGCTGATTGAATTAGCAGGATGCGTGTTTCTATCCCCCCCCCAACTCCCCCCTCACTCTCCCTCACACACACACACACACACACACAGGGAAATGTCACTTGTGTCAGAGGCAGAGTTGGACTGCAGCTTCCTTTTGCTCTCAGCTCCATTAAACTGAGTTGGATTACTGCAGAATGTGCAGTCTGTGCAACAGTGACTGTAAGAAACCCAGCGCATTCATCACAGTAACCCCCGCAGAGAAATAGATACACTCTGTGGTCATTCATCAGACTCCCACACTTACTTCCTTGCTCCTCCCCCATTCTGACTCCTCCGCCAAACCTGTCCCATTTACCTCCTCGGCCTCCTTTCTTCTCTGTCATCTCGAGTCTAAACGGTCAATTTGTGGAGAGATGAAGCGACGCCTCAGTCAGATGTCTCCTCTCTCTGCATTCACTGACCAGGAGAAATCAATACAGGCCACATCATTAATGCTGCCCCGGGTCGCTGTGACTGATGCAGGGGGGACAAGGCTTCATTCACTCATAAGAAACCAGCAGCGAGACGGAAGGAAACTCACTCGCTCCCACTTTAATTATCGAGGGAGAAAAGAAGCCGGTTGCATGTTGATTTGAGTCAGAATGTATTTCAGAGTGTGGGAGGTCACACTCGGCGGAGCAGACCTCTGTTATTGCGGTCAGACTGAGGAGCTGTCTAATCTGTGCTTTCTCAGGATGTAAACAGACGACTTCTCTTCCAGCACCTTGACAGTGTCTTTTGTGCTCTCGCCTTTATGGCTTTTTTTTTCTTGTATTTTTGCTTTTGTACATTGTTGCATCATCAGTGGGCCTCATTTATAAAACAGGCATGATGCATTCTGGTCGTCAGTGTGACTTAAGCAGAAAAACATGTATAGGTAGTTATTTATAAGGCCTTACTAAGACTTGGAAATGATCTTATCTCTAAGAAAAGTTTAGACTTGACATAAGTGATTTTCCTCGTGGTTCTGTGAGGGTATTGCAGTTTGGGACTCTCAGCCTGTGGTGAACTTAGTCCACTGAATCATACACGTTTGATTTTCTCTTCTGGTCCTTCCCTGTTCCTGACTAATATCTCATTTGAGCTGGCGTCGTATAAGAGGACGTCACACGGCAGGTGCCACCAGTTTTAGTTGAGATTTATAGATCACAGGTGTGTAAGTTACAAATAGGGTTCTTAAAACCTTCTTAAGCGAGCATCTTTTATGAATCGAACCGAAGCACACCGTCGGAAAATAATCTCATGATGAAGTTCAAGAACATTTTTTCTTCATGAGGCCACGTGGCTCCTCTGAAAAACAAGGTACTTGTTTTCAGTTGGACTGCCTTTCTGAAATAAAGTTTGAACTTGTTATCGTAATATGATACTGGGATTCAAGCGCCATGGTTTGCTCTCTGGAGAGGACCAAACTAAAGAAAGTACTGGCTCAGTACACTTTGTGATATCACTCAGCATGAGTAAATTATTTGACAGAATTTTTTAAAGAGAGAGTGCACCCAAACACAGAAATGTAGTTTTGGAGGCCTGGTGTTTTTTTGTGTGAATTGCTCCTTTAAAATAGCAAATAGTGAATGAGCCCCTTTTCTTACTGTCCAGAGTTTCCCCGGCTTCCCTGCACAAGGACACACAAGATCATTTTGATAAATATCTCATTAACTGATAATGAAAAGGGCTCCTCGGTCTAGTGTCTTGGTGATAAATCCCCTTCGATGCGATAACCATCCTGATGCATCGAGTCCTTGTTATCCCATCGCAGCGGGGCACACGTCTAAGTCTCTCTGTCTCTCTGTCTCTCTCTTCCTGTGCTTGTCCTCGCTGATCCATTCAGTTAAACCATCCAGACAGTGAGCAGAAGGAGGCTAATAGCAGCCCTCGGGCAGGTCGATGGGTCTCAGATGATGGAGATGCGAGGCTACAGGGAGAGATTAGGGCTGAGGACACAGTGACACCGGTCTGTCGGACAGAGGAAGCGCTATTAGGACGGAGGGAAGAAAAGTGGGACGCTAATGAAAAGTTAAAAACCTCAGCTCCTGTCTTTTTCAGGCATTTACCGTAAGATTTGAGGCGCAGACACTCTGGATAACAACACAGCTCGATGCCCACACATGCAGCTGGAGAACGATGAGTAGTTTCACTGATTGAGGGGTGAGAGGTAGGAAGTGGGTGACAAGAAGGTGCTGAAAGAGGGTGCTTGTGAAATCAGCGGCGGTCGGTTGCCGGGAAGATAAACTTAATTGGATGTAAAGGACACCAAAAGCGCAAACGCTTCTGAGCGCACATGCTTTATTTTAGAAAGCTGATTCATTTCTACACCTGCGCAGTTCGAGCGAAGATATAACACAGTTTACAGCAACATGCCGCCGTCACCGCAAGAGTCCCACTGCACACTGATACAATTACACTGTTAACCCCGTCCGGGGTGGGCCGGCCGTGGGGGGTACTTAGAAATCTAGGTCACGGAGACACTCACGCATACGCAGAAGACGGTGTCAGTTTCAATCTGTCAGAGGTTCTGCGTGGGCTAACGGCGCTGATTCAACTAAAGATCTGAGAGATGCTGCGGGTGTGTTTGCCTGAAAGTGTGAGCCCGCTGAAGAAGTTGTGCCGCCTCAGTGGTGTTCGCGAAGACTCCGCCGCTCCTGAAGGAGTCAACATACACCCTTAGTATGTCTGAGGGGGGGAGGGCGGAGGAAGGAATAAATAGATTTACCGTTGAGTGGAGTAACCACACTCTGCACAGAGCAGAGCAGAGAGAGAGGGAAGAGGGAGAGGAGGGATGTAGAGGGGTAGAACCGTCGAACAGTGTGATGCGGAACGAGGGAAGAAGAGGAGGGATGAAGAGAGGAAGAGACATAGCCACTTTCAGTCGGACGCCGGCACCCTGTCAGGGAGGGAAAGTGTCTCTGGCGTCTTCGGACCAGACTCCGCCAAGCCTTGCAGTCCACCCGCCCTCCTCCTCCACCCCCCTACACACACTCACACACATACGAACACACACACACACCAACTGTTCCCAGCCTGCTCCTCCATGTAAATACGAGCCATCTCTTCTTGTTCACTGGCAGACCCAGGATGAGTTTCCGGCTGTGGCTCCACACATCCCCTCTGCTTCTCAGTCTGCCTCAAATCTACTCTTGGCTAATACTGTGAAGCAGGAACTGTATCATCATTGTATCAATCTTCTCTCAAATGCTAAAATGGTTAGTTGATATGTTGGTTTCGTTGATTGATTCCATCTTGCTAATCGATCATGTAATTTATGTTCAGATAAGTCACTTACATACGTCTTTACAGCCACACTATCCAGTGTTTGGTATGAATAACGGACTGCGTGGTCGCTCAGAGATAACCAACAGAAAAAGCACCACCCAACTCTTCACTTCCTCCCAGCTCCACCGAGAGTTTTAGCATCTTCAACTCATTGTGTCAGTTTTACATTTCGGAACTTTACAGGTCCAGTGTGCAGGGTTTTTAATTCCTAATTCATTACTGTCTAATCACCTGAAACTAAGAGTCGTGATGTTTCATTACCTCAGAATGAGCCTCTACAGAGGCAGCGCGTCGTCTTCTAGGGGAGTCCGCCATGTTGCATCGCCATGTTTCTACAGTTGCGCAGAACAGACACGCCAAACACTGACTCCAGAGAGGGCCTTTCGTGTTTTTAGCAGCTAACCTGTTAGCCATAGTAGCCATTGTTTTAAGATACTTTGAGTCAGTTTATTGTAAGCCAGATTTGCTTTCTTTTCTCAACTTCTCACCATTTTGAGACACATTATAAATGATTCACTGATTGATGTAGCAGGCAGTAGAAAGGTGGCAGGATATGAGGAGGAGGAGACGTGCAACAGAAAACCTCGGATCTTGTGATTACATGTGTTTGAACTTTAGTTCACCAAGACATCGTTGATGAAATATTCATTAATCATTACTTGCACGAGGTGACTTTTGCCATCACTCTTTAATTGGACTGCTTCGTGTGATTCTGAATTCAGAACAATAAGCCGATAAAAAACAGAGTGTGATGGTTTTACCCACACCAGAGCTGACGCCTGTGGATCTGAGACAAGACCCGGCTAATTGTACCGTGTCAGCTTTGATTGGCAGCCGTCTGTTTCCTGCTGAAGCAGTCGCACCTTCCAGGCTGTACAGGCGCACACACATCACACTGTCAGTGCGTCCAGCAAACCGCTTAACTGTGCATTAATTATGTACAGAATAATCGATTTCAACATAAAGTGTTGCTGCTTACAGGAAACTCTGGAGCTCTTTGATCAGTCACCTGATGTGACTCGGCAAGTTTGTCTGGAGTTTTTCCTGTCAGGGTGTGCTCCGCTCGCAGAGCAGCATTCCTCACATTTTACAATCAGGAAACAAGGAAATTCACTAAGACACATAGAAGCCTTTGGACATTTTGATTGTGTCTTTTTAACACATCTTATTACTGTGTATACACTTAATTCTCTCAGTCATCAGTGTCTTTGCTGCAGGCACATTACTGCAATCGTCATCTAGTGTTCAGCTCAAGTCCATGCTTAAAAACTTGAACACTAGACCGGTTCTTAGAGTAATTTAGTGTTGCACACATTAGTTACACAAAGATCAAATCCCTGATGAAACTAGATGTCTTGTTTCTGCGGTCCCTAAAATACAGCCTCTGATAATGACATTAATTATTGATGTGATACAAGCACAAAATAGATCAGCACAACATCGGGTTGTTTTTCTTGCTGCGTTTTCGCTATTACCAGGCACAGCGTGAGCAGAATAGGAAAGAGGAGACTACAGCAGCATAAATGTCCGTGATTGCAAAATGGTTCGTGAAATCTGAAAATAATTCAGATGTGAGCAGTCGACTGGTTTGATCTCAGCTGGTGGATCTGTGCGCGCCGTGTGACGGCAGCCTCCCGAATCTCTGGAGCCAGAAAGTCCATTAGCTTACAGAGAAGCAAGAGACTGATGTCATCGTCTCACTGTAATTGCATTCTCAAGTGTGTGTGTCTCTGTGTGTGTGTGTGTGTGTGTGTGTGTGTGTGTGTGTGTGTGTGTGTGTGTGTGTGTGTGTAGGTGAATGCTCGGGTGTTCTGTGTGTGAGAGTCAGTGCTGCAGAGAGTTGCGGTTTTTCAGCCAGCTGTGTCATTTTATAAACATCTGCAGAAGAGGCGGGCGATGTCACCCTGCTGTGTATCTGTGTGCTGAGGTGTGTGTGTGTGTGCATGTATGTGTGTGTGTCCAACCAAAACACACACTTAGCTTTAGCTGCAGTTAGTGCGACCTGTGAGAGCAGTCTGTTAAGACAGGGACCAGATCATATCGTACGTCAGCATATATATTCAAAAAATATGTTAAGGGTTAGGGTTATACTAAATATATTAAGCCATCTTAAACCTCACAAAGTAATACTTGAGGATTGCTTAGTTTTCATCTTATTAAACATGCAAACATTAAATGCAGAAGTGATTCAATAAGAAATGAATTAGATTTAGATTCTTGCAGGAAGAAGACAAGAAGAAGATTGTAGTCGCTGCACTTTGCCATTGCACTAATTCTTTTCCAAGAAATGCAAACACAGAGTGCAGTATTTGGATTTATTGGGCCATAGGTCAAATAATTGGTCATGATTTTTGCTGTGTGGATGTCACTTAAGATATACTTAGTTAAACAAGAGAGTGTGCAAATGGTGTGAAAATCTAACCGTCATAGAAAGAAAACTAAAATCTAGCAGCAGAAAAAAGACAAACAATTAGTGTTAGCTGATTGATAAGTCAGGGCTACCAATGTCACCATGTAGAATTCCTCTTTTTATAGACATTATCATGTCCATACTTTGAACAAGTATGTTGTATGTAGCTCGATTAGCCGGGCAGTTGGCGGTTGAGACTGGGAACTTGGGGATCAAGTTACATTTATATCAACTCACAAAAAGCAACTAAAATATGATTTGACAATGTTATTATGTTACTCTTCAGTGGAAATATTATTTAATTAAGGGTTCCAGACATTTAAACAAAAATTAAAAAATTGATATGAATCAATGTTTTCACTTTACATCGATGCTATTGGATCGCTGATCATTGAATAGCTATATCAATCCGGTTCGATGTATCGTTACACCCCTAGTAGATACTGTATCTCTGCAACACAACACATAGACATCATAATGTCGTAATGTAAACTGTTATTTCTTCACATTCTGCTGATACTTCCTAAAATTCTGACATATTGCACCTTTAACACAAGAATGCATAATAGAAAGTCATGATTGAGCGCAAGAAAACCATCAAAGATTGTAGTTTGAATCTCGTTCAGAGAGAAAAACACTGTGAGGCGCAGATGGAAGAAAAACTCAAGCAGCTCTAATAGAAAAATCAATACTCACAGTCATGACTGTCAGGTTCAGTTTGTTCAGTGAAAAGGAAACATCCATTTGCCTCCACCGGATACCGAATATCATTTGTGATTTAATGTGGAAAGTTATTACAGTCCTGGCAAACACCGCACTGGAAGGGACACGTATGCATTCATTGATTCAACCTTTATTTTAACACAGAAAGGCAGAGAGAAAGACAAACAGGACCTTAGATAAGGCAATAAAACGTGAAAAATATAAGAATATTAGTAAAATAGTGAAGCCATACTAATGAATTAACAGTTAGAATTGAAGACAGGTGGATTAACTAACTAACTAAAAAAAGGTCAGCTGGAAATGAAGTAAGAATGAAACTTAAATGTAATTTTAAGGACACAAAGTGAGGTGAGGTGTAGTTGCAGACGCACAATAAGAAAAACAAGCTCAGCAAAAAGAAGCCGGCAGCTGCAAAATGTGAGCGCTTGGGCTGAATGGAAGTTTTTCATGTATAATATGATAACGGTCAGCTGAGCCTGAGCCGTTTCCCCTCGAAGATCGACAGACACGACAAGCACGCATGGTTGAAATAGGTGTGAATTGATGCACACCCGTTCACCCTTCAGGCTAATAATAGCGCCCGTTTGGATAGTGCTTCCCGTCTTGCCGCAGCTAATTATAATGAAATAAATGGTCCGTCTGTGTGTGTTGCAGGTGGGGAAGGAGACCGTTCAAACCACCGAGGACCAGGTGATGAAGAGAGACATGCCCCCTGCCTTCATTAAGTGAGTTATTGGTTTACCTCCCTCTCTGTCTCACCCCGCGGCCACTCGCGCACAAAATCATGGAAATGGTCCACTTTATCTCAGCAGACAGAGAACTTGCTTTAAAAGAGGACTCCAGCCGACTTAATGTCAGGAAACGTGGCTGCGTTCCCAGCTGCAACAAAGGGCCGCTTCTGAGGCCCCGAGTGAGCCCAGCTGACTGTCCAGCTCCAGCATCCAGATCTCTGAAGGGCTGTTTGTTGTTTCCCAGCTTGGATCTGAAGAGCTGACGTGAACTCTGGGTGCAGGCTGAGAGCTGCTTCTCAGCAAGCCCGGGACTTGGACCCCGGGCTGTGTTCGCTCGCCTTTATGTGTATTTGACTGAATCTTTTCCAGTTTGTTCCCTCCCCAGTTTTCTTTTTCTGTCGTCTCTTGATTTCCAATTAGCCGTGGCCGGATCCACACACACACACACACACACACACACTGCTCTCTCAGGCCCGCTCACACATACATGTTGCGTTACACCATAAATCTCACTCACATGGCTTAGAAGGGGGGGCGTGTGGGAATGTGAACCAGCCTAAATATAGATGAACCAGCAGCCATCGATACCCTGACCAATGGGGGGGTCAGAAGGGGGAGGGACTTGGCCTTTTTCAAGCGCTCTTAAAATCCATCACCTTCTTCAGGTTAAAGTCATTATTGATCTTTAAGGAATAGGCATGAAAGCCCAAAACACTGACCATTCTAGCAAGGAATTAAAGGTTTCGCTATTTCAAACACAACAAAATCTGAATTCCCTGTTTAATTATTGCAATCACAGCTTTGTCGTCGCTTTTTACTTGGAGGAGATGTCCTTCCAAATGCAGTCTTCACTTTTTCCTGTGTGTGGATTTGGCGATCAATTCCTGTTACATGTATGCTGTCTTTTACCCTGACTCGTCTTAAGCCCGCTGTGTTTTTCCAGGGTGGAGAACTCCAGCTCGAAGCTCGTCCAGGCCTCTCAGATGCTCAAGGCAGATCCATACTCTGTTCCTGCGCGAGACTACCTGATCGATGGCTCCAGAGGGATCCTGTCAGGGACGTCCGACCTGCTCCTCACCTTCGATGAGGCCGAGGTGCGTGTTTATGTTTGCCGCCTTGCGGCCAAGTGCGTGTCCTCAGGACCCACTCTTACCTCAGAGGTGTGGTATCTTTCAGGGAAATACAGCTTTATATAGCCGCACAGAGGAAGGAGGAACTCAGCTTAGAGCAAGTCTGTAATGGAGTCTCAGATGCAGCCAGATCTAATCACCGAGATCAAATGACTTCCCTCTGTCATAACTCAGGCTGTGTGTTTGTGTGTGTGTGTGTGTGGCTGCCTCTGCGTGTGTGTGAGGTTATGGTATCTATCGGCCTGCATTGGTGTGTACACGTGTGTGTTTGTGTGTTGAACCTTTGGTGGCGGCTAAGTGAAGGCACACTGGTCCACGTGATAATGCCCACCGTCCCAGTAGCATCAGTAGCCTCATTTTTGTAAGAGCAACTTCCCTCAGTCACAAGATGTACATCACAAGACTGTACACACACTCACACACACACACACACACACACACACAAAGACACCACTCAACTAGCAGTGTAACTTCAACGCTGTCTAAAAAAAGCTCCTACACACACAAGCGTGTCTCACTATTATCAGCTTGTGTTTTACGCTTGTCCTCATCTGCCTGTGATTATGTCTGTGTTGTGCCCCAGGTGCGTAAGATCATCCGTGTGTGTAAAGGTATCCTAGAGTACCTGACGGTGGCTGAGGTGGTGGAGACCATGGAGGACCTCATCACATACACCAAGAACCTGGGACCAGGTCAGCGGGAGCCTTCCCTTTTGACTCACTTTAAAAGCTGCTGCACAGTCAGGACGAGAGGACGACATGTGGTTCTTAAAATGTCACTTTGGGGGAGGAACTTTCACGCTGTTCGACTAAAATTGGAAATCACTGAGTCATGTCAGAGGAGTCCTCCATCCCAAATGTATTTGAACCAACATATCCTCGTATCTGATCTACTGAGTGGATTGATTGCCAGTGGCTCTCCAAAATGACCTTGATGACCATTGCAGCATACTAACGACAGGCGTACTGGACCTTCGTCATATGGTTGCAGTTTGGTTGGGTTTAGGAAAAAACCGTGGTTGGGGTAAAATAAGTACGTTACTTATGTTACCTAGCTGATGTACGTGCATATGTGCAGTATGCACATGCCTTGTGCCTTTGATATGCAGTCATATCAAAGGCACAACAGATGCCTTAATTCAATAGTTGACAGGAGAAAAAGTCTGGAAATCCTGGGAGAGAGGGAGCAACAAAGCAACAATGTTTTACTGCTACCAATCCAAGCAAGCAATAACTGACCTCAGAATACATACAGAAATCCTATGTAGGTTGCCATCAGTCATTTTTATAGACAATAAGATAGATCGATTGTGAACCAAACAATGAGCAGATGACTTGAAAATAAGGACAACTGATATTTGTTAATCTCAAAAATTGCATCAAAGAATTGGAGTCCTGTGAGCAACTGAGTGTTTATTCAAATCCTTTTACAGTCAGGTCAGGATAGTTAGCGTTGTCTTAATATTTTAGACGAACAGGTTTATCACAAATGTATCTGCTAAAACATGAACCGTGCAGTCAACCTTTGCTGACTGTTCTCTGGGTTAAAACACCCATCAGTCAGAATGAAGAACTAAATGAAGCGACTGCTCCTCCGACACTAAGATGCTGTGATTAAGGATCACTGGCGGACTATAAACAGGCTATTTATCATCAGAGGTAAAAGGTCAATTGTGTTGTCCGTGAGCGGCGGCATAATGAGCCGGAGGAAATCTGATGCCAGGGCCTTCTCACACTCGACTGATGCTGTCATTGTACGAGATCAGTCATTCGAGAAGAAATGATCTGTTCGGATGTGTTGGAACACCTCCGTGGTGAATACACTGGAGGATGCCCTCGGCCTGTGATTGTTGGAGCTAAACACAAGGCTACGTCAATTTGTTTTTTGACCTCTAACTGTCACAGCACTGTTAATTCGCCCCATTCTCCCTCTTTTCCTCAGGGATGACCAAAATGTCCAAGATGATTGAGGAGAGGCAGCAGGAGCTGACGCACCAGGAGCACAGACAGATGTTGGTCAACTCCATGAACACTGTCAAAGAGCTGCTGCCTGTTCTCATATCAGGTGAGTATGTGCAACTGTGTGTGTGTGTGTGTGTGTGTGGGAGGGGGCAAACAACATTGCAGGTCACTGCACAGCCAGGAGTTGTTATAGCAACCCTGATAATTACAGTCATTACTTTCTGGGGATGTCAGACTGACGACACACACACACACATCGCCCACAAGCCGCCGAACGAGTGACTCTCATACTGTAACTGCACCGGCAAAGAAGAGAAACTCTGTCACAGCTCTTGCAGAGGTCAGCCATGCACGTTCAAGCAACATGATGGGACTTCTGGAGGACCACAGTTGATTGTTGAGTCTCATCCCCAGGTTATCACATACTGACGCTTTGGGGTGGCGTCTGACCAGAACCACCAACCCAAAGCTTGACCTGAACCTGCTGATGATACTCAACAATTAACTAGCTTTACTCACCATTTTGCAGTTTAAAGTGGATATAATCATTATTTCTACACAATGGTTACACAATGGTTTAAAACATTATTTGTGATCAGGGGTCTCTGGTAGTAATTATAATTACCAGTTAACATTTTTTCGTCCAGCTCACTGTTTTTGTTGTCTGGTCTGCAACTTTGTTTAGTTATTTGTTTCCCTCTGGAGTGGGTGGAGACCTAAAAGGACTGCGAACATTGGACTTAGTGGCTAGAAAACATCTGCGTCTAGCTAATGTTGGTTCATATTTGCTAGACTTATCAATAATAATTTGCCATAGCAACTAAAAGCAGCTACAAAAAAAAACCCAAAACACCTTGTGTCTAAAGATTTTGATCTGGCTTGCATGTGAATTTAAGTGAGCGAAAGAAGTATGCAACGCATTTTTTAATACTATTCTTTTTTTAACTCAGCTGTTTGCAATATGCGTAGCGATGACGTAAAGTATCGGATCAATAACTGTGATATGACGATGGTGGGACAAGGTAAAGTTTGTTTATAATGCTGTACCACCAGACTACAGAGCAGCTGCTAGCCTTTTAGACTTCAGTTCATTCTCAGCCCTCCGACCCGGTGACAAGCATTGAGTATACCTATAATAATTACATAGAAATAGCCGCTGATGGTTGTGTTTGTGTATATACTGTAGGTCCTACAGCGAGATCAGTGTTAAATCGAGACTGCTTCATAACCAGTTAAAAACTCCTTGTAGTATGGTGCTGGTGATAGTAATTTATTTCTGCTGCCCCCTAGTGGCCAAAATATCAACCAATACAGCTTTAAAGCCACTAGAACTGAAGTTATTATAGCAAGTTTGACATTATTCTGATGGCGTTTCTTTTGGGGTTTTGCCACAGTGTCTTTTTCGACACTACAGACAGCTGCTTTACTGAACATCTTGCGATGAGCTGGGCGCTCCCGTGCGATCTGTAATCGTCATTAACACGCATGCTTTGTCCTCAGCCATAAAGATTTTTGTCACAACCAAGAGCAGTCGGGGTGCCGGCGTCGAGGAGGCCGAGAGGAACAGACGGTTCATCTTTGAGAAGATGAGCGCCGAAATCATGGAGATCATACGAGTCCTGCAGCTCACCACGTGGGACGAGGACGCCTGGGCCAATAAGGTACGACCTGCGCTGCACATTTGGACTCTTAGTTTTACACTCCCTTAAAAAAAAACAAAAAAAAAACGTTACAACTCAGATAATCACGTTTTGCTTTGGAGTGCCCGTTTGCACACACACACATAGCCACGCAGCCTATCCACACATCCCTCTCCGAGAAAAATCACTCTTTACTTTCTGTCTCCACTTTTTCTTTTTGCCTGGTAGTATAACTCCTGGTTTTTTCTTTTTTCTTTTCTTTCTTTACCTTCCTCCTCCATTCTTTTCCTCCCTGTAGAAGGTAAGCCTGTTTCTCTCCCCCTCTGCAGTTTCCAGCATGCAAGCGTGTGTGTACGTGCGTGTACGTGTGCGAACGTGTGTGTGTGTGTGTGTGTGTGTGTGTGAGTAAAAGACGGAAACATGTCCTCATGCTTACATGTGTATCTGTCATGCTGGTATTTAACAGTGAGTGTGCCATGTGTTTTATTCCACTGACTGTTAGCTGAGTACACACACTTCATCACTATATCGTCACATGTGCATCTGTTTGTCTCCAGATGTCCGTTCGAGTCAAACGGCTTGGAAGTGATGAGGGTTATTTTACGTTTCTTAAGCTGTTTTTTAACACTAACTGCCTCGGAAAATGTAATCCATCGTCAGTCATGGTGTTTTCCTCCTTATGTTGTCCATGTTTATGTGTGATGGAGCTGTCAGAAGTGCAATAAGAGGCTGTCTTGAGCTGATCGTGCTCTTTCTGAATGTTTTGGGCACATCAGTTAATAGAGGCTGTGCCATGAGGTCGTTTCCTGTGAAGTTCAGATCTGTGTCACCAGTCTAACCTGTAACCCTGCATGTTTCTCTGCACACAGCTACCTCAGACAATGATCTGTCTTTCTGTGTATTTGTGTGTGTGTGTGTGTGTGTGTGTGTGTGTGTGTGTGTGTGTGTTTGCTGTGGACATACTCTGTGTATAAGCTGTGATAAGCACTTACTGGCAGCGTGTGGGGGAAACCGCTGGCACATGATGACCGCCGCGCTCCTCTCAGGTCATGAATTATAGAAATAAGCTGGTTGGTGTCCAGACGCATCCATAATAGATGGGCAGTATTGAACGGCTCCACTTAAGCGGTCCATTCTCCTCTGAACTGGAAAGAGGCTTTTTGATTTTTTTTCTCCACCATTCATAAAGCAAAGAAGAGAGTTTGTGGCATTTTTCGATGTGAGCGTCTCATTTTTTATATCAGTGAGCGGTCACAGTAACCCCTCTTCAATGCAACTTAAAGGAAAAGCTCACTCAAAAATGAAAATTCAGTCATTATCTGCTCACCCACATGCTGTTCGGTGATGTTTTTGGTCCGCAAAACATTTCTGGAGCGTCGCAGCAAAACAGCCGTACAGCGTTCTCCTACAAAACCGAAGTAGATAAAAAAATACATAAAATGTCTCTGTACAGCTCGTCCGGCGTGATCCAACTCTTTGGAAGCCCCAAACTTATTTGAAATTGAAGGTTTGAAATTATATATCAACCCAATCTACACCTTCATGCTGCTGTAAATACTGACTTGCGTGGCATATGTGTATGAATCCGCAGCTGAAAGTAGTCCCCAACAGCGGCACTATTCACTCCTCTTTTAGGAGTGTTAGCTAAAAGTTACAGTACCCATCCGTTTTAGAAAATGGGGTATTATTTTTCAGTAGGATTTACATCTCTGGGAGGAATTAATGGGCTAAGAGCCACAGGCAAGATAGAGTTTGAAAGTATGAGGAGGCAGATGAATTACACTTTTATGCTGTTTCATGGACAGTAAGAAAGAAATATAAAATAACACCACCCCATTCCTTTAATTTGGGTTCACAACCTCACAACCTAGAGTTATTTTAGCACATTCTTGTTAGAACAGTGATGAATTAGTCTTTAAAGGCCATTACTGACAACTGTCTTTATTTCTCTTTACCTCAGGATATGGAGGCTTTGAAGAGATCTCTGGCTTTGATTGAGTCAAAGATGGCGCAAGCTAAAAGCTGGCTCAAAGACCCCCACGGACAACCAGGTAAGTGGAATTTTCATACTCTCTACTATAACACGTCTTCAGGATTTTAGATGACGGTCCACAATGTGATCCCGCGGCGTGTCCTCGTCCTCAGGAGACCCCGGCGAGGTCGCCCTGCGCGTCATCCTGGACGAGGCCGGTAAAGTGGGAGAGCTGTGTGCTGGGAGGGAGAGGAAAGACATCCTGGCGACCACGAAGGCTCTGGGACAAATGACCGACCAGGTTGCAGATCTGCGAGCCAGGTAGTGTGTTTGTATGAGTTCAGCTGTTGTCTTTCTTCTTTCTTTTTTTTTCCTGTCTTTTCAGCTGTGTGTGCTTTCCTTCCGTGACAGGGGCCAGGGTCCGACCCCGGGGTGTGTGCAGCGCGCCGGCCAGTGCTCACAGGGCTTGGACTTGTTATTTGGCAAAGTGGATGGTGCCGCTCGCAGATTGGAGGCTCTAATCAATGCCAAGCAGGCCATCGCCAGAAGGCTGGACGCTGCACAGGTCAGATAAAAACTACAACAACAACAGAGTAATCAATGTGAACCCTCTCCCCAGTGACCGACACCCCCTCTCCGCTTTGCATTTATCCCATTTCTGTCTCTTTTTTCCTATTTGATTTCCAAGCGAGAGGTTTGCAATTTTCAGCGATTGATTCCGAGCGGATGTGGATTAGAGCGACGGCTAATTGCTCAAAATACACAGCGTGTCCTGACCGTTTCCCATCCTTTAATCAGAAAACAACTTAGCCACGTATGTCCATTTTTTCAGGCCTGGCTGGCAGATCCTAACGGCGGTCCTGAAGGGGAGGAGAACATCAGAGCGCTACTCGCCGAGGCCAAGCGCATCGCTGATCTGTGCGAGGACCCCAAAGAGAGGGACGACATCCTGCGCTCCATCAGCGAGATCGCAGGCCTCACCGCCAGACTCATGGAGCTACGCAGGCAGTACGCTCTCCTTCCTCTGACACGTGCACGACCGATGACTCTTTGCGATTGCTTTAAATAATTCTTAGGCCCTCTCTTTGTAGGCTCAAACTGCAACCTCATGCCGCCAGTAGGTGGCATATTTTACCTGCCTGGAAAATATGTTGTTGCCTGTCAACCCTGGGCATCAGCCCCACAATAAGGTTTCTAACTGTTTGAATACGGGATGATGGGGTCCTGTGGAGGGTCGGTGAGAGATAAAGGAAAATACCACTCAGCTCGAGGTTCATGCTGCGGAGTTTCGTGCTTGAAATAGATTTCAGGTGCTGTCTGGTGGCAGGATTACTGGGTTTAGACTTGTCAGTTTGATAAATGAAACTGTAAATCAGTGAATCACAGCAAGATGAGTCACGGTTAGGAATATTTTTTTCTGAGCTCCACTTCCACTCCATGTACTGACCGTAAAAGGAAAACAGAGGTAAACATAAAAAAGTAAATCAAATGACTCAGCTGGTATCCAACCTAGAAAGAAAAACACAGCGCTTAGATTCAGAAACATTTAGTGATCTTCCGTATGAAGGACTGACTGGCCACAAAACAAATGCTCCAAGAAGAAAATATTTCTTATTCTGAACTCAAAGACAAAATTCAAAGCCATTTTCCTTCAGTGTCTCACTCAGGATGAGAAGACCAAATGTCGTACAGCTGTGTGGATAAAGTTTTATTCTTCTTGCCATAATGAAACTGAACAATTATTGTCCTGGACCAGTAACTTGTACCTTTATATCTGTGAAAACACACATGCTTACAGAGTCAACCAGTAATGAACAGAGTGGCATCAGCCTTTGACGGTGGTATTTCCCTTTAAGCTGGTGTCTAACGGGTGGTTGACTTTAAACATGTGAAGGGTTTGAAGTCTGTGTGTTACGGCGAATTTCTCCACTCTTTGTTTCCTCCCTTCAAACCACCTCTCTATCTGCTGTCGCCTCAGGGGTAAAGGTGACAGCCCCGAGGCCCGCGCGCTGGCGAAGCAGATCGGGGCGGCGCTGCTGACCCTGCAGTCCAAAACCAACCGGGCCGTGGCCAACATGAGGCCGGCCAAGCCCGCTGTCACCTTGGAGGGGAAGATGGAGCAGGCGCTCCGCTGGGCGAACAACCCCGGAGTGGACGACAGAGGAGTAGGTGAGCGCGGGCTGGATGATGTGGTCAAAAATAAACACGCTGACCTTCAGCGCCCTTTTGTCAGCCTTTGCGGGTGATGGAGAGCATGTGAACACTCATTCATGCCAACATTCGCCGTTTAATCATTCCTGAATGCGGTACGGACTGTATGACTGGGCTGGTGACTGGTGCCATTTCCTTAAATGCCCACAGTGAGGTGTCGCATGCATGAATCACTCAATGACAAACTTGACCTACTTAGGGGAGCGTTGTAGTGTTTTCATGCTTTGATGCCAGCTGCCTTATCCCCGCTTTGTCTTTTTATTGTCTCTTATTTTCTCACACGCTTCCCTTTTCGGAGCAGAGTACGAGATACTAGAGTGGAACACAGGTACCCGCCCGCTGTATGCTTTCTTAGAAGATGTAACCAAACTCTATAGAAATTAATCACATTACGACTTCACGGAAACTACATGAGGTCAACCACAAAATGCACACCCTCGTTTCTTAGTTACAGGAAGAAAAAAAACACATGAAGTCACGTCACATGTTGTGTTCTTAGTACTGGACAATATGAAGATGCTCTGCTGCGTGTCCAAATAAGGACGTGTAAAAATGACAGGTCATGGAGCAATTTTTTGTCTAGTTTTGATTGAACACACAGGAGACACTGTGTACCCAGATGTGATAATGACCCCCTGCCCTGCGTCCCTCCGTCAGGTCAGGCAGCGATCAGAGGGATGGTCGGAGAAGGGAAGAGGCTCGCGGGCGGCCTGCTGGGCCCGTATCGACAGGATATGATCGGGCGCTGCGACCGAACGGAGGCTCTCATGACATCCTTGGCGGACATGGCCGGCAGGGGCGAGGCCGAGGCTCCTCACGCACGGGCCACGGCCGCACAACTGCAGGACAGCCTGAAGGTAGCTCAGTGGTCTCACAAACGCACACGTTGACTTTGAAACAAGTCAAAGCTCAAGGTTTAAACTCATTAGCAACTTTCACCTTTCATCCATATTTCATTGAAACCCAAAGAGATTGTTTTAAGTTATAGAGAAGATGACAACGTTTACGCGGATATCAAATTAGATTAATCAGAGTCAAATGATTCACAAGACATCTAGAAAATTTCCATTTGCAGCAAACTGAAAGTCATTTAAACTACTGGTGCGGAGCTCCACCTAGTGGACTGACTCGATAACCCCTGCTTCTACCAGGACCTGAGGCAGCACATGCAGGAGGTGATGACCCAGGAAGTGTCGGACGTCTTCAGTGACACCACCACCCCGATCAAGCTGCTGGCTGTGGCTGCAACTGCTCCTCCTGACGCCCCCAACAGGGCGGAGGTCAGTTGCATACAAAAATCTGACTGTACTATGAAGTTCATCGTCTATAGTCTGACTCCATCAATATTCATGTTTGTAGGTTTTCGAAGAGCGTGCCGGGAACTTCGAAGCCCACTCAGGTCGGCTGGGGGCGACCGCAGAGAAGGCTGCTGCCGTGGGAACGGCCAATAAGAGCACAGTGGAGGGCATTCATGCTGCCGTGAAACATGCCAGGGAGCTCACGCCACAGGTGCTGATATTTGTTTAGCTGTCCCTGATTTGCATGGTTGCATTACCTGGATGAAACATGTGGCCGTCAGAGTCTCGGCGTGACGTGTCTGTTAATGTCCAGGTGACATCTGCCGCTCGGATCTTGTTGAAGAATCCTGGAAATAAGGCGGCTTACGAGCACTTCGACACCATGAAGAACCAGTGGATCGACAACGTGGAGAAACTCACCGGTAAGGATTTTCTCAACATTTCTTGTGTTACATAATTCATTGACAGTTTCTACATGTTAAAGTAGCTAACAAACTGCGGATGGGATTTAAAGGGTTAATCCGCGTGTTCATGTGTCTGTCAGGTCTGGTGGATGAGGCCATCGACACCAAATCTCTGTTAGACGCCTCTGAGGAGGCGATAAAGAAAGACATCGACAAGTGCAGAGTTGCCATGGCGAACGTTCAGCCCCAAATGCTTGTTGCCGGGGCAACGAGCATAGCAAGACGAGCCAATCGCGTCCTGTTGGTGGCCAAGAGGGAAGTGGAGAACTCTGAGGATCCGCGGTTCAGAGACACGGTGAAACATGCGTCGGACATCCTCTCACACACCATCTCGCCCATGGTGATGGATGCGAAGGCTGTGGCCGGGAACATACAAGATAAAGGTACCGCAGTGCGCTGCGCAAACACACGCTCAAGATACTGCACGACGCAGGTTTGTTCACTTCATTATTTGTCTTCGTGGGTCACTCTCTCCTCCACAGCTCTGCAAAAGGCCTATTTGGACTCGTGTCTGAGGATCCTGGCTGCAGTGGGAAAAGTCAGAGAAGCCTTCCAACCTCAGGAGCCCGACTTCCCTCCTCCGCCACCTGACCTGGACCAGCTCCATGTAAACACAGTCAAACTAACAAGTTTACTATTACCCACGGTAAAACTGTGAATGACCCACCGCTTCCTCAACAGCATTCACTAAAATGTCTTGCTTTTCAGAGAGGGAAAGTGAAAAATAGCAGCAAAACACTGCTGGATGGTGCACAAGTCATCATTTTTCTATTCAACACATTGAGGGCTTCAAATATGAACTTATTGGATTATCCAGCCCTCATGTCCTCCTTTGTTCCCAAACCACACATCTGTGTGCAACACATGCGTGTCTGTGTGTGTTTTCTCCAGGTCAGCGACGAGCAGGCGCCGCCCAAGCCCCCCCTGCCAGAGGGAGAGGTTCCCCCGCCTCGGCCCCCTCCTCCCGAGGAGAAGGACGAGGAGTTCCCAGAGCAGAAGGTCGGAGAGGTGCTCAGCGAGCCCATGATGGTGGCCGCCAGGCAGCTGCACGACGAGGCGCGCAAGTGGTCCAGCAAGGTCAGTTCACACGAACACACAGAGGGATGCACAGTCTACAAATCCACTCATTAGATGCATATACATCAGTAGCATACATACAGGTGAAAAACACTTACCGTCTCATATTCTGTGAACACCCTGAAATCAAGTATTTTGTCGCGCCGATGCTGAAATGTGGAGATCAGTGGCTCGATTCCAATTTCAGAGGGAAACTGGAAACTGTCATCTGTTCGAGGTGTCTGCATGTAAGGCTGTTAATGGCTCACACATGCACACCTAGCTGCCCAAAGTGAGTAAGGATAGAGAAACAAATCAACTGTCACATCTGCTGAAGAAGTAGAGGACACGTGCACTATTTATTAGCAGAAGACTTTATATTCTTTGCACTCTGATCCCTGTCGGTGTCTGTGTTCTGTATGTGTGTGTCCAAGTGTTTCTGTGTGGAGGAACTGTGTGTGGGAACCCTCATTCTGTGTAAATAACCGTTGATTATCCAGGAATAAAGCCCCTCTCGCTCTCTCTGTGAAGCTCAATTTCTCACACCTGTTCACTGATCGATGCATCAGAGGCGCACACAATATATATCTCTGTTTCCCAGCACGCCGCTAGACTCTTAAATACACCAGACAGATGTCAACCGCTGGATTTAGTCACAGCTAGAAATTCTTTGATTGTGCAAATGCTTTAAAAACTCTCAGCTCAGCCTCTGCTAGAGTCAGAGTGAGGCCCATCATCCACCTGCTACCTGCCCAAACCAGCTGCTCTTCCTCTTTTTTTCCCCACCTTTGCTTGCGCGTGCAGTTTCACCTCCCGCTCCCCGCTCCTTCGCTCGTGCTTTTACTCGCTCCTCCTCCTCCTCCTCCCTCCTGTGAATCTCCTGTCCTCTGTTCTTCCATCCAGTGCCTCTCATACTGTACTAAATGCCTCCTTTTCCCATGCTTCCTTCCCTCCTGCCATCCCCGGCTTTCCCCCCTTCTTTCTCCACATTCCTCCTTTTTTTCCTCCTCCCGCCCCCTTTGCCTCCCTCCCTATCCACCACCGACGACCCGCCCCCCTCCCTCCCATCCCCTCCCCTCCCCTCCCCTGCCACCAACCAGCCTGAGGATGAGGAGGCAGTAGAGGAGAGGGAGGTAGATGATGAAGATGAGTTTACTGATGGTGAGGATGACTATGAGCCAGAGCTGCTGATGATGCCCTCCAACCAGCCTGTCAATCAACCCATTCTGGCAGCTGCCCAGTCTCTCCACCAGGAGGCGCGCAAGTGGTCCAGCAAGGTCTGCGCACGCACATGCACATGAACGCACACACACAACCAGACTGTGGGTCAGATGGTATTTCACACACACACACGCATGCCAACACGAGGAAAGCCCCGCAGGACAGAGAGGAAACACCTTAGCTGAGTCACCGTGGCTGCACAATCGATGAGCTCTGCATCTGCCACTACCATGGAAACCCTCCAACCAGCTGTGGCTGCCTTTCTCTTTTACTGTTGTTGCATCACACTCAGACATGGTCAATGCCGATGCCATGCTAAGGTTGTACTAAAAGGTCGAGGACTGATGGAATGGCGAGTTTGTTTGATGCACCACGTGGATGAACTGGTACTGGCTTCACACGTCCCTCCCTTATGTTCACGATTAGGTAAAGTGGTTTTAAAGGAGGAGCCAGGCGGCGCTCTGTCGTGCTCCTGCCGCTGTTGTCAGTCACTCGTTGCCTGGCCAACCTGTGAAGCCAAGGATGACAGTTTCCCAAAGACTTCTGGGTGATGTAGTTTTGACGCTAGACTGCCTTGCCTGCCTTGCCTGGTATGATCACCTGCTTCTGCTCCTCAGTGTCAGGGTGTGAACTGATCGCATCATCACCTCATGGGTACTAACCTCAGGTTGATGTGAGGGAGACGGTGAGAACCGCAACACTGTTTCCTTCTAAAACCACGGATTTCAATTTCAGATTTATCTTCTTCCACGAGGATTGAAGAACACGTGCTAACCTGAACTGACACTGCATGCAGCTTTCTGCTTTTAGATTTAGTGTCTTTGGTGTTTGATAACACTGTTTTCAGTATCCTACATTTTGATTATGATCAGTATTATCACAAAAATATGTGGAAACATGACTCATACAATGTCTTCATTGCATCCTCATCTCATATCCGAAGCCATGCTCCTCTCCAGTACCCTGCTCACAGCTCTTATTGCTCCCTCCTCCTCCTCCCTCCCCCTCCTCACAGGGTAACGACATCATCGCAGCAGCCAAGCGGATGGCTCTGCTGATGGCAGAAATGTCTCGGCTGGTGCGCGGCGGAAGCGGGAACAAACGGGCGTTGATTCAGTGCGCGAAGGACATCGCCAAGGCCTCCGACGAGGTGACGAGACTGGCTAAAGAGGTGGCCAAGCAGTGCACCGACAGACGCATCAGAACCAACCTGCTACAGGTAAGGACGAACACATTGGACCTGTTCACACCTGGCGTTAGAATGTGTCTCTATGTCTATTTACTGCGATCCGCATTAAAAAAATATTTTATGGTCCATCCCTAAATCAGACAGCGTGTTGATTTGGGGATGTTGTGGCTTCTTCTTTTTGTTTCGCACTTAAATATGACACTGTTGGCAAGCAAACACTTACGTACTTCCTCTTACAAAGAGCATGTCAGTTAAAGGGGGCCTGCCCTTCAAAGTGGGCACACTGGTCACTGCTTGTGCTCTGATCACCCAAAATGCACGTTGATGCCAGGTGTGAACAGAGCCATATGGACACAGACACATATCGAAAAGTCCTCTATGCCTTGTGCGAAAAATAATTCACTTTTTTTTGCCCTTTCAAAGGTGTGTGAACGAATCCCCACCATCAGCACCCAGCTGAAGATCCTCTCTACCGTCAAAGCCACCATGCTGGGACGAACAAACATCAGTGAAGAGGAGTCAGAGCAGGTAAACTCACAAAACTGACTGTAGATAATGTAAATACTCAAGTAAAGTACACATACTACCCCAAAATTGTACATAGCTACTTTATTATGTCCCCTCGCTCTTGTTATTTCACCTCTAACTGCCTCCCAATGTTTCCCTGACCAGGCCACAGAGATGTTGGTCCATAACGCCCAGAATCTGATGCAGTCAGTGAAGGAGACGGTCAGAGAGGCAGAGGCAGCCTCCATCAAGATCCGAACGGACGCCGGATTCACCCTCCGCTGGGTGCGCAAGACCCCCTGGTACCAATAGACAAACCCGGTCACTGAAACCAGTTAGAACTAACTTGGATTGCACACACCTCGAGTCTAAGTAGCAATCCGCATACTCATCATGAGTAAACACGTGCGCGTCCTCAAAGAGGAAACTGCAGGTGATTTCGATCCGTCCTCCGCTGTAGTTTGGGTGTGTGTGTCTTACGGGATCCGTCAGAAAAAGCAGGTTTCATTTGTTGGAGTGAGTTCAGCTTTGCTGTCCAGTTCCCTTTATCTGTATCTGTGGAATCACGCAGGCTAATCGGAGACAGTTTTTAATATATATTTTTGGTATGTTGTGTTACAAGAGTTTTATTCAAATCCCAGGTATATATATTTTTTGCATGAAAATTTGTTCTATTTTCTAAAGGCAAAAGATGACAACACTATCTCCTAGAGGACATTTACTTTTACTTCAGTTTTTTTCTCAGTGAGAGTTTCTTATTGTCTATTGTATATACAGTGGTTATTTGTTTTATGGACAACACTCTAGCTATGAGCTTTATACACTGAGTTTGGAGTCTTGCGTGGGCCAATGAGCTCTCCTCTCTTCATGTTTACTTTCAGTAATAACGCTGTTCTTAACTAAAGATCAATGAATTCAAAGGTGACGGATCACCGCTGGTGTCCGGCGGTGTTTATACTTGAAGAACTAAAAGGTCATCTTGATTCAAAATTGTTATAGCTTATAGGCAAGTGACACAGTTTCAGAAGTGATTGTATAATTTAAAAAAAAAAAAAAAAAAAGTATGTTTAGATAAGTTTTTTTATTGCAGGAGAGTTGATAGATCGAGGGTTTCTACCTGACTGTCGCAGTGTGAGCGACAGTCAGGTGAAATTCATGATTAGTCAAGATGTTTTTAATTTGTTTTGAATTCTGTGTTTGAACTTTATTTAACTTTCACGGTGAACAATGCCAAAGGATTTCTTTTACATTAACGTAAGCTTCATGAGGTTCACAAGACAGGTCGTTTTCTTTAGAGGACTCTGAGGTACTATTTTAGCAAAAAGAGAGAAAATGTTTTCTCTTGCTTTGCTTTTCTTTTTCTTCTTTTTTTTTTTTTTTTTACTAATTGTAGTGCTTTGTTTCTGCACTATCTCTGTAACAGTTGAACTGTTCCGACATTTATTTTCAAAATTGATCAAAACCACTGATTCAACAGTCATTCAACATCCTGTTTTTTAAACTTTTCTCCAGTAGTCCCACCCTGAATGTTCAGACGCATCATTTTAACACAGATTTTCTAGATGACCCAGGTGGTTTCGAGAACAAAAACAACCTTTTTATGTGATATCAGGCATTGATGCCGATCAGTCTAGTTGTTTCAGGTTTAAATATATATAAAAAAAATTATAAAAGGAGTGTTTTTGTCTGGAATAATTACACAGCAGTTATGGATTATTTCACTCATGGATGAGTAAGATTGAATCGTTCCCTAAACAGGATTTCATCATCAAGTTTTCCTCCATAGTTTCTACAATGGCTAGAGATATTTAACTGTTAAATGGAGAGTTTGTGTGTAAACAGTATGAGCCGTCCACGCGATGGGACGGGGACAGAGCTTTAAACAGCAGCACAGAATGTTTAACCACATTTTCATCTTTAATTTGGGCCTACCGAGCATGTAGCAGTCACTGACCCCTCACTGAGAGCCACAGGGTGTACTTCTGTGTGTACTTGATGTGTTCATTCACACCCTGAATGTATTCTGATAGCTTCGAGCCCTGCCAACACATCTGCTGTGCCTTGGAAGAATAAAAGACTATAATGATGACTGGAGTCGGCCTCTTCATTCAGTGAGTGTGTTTTGTAGGTAAAAGAGTTGACTAGGGGACCTACAGCAATTCTAGCAGCATGGTGGGGCTTTACTAAGGCACAGTGATGAGTTAAAGGCAAAGTTCGCCCAAATCTTAAAATTGGATCATCACTTTGGGATCTGATTGAGGAAGTCCCCGGCTACTTCAATTGTTTCGGAGAATGCTGCAACGCTGTTTAGCTGTGAAGCTCCAGCTCCACTGGTGAGGGTGATGGGTGATATTTTCCTTTAAGCTAAATGCTACCCAGTATGCTAAAATGCTCCCAATGACAATGCTAGCATGCAGGAGTTTTACCTGTTAAGTCTAAACTTGTTTATCATCATAGTGTAATGTGTTATCATGTTAGAATTGGCTAATTGCCAGCTATAAGTCCATTTAACTAAACGATTTTGTTACATTTTTTATTACTTTTTTTGTAGTTGAATAGTAATTAGGTCCATAGGAACACTAGCAACCTCTGTTCTTTGGAAGCTAACGGTGTTCCATTAAAGGAGCAATATGTAAGAAATGGACACAAAAGGGGGGCATATCACCACAGCTGCTGCTCATTGTTGCTAACGGTAGCTGCTCTTAGCGAGTTAGCTCAGTTAACCGAGCAGCTAGCAGTGCAGCTGACTGACAGACTAGGAGTTCTGAGCGCCAGGGGAGTGTTGCTGATGTTTACTATCAGACTATTACCTCCTGAGTTAATGGACCTGTTACTGCTGGGCACAGTCTTGGCTTGAGGTACGAACTGGCCAGGGGCTAGCTAGTTAGCATGCTAACTTTAATAGGTATTCCTCCAACACAATGCACGTATGTCTTAGACATAACGTCGAAACTGTTATTTGCATCACATTTAGTTGATCATTTGAGGGGTTTTTTTTGTTTTAAACTCATATTCTTATATATTATATTATATATTATATATATTCGTAACTTTAAAGATTAACAAACAAATGCACAGTAAAGCCAAGAATGGTGAGAATGTCATTAGTAAACTATCCATTGGACCACTACTACTGGAAAAATGTTAATTTTGACCTGCTGTTGGTGTTTGATCTAACATTAAAAATAAACCGTTATAATTGTTCATTCAGGGAGGACACTGTTGTACCAAATGTCTTTGTTATCCATCTAATAGTTGTTGAGACTTTTCACATAAATACACCTCATGGTGAAGCTAAATTTGAAGTCAGGGGATAATCATGGTCAGAATAAATAATCCTCTGAGCACTATGGATATTTGCACAAGATGTATTGGCAATTGTTAGGATTTATTATTTTTTTTACCCAACTTTGCACCTCACGTTTATAAACCTAATTGAATTAATTTATGCTGTTTGATTTAAGTCTAATACACTGAAAGTTGATTACTATGATTACTATGATTGACAAACTGTTTTAGTAATAGAGTTGTACATGTCCTGTTGATAAACTAAATGAGAGGGTTGGAAGCGTTAATACATAGGAGAGAAAAGCCAGGGTGTGAGAGAGAACACCGACATCTCCACTGAACACAGGCCAAGGCCATAAACCAATAAAACAAATGTGTTTTGCATGAATGGGTCTTTGAGGTGTGGAGGAGGGAGGCAGGGAAGTGCAGGATGAGAGGAAGGTTAGAAGTCAGGAAAGGGAGGTTTTCTTTCAACAGGGTGCTGTCCACCTTGAGGGGATCGTGTTGCCAAGGGGCTGGGACCAGCCCGTGCACCAACGAAGGGAGAGCTAAGACTATTAAGCGTCTTTGGGTACCCAGAAAAGCACTATATAAAACCTATGTATTATTATTAAACCACGGCTCTACCCCACCTGTATAACCAATGAATATTGTTAACCTTATCTATTGTTAACCAATGAAAAATTATACATTTTCTGTATAATTCTGGAGCATGGCTAAAAAAAGCACACCCAAACACATCATTTTAAAGCTTTTATAAGACATCTTACACACTGAAATGCAGATTCAAACTTCATACAACAGCTTAAAGTTGTGTATTCCACGTGGATAATTGTGCAAAACCTTGTGCTGAGTAAAGACGATGCATTCAAGATTATGTGAGGATCTTGTAGTTGTCTGAGTGCTTTTCACAATACTGTTCCCAACACTGAATCGCTTGTGTGTCGGCCTCGCAGGGAGCAGTACACCCTCCCTTAGCTGAAGTATGTACCTTAGATGTAGTTTTAAAATGTACTTCCCTCAGAGATTCAGTTTGTGCTGTGATGTGCTATACAAAGCACATTACCCTGCCTTTACAAGGCCACGTTATTAGAGTGAATGTGTGCAAAGATACCTGCACTAAATACTGTGCTTTAAGACACACTGCAGCTACTCAGAAAGTAGATACGACATCACATTTTTCAAAAAATAAACATATAGATATATATATCTAAGTACAAAAAGTTGCTACCTTAAAGTACGTAAAAAGGTTTTCAAAGGCATGGCTGCTTATTCTCAGGCAACATGCAAGTAGGATTGTATAGGTGTGCAGAGGTGGGGAGGGGCGAGGCGGTGAGCTGCGAGTGTCCCTTTTCAAACCAACATGTTCCCCCTTAGGCAACACTCAGAAAGTGTTAGACATAAAAACAAACAAATATTAAAATATTTCAGATAAAGTACAAAAAGAAAAGAGGAATGGTGCGTACAATCTAACAGCACTTCAACAAGGTCACATTGATTATTAAGGCTTCCCTTTACAGGCCACGGATATCCAGTCGTATATATGTAATGCCAAACACATAATAAATACATGTTAGAATGCAAACTCATTCATTAATTTTCACACCGAGGACATCTAAGACTTATTGGAGAGCTGACTCAGCGGGGCGGTAACCTTGCCCCGTATTTGGCACACTGAACTGTTGATCGTCGTCCCTCAGGTTCGCACTTGGAATTTCCCGGCTTTAGTTAAATATTTGACCCCTTTAAAGGGCTTGTACTTCTCTCCGTACATGTCGAGGCGACTCACCTTCAGACCTTCGGAGAGGGAAAAGAGGCAAAGTGATCAGAGACTAAAAATACGTCGACTGAACACCATCACAATAAACACTGTGTTACCACAAGCATAACCATTAATGTCCTGAAAAACAGAAGAAGAAAGAAAGAAGAGCTAAGAAGACTGGCCAGTTACATTTCTGGACCGTGGCTCGGGTAAAAGATTAACAGGTCATGTTGCGAGGATTACCTGATATGGCCAGCTGCTGTATCTTCAAGTCAATATTGAGTGAGGGGTTGTCTTCGGGTTTGGGGGTTCCTGCCTGCGTACTCAGACTGCCCTTCAAATTAGGAAGCTTCTGGGGGTTCAGCTTCCCAATGTCCCAAACCAACACCTACCAAAACACAAGACATGCTCCCAGTGAGGATAATCAAACAAAATATACACTAAAAACTGGCTTTTTGACCTCTTATTTAAAGGATAAATTGGACCCAAAATTGAAAATCCAGTCATTACCTGCTCACCCCAATGCCAATGGAAAGTTGTAGTCCACAAAACATTTTGGACGTACACAGCAAAACAGAGTTGCAGCATTCTCCTAAACAACTTAAGTGGATCTCTGGGCTTTTGGAGACTTGGATTATGCCGGATGAGCTGTAAGGAGCCGTTTTATTATTTTTTTCAGCAGTCTCCATCTACTTCAGTTGTTAAGGTGAAAAACGCTGAAGCACTGTTTTGCTGTGAGGCTCCAGAAATGTTTTGTGGACTATGAAACCCTACATCAGCGTGAGTATAGTAGATTAGAAGCTCAGTAGATAATGACAAGATGACAGATCATTTTCATTTTGGGGTGATCTTATCCTTAAACACAGACCTACTTTATTACTGCTCAAGGACGGCTGTTACCTTGGTAGTGAGGTCGTAGGTGTAGGTTCCCTGTGTGGCTGTGAGGTTGGCACTGAGCACAGCTTTAGGCATGTGGATGGTGACCATCAAGCTCTCCACGGTCTTCCCCATGGTCTGCTTGGGTCCGATCGTGACGTCCAGGCGACCGCACGGTCCTGTCTCAAAGAAATTGATGCTCTGCTTCACCCACACCGGGATGGCCACGAGACTGAGGAGGGAAACGGGCAGAAGTGACCACGATGACAGAAATAATTGGCTGGAAGACAGCAGGCAGCTTGTGTTTACAAGTTGATATGGTGACAAGTGCGCATTGTGAATCCTTAATGTGGAAATTAAACAAGAATTTCGAACCACTGCTCCACATTGAAACAAGAAAATAACAGGACAAAGACTTTATTGTTGCTTAAGGATGTCAGCAATTTCAACCAGCAGTCACATCAGCTGATTATTCAGATAAAAACTGACAGACTTCGGTAAAAATGTTAAAAATTCCTGTGCAGGACCCACAGAGAAGAAGGATTGGCCTCGGTGTGAAGACTATGTCTCAAATAAGACACTCAGCTGCGTCTGTGCTTACTTTTGAGAGCTGACATGATAGTTCATGAGTGTGAAGTTTCCGTCGGGCGGGATGAAAGAGAGGACGCGCTCCGACTCCCAGCGCTTGAACCGCACACACGGGTGGAAACTCACGTCGTCGAGGAGACGAGGATTCTGTCGTCAAAAACAACAACGATGGCGGGTGAATCTTAAACTAAAAAGCAGGCACGCAAGCAGAAGTAAAAACACGGCGCTGAGAGGAAATGAACCCACCATAAAGGACAGAGTCAGGTCAGGCATCCCGGTGAGCCTCACACAGGCTTCAATCACACCCTGGATCTCTGCGAACACTGTCGTACCTGAATAAGAAAGGTCGATGCAGATGTGACACAGATGTGATGCAGATCTTTAAAGAGTCTCCAGATCAACTTATAGAATTCAGTTATACTTATCTACCAAACTATCGGTTGATTGTACCTGATTTGTCCAGAATGGCGTCTATTTCCTCGATCACGTCAAAATACGCCTCATTGTTGGTGTATTTAACACCAGCCCGCCTCCACGGGACATTGGACAACTGACCTGTCGGCAATGTGTCTCCAACATTACTGGCTCCTGGAAAACACACAAAACAAAGACAAAAACATCAATGCGCACATAAACATTACAGACTTTATTTGCTTCAGCGATACGGTGGTGCCGTTCAGAGTGACCTTTAACACCAGAGTCAGGGTGACCTCCGTTTTACCTGTGAGCGTATTGACAACCGATCGCAGGATGGTGGGAGGCCTGATCATCTCTTTGAGGACGTTGGACTCTGTCGCGAGTGGAAAGCCGTTGTCCAGCATCTCCTCCAGCAGCTCGTACACGGTCACCACATTGTCCTTGATCACACCTTCTGAGCACTCTCCGAAGTAGTCCTGTCGATTAAAAAATTTTTTTTACTCTAAAGCAAATAGAGAAAAGACTGAGACCCGAACTTTGTTCCAATTCCATACTACACATTAATTGTATAGCCAACAACATGTACAATATGCTAAACATGATGGTACATTGTTTCTGCTGTGAGAAAATAATTACATTATCAACGTATCAGACATATCTTACCACCTTATTGATATTTGGACATGACCCAACAAACAATGGGAAAAACTGGATTGGCAGTACTTTGTCTGTTAAAGACTGAATGACTATACCCCTGTTCCAAATGCTTAATATTTATACAAGTCAAGAGCACATTTTATTTACTCTTTTGGTTGTTTGGTTTTATTTTATCTTTGATTTTTTTTATTTAGGATATTCAAATACTGTTTCACATTCCAATTCCTGAATATCATCAGGAGTTTAACGTTCACTGCTCTTTGAAAGGGTGAACTTGCATTACCATGCTATTATATTATCATTATATCAGTGCCGCAAAAGGGTCTTAAAAATAACAACAATATGGTTCACCGCAATTATTTCATTGGACAATATATTGTCCAACGAATTTAGTGATCATGACAGACCTACCGAAAGGAAATTATGCAATACTTGCACCAGTACTTGTCAATCAAACTATCTGCAGTTTCTTTCTAACATGCTGTGGTTGCGAATAACACCTCCATTTCCTCTGCACATGGCCCTACAGTGTAAGGACACAATGCACAATCACAAGAGCTCAATATTCGAGCACTTTGCGGTACATATATTTGCTTTTTCAATTTTTCAAGGTAGGTAGTCAATTGTGCCTTCTTTTCAGCGTGAACACACTACGCACTCAAAACCTGCAGAGAAATAGTAATTAAGTTCACAGCTTCTGTTCACACTTGACACACAAATGCATCTTGGGTGATGAGGAAGTACACAGCACCATTGAATCATGGTAGACAGCCTTCAGCTACTCGTACGCCTATGCAGCACACTAAGTCTGAAGAGAAGCAAAGATGTGTGACTTATATATTCTGACATCTCTCTCTGGATGCAGTTTAATCCCACCTGAATGGTGTCTGCCACTCTGTGCAGGAACTCAATGACAAACAGTGGAGGGACTTCAGTCTGGACGACTGACAGGAAGAAGAGCTTGCCCCTGTATACGGAGATGAGATAGTGGTGTGGGGTCTGCAGGACTGGAGGCACATCCTCCGGCTCCACTGCCTTCTCCCTCGCCTCGAAAAAGTAATCACACACACTCCTGCTGATGACACTCTTCCAGTGTTTCTCCAGGAAGATGTCTCCCGTGTGATTAATCAGGAACAGACTGTGGATCATCTCAGCTGCAACAATGAGGTGGTTGTTGTTGTTAGTACTGATCTGTTACTGAATACGAGATAGATGGGGAAGTGAAGTCAGCAGAATTTACAGCCGAAACTTAACTCCTTATCAATCATTTGATCGTGCCCAAATGAAAATAAGGAATGCAAACGCAAAGCAGCGTCACTTGTTGTCAACATCTGCCTACTGTCAATCTGTCAAACTAACTCCAACCACAGGTAACTCAACCAGCTGGCTAACAATCTGTGAATGGCAACTTCGGACATCTTTTCTACCATCTACAATTTTAATGCTAAAAAAAAATCAAATAAAGTAAAGAAGAGGGGAGAGTGACAGCGACATAAAAGCTTTGAATACAAGATCAAATGAAAGTTTCACAGATTGTTCAAAGTTTTACCTGCTTACTCCAGTTGACTGTGCCAAGAATATTAGCTGGTGCCAATATGGCAGAATTGTCTGCTGAAGAGACGCCTGCAGATCTATGCACACGTAAACACAACGAAGTCACGAATAAGTACCGACAGACTTAAAGAATAAGGCTTAAATACCTCTAGTTAAGTACTTAAATATGTTGTAGACGGTTTAAATATCAAGCAACTCTACTGTCAACCTGACTGACACTTTGCGAGAAAAGTTTCGAACTTTTTAATCAGGCAACATTTACAGGCACCTAACCCCCGGCGCTGTATGTGACTCTATGGGATAGTGTTGCCCTGAGTGTAGCCTTTCAGGAGCTAGTGTAGTCGGCACTTACTGGCACAGTACCTTTTTTATTTCCTTGTACATTATCTTGCACAAGCCATGCCATGCTCTTTAACAAAAACTATCATCTGAGAAAGATTGAAAAAGAAGAAAAATTGGATAATAAATAAATAATTTAAAAAACAAAAACAACAAAAGGAAGAAAACAGAATAATATAGGGGTATCAATACTTACAAACAGTAAGTGCACTCAAGAAAAATACCTCATAAATTTCTAATGTTTTCAATGATTTACTCTTCTTCAGTCAGTGTAATGTTTCAATACAGTGTCTAATTTCTATTTTGATTTATTCTATATGTGGCTTCTTTTTATTTGATTTGCATTTGCGTAGTGTATTTCCTCACAAAATATAGATGCTCAAAATAAAAACTCTTTTTCAACCAGTAGTGGGCAGAATAGCACAAATTAATAGCACTTACTTTGGCAGAGCTGTAGCAGAAACCACAAGCTAAATGTTTACCCTCAAGTCAGGTTTCAGGTGTGAAAATGCAAAAATGGGTCATACTTTCATGGTCAGCCACACTAACCATACTCTAGACTAGAGATGAGCAAGTGGTTTATTTCAACCTTATTTGGAAAAAGTAACACACTTGTAGAAAATAATATTTTTTTTATAATACAGGAAATCATTTTTTCCTGTTCAATGTTTGTTAGAATATTGTACTGAACATCTTAAACTGAGATCTCACAGAGAGACGTGCTACAATCTCCAAAGTACAATTATAACCATGGGCTCATATAAGCAGGGCAAAGACAGTATGTACAGCATGTCTTTGTCAGACAACCAAAATAAGTATATTTAGCTCTGGCTTGGTTTCCCAAACTGTTACTGCCATTATGTCCACTGGTCGGTTACTAACTTTGTCTAACTGCTGTATGGTGCTTATGTGAAGTGGGCATTTTTGAGGGGAGACAAATATTATGCTTTATACTCTCATGCAAATGTAGATATTCATAATCGCATCCTGTAAAACTCTTGAGACAAATAAAACAGTAAAGGTTCTTTGAATTAATCCTGTATTGTAATAATAGTAGATATTTGCCTGTTGAAACGTTAGTAGTTAATAGTAATGTGACCCTGTTTTAAAGTAAATACACTGATCAGTGCAGCTTTAACTCTCTACTACGTTTCCAGCAGGACCCAAATGTAAGACTTGGGATTGGTGGAGATCTTTGAGGACGTCACACTGCCTGTGGGAGGCAACGTCCGCCTGCGAGCCGCTCCTCAGGGGAGCAAACCTCCTAGTTTACCCTTAGCCGCGCGACCGCGTTTTCATACCGGTTAAGGTGATCGCTACAACGTGCCTAGTCAGCCATGGCTTCTGAAGAACCAAAAGCAAAGAAACAAAAACTTTCAGAGGAGGAGAAGAAGACAGAGTCTCCGACCAAAAAGACTCCTGCCAAACTAAGGTGACCGAAAGCTAATAAACAAAGCTAACTGACCACTTCATAGCGCAGCGGGTGGACACTATCCTCCCCTGAGTTGTCTGAATGCTAAAATGTGCGCTAGTCGTGTTTAGAGTTTAGAGTTTTAAACCTGAATACCATATGAATGTGTGCACGAAAATGTGAGTTTTAAAATGTGTTTGTTGAATCCATTCGATGTGTCAATGAGCTAACACGATGGGGGGAAGAGGTCGCTGTTATAAAAGACCGGTGTAAAGTCCTTTGATGTGGTTATTGTTCAGCGGTTAGCTAACACATCGTAATGTTAGTTAAGCTAGGTCAGAGTTAAGACGCTGCTACTGTCATATAACAAATGACCGGAGCATGCTTTCTACTCAGTTGGTGTGCCAGTATCTAATCTTAAATCCAGCGTGACCACCACCTGCCCCTGCATGTTTAAAAGCTGCAGAGAGAAATGCACGGGATGGATTTGTGCAAGGCTCTTTCAGTGCTGAGGATTGCTCCGCTGCAGGGAGCTCGAGCCCTCTTGTACCCGCTACCAAAACACTGAACTGCGATGCAGTCACATGGTCGTGAATATGTTGTGTTTTGATGCTTTTCCCCCTCACCAATATGCATTTGATGCATCCCTCCGCGACTCATCGTCCCATTCAACTTATCTGAACCCAGTTGTTGTCATATCACGGTGTCTCAATTGCCTCCATCATCAGCATGCTACTCACGCTGTAATATAGCTCCAGAAGAGTGAGTGGATTGAGGCCAAACAAGCCAATCAGCAGACAGAGACGGTGTCCTGGCCTTTCCTCCTCCACATGCCTCCAATCAGTCAGCTCCGAGTAGGAGGAGCCTGGTTGCAGGGTAAAATCGATCCTTCTCACTGGGCTGGAATTGTCAAGTTTTTAAATGCTTAGCTCTTTCTGAGCCGGTTTCAGGTTGCTCAACAGGTTTGCCAGTATCTAGTTGGTACACAGAGAGAGGGACACCATGTCTTCCGCAAGGTAAGACCACGTTGACATATAGAGGATTAATCTAAAGGCAGGCATGGCTTCTGGTTTAATGTAATTGGAGGCACAAGCTCAGTAATCATCTGTCTGCATATTGGCAGATGTTTGTGCTGTAGGAAAAGATAGTAAGGGTGTGGCTTCTGTTTGGTTTTTGAGGCTACAGCAACACATCTCTGCAGGGTAACGAGGTCTCCCTGGTCTTCGCTTTTTAAAAAGCCGTTCTTCCCTGTTGCTTCGTCTTGCTTTATTAGATTTTGCCCTCAGGCGATCACAGACAGAAAGGCTTGATGCGAGCACATGTTCATGTGGAGGTGGCATCTGTCTGGGGCTGTGCTCAGAGATTGGCCCCATCTGGGGGTTTCCCAGTCACACTGACAAGATTGTGGTGAAATCAGGGACTAGCATGCAAGACTGAAGACGATACACGTGTTATTTACATGCTGTCACAGTCTCTTGGAGTGTTTGCTTACAGAAAGCAAAAGTCACAGACTAACCCATTGGTTACTGGTGTGTAAGACAGTTTCAAGTGGGATTGTTATGCATTGACACAAAGCGCATAGATGCCTTTTAAGTCGCTGTCTCATTTTTCTGCTGCTGTGCTGTTTGAAATCATGTTCTTGGGCATCACAAGACTATGATTTGCAATGATATTTGAGCCTTGTGCTCAGTTGTTTGCCTCAGGAAAAACAGACTGTACAAGCACAAAGACACACAGCCTACTGCTGTTCTGATGCTGTCTTGCTGTGTGTGAGTGTCGTAACATGGTTACATGCATGACTGACTGGGTCTTCACTGCCGACCATATTCATATTAATTTGTAATGTTTGTTGATGAGTCATGCATGTTTCCAAAGTACAGACATGGGCTATTTCTGCTTCTTTTTTTTCTCTGTCAATTGGAGCTTTTATGTCATGTGATTAAAGTCACATGAAAACAAAAGTGTGGGATTTGCAAAATAATTCATAACAGTTTGGAAAGAAAGCCAATGAGCAAATATGATTTTTTTTTTTTAAGCCCTTGAAATAAGCTGTTATATGCTGCGCTGAAAGGAGGGCTTTCTGTTCTTTTACTGAAGCAAGCAAGAGCCCTCAAGCTATAACTGATTTCACTATTCAAAGAGGTTTCAGAGAGTAAAGGCGAACAGGAGTTACTCAACGGTATAGAAGGTTATGTCATATTAAAGCCAAGCCCTTTAGCTGATTTTTCTTTTTATATTTACTCTCATTCTTTGTGTTTCAGCCGTAATTCACTCTTTGGGATGGGAAACCCGCTACTGGACATTTCAGCAGTAGTGGACAAAGACTTCTTGGACAAGTAAGTTAAAGGACTGAAGCACTGTGGAATATAATTCTTGTCACCTCAAGAATGTGCTGCCATCAGTGGTTGTATTTTAGTTTGGTTTTTTTTTTGGAACACCACAAAATGGTTATAAATGACTCCCCCCAGTAGTTGCACAAGTGACTCTGCATGATCCTAGAACTATACAGGGAGAGAAAAATGTTGAACGAATGTTTTGTGTCCATCTTTTTGGTGCTGTTAAATTTCCATGAAGCACAGTCACAATCACATCAGATGAGATGAACACATTTGGTGTCTGTGAGGTCACCGCAATAACAGGCTGACCAGAAGAGAAAAAGGTTTTGTGATGTAATTTGATCAATTGATATACAAGATGACGATGACACAAGAGAGCAGAGCAGAGCTGTGTGTCTATCAGATGTTCTACTTTATTACATTACAGTGAGGTTATACTTGCTGGTCTGATCTAGCTGAGTGAAACAAATGGTCTGTACCACACCCTGCTTTGTCATCATTTTCAAATTAGGCGTGATCATTTAACAATGTAGGTAAATAATGTCGGTAAAGCCTCAAATGTATGACTCAACAATTCCCCTTTGGTTGATGTTAAAGTCATAGGGCTCCTGCAAACAGACAGATCCTTATTTGCCTCATTTACCTATGTACCTCTTCTTTATTTACATGGTAATCTTGGAAGTATTTTAAGCCTTTAGCAGAAACCTCCACAGTCGGAGTTGCAGTTTTCTTGTCTGTCCGCACTCCGTCACCTTGAGTTGACCAGGGCAAAGGGCTCCAGCTCAGAGTCCACTCTCTAACCCCCTTGCATAAACTCAAGGATTAAAGCTGAACCAACCAGCTGCAGTCCTAATTCAGTCTCACACGGAGTTAAGCAAACTGCACCTTAATCCCCAACCTCCCCTTGCCTTTCGAGGAAACTACACTCTGTTTCACACTATTGACCAACATATTGATTTGGACAGAGACGGTGGTATACAGCAAACAAAAGCACTTTTGCAGAGTTTCTCAAAGTCTCTGCCTTCGATTGATTTCATTAATCACAGTTTCCATGAGAGTGAACAGCCCATTTGGCAGCTCCATCCCTGTGTCTGCAATGCTTATCCATAAACATGATCCAGATCCTTATTGTGTGATTAATACACACACAAACTTGTGGAGTTTGCGTGTGTGTAATAAAACAGCAGAGTTTGCTGTTGTTTCCGAAGAGTTGGAAAAACTAATCCCATCTTTTTTTCTCCTTTAATTATTTGCAGGTACACCCTGAAACCCAACGACCAGATCCTGGCGGAGGACAAACACAAAGCACTGTTCGTATCTCCAACATTGCGACACTTCTGTAAAATCCAACCTGTGGTAGAGCTAACAGGATTTCTAGTTTGTACATGGAGAACATTAATTTTTCCCAAGTTAGGTCCTCTCTGTTCTGGAGTCGGCCAGTCAAAACAGGAGCACGCCAGAAATCACCACGTTTGACCTGACCGTTCCTTTATAGACGGCCAATGGCAGAGCAGCAAATCCAGCACAGCAGCAGTCTCAGCCAATAGCAAACCAGGACATTTCACCTCCCAGTCCCTCTGCGACGAGAGCCAGAAAGCAAACATTTAAGAACAGGAGATAAGAAAGTCGTGTGTGACTGGATTGAACTGATGTGTTCTGACTCCCACTTATGTATATGATGACCGGTAGACCTCTAGTAATATTTATTTTACATAGGCAATGCTTATTATAATGTAAAATATTGCACTATATTTATTTTTTCAGGGTGAATGAATACAGTACAAATTTCATCGATATATGAATTACATATTACTCACGATTCTCAGCTTTAGAGTTGATATTGTTTTGCAGAGCTCAGATGAGTAGTGGCTGGTTTAATAGTGAAGCTTTTTTAGTTCACTTGGTATGTACAGTATGAAGGAGCACGTACACACACGTTCAACCTGTCAATCATCTGTTCCTGCTTGTACCGAAGCCACTGTGGCCTTTCTTATTTTAGTGCTCAGGGCTAAAGTGCTAATATGTTGGAGATTTCCCCCAGCAGACCGTAACCATCTCCCAGATGTCTCCCCCTGTGTAACCTCTGGCTCCGTCTCAGGACCTTTAACAGCAGGCGGCCTGTTGTGCTTTCCAATGAACACTGTGTGACTCCAACACTCACATAAACCACACAAACATGTCTGTGTAGGTTGATACGACCGCTATATTTAGACTGAGTAACAGCAAATCACAGATGCTTTAGCCCTAAGTGGAACATAAAGGCGCTGCTTCTGTCATTGTGTTACGTAACAGGCGTGATGGTTCGAATAGTACATTCAGTGATCGATTATGCGTGTCTTCATGTTCTTCCTGGAGGAAATATTTCTTCTGCAGAGAGTAGAGTTCAAAAGCAGATGCGGTTACTTGCTGTCAAGCCACATCTGTCTCAATGCTTGCCGCATGTGTGGACACAATAAACTGAGCTGTGCACTATCATGCAACCAATACAATACTTCATAATGTTTACTTTGTATATATGCGATTAATGATTTAAATGTGTCTGCCAAGCTAAGAAAAAGTAAAGATAAAAGACTTCAGTCCAACATTTTTTAGAAATGTGCATATTTTCTTTCAGATTGGTACCAATCTCAAATCTGTCCATTAAATATGAAGATACAGCCAGCAAACGCTTAGCTTAGCACAAAGTTTGTTATTCCAACAAAAAGGCCATGCCTTTGTTTAGCACTTAGCCTGGACTCCTAAGGTAGATATTCTCTTCTTGTTGGACAAACTTAATGAATAGAGTCTGTTGAAAGAACGAAATATGTGAATTACCCATTTGTCTGTGTGTGTGTAGATTTGAGGAGATAGTGAAGAAGTTCAAAGTTGAGTACCATGCTGGAGGAGCCACCCAGAACTCTATAAAGCTTGCTCAGGTCAGTCATGTTCACACAAACTCACCGACTTTCTGCTCTGTCGCTGCATCAATGCTCCGTGAAAACTTTGGCCTCAACTGATCAGATCAGCTTTCCCTGTCTGCAGTGGATGATCCAAGAACCCCACAATGTGGGCACGTTCTTCGGCTGCATTGGCAAAGACAAGTTTGGAGAGATCCTGAAGCAGAAGGCTGAGGAGGCCCACATCGATGCCCACTACTACGAGCAAGACGAAGAGCCCACAGGCACATGTGCTGCTTGCATCACCGGAGATAACAGGTGGGTAATTATGAAAATAAGCATATGTTGACTCATTTAAATCTCATCTGTCTTTCACATTTCATCTTTTTTTTTGCTTCGTCTTCCCAGGTCGCTGGTTGCTAACCTAGCTGCTGCTAACTGTTATAAGAAGGATAAGCATCTAGACCTGGAAGAAAACTGGAAACTGGTGGAAAAAGCTAAAGTCTACTACATTGCTGTAAGTCGCAGTTGTTATGCCATTTACTTCGGATATTCAGGTCAACTCATGTACCTTCACTCCCTTTGTACCTGCTGGGAAACCACCAGATGACCCACAGGAGGATTTCCAGACATACTAGTGCACACTCTGTCCAAGACCTTTCTTCCTGTGATTTAATTAGAGCCCATCAAGATATAAAAAGCAGATCTGTCGTGACCCAATGTCACCGCTTGCTTCCAGGGCTTCTTCCTGACTGTCTCCTTGGAGTCCATCCTGAAAGTGGCGAAGCATGCGTCTGAAAATAACAAGCTGTTTTGCCTGAACCTCTCCGCGCCCTTCATCTGCCAGTTCTTCAAGGACAACCTCATGCAGGTTATGCCCTACGTCGACATTCTGTTCGGCAACGAGACAGTAAGTCAGACATTCACACTGCGTTCTTCAGATAATGCATGTGTGTATGCAGTGCTTTGTGTCCACCAACAATCGCTCTCTTTTTTTTTTTTCTTCCCCAGGAGGCTGCTGCATTTGCTAAAGAGCAGGACTTTGATGTGAGTGGACTGATAGTTGTTTTTTTTTTTTTTTGCATAATCAAAGCTTGTATTAATATGTATTTTGTCTATAGACCACAGACATTAAGGAAATTGCCAAGAAAGCCCAGGCTTTGCCCAAAGAAAACAAAAAGAGGCCGAGGATTGTAGTGCTCACCCAGGGGAAAGATGAAACTACTATGGCCCTGCGTAAGATTTTCTATTATTTTCTCTTTTTTCTGCCTTATGTTACTTTTATGTCTCTGAGTCTCTCGTCCCATATTAGAGATGTACAGTAGGTGTCATATTTTTCTTACTGTGTCTGTACAGATGACGAGGTCAAAACATTCCCCGTACTGAAGATCGACCCCAAGGACATTGTTGACACAAACGGTGCAGGTGACGCCTTTGTAGGAGGTGAGATTTTCCAGTGTTTTCCCTTTGATACATTTCCAAGTTTTGTGTTGTCTTTCCTTTGTTTTCTGCGCATTCCTGTTCAAGTTTTTCCTCTGTGCTTCAGGTTTCCTGTCCGGTTTGGTCCAGGAGAAACCGCTGGATCAGTGCGCGAAGGCAGCCCACTACGCCGCCAACGTCATCATCAGACGAGCAGGTTGCACCTTCCCGGAAAAACCCGACTTCAAGTGAGGATTCTCGGACAGCTTTTCCCTCAGCCTGAAACCTCATACACGATTTTCTACAAATAGCCCCATTTTTATTAATTTTTTTTTTTTTTTTAAATCAACCATCCGTCCATTTCAGTCATTCACAATTACCAGTATTAAGTTGGACGCCTCCCGATGTGTGCCTGTCTCAGTGCTCTCCACTTGGGGCCACTAGAGGACCATGCAGCCAAGAGCCATGGGAAGATTTGCCTCAACATAAATGTCCAAAAGGGATTCATGATAACACCTAAAGAATCTAAATGGAAAATCTTGTTCTCATGGGAATCTGACAGCTATAGGACTCTGCTGTGAACGCTCGTGTCGACATCTCACGAGTTTCATCTCTTTGGAGACGGAATCAAGCTCAAGAGGTTTATTCCACAATGGAAGACTCATTATACACAAACAGGACTGAATGAAATATCACTTTCAAGGGAATCTTTGGATGCTGCATTGAAATGTGCAGCAGCGATTTGTTTTGTTTTTTCAAGATGAATGATTCTTTTCATGATTTTGACGTGTTTTAGTTTTAATTTAACAGGCCAGTCATGAAAAACTAAATGTTTTTCTTTTAAGCGCACAGTTTTATAAATGTGTCAAAGTCACCGGCACTGAGTTCTGCGTTAAATGTTAAATGTCAACTCTAGAAAAATAACAGAAGTCACAATCATCGTCACTATTGTGGAAGTTGGAGTTGGCCTCCCTTTATTTTTTGGAGGCAGGTTCTTCTTATAACCAGTGCCTTTTTTTTCTTTCCTTTTCTGTAATTGTTGCAAAGCTGCATTTATATGTGCAGATACATTTGCAAGCTAGACCAGTGATGGGAAATAGTGGCTTGTGTGGATGAAAATGGACACACTACGCCTCTCAAATGTATGCTAGGTAGCTGATGTTGTTGGAAAGATAATGTTGGATGATGATGCTGGAACAATGAAAAGAGTGTTCTCTGTCTGACAAATACAGGAGCATTTAATCTGGTCTTTTCTCCATCATTGATTTATTTACCTGCATTTGTGTCCATGTTCTTTCTGGATGTATGTTGATCTCCTGCAATACCACAGAATATGTAACCCAACTTCAGGACCGTCCGCTTTGCTTAATCGTACATTTTTGAAAATGAAACAGCTGATCAGTGCATAAAGAAAATAAACAGCAGGGGTGACACAGTAACTCAGTTGGTAGAGCGTGCCTTTTTCAAAATGAGCTCCACCTCAAAATTGTAAAACAAAAGTCACAGCGGTCATTTTTTGGCATTGAGTACTGTAACATTAACACATTTCCCTGATTATACTTACATACTTTTACTTTGGTAACTCTTTTATTGCAGTACTTTTTTGTGCCAGTATTTGTATTCGAATTAGTATTTTACAGAACGGTAATAGTACTTTTCCTTTAGTAAATTATCTGAATACTGCCTTTACCACTGCTGAACAATGCCTCCATTGTCCTATATGATTTCACACAAATATTAAGCTTGTGGGATGCCAGTTTCTTCAGTTTAACATTTAAACTTTATTAGACTGACTGTTGTGAAAAACAAATTTTAAAGATACAATAGTTAGAGGAACATGTGGAAGATTTTTGTTTACCTCAGATAAATGTACTGAAGTAGTAAACAGGCATATTATCTTTCATTTCGTACTATTGGTCTTGGATCTCCCTTTTTTGCCTGAGCCTCTCCTCCTGTAACGTGATGTCCAGGGCTCTGAGCTGTTTCAGGAATCCATGATTGGGCAGGATGCAGCGGCGCTGTCGCACATGCTCAATAGCGTCCACCACAGATAAGCTGTGTTTCATCATCAGATATGCCAAGACCAGAGTCGCAGACCTGCTCCGACCCATCACACAGTGCACCAGCACCTTGTCTAGGACACAATGAAGTGAAAGAGATGGATTCATTAGAAACAGGGACGCATAGAAGATCTAAATGGAAGTTTTTGGAGTCCAAAATGTAGAAAAATTACTGTATACTCTTTTACAGTCGATTACTGTGTATTTAGCCGAAACGTAACCAACAATGTACTGTAGAATATCACATTAACCAGCCATGCACTGTAGGAAATGACATCAAAAGCCCTACATGTCTGTCTCTCAATGTAAAAGGGAATAGGTTTACTTGGGGGGCCAAACAATTTTGAGATTTGGCCCTTGAGCTTTTTGACACCCACTTTTAACTTACTCTGTGGGTGACTGAGGGCGTCGTGAATGAACTGTGTTGCCGGGCAGAAGTACTGGGAGATGTTGAAGGTGGGTTTGTCATCGGCCTCTACACCAAAGTACTGGATGTCCATGTCACAGTAGTAATCAGCGCCAGTCAGCACATTATTAAACTTTCCCTCTGCTGCATTAAGGACATGTGTAATACCCAGCTCCCTCAGGCCAGGACACTCCAGAGCCGTTTTCCTGCAACACACAGACTCAACATGAAGCTGCCATCCTGGGTTCTGACACTTGTACTCCCCGTGTGCATTTACTCACTCGTCCCCGATGTAGATACTGGGCCAGACCTGGTTGACGTGTGCGTACTGAGCCCCGTTACCAGCCCAGAACAGCTGCTCCAGGTCTAACGTTCCCGGTGTGATGTAATCACTGTCTGGGTCGACCCGCACCGCTGTGTACGGGTTCTTGCTTCTGGACTTCACCACGCAGGAGGACATGGTTCTCCTCTGCCGCACAGAAAACACACACACACACACACACAGAGCCCTAAACTTCATCACAACCAAAAAAGAATGTCTGCAGATGTAATACCATCACCAGTGATTTTATATACAGTCCTAGAGTGGCATTGGATTAGTCGATCAGAAGGAAATGAACCAGAAACTTTTTCTAGAATTGTTTAACTGATTGAGGTTTCTTTGAGTTTTTTTTGACACTTTGAGTCAACATAAGCTTTAAGAAATCACAAAGGGCCTTTATGACTATTTTCTGACATTTTATACATCAAGCAATCAATTAATTAATCAAAAAAATCAATACATATCTTTAGATTAAATAACACTGTAGGCCTATATCAACTAAAACTAAATTGTTCTTAGATACGTTACTTGAATTTACAGTAAGATTAGAATTACTTATTTTGAAAAGAGAGTTAATTTGGTGTCACACACACTACACATTGAAATACAACGACTATGTGCAGTAGTCACTTATGTGGTTCTTTGGGTTTTCTGGGGGCAAACCTCACTCATCATCAGCTGTTTGGCATAATTAGAGCGTTCCACGGCAGACGTCACCACCACAAACAAGTTTAAGTGACAGAGACATAAGTGAGAGTTCTTGTCAAATGTCATGACTTATCTGTACAGTTCTGTCACCCCAAAAATGTCACTTAATGATTGATATAAAATACTAATAACTTACCTAACTCTTAGAATTGCAGCACTTCTGTTTGGCAACCACAAATACAATCTGACAAAAAGCACAAGCACAGCACAGGCCGACGATGTATTGTCACTCAGCTACCATCATACTTTCTGTCTGTATAAACAATGAACTATGGCAGAATCATAAACAGAAAAACTGGATACTGGACAGAAAATGAAATTAATATATATTCTCCTGTAGATGCCTTATTTTTTAGTCTCCAGAACGTATACGTGTTTTATTTTTCTAGGTTGCAACATGTGGAATAGGGAACCAGTTGAGAAAACGTAACACAAATATCTCAGGAAGATACCTTTCAAGTGCTTCTTGAAAACCTGTATTACATTTATTAGAGAATCTATTTAACTGTTTTAGAAATCTATTGTGAAATTGATCAACTAAGGCAACTTAAAAGCAAAGTAATGAATGAATCATTTCCTTTATTTTGATATCCATAAATCAGAATTTCTAACTGGAGCGATTACTTAAAGGATTCATTTGAACCGTTTCTTTCATTAATCTGATCATGAACCATTAGGCGCATTGGCAAGGACATTTATGTCCTCCACAGTCTCATCTTCAGTCTACACCTTTGTTGTCTCTGCTGTGCTTTAGTGCTCCTTTCTATACCAAACTCTACACAACACACATCCTCCTCGGACTGAGTGGTTCGGAGTCGAACAGTCCTGTGTTGTCCCAGGATGATTACACTGATTTCTTGCTCCGTTCTACAGGTTGATTATTACAATAAAGTGATAATAAAGCTCAACGGTAGAAAAAAAAAAATACTCACCTCTTTCTCTTCCTTGTGTTTAAAGATTTAAATCCGTTCCCGAGCAAGATCACAGACCAGCACCTCAACTCTTCCTCAGGGGACATGTGTGGACTGTGTGCACGTGTGTGTGTGTGTGTGTGTGTGCGTGCGTGTGTGTATGAGACAGAGAGAGATAGGGAGAGAGAGAGACAGACAAACAGACCTTAAGCATTAAGACGGAAAGACAGATCTGGAATGGTAACTGCTCTCTCAGGCTCTGTGTTTAAGATGATATTTTTAGGCAGCTGGGCAACGACACCTGCCCTCCACAACGTCACACACACACACACACACACACACACACACATGCTTTCTCAAAGCCTTCCTAATGTGATCTGAGTCCTCTAATGTGACAGTGATTACTTTCCCTCCGCCTGTATGGTGGAGAATCACACTGAATCGTGAGAAAAGACAAATAGAAGTTTCACAAGAGTGGCACGTGGCAGTTATTGTCATTATGAGAATGTCGGTAATGTGTGGACAGGTGCGGGGACATTTGTCAGAGCAGAGAGTTATTTCTGGAGACATAAAACTTAAAGCATTCAGCAGTTACATGCTGATTGTTGTTGGGGCAGAGATCATCTGCTGAGCTTTACTCGTAACACACGACACACAGATGACTTTTCCAGTCCATCAGATTTCGTTGTTTTTACAGAAAACGTGGATTCAAACAAAACAGGTGGCGGACAAAGGTCACGTATTCACAGTCATGACGTGTCAGTGTGGCCTTCCTCTGTGACCTCTGTCCTCTGCTGACTGAGGCTCAGCTCCAGCTGTCTGAGCTGCTCCAGAAACCCAGAGTTGGGTCCGATGTCTCGGTTCAGACGCACAGCGATGATGGCCTCCGCTAACGACAGGCCGTGGCAGATCATCAGATACGCAAGAACCAGTGCTCCGGAGCGACTGACGCCCATGGCGCAGTGGACTAACACCTTCCCTGGAAGAGAGATGGATGAGTGTATTTATAACACACTTGAGCAGAGTAAGGAGGAAGAGCACCATATGTATAATTCTTCAGCAGTCGTACGCCAATTGTTGAAATCCCTTTATTGCCATTCATCGTTGCAAACTCACCGTTTCTCTTCAGGGCGCTGTCCACGAACTGCGCGGCAGATTTAAAGAAAGGTCGGAGGTCAAACTCCGGATGGTCTGCAGCTTCGACGCCGTGGTAGTCCACTTTGAGGTCACTGTAGAACTGCTGACCTGTGTTGATCCGGTGTCGACCCGCCGCAGCGTTCAGCACATGAGTCACACCCAGGGACGAGAGTGTGGTTTTATCTCTCGCCACGGACCTGCACACACACACCACATGCAAACTGATTCATTGTAATATATTTTAACAGCACTGCAAGCTGATTTTTCTACTCACTCATCTCCGACGTAGAGGTTGGGCCAGACTTGGTCGACGGGCGCCACCGGCTTCCTGTTTGTCCAGAGAATTTGCCTGAGCTCCGTCAGAGATGGTGTGTCCTCTTCCTGGGCCGAGTGACCTCTGCGGCGACAAAGATGTGTGCGTCTGCGTGCGTGTGTTGACGTTTATGGCTCTGCGTGTGTCTGTGCGTGTCTTTACAGTGTCGCTCGGGCCTGTTGTCGCCTCCTCCTCTCCCTCTCCAGGCTCATGTCGAGGCCTCGGAGCTGCTGCAGGAAGCCTGGGTTTGGACAGATGTCTCTGTGCGGCCTGATGGCAGCCACCGCCTCCCGCAGCCTCAGGCCCTCGGCAATCATCAGGAAGGCCAGCACCAGAGTGGCAGAGCGGCTCACACCCATCAGACAGTGGACGAACACTCGTCCTGCGGAGGGACAGTTGCTGTCAACTTGAACACCGGATATGAAGCAAAATGTAACATCTAACTGTGATTGACTTGCCTCCCATGGCCAGTGCGGCTCTGATGTAGCGCGCAGTCGGGTAAAAGAAAGGACTAAGAATGAAATCGGTTGCATCATCAGCCTCCACCCCATAATAGTCCACCTTCATGTCTCTGTAGAAACGTGGTCCGGTTTTGACACAGAGGAAGAGGGCGGCGTTGGGCATTGATCCATGAGCAGCGTTCACGATGTGAGTTATGCCCAGGCTGTGGAGGGTGTCCTTGTCACGAGCCGCCACCCTGAAACACGACCACACAGTCACGTCTGTAGGGGTGAAGGGTGTCCATACAGATGTGTGAGCGAGTGTGTGTAACTGCGTGTGCGAAACCTACTCGTTGCCGATGTAAAGGTTAGGCCAGACTTGATTGACGTGTCCAGTGGGTCGTCTGTCGGCCAGCAGGAACTCCTGCAGCTCCGAGACAGATGGAGGTTCATATGGTGGATCCCGGAGGGACATGCTGACACACACACACACACACACACACACACACACACAATACAATAGCAGTTAGTCAGAGCCCAAAGTGACATTTTGTTTGGTCTAACCAACAATATAAACGTAAAAATTATTAAAAATAGGTAAAATTCTGTTTAAGAAAATGTTGATTTTCAGGCAGGGCATCCTGATGAATATATGACCTCATATATATACCTCATTAATATTGTATTATATTAGAATAATGAGTTAGAATTTATTTTCAAAAACTACATGGTGCACCGTTAAGTTAATACAAAAGCAGCGAAACATCAAATTTGAGAAGCTGCAACCATAAAATGTTTTTACAGGAAAAATGACCTCGACAATTATCAAAAGAGAGTTGCCATTTAATTTTCTGTCCATCCCCAAATTGATCAATGAACTAGTCATTTCAGCAGTGGATAGTTTAATTTAGATGGTATAAGCTCTATGTGTGAGTAACTAACTATAACTATGAATCTGTCAAATATTTAAAGGTGCAGTATGCAAAATTTGAGTTTAAAACATTATAAAATGAACTAACACTATCCACAGAAGGCAAAGACATAACAGTTTCGACATTATAATGACTATGTAATGTACTGTGTTGATATCTTCTTAAGTTAGCATGCTAACCAGATAGCCCTGGCCCATCCCAGTCCAAAGCTCCTGTGCTAGCGATGTGTACAAAAACAAGTTTGAACCACTAGCTGCACGGCGAAATTAGAACAGTACTTCAGTAAATGTGCTCGATTACATTCCACCACGCACAAACAAACTGCATATATTTTTGCGTTCATCTTGTTTGAGGTATGCTCTGTAGATGTTAAGCAATATTCAAGGTGTCTTTCCAATGTAATCTTCTCTCAGTGACTTTCCTAGAAAGTTACTGCATCGTCATCTTCACTGGCGACGACAGTCTGAGGGAACACACCTAACAAATACCCAAACTAACCGGTTTCCTCTCTGACTCATACAAACTTACCTCGCTTTGAGGCGGTGCAAGCTCTTCTCCTACGGCGCTCGTTGTTATTTCTCTACAGACACTCACACAGCCACATATAACTGTGGCCTGTTTCCTTTTATAACTCTGTAATCAAACACTCATTAGTGACAAATCACCCCGCAGAATGTATTTATCAGTTCGGGCACTTTTAAAACATATTCTTTAATTCGTGTTGGCTACATGACAGAAGTGCCAATTCTTATGAACAACAATGTGGCGTTGCCCTGTGAACTTTAACATTACCTCACTGGCTTAGCGCAGGCTGTTATATAACACACCGCCGTGCTGTATGTGTCCCTGTGTTGCTACCCAGCAGCTGAGTAACACCGGCTGCTCGGCTCCTTTAAGAAATATGATCGGGCTGTGAATAACACTGACCAGTGACGCGCTGACCTCAGCTCCATTTGTTGTGAATTATCTTTCATAAATCAAACACGTAGGTTTGCTCTCACAGCACGTCGCTGGAAGAAAAGCAGACACATATGGTCTGTTTTTTACTCCAACAGATGACTCTTATGGCACAAAAGAAATCTTCACATCAGGGTTAGGATTCTTTTTTATGAGTCTGAGTTTGTTTAAAGCCCAATAAATGTAATTATTTTGTCTTCATCATCTTTTATATGCAGTTTGTATCATCAATTTCTAATAAAGTATGAAATAAGCTACAAGGTTACTTATGTAATAATAGTGTATTTTAATGATACATTTGAGAGAGCTGAGATTACTCACCTTATCAAACTGTACCATGTCAATATATTGCTCGTTTTTGTAAATAGTTAAAATCTTGGTCAAATCAAAATAGTTTAACGTGTTTTCTTTCAGATTCGAAATGTCTTCTTCAATGCAATGTGATTTTGCTGAAGCAATAAACAAACTCGGAAGAGATTTTGAAAGAATAACAATATTATTAAAGTATAAGTTACCCAAAAATGCAAATTTAGTCATTATCTACTCGACCCCCATGCCGATGGAAAGTGCGCAAAACATTTCTGGAGCTTTACAGCAAAGCAGAGTTGCGGCATTCTCCTAACCAACTGAAGTTGATGGGGAAAACAGCCGGGAAGTAGAAACAAAAATCAAACGTAAAATGGCTCCATAGCCTGTCCGGCAAAATCCAAGTCTCCAGAATTGTTGATGATCGCCCTTTTTTGAGCTGAAATCTTCACTGTCGCTGCTGAGCTAAAACCATTAGCACATCTACAGTAGCTACACGAGCTCGACCACGCATTGAGGGTGTAGATAACACCTTTTCATATCAATTTGGGATCTCTGTGCATCTGGACACTTGGGTGAAGCCGGACAAGCTGTATGGAGCCTATTTTTTTTTTTGTTTTTTACATTCTAAAACAACTCCCCATCTACTTCAGTTGTTGAGGAAAATGCTTCAACGCCATTTTACCGTGAAGCTCAGGACGTTTTTTGAATACTACGAAACTTCACCCGACTCTCAGCTGACACGGGGCTGAGTAGATAAGGACTGGATTTGCATTTTTGGGTAAACCCGCCCTTCAAGCGAAGTCGTCCATGCAGTCAAAATAGTCCAATAAAATATCTTCGATGAAAGAAGTCATAAAAAGGTGTATTTACAAAGCGTGTGGACACAGGCAGGAAACATTTGAATACAGTTTGAATATGAAAAACAAACCACAGAGAAAAACAACACTGGACTTAGATATTTACAACATTTAAAAACGTGTGGACATACTGCTGTTCCCGGAAGTTAAAAACTCTTACTACACCATACGCATTCTGATAGCAAATCCTTATTTACAGATATTTCCCGTACTGATCAGAGCGGAGTGACACACGTGAATAGAATAACTGAATAATGTGACGATAGAGGTGAAAAGAGAGAGAGAGGGACATCAGAGAAGAGGACAGAGTCTCCGTCTGAGGGTCAGCTGTTCGTCCAGCTTCAGGAGGAGGGACAGGAAATTCCGGTTGGGGTAAATGGCTCGTTTTTGGACAACGCTCTTCAGAGCATCTCTCAGAGAGAGACGCTGCCGCAGCATCAAGTAGACCAGGACCAGAGTGGCCGATCGACTCACACCCATGATGCAGTGCACCAGCACCTTACCTGTAGAGCAGGATGTGAAGGAAAATAGAAAAAAATGAACACAACTATACACTTTTTGATGGGACAGTGGGCGTCACATGATGTACTAATAATGTACTGTACCATCTTTGCTCTTCAGGCCTTTATGTATGAAGTCAGCTGCAGGTTTGAAGTACTGACTGAGGTCAAAGTGGTCCGAATCCTCTGCTGGGATCCCAAAGTAAACGCACGTGTTCCCGTAAAAACTCTGGTCGCCGATGCTGCCCTGCTTGGAGTGCGCCGCGTTCAGGACATGAGTGATTCCAAGCTTATGTAACGTCTTTCTGTTCTGTGCTACGGCCCTGGTAAAAACAACGAAACAAAAACAATTACAGGGAATAAAAAGGAAATGTATAAAACAGCACCATGGAATATTAACATGCATTTAAACAGGCTGCCAAAACGGATCGATTTGTCTCTTGCGGGGCTCGTGCAACAGACTCTCCACACACAAGACACTCACACATTTCCTATGTACAGGTTGGGCCAGACTTCATCCACTGGTGTGAGCTCCAGGGAGCTGGAATCCAAGATGAGCTCAAGCTCTTTAATGAGCACCAGATCCTGTCGCTGGCTGCTCCCTGACATTCTCCTGAGAGCTGCTCCTCCAGCAGACCCCAACACTGCCGCCGCTGCTGCTGCTGCTGCTGCTGTCTGCGTCCACCGTCCCTTCACCGCCACGGTCGGTGCAGCAGCTCGCTGAGAGACACGAGCAGGTGGCTGTTTGAATGCCGCCTGCCTCCAAAATTAGCTCCCTGTGCTCAGTGAGTTCTCTCTGGATGTAGTTATAAAACGTTGGTGTTGCATTGATTGCTCTGTTCCCTGATGCCAAAGGGACTGTCTGTCTTTCACCACCGAGGTCACATCGGGAGAGGACGAGGGGAGAGGGGGGATGGACACAGTCGATTAGTGTATACATACAGTAAATGGTACAAATGGAGACAGTGCTGCGTGGTGTGAATGAGGACTTCTGCTCACTAAGGGGAGGACAGTTCTATGGATGTGTTATTGTTCATAGTGCCTCCTCAATCGACCCTTCCTCCAGCAGCTTTCGGTCCAGGGCTATAAGCTGTCGCAGGAAGCCCCTGTTTGGGAAGATCCAGCGTTTCTGCTGCACACAGCGCACAGAGGACAGAAGACTCAGGTGGTGATGAATCATCAAGTAGGCCAGGACCAGCGCAGCTGAGCGACTCACACCCACAGCACAGTGAACAAACACCTTACCTGGAAGTCATGAAGAAAGAAAATAAACGGTGTTAATATGTAGAGGCACCTCTGACGACATGTGTGGCATCTATAAAGTACCTCCTGACGTCAGAGCCTGGTGAATGAACCCAGCAGCAGGGTAGAAGAAAGGCGAGAGGTCAAACGTTGGCAGGTCGTTGGCTGGGACGCCGTAGTATTTCACCGTGGTTCCGTAAAAATCATCGCTGCCCTTACAGCACAGCTTTCCATGCGCCGCGTTCAGGACGTGAGTGATGCCCAGCTGCCAGAGCCCGAGCTTGTCATGAGACATAAACCTGACACGAAATTTCATTAAAGGATAAGTTCACCCAAAAATGTTTTAATTCAGTCGTAATCTTCTCACCACCAAGCCAGTTGAAAGTCGAGTGAAGTTTCGTATTCCACACGACATTGTTGGAGCTTCACAGCAAAACAGCGCTGCAGCGTTCTCCTAAACCACTGAAGGAGATGGGGACTTGTTTCTAAAATGTTAAAAAACAACCAAAAACAAACACAAAATTGCTCCAAAGAGCTTGTTCGACGTAATCTGAGTCTCCTGCAGCCCCTAATTGATTTGAAAAGACATTTTTTACAAGCTTGAACTGTGGTACAGGAGTTTGTTCTTCAACTTCAGATGGGATGCGAGCTAACACTCTTAGCATAGCAGCTACAGTGACGATTTCAGTGTAAATAACATCTTTTCAAATTCAATTCAGGATCTCAGGGCTTCCGAAGACTTGGACTGCACTGGATGAGCTGTACGGAGCCATTTAATGTTTGTTTTTTGGGAATTTTTAAAACAAGTCCCCATCTCATTCATATGTTTAAGAGAACGCTGCATCACCGTTTTGCTGTGAAACTCCAGAAATGTTTTGTGAATTACCAAACTTCACCCAGTTTTCCATCAACATGAGGGTGAGAAGATACTGACCGACCTTCCATGTGTAGTTGAACTTATCCTTTAATGCATAAAACAACTCAAACATACATGTAAACTAACATTTGGCACAAGACACTCACATGTCTCCCAGATACAGGTTCGGCCACACCTCGTCTCCATGGCGACAGGAGCGTGGAGCTGAATTTAAAACCTCCTCCAGCTCCTGGAGAGATGGGACCCTCCAAGTCCTGTTTGAATCCTCTGTCGCACACTTTCCCCCCTCTTCTGGCTCTGTGCCGCTGACATTTTTCTGCTCAGAGTCACATCTCGCCTCCGATTCAGCACCTGAGACTGATTTCCTGTCCGTCATTTTCTAAGTTTAGAGGGTTCAAACGGCTCTGTTCTTTCCTTAAAATCTAAATCACACCGCTGTCCGTTGCCTTCGCCGCGGTTGCTGCATCCCTGAAACCTTGACATTCAAAAACAGATGGTGCAGTTTGGCAAAGACTCTCAGCCAAACTTTCCGCTCCGCGTTTGCGATCACATTACCTGACTGAAAACCACAGCTTGTGCCCCTTTTCCTCAATTTCAAATCAAAAATCCTCCCTTTTCAGGGGCGATCTAGGGGAAACCTGACCTGTAATCAGATCCTGGTGTTTCCTAAATGTAGCCAGCAGATGTCAGTGTGCTTGAAGTGGCAGCCCTGCACGAGACCACGGGCTCTTCTTTCCTGGTGTTGTTTGTTAATGTCTCTTCCTGTTTGGTGTTGCCTAGTTGTCAGAAGCATGTTGGCAGTGAAGAAGTTGAGTCACAAGCAGACAGCACATCCACACCCTGTGGCAGCTCAGTGACACTGGACTTCTGGTAGGAAAAGTTACTTTTCATGCGATACAGTCTTTGAAAGTAGGTTTAAATCAGCTACATGTACTCTCTGTGACTTTGTTCGCTCTCCTTTCAAAAACACTCTCTCCCGTCTACTTTTCTGCTGACGTGAAGGGGAATGATGTGTAAACTTTTCCACACTATCATGAGAACAGATTCAGCGTCCCAGAGTTGATCTCAGGCTGATATGTGGCTGCATTGTGACCCTGTTTAGTGGACAGACTATGAGCCCTTTGTCAAATTGTGTCTCTCTCTCTGTCACACACACACACACACACTGAAGGGCTTTCTCTCTCACAGCTGTGTGTGCGACTGCTATGTGACTCACTGTAAGCCAGCCAAACAAGCTGACATGGCACTTATGAATCCCCAAGTAAAGCCTCAGGCACAGAGGCTGCAGGATGTTGCCAGTTAAATCCAGAAGCTAGTTAAAAATAACTGATTTTCTCTGCGAGGGGGATCGGAGCAGCAGCCACTCAGGTGAGCGACTTCAGGCTTCAAACGTGTAAATATTTAATACCAATCAGCTGATCAGCTGTTATTGTTCTGTATGGATGTCTCGCTGGCAGCCAGCCTCCATACGATCTGCATTATTGATGGTATACATTCAACTTTAGTGGATGTGGTGATCACGGGGAGCTTTTATCACAGACCCGAGCTCACTGACAGAGCTGATTTCTTGCTGCTTCTCAAAGGAGTATGTTGGCATCAGTACTGTGGATCATATTAGTTGTGACCGTTAGTCAAAGGGCGATACGCCTTTAGAAAAACTGAGCAGCGCTGTGGGAATGACAGCGCTACCATTTAATAACCATTAAAGCTCTGTTCGTTTTTGTTTTTTGTGTGGTTTCAGCTCCAAAAATGCAAATCAGCTGCTCTGTTTTATATCATTTAGGGCTAAAGCTAATGATTATTTCCATTATTTTTATTTGATACATAAGAACCATACTTTAAAGTTAAAACTTTAATGCAACCTTCAAGAACAGAATCCAGATTTAACACTGTAAAATGATATTAAATTTAAATATCAGCCGATAGTTTTGGTCTTATTAACTTGTTCACTAGGGGAAATTATTATTTTTTTCACTCTGGTGCTAACACACACACACACACGGACGTGTTTCATGTGGAGCGATGTCACAGTATTTCGGCTTCATTGGTTATTGATTAGTAGATATACAGGAATTGCTTACTTTTAGCAACAATGCTAAACATTTCATGGTTCCAGTTTGTCAAGTGTGAGGATCTGGGCTGCAGCAAACAATGACTTTTATTATCGATTAATTAAGATTATTTCCTTTATTATTAATCGGATAACATTTGTACTATTAACGTCAAAAAAAGGTGGAAAATGTCACAGTTTTCTCTTTCAAGGTGACGTCTTCAGAGGTCTTGAAAGAATTTCCATTTATAATAATATGTGACAGCAAAGACAACAAAAAGGGATTAATTCATGATCAAAATAGTTAATCAATTAATCAACTTATTGTTTCAGCTATAGTGAAATTAATATTTGTGGTACAGACCTGAGACTAACCAGCTGTGTATGATTTAAATTTCCCGAGGACCTTAGTGTTGTCTACTGTATTGCTGATAACTGAAAGATGCTTACTTGGGATAATTTCAGTATCTGTATCTGTTGTCCAGTCAGCATGCACTCGCTCACATGCAGCAGATAATCGTAGCGAAGCGCTGGTTGGTCCTCGGAGACCTTTGGAGCAGGAAGGGAGCGCATGGCGAGCCGCACTCTGGTTGGCTTATCACAGGGTCAAGGATAAAAAACCGAGAACAGCGCAGAGCAAAGAATCAGCGTTTCATCACTCTGTCTGTCTTCCTCACTCTGCTGGTTTCATGCAAATGCTGGATGTTGGTTAATGACTCACTGTTTTTGCTGTGAGACGACACCGGGGATGCTCACGCTCGCACTCAGCGAGGTTAAACACACGGTTTGAAACATAAAACATAAGCTTTCTTCATGTGGGTCAGTGCGTGGCGTCAGGGTATTCTTACACTGTAAGCCACTGCTCTGCTGCACAGTCGCAGGCCTGGACACAGATGATGTAATTGCACTAAGTAGCCTGCAGTGTGTGGTGCCGGGTCACGACGAATAAGAGCACAAACAAGCTGCGGATTACCTCCACGCTGACCTGCTTCCTGATCAGACAGTGTAACATTTCTGCCACAAGCCGGCCTTCACTGTATGTATGTATGAGTTACTGTATTATGTTTAGGTGCTGAAACAATAAGACAGTCACTTTTGATAATTCATTCATCATTTTAGTCCTTTATTAAGTAAAAGTGATTTTAAAGTGATTGTAAAATGAATAATTTAAGACTTTAACTATTATTTCCAATATCGATCCATCATTTAGACTTTAAAATGAAAAAGAATACTTTGAAAAATGTCCCAATTTTCCATATTCTTATGCGATGTTTTCAGTTATGTAGCCTATTTTGTCCAGCCAACAGCCCAAAACCCCCGAGATATTAAATCTGTCATGGATTAAAAGAGAATGGTAGAAAAACCTCACATTTGAGAAGCTAGAGCAAGAGACTTAGCTTGGAAAAAAAGAGTAAATGATTAATTGGTTATCGAATGAGTTGCTGATTGACCAATTGATTATTTGCGTTATCCTTGTTGTACATGGACGGGGCGATATAAAACGGCGGTGAGTTCTCGAGCGACCCCCCTGTGATCAGATCTCACTCCTCTGCCCTGTATGCTAATAAAGACACACATCGCTGGAACAACACGAAGACAGAAAGGAAGAAGGAATGTATAACAAGAAGTTTACAAGAAGGCCCGGACAGTTATGAATTTGTCATAGACAGCTTTTCACTAAGTTTCCCAACTTCCTCCAAACTCAAGCTCAACATTGAGCGATTTGATGGGGGAGTCTGGGTAATTTCTCTCCCTCTTCATGTCCCTGCTGTTTACTGCAGTTGATGTGGCTCTTATGAGAATATTGGTTTGCCAGTTTGCCAGCTGCTGAAGCGCAAAGAATCAATGCCGTGCACCATTTCTAACAACTGAATTACACAGACTGGCCCTGCAGCAGCCCCAGCTGGGACCGACGCTCTGCCTCCCTGCTGTTTGGGGACACGTGGATGGTGATGGCAGTTTTGTTTCTGGGAAATTGTGTTTTTTTTTTATTGTCAATTCGTTTAGAAACAACTCAAATATAAATCAATAATGATAATAATAATTAGTTGCAGGCTGTTGAAGAATACCTGAATTAATTAGTTTGTAGATATAATTTAAGTATGAAAACTACTGTCGGAACAATGAGAGTGCATCTCATTTCAGAGCTGACACTGGGATTAATCATTTGGGGCCTTTTTTTCAAGCTAAAATGTAAAAAGAAAGTTTTTTCTTGTTCCTTCTATGTTAGGATTTTCAGTTTTATGTCAGTCAAACGACAAAAATTGGCTATTTTCTGACATTTTATCGACCAAACAACATCATGATTCACGAGAGAATATTCTGCAGATTAACTGATAATTAAGTAATTGTCGTAGCCCCGGCTCAAAGTGGATGTAATCAACAGCATGCAAATTGAGTGGTACTGTCGCTGGGTCAGTCGGTTTTGCATACAACAATAGGACTGAGAGGGACAAAGACAATGAGATAATCAAGACGGAAACACACAGTGGAGTGAGAAGTGGTACTCAGTCGTCAGAAGGTTATAATCAAGCCCTCCTTGCCTTAACACACTGTGTACGTCTGTTTCTGCAGGGACATGGCGCTGTCAGAGGACAGGGTGAGTTCCTGGAGCTGTAAGCAGGTGGCCCAGTGGCTGCAGGAGGAAGGTTTCGGGGAGTACGTAGAGTTACTGTGCACCCAGCACCGCCTGGACGGCCTCAGCCTGCTGGCTCTGACTGAGGCCGACCTGCGCGGGCCTCCGCTGGGCCTCACCGTGCTGGGAGACATCAAGAGGCTGACCATTTCCCTCCGCCGGCTCCAGAGACAGAACCAGGCCCAGCTGGAGGAGCTGGGTCTCCGGCCAACAGACAGCCTCCTCGCCGGGCTCTCACCGGGCGCCGAGTGGAGCTGCGACGGAGCCGAAAGGAGGTATAACGGAGGAGAGCGCGCTTGTAACGGGACTGAGCTGCGGCTGAGGAACGGCGACAGATCTGGATACAGTTCGGGCGGGACGCTGTGTCATACGCACTCGAACGGGAGGTGTAGGCAGCACCTGGCTGGCAGATTGGACCCAGAGGTGTGGAAGACGGTCATCAGCTCCTTTTACGTCTTTTTTGTGTTTGGATTCACGTCTTTCGTCATGGTCATCGTACACGAGCGAGTCCCCGACACGAGGACGTACCCACCGCTGCCTGACATATTTCTGGACAGGTACGCGTGCACGTTGAGCCACGACCCCAGCTCCAGAGTTCATGTACACATCCTCCTCTTCCCGCTCATATCTAATCTACACACTGATACACGTGTTTTTGTCCTCTGACAGCGTTCCCAGAATCCCTTGGGCTTTTGCCATGGCCGAAGCCTGCGGTGTCATCCTGTGTTACATGTTTCTGTTGATCCTGCTCCTTCACAAACACAGGTAGCTCACCGTTACGGCTTTCAACAGACCGTGTTATAATAAAATGTGCAAATGGAAACACATCACTGCTAAGATTCGTCAAATTTGTAATTCAAATATATGCTAATGTATTGTTTTCTAAGTGCATGTAGGTCATGAGGTGCTGTTTGTCTGTTGCAGGTCCATTCTCTTCAGGCGGCTGTGTTCTTTAATGGGAACTGTGTTTCTGCTTCGGTGTTGCACCATGTTCGTCACCTCGCTCTCTGTGCCTGGCCAGCACCTCAAGTGTGCCAGTAAGGTGGGAAGCACACATGATGTAATAAGCAGATTAGATAAGGTTTTGACGTTTTTAGCTCTGGCGTGGCCACTTATTCTTGTTGCTGTTGGCAGCGTTTCAGTTTATTCTTGACCCAGTGATACCTAGAGTGGCGCTCAGTAGAGCGCAAACACCTGCCAACGCCCAACAGTCCCCTTTTGTACCCACTCGTAGATATCAGCCGCCTAAACACGCCTCGTTGTTTTCATCAAGATCAATGCGTTATGAGAAATTACTTAAAAAATGTGGAAAAAACACCCAATCTTCATCCAAGTTCCCATGAAATCTGTAGTAGTTTTTGTGTAACCCTGTTGACAAACCAACAAACAGATCTGATTCATAAGACGACTGACGACTGTCTTTTGTTCCCCAGACCTACGGTGATACTTTTGGAAAGATACAGAGGGCGTTGGCGATCTGGAGTGGATTTGGGATGACTCTGACCGGCGTCCAAACGTGTGGAGACTACATGTTCAGTGGACACACTGTGGTCATCACAATGCTCAACTTTTTTGTGACTGAATGTGAGTATTAGTACATTTGTTTGCCCTCAACTTAAGAATGTATGACTTTGTGTGATACTGTTTTGTTTTTTTTGATCTTTCTCATTGTGATCAAACACCATGAAAAGATCAAAACCCAAAATGTGCCCGTCCATCTGTCAACACCAGCCCTCAGTCTTAATGCCACCCGTTCCATTTTTTAAAAAAGTGGTAACGAATGTTTAGTTTAAACTTCACAAAATGCTCAGTCATTTCCTTAAACAGCTGGGCACTGTAGAATGAATATTGCATTTTCAGCTGCGGATTAATACATTTCAGGTGTTCTGAGGATTATTTACTGCTGCAGGACTGTGTAATTAGATTTGACTATTCATTCTATTAATTAATTAAATGTTCATCGTGATGATGGAAAATATCACCCAGTGCAACACAGTGCAGCTCGCTTGTGTGTTGTTAGTGGTTCATGGGAGACAGCGGAGCTCTACAGCACAGAGGATTAACCTGTATCAGACCTTGGATACACTGGTCATTGTTAGCAAACATTACTCAAACTGAATTAAATAGAACCTTTGTCTGGGACTACTTTCAGCCGCAGATTAATACACATCTGCTGTGCAGCTCAGTTTACATTAGCAGGGTGGTGCAGATGGTATTAATTTAACATAAGCTGTTGACAATATGAAAAACATCAATTATCACCAGATCGCTTAAGTATCCCTTTCAATTGCAGACACTCCACGAACCTGGAATCTCATCCACACCATCTCCTGGGTCTTGAACCTGTTTGGGATTTTCTTCATTCTGGCGGCTCACGAGCACTACTCCATCGATGTGTTCATCGCCTTTTACATCACCACCCGCCTCTTCCTCTACTACCACACTTTAGCCAACACCCGGGCCTACCAGCACAGTCGGCGGGCGCGCATTTGGTTCCCCATGTTCTCCTTCTTCGAGTGCAACGTGAACGGACCTGTCCCCAACCAGTACCACTGGCCCTTCAACAAGCCCGCCTACATGAAAACTCTGATTGGATAGAGGATTCTCTTTCAAAGATCAGCAGCTGCGTTGCGCACAGACTGAATTATTAAAGCCTGATGGATAAGCTTTTTATTTGAAATGCTGTTTCTCATCTTTGGGCGGTTGTCAGTTTATCACATGGGAGATTTATCCCTCTCATTTGTATGACTGGGTTGTCTTTACTTTTTCACCTGATCTTACGTTTTTAAAGAATAGTTTGACATTCTTGGGAATTATGGGAAAAGCAAATAAGAAGATGGATATCACTGTCTTTTCTGTCAATTTAAATATGACGCTTAAGCCAGCAGCTGGTTAGCTTAGCTTAGCATTACGACCAGGAAAAGGGGGGGAAACAGCTCGTGTGGTTCTGTTTGAAGGTAAAAAAGAAAATCTACCTCCTGTAATAGTTCCTCTAAAGCTCACTAGTTAACATTTACCTAACATTTAACTTTAATTTGCACAGATTAGTGAGCTTGAGAGGTACGAACAGATCCAGGCTGGCTGTTTCCACTTGTTTTCAGTGTTTATGCTAAGATAAACTAACCAGCTGCTGGCAATCGCATCATATTTGGTATCCAGACATGAGGGTGGCATCGATCTTCTCATCCAACTCTTTGAAGAAAGGAAATAGGTTTATTTTGTTGAATATATATTTCAAATTGTATTTCATGGTGCCAAAGAAATGTTGTTTAAAATGGGGCTGATGTGTTTTTGCCTTTTAAATCATCACGTTTTTCATTCTTGTTCCTTTTGTTAGGGATGTTTACGGTTCACTAATGGTTTTGGATTGACAGCGTTTTAATGTGGTTGTCACTCCTTGAGAGTGGCTTTGGTACGTTTGCTCTCCTGCGGACAGTTCCGACACCTGTTTGGTAACGACCGCCGAAGGAGCAACCGTTTCTTTTGATGTGTAACACTTCCTGTTCTCTACTCCCTTTTTTTTTTTTTTTCATTTCCTTCTCATTTACACTTTCTAGAGACAAGTCTGCGGCTCTGTTGCACTTGGTAGCGTCACCACTGGGATTGTAAAGCTTCCTACATTCAAAGTTCAAACTCAACCAAATATCTGAACATTTACTGTAATGTTCAATTTTGCTTTACATTTTTCTTTATCCTAATTTGATACTGTGTTACACTTTTTTTATTTTTTACTGATTGTTAATTATTATGTGGAGCTCGACTTTTAAAGCCTCTGTTGCACAGTACAAATAATGACTTTTGCTCATTACAGCTGTTGTCAAACGGCTGGATAACAAAGTTTCGACATTGTTTACCATGTAACTGTCGATCCGAACATTACCTGTTTAATAATTGTTTACAATTTGTTGCTTTATTTGCAATGCAAGTAATCCACCTCTGCCTTTTCTCAGCAGTAAAAGTTTACAGAAAAGGAAACAGTTTTTATATTTCAGACGACTGTTTCCTCAGCTGCTTTTTCACTAATGTGTTCCTTTTTTTGCATTTGTTGAATAAAGCGGATTATAAATACGAGACGTCCAGCTTTCGTGTGAGTTAGAACAAAGAGCAAACTGTTATGCAGGGGTGCGACTTCAATGTTTGATGTCGATTTAACCCAAATCCCAGCTGCTCTTCCCCAACTTCAAACAAATATCTGATAAAAGCCACATCACTCTGCAAATATTGGTCAAGGTTTACTGGGGGTGCACGCCTTATTATAAAGTCCTCGTCGGAGGGTGCTCTCACACATCGGCATCTCGTTGACCGGGTCACATCTGAAGATGGTACGTACTTTACATCTTACAATTAGGAAGGTGATGAATATCTTCTTTTTGGAAACCTGGGTCTTAAATTGTAGCTGAACTTATTTTAATATTAAAAAAATGCTATATAAGTTTAGATATGAGTAGATTAGACTTTAAATATCTCTGTCAGATTTAACTTTTAGATTTTAGTGCCAAACATGTAACTGAAATTGGAGTGCAAAGTTTAGATTTACGATTACATTCAAAATCAGGAGGTTCTTTTTTGGCTGACTGCCCCGTTCCTTATGTTATCATTCATTTCATTACCATTTATAGTGGTTGGTGGAGGCGACGGATAAATCAGTGAGTCAAACCAAGTGGTGAATAATGTCAGCTAGGGTGGACTAGTCGTGCCTTTCGTGCTCGATGTAAACTGTGAGTCCTTATTCAGTGTTTTGCAGATTAAAATAAATAAAACTCAAACGTAGCATATTGCAGATTCAAAGTTGTGTTAAAATGTTTTCTGTATAATACCGAACTCTATTTTGTATATTAATGGCATATACGCAGAGTTACAATGCCAGAACCTGCTGACACTAAAAGTAAAAAGAAAAGATTCTTCCTATGGGGTTTTAAGTCTCTTTAAGGACATATAAAAGGATGGTCTGTTGTTTCTGTGACCATTATGAGACGACAAAGGCACGATTTAATCACATTCTACTCACCCTCATGCTAATGACAGTCGGGTGAAGTTTCAAAGTCCACAAAGTAGTTTGCAGTTTTTACAGTTACACTCCTGGACAACTGAAGTAGACGGAGACTTGCTTTTAAAGTGTTCAAAAACAACTGGAAAAAACCACATAAAAATTTGCTCCAGACATGCTGTCCAGTGTGAGCCAAGTCTCCGGAGATCCCTGATTGACTGATAGCTGATAGCTCAGAAGCTACAGTGAAGATTTTGACTTTAAAAAGAGTTTAAATGACATCTTTTAAAACTAATTCGGGATCGCAAGCTGTATGGAGCCTTTTTATGCTTTTCATGTCTGGTTCCCCCCATCTGCTTCAGTTGTTGAGGAGAAAGCTGGAACGCTTTTTTTCCTATGACTTTCCATCGGCATGGGATTGTGTAGACAGATGCAAAAACTTTCATTTTTGGGTGAATTTTTGTTGTGGGTGAAGTTGGTGGTTGGGTTTACAGACGTCTGTCATCTACTCTTTCAGGCTTCTCTCCATGTGTTTGTGTGCCTGCTGGGACTGGTTGTCCTGTGTCACTCTGACTGCTTCTTTGAGCAGCTAGTGATCAAAGATTTGAAAGCACCTCCAACAGGTGAGTCCACGGGATCATAAAAGCAGCATAGCAGCAGATGGCGAGTGGAAAGCTTTCTCTGCTACAAATAAGCGTCTGATATTCGCACCCAGCCCGTGTGTGGTATCTGTCCGCCTGCCAGCTGACTCAAAATCTCCAAACCACACCTTTATGCACACACTGACACACTCAGTTGGTAACTGCCCCAAATTTTGCTCGATGAAAAAGGGTCAACAGCTCTTGTGGTTTTATTTATTCACAGGGTGTGTGGATAAGGATGGAAAGCAGCATGCTTTTGGCACTAACTGGATGAGAGACTGCATCACGTGCTCTTGTACGACGGACGGCCTGAGCTGCTGCAGCCAGTAAGATTTCACTTCATGCTTCGATTCACTACTTTGAAATGTATTCAATCTTTCTCCGAGGGACCGTGAAACCTGTGTGGTACTCCGCTTTAAAAAGCATTATAAATGTTTTCTCTCGACCCTGCCCTTTATGAAGGTCCAAAGCTGCCAAAATCAAAAATAAATAAAGATATAAATAGATGGCCCAATTTTTCTTTTTATGTGCGGTCGACCGTTGCACACTGATGTCGAAAAGATGACCCCATGACAGCCCCCTCATTTGCATAATGAAGCAGAATTAAATAAATATGTTTGGGGAAAAAAGGGGGGTGAATGAAATACATACAGAATACATATGTAAATAAATTAATAATAATTATTCGCTAAAACAAATATATTAAATGGGAAAGTGAATAAATAAGGGAATTTATACAAGGGCGAATAAATGGAAGAGAAGAAGAAAACAGAAATATCAAACTATGTAACATTTTATAAGTTAATTAATGGCAACTTTTCTTTTTAATATTATATTTTCAAGCATTTAATTGTATAATATATTTATTTTTTAAAATCTTTATTTCAACAATAATAACAATAACTTACAGTATGTGTGGTCGAATTGAAGAACACATGTGCACTAATGAATTGATCATATTTCCTTCACACTGGAAGGGTCACATGATGGCCCATCTCTTTTCAGGAAGTCTGAAATATAATATAAATCTGATTAATAAAAGACCCTCCAGCCCTCCGACAAAACAAAGGCTACCCTCCTTCATCTTCTTAGCTAAGGGAAAAACTGCAATATCCTCCCCCTTCTGACCCTTCCCCCATCCTTTATTACTTTTGTCCAGTCCCTAATTTTGGCAAAGATCTGTCTTGTGACGAGCATGTTATATCTATTTCATTAATGTTGGATTAATATTCTGTCTTTTTTGGCTCCCAGGTTACCTGATGCAGCCGAAGTAGACATCCCTGAGGAGTGTGAGCTGGTTGTAGATAAGCAGGCCTGCACTGCCAAGGTAGTGTTGAAGTCAGACAGGACAAAAGAGTGTATCCTCACTTAAATACACTACGAATTGTCCTTGACACGTCAGCGACAACTGGAGTCCAAACTGGCAATAGCTCTTTTATATGTTTCGCATTTGATCAACTTGTCAATGGCGTGTACATACAGCAAATTGCCAATAAACGAAGACTGATCAACGCTGTCATTTGTCTCACTTGTCATGTTTTAATCTTCTCTGACAATAAAAATGTACCTGCTGTAAATCGTTTTTTTCCGTCTCCAGTCTTATTTCTGTAACAGCACATTCAGCAGGTGTCACTTTCAGGATGTAATTGGATAAATGCACCACTGTGTGACAGCAGAGCTCAGCGCTCAGAGGGCTCGAGCAGCCCAGTGATACGGGGGCTGTCCCTGTCAGAAACGCTCTCCTTGTTGTGATGTTCAGCTCCTTTTCCAACTCTCGTCTCTGTGGATTCGCACCTGTCCAGGGCATCGCTTTCCCTCTCGTCTCGGCATCACAGAGACGCCGTACCCGTCCGACCCGCCACGTGAGTGATTTATTTTTTACGCACAATAACGATCCGTTGTGCACAGCAATGATGTCTGTCAATAATAACCGGTGTGTTTTTTTTAGTAAATCAGTTCTGAAATGTATGCTGTTGTTCCTCCACTGTCAGCTTGCAAGCCTTGCAGATGCGCAGGTGTGCCATCTCCACAATTGCAAGTGTTTCTGCGTGATGCATTCAAACAATAGCGGTCCACAGAAGGCATGTCTGAGAACATTCATCCGAATTTTAGCCCAAAAAATTGAGAAAAAACAAGGGAAAATATCTGGCTGATTTCTATTAGTGTTTCATCTAATGTGTGGAAATGTGTGGTATCTGAAAATAATGATGTCTTGGGAGGTGTCATCCACAATCCTTGACACCCCCAGCAGAGAATAATGAGGCTGGGATAATCATCTCAGGTCGAGCACACTACAGTGCCTGCTGCCTGTTATCTTGCTCCCCCCTCGTTCAGGCGGGAGAAGAGAGGAAAATTGTTTCTGAATAGGGCCCCTGACTGAGCTCGTGGAAATACTGTTTGTTTGTTTGTTTGTTGTATGCAAAATTGATTTAGAATGACAGATTCCAGGGTAAGTCGAATAATATGTAGCAGTTAGGAGTCTTTTTTTTTGTAAAAATGTAATAAGAAGGGGAAAAGGAACACTATAATCTTTAATTGTACACGTTTAATATCAGTGACTGCACATAGGGGAATATGGACGCTTCTTTCTAGCGTCTGTATAACTGTGTCTCATTACGAGCTTAAAAGCACTTAATATCCCGCCCTCAAGAACTAAAGATCTAAAACTCTCATCAGACTCATTAAGTTCCCAAAGAGAATCTCCGGCCGATTAGAAATATGCGAAATCCTCTTGCAGCGTGACAACATATTTCATCTATAGAGGACTTTTGAGAGGAACACGAATGGCGTTGGCAATGCATGAAAAGGCTTATACATGGCGACCAATTATTGCGCGGTGCGTCTGCTCTCGGAAAAACACAATAAAGAGACTCAAGGTGAATCCGGTCCAGGGAAGATGACCTCCCGCCACTCTCTCGTTTTCCCTGTCAGAGAAACAGTATTTTGACCGAGATGGAGGACACTTCACTGAGGCAGAGAAGCAGAATATGATGGACAGGAGGACGCCGGGTCACAGTGTCCCTAATCCCGCGGAAATTGTGCTCGAGATGGGGACAGTCACAGTGCCTACTCTCTGGATGTGCGGCGTCAGATCACTGTAACATGACAAGTTCAGATTTACCTCTTAATGGGGCATTTTTCCTTTTTTTCTTTTTTTTTTTACCCTGCTGGTGTTTATGCCTCCACCATCCATTACAGCTGTTTGTCACATCTGCTCGCTGGCGACACTACACTTGTCTTTCCTCTCCCGAACAAAGCATGATCAATGCTGTGCCACCCTGCCTGCAGCTCAGTCAACACACTGACAGAGTTGGTTAGTAATGATGCAGTGTGAAGTGACTGATAGCTCAGCGTGTGTGCCTTTAATGAAAAATGACAGGCTCATTTCCTTCGCTGGTTTTCACAGCACATGGCAGAGGTTTCAGGGGAGAGGGCTTGAATCCATTTTTAGGATTCTGACAATGTCGTGCCCTCTCACTCTGACGTACTATATCGCTTATTGTGCATGTGCAGAACGGGCGAGTGTCTGCCTCGGTTGTACGCATAGCAATTTTATTGTCATTAAGCCATTATGTTCAGTCTTGAAACCTGACTGGAGGATTCATACGAGGGAGGAGAACTGACAAGTGTGAGTTCTTAAGACGGGTAAAGAATAAGAGAAAAGGGCAAGAAGAGCCGATGCTACTCAGCGCAACTGCAGTAATGCACGAGTCAAGCTGCAGTTTACATCCAAGCCTGTCCAGACACATATAATATATGTAGTACGTCTTTGAAGGAACCAAAGGTATTAAGTGTAGTTCTGGGCAAAATGGAAACGATCGCCATATTGACATGTTTGATTCCAGCGAGAAACATGCTGTCTTCACTGCGAGACTATTTTTACACAGAGAGCTGAACTCGTCACACGGCGCGGTCCCCTGAAGATCAATATCAGCAAAATCAATGCGCTTGTTTGAGAGAAGCAAAAAAACCAAGTCAAATTCCCTTAAGTCTATTCACCTGCCTAGCCAATGAGTCTGATTCTGATGGATCAGGACATGGCTACAAACTGTGACATGTTGATGCTTCACACACATCCTCGACCCGGCAGCGCAGAGAATCAGCGCGATCAATCACCAGTTTCAAGGTGGGCAGCCAAGATTAGTGTCAGCAGCGCAATATCCAAACCCGTGTGAGATATGATCACAATATCCCCTTCTGTTCTTGAGTTAAGGCCTTGAATAATGGCCAGTAAAGTGCTTTTGCTGAACATTATGATGTCATTGTGAAGCTGACCTTAAGGATCTTAAGGATAGAAAATGCAATTGCTTCATCATTATCCTGTTTAATGTGTGTGAAAAAAAATAATAATTTGCATGTTAATTCTTGAATCATGGTCAAAAACACGTTTTCTGACCGATGACCATCAAATTCTAATCAGAGTTGAGTAAAAGTGGACGTATGCTCGAAGAAATTCACCCAAAGCACAGAGATATCACGTTGACAAGAATGGGACAGACGAATGGACGACTGACACACAATGCCTCCAGCCATGGCTGTCGCTGACGCAGTTCAAAACGTAAAAAGGTGTGTAATGTTCAGGAGCAGTTCGCCAAAAAATGAAAATTCCGTCATTATTTCCTCACCCCCATGTCAGTGGAAATACATTAGTACCTTTCTGGAGCTTCAAAGCAAAACAGAGCCGCAGCATTCTCTCAAGCATAAAATGGCTCCATTGCTTGTCCGGCATAATCCAAGTCTCCAGAAGCACTGAGGTCCCAATGAAAAGATGTTGTTACAGCCTTGTTGTCGGTCGAGCTTGTGCACCTACTTCAGAAAATGTGCGCTTAGCTCAGCAGCTACGTCGACGAGTTTGCCTTTAAACAAGGTGTAAATAACAGCTTTTCAAATCAATCTGGGACTTCAGGGCTTTGGCATAATTGGAGTACGAGCTGTTTGGAGCCATGCTGTTTTCATTTTTTGTTTCACATTTCATTTTTTTATTTATTTTTTAAACAAGTCACCATCTGCTTTGGTTGCTTAGGAGATTGCTGCAACACTGTTTTCCTGTGGAGCTCCAGTAATGTTTTGTGGACTACAAAACGTCACCTCGACATGGGTGTGAGTAGATAATGACTGAACTTTCGTTTGGCGGAACCTATCCTAAAACAAACATCCATGGCTCTTTCAGGCTGTGGTTCGGTCAGCTGACATGCTATCATGCACGTTTACCATGTTCACCATCTTAGTTTAGCATGGTACCTTTTTTCTAATTTGCACAGAGTGCGGTCGAGGCTGATGCCAATCATTAGTTTTGTAGGTATTTTGGTTGTGAAGCAGTTGGTCAAGCAGTAATTTAATTAAAATTTTGACCTCATGATGGCACCAAAGGAGAAGCCATTACAGATCATCCCGAGGGGGACATGAATGTCCGAACCAGAGCTCACGGCTCTCCATCCATTTGACATCTGTTGAGATACTTCGGCCTGAACCAAAGTGGCGGACTGACCGACTGACAGATAAATTGTCATTGCCGCACAAAAGCCATGTCAATAGCATGGCTGAAAATAGAACATAAGGGCACCTTTAAATGACAATGCTTTCTTGAACTCCATCTCACGGCGACTTAGATAGAAAAAAATCCTCACACATAGCATCTCACCTCGCCATCACTCCTCCTCAGCCACAGTACCCACTTTCCTTCGCTCTCAGAACAACAGTAGGACTTCGGCTTGAACTGATCGTTCCACCTAAAAGACCGATTGTCTTGCGAGTGGATAATTCTTCTCTCTCTCCCTTTGTCTCAGATGCATGTCTTCAGAGGGCTGGGGATGGACACTTTGACGCTGGCGGCTGCTGACACTCAAGTCCTGGTGAGATGTCCTTAAGTGGCAACGCGAGCCAGTCTTCTCTTTCGACGACAGCTCCGCCGCTGCCCTTCAACAGCTCCACCTCGACACATTCCCTAACATTGGAGGAGGGAAGGACCGGCCATGAGTCTGTGCAGGAGTGGCTGGGGAATAAGACCCAGCTCCTGTCAGACCTCGCTGTGCTGGGGCACAATGATCAGTGCCATATGTCTCCAATCCTCACAGGATTCCTTGTCGTGTGGTACAGCGTAACAATGTTGCTGGGGCTGCTGGGGAACATTGGCCTCATCTGCATCATTGCCCGTCGCCGAGAAAAAGTCAATGTCACCAGCATTTTCATCTGCAACCTGTCATTCTCTGACATCCTCGTGTGTGTCTTCTGCCTCCCCTTCACCGTCATATACACGCTGATGGACCATTGGGTGTTCGGGTCGCTGTTGTGCCGGCTGGTGCCGTTCATCCAGTGCATGTCCGTGACCGTGTCTGTGCTGTCTCTGGTGTTCATCGCTCTGGAAAGGCATCAGCTCATCATCAATCCATCTGGGTGGAAACCGAGCATTCCTCAGGCCTACAGCGCGCTTGTTCTCATTTGGATTCTGGCCTGCTTCACCTCCTCACCTTTCTTAGCCTTTCAGCTCCTCACAAATGAGCCCTACACTCACGTCATGCCAGTCCTGCCCACGCCACTCTATCACCAAGCTTCTCTTCAGGCCTATCTCAATGCATCCCCACCTCAACCTGTTTCCTACACATTAAAAAACTCATCTGTGCTGCCAAATACACACCGCAACCTCTTTTCTTACAACCCCGCCTCCCCACGCATGGAGGCCTGTCTGGAGCACTGGCCCTCCCAGCAGCACCGGCTCGCTTACACCACCTGGCTCCTGCTCTTCCAGTACTGTGGCCCACTGACGCTGGTCCTGCTCTGTTACGTTCGCGTTTTTATCCGCCTGCGCCACCGCAAAGACATGCTGGACCGCACCAGGACCCCGGAGAGCCAGCGCATGACCCACAGCCGCCGCATCAACATCATGCTGGTCGCCCTCATCACGGCCTTTGCCCTCTGCTGGCTGCCGCTCACCATCTTCAACGTGGTGTCAGACTGGAACCAAGAGGCTCTGCCCATCTGCCACCACAACCTGCTGTTCTCCCTCTGCCACCTGCTGGCCATGTCGTCCACCTGCATCAACCCCATCATCTACGGCTTCCTCAACTCCAACTTCCGGCAAGAGGTGAGAGAGGTGCTCCTGCACTGCCGCTGCAGCCCAGTAGAAGAGGAGTGCGAGCGTTTCCCCATGTCCACCGTGCACATGGAAATGTCCCGCACCTCGGCGCCTCTCAACTGCAGGAGCAACTCTGTCTGACTCTGCTGTTAGAGGTCAAACTGATGTCATCACCTACTGTGAAGCTGTACAGGTGGAGGACTTACTTCTATTTATGGCTGTACAACAGTTTAAAGTAAAGTGTGAAGTACAATGTTGGTTTATCTTTTTCTGAAGTAGCTCTGAATTATAAAAGGAGTGTGTTGATGTTGAGAATGTTTGAAAAGAAAGAAGAAAGAAAATAATGTGTCATTTTAGACTAATCTGTTGCTGTGTCCCAGTTACATACTTCATACTAATTGTATACAGCATGTAGTGTAATATCCATTACAGTGGGCCTATTTTTTAACTATTAAAAAATACCTAACTATTTTCTAGAAGGTCAAAACAAGTGAAGTGCCAAAGGGCCTGTAAACCTAGAAATGTGAATCTGTTAAAACAACACGCTTTTTATTTTTTCTCTGCTTTATTAGTTGTCAGAATTGAAAAGGGATAGTTATAGCCTACAAAAGTGCAGGGAAAAAAATGTACCTCAGAAGTAGGTTGTCAGTTTAACCCTCTTAAATTCCTCTTGCATAAACAGCCTGTGTTAAAGCTTTTTAATGAAATAAGAGTATTTCTTTGCTTGGCAACAGACATAACTAAACCACTGGCCAATTAGCCTACAGATAAATTGGTCCAGAATTAGGTTGCTAAATGGGCCGCCAGTTGAATAGCTCTGCATTACGTATACTGCTTTCAAGCAGCGGGTATACAAGAAATTAACATATTTTACCATTTTACACTGACAGTGCCCTTTTGGATGTCAGTTAAACCAGGACCTATAGAGATGCTGCCAGTTAATGTTGTTGAAAATATAACACAGAGCAAAATGTTTTTCCAAATATTTTATAGTAAGTATTGAAGCCATACTCTCGATGCAAGCTGCTTATTGTGACACTGAATAAACCTGTAGAAACAGAACAAATGCAGATGCCTTCATATGTGGCACTGGGCAGGCTTTATCCATGACAGACCAACTGGAGGAATATATTTCAGAATAAAGGTGTTTATCTCCACAGTTTCAGACACTTGATGACATTGATGCTATGTTTTAAGGCTTGTGGTGGAGCAACGAACTACTAAAAGACTTTTCCACATGTGGGTTTTTCATTTAGTTTGTGATGGAACTATACTCTATGTTGTACTGAAAAGTAACACAGGTGGGTTTTGAGATAAACTAGACAGACATGTTTTACATTTTTTAATAAATGTTGTGCGTTTGTTGTATTTGTTACATTTTTACGTTCACTTCTTTTGTATTGATGGAATTTGTGCTGTGAAATCGGTGTGTGAGAGAAAATAACGAGGTGTATTTTGTTTTGTGATCAATGTGACCAGTACTGATAACAGTTTATTACACTGTTCATTTTTAAATTGGCTTTGGACAAGTTTAATAAATATATAGATAACATAAATTGTGTTTACACATGGCTTTTATGGATATTCAAATGTATATTCTAATGTGTTAGTCTGACAGCTTGGCAGAGGTAGGGATGGCTATGGCGATACACCAAGTTCTCAAATATCATCCAAGACAGTGAAGACCTACAGACATGTTGTTTGCCCGCTACTGTCTGTGTGAGACTGTAAAAAAAAAAATCAAACTTGTAAAGACTGCTAAATGCATATTTCATATTGAACAATCTATGGTTTGACTCATCCCAGGCAGTCTCTGTCTATAATGAAAATCTAAAGAAGTAGGAAGAAAACATACACGTTTTAAATACTTTACCAGTGAACACCAGGCTGTGCTCAATTAATAACTTGTAGTTTTTAAAACTATTCCCACCATTAAAAAACTGAAAGGTCACCTTGATCTGTCAGCACGGTCCCATATTGAGTAAGTTCAACTTCTGTCCTGGCAGCTGTGTCCACTTGAGGCCTGGGAAGACATTTTAATTTGTTTACCATTTGGTTTAAATACGTGACAGACTTAAAGAAGATGTTAAACATGGAAATTAGGCTACACACCACCTCTCGTTTGGCCATAATCCAACACACATCACAAAGCCTTTTATTTTGTCACGTTGGGCCAATAATGAGCAAGATTTCCATTACATTTTCTGTGAATTAAGAGTTATTTTTAAACAGTTACGTGCTATACTGCAAAGAAGAGACACGGAAGTTTCAATAATACCTCTGAAAGATGAATTCGTTCAGAGAGGAAACGTCTAAATTGATCCACACTTATTAGGAACCTTCGAAGGGACGACACCACGTTCCCTTGTCGCGTTTCTGGGTTGGAGTTGACGCTTGTGATCTATCAGCCAATGATGGGCGATTGTCCCATAATGCATTGCATCACAAACTGCACGCGCGAACATATGAACACTGTAGATAAGTATTGTTGGAAACTGCGCAATTTAAACCTCACATCCGCATAAAGTAAGTGCAAGACAGTTACTAAAATTACTGGTTTCTATTTGCATTCATGCCCTTGTACTGCCAACCGGGAAAACATGTGTAAATGCTAATGCCAGCATATTACGGAAGTAGTTACCCAAGTTAGCCTCACCAGCACAATGCTAAGAGCCCCCAGGTCAGTTAGCTCGCTAATATAGTAGCTATCGTAGCGTAACTAACGGTGAAATTGCGTCAACATTAGCGTTATTAGCTTGTTGATATATATTGGTTGATGTAAATTGACGTCTCTGTTGTTTTATATTGAACGTAACACAGTAACTAAAATTATGTAACGTTATGTTACTCAATTGTGCGATAACATTACTCATTTCACGATTGGCGGAGCTATGAGGGTTTAGTTAGCTTGCTATCGTTAACTCTAGACAATAACGAGGTAATGTGTTTTGAAACTGCAGTTAGAGGGTGGTACACACATCGTATGGTCCCTATATAGGAAAAAAAAACAATGTCAGATTTTCAGAAACTAGTCAGTTTCCAGTTCTGTGGCATTACAGGTTGAAACAAGCTGCACAGCTTTAGATTAGAGGCCTATGTCTTCACTTATTTTCATAGGAATTGTCAAATCCCTGTGAATGATTGACTGGCACAGCTTCTCAGTTTTGCGGTGCTGCTTGTTTTTCTTTATCTTATCTATTCATACTATGAGAGTCTTGGAAGTATATTACAGTTTTATTATTTATGCCTGATAATCACACAGTGTCAGTAGTATTAGTACATCGCTTTGGGCTGATTAAGTGATTATTCAGTCAATTCACTTACCATATTTTGAATTGAAAAATAGCTCTGAGTTGCAGCCCTAATCTTGTCACTGATTTACTGTCATGTGTTGTTTGTTGTGATTGACAAGCAAGTGGTATCATATCTTGCGCTATCGAAAAGCGGCCAAAGTGAGAAAAATTCCTGTGGATTGTGAAAGTTGTCCTTCCATGCCATGTAAGAAAGCATCTTCATTGGATTTGTAGGTGAATCTTGAAGCTTAAGAGGCCAGTGATGAGCACAACTAACAACAGTTCAGTCCTTAAAGGTATTGTACATCACCTAGTAATACTGCAGCCAATCAATGCTAAACTTTCAGACTTATGGTTTATGACCTCTGTTCAATGTGTCCACAGATGTTGTTGCCTATGTTGATGTGTGGTCATCAGACAAAACAGCAAACTATTCAAAACCATTTGTTCAGCAGCTGCAGGAAATGGGAGCTCAGGTGAGACCTAAGACCACAGTACACACAAACACATTTTCACTGGATTGTACACCAATTACTGTATTTACAGATTGTCTGTGTGTATACTTTACAAAACCTAAATTCCTTTTCTTTTCCAGGTATCAAAAACATTCAATAAACAAGTCACACATGTTGTCTTCAGCAATGGTCATCCGGCTACATGGAGGAAAGCCAGGAAAAGTGATGTGAAGCTCGTCTCTGTTCTCTGGTTAGGCAGGTGAGAAAAACACTGCGAGTTGTGCTCTTTTTTTTCAAACTTCAACAGTTCTATTAAATTTAATTACATTGGTATAAAATTGACATAACGTTGTTGTTGTTGTTGTGGGGTGTCCAGATGTTATGACGATGGTGTGCGTGTCGATGAAGATTTGTATCCAGCCATAGATGAAACCAACCCAGTAATGAAGAACAAAAAAGTGAGTCCAGTCAGATTTACATGAAAAGTTTAAGATGGTGTCCCAGTTTAAACTGTCATTGTACATCAGTTTTGGACTCCTGTTTTTCAAATCTTATCTTGTGCTGATTTTGGGTTACAGATGTCAGTTTGTTCTTCACATGATCAGAATCTGTAAACAAGGTGTCAAGTGGTCCTATTTTAAATGTATACACAACTTAATTTCCAAAAACAAACCTTAAAGAGCGTTACGGTATGTGAGAATTGGATGTATGAGCTTGTGATTTCAACTTAAACATGTTTCGATACAAGAGCTAATGCATACCTCATTCCTGTTCTAGTCATACTGACCCACAGAGAAAAATCCACATGAATCCTAGAACTAACCTGTGCAAAAATCCTCCTCCCCTTTTTTTTTCAGAAAGAAGCTAGTATTATCGATGAGTCATTAAAATTTAAAGAACAAATATGTATGTACACAAAGAGCTTGTGAATATAATCCGTTTTTGTGGGCTCCTCTCACCCAATAATAACCTCTTAGAGCTGCCTGTGTTTTACAAGAAATCCTTTTGTTGGCCCATTCTTGTTCTACTTGTTAACTCAAACTTTCTCCACAGGATGTGTCAAAAACATTGGCCCTAATGAAGTCTACAATATTTTAATGATTCAATGCACTTCCTCAGATTTATCTGACATGATGTTGCAGTCTGTCCACTGTTCAGCTTTTCTAAGCTAGCTGGGCTTTAATTTAAGTGATTTTTGAAGTGAAATGTTGAAATTGCATTTATTTACTTCCTATTGAACACATTTTTTGTATTTGGTTCACATAGCATCGTTGCATGCAGCCAAAAGATTCTCCAGAAAGGACACCCGAAAATGACAGACGCATGAGGAAAAAATTAGACAAGATGATGAAAGACTTGGTGCCAAAGCAACCTCTAGGTAAGAGATTATTGCACCTTGGAAACTTCTCCAAACCAATGGATACAACTCTTGATTTCACAATTACTGTTATCCACAGTTACAGACGTGTCGCCCATCATTATTGATGAAGAGAATGGAATAGTCTATAGCCCTGGGTTGAAAAGATCAGATTACATGGCGCAGCGTTTGAAAGACATGAAACAGAAACGGGAAAACCTCTCACCCACAGGTACGTGCAGCAGATTCACAGGCTGATGAACTGAAAAGGTCTTCAAAATATTTTCACTTTTCAATCACCAAAATCTCACATACATGTCACTGTCTTTCAGCTTCACAAATGGTTGAATCCTGCTCCTCCACCAGCCTGAAACCTTCCCTTGGGAGCACACCAACTGTCTTGAAATTAATGTGTAAGAAAATATGGTGTGATCTTCTTGTTATTGAGCAAAAGCTGGCAGGTGATGCAACAAGAAGAAGCCAGATGAACCCACGTGTTGAAATCCAAGATGGCAGTTGTATTTTGACTAAGAGCTTTGGCATCAGTTCTGCTTACTTGTTTTTGCTCAACCTCGACTTTTGTTCTTTAATATGTATGTTGTTAGGTGTCTACTCCTGTGTCCAGCAGAAAAAGAGCAACAGTTGCACCCCACTGGAGTCTACTGAGTGTGCAGTAATTACTTGTGTTTTGCCTTAATTTGCTCTGACAGCTCCTAGGAAAAATAGTACATGACAGTACTTTCATCTGGCAGATGCTTTTATCCTAAGCATCTTAAAACAAATGCAATAAAACCAAGCAAGAGTTACTTGTCAGCTGTGATTAGGAGTGTATCCCTTTTTTAAACAAATAACTCTTAGCATGTTCAGTGGTTTAAGTTTAATTCAGGGCTATAGTTGCAATTTTTCCAAGTTCCCTCACTCTCCGACTTTGTCAATGGTGAGGGAACCGTTTCTCGAGAGGAACACAAGCTCAATGTCGTTCTTGTTGAGCTCCAGGTGGTGCCTTGACACCCACTCTCAAGATGTCAGCAGCAATGTGTGGCTCTACCTGAGACTCAGGTGGGGAGAATGGCAAGAATAGCTGTGTCAACAGCATTGAAGTGATAGGAGAAGTGTATGACAGCATCAAGGTTCCTTGTGCTTGGCCTTGGCCTTTCTTTTCATCAGCCTCTGGTAAACTGTCCTTGATGTGAGATGATTTGTTTGAAAATTAAATCGTATTAGATTATGCCCTCAGGATTGATCATGTCTTAAAATTGATAGATTGCCCACTCCTATAGTGGGAGTCATTTAGAGCCATTGTAAATCCAGCTAAAAATGCTGACAAAATAATTTAAAGAAAGTGTATATAAGATGAATGCAAATAATAATTATTTTTTCCCTGATATAGATGACCAGTCAGATGATGATTCCAGTGCTTCTGCTGCTGAACCAGCATACTCGCCTGATAAGGAAGAAGGGAGAACACACCATGTTGTTACTGACCACGGGCATCTTGAACAACGCCACAAGAAAGCCTCTGAGAAGCCCTGGCTGTCACCCTGTGGTGACGTGCCAAAACAAATTAAAAGTCCTCTGATTTGTCCGGACTTCACTGACAAAGAGGATGCAAAAGGGAATAGACAAAAAAAGTCGAGAAGGACTTCGGTGAGAAAAAAGCCAGAGAAACAAAAATCTGCAGATTCATTAGACATTCCTTGTCAGGATAGGAGATCTGACAGCACCAAGAACTTAAAAAAGGAAAAAAGGCTATCACAGATAAAATCATCAAGCCTATCACCTAACAAATCTGAAAAGGGAACTGGAAAAATTAAAGCTGCTAAATCCTTTACAGAGACTAAGACAGATTTTGTCCCTGACACTGTGAAATCTTCTAGCTGCTGCTCGTCACAGGCAAAGTTAGCTGTTACTCCAATTGAACTGTCAAAAGTAGCTTCTGCTCCATCACGGAAAATGGAACAAAAAAAACCACCCAAACAAGCCAGACTGTCACTCTCTGCCTCGGTACGATCTTTCACTCTATCGGGTGACTCTAAAACTGTTGCCTCAGATTCCACTGGAGATGACAATGTGTTTGAGGACTATTTCTCTCCAGCTAACTGTCAACGGAGATCAAACAGAGCTCTTTCGCCAAATCTTCCTATGCAGAGAGACATTCAGATTCCTTTTGAGTTGGGCCCTGTCCAAAAGGAGAGAAAACAGAGAAGAAGTGAAAGCATTGGATCTGAAACTAACAGTAAAAAGAAGAGGAAACTGGAGGAAACTCAGACAGGCAAAAATCCTGATCAGCAGTTGGAAGCAGGCAGTGAGCCTCGAAGTCATCCACAACAGGATGTTAAAGAATCTCTTAATAGCTCAAGTGCTAATGTAACACTTGTGGCTAAAAGGCGAACGACAAAGCATCTTGTCCTTTACAAGCACAGGTACAACAAGTGATACAGTAAAAAAGAGAGTGTCTACATCAGTTCAATCAACAATGTTAATGGATCACACGCTACCGGAGCGACAGAAAAACTCTGATGTCAGTGCCCGTTCTCATACCTCGGAAAGTGAGTAGCTAAGAGTATAATGGAACCAACTTGTTTTTTTCTTTATTTGTCTTCATCATTAGGAGCTGAACAAAACAAAATCTTACTAATGGTGTTTGAACTCTCACAATGGTGGAGGTTTGTGTGTGTATGTGTGTTATCCCTGGATTATGTGTGTGGTTTGGAACATAATTATTGTTTCAGGGAATTTGTGGATTAATTCCCTCCAGCTAGTTTTCTAACAGTGCATTTTAATATTTGGCTGTCACATGTTAACAAGAAAAATAAAGAAATTATTTCAACATTAGGAAATGGGGCCTTTTTAAATGTTTACTTTTGTAATATTATGTTTGTCTGTTTGGCTTTTAAAGGCCTAAATCCTAATTTAGATCATGAATATGAGCTACACATACACATGTGCAGCCTGTGAAGATTAAGATGTATCAATGTGTTTCCCCTGGTTTCTGGTTTTCTCCCACAATACAAAGACATTCAAGTTATTTGAATTAAAAGCTCTGTTTGCCTGTAGATATGCATTTGTCTGTCAGTATGTGACTGGCCACCTGTCCAGGGGTGTACCGTACATCTGCTCAATGCATGCTGAGGCCTGCTGACCCCCAAGACCCTGAACAGGATAAGAAGATATGAAAGTGGACAGAGTTATTGAAGGAAATCTGTAATTAATATGTTAATTTTATTATGATTTAATCGTCTTTACTCTTGTATTAAGAAAAGCTTCTGATGTTAATGCATCTAACTTTAATGTTAGTAGCAGTGTTTTGAATTCTGTTGGTAATGACATTCAGACAACAGATTTTACCGTTCATTTGAGCTAAAAACATATTTACCATGTTCATTGATTCTTTTCTCTGACATATTTGAAGCTCAGTAAATTTAATACTTTATTTCAATTTTTTGTACCCTGAACAATATGTGAACAATCATAACCAGATATGATTGAAGTCTACGTCTATACGTTCTTCTTAAATGATATTTAATTTGAATCTAATTTGTTTAAGTGAATAGTCTGTTATCCAACTCTCTCTTATAATAGTGATGTGATAACTGGTTTAAAAATGTTGGTTCATGATCCAGTTCTCAGCGAGATGTAAATAAAACGGGGCAGAGATGAATGAATATGAATGCACACCCACTTGCATGCACACAAACACACAGCCACAAGTTGCCTTCTGTGCAATTGCTTGACTGACAGCGCTCTGCACTGTTTCAATTGTTTTTCTTGTGTTCAAATGTAGGTAGAGGAAATGAATGTACGGTGGCAGCTGGTTTCACAGAGATCCCCTCTGACGGCGGAGAAAATCCCAACGAGCAAGTCAGCTTGAGTCTTCAGAAAATGGTCAACAAAACAAAGGTAACAGACTTACTATGTTTGTTTGAATTGGATTGTATGTTATGTAACTTAGTCAATTCAGTAATGTAATGTCAGTTAATAGGATTGAAGTATAAGACTTTTGCACTGAAAAATGCATGTTGATGGTGCATTTTCTTTTAGTGTTGGGGGAATAAATGGGAGTCAAAAACATGATGTAATGAGTGGGAAACATGACTGCTCGGTTTAAATTGAAAATGGTCCTTTTTGCTTATTCATATTCTCAGTGTTGTGCCTTGATACCCACAAAACTGCGTGTTGAACTTCGAGATAAGTCATAATCTGATGAGGCTTTATCAAAGGTTTTGTGAAATGTTTTGCAAAGCACATTGTTTATCTTCCTTCATCACAGAAAAACAGAAAAATCATAACATTATCATCACTTCTTCTTCTTTACAATGTATGTTTCTCCCAAATTTTTGCAGCTGCAGATTATGACAGAAAACTTGTGACGTTCATGGTTTGCTGTAATATATGAGGTTTAGGAAGTGAACTGAACATGAGTCGTGTGTCTGTAATCCTTTTTAAAGTATTTCCTCTGTAAGGTCACACACTTCCATAGCTGTAGGCGTTTGACGCATCTAGCCGAGAGCTTGTGTCTGGTCCGGGGAGCTTCCTGTGTTTTTGCCTCTGTGATGGTAGCGTACAACTTCCTTGCTTGTGAAATGCACCTGGGCTCTGTTTTCGTTACGCTGGTAACCTCAACAAGCTGAAGCTGCAACAAGCCAAATATGACGTCATGTCCCCTGGGGATCTGTTATGGTTTGACTGTATTGTAGCCTGATCACAGAGATATTGTAGTTGCTCTCAGTTCTGTAAAGATCAGAATAATACATGAATGTCCAAACGTAAGGTAAACACAGTCATCCGGGATACGTCATTACTGCATGGCTCACTGATCTTTGAAAGTGCTGATGGTAAACGATGATACATTTCATTTTGCTTGACTTCAAATGAATCCAGTGCAGTTTCCATTGAGACTGTTAGAATACAAACAGTGACATAATTATTTAGGCTTGTTATGTTCATTTGTAGCAGCTTAAAAATGCTGAATAATAAATGTAGAGGGCGTGGTTGGTATTGATGGCCTAGTGGTCTGGGACACACACCATGTAATCTGTCTTGCTTCAAATGAGCCACTCTTTACCGTCAGTTAAACCCTAAAGATACAGTTCTTTAAAGGAAAACATCTTGCGGGCCACCCAAGAACCTCTGTATCCACCATTGTCTCCCTATATCAGCTCTTTGTTGCTCGTTCCCCATCACTCTCTCCACTTTTTAGTATAATCTCTACTGTCAGCTCTAATGCATAAAAGGGCTCAAAAATGCTTAAGACCCACTACTGGAGTCTCAAAAAAATCTGATGAACTTTGTTCTAAAGGTAAACTGAGTGTTTTTCATGCATCATTTTGAGCGTAAGATTATTTTCAGTCAGTGTCAGAAGAAGCTGCTTTTTCCTAGGCAGAAGACATGGTTAGAATCTCTGTTAAGAAAGTTGACAATGTCGTGTGAAAACACAGTTACAAGACAATACATATTTCCTATCAACATCCGCAACCACAACAACCAGATTTCACAAGATTTAGACATTTCATGTGTTTCTGTTTATGTGTGATGGGTAAATGATTGGGTTGATTTTAGCCATGATTTCGTTTGGATTTAAAATCAGTAAAGCTTTAGCACTCTTTTTATAACTTGGTACTAAGGGTCCAATATTTGAGGGCACAGAAGGTCTGTGCTGTATCACACTGTCAGCCCTTCAGTTGTGGGTATCTGGCAGTTTCATTCTCTTAACTACTGTTTGTAACTCAACGTTTAGAACGGTTCAGAATCTTCATCTCCCTTTAATTTTGTGAATAGTGTTATTTTCAGTGCAGCGTAGCAGCCATCAAGGACAAAAGGACGTAGCCATACAGTGAAGAATTTCCTTCATTTGTGCTGGGGCCACTTGTGCTCGGAGGCCGTGCTGCAGTTCACACCAACTCTTTGTCAGAGGCTCATTATGTGCAGCTCATTCTTCAGCGCCTGTTTTCTTGTGCTGCTGCCAGAACATGTCCACTGTATAAGATAAGCCAAAGTCCCCTTTTGAGGAACCTTCAGAATAGCTGCCCATGTTTTGAGTTGTTTGACTTAGTTTGAAATAAGCAGATTTTTCTGTTCCTCTCTTGGCAGTCATGTAGCGCTGGCAGGAGGTAACCCTGTTGTGGATCATTAACAAACTGGAATATCAAAACAGTTCCCTTTGAAGAAAACTTCTCTCAGAGCAGGCGAGGAGTAGCAGTCATGGGGTGATGTTAACCAACTCAGTCACTTAACAACTTGCTTATCAGGGATAATGTGATGTTTGACCGGTGTAAGCTGGGTTGGTGGACTGTTTTGGCACTGCTTTGCTCAACAGGCCTTAACCCCTGACTTCCAGCTGGGTGACCAGATATCAGAGTGTGACAGGAAAGGGCTCGGTGGTCCTGTTTGGTCTCAGGTGTTTGTGTCGATGATAGCTTGCTGTATTGGGGTCAAAATACTAGGCTGGGGGGACCACAGTCGTCAGGTTACACATTTACAGTTCCGTTTCAGTGGCTCTGAATATGTTTTTCACTACCTGTGGCCTTGGTGTTTGATTTCCTCTCTGGTCTCCATGCAGCTATATATCCGGAAGGGTTATTGAAAGTGCACCGTCTGTCTGGTGAATAATGATCCTTTTACCTGTTAAATGCAGTATCAAAATAAACACAACATGTATTGAATTTTGAAGTTTGAGACATTTTCTAATATTCTTTGTTAACCCGACTAGAGTTCAAAGGTTTCCTGTTTTCTGTGATTTTTGCTCAAGTAACAAACTAGGCCAAATCTGTGCTCTATTGCTGCTCCACTAATATGTGTCTGCCAAATGTGTGGATACTGTCTTTTAGTTAAAGATATATAACATTTCTGCATTAAAATGTCTAAGAACGACTCGATCGTTTATATGTATTTTGTTGGTACATATATTATCCAACAGTGTTTCCAACAATTTTCTAATCCAAAGACATTTGTAATTTTGTTTAAGGCAGCGTTGCGTATCATGTTGTTTATTACGTAATATATGTAAAACAAAACATGATCATTTAAGTATAGAAAAAAATGGTTAAGTTTGTTTGTCTCTCTTTCAGGCTATGAGAACACTGGTCATGACAAGCATGCCCTCTGAGTAAGTACCTCAAACATTTCTTAAGATAAATGTCACAAGATATTAATTTCTTACAACACTTTAAACGTGTTGGTGTTTAAAAAAACACAGATTTTTTATTTAATCATTTGTGTTGGATGCTTTCTTTTCTGTTCGCCTCTTGTAGGAAGCAGCATATAGTGGGTGAGGTGGTGAAATCACTGGGTGGTTTTTCAATCGCTGACCGAGTCTGTGAAAGCACAACCCATGTGGTGTCTGGGGGTCAACGACGGACTCTCAATATTCTGCTGGGCATAGCTCGAGGCTGCTGGATCCTCTCTTTTGAATGGGTATGTAGTTTATATACATTGCAAAGCAGTTATTGACGATGTAATGTTATTCAAAATGATTATTTTTTTATTTGTCCTTTGTAGATTCTCTGGTGTTTAGAGCAAAGGCAGTGGATTCCAGAGGAACCATATGAACTTTCAGACCAATTTCCCGCAGCGCAGGTGAGTACCACAAGTTCTACCAATATTAAACTTCACTGTAAATTATATTTTTCAATTGCTCAAACAATCAGATAAATTGTCATTTAGAGTCATTTGGAGGACAGGTTTTATTGGCACTGATTCATATTGAAAGAAAATTAAAATAAATACATTTTTACATAAATTTTTACATAAAACACATAAATAGTAAGTAAGGTAGTTCAGGCCTTTGCCTATATATGCCATTCTGAATGTGACAACAGAAATAAAGAAACTTCAAGTCAATTGAATATATGGATACATACTGTATATTTGTTATTTGAACAGTTAGTTGTCTATTTAGTCCCGGACAAATGCTAAGCTTTTATCTTTTTTTTTTTAACTTTATATATAGACTGAGACCGCTTATTATATAAATATAAAGCATATTATCCATATAAATCATAATTTTGCGCCCCCTTTTCCCACTCAATACTAATAAATGCTCGTAAAACCAAAGCCAGGGAAGTCGGACGGAAACCTGCTAATTTTTATTACCAGTCATCCATTTTCAGTCGACTTGTTTTTCCTGAAGCATCCTGTGTGAAATGTGAATGTTGCCTCTTCCTGAACTCGTCATTCATGAATCCCGGTCCACTCCTGCCGAAATGAGGGGAGACGCACGGTCTTGATGCAGACAGATGTCAACACATTTCCTCTTGAAATTACATGATGTCTTTGCTGTGACAGACAAAGTGTTTTTATGTCACCACGGTTGTTTCTCATTCCTTTTCTCTTATGGAAACGTCAAACATTTGGCAAACAACTTGTTTCCCTCTTTTCCTTCAGTTCCTTTGGGTCCTGGTGTTGCCTTCAGCTAATGATGTAATAATGAAACTGAATGCAATAATATAGTTTAAACGTGAATTTTCTTTACATCTGTTATGTATGTTGAAACGTAAGATGATGTGCCTTTTTCCAAAATAATGATGCATGATTTAGTGAATTCATAGTAAGACTAAAAGACTGAAGTCGACATGTCATATGAAGCCAGTATGTGAAGCCGTTTTGCAATTTTAACTTTACCTCAACTCTTTGTGACCATTAAGGTTCCAATATAACTATCACTTTATTTCTCTGCATTAGAGCATTATGGGAAATGTTATAAATCAATGATCAGGATTCCGTTATGGCTGCTTTGGATTGACCAGATATTTGAATTAATTTTAGTACTGTGCCTTGATTAGACAGGTAACTAATCCACTGAATTAGAGACAAACATTCCCAAAGACAAACATTCCCAACTGATTATATCATTCATACAGTTTCACTAAAGATATTTTATTAAAAACTGGCAAGGGATTTATAATTATGGTAGTATAAAATCACTCATTCTGTGGTAGAGTATTTTATGCATATTGCCCATATTAGCTATACTTGTATCACACCTCTGAGGATTTGGGAATTCAAATTGAAATGTGTAAGAAAACTGTGATTAGTAACTTAAAAGCAACAATAAAAATCCAACTTTGGAGCTTGTAGAATTTTTATTTTGTACTAGAAATGATAATTGACAGTTATGCATTCATGAGGCATTTTATTTTTATAGTAAAACAGGATTATTGTGGAAAAGGACTGAAGAGTTGAGGCTCATGTCTTAAGCTCTCTGCCTTGTGGTCATATTTAATATTCGACTTCAGGTTTGTAACATCTGGTAGAGATTTACAGTCAAACAAAAAAAAAAAATCTAAAGCCAGTGTTTACTGTTGAGAAATTCAGCTTCCTCACTTATACATCTTTCTCATAAATACCCAAAAAAAAAAAAAAATACATTCCCAAAAGACTTCCAAAATCATCATGTTTGAGCATGTGGGAAGGTACTGCAGATATATATTAAAACGATTCCTCTTTGTTTATGTGCAATTAAATCGTTAACAAGCTAGGAACTAGCACTCCAGATCTGTAACAAATCTCCATCTTACATGATAATGATAAATATCCACCTTCAAATCTACATATAAATTAAACAACCAATGTACATACATTCTCTGGAGAAAAACAAAACTTTTTTGAATACAAAAGTTTTCTGTGACATTTTTACACATTTAAGGCATTTAACATAAACTTTTCCAGAACTCGTTATGATCACTTTGAGCCAGTTGTTTATCTGGATGTTGTACCATAGTCTCTTTTGACACAGGCAGCTATTATACAAAAAGATGTTCAAAGGATTATTAAACAAGTTAAATAAATGTCACATTGTACTCTGTCTGGTTAGCGAGCTGTTATTACTTAATGTAATTGTTACTATAGCAACAGTTTTAAGTCCAAGTCATAAGTATTATCAGGACAGATATTTGTCATTTTAACAGTCCGTATTTTTTGCAACAACCCATTTGATTCAAATTCTTAAACACATAAACACGCACAAAACTTGTTTTTCAAAGGTATGTAAAAATATTTTCATTAAGTGCTTTGGCTCCCTTGAGAATTTTTATTTTTGGCTTTGTTGTTTGTTGTCAGGCAGAATTGTCTTCCCACTTTGTTTACTCTGAGAATGACAGGTCACAGGGAACCTGAGAAGTCTGCCGGTCTGATCATCATTGTAGTGGTCTTGAGTGAGTAGCCCGAGCCTTTCCAGTAGTACCATTTGATCCCATTGAAGCGATTTGAGTTTTGGCCTTGTTGGTAATACATCCCATTCAAATTGGATGGACCGCAGGCATCAAACCACCAACCTAGAAAACCAAAACAAACATTATCAGTTCAAATGCTAACCTGTCAAAGAGGATAATGGATGGAACTGTGGTCTTTTCTGCAGTATAAAATGATAACCTGTTTTAAAACAAGGCTAGTTTGGTGGACTATTTCATTTTTGGCAGCTGCCATTGTACCATTTTGTATTTTTCATAACCAAAAAAAGCCCCCTTTTCAGAGCTAAAATATCTTTTCATGATCACAGCCTCCATTTACATCCATATTTACTGCATTCATTCTAGTTTTTCTTCATTCAAAACAAGCAGCTTCATATTTGCAATGGCAGTTCCTGCAGTACTCTTTCCACTGGGCTAGTGCCACTCACGATCGTGCTTAATGTGCAAACAGAGTCCCCTGTGAGAGACCCCTCATGGGAAAAAAGGGATAGGGTTAGGGTTGTCATGCTTTCATGCTCCCTTGGCAGACCCCAATACAGAGGGAGACAAACTTCTGGCAGCGGAGTCACTTTCAAGGGAACGGAGGAGGACCCTTAAGCTACAAGAGGAGAGAGGGAAAAGCTCTGTTCCCAGGCTATTAATGTCAGCCATTGTAAGGCCTGAATTCCCCAATGAGTTGATCAGTGATTAACTCCGAGCTAATTGTGCTCCCTGACCTGGCCACAAAAGTAAGGGAGTGCTTAAAAATGCCCTTGAAGATATTTGGGGGAAGTGCCAAGATTTGGGTGGGTGGGAATTTGTTCCACAACAAGTTGCATCACAAACCGACACAATTATTTTGTTTTCCTGACGAGCACAGTCATTCAAAAGCACCAGTTATTTAAAAAGAGAGAAAAAAAAAAAGTGTCTTACCCCCTGTTGTCAGTTGTGAACATTTGCACACACATTTATCGTTGTCTGCATCCTTTGTACTGAAATCACTTCCTGGCTGCCCAATGCTGCTTATTTTGCCTGCTGTTCCACTGTAGCCTTTAAGGTGTATCCTGTAGAATGGCAAAGGAAAAATGAAGGAAGAGGAGAAGGAAGTCCATGTTTGCTGTTCCTCAAAAGGCAGCGTCCTACTCACTTCAACAGTTAGACGACCATAGCTTCACTATTACTGGATCTTCAGTAAAGTTGGGTTTGGCATTCTGTTTGTGATGTTCACAAGCAGCTTGGTGATTTCATTTTTCCCCCCAAGGATTTGTGTAATTCGTGTATTCGTGCCATTACTTTGTAGGAGTTGTTTGGAGTTACTGAGCCAACTGACTGTAGACCAATTTTGTCATAGTCAAGTAGACTTAAGACATGAATAGAACTGTGTTGAATCGGAGCATTTCAAGGTCTGTTTGTCACATTCAAGGGAAGTATCCATTCCACTCCTGAAATCAGCTTAGGTTTGGAAAAGAAAATACCTCTGAAAGTTGTGTTGTTGCCAAGATGTGCAGACTACATGTTAGAAATACAAGACATTTCATGTATTTCCTATTTTTCAAACACTGACCAGTTTTATTACATTTTCTTTGGGCCGATGCCAGTGCATCAGGAAGTAAATAGTCTTATACCGCAAAGGACCTTCATCCAGAGGAATTTCTATAATGTGTTCTGCTTTTGAGTAATATTTGAAGGTCAGCATTTATGATCATGCTCTGGAGGTAAATACATGTATATGGTACAATCAGATATAAACCAAAGACAGTAGAATGAAGGGTGAGAGTAGAACTGTCACAAGCACTGTCAGTGTGTTAATTAACAAGGCTTCGTCTTTCTTCACTACATGTTACATATAAGTTCTTTTAAAAATACTCTATTTCTTCAAGAAAGCGTCTTCTTTCAAGGACTATTGCTTCTGAATGTCGCTAACATAGCTGTTCATTTCTTCTCTGTTACTGAAAGGCTTTTAGTTCTCAGGCTGTGCTTTAGTTACGCTCCTTGGCTGAAAATTGTCAACAGTGTTTTGTATGTTCTCTGGATAGCAGACTTCAAAAGCACTGCTGTAAGAGAGAAGTATTAGTTGCTGATGGGCTTCTTTGTCCTTAATAACTTGAGCAACATGAGCTGTAATATTTTGGCTTGACGCAATAATTCAACATTGTTCAGTAATTGCCATAAACATTTGAAAAATGTATTGCTTTGATGTTGTCAGTACAAAAACTCACCTGTAATTTTGTGCTTCACTTTCAATAGAAAATTGGTCATATTGTGAGAATCCAGAGTTTCCTTCCCAGTCACTCAGCTCAATCCGTAGCTTGTACGACTGTAGACTTGATAGTCTGGAGACAAATTCATTTCCCAGCCAGAATTCGCCTGAAGGTTCTCCAAATCCCTGAAAGACACAAAAGAAATGTAATTTAACCTTTTTGATCCCCTGCAGTAGGGGCTTGTAGGCAGAGGACCACCATATACAGTACATTTATATACATATGTATATGCTATTATACATGACTAAAACAGTTCATCAGAATGCTCAAGTACTTTCAGTAGATACACAAAACAATCTCAAATATTCTTACTCACAATGAGATAAAGAAAAGAAAAAATGCCAGTTTAAACTGAGCGTTCATTGTGGCAGGAATAGAGGAAATAGCATGAATGTTTTCCTCTGTAAGGAATGCTCTGTAGGGACTTGAGATTGGACTTGAGATTCTTTATGACATGGTTTTGGCCCATTTATCGCCTACTTGGCATTAGCAATGCTGGTCACTATTTTTGGGAATCACCCAGAAGCGATTGTCGTAGATTATAAGCAAAGTTTCAGATGCACTTGCAGAAATATTAGATATGTTTTGATTGAATCTGGTACTGAAATTATTGTGGTTTTAGGAAATTTGGGATGCCCCGCTGGAATTTTTTTCCTGAAAAGCATATCAATAAGGTATCTGTGCTTGTTGTAGTTGCATCTAACAGTGCAGAATCAAGAGGCCCTTAAAACACATTCAGTCAATGGCCATAACCAAATTTGGCCACTGTCTGTTTGGAATGAAAACCGTAGCCTAGGTTTTATTTTTTTAAGGAAAGAATTTCTTCCTGATAGCTTTTACCTTTTTGTACTCTTGCCACGTACGGTGAAAGTCAACACGGCCGTCAAAGCGTTTTTGTAGTACTGTCCAGCCTCCTCCTTCTGTTTCCATGTCACAGAAAGCCTTTAAACACAAAGAAAAAAGAGTTGCCCCAATTAATAATTCAGAATGAATGCATTGTAAAGAGTCTGTGCTCTTTCATGAATTAACAATGGTGTCTTCTTTGAGTTGGGTTTAAACAAATGTTAAGTTGCTGGTCAGGGAGGGGATACAGAACTGAAGTCCAAGTTTTATCCAGTGAAAAGTATCTAAGGAGATCGCAGTTTCAGCTCAAGCATGCACATACCTAATGGAAGTCTGAGAGCATTTTAATTTAAGTGACCCGCCCTCAAACACAATACTCTTTAGTGAGCCCTCAGAGAAGTGTGCAGTGTTTTATTTACAAGGTTGTGTAAGTGTGGCTGAGTCAGTGCATGTCTGTGTGAACAAAATCTTGGCATTATGTAATTGGTAGAGAGACATGTCTTCCTCTTGACTGCCGGAGTGCTGAACTTGTTACGTTTTCTGTTTCAGTTGAATACCCCTTTCACATTGGACAGAAAACCGCCAATCCTCTTTAACATTTGGCTTTTGTCTTCAGTGGGAAAGCAGCATTCATTCTTGGGACAAATGACTCTGCAGTGATGGAAACATGTCACCTGGGTGGACATGCTCATTTTTGCCCCTTTCCCTTCTTAATGCTTTGACGCATGTTGAAGTTAAGGATGTTGGTACATAGTAACCACTGTAACATTGTCACCATCCTTCATTCTGCTTTCTATTGTTCCCTGTTTTCCGGAACGTTTGTGATGTCCAATGTGACACACCAGAAAAAATAAAATGGAAAAAGGCAAACCCGTCCTGGGAAAAAGGTAAATTGCCTATTTCTATCAGGTTTACCCACATTGCATTAAACGGCACATACCCACTTGATGGTGTTATTTGATGTGAGTTAGGTTGAGCTACTCTGAATCAATTAAACAGGCTTACTTTACCTTAACCTCTACTGTAGTGTTGGGTAATGTGAGCGTGTAGACTCCACTTTGGGTGTTTCCTGACTTGAAGACAGCAGTGCAGTCCATGAATGTGGTAGGAGTGTCTTGCATCATGCCAGTTTTGCTCCCTGCTGGAGAAATCAGCTTTGTTAGTTTGACACCACACAATTGTACAGCATGCGGCTGTCCTCCTTTGAAAGGTTTACATCATGTGGAAAAAAAAGGGGGGGGTTCGTTAATTGCTTCAGTGCTTTGAAAGTGAGGTAGCTTTTTTTTTGTGCAGTCCAATGCAACAGCAAAACCTCAAACAATGGCCCCAAATATGAAACATAGGAAGTCTGCCTTGCATTGATAACTATACTATAGGGCAAAGAGGTTACGATTGACTCAGAGTGTTGACTCACCTTGAACCGAGCCGACAGAGATGGTGTGAATGAGGTTGTTGACGGTTTCCAGTAGCTCCTGCTGCTGATGCTGGAGCAAAGTGTTGTTAGAGGAGACTTTAAGCAGCTGTTGCTCCAATTCGCATATGATGGCCGTCTGCCTCAGTATTAGAGTCTGAAGCTGGTCCTTTTCCTCTCGAATCATCTTCAGCTCTACCTGCCTCTGCTCCTCCAAATCCCCCACCTTTTTTTCCAGAAAGCTGAGGAGAAATGGGCGAGAAGTTCAGCAGCGAGCTTCGTCTCTACTTTGCAAATGAGCCTTATGCTGTCCTGCTGGTGGCCTTTAATTTAGTAGTATCATTTTTTTGCCATGTGACTTGACGCCCTCACCTGTTTTTGTCGTTCAGCTTGTTGATTTCATTTGTTTGGACGATTAGTTGCTTTTCGAGCTTGTTGGTTGACAGAGAATTTTCAAGAAGTCTGCGCTCAAGTCGAGTGGTGTGATGAATAACCTAAAAACCAAAAGATCAAGGTGAAGCATTTCAGTAAGGTTGTGACCCAGAGATACTTTGTGAAATCATGCATACATCCCTTAGTAGAAATTAAAATCATGCAGACTATGATACAGGGCTCAATGCTAAATACCAATTCATGCACAGGGCAAGTAAATGCTACATCGGGCTAATTCATCTAAAAAATTCCTTTTGACCAGTCGGGCAAGTGGTAAAAAAAGAGTTAAGCTTATCCAGTGTTTCCCACACGTACAGTTTACTTGGGCAGTCAGCCCAGGTACATTTTTTATCCATTTATGCATTTTAATCTGTCCACAAGAATGACGCCATCCATGACGGATTAACTGGTGGACAATCTGCCCTTGCTCTTCCCCTCCCGTCGACTGTCAATCACACATGCTCTGCAGAGAGAGAGACAGAGAGACGCTCTCTGGTTTTATATATTTCCTGTAAACGCACTGATTGTGATGCAGCCTCTCCTATTTAATGTAGGCTGACTTATGCTGTTGTTTTGTACAAACTTGTAAGTGCATCTGGTTGTTGCAATGTCATTCAGTAACAAAAAAGCAACACTTTGTAATGTAGGCTGTTAATAACGATTAATATCAAATATAATATTTTTTTTTTTTCCCCCACACAACGTGGTCTTAAGTTGAACTCACAAATGGAAACAGGTTGTGTTCCATGAAAGCAATGATCTACATTTTAATTTGAAAATATGCAGTTGCATCTGATTTTTTTCAATTTCAATGTGGTATGCAAAGAGCAACATGCAAGAAAAAACACAGTAAAATAAAAGACCATGTAAGATATAAAACATTGTGGCAGAGAACTGTACACGTGTCTTTAAAAATCCTGAATGACATAAAAATCTAAAAATATATATTTTTTAAAGTCTGATCTTCTTCTGTGTTTGTTAAAAATAATATGGATATCAGGTTCTGTATTCCATCAAGTTCAACACAAACCCAGTTTGCACTTTTAGAGTGAACAGACAGAAACAGAAAAACATGCCAGGAAAGAGCAACCAAACTCCAACACAGCAGACGTACCTGAACAAGGGAAACTTACCTACCTATTTTCGCAGACAGACGTATTGAACTAAACTCCAGGGCTGGGGACCTTGCCTCTAATTTCCCATTTAGGAGGAACTGAACTCAGCAAAAAGCAGGTTGTTTACATGGATCCTAGCTGTGTGTCTCCATTGGAGCTGTTGATGTCTTTGAACAGACGGATGTCTGATTGTGACAAACTGATAGACCCTTTCTGTGGGAATACGAGTGTGCTAATAACAGGAAATGCTGTACAGTTGGCTCACATAAGGTCATTGACGTGTAGCCACAATAATAAACTGACGCAGTCATGCCTGTTTTTCACTCTGCTTATTTTTTTAACACTCTCTAGCTTTATTATTTAATGCAGTGTATCGCAGAGAGCCATTCAAAAACAACTGATAAACCTCCACCACATTTTCATTAGCATGTTTTTCTGTTATGAAGCTTTTTATGCTTCTGTGTAGACAGGTGTGAACTGTTTTCACAGTTTGGACTTTCTCAGTGTTCTGTTGCTTAGCGTTGTTTCCTTCTGTGTATTTAAAGTAGTGTGCAGCCTCACCTGTGCCTCCACATTGGTCAGTTTCCTTGTTTGCTCTGCAGTTTGACTCAGCAGGTTTGTTCCTATTTCAATCATCGTAGCAGTGTGATTGTGTACAGCGGTCTGTTGGATCTGGACCATGTCCTGCTTCATGCTGTCCTGTATGTAGCTCTCCAGCTGCAGCAGAGAAGAAAGACGAGATAAGCTTAAGGCCGTTTTTAAGAGGAATTGATAAGTATCATCAACCAGTGGTTTTGTTGTGCATGCACAGTCCTGTATTTTTCATACAGTAGTTCAGAGATTGACAGCTTGGTGCTGCTTACTACAGTCTGTTCCAGTATTGTTAGGCACAGAGCAGCTCTGTTTCTTGCTTGAGTTCTTGAGAAACCTCATTTGTAGTTGATGAGAGAGAAGTCATTGTTACTTGCTCTCTTTTCTTCAGTTTTACCCTGTTGAATCAGGGAGTCAAATCAGGGACATACATTCATTCGAGGGTTCGTTGTATGCTGGAGTGCATTTAAGACTATTGTCATAGAGAGGGAAGAACAGTAACATAAAAAGTAATTTCCCTTAAGAAATTACTCAAATCGATTGATCGATTAATTGTTGCAGCTCTTGTACACACAGTGTGTTATTATATTTTTTCATTTTATTCAGTGTTTTAAAGAGAAAAACTTGGTGCTTGTCCACGAATCCTATAAGTTTTCAGTGTCCTGGACAAAAAAAAAAAATTCCAGTCAAATATTATCTGTGTCTAATGAGGTTAAAAAGAATTCATGGACTGCTGATTGTGTGCATCATCACTCCAAAGGGTCTGTTTTTGATGACCCTGATTTGAGAGAATTAACCATCTTTCTTCAAAATCAGAATGTATGCATTTAACAACCTTTAAGGGAATACACTATTGGTTCAATTTCAGAGTATTATGATGAAGCACCGTTGTTTAAGGAGAGGCATAGGTATGAAGGTGAACAAAATTGTCTCATGACTAGGTATTCTCAGTTGTTATAATTATAGAGTGTCAAGTATTTTTAGAAGACGAATGAAAGAACTAGATTTTAATTTCTTAGCGAAGTATTGAAATGATACAAATCTCAAGGCACTTTATTATTTGTGTCATCTTGACTCAAGAGGATAAAAAACATTCCTGGTGTAAACTTGCCCATATCAAACCTCTTAATCATATTCTTAATACAATGGCTCAGATGCCCTCAGGGTGGGAAAAGGTCAATGTTTCATCTTTACGAGATTTGCTCTCATCTACCTTAGTATAGTATCGCCAGATTTAGACCGAGACCAATCATTAAGTTATTTCCTGCATGGTGTTCCTGAGCGGCAATCAGGTCACACGACTCATAAACAGGATGGAAGTGTTGAGTGAGGAGTTACATCCTTCATGACAGTATGACCAGTGTGCCCAACTGGAAACCAGCATCCGTCGAATAACTTTGTCATGTACAGTAGGTTTGCATAATCACTTTTGTTATTTACTCATCAGTCAGTAATGCAACCACAAACAGTTTTATTGTTATTTTTCTTATTTCAAATACAAGTAACAGCTGCAATTAGTGCTGATTTTGTTTGTCTTCCTTTCAAGACTTCCAGTTTGTGTTCTTGGATACACACAGGGATGTGTTGTCAGAGGAAGGTTGTCATTTGAATTGTTGGCAGGATGTCCCATTGACAGTCAATGATCTAATCAGTTGTTTACTCCATGTGCCTCAAAGGCGTCAGTCAGGAATGACTGTGTTCCTCATTCACATGTGAGCGTGACAACAGATTGTTTTCCTCAGCGGTCATCAGTTGGTGCGGCGTAAATAGGAATTTCGGAAGGTAAATGAGTATACTTTAAATAAGGAAATCACACCTGACGGAAGCACTGCGTACTGATTTGGAAAGTGTGGTTGTGGATCATAGGAAGGTTTCTTTCTATAGTCATCCTGAATAGTGATCGACTAATATCTTTTTTTTCACAGCCAATAACAACTACATGTAACCGAGCTACTGATTACTGATCTACAATGGCAGTATAAATAAAAATTAACGTAAACATTTAAAATAACCACTCCACTACTTTTATTTGATAACTAATAAGTGTTGTGGGCAGGACATTGAGTGAGATGACAGTGTGGTGGGTACTGCTGGAGAGAGGATGCTACATCAATTTATGGTCAAGCACAAAAAACACAGATGCCAAAAGTCGAAAAAATGCTAGAATATTGTCCCAAATAATCTGTATCTGTCCCTCATCCTGAACTTGTTTGTGAAGTTAGTACTTTTCATTGACAGTTTTATTCCTCTAAAACAAAGCTGCCCAAACTTTTTTTCCCTTGGAGGATATAAAAAAAGGAACTTCATATTGGCCAGTAGGTCAAAACCAATCACCTATTGTATTGTAAAGATGACAAATAGGAAGAGGATCTCAAATTCCGTAATTGCCTGACTTCCTTCACAAAGTGTCACTACCAGCCGTGCTCAGATTATGAAAAATAATAACAATAACAAGAGTTTTTGTTTTGTGATTTTAAAATAAATGTTTATTTATTCATTTATGTTTTGCTCGAGCCGTATGGCTGGCCAACCTCGGCTCACTTTGGCCAGCGATGCCCTAAATTAAGTTGCGATTACTTGTTTTCTCAAGTTTCTCCCTGAGCGCTTCTATCCGTCCATATAAAGCAAACTGTAAACGTGTCATTAAAGTTATTGTCACATCCCCCAAGGAATTTATGTTTTCATGCAGATTTCCTCAAAACTTGGATGGATTATTGTCTTTTTATTGTTTTGAGTCCGGATAGAAAGACAGGGATCGGGAGTTTTTTTCTCACTTTAACATTAACATTCAGTTTTTTCAACATTTTTGTTAATTTTTCAGGGAATAACGCATGGATGGTATCAATGAGTTAGTACAAATTGATGCGGATCCTAAATCTGTTGAACATAGATTATGGTTAAGCAAGTATGAGTGGTTTAAAATTTAGAGTGACACAGGGTTACTGAGTTTCATATTGGTATTTGGACCAAGGTATTAGATTGGCTGTAGAAGAAAGAAGAAATAAAATCTATTTTATCTGTGATGACAGATATTATGGAAAAACACCTCACTTCTCTACCACACGTCTGATCGCACATAGCACATTTGCCAACTGATAGACCTTTACAAAGTCTAATGCTTCTGCTTTTTGTAAGGTGTCATATTTAATAGTGAGAATATGTATTATACTTGGGTGCTATTAGATTTCAAGAGTGTTGAAATCACACCTTTGCTGTGTTTTCTTCTTTGATATTTGCCGTCTCATGTGCAAATTAATTTGGTGAAGTCATACAGTTCTGCAGTCCTCCTCCATGTGTGTAAGAAATATGGAACCACTTTGTGCTGTTGGAATTTGTGAATTGTGTTTGTGAGCAGTCTTTGATTTCTGAGTCAGCTCTTGAGCTGCTGTGAGCGTAGTTACTGAGTAGCAGTGTATAAATCGTGAAGAATGTCAAAGAAGAATGCCCTCTGAGGTCCCCTGTGGACCAGATCAGAGCGTGTTTTATCTTCTATTTGCGCAATCAAGCTGTGAAGTGTCCTTGTCTCGACTGGCTCGTCTTGTACAGCTCAGATCAGTTATCACATTTTGAAGAGAGGGAGCTAGAGGAGGAGGTAGTTCACCTCTTTCACTCAGACAAGTTAATGGTTTAGCAAACTGAAAGGGAAGTATGCATCCCTCGTGTGGACACCTGTGTGGAGTCTTTGTCAGTCATCAAACCCATTATGTCTCTTTGAACTGAATGAAAGTGCCTCACAGACACTCAGCTCATTCTTTTCTGTCTGTTCCCAGATTTGCTAAATCAAATGATTCGGAAAGAAAGAGAAAGAAAGAGATGTTTTAAATGAAATATGGCTGGTTTCAGTCTGCTTGACAATTTGATGTGTTACTGGAAGACAACTGTTCATTTAGACAAGATTGTTCCGGTTAGTCTTAGCTCATTCAAACCGGAGCATTTATCACTCTGTTTTGTGGTGTTGGTCAGGCCGGACTGGTAAACATCAATGCGATGCTTGTATAAAGCAACAATACTGAATAGCTCTTTGAATACCAAGGCAAAAGTGGGCAAAAAATGTCCTAGGTGCTAGGTCTGAACAAATAATTAAAATGTTATTAAAATTGCAATTTTGCTAAGATGCCCAGGGCTACAGATCATGTGTGTATATTTCAGTGGAAATTAAGTAATTAAAAGGACTGACTCAAATTTGCAATCGCAATATCTGTGAAAATAATTGCAGTATTAGTTTGTTTTGTTTCATCAATAAAGGTACGTCTTGTCTCAGCTTTCTTTTATTGTAGGTTTCTTTTTTTCTTTTTTTAATAAAAACAATAGAGCCCAACCAATACTGGATCTTTGAGGCCAATACCAACATTAGCGAGTGAAAACATCTGACATTGATCTTTCAGTCGATATTTTTAAATACACAGAATATATCTATAAATACACAATTTTTTGAATGATCCCTCAAATTTGTTTTTTAAACAGTTGTAACAAAGATATGTATTTATTGTCCAAGAGATGGATGCCACAGCTCATGGCTCTCCTATTTCCGTCATCTTAATTTCGTTGTGTTGTGTACAATGACTCTAAAGGCTTTCTGTTCTATTCAAAATGACATCAGTTCACTGAAACAAAACCTTCACTGTGAATGTGATAATTAAAAACTAGCCCAGGCATCTCTTCTTCTTTATGATTAAAGTAAAAAAAAAACAAAAAAAAAAAACCAACATACACTATCAATGTACTGTGATATGACAATATCCTATATATCGATCGGCTCTAATTAACAACACAGTGCAGCTACAGAGAAACTGCATAATCTTGATATCTGTTCAGTCATGGGTTGACAATCTGATTGGAGGTATGTTTTTATAGCTTCGCTACTTTTGAAACTATTGAATATGAATATCCTATTGTTTTATTACATGTCGTATCAAAAACATATCTACTTAACAGTAGTTTTGACATCCTTTCAAGCAGTTCAGTATGACACAGAATAAGCTGCCAATCATGTGAAAAATCAAGAACAGCACTCATCCTTAAAGAACTTTCTTGTCATTCTGTAGGTCAAACTGTTTCTGTGTTCCACGTACTGATGCATATAAGATAATTCTATTAAAATTTTAGCAGGGAATCTTGCTACAGTTCATCTAGCAAGGTCTTCATGTTCCAGACAAGGTGTTTAGTTTTCTTTAGAACTGCTCCTTTCTTTGGTTTATATTTGATAGGAAGTTTCCCGTAACACATGTATTGTGGGTTACTTTTTAAAATTTCTTTAGCACATTTAGTCTCTTTACACATCATATTGGTTTCCTTTTTTCCTCTTAAACTATCGCTGCCAAATCAGCATAATAAACCAAGGTCTCGAGTGGGTGTGACACAACTTTACCTTGAGCAGCCACTGTGTGTTGTTCTCCATGGTGATCTCCAGTTGTTCCAGCCTCTGAGCAGAGTCATCGTTGTCCACCAGTCCATCCTTCTGAACTGGATAGTTGTAGTTGCTGCTCTGAGTTTGGCAGTTTTCCTGCTCCGGCAGCAGAAAGGTGTAGCTACACGGCCCGTTTTGAATCTGATATTGTCTCTTCACCGCAGCACTGTAAACTGTCCCCAGACCGAGCCAGAAACTTAAAACTACTAGGTCCACGTTAAACATCTTCATAGTGGCGCTTTTTACCCTAAATTTAAGTCAGTAAAATTGTGACTCCTTGGATTTTTCCTTAAACTCTCAGTGACTGGTTCCCCAACAGCATCGGACTGTAAACAATCCTCTTGAGGTTCTGCAGATTCCTTTTATTACGTCTCAGTGGTAGGAGGAGAAAAAAGCAATCAGGAATTAGAGGTAGTGTGTCATTCCCTTAGGTTACCAGTGCCAGACTGCATGTGCTCGCCTTTCATCAAGCCCCAAACCACTTGTTGGAGCTGCCCATGGCCCCTCTGATTAGCTAACTGTGAGTTTAAACCACTCCCCCCCCCTCCTCCTCAGCGTGGCCAGTCACTGTGAAGAGCAGTGAAGTGGAGATTCCTTTCAGCACACACTCACTAAACAACACAGAGGAGCAGATGCACAAAATCACACACCTTCCACTATATCCTCTACAATACCCACATGTTTTTTTCTCCTCTCCTCTTGAACGGCCTCTCAGGATGCAGCTGTCCACCGTCAGCACACTCTGTGATAGTAGCAGTGTCCATCCCATTCATTGAAGAATGTTTCCCGGCCTACGACAAACACACCGGCATCTCTGAATGGGAGATTCAAAGGAAGAAGACATTATTAACTCTTTCCACGCAGCTACGGCCTTAGCTTCTTCAAGATGCTAAATCAAAAGCAAAAAAACGACTTCCTTTTCCTGAGACTTATTCTGTTCCTTTTTAAGTTTGTAGTTATTAATTTTTTTTATAAGATTCTATTTAGATTTTCAAGATACAATGTGCGCATAAACCTCGATAAAACAAAGACCCACAATATCAACAAAAGAGTGAAGACAAACAAAACAAAGGTAACATACAACTACAAAAACATTTATACCACACATCAAACAAATAAGCTAAACTCAACCTCATTATGTCATATCTGGTCAACATAAATTAAATATGTTAAATATAAATTAACATGCACACTCTATCGTGTACCCCATCTTGTTTCTCTCTGAAACTAAAAATCAACTTCCCACTGTTCTAAGTACTGTTCCTTTTATAAATTCTCCATTGTTATACACCAATTGGGTCGATTTCACAAGTTCAAAATGTTATAAAACAATCCAAGATTCCCAGATCTTCCTTTGGGTCTCAGGGTCCATAAAGTCGGTTTTTTGGTGCAACTAAAGTTGCCACTTAATGACCTCTGACCACAAGCAGTCATGACTTTTTTATTTGCATCTGCTTCTGGGTAGATTTATGCAATCAAAGATTAAATGTGCTTGGCAGATCTCTGTCTGAGTCACAAGTGTAATGAGATTTGTTTGCTCTTACCCTTTCCGATCAGGAACGTTGTGGGAAAGCTGTTTGTCATTTTGTTTTCTCTTACAATACAATGCAAAAAAGCTTTTTAATGAGTAAGGCCATGTTGTTGGATTGGTGACATTGTCAGATTTTGAATATGTGGGCTGTCTCGTGTCCCAAGCGTTTATGTCCTTGCTAGCTTTAAATAGCACGACGAAAAGGAATCCCACACAGATTAACTATTCCACAATGAATTTCACATTTGGTGTAACTGTAAATACTCAGTGTGACTTTTAAAAGATTGATTGTTTTACCAAATTATTAAAGACAGCGCTGTCAATTTTAAGCTTGTATTTTCAGACATCCTTTGTGAAAAACATGATTGGGCTTGTATCTTGTTTTCTGCGGCTCAAAAAAATTGTTTTTAGTAGAAAATTGTTTTGGAAATGAGTCATACCTCTGGCTTGTGTCACTAGAAAATCAGTGGACTGGCTTCCCACAACATATAATCATACAGCCATGCGCAGCCTTTACCTGGCTTCATGACTAGCCTGCAAGACACAAATGGAAAGTATCTGGTGTTTTCCACTAATTGCAACATTATCCCTGACAAATTTTGCTCTCTGGTGGCTCTCGTGTCACTTTGGGGAACAGACAGCAGGTGTCTTGTGCAGGAAGGGCACTGACATAGGAGGATGTTATGTCCTTTACTGCAGGAATGTGCCTCAATTTGCAGACTCTCTCCTGTTGATTGATTCTCTTTCACTCTTTACTCAGCCTGGCAGTAAAATCTTTGAAAATCAGACGGACCTCGGCCCATCTGTAACAGTCAATTGCGCAGGAGAGATTGGTAAAAACCACAATTATAAGGGTGACTGCACCATATTACATTTTTGACAGGAAAGCCTTAGGTTTGCCCTCTGCAGTTGGATAGAAACAGAATTGTAGGAAGTAGGCTGATGTAACAGCTACTGTATAAAGGAAATGCAACATATTTAAGGCACATTACCAAAGAGGAAGGACTTGTCGTCATTCCCAAAAAGCTGACATATTCAGGTGTTCAGGCTGAATCACTCAGGCCGTGGATTTAATGGCAACAGTTCTTGTTTTATGTTTATTTAAGTCACACTGAGCCACATCCCTATGCGTCAATATACCACATACTAAACTGTTCTCAAACATTGTCACTTCTGCTGAACTATCATGCACGTACTTTATTTCATTAAACAGGGCTGTTAGTTTTCATTATTTCCTGCCTTGTATCGATTGTTGCACAGCTGCACAAGCCGTCTGCCTGTCCGTCCTGCATCTCAGCAGATAAATGTATCTGTGTATTAGTGGCTGCAAAGGTATTGATTGTGCTGCCAGAGTCAGGAAGAGGGAATTCCCATGTGAGGATTAGATAAATCGTTGCTGGCACTGTACTCTGCGACTCATGCAACAAATTCAAGGGGGTTTATCACACAAGGCTTGTCGCCGCTGGCATCAAGAGATTTTAAAAGCAAAACAACAAATGCAACAAACAGGCTGCAGCTCAGAGCAAGTTTACAGATGTTTTTTTTTTAGTGTCATGCTTGATGGCGCTTTTATTTCTAGCAAAGTGCCGTCGTAAGATACAGAGAGTTGCAGGTCATGACGAGGGTATCCTTAATGCAGCCGTATACCAGATATGAAATGTATACAAATCCAAACTGCTGTTGAACACACGACAGTAAGTGGATGGCTGCGTGTAATAATGGAGGACCCTTGCCCATGCCTGCTCATTTACACTGAAAGGGAAAACGATTTTCCACATTAAAGTGTGTTTACAGGTCTTGGGTTGTGCTACTGCATGTGTAAAGGGTGGTATACAAGCATTTGTGGCTCCAGAGGAAATGACATATAATCTGATGAATACTTCCAGTGATGTCACTCAGTAGCTAAGGTGCATTGTGGGTAGTGTGTGGAATAGAAAAGGCGATATCTCTGGTTCTACTGTATGGATTTTGATCATTTGTTTTTAAACTGTCCATCATGAGTCAGACAGTTTTACAGTTTAACGCTCAACCACCGGACTGATTTTCAAAACCTGGTGCCTATTACATTACTCTTATTGTTATAAGATTACTTGCAGCTTCCCCTGGAGCCACAAAAGGCCTTACATTACTGTTTCGCATATGTAGTGGTACTCCCAAAGACCTGTAAACACACACTTTAATGTGAAAAATTGGTGGAGTTACCCTTTAAGTCCACAAATCTTGACACACATTCTCTGTATATACATTCAACTCTAAATTAAATGAATGAGACAGTTTCACATGTCATGTTGTTAGAAGCAGCGTGAGATTTTGTATTTATATGATACATTTATTTTAACTCTTTGAAGCCTTGTTTGCAGAGGCTTCATGTGTGTATGTGCACTTCTTGTTTTCTGTCAGCTCTCTTTTATGTTGCCCTTTGGTGTTGGCCTGTTTCTCCCTCGTTTTTAAAGCCTCCTTTCTCACGTAATAGACCTTACATATAGCGTTCAGTCATTCCCTTTAAAGTGCACAGTGTGGGTTAATGATAACCTGACCCCGATTACTTGACGTGAAGTAAAACCTGTGTGAACATTGACGAAAGACTAAAACGTCTTTAAGCATTTTTTTTCCCTGGCATTCAACTAAGAATAGTGCCGATTGTGGCCTTCAGTTTAGCAGCTGACCCCTGCTATCCGGCGGGCAGGCCTGCAGTGAGGGCTTCGAGCATCACTCACCAAACCCAAAGAGAAACACCACACCTCAAAGACATTCACTTCGTCGGGCAAAGCTGACATCACCGTCTGAACAGTGTGGGCTGCTAAAATAAACCAGGCACAGAAGATGTCATTGTAGCTCACCTTCGAGCCACTTAATCAGTTAATGTGATTTTGATGGAATTTGTTATTACTTAAAATATGACAGACCAGACTGCTTTAAGATTTAGTTCAATTTAGTGCTGAGTAATTTGTTGATGTTATTCTGCAATGACAAACAGCCATACACATGTTATGTAACATTCTGCATTGACTTGGAAATGTTTACTCATGCTAGCAAATGGTGCTATTAAAACTGGCTTTCATTCAGCATACTAGTGTCCTTCCAAGGTCTGTTTTTCATGGGCTTCTGCTCGATCACAAGCAGCCACCTTCAGGCCAGTTTGGGTATTGAGCTACAGTTTCAAAGCAGGGATAAAGTTATTTATTTATCAGGCACAAAACACATTAATCAACAACAACATGGTACACATTTGCTAGATTTAGGCAAAAGACAATCCCAGGGCAGGTTGGTGTTCTGCAGGTTGATTAATCTTTATCTCAGTTAGCATGTTTGCGATGTAAAATCCTGTGACTCACATCAGACACAGCCATCAAACGGGAAAAACATCGGCTTCATTAGAACTACAGGAGAGAATGTTTCTCGTAAAGTGTAACACACAATGAATGCCAGGAAGTATGCCAATAACACAACAATGTCTCAGAGCAAACGTTAACTCATTATTACACTGTAAGTGCTTAGAGCGGTGTTTTCACTTGTTGCGTGATTAGACCTCTTCTCAGGACCCCGTAGGTGTTTGAAAAGGACAGGTGTAAAGATTAAAATGAACGATGGCTGAATTAATGTAGCTGCTTCAGTTCCAGGGTGCTGGTATTGTGCAGGCTGGCTCTCTGTCGCACTTGGCACACCGGGACACATAAATATAACTGAGCCATCATTAATGTGATTATTAACACCTGTGTTCTTCCTATTGTGCCAAGTCAAAATGTCTGCTGTTATTCCATCATAGCTGATGACTTGCTCCAACATGCCTCAACCTGACTAGAGATAACATTAGTCAGAGTAATTGAAAACACCTGTGCAGGTTTAACTGATTCTGGATGTTAGAACGAGAAATCTTGAACTGACTTGACTTGAAAATTAGATTAATACTAAAACTTGTATTCATATAAAACCTATTCAGAACACAGCCAATGACAATAAGAACAGAACATATTTCAACAAGAATAAAATTGATCATTGGCAGGGACCAGCAACTTCTTAAGTCTCAGCTGGTTGCCTAGCAACTGCTCCCAGCCAAGAAATAGTCTGACACATAACCCCCCTTAAAACAGTGAATTAATGTCTTTACACGGCTGTTTTTGTACAGTTCCAACAAAGGAGATAGAATGTGTTAATTACTGAACATCAGAGGATACTTTGCCTTCAGACAGAGCCTTGCTAGCTGTTTGTTCTGAGCTAAGCTAACCAGCTGCTGGCCTGAGCTTCATATTTAGCGTGCAGAGAATGCAGAAAAGGGTATTTCTCAAAATCTCAAACATTTCTTTAAACTTCAACAAGGCAAATGTTGAAAGTTTATCATGAGACTTTTTGATGATCTCTTGAGGGAGCATGTTGAGCTGTTGTCTGTTCTTCTGGTGTTTTTCTGGAACGGAGCAGCTGAACAGGTGTGTCATAATTGAAACCTCTCTGAAATCAGTTACGGTATTTAACCATCAATTTCTCTGCCCAGATCTGTCGTCTCCAGAGGCACCTGTCTGCCGGGGAGCACCAGCAGGACCTGTTCCAAAGCCAGCCCGCCATTTTTGTGTCCCAGCACTCCCAGCCGCCCACTCAGAGTCTGGTGGAACTGATCCAGCTCTGTGGAGGAACTGTCTGCAAAAGCGTGCGTCAGGCGGGTATCTGCATCGGGAAGTACAGCGGCAGGAGACCAGAGGGAAGCAGGATCCTGTCTGAGCAGTGGGTGCTGGGTAAGATGCTTCCTGCTAATCTTTGTGGTAAATTCTCGGCTCCTTCTTCGTGTCACTAACTGCTCTCTTTTTTTGTGATTTTATTTCAGATAGTATCACACATTTGAAGCAGCTGTCATACGACAACTATGACTTGGAGTGAAAGCTGTTATAATATAAGTTGTTTATGGCTGTGAAGTTTAGTTTTATTAATTTTATGCCGGACAGTGTCTGTTCTCATACCGTCAGTTTCTGACTTACACTGCTCTTCTTGTGAATTTTTATCATCGTGCTTTACAAATGTGTTCAGAGGCTTTTTATAAATCCTCTCAAGTATCCCCTTTTCAAAGACATTTAGTCCCAGTTTACCATGGAAACTTTTCAACAATGGTCTAAGTTACTGTGAAACATGGAAATCTACTTTGACAGAGTGTGTGTGCGATCCTTTATTATTTCTTACATTGTTTTTGTTTCATATTGTAGTAAGCACTACTGCATAACAATGTGTTCCTCATTATAAGACATGAGTTTGAGCTAGATTGTTTTACTTTTATACCTCTTTTATATGATTTTAAAAATACTTTCTGAGCCAGTTCAACACTCTAATGGAGATAAAATACCGTATCCTTTATACAAATGTTTAATTTTGTCATTGTTAATAAACGCTTTTTAAAAACGTTGATTGTGCTTTCGTTAATTTTCTGTTAAGTGACAAGCTGTATAAGAATAAAGCTCACTTCAATCACTTTATCATCAGTAATCAGTACTTATCATCAGTTTTCTGGGTTTTATTTATTATTAACTGTGATGAGGTTAATATAACTGTACTTTTTTTTTTTTTACAATCACGGTATGATTGGTTTAGCACCCTTTTGAGAACGGCGGCTCGATTTTGAAAAAGGACGAAGACTTTTTGTTGTGATGGATCAATCTGTTAAAGTGCTGTCGGGGTCCACTCAGCAGTGTCACTGAGTGACAGACGACTGATGAACAAGCTGATGTATCACAGTTTGCACTCACACTTGTCACTCATGTTCAAGCAGCAGAAATGGAAAGTGGCTAGTTTACTCAAATGCTATGATACTTGCTTGATAATCTTGTAGTTCTGACATACACTGCAGTTTCTATTATAAAGTATAGTAGTATTATATGTATAGAGAGGTCAAGAAGCCATCAGACTTAATAAATGGACCTCAACTCCCTTAAGGAAAGAAAACCCAATACAAAATTTATAGAACTGATTTTGGGAAAACACAATAAAAACTAAACAATGATCCAATAAAAACATAGAAATAAATGAATAATGACTAATAGGAAAAATAAATGTTATACATACATACATACATACAAGTAATAATTGGACTTCATGAATTAATTTGGGGTGAGGTGGGGGCAGCTGTAGCTCAGGAGGCAGAGCTGGGCGTCCAGTTCTCGGAAAGTAGGTGATTCGAATCCCCTGCTCCCCCTGCTGCATGTCGAAGCATCCTTGAGCAGGAAACCAAACCCCAAATTGCCTCTGATATGCAGTTGGCACCTTGCACGGCAGCCTCTGCCATCAGTGTATGAATGTGACAAGTGATGCAAAAAGCACTTTGAGCGGTCAAGAGACTTGAAAAGCACTGTAGAAATGCAAGTCCATTGAAGTAGAATGATAGTTTCTTCTCTCTTCTCTTAGGATGATGAGCTCTTTGCACGTCTTAGTATTCCACATTTGTGCACCATGAGATATATGTACGTGGATATAGTTATTGATATTTGCTGAGTGAATGGACAACAAAAAAAGAAGAAAAATTGTAGTTGTTATGTGGCTCCTTGTCTGTGCAACCAACTTTTGGAGTGACTTCACACACACACAAAAAAACCTACACCAGTCCCTTGCAGTTACACCTAAAAAGAGTCACACACTGCAGTTGAACTGTCCTTGTCCATCAGCAGGCCAAATCCAGTAAAGAGTTTTATCTCTAATATTTTACTGTGAGTTAGCAGATAATGACTAATAGCATATTGAGCGACGACCGCTGTGACCTCCACACCTGCACTACAAAAGATTACTGAATCATATCTAGTCCACTTTTCATAAAATGTGAAACTGGAATGTATTTATTTGAATCATGCACCGCACAGGTTCAAACAAGGTTAATTTATTATTTTGCAAAAGGGCTGGTAAGTAAGATATTGGATAAAGGATGAGTTTGCCCAAAAATCAGAAATTAGTAATTATCTACTCACCCTCATGCCATTGGAAAGTCAGGCGAAGTTTTGTTGTCCTCAAAACATTTCTAGAGCTTCACAGCAAACAGCATTGCAGGATTCTCCAAAACAACCGAAGTAGATGTGGACAAAAATGGTTGAGGGTATAAATATTATCTTTTCAAATCAATTTGACTTGGGTTATGTTGGACGAGTTGTATGGAGCCATTTTATGTTTTGTTTTTTCACGTTGTAAAACCGTCCCCATCTACTTCAGTTGCTTAGGAGAATGCTGCAACACTGTTTCACTGTGAAGCTCCAGAAATATTTTGGGTGAATTTTCCATTAAGATGGTCCTGTCTTGTTTGAGATGAATGTTTTGTATTGTCCCTGACAAATAAATGTAAGGAAAAAAAAAACACTTGGTCGAAAACAAACAAAAGCAAAGTGTGGAATGTAATTTGTGGAAACTTGTTTGAAAATCCCCAGGTAAAAGTGGCAGGACACAGTGTAATAGTCCTTTAATGTTGGAGCATATGGCACTCATGGTGCGCTCTCGCCCATTGGTTGCGCTCCTCTGCGTCATTTGACCAATGGGCTTCGTCGATGTTACGGGGTGTCATTACGTAGTAGGGAGGCGTGTGTGACATTTGCTGCAAGGAGCTAGTTTACGAACAGCTAGCTGGATAAAGATGAAGAACTACGACAGGAAATAGAAAATATTTTGCCTTTTAACAACTGAGTTGACGTTCGCGTGACACTTTGTCATCGCAGCCACATTAGAGAGGGCAGTTTACATCAAATGTAGCATTTGTTAAAACTTCCTGTCGGGCTAAACACGTTAAATAGTCTGCTAACGCTTTCTTTTAACTTACACAGTTAAATGTACGGAGTTCGGTTTGAGGTTGTGCACTGCTTTGCTCCTCTGAGATGTTGATACTAGTTAGATAGCTGCTGTTAATTTTTGATTTTGTCTTGCAGCATGGGTGGGCGCTGATGCTTAAGCCGACTTGGCTAACTGCGGTTTGCACACAAGGTTAAAATTAGCTTTAGCAAGCTAGCTCCTCACTCCGCTCTTGCTTGCTGCAGCTGCTTCCTCACTTTCTTATGCTGACTTGTCAGGGCAGGTGTGCTGAAAGTAGGCCAGGTGTGCTGTGGGATAGATAGGGTGCACTGTCGTTAATAACAGTGCGTAATACTGAGACCTACGGTCTGCTTTCAGGGATTTTTTGTTACTTTAGTGGAGCTTGAGGTGGGATCATGCTGCTCTCCTTGGTTGTGCACACATACTCGCTGCGGTACTGGTTGCCAGCCACAATCATGCTGGGGACAGCCCCGGCTTATCTGCTGTCATGGGGGGCATGGCGCTTACTTTCTACTGTCCTACCAAGGAGAGTGTATCACAAGCTGGACGACCGGTTGTACTGCATGTACCAGAGTATGGTCCTCTTCTTCTTTGAAAACTACACAGGAGTTGAGGTGAGTGGTCCCTCACTTATTGCATGTAAAGTCTCAGTAAATCTCATTGTTAAAGTGGAAAACTGAAGTTGATGGGGTGCTCATTAGGGGGAACCTGCAGGCTCTGAACTTGCAGTTGGCTCCCTGAAATAAAATAATCCTGAAACAAACAAAATGTCAAATGGAGCCAGACACAGAAGCTCCCGAACAAGATCTTGTAGAGCCAGGTGCATGTCTAGAAAGTCTGCATTCTTCTGCCCTTTTGTTGCCACTCCTCCCACAGCTGGTATGTTTGTACGTTAGGGTGTGCACAAAAGCAACAGTGATAGTTTTGTAGCTGGTCAACCTTTGTCTCTGATATGATTTGTGTGACAAACTGCCCACCATGAGTAGATTGGAACGGACCTTTTCATTAAATCCTCTTGGGCTTATTGAAAAGCTGCAGTCTACGATGGTTTAGCGTTTGTAAAAATGAGCAAAATCCGTCTGTACTGGAGCCAAATCCCTGATGCAGTTGAATGTGTAATATGTAAAAAAACACAAAAAAACAAAAGGAATCATAATCTCATCGTCGAATACATTTGCAACATCTTTAACCTGCTTTCTCTCTAGGTTGTTATATATGGAGATATACCAAAGAACAAAGAGAATGTGATCTACCTGTCTAATCACCAATGTACAGGTATGTCATGCTGTAAAATCTCATTCTCATGCAAAACTCAGATTGAAATGAATATCTAATCCCTACCAATGGCTTTCCGGGTAGCTGACTGGATCATCGCCGACATGCTCGCCATCAGGCAGAGCGCTCTTGGTCACGTCAGATACGTCCTTAAAGATGGACTCAAGTGGCTCCCGCTCTACGGATGGTATTTCTCTCAGGTAATGCAACTCTGTGAGTATTTGAATGTTGTTTTGCAAAGTGCAGATGTAAATTAAGGTTCAGTCAAAGTCCGGCACTGCTGTTGTCATCAGATTATATTTCTCCTTTAGCATGGAGGAGCCTACGTGAAGCGAAGTGCAAAGTTCGATGAAAAGGCGATGAAGAAGAAGCTCCTCACTCAGACTCAATGTGGAGCACCAGTAAGTAACAAGCGGTCTGCTTTCATGTCTTTTTCCCCAGAGACAAAAATTTCATTTTCAGTGATGTTCAATAAGAAACACAGACTTAGAAGACAGATCTTATCTTCACACTGGGTTTTGATATGTTTTTCTAATCATTGCAAGCTTGCTTTTAAACTTTCACCCGTTAAATTCACTGCAGAGCTTTCTGCAATAAGCTTCTCAAATTCAGTATTCCAAAAATGTTCCCTGTAATTAGGATGTTGATGTGCATAGTTTCTCACAGTGCAGGAAGGTTCACTAGCAGTGTGTGTTATTGTGTTTAAAGGGCTTGTTTTTAATCACTTTTTTGGATTTAGCCGTGGGGGATTAGAGAGAGACTGTGTGTAGACTGTGTGTGTGTGTGTGTGTGTGTGTGTGTGTGTGTGTGTGTGTGTGTGTGTGTGTGTGTGTGTGTGTGTTCTACCCGTGGGTACACTATTGAAGGCTCTGTTTATAAGTCCACTGGTTAAAGGAAACCTAAGAACTTGTCATTATGACCAAAAGTACTTGAAATACGTAAGACTGAGGTTGGAAATAACTTGAATTATACTTGAATTTAATGCACTTATCTGATTATATGCTGAAATTTATCTTGTCAACTCTGAAAGGAATAGTATGAAGTAAAAGTCGCTTGCCAGATGATTCCAGTAATTTACAAATAAGTCAGGCAACATTTTAAAAACAGCTGCTGAAATGTTTCATCATTTGCTAATGTGAGGAAGTTCTTATTTGTCAAAAAAACCTTTACATCGGTGATGTGATTTTTTTAATGCACATTCTTTATTTGTGCTAAAGTTAATTTTTAGAAAGCTACAACTCCCTGGTATAAACCTGTATAAAATAATAGGTGAAAAAGGGAATACAGAGGGCATCACCAAAAACTTAGTTTTCAGTTCAGTTGTAATCCCAGCTAACTAAAGCAAGTGTGGTTGAGAACTGCTTATCATTATCAATTCTTCAAGTGTTAAGTTTCCTTGTTACTCGCTCAACAAATCCTCTAAATGTGAAAAATTCCATTTTGGCCGTTGCAATAAGAACCAACTCTGAAGACGCTTTCATCTCACGTGTTTTTTTCTCCCCACAGATGTACCTTGTCATTTTCCCAGAAGGAACTCGGTATAATCCAGAGCTCAAGAATGTTATCGCTGACAGTCAGGCTTTTGCTTCGAAAGAAGGTACTGGCATGGTGATAGCAACCATTTACTGCTGTACTGCTGCATACTAATTCAGCTCAGCCCACTCATTCTGTGAAACAGCTGACTAAGTTTTGTTGTGCGACCCGTGATCACCAGTGCAAGCTGCTGTTTGACCAATGAGTATCGTGTGCATTCAGATTTCTAAAACCCTTGAGTTTAAGGTTACATTTTTGGGTTAAATTGTGCATCATTGACATCATATATTAAAGTTAAGAACGGCATAACAAAGTGAAATTTGTATAAAAAAAACAAACATTTCTTGGTAATACAGCCTCAAAACTCATATAAACCCGGTATATAAACTATATTTTTTTAGGAACAGTGTTTTCGTACTTTATTAATTTCTATTGCCATTGAATTGGAAATTACTGGTGTGTTGCCAGGAATTGCTCAGCTTCCACCTAAACGGCTTATTAAATATTCTAGCTAGCGTTGGCTCAAAGTTTTGAGCAATAAACGGTCTTGCTGCTTATGGATGATAGAGAATGTGTGACTCACTCACAAGAACTGAAAAGAATGTGTTTGAAGGCGATGTCTCTTCTAGTTTAGTTTTGCAGCATGAGGTGAAGTGAAAGTAACACATTTTGAATGGTGTGGTTTATAATTAACTGTGATGTATGTTTCAGTATCGCTTCAACGTTTCACAGATATCTAAACATGTTGCATCAACATGATATGATGATTCTATTGTGCAGTGTGGCGTTAAGGTCGGCTCACAAACTGCATCCATTCTGCGGAGATTAAGCCTATCTCCCGACCACAGCGCTCAATATCACCTTCCCCCATTAATCCAAATAAATCTCTCTGGAGCGCCGACATGTGCACATGACATTATCTGCTATTAGTGAGGTATTAGTGAGTGGAGGACGGTGCCACACTGACAACAGACTAGGCAGTAACTGACCCAAACACAAGCTTTCACATAGAATTACCGTGTTCTTGTGATACTTTTCTAATATCAGTGTTAATTTCTTTAGTTTTAAAGTATTTCAGGGGCCACCAGGATGTCTGACAGAACTTTAATTGTGTAGCCTAATATCTTTCAGGTCCACACGGTTAATCTAACATAACATAATCTGATTAAATAAAGAATTTATGAGTTTTTATTGTGTCCTTTCTGTAGGACTGGCTATTCTGAGGCACACACTCACACCCAGAATGAAGGCGTCCCACATAGCTCTCGAGACCATGAGGGGCCACCTGGATGCTGTGTATGACATCACCGTGGCCTACGAGGGAACGCTGAAAACCGCCGGTCAAAGAAAACCGGCACCATCAATGCCAGGTAAGCAGACCTGCTTAGGAATCTCAGTGAAACATTTTTAGGAAGAAGACTGAGACATTTGACCTTCAATGACTTCCTCTGTGTAAACCCACTCGATCTTTTAAGGTTTAAACTCATACAGGACACATGCAGCTGGAATACATTTGGAAATGTAAGCTCACCTCCAGGGGACTCAATTAAAGCCGACAGGGTAGAAGAAGAAGAGTAGAGGGAGAGAGAGAGAGGCAGCAGCAGCTTTGTTTTACGTGTCCTTTCATTTAGGCCCGATCCCAATGTCCACACTCACAGACTCAGAGTTTGAGGTGTGTCCCACAAGGATTTAAGGCTGTCACGCTGTCAAATCGTCAAGTACGTTACTGCTTCCTCGTGGGTTAGGGCCCTTAATGGCCACTTTTCGTATGTGTAATGCTGTCCCATTCCTATTTATACCATTTCAGCCTCTTGTAGCCTCTTTCAGTTAACATCATCTGGTAAGTGTTTGACTAAAGTCCCAAAGGCTCAGTGTCTAAAGCCCTTAGAGGGGGCATTGAAACTGGGCCTAAATCTCACCACGAGACTCCGGAACGATTCTGTTCTGCCCAGTCATGGCTCCATTCCTGTTGAACTATCCACATTAATAGACAGTAATGTGGTGAGAACAACTTGTTGTTATCCCATTTGCTGCCTTAGAACCCATTTACTCTTGCTATTACAATGCAATCAATTTCCAGATATCTTATGTGGGTGAGCAAACATGCTTGTTAATGCAGGGTATAAATGCACACAGGGCGTATTGTGATCTGAACCAAATCGGACTGCCTGAAGGTAGTCCGTCTGTCATGGCAATTGAATCTCAGCTAAATGTAATGCAGTCTGTAAAGATATAACCAGGGTTACTTTCAACAAAATTCTTGAAAGCATTGACATTGTTTATTAAAAGTGCTTTTATTTTTACCTAACATTGGTAAATAGGTTAGGTTAAGATAAGGTAACTAACCTAACCCTAACCTAGTCTAACCAATTTACACATCTTAGGCAAAAAAATGTATATATCATAAGAACTTTAATAGTATATATGTATATATTAATTATTTAAATTCAAGAACTTTTAATGACCAATGTCTATGCTAAGGCTTGTGAACCCTATATAATTCTGTCCCCGCAAAAAACGATTGAAAATTTAATGAAACCCTTCCAAGGCAGTGCTTCCTTTGACTCGCTCTGTGTGCCACGTTTGTTGTTAAATCCGGCAGCCCTGCAAAGCAAATTTGCATATTGAGGTTCAATCCCAGAGCTGCCAGAATCAACAAGAATGAAAATTATCAGTGCAACCTTCCCACATGCTGGCCTCCCAAAAAATGAACCCTGATTACAGTAATGTAAAATGCATGTAAATATCAGTTAATAAAGCAGGGGATCAGTTTTTAACACCACATATAAACACAGTAACAGACCGTCAGCTACAGCAGCTGCAGCCTGCCTCTATTTTCTGTTAATCAGTCTATTCATAGACACACAGGCATTGTCCGAATGTATTGTAGCAACCTTGCAACATAGTGCCCACCCTCTCAGTAATTTATCACACAGCAAACATTACCTATTAACAGCCGTGTCTTCCTGTAAACAGCATGACCGCGTGTTTTGACATTTTTGATTATTCCGTGTTCCCAGTTGTTCTACAAGCACCGTTTTGAATGTTTGAAAAAACATCCCGTTTCAGTCAGGAATAAACACTGATGTGTTTCTAGCAAACAGAACAGAGAGAACAGAAAAGCATTCTTCTCATCACGCACTTCCTGGTCCCATGTGGTGAAGGTGACTTTAGTCATTTCACAGGGAGGCGGCAGTGACTCGAGGCTGCGTTCACACTGCAGCTACAAGAGTCTCTGATTCTTTGTGTTATACGTCTTAAACTTCCTGCTAATTCCAATAAATGAAAGTAGCTTAAAAAAGCTTGAACAAATGTTCGGACACGATTATGCTGCACAACCACCAAACCAAATTTCCCTGAAAGTTTACACTTCAAACATTCTACATTCATATCTTTGTAAATGCAGTAATTGATCAGTCATCTCTAACTGGGACCGCTAAAAATAGTCATTTCTCTGGGTGAGGGAGGAAAAATAGATTGGCATTTTGTAATCTTTGTGATTTTTATGAATGAAACTCTGGCTCAGCTTTGCTTGTTATTATTTTTACGTTGATTATGCTTTTCTCTAGCAATGTAATTACACTGAACCTCCTTGAAACTGCATGCAAGGCAGGACTTCCATAGTCAAATTCCCCTGTGTGAATTAAAAACTAAAACATTTTTTTAATCGAAAGGCATTTTTTATAATTATAGTTTAACAGACTGTGGATACAGGGAGAATTGTTTTGTCTTTTATGTAAATCTTATGGGCGTGTTAATGTGTGACATTTGCGTGCCTTGTGGGCTGCACTGTGCATTTACTGCCCTTGTCATGTCAATCTAATAAGTAAGATCAATTTTTTCCATGCATTATCGCAGAATCTCTGTGTTCACTCTGGGATCTTCTCTTGGTGGAAAGTTATTCCGTTGAACACCACATTTTGATTGAGGAATCAAAAATAGAGACCGGTAGAAATTCAACTCTTCTACAATTGGCTATTAGATAATATTTGCTTTTTGAATTGTAATTTGGTATTAGAACTGATACATTTGGTCATTCACTTTCCTGTTAATTGAGGATTCAATGCATAACAAATCATCAACAGTTTGGTTGTTTGGTCTCCTCTTTATATCCAGACAACTTAATGATTGGTGATTGTTGTGTCTCAGCTTCAGATTTTCAAATACCGACCAAACAAAAGCGTCATTAATCAGCTTAACTATAGTTTATTAAAGGGATTTCTATGAGAGGGCATTGTTGGTCACTACGACAAAAGACTTGATTTCCTTCAACAACACACATGACCTGGAGTGAATGCTCAGCTTTCTCTCAGGAGATTGATTTATGAAAGAGTGTTAAAAGTGTCTTGATGCCAAACACTTGTTTGGAGTCCGAGGAGCTGAAAACAGCACTTCACCTCCTTCATGTACGAGGAAGGAAGGTGGCCTTTTTCATCCAAGAATGACTTTGGCTTTTTCATGTGTGTCCTTGCAACATTACATGTCTCTTCTCTTGAGCGTCCGTCCACACTACCCGGCTTTCATCGAGTTGTCAGTGTCTATTAAACTGGCACATTTTGTGTCCGAAGGTCAATTTGAAGCTGCACAGCGGCTAACTGAAAGTGCTCTCTCGACCACAGAAGCAATCTTTCGCTGCTGACTTCGATCGGGTTTCCTCTTTTGGCTGCAGAGCCAAGTTTCCTGATAATATTGCATGTTGTGGAAACAGGAACTTGAAGGTCTCTGGGGATACGCATGTAGCCTTGAGCGTTCACACTTGTTACATTTTTATGTCTGACCTTCTCAGACACTTTGGTTTTCTTTCTTTACTCACTGCTCTGAGACAGAAAAGGTTTGATTTGGGGACATTTATTTCGTAATGGTAAAACTGATCTGAGGGTTTTTATCTCATTGTACAAATAAAAACTATTCAATTTAAACTGATTTCAGATATTAGATTGGTCTTGCTGACTGACAGAGTTGATCTGATGTGCGTCTTCAGTCTGATAATCTAACCAGTCTGACCACCATGCTGCTGCTCTTTACTATATTGAATCAAAGGCACTTGGCGTCAGAGTGTCAGAGCAGCTCCACTCCATCATTGTCACCTCGTGTTGATTTTAAAAAAGCTTACCGTACGTGCCGTTGTGCTGAAAGGCTTTTCCTGTTTTTGTTTAGTCTCTTTATTTTTTGTGTTTGTCAGAATTCCTGTGCAAAGAATGTCCCCGCGTCCACATACACTTCGACCGTGTGGACATAAAGGAAATTCCTCCAGAGCCAGTGTTTTTCCGCAGGTGGCTGCACGAGCGCTTCGAAATCAAGGACCGGTAAGTGTGCGTGGGTGGAACAATTCATCATGTTGAAATTGCATGTTATTCAATCAATATGTAAACTGTAGCGAGATGTTTTTTGTTGTTTTAATGTTTTGCTTCCGTGCAGCTCCACTTGTAAAGGAGCGTTAGATATGTATCTTAGCGTCTGTATGAGCTGGAAATAATACAGCCTTCTAGTTTATGTTTTGTTGTAAAGTGTGACACTAACCATTGTGTTTTCAAGGTTAGGGAAATGCTTGAATTTGAATACACTCCTCCATAACTTAATCTGGTGTCTCACCTACAAAATGGCTCGTCAAAAAGCTTTAGATATTTGAAATGAAACGACCCCACGCTCATTATTCTCAAATATTTTCATGATCAAAACATACAATCAATATAAAAGCTGGCAAAAAACCCCAAAGAAACAGTTTATACAAACTGCTGTGGGTATAAAGGGATTCTGTGAACTTTATTTTTCACAATTGCATTTATAGTTACAATTTAGATGTCATTGCAAAGTCTTAAATAATCTGGAAATCTTTTGGTTTAGGTACCTTGAAAATGCTTGAATTGTACTCAAACTGGGGGGGAAAATGTGAACCTTCTCTAGAGAATAAATGAATTCATGTTGGAACGATGACCAAACAAAAGCGCTCTTATGCTGTAAAAGAATACGAAGTCAGGTTTGCAAGATTTATTCCAACCGAAATATGAGTCTATCTTGCTTTGTACCAAAGCCTTGTATCTTTTGTCTCAACTAGGGCTGTCAGGATATCAGATTTTTACCACACAATTATCGCGGCCAAAGGAATTCACAACATCGATGATAATAACATGTTTCCTATCAAATCTATCTTTAACTGTGTGTTCCGTCTCTTTTTTTGGCAAGTGATTTACCTTCAAAATATGAGTGTAGGGAAATGGAGAGAGAGTCTGTAAATTTAACTGTAAAAAAAACAGTTACAATCAACTATTCATTTACTAGTGAAAAGGCAACCAGATGAACTCGTAAACTAAAGATGCACACGGCTGACCATTTTTGGTGGATTATTTACACAATGTTAGTATATGTGTATGATTAACAAGTGAAACATAAAGGTCATATTCCAGATATTACATCAATATTTCAACTATTTGCTGATAAAACTCTCTTTAGTTTGAGCTAAAGATGATGAGGACTAGGTGAATCCACAATGATTTTGAAAATTGATTTGTAATTTGTAATTTTTTAGGCAAAAAAGTGAAAACTTTTTGTGGTTGGAGCTTCTCAAATTTGAATATTTGCTGCTTTATTGTCTACTGTAAACTTAACATCTGTGGGTTTGGGGCTATGGATCAGAGAGACATTTGAATAAGTCAACTTAGACTTTCACTGGCAGTTTCCACTATTTTCTGGCATATTTAAATCAGACGATAAAATAAGATAATCCTTTATTAGTTGCACAATGTGGACATTTACGTTGTAACAGTAGTAAGATGATAGCAAAAAAGAGAAAAGCATCAATAAAAAACAATAAATAAATATATAATAATAAATGAGTTAAAAAGCAAAATATGAACAAGAGGGGAACAAAAAAACAGACTCAACAGTCGAGTTCTCAGTTGCACATAGGAATATTGAAATTGCACAGCTGAATAATTTATCACCCAAGTCATAAAATTATGACAGTATGAGATTGATGTTGCATGGTTGGTAATGGTTAGTACTACAGTCTGTCAGTTCTGATGTGTGTGTGTGTGTGTGTGTGTGTGTGTGTGTGTGTGTGTGTGTGTGTGTGTGTGTGTGTGATCTACTGGGAGCAGAGCTGGTTGTAGAGTCCGAGCAGCAGATAGGAAATACCTGCGATATCACTCCTATTGGTCGATCAATGAAGAAAATGGATAATGAAAATGATTATTAGTTGCTACCCTAAAATCTATTTACATAACAGAAAAAGTCCAGAACCAGCCGTATAGACTTTGAAATAATAGCTGTTGTCTTAAACATATTTGGATATAGAGACAATATAGGGACAAAACTGACAACAAATACAGCCACACTGTGATTCAGCGGCAGGATTTGTGCTGTAACTGCTGTAAAAATCCTGATGTGAACTTTCGTCAGACAGGTTTTTGTTTCGTTCCACTTGGCAGTTTCTTTTTCTAGTTCTCGTGCATTTCTAAGACAGGCTGAATTCCTGAGAGAGTTATCTGTCTTTTCGCAGTCTGCTGACGGATTTCTACGAGTCGGAGGATGCCGACAAAATATGCAAGTTCCCCGGGGAAGGCAAGCCGTCTCCTCTGAACCTCTCTAAAACCCTCCCATCAGTGGTTATCTTGGGGGGACTGACACTGCCGTTGCTTCTGACGGAGGACGGCAGGAAACTGTACGTGAGGACCTGGGTGTACGGGACGCTGCTGGGCTGGCTGTGGGTGAATGTTTTTCCTTAACGAACAGCGGGCGGAGGCTGCCACGGTGAGACGCACAAAAGACACGGAGAAATGGTGCCATTTACCTGTATCTGATCAACACCAGGTGTGTTCCAGGTGCAGAGCAGCGTCTGATCAGAGGCTCAGAGATTTATCCCACTTCTGGCTCACTGTTGACCTCAAGCTGAAAGCTGAACGGAGATGCAGAGAAATGTTAAGCTTTTTGTGCTACTTGTTCCCTCGTGTTATAGGATTTGCAGCCTGAAAGAGAAAACATGAGAGGATTTGTTGAAAAGTATTAGATTTATCAAAAATACCCCTTGATCTTTATTAATAAATAAAAATAGCTATATACTTATCTTGAAATATTGCCCCCTTCATCAGATTTTGCAAAAAAAATTGTGTTCTTGCATGCTCACTTTCCCATCAAACATTGGCCAAAGCTCTTATATCACATTTATTTTTAAAAACTCAAAACATAATGATCATGGTCAGCTACATGTAACTGACACAGTATAGATAGATCTCTAATTAATAAATGCACTGACTTGTTGACATTGGTTGTAATGTGTTATTTATGTCAAGTCTCATGTCAGGAGGATTATTATGCACTTTGCTCATGTGAAGTGATGTTTTTTTTTTTTTTACATCAGTAGAACAAAATGAATAGCCTGCATTCCTCTTTAAGCATGACACCAGCTGTATCGTTTACCATAAATACTCATGCGTGCATCATTTTTCTGAAAACGAATGTAGCCGTTGTTCATTTATGCAACTATGAAAGAGTAAATGTCTTTTAATTTACAATGCCAAGATTCTGATTTTACTGATATTGATATCCTTAAAAAAACAATCTATACATTTTCTTTGTCTCTGATGCTGCCACAGCTCGTATGGAGGAATGCATGTTAAAGATTATGTTCTGCCAGTGTAAAATATCACTTTAATGTTAAAATGTCAGTCATTGCCAAAATCTGGTGTGTTTGCCATGATGTTCTACATGTTTTAAGTTGAGCAATACTTGTTTTAATGCCAGCCCGAATGACAACAAAGCAACTTAATGTCTTTTTCATCTTTGTTTGGCCTTTATAGATTCTGATTAAATTTTTTATAATGGTTCCATAACTTTTATATGCATATTTACTTTGAATACCATGCTACGGCTTTCATGAAAGTATTTACCTAGCAAAAAGCTGACAAAGCCATGATAACAGTATATCACAGGTTCCTGTGCACTCAAAGCCATTTGTATTATAACTGTCACTGTATTGTGAAATGCACTGTATGTCCATTGTTGTTGTTTACTGTAATGAAACCATTGCATTTTCCACAAGTCACTTTACATGTTTGCTGTCTTGTCTTCCTCTAAAGTTAGTCTTTGATATGTTTTCCTCATGTCGATGGTACAGTAAATCTCATGGTTTTTACATGTTGCTCCAATACCTCACTTGAATAATCCTTCCTTGTTCTTAAATGACCCTTGTCAGACATTTTATAGTCATTTTTATCCTGACAAGATCAGACTGTAACTCATCAGGAAAATCTATGTAGACCGTATTTAAAATGCCAACGGATTTTTGGAAATGTGTGCCTTCTCTTTGGAGGAGCTGGTCCTCAGCCCTCTCACAGAGGGCCACAGTGGCTCTTTTCCACCAGGTGACTGCATGGAGGCGCTCTGCGGGAGCTGCTGCTCACTGCAGCATGTGGTCACATTGTCTACAATTCATAGTGGCTTATTTTGCTCTAAGAATGCATTGATTTACACTTTTTGAGGACTATTATTAAATGATGAAACCTTTAATGTGTGTAAGTTCTGGAAATGAGGGTCACAGTGAAATAAAGTGGTTTTCTTTGGGGAGAGTTGAGTTTTCTGTCTGTTGTCTTGCAGTCCTGAACACATGAAACAAGCACCTACTGGTCCCCTGTGTAGGAGCAACGTAGACTGAGTTAAACCTGCTAAGTGCCATTTTTGTAATGCGCAATCACATCAGATGAAACGTTTTGGATGCCTTATACATAGTTTCAGGTTTTACTTTAATTTAGTCTAAACTGTTTCAGACCAGTTTTTCATGTTAACAAAAGACATGATCAAAGCTAGAATTTTGACGGAAGTTCTGCAGGTCTAAGGGCTTATATTGCCAGAGGGACAGATGATGGCCAGATTAGATTTGCTGTTGTATCCATATCATTCACCCACCTCCACACCTGACTTAATGCTCTCTGTCCTTATCGTCAACCCCACAACCACATTAAGTACAGGGAACACAGCAGACACATGGCAGTATTAGCGCAGTCACACGAATACAGACCATCCAGTAGTACCAAGTTCAAATAATACTACATGTCCCTAGGTTTTATGTGTAATGTCTCAAATATGTTGTGGTACAGAAGGTAACTGACTGACATGCATGTTTCAGAGTTACTTTTTGTGCTCTTTCTTCAGTGGCTTTTGTGGCTTTCTGAATCGCATATTGGTCAAGAGACATCGTCATTTTACAGAATAATTTATCTGAGAATTTTTACACTCAATTCAAAAACCTGTCCGTACTTATTGAGTTAAAGAGCAAAACAATACTCTCAGGGATAAAACAATTTGAGTCAAATCCTGCAATACTACTTTCCTACTTTATCAAGTGTAAGCGAACATAGCACAAACCAAAGCCGCGCATGCGTGTTATGATTTTAGGGCAGTAACAAGGAAGTGCAGTCACATATCAAAGACAACGTTTCTGAGTGCTGCTGCGCACTTGTTTAGACTCAAGGTACGTATTAAATCAAGACGAATTAAAGAGCAGTGTGCTATTAAATGGTAACAGTATGGACTTCAGATGAAGTAAATTACTAGCGTGAATATTCGTGTACATTTATTTATCTGTACGCTTCCCATTTTGTTGCTGTACGTTTCAGTCTTTAAAGGCCGCACAGCGACATCTAGAGATCTGTGAGAGTTACTGCTGCTAAACACGGACAACAGGATTGTAGCTGTCAAAATGTTACTGTGCTAAAAAGTTATGAGCTTAACTTGTTGGTGTTAAAATCTAATTAGCCAGGCTGGTTGTTTAAAGAACAAATATTATTCTGTCGGTTTTCAAGGTACTTAAAACGAGACAATGCCTCATTTCCTGAATAGTGAACTACTATGCTTACTTGCTTCAACTGGGAGTTTTCTAAATGTTTTTAGAAATTAAAGCATGAGTTCAACTTGAATGACAAAAACACCTGACTGCTCTGTATGTCTGTTCACAGCTTTGTGATGGCCATGGACTGGATTGGATTCGGCTATGCTGCAGCCATCGCCTTTGGAGGATTTATGGGATACAAGAGAAAAGGTCAAAAATTGACCCCTGATGACCTCATGAATTCATTTTGGCAGAAAGCCCAACCAAAGTGTATTCACTGCCACGTGATTCATGATTATATGTCTCTGTTTTCTTGTAGGAAGTGTGATGTCCCTGATGGCTGGTTTGGTTTTCGGCGGGTTATCCGCTTATGGGGCATACAACATCTCCAATGACTCAAAGGACATCAAGATCTCACTGTGTGAGTATGGCTACGCCCAGTGTAATGTGCTGATTTTTATAGAAATTATTGGAAACATCCAGCCAGTATAATTTCATGTTTTTTTTCTTTCTTCCAGTGACCTCTGGAGTCCTTTCAGTTGTCATGGGAATGAGATACAAAAAGTCTGGGAAATTAATGCCTGCTGGCCTGATGTCAGGGCTCAGGTCAGAGTTGAACGTGATCCACATGCAGAAGTGTTTATTGAGCAATTCAAGAATTGTGAAATAATACTTTTCCCCTTGCTGATTTCATTAGTTTTGATTTGCTCCCTCTTCCCCACAGTTTGTTGATGGTGTTTCGGCTGTTGCTGCTCATCATGGTGTGACTGGAGGAGTAGCACTGACCACAGGGAGAGCTTTCTGTTGCTCAATGCACAACCCTTGTTCTAAAGGAGACATCATTCCAAGTTAGCATAACAGAACTTCTCTTTTGTGTGGTAACTTAACATTCATGTGACCAAAACCTTACAAAAGCTCAACAGATTTAACATCCGCTACTAATCCAGTTGCAGTGATTCTGTTTTGGTGAATCGAGCTGGGGGCTTTTTTTGTGTGTAGATATGAGCATTTGAACAACCCTTGATCTCATGATTTGAGATTAATTATTATTACCACAGGTTTACTTACTCACTACATGAGCTTTGTGGGTGCTTTTGTTTGTCTTGGCAGGGTTTACAGTGTACACTACAACATCAGTTTTGCAGGCTGCTGTCAATGTGATTAAGCTGAAATGTTCAGATTACTCAAAAAAGGAACAAGTTTGACGGCTAAGATTTGTAATCTTGACTGCTCACATGCTATGTCTTTAAAAAGATTAAAATACTATGTCATTTTTGTAATATAAACAAAACTGAATAAATGAATGGGATTCTTAAAATAACGCGTTTCTTTTTTTTTGTACAAGAAGGGGTTGAAGTCCAAATTCTGATTCCAGTGAAAGAGTAAATTCCTGCACACACTTTTCAACTCTGCATTGATAATATATATAAAGATCAGCATTTTGGTCACAAAGAGCTCTCTCTAGATACAACACCCACAGAGTGACAGGGTTTAAATACAGCCCACAGTTACATTAGGGATAGGACCATAATGATAAAGTTGATTGTGGTGAACTTCACTATGGTCATAATCATGAATCGAGACAGTCGTAAATATCCTCAGATGAATGACTTGAAAAAGCTGTCTACCTCACTGACCTTCAGACCTATAATGGTTTCCTGATTACGTTTGAATAGCCTATGCCTGTCAACATAGCTGAAGGCATGGCTTGCAAGTGAAATTGGTAAAATCCAAACTAAAAACGACACTGACATGAGGTTACCACCATTTATTTGTCCCTTATGTGTACAGGATGACCTTATAATTCCTGATTACTTATTTTAGATTCATTATTTGTTTTTCAATAAAACAAGATGTGTGTCCCATCTGTGATTCAATTAAAACTTAGAGTTAAGATGATTTTTATGATATATGATGAATTTTAGTTTTAAAGTTTTCAGAATATTTGGATGATTATCGCGATAACATCTTGAATTGCAATTGTGCTGGACCGGACAGTCGTTACATACATTTTATTATCCTCCCGTGCTACATTAAAGTCTACAGTTGTCCACAGTCACATTCAACAGCTCACCAATCAAGATCCCCATGAACTGTCATCATCAGACAATATTTATTCTCCCTAACACCAAGGAGAAAACATTTTACTTTTAGCTTTATATACACAAGAAATGGGTAGAAACACTGTCACTGTGTGAGTGTTATGTCTTCAGAAAGCTCTTTGTGACCCAAACGTCGTCCACTTTTAATAATCCTATCTATGCAGAGGGGAAAACTGTGTGTGGGGGTTTACTCTTTTTCACATTTGATTCCCTCGAACCCAAAAAAAGAGAACAGGATGCGCTGTGTTGCCTTTGAAAGTCCAAATTAGGGCTGAGAAACAAACAAGACAAGACACAGCAGCTCAGATGTTCCTTCAAAATAGAGTTTATTTAGTAGAAGCTTCTCATTAAAACATCCATTTAATGTTATAAATTATTACATAGATTCTTTTCATACTAAAAGGTTTTGTTATTTCAGGATGGTTGGTGCAGTTATGAATCATTCACACTGCTGATGTGAGGAATGTGCCGGAACTTTTAAAAAGGCAGTGATTTTAAGTCAAACACCTCCATGACGGTCTTCACATACTGATCGTCTGACTGCGGCTTCCTCTTGCTGCCTGGCTTCAGGAACCTGTCGATGGCGGGAATCATTTTCATCCTGCCCTGGAAAGCCTGGAGTGAAACACAGAAGGTTGTCCTTGAAGCAGAGTATTCAGTCCTGGGTGTGTATTTTGTTACACTGATTTCTAGTGATAGAAAAAAAATACCACAATGGGAGTGATTTACATGTTTACCTTTACGTTGGGAAACCCGCCAAGGATTCCAGGAAATTGCTCCTCCAACATCAAGGTGCATTCAAGCAGCTGCACGTCTGCAACGCTTAGTTTCCCTCCCACCAGGTAGATCTGCCCAGACAGCACCTGACAAGTTGATCACAGACAAACAATCTTTTGTTAAGGCGTTACAAATAATCTTTAATCATCAGCAGTTCAATTTCCAATCTTCACAGGTTTGTAAACAAGATGATTCAGTTATTAGACCACACCATCTCACACAAGAAACACAGTGATACCTTTTCGAACACTGGAAGGTAGCGCTCAGTGGCTTTAGCTTGAATGTTGGCCAGTTTTGGTTGCGGATCTTGAGTGAAGGGCAACAGCATCATCATCTCCATGAGATCCATCAATCCCTCTGAGTACATGTTGATCCTGAGGGAAAGCACCACCATACACTGTGACACACTCACCTACTAAGATCACATGATACAGCAAAAACACAGTGGGAAAGAAATGGAGCATACATGACACGGTCTTTGATATCTTTTCCACGGAGATTGTACTTCTCAGCGATGTAATTCAGGATGGCCTTTGTCTGAATAAGCTTCATGCCATCAATCTCCACCATGGGGATTTGCTGAAACATGAGATCTCCCTCTGCAAAGTAAACAGCAGCAGCAGGTAATTCAGAATGTGGTCAAACATTAATTCGCCTTCTGGACAATATCTCTGAGAGCAGCAACAACATATGTGGGTTGAAGGTAACAGACAAAGGGCAAAGCCGAGTTGAAAACTAAACATGTGACTGGGAAAACAGGTCAGAGACACGATTTCAGCTTCAAACACCTTTTTTGAGACCAACTCACCGCCGAGGAGTTTTAAGAACTGGTCACGAGTTGTCAGATGCACCTCGTCAAACTGTGAATGACAAATTGCACAACTGATTTAAGACACATTCACATAAAGCAAAGTCTCAGATTAACGTCAACACTCTTCACTTACATCCACTTCTGCAACTGTTAAAAGCCAGCGGATCGACTCCATTCTCCCTCTCCCATTTACGTAGTGCAACACAACTTTTCCAGCCATGACCGAGGTACTTTGGGGATTAAATCTGTAAAACTGCAAAAGAGAAAACACCACGTATTTTTTTTAATTATTTTTTTTTACTATAACAAGCTGCATGACATTACCAAAACTGACTTTAGGTATTTGGGGAGACACCTACCTGTGGACTGCTGTGACTGCCGTGGAAAAAAACAGGTGTGGTGGGCAGAGAAAGTGAAGTTTGTATCTTTATGTAATGCTGGAGCACCAGAGAAAATGCTGGAGGCGGGGGGAGGGACGTGTGGTGATTCCTGTTGGCTGATTCCAGCCAATAGAAAAGTGACTCATTAACATTTTACCGCTAGACATCATGGGAACACAACTAACTGCTGCCTGTTTTCGTTAAATACGTTTTCGGTAAGTCTGAAGCATCGACGTAGTGTATGTTTATAGACGCACCAGTTGAACCGAACACATCGCAGCGAACATTTTTAAAGTCGACACCATGACACTAAGTAGTTGTTTTGTACCGCGCTATATATTGGCCCCGCCTCTCTTCCTTGCAGTGGATGTGAGGGCGATCTGGCTGCGACATCTGTCACCCCATTGATCGCTAGGGTTGATTCGGCTGATCTGGCTGGCTAGGCGGGTGTCCCCTTCCTCCCTCACCGCTCCATGTGTGTCCCTCCCGAAGCCCCGCGCTCGGTGGAAGAGGACGAGGTCCCCCCGACGGACGTCCATCCTTCGGTGTACCAGTAGCTGCGCTCCCCTGCTAGAACCTCCAAACAAGCTCAAGGCCCATTTGTAGGAGAAACGTAGGGAAGTTAAGCTCCAAGCGTCAGACACATCCAAATGCGGCGCTGCACGTGGCAGTCTGCCTTCCTTTTTCCATTTCAATCTCATTCTTCCTTTATATGCTAGTAGTGGAGCTGTTGAGCTCAATAATCTTGCTTTTTATGAAAGAAGCATGAAACTTTCAGGGTTTGTTCTTCAGGACATAAGCTTTAATTTAAGATGTGGAGGCATTCTCAGTTTGACCCCTGAGGTCAGCTAGAGGTCATTGACCTCAGTAATATGTTATTTTCATGCACAAAATTGTAAATGTGTGTATCTTAGGGTCTAAATGTGATAGAAATGTAAACTAAAGATGTATTTCCATGTATCTGGGCATGAGGAACTCATTTATGCCATTGATAGCACTCTAAGAGGTCAACATCATTAAGTGCAGTGAAGGTTACTAGGAATGTGAGTGGCTTAAGGCCAGACACTATAGGTGAATAGGGTAAAAAAAAAAAAAAAATAGATATCACCATGAAACTTTCTCAGCTGATTACTCATATTAAGCTAAGAAAAAAATGTATTGCAAGTTTTTTGTATTTTAATGTTTAAATATGCAAATTAGGCCTTATCTCATTAAAAATGCGCTAATTTGCATACATTTTAAAAAACGAAATCAGATCGTGTGATAAAGCTAGGCTCAAAATATTTTTTTCATTTTGTTGTCATATTAGATGGGAAAATAATTACAGAGGGGTTTATGGACATCTACTTCTGTTATCCTGACCTTCGTGACCTTTTCGTGACCTTTTCACGAAAATGTTGTTCAACCTGAGTTCAGAAACCTACATGAGGGTTCTAAATGTGAACACCTGATAACCTGATGGTGAAATCAGACGTGGGACACAGTGTCTCAGTCAGGAGACACTTTATAAACTCTGTCTCTGATTAACTCTTCATCGTTTGTTCCTTCTTGTGAATTCAGCAGAAGTTCTACATGAACTTCTTTCTGTCTTTGAGTAGAAACATGGAGTCTGTTTGTCTCAACGTGACGAGTCGTCACGTCGGTCCGGTGGTCTGATCGCTGACTGAGAACCTCATGACTGTGGTTGGAAGACCAGCTGGGATTTAGCTGATGTCTAGTCTCAGTCGTGGTCAGTGAAGTGTGCTCACATGTTAGTGTAGCGGTCTGAACTTAGGAGGCAAAGACTTCAGTGTGCGAGTTCAAGTCCTGGTTATTGATGCTAGTAAATGTTTTCTCACTCCATCACAAGTTAAATGCTGCGTCTGACCAACATGTTCTGCTCCATCAGGAGCGGTTCACTGTTTCAGGCTTCATATGTAACGTTAGCACATGTTAGCACACGACAGTGAAACAGTAAAGTCTTGTGGTTTGGTTCAGACCTCACTGAGGTTGGAGGAGTACGGAGCAGCAAGGTGACGTCCTGATACAACGAGCTGCTGTTGAACCAATGTTTGGGCTGGGCAACGACCTGATGGAGACACAGACGGACAAACTGAGACAGCCTGGACACAAACTAAAGTTCAGGTTCATGCACCTGATGTCCAGGTAGCTCAGTGTGTTGGAGGACTGTCCTGAAGGTCTGAGGTTGTGAGTTCGATCCTTGAGGCAGTCTGAGTTTTGAAAACAGCTCTTAAAAGAGTCAAAGGCAGAACACTCAGGTATCTGATGAGCTGGTCTGGAGGTCGTGGGTTTGAATCCTGACTCTTTATAAAGTTGCTGCTCAGAAGAACGAGTGAAAACCTCTGAGAGACTCTTTGTGATGTCATCCTGTTAGCTCAGCAGGGTGACACCGGGGATAGAAGTTCTGAGGTTGTGGGTTCGAGTTTTGTTTGGGTTTGATTCTTATAAAACTGAGTGAAGTCTGACGTACGGACTGAACAGTGCCCAGAGAAGAACCTCCAGCGCCCGGGGGGAGGGGGAGGGTTGTGTTCCTGAGACATGGAAGCTTTATGGGGCGATGAACCATCAGCAGCTGAACGTTTGGAAGTCTTTAAAACTTTGTTGCATCATCAAAGATCTAATCGTCTGTTTCTACACACCTGAACAGAAAACTGTTTGACTATTAGAAACTAACAAAGAGAGAAAGACTCCAACATTTCAATGAATCAATCTTTATTTGTTCATTTCACAACCAACAAAAGTATCTCATGACACTCTCATTGGTCAAAGAGCCCAGTGTGCTGGAGATCTGACGAAAAGATAACCCTAAGACTATAAGATCTTTGATGATGCTCTTACCTGTTTCTAAAAAGTGGACACCAACACTCGGTTTCCACTTTCTAGAAACAGGTAAGAGCATCATCAAAGATCTTATAGTCTTAGGGTTATCTTTTCAGATCTGCCGAAAAGATAACCCTAAGACTATAAGATCTTTGATGATGCTCTTACCTGTTTCTAAAAAGTGGACACCAACACTCGGTTTCCATTTTCTAGAAACAGGTAAGAGCATCATCAAAGATCTTATAGTCTTAGGGTTATCTTTTCAGATCTGCCGAAAAGATAACCCTAAGACTATAAGATCTTTGATGATGCTCTTACCTGTTTCTAAAAAGTGGACACCAACACTCGGTTTCCACTTTTTAGAAACAGGTAAGAGCATCATCAAAGATCTTATAGTCTTAGGGTTATCTTTTCAGATCTGCCGAAAAGATAACCCTAAGACTATAAGATCTTTGATGATGCTCTTACCTGTTTCTAAAAAGTGGACACCAACACTCGGTTTCCATTTTCTAGAAACAGGTAAGAGCATCATCAAAGATCTTATAGTCTTAGGGTTATCTTTTCAGATCTGCCGAAAAGATAACCCTAAGACTATAAGATCTTTGATGATGCTCTTACCTGTTTCTAGAAAATGGAAACCGAGTGTTGGTGTCCACTTTCTAGAAACAGGTGAGCATCATCAAAGATCTTATAGTCTTAGGGTTATCTTTTCAGATCTGCCGAAAAGAAAACCCTAAGACTATAAATGAAATGTTGGAGTCTTTCTCTCTTTGTTAGTTTCTAATAGTCAAACAGTTTTCTGTTCAGGTGTGTAGAAACAGACGATTAGATCTTTGATGATGCAACAAAGTTTTAAAGACATCCAAACGTTCAGCTGCTGATGGTTCATCGCCCCATAAAGCTTCCACACAACCCTCCCCCTCCCCCCGGGCGCTGGAGGTTCTTCTCTGGGCACTGTTCAGTCCGTACGTCAGACTTCACTCAGTTTTATAAGAATCAAACCCAAACAAAACTCGAACCCACAACCTCAGAACTTCTATCCTCGGTGTCACCCTGCTTAGCTAACAGGATGACATCACAAAGAGTCTCTCAGAGGTTTTCACTCGTTCTTCTGAGCAGCAACTTTATAAAGAGTCAGGATTCAAACCCACGACCTCCAGACCAGCTCATCAGATACCTGAGTGTTCTGCCTTTGACTCTTTTAAGAGCTGTTTTCAAAACTCAGACTGCCTCAAGGATTGAACTCACAACCTCAGACCTTCAGGACAGTCCTCCAACACACTGAGCTACCTGGACATCAGGTGCATGAACCTGAACTTTAGTTTGTGTCCAGGCTGTCTCAGTTTGTCCGTCTGTGTCTCCATCAGGTCGTTGCCCAGCCCAAACATTGGTTCAACAGCAGCTCGTTGTATCAGGACGTCACCTTGCTGCTCCGTACTCCTCCAACCTCAGTGAGGTCTGAACCAAACCACAAGACTTTACTGTTTCACTGTCGTGTGCTAACATGTGCAAACGTTACATATGAAGCCTGAAACAGTGAACCACTCCTGATGGAGCAGAACATGTTGGTCAGATGCAGCATTTAACTTGTGATGGAGTGAGAAAACATTTACTAGCATGAATACATCTCACCGCTGGAGACAGCCGGGAAGAGAGCTCTTTCTCAGACCGGAGGAAATGTAAACCTACATATTCAATATCTGTTATAGTAGTTTTATCGCTGAGTGTTTCTTTGGTGCACAACAGAATAACTAACACTGCAAATTTACTTTATCACCAATTAACCCTGAAGGTGACAGAATCAAGCTTTACTCAGCAGCTGATCAGTTCTCGAGTCTTGTTCTTGCTCACGGGTAACCTTAACTAGCATCTGATTACCCTGAGTATTGAGACTAATCCTCCCCGTCAGATTTAGAAATGAACGTTTGAAGAGGATTTGATGAACATGTCTTGTCGTAACACAATTTGAGTTGCGCATGCGATGAATGTTGTGTAACACAAATGTCAGGAGGTGTGCTGTAAATGTGGTGTATTGGATTTTTTGACCCCAAGGAAGACGAGCTGGTGTCTAAATACCAAACTGTATGACAACCATTAGGATGACACTATTTATCAACGATAACTAGTTGTTTGTCACTTCTTGCTTTTTATAATGCAATCGCAACAACAACTTTCACTCCTAACATCAGAACAGTATAGAGGTGCACTGTATTCATGCATGGATGGCGTTAAGCTCGCGCTGCTACTGAGGGATTAATCTCTACCAGATTAATGTAGCTGCTCAGAGTTTACCAGTGCTGCTGTGCTCACTGGGGTGCAGCTGTTGGCGAAACATGGGAGGAGGAGTGATGGGTAATATTGTAAACAATTTATGTTGTGTGAAAAATTACAGGCGGTCAGGTGCCGCTGAACACATCAGTACCCAGTGGAAAGTTTAATTATACTGGCAATTCATTAATCACACTCAATCTGGCCAAGGCTGAGACAATGCTGTATTTTCTGAACAGTGAACTACTATGCTTACTTGCTTCAACTGGGAGTTTTCTAAATGTTTTTAGAAATTAAAGCATGAGTTCAACTTGAATGACAAAAACACCTGACTGCTCTGTATGTCTGTTCACAGCTTTGCGATGGCCATGGACTGGATTGGATTCGGCTATGCTGCAGCCATCGCCTTTGGAGGATTTATGGCATACAAGAGATTGGCATACAATTGACCCCTGATGACCTCATGAATTCATTTCGGCAGAGAGCCCAACCAAAGTGTATTCACTGACATATAATCATGAATTATATGGCTGTTTTCTTGTAGGAAGTGCGATGTCCCTGAGTAGCACTGACCGCAGGGAGACCTTTCTGTTCCTCATTGCACAACCCTTGTTCTAAAGGAGACATCATTCCCAGTTAGCATAACAGAACTTCTCTTTTGTGCGGTAACTTGACATTCATGTGACCAAAACCTGACAAAAGCTCAACAGATTTAACATCAGCTACTAATTCAGTTGCAGCAATTCTGTTTTGGTGAATCGAGCTGGGGGATTTCTTTTGATTTTTTTGACCTACAGTCCTATCATGGTTTCCCTACAGTCTACAGTTGTCCACAGTCACACGCAAAAGCTCACCAAATCAAGATCCCCATGAACTGTCACCATCAGACAATATTTATTCTCCCTAACACCAAGGAGAAACCATTTTACTTTTAGCTTTGTATACACAGGAAATGGGTAGAAACACTGTCACTGTGTGAGTGTTATGTCTTCAGAAAGCTCTTTGTGACCCAAACGTCGTCCACTTTTAATAAACCTATCTATGCAGAGGGGAAAACTGTGTATGGGGGTTTACTCTTTTTCACATTTGACTCCCTAGAACCCAAAAAAAAAGAGAACAGGATGCGCTGTGTTGTCTTTAAAAGTCCAAATTAAGGCTGAGAAACAAGACAAAACAAAAACACAGCAGCTTCTCTGATGTTCCTTAAAAATAGACACTTTATTTAGTAGAAGCTTCTCATTAAAACATCCATTTAATGTTATAAAAGATTACATAGATTCCTTTCATATTAAAAGCATTTGTTATTTCGGGATGGTTAGTGCAGTTTTCATCTCAACAAAAAACCTGCAAATATAACTGGTAAACCTGTTGCACGGGCTGTATTTGTATTATGAATCATTCACACTGCTGATGCGAGAAATGTACCGGAACTCTTACAGAGCTCAAGGCAGTGATTTGACGTCAAACACCTCCATGACGGTCTTCACGTACTGATCATCTGGCTGCGGCCTCCTCTTGCTGCCTGGCTTCAGGAACCTGTCGATGGCGGGAATCTGGATCATCCTGCCCTGGAAAGCCTGGAGTGAAACACAGAAAGTTACACCACCGAAACAATTCAAGGTGAAAACAGGCAGCTAAAACAAGAAATAAGACCAACATTACAATTAAATAAGAAGGAAAAAGACAAACAAACCAACAACAAAAAAGACCCCCCGATAGTATTGTTTAAAGAAATACTAAAACAGGAATGATAAATGTACAAATACATGTCACTTTTATACATTTACCTTAACGTTTCTAAAGTCGCCGAGGATTCCAGGAAATTTCTCCTCCAACATCAGGGTGCATTCAACCAGCAGCACGTCTGCAACGCTTAGTTTCCCTCCCACCAGGTAGATCTGCCCGGACAGCACCTTGTCAAAGACACACAATCTCTAGTTTAGGTATTATAAATAAATAGATAAATAATCTATAAATATCAGCAGTTCAATTTCCAATCGTCACATGTTTGTTACCAAGATGAATCAGTTATTAGACCACACCATCTCACACAAGAAACACAGTGATACCTTTTCGAACACTGGAAGGTAGCGCTCAGTGGCTTTAGCTTGAATGTTGGCCAGTTTTGGTTGCGGATCTGGAGTGAAGGGCAAGATCATGATCATCTCCATGAGATCTATCACTCCCTCTGAGTACATGTTGATCCTGAGGGAAAGCACCACCATAGACTGTGACACACTCACCTACTAAGATCACATGATACAGCAAAGACACAGTGGGAAAGAAATGTTGCATACATGACACGGTCTTTGATATCTTTTCCATGGAGATTGTACTTCTCAGCGATGTAATTCAGGATGGCCTTTGTCTGGATAAGCTTCATGCCATCAATCTCCACCATGGGAACTTGCTGAAACATGAGATCTCCGTCTGCAAAGTAAACAGCAGCAGCAGGTAATTCAGAATGTGGTCCAACATTAATTCACCTTCCGGACAATATCTCTGAGAGCAGGTGGTGAGAAATAGGAGACTTTCACCTGCCAGGTGACGTCATCATATATAGGTTGAAGGTAACAGACAAAGGGCAAAGCTGAGCTGAGTACTAAACATGTGACTGGGAAACAGGTCTGAGACACAATTTCAGCTTCAAACACCTTTTTTTGAAACCAACTCACCACTGAGGAGTTTTAAGTACTGGTCACGAGTTGTCAGATGCACCTCGTCAAACTGTGAATGACAAATTGCACAACTGATTTAAGACACATTCAGCAGAACAGCCCACGGACCTCTACTTGAGAGCATTTTGTCATTTAAACTGTAATTAAAGCAAAGTCTCAGGTTAACACCGCCACTCTTCACTTACATCCACTTCTGCAACTGTTAAAAGCCAGCGGATTGACTCCATTTTCCCTCTCCCATTGAAGTAGTGCAGCACAACTTTTCCAGCCATGACCGAGGAATTTTGGGGATTAAATCTGTAAAACTGCAAAAGAGAAAACACCACGTATATATATGTTTTTTCACTACAATTCACGCAACAAAACTGACTTTAGGTATTTGGGGAGGCGCCTACCTGTGGACTGCTGTGACTGCCGTGGGAAAATCCAGGTGTGGTGGACTGAGGAAGTGAAGTTTGTATCTTTATGTAATGCTGGAGCGTCTGAGAAAATGCTGGAGGCGGGGGGAGGGACGTGTGGTGAATTCTGTTAATTGCTATTGGCTGATTCCAGCCAATAGAAAAGTGACTCATTAACATTTTACCGCTAGATATCATGGGAACACAGCTAACTGCTGCCTGTTTTCGTTAAATACATTTTTCATAAGTCTGAAGCATCGACGTAGTTTATATTTATGGACGCACCAGGTGAACCGCACAATCACAGCGAACATTTTTAAAGTCGACACCATGATACTAAGTAGTTTTTATGTACCGTACTATAAATATGCAACTTCCTCTCCTTTTTTATCTGCTAAAAATGGGCGAATAATAATCTCGGTTACTGTTTTCCCTCTGAATGTTTTGATTGTTGCGTCATTCCTGTTCATATAGATTATATTTATAATCAATCAACACCCACAGAGTGACAGGGTTTAAATACAGCCCACAGTTACATTATGGATAGGACGATAATGATAAAGTTGATGGTGGTGAACTTCACTATGATCATAATCGTGAATCGAGACAGTCGTGAATATCCTCAGATGAATGACTTGAAAAAGCTGTCTACCTCACTGACCTTCAGTCCTATAGTGGTTTCCTGATTACGTTTGAATAGCCTATGCCTGTCAACATGGCTGAAGGCATGGCTTGCAAATGAAATTGGTAAAATCCAAACTAAAAACAACACTGACATGAGGTTATCACCATTTATTTGTCCTTTATGTGTACAGGATGACCTTATAATTCCTGATTACTTATTTTAGATTCATTATTTGTTTTTCAATAAAACAAGAAGTGTGTCCCATCTGTGATGCAATTAGAGGATTTGTTTTCTGATCAAAATGTAAGGTTAAGATTATTCCAGTATGTTTTACTACAAATTTATTTTTTATTTTAAAGTTCTCAGAATATTTGGATGATTATCGGGACAATATCTTGAATAGCAATTGTGTTGGACCGGACAGTCGTTACATACATTTTATTATCCTGCCGTGCTACATTAAAGTCTACAGTTGTCCACAGTCACATTCAACAGCTCACCAATCAAGATGTCATCATCAGACAATATTTATTCTCCCTAACACCAAGGAGAAAACATTTTACTTTTAGCTTTATATACACAAGAAATGGGTAGAAACACTGTCACTGTGTGAGTGTTATGTCTTCAGAAAGCTCTTTGTAACCCAAATGTCGTCCACTTTTAATAAACTAATCTATGCAGAGGGGAAAACTTTTTTTCACATTTGACTCCCTGGAACCCAAAAAAAGAAAGAGAAAAAGAGAACAGGATGCGCTGTGTTGTCTTTGAAAGTCCAAGTTAAGGATGAGAAATAAACAAGACAAGACAAAAACACAGCAGCTTCTCTGATGTTCCTTAAAAATAGACACTTTATTTAGTTGAAGCTTCTCATTAAAACATCCATTTAATGTTATAAAATATCACATAGATTCCTTTCATATTAAAAGCATTTGTTATTTCAGGACGGTTAGTGCAGTTTTCATCTCAACATTAACCTGCAAATATAACTGGTAAACCTGTTGCACGGGCTGTATTTGTATTATGAATCATTCACACTGCTGATGTGTGGAATGTACCGGAACTCTTACAGAGCTCAAGGCAGTGATTTGATGTCAAACACCTCCATTTTTTTTTTTTACCTTTATGGCTTTATTGATAGAACAGCTTGAAGGAGAGGGAGTGACACGCAGCAAAGGGCCCCGGGCCAGGACTTGAACCAAGCACTGCTGCAGCCAGGACAAAGCCTCTGTACATGGGACGCCTGCTCTACCAGCTGAGCTAAACAGCGCCTCTGTTAAACACCTCCATGACGGTCTTGACGTACTGATCATCTGGCTGCGGCCTCCTCTTGCTGCCTGGCTTCAGGAACCTGTTGATGGCGGGAATCTCGGTCATCCTGCCCTGGAAAGCCTGGAGTGAAACGCAGAAAGTTACAGCACCGAAAGAATTCAAGGTGAAAACAGGCAGCTAAAACACAACAACAAATGAGACCAACGTTAAATTAAATAAGAAAGAGACAGTCAAACAAACGAACCAACAAAAAAAAAGGGATGCATGTAGTGGAAAGCAATCTCTACATCTGGAATGCAGTACATACATATCTAAAACATGACAAGTGGCTATTCCACAGCCTTTTTCCTGGCTAAATCCATCAGTCCCGATTACATCCTTTGGGCTTCAGCAGCTCCCAGGTAGTCAAAGAAAGGGTCCCAGATCCTGTAGGATGTGAAGGGCTTGTCCTTTAAGGCTGTGGAAAAGGATTTGGAGGATTTAGCCATTTGGCTGATCTTCTTCTGGGGTTTTTGCCGTTCTTAGATCTCTGTTCCAGGTGTCTCACTTTCCCCCAATGTTTTAAATATATCTATGCCTGAACTTACATCGAAAAACTGTATCTGGGGGCTGCGGGAGCGAGGTGGTGAGCTGTTACTCCGATATATGTGTCACATGACCCCCCCGATTGTATTGTTTAAAAAATACTACAATAGCAATGATATATGTACAAATACATGTCACTTTTGTACATTTACCTTAAGGTTTCTAAAGTCGCCGAGGATTCCAACAAATTTCTCCTCCAACATCAGGGTGCATTCAACCAGCAGCACGTCTGCAACGCTTAGTTTCCCTCCCACCAGGTAGATCTGCCCGGACAGCACCTGACAAGTTTGTCAAAGACACACGATCTCTAGTTTAGGTATTATAAATAAATAGATAAATAATCTATAAATATCAGCAGTTCAATTTCCAATCTTCACAGGTTTGTGAACAAGATGATTCAGTTATTAGACCACACCATCTCACACGAGAAACACAGTGATACCTTTTCGAACACTGGAAGGTAGCGCTCAGTGGCTTTAGCTTGAATGTTGGCCAGTTTTGGTTGCGGATCTGGAGTGAAGGGCAACATTATGATCATCTCCATGAGATCCATCACTCCCTCTGAGTACATGTTGATCCTGAGGGAAAGCACCACCATACACTGTGACACACTCACCTACTAAGATCACATGATACAGCAAAGACACAGTGGGAAAGAAATGGAGCATACATGACACGGTCTTTGATATCTTTTCCATGGAGATTGTACTTCTCAGCGATGTAATTCAGGATGGCCTTTGTCTGGATAAGCTTCATGCCATCAATCTCCACCATGGGAACTTGCTGAAACATGAGATCTCCGTCTGCAAAGTAAACAGCAGCAGCAGGTAATTCAGAATGTGGTCAAACATTAATTCACCTTCCGGACAATATCTCTGAGAGCAGGTGGTGAGAAATAGGAGACTTTCACCTGCCAGGTGATATAAAATATAGATTGAAGGTAACAGACAAAGGGCAAAGCCGAGCTGAAAACTAAACATGTGACTGGGAAACAGGTCAGAGACACAATTTCAGCTTCAAACACCTTTTTTTTTTAAACCAACTCACCACTGAGGAGTTTTAAGTACTGGTCACGAGTTGTCAGATGCGCCTCGTCAAACTGTGAATGACAAATTGCACAACTGATTTAAGACACGTTCAGCAGAACAGCCCACGGACCTCTATTTGAGAGCATTTTGTCATTTAAACTGTAAATAAAGCAAAGTCTCAGATTAACGTCAACACTCTTCACTTACCTCCACTTCTGCAACTGTTAAAAGCCAGCGGATTCGACTCCATTCTCCCTCTCCCATTGAAGTAGTGCAGCACAACTTTTCCAGCCATGACCGAAGTATTTTGGAGATTAAATCTGTAAACTGCAAAAGAGAAAACACCACGTATTTTTCTAACTATAATTCACGCAACATTGCCAAAACTGGTATTTGGGGAGACGCCTACCTGTGGACTGCTGTGACTGCCGTGGGAAAATCCAGTTGTGGTGGACAGAGGAAGTGAAGTTTGGGTCGTTATGTAATGCTGGAGCGTCTGAGAAAATGTTGAAGGCCTATTGGCTGGTTCCGGCCAATAAAAATGTGACTCATTAACATTTTACTGTGAGACATCATGGGAAAAAAAATCGAAAAACTGCTACCTGTTTTCATTCAATACATTTTTGGTTAGTTTGAAGCATCGACATAGTTTTTGTTTTTGGACGCACCAGGTGAATCCTAACTGAAATATCATTTTTTAAGAACGCTTTACTCAGCAGCTGATCAGTTCTCTAGTCTTGTTCTTGTTCATGGGTAACCTTAACTAGCATCTGATCACCCTGAGTATTGAGACTAATCCTCCCCGTCAGATTTAGAAATGAATTTGATGAACATGTCTTGTTGTAACACAATTTGAGTTGCACATGCGATGAACGTTGTGCAACACAAATGTCAGGAGGTGTGCTGTAAATGTGATGTACTGGATTTTTTTGACCCAAGGAAGACGAGCTGGTGTTTAAACACCAAACTGTATGATAACCATTAGGATGACACTATTTATCAACGTTAACTAGTTGTTTGTCACTTCTTTTTATAATGAAATCGCAACAACTTTCACTCCTAACATCAGAACAGCATAGAGGTGCACTGTATTCATGCATGGATGGCGTTAAGCTCGCGCTGCTACTGAGGGATTAATCTCTACCGGATTAATGTAGCTGGTCAGAGTCTACCAGTGCTGCTGTGCTCACTGGGGTGCAGCTGTTGGCGACACGTGGGAGGAGGAGTGGTGGGGAATACTGTAAACGATTTATGTTGTGTGAAAAACTACAGGAGCTGAAGACATCAGTACCCAGTGGAAAGTTTAATTATACTGGCAATTCATTAATCACACTCAATCTGGCCAAGGAGGTTTTACCTCTGAAACTAAAACATATTTGTTTGCTTGCATTGTATTAATTTTACTGAAATTAAAGCACTTCCTTGAATTTCGATGCACAAATAACAGTTACCTGAATAACAAGGCTACCGTCATAAAACAAAAACAGCAGGAATGTAGAAAAAAATGACTGCACTGTACAGAGGCTAATCTAATGAGTTAGCCAAAACCAAGTCACAGTGAAGTTTATAAACATACAGTATAATATGCATATTATGTATACAGGTCGGTGAACAACATTCAATGATAATTCTGATACAAACCGAGGCTACAGGTGTATCCTCTGTCGGACAGTAGTTATGTTACAGAAATACAAAATAAAACACTGGAGGAGCAAGTCTGGGCTCAAATTTTGGCCGGTTGCATTTAGCTTTACACAAACACTTAGATATCTTACAACTCACAACATCCATAGTACACATAATGAAAAAACAAATTATTGCTGTGTAAGATGTATGTACAGATTTGGATTATAAAACAACTAGGCCTACTCTTTGGAGGTGAAAGAGTTCTGAGGAGCGCAGATCTCTCGTCCAGGGCAAAGATCGGAGCTCCAGCGAGGGCACTAGCGGTGTCCGTATTTGGCAGACCAGTCTGTTCGCCCATGGACCGTCTGTACTGGTGGGCGAGGCAGCAGCCCGGCGGTGCTCTTATTGGTCAATGACAAGTTGGCAGAGGTGTTCATTGGACTCCGGCCAGATTGCCATGTTGCATAATCTGAAGTTGAATTAAAATAGAAGTTACAATGCTATAAAAAACAACAATAGGTTGGTTACATTACAGGAAGCTCAAAGCTCTCAGGTTCATCCTCACTTGTTGCTGTTGATTCCAGTGAAGCACCCTGATGTCCTCTGTGACCAGCAGAACCAAGGTCTTTCTTGTAAAATGATGGCATGTATCCACCGGGGATTGTATTTGTGCCTGATATTTAAAAACACACCAACAAACAGTGAGAAGTTGGAAAGATTACATTGAAGGTTGTGTTAAATGTCCTGGGAGTTTTACCGTGAGCGCCTCTGCTCGGCAGAGTCCCTCCAAATGGAATACTACTGTTGCCCCAAAGATGGCTTCCAGTATAGTCTTTACTGGCATTTATGGCCACATTCTTCTTTGTACTAATACCTGAAAGAGACAGAAAGACACTTTCAATGATTAAAATATTTTTATGGAAGGTGATAAAACAGAAGAATTTATCTAAAAATAATTCTGCAAGTAGAGCTCATTTTGTGACTGACGACCAGGTAGAAACAGGTCCAGAAAAGAGACGGATTTTGTCTTTATATCACCAGGAGAGATGATGTCTGTTAAAGTGAATGAAATGGAGTTGGACAGCAAAATACACTTTTTTTTAAACTCCTTTTCTCTTAGATTGAGCAGGGAAATGTATATGCCGTGTATCACCTATGAGGATTGGCTGCGAGGTTGCCTATAATTTTGATGGTCAATAGATTAATCGTTTATTCTTCAAATGTCAAATTCTTTTTGAAAAATGCTCATCACACTTTCGCAGAGCTGAAAGTGATGTCTTTTTTCCAAACAACAATGCAAAAAAGACTCTTTATCATGAATGACAAAGAAAAGCAACAAATCCTCACTTTAAGAAGCTGGAAATGGGAGCTTTTGCCTGAAAAATGACTGAAATAATTAATTGATTATAGTAATACTTGGTAACTAATTGTCTTTAAACTAATTGAGTCTTATCATTTCAGGGGCCAGAGGGTCGACAGCTTTCAGAACCAACTAAACCAAACTGTCAAACAAACCAGAGTTGATCCGACGACCTGTAGACGCAGATACTCTAAATTTCTTTTTTGCCTTTTTTGTTTTGATGGGACAGCTTAGAGACTGACAGGTGGGAGAAAGAGGGAAGACATGCAGGTCTGCAATCGAACACAGAGCCCTACCAGGGCTCCCACTGTGAATTCTTTTACTAAAGTACACAGTCGCACCTGCTCATGTCTGTGATACTCAAGGTAAATCTTTGAATTACCAGGTAAATATCTTGACTGCCTCAAGTAATGCTGTTTAGCAGACGCGGTTCTTGACGGCTCTTGGTAGGCTGCCGTCTTGTTCAGGTTTAAAGGTGCATCTTCCTTTCCTTTGGGTCGACTGTAATCCAGAACATTTCCATATCTGTAAGACGGAGGACATTCACTGAGACAGAGGTGGTGTCAATTACCTGCTTGGTGTAGAGGTCAGGCTACAAATCTTGTGCTGTATTCATGCATTACATTATTACAGTCTATTTTTTAGTACATCATGACAGTGCAGGTGTCACTGAATCAGCCCCTTCTAAAAAGGTATCTTATGATGATCACAGCCTCACCTGCTCAGTGCATCGTCCCCCTGCCTCGACTTCTCTGTGGGGAAGTTACTTTTCCCGAGAATACTTATGGTCGTCAGATCAGTTTCTTCATAGTCGTCCCAGTCTTCACCCTTAAGGTGTCCCGTCCCGTGGCCCCAACGCCGCCGCCCTCCTTTAGGTTTCAACTGATAGCTCAGGAGATTTGAATTTTCTGACTCCTGTCTCGATTGCTAAAAGAACAAATGTTTGAAAAAACAAGTTATTCAGTTCGATATTGTGGCTGACAGCAACCCCACAGCTCAACTGGTTGGAAGGGAATTTCTCACCTTGCTCTGGAGACTTTTGTCAACAATGTAAGGGAGATGGCTCTGTGGCGTTCCGTCTCTCTGTTCCTGCTTCAGGATGTGCTTCGGCTGCTGCTCTCGCACCAGCTCTGTGTGCCGTTGGTACGCTGCCGCCTGGGCAGCTGCGGATACTGGGGAGGGCTGGATCTGCTGGAGAGGCCTGGAGGGGGAGCAGTGTTGGTTGGGAGGTGGAGGCTGGGAGGGGGGCACAGGCTTAAGCAGCAGGGGTTGCTGCTGCAGCTGCTGGGACTGCAGAGGAGCCTGCAGTGGCACAAGGACTGGCTGAGGTCTGCCCTGCTCCAGGATCTGCTGAGGAGTGCCCAAAGCCTGGCCCACATGGAAGTAGGAGTACCTGAGAGCCTGAGAAGACGTAAAGAGTTGGACAGACAACATCAGCTTTCAGTCTCAGCTGTGGGAATATTTGAAGTGAAGGTCAAACGCTACCTGGGCAGAAGCTGGTCTCTTCTTGGGATCCCACTGGAGCAGGTCTGTCATCAGATGGATGGCTTCAGGACTGGCGTTTGGGATCAGTGTCTTCAGATTACTGGGAACACACTGAGGCCAACGGAAATTCATAGCATTTGCCAGCTGGTAGCCCTCCGGCCAATCGTTCTAGAGGGAGAGGACAGTCCATCTTACTCACCATGTTTACATATCGTCACTCTTCACAAGGTACATCATTAAACTTAATCCAGTATGGAGTACAAAAAGTCCCAGACCCAGATCAAGTGTGGTGCCCTCTAACCAGCTGCTCAAGACAATTTAACAGCAAGACAACCCAATGTTAGACATCAAATTTTACTCACAGGTAACCCACCTATTTTGTCTCCCAGTATACACACATATGAGGAACAACAACCTGAAAGATATCTGTGAGGGCATTTGTAACAACTATACAACTGTCATTCACCTTTCTCACCCTGACATTAAAAAATGAATAAATATATACAAATATATCAGTGAAATTCAAATTCAAGTGCACCAGATGTTTTTTTCTTTCTTATGTGTTCCACAAGAGGGAGACATTACCTTCTTTGGTGTACCCAAGACTTGACAAATCTTGAATATGGTGTCTACTTCACTGGAGCCTGGGAAAAGAGGCCTGAGGGTGTAGAGCTCTGCCATGATGCAGCCGACTGCCCACTGGTCTATGGGTGAACTGTAGGATGTGGATCTGAGGAGCACCTCTGGGGCTCTGTACCTGTTACCATAAATAGAGGGTCCTGGGACTTGAGTGCACTGAACTAAAAACCTCACTTTCATTTCGGCCAAATATAATGACTTACTGTATATTTACCCTAAAAGAAACTTACCATCTAGTGGAGACATAGTCTGTGTATGGCGGTCGAGATCTGATTTCTCTGGCAAGCCCAAAGTCGGCTATTTTCACCAGCTCTGGGCCCATGCACAGAAGATTCTCAGGTTTCATGTCCCTGTGAAAAAACCCTGACAAAGACACATTGCATGACCATCTAGCGTCGAATGGTACAAGATGTTTGTTGTGCCGCATTTAATTTAGCACTCTGCAGTCGTAAACAGACGTACCATGTTTGTGAATGAACGTGAGCCCCTGTAGTATCTGAAACATAATATTTCTTACAGCAGATTCAGGGAACAACCGAGTCCTGCAGCAAGAAACAAACAGAATTCTGTTAAGAGGCTGTAAGCATTTCCCAAATTAATAATGCAACAAGTAAGAACTATACCCACCTGTCTTTCATTAGCTGATATAAGTTTTCCTTCATGTACTCAAATATAAAGTACAAGTGATCATTTTCTCGGATTACCTCCTTCAGTTTGATCACATTGGCATGGTTAAGTTTCTTTAAGGACTGAGAGAATAAAAGAAACAGATTCATGTCAGAATATGTTGAATGCATAAACAAAAAAAATATTAGAAATGAATACTCAGTCTAATCATGCTGGACAATACACAGAGGTCACTGCAGCACATTCAAAAGCACGCCCTACAGCTATGAAACAAACCCTTTCTTGTTAAAGAATGGCTAGTGTGAGAACACAATGTAGTTTGGGGGTAAATGCTGCAAAGGTGGGATTTATACTTACAGTTTAAAAAAGGGAAAATAAATATAGCAGGATGGAGAAATATACACTTTTCCCATGCACTGGGATGATACAGGTTTAACCATGCTAAATTTTAGTAAGGGGAGAAGCTGTAATGGGATTTGGACATTGTATGATACACATGCTGTAATTGTGATCTAATTCGCAGGGCGCTAAAGGACCAGCGTGTTCTACACATGTTCTGCCGCGTTAAGGTCAAGCTCTAGGAGAGGGGGGTGTGTAGGCCGGGGGTGGGAACCAGAGCTCGAAACCAACAGCACACAAGAATCACCTTCTACTCTTAGAGCTGGTGTGTGACTTTGAGCTGTGAGGAAATTTAGACAGTAACACACTGAATTGATGTGAAAAGAAACAACAGAATGCTTTGAGACAGCTGAACTAAAAATGTACAATATGTCATCACATCATCAAGTTCCTTATAACATCTCTATTCTACACGAAAGATGAAAAATCAACCCAAACAGAGCCATAAAATACTGTTTATCAGGCTGCTGCATCAAAGCAGGTGACAGCATGTGAACCATTAAACATTACACGTAATAATCAATGTTTGCTGTTCCATTTTGATGTTTATTGATGATTCCATTTTCTATACAGGCTGGTACTGTCTTTGTTGACATTACCAAAAGTAATGTTTTCTTGTGTTATTAATAAAGACATTTGTAATAAATGTTAAAATTAAACATTCATCTAACCACAGAAATAATATGTACATATCACAACCATCTTTTATTAGCTTTAAAGGTGTCTCCTTGTAAAAAGAAAAAAAGAAGATATGTTTACATTCAGTGTGACTTAAATATACATCGTGCAACAACATTCTGAATTACTTTCCTTCCAAATAAAAGATCCGCAAAACTGATTTTTTGAGCTTTTAAAATCCAGTATTGTTCACATTTCTGTTTACTGGCTTGCACTCTGCTTATTCACTGTCTTCGCTGGTGCACTGCTTAGATTCTTGGCACATTACTGTCACCTGCCGATCAGTGGAATAGTTAGAAATGATTGGTAGGACTGGGTATTGTGTCACCAACATGCAAATGCATGTGAATCCTTGCGTCCGTGCATGAGACAAACAAAACACTCGTAAACTCAAAATACTTCACAGGGGACCTTTAACTTAAGCTGCATTGAAGTGTGAAAGGAATACTATCATTAATGCTTTCATGAATAACAATTGTATTGGATACAACAGGCATGACACGGGTCACATGACAACCAGAAACAGCCAACCAATCGACTGTACTTATAATATTTCTAGCCATCACTTTGCAGTCCAAGTAGCATACAGACACCATTAACTACTCCTGTCAGTGAGCTGACGCTGTGAGAATCAGTCCCTTAAATGTCTCTTCTTAGAGTCATATTCATGAAAAGGTTTGGTCAAGTGCGGTTCACACCTTGCAGTGTCATAGCAGTGTGATATCATTTTTCCGCTCCCCTAAAACTTTGTAAGATTTGCTTGTAACACAGCACAAAGCGGCAATACTTCAGAGTATTGCAGCCAGTACAACAGAACATTATTATGTTGACACAGCATTTAATATTAATTTGATCAGTAAATATGGACCATTTTCTATTAACTCAATGATGTGACAGAACTTCTAAATGACTTACATTCTACATAGAGGCACAGAAAAGGGAACTCCCTTTATTTTGATTTTGGGTTGATTTTTCCATTATTCTGCTCTGCTATTCAAATGAGTAAAACTGTGTTAAAAATGTAGAAGAGATAAACTCACCTTGACTTCCCGAAGGTTCATGCATTCTTCCCAGGAGTAGAATTTTCTTTTCATTCTGAAAAATATTTTTCCCATTGACTTATTTGTTGGAAATGACATCAAATTGCACAGCAGAGTCTTTTTTTAGCAGCTGTTATGTCTAAAAATAGCAAAACAAAAGTAGCAAAAAGGAAGCTGCTGTTTTCAAGCATCTGTAATCCTTACAGGTAGGCTACGATAACATAGAGAAAATGATACACAGCATGGTGCACAACATCAGCTCTAAACTAAAAAATGATATTTTGCATTAAAATGCAAACAATTTCGAGATACTCACTTCTTTATGGCAACGAGCTCTCCTGACTCCAGACTGCGGCCGAGGATGACTGAGCCGTAGGTGCCATCCCCAAGCTGTCTGATGGTAGTGTATCTATTCATTATGCTTGTCTGTCCATAGGATCATTCCGGGGGCAGATAATAACTGGGTGGAAACTAGAGATGCGTTTGCCTCCGGCTGCTGAATGCAACCAGATTTTCCTGTGACAACAGCAGAAGACCACGGGCAGGGCTGGAGGACTCATGGTGTCATGGGCTTGCCTCCTTGTAGCTTAAAAGGTGAAGAGAGAACAACAGAAAGTTATGTTGATCATGTAGCTGCACAAATTACAGTGTACATGACCCATAATAAACCTAGTATGACAGGACTTGGCCTACTGACTGTAAAACTAACTACTAAGTGGGACATTTTATGGTTGGAAAATGCTATGGTCAGTGCTGCTGTGTACAAATCATAGCTCTATAATTTAAATACTGTAGAGCACCTTACATGTCATGAACAGTCCTACAAAACATGACAAAATATATTCAGCAACAAGTTTGTGTACTATGGGGGGGCAGGCATGCTCCAGTCTTCCACCTAATTCTAGCTACATCTGATGGTAACATTCATTGACTTACATTTTCTTAGTTTTAAGTGCTATAGTTTTATCTGCATGCATTCGGGCAGTTTAACATCCAAATGAAATTTTCAAATGAAGATGGGATGTTAAATCTGAGCTTAATGCGTACGTCAAAGATGATTTAATGATGCCATGGCTTGTTTGGTAGCCAATTGAGGTCTACCATGCAACCTACACAAGTGCGATGTGGAAACTTGAAAACTTCAGCACACAATAACTGAGAATGGACTTTTCAGTGAAGTAGGAGACTTTGCATTAAGTTCTAAGTGTCTGGAGTAACTTTGACTGTCTGACAAGTAGGGCATCACGACATGATCAAAAAACCATACTGCGATTGTGATTTGATAAATATTGGGATACTGCACTTGACCAACAATCTGATAATGTAGATTAACTATTCTATTCTGTTATTCTTTTTATTCTTCATTAATAAAGCCACAATTTAATGTACCCTGTCAAGAACCACAATTTTCCTGGTTTCAAGTGGCACAATTTTAGCTGCCTACACTGTGTAGCTTTGGGAAAGAAATTCAATTCAACTCAGAAATATTCAGAAATTAATATTTGATGAATATCTTCTTATAACTGAATATACAAGCTGTCATTGGAGAGAAAAAGGCCCTCCAAGAATGCTGTTTGAAGCTAGAAAGGTGGCTACTTAGAAGGGTCCTGCGAATACAAACAAAATGAATCAGAATGAATTGTGTTGTTATTTGAGGACAGTTTGTCATAAAAGTCATAAAAAAACAACCTAGGTGGATTTTTTCTTTTCTTCCCCAAAACTACATAATTAAAATCAAGGACTTCGGCAGCCTGACACGCCAACACTGATTTCAAATCCATGTGCTGAAGAGGTGGGTTTGATCTGAGATAAACGTGAACATGCAAGATAAATGTATGCCATCACAACTAGTTTGGTAGCCAGTCATGATCCAATATGTGAGTTACATTCACATGAGTAACTCTCTTTACTGACAAGTTCAATAGTGTATGTAGTACAAGTTTATGACATCCTAATAGAAATGTTGATGACATTTAACACCAACCTATTTACCACTGTCAACGGTTAATTAGCTCGCAGCTGTTACAGACAGTAACGTTAAACAGTTATCTTGTTAACTGACTGACATTAGCGTTTGAGAGCCAAATAGCTTGTATCTACTTGATAGAGAAAGCTCGAGGAGGGAGCCTTCAGCTACATCCTTCATCAGTATGAATCCAAACTGTTTCTAGTTTTTAAATCTTCGCCCTGTTTGGTTCATAACGCAGCTAACGTTAGCTTACCTTAACATTAGCTAGCTGTTACATTCCTCCTTTAGTCAGCGTTAATTATGCAGAGTGAAAGCTAACGTGGCTGCAATTTAGCGTTAGCACTAAAACATCCATTTCCCTGATATAATTCCCACTGAAAGTAGCTCCAGTTGATTGCGTTTAATACTATAACTTGGCTCATGTGTTTCGGTTACATTTTAACGAGTGTCTTGTGCAGTTATATGTAGCTGGCAGCAAACCCGGTGCAATTACAGCTATCGTAATTGTGTTGTGGTGCTGCTGGTGGCCCAGCTGCTGACAAAACATTATAGCGCTAACGTTACAGAGAGAGAGAAAAAAACACTGGCCTGGAAGGACTAAATGGTCTCCTAACTTCAAATAAAAATGAAAAGCAGAAGTCAATACTCACCCTCCTCATGTCACACCGACAACAACACATAGCCGAGCATTCGTGGTCGATGTTCAACAAATGGTTTAACGGAATAAGCATCGGTTGACAGATTACCGCAGCATCCAGTGTGTCAAACACAACATAAATATCACTTCATCCAGGCCCTCCCGTCAGGGAGCTCATCATAATCTCGCGTTGCTCTAAAAGTAGCTCATTGCAACAAATCACAGCTCTCCTCCGTCAGCAAAGATGCAAAACGCAAAGGAATAAATCACTGCATCCGTATCTCGAGCGTATGTATACAGCATTAAATTGATGACTAAGAAACAATTTATTAGGGTTTTTGGCTTGTATGGCTTTTAGCCCAAATGTTGCCTTTTGGCTAATAGAACGCAACCATGTCCATCGTTAAAAAGAAAATTCTGCAAAAGGCGAGAAAGGATTTTTCTGCGTTAAGCAAAGGCGGAAGTACGCGACTGGTACTGCTCTTGCTTTACTGCGGTCAAGCCAGCCGTGGTTCGCGTTTGCTTGGTCAAATCAGCCGCACATTTTGTTCTATACTAGTGCGCGAATCTTCTAACATTTACGATATTCGTGATGAAACCGCTCTGAAGAGCTGCTGGTAGTATATTATGTCTATGGTAGTGACTGTGGGGCAGACTGCAGTCTCTCAATCAGACCCATGAAACATACAATACTTTTACAGTAATTATTCCCGGTAGTGAGCTGAAGGTATCACGATGGTATCCTTCCGGATTTCAAAGTAAAGGACGACGTGAGATTATTATTTTTTTTTTTCCATAAGTAGCTTTGGATTCATACATTGCTGAACTAAGTACTGCATAGACTACTTGCATGTATAATATGAAGTACTCTTACTGTGTACTTTTCGAGTAATACTTTGTCAAAATCCTTAACAGAGAAAAAGAATAAAGATATTTCACCCAACTTTGATGTGGAATAAAAAACTTGTTGTCCATAAATAGTCCAATATATATATACCACTGAACTAAGTACTTCCTAGACTACTTCCATGCATAATATGAAGTACTTTTACTGTGTACTTTTAGAGTAATCCTTTGTCAAAATCCTGACCAGATCACAAGAATAAGGATATTTCGGCCAATTTTGATGTGCAATAAAAAACTTAGTTTTCCATAAGTAGTCCAAGATTCATATACTGCTGAGCTAAGTACTTCATTAGACTACTTGCATGCATAATATGAAGTACTCTTACTGTGTACTTTTAGAGTAATCCTGTGTCAAAATCCTGACCAGATCACAAGAATAAGAATATTTCTGCCAACTTTGATGTGCAATAAAAAACTTGTTTTCCATAAATAGTCCAATATATATATATATACATATACTACTGAGACTAAGTACTTCATAGACTACTTGCATGTATAATATGAAGTACTCTTACTGTGTACTTTTCAAGTAATTACTTTGTCAAAATCCTTAACAGAGCACAAGAATAAGGATATTTCGCCCAAGTTTGATGTGGAATATAAAACTTGTTTTCTATAGTATAAGTATTACTCGAAAAGTACACAGTAAGAGTACTTCATAATACACATGCAAGTAGTCGATGAAGTACTTAGTTCAGTGGTATTGGACTATAGAAAACAAGTTTTATATTCCACATCAAAGTTGGGCGAAATATCCTTATTCTTTTTCTCTGTTAAGGATTTTGACAAAGTATTACTTGAAAAGTACACAGTAAGAGTACTTCATATTATACATGCAAGTAGTCTATGAAGTACTTAGTTCAGTGGTATATATATATTGGACTACTTATGGAAAACAAGTTTTTTATTCCACATGAAAGTTGGGCGAAATATCCTTATTCTTGTGATCTGGTCAGGATTTTGACAAAGGATTACTCGAAAAGTACACAGTAAGAGTACTTCATATTATACAAGCAAGTAGTCTATGAAGTACTTAGTTCAGTGGTGTATATATATATTGGACTACTTATGGAAAACAAGTTTTTTATTCCACATCAAAGTTGGGTGAAATATCCTTATTCTTTTTCTCTGTTAAGGATTTTGACAAAGTATTACTTGAAAAGTACACAGTAAAAGTACTTCATATTATGCATGCAAGTAGTCTATGAAGTACTTAATTCAGTGGCATATATATATTGGACTACTTATGGAAAACAAGTTTTTTATTCCACATGAAGGTTGGGCAAAATATCCTTATTCTTGTGATCTGGTCAGGATTTTGACAAAGGATTACTCTAAAAGTACACAGTAAAAGTACTTCATATTATGCATGCAAGTAGTCTATGAAGTATTTAGTTCAGTGGTATATATATATTGGACTATTTATTCAGCAGTGTATGAATCCAAAACTACTTATGGAAAACATACACACACACACACACACACACACAGTCGTGGTTAAGTATTTAGATCCATACTTAATATCCATACATAAAATATAAGCAAAATAGAACAACAAATAGAACAACACATAAATAAGTAAAACTCTTTTTCCCAGACTTTACTTGAAAAAAAAAAAAAAAACTATGAGCAGCCAAAAAGATTCTAAAGTAAATGTACTGATCCGTTAAGAGAGTTGTATTTTTATGTCATTTGTATTAATAGGTCATCATTACTGGTGTATTACAATATGAGTCATATTTTAATATGGTAGTGTCAATGTGGAGGCATGTGTTTTTAATGATGCATCATATTTTGTAATCTACAGATCATTTTTGCATGTCTTCATCTGCAAAGTAACTTGTAACTGTAGCTGTCAAATAACAAATAGTATAAATAGTAAGTATAGCAGGAAGTGTAAATACTAAAAAAGTACAAAAGGCTGTGAATCCCGATTTTCCTGTCAGTTTTATAGCCGTACATTGGTGACACTCAGGTATTTGGCTAGACCAGCTGTTACATGGTGTACACATGCAGAACTAGTCTGCCTCAAATTGGCCTACAGCATATTCTGGTGGACACACTCATGCTCCTCTGGTATTGGACAATGCTGCTGCAACAGCTTAACCCAAAGAATTCGACACACTTTCACTGTGGCGACCCTCAGGCAGACACCTCCAACTTCTTTTCAGGGACAGTTTTACTAGGCTTTACAGTGATATTCACTGTAGCCAACTGTTAAAGTCTAAGATGGTTTACCAGTTGTTTTGGAAAGAAAACAAATCTTCCTTTGACAGGCCAGTTTGAGCGGTGTATGGATTTAAAAATTTGGGGTGTAGCAGTCTCCTTACGAAGTTTTGCAGTAAGAGCGATCCACATCCAGAGTGTTCAGGAGCTGATGAGGTATGCCTGTTTTTTCACTTCAACTGAATTATAATATGGAGCAGGTGTTACACTGAATGTGGTGACCCATCAGATTCTGTGAAAGGCAATAGTCACTGTAAATGATTTTTGTCATGTTTTGATAGCATTTACCGAAAATGTATTTCAACAAATTTTGAGAACAGCAACTCATGGCCAGTAGTGTGTAGGCCTGTTTGTGTCTGTCTGCTACTTCTGGACTACTATGTAAAGTCAACATTGACTATGCCTACGTTATTGTGTAAAAAATAATGTAATGTGTTTCAAGGAATTTCAAGTACATTAGATATTTTTATTAGAGCTGACACAATGATTCAGCTGACAGGATGATGAGCAACAATTTTGTCAATTAATTAATAATTTCAATATTTTTTGAAGCAACAATGCCAAACATGTGCTAATTTCTGTTATTTCATAGACCGTACAACTGATTAAGATAATTATTGGCAGACTCATTAATAATGAAAATTATAAATTGTTATACTAATACTAATATACTACCAATAATAAAAAATAAAAAAATCCAAATACTTACTAATATAACCTTCGAGGAAACTTCAGGGAACGTTCCCTTACATAATTTTGTGAAGGCCACACTGTGTTGTGTGCAGTGCTGTAAAAGAACACAAAAGCTATAATTCTTTAGAAAAAGTAAAAAGATATCATGGTTAAATATTACATTTGTAAAAGTTAAAGTCATCCATACGAATAGTGCTTGAGTAAAAGTCATAGAATGTCTGATATTATATGTACTAAAGTATCAAAGGTAGCCTACAAATAAAATGTTACAGATATCTACATGTATGTTTATACTACTTTATACTATTGGTCGACCTAATGGCAGTCCTAGCTTGAATGACGCCCTGGAGGAAACTCACCCCATCCCATTCTTCCACAACCTCCGCATGTGAGACTTTCTCAGCAGCAAGCAGACACGCCTTTACAAAACAGAGGGTGCCCAGCAGGGGTTTTGTAATGTATTCCCATAGGTTTCACATATAATTCAATAGTTTTCACATGTAATCCTAAAGGTTATATGGATATTTACAGGGCTTCACGTATTATACCATGAATTTGTTCCAAAACTATGTTTCCAATGTGCAAAGTACATGTTTCTCTTGTGCAAAGCATGTGTTCAGCATATTTCACACCTGATTTTAACATGTTGTCAGATGTTAAAATTTCCTATGTGCATTACTTGTACAGGTATTCACATTCACATATGAATGTTTCTTTTTCTTTCTGTAAGGCTGTCCTCTCCCAACATCACTGTGGTCTAGAATTGTGAGCAGCTGCTGCTGTGCAGGTGTCATTCTTGTCATACAGTTCATTTCTACCGCCTGACTGCTTTTGTGAGCATGTAAAGTTGTCAGGCAGAAAAGCAGGTCCGGTGAGAATTTATGAACTGTAACCAGTGACGGTCCTAGCTTCAATAAACCCCCAATCGGATTATTGGAATCAATAAATTTTTTTCATGCTGATTGCATTTAAAATAAGTTAATCTAAAGTGCTGCCTTGGCTGTGAAGCAGCATGCAATCTGCAAAGTAACTGGTAACTAAAGTTATCAAATGTAGTGGAGTAGAAGTAGCCTACAATAGCAGCTCTTACATGTACTTAGTTACATCCCATCACTAGTTGCGTGTGTGTGTGTGTGCGTGCGTGTGTCTGTGTTGTGTTTAAGGATCCTGGTTAGTTTAAGCTGGATATATTTATGAGTCTATTTAGGTAGACAATTTATAAATTTATTAATTAATTAATACGTCATCTTTCGGCCTCCATATTTAGAATCAACTTGCACATTGTTTTGTTTTTTTAATACAGCCCCACACCTCTAACTGCATAAATGAGTCCAAATATGTGATCGTGTAACTCGTTATATTTCGCACAGAGCACTCCGGGGCCGTGCAGGGCGCCTCTCCCTCCTCCGTCTGTCTCCAACTTCGCCACACTTCCCGACTTCCTGTGTCAGGCTCGGGGCTACTCAGCGAAATGGCTGCGTTCCTGCGAGCTCGTAAATATGTCCGCTGTGTTGTCCGTTTCTCCGACCGTGAACTGTAAACGCTCGTGTTGACCGCGTGTGACTATCTAGAAGGAGACCTACTGGCCGAGCTGTCATGGTGGGTGACGTGTTTTTTAACAGTTATTCAGAGAGACGTGTGAGCTAGCCAGCTAGCTAGCTAACGTAGCGGCCGTCACCTGTTTTCGTCTACCTGTGGCGAGTTCAGTCGCTGCCGCTCTGCTCTGCTCGACGTGTCCCTGCAGGGTGAACTACTAACCGAACGACACGTCTCATGTCTGACCACAATTTAGCGACAAGGCCCAGAAATTACGACTGTGGCAGTTATATAGAGGCTAGCATGAGCCCACATGTGCTTTAACGTATGCACACATTTATCTTTTCGTTTCAGTCTAGTTTATTGGAACCAGTTTCCGAGTTTGCACAAATGCAAACTTTATTTTACCGACCTGCAAATTGGCCTTATGCATTGTGCAAGAGGAGGGGGAAGGCGATATAAATAAGCACTGAGGTGTATATATAGCTAGAGAGTAAACGTGTGTGGTGAAGGGATTAACGTTAGCAATCTTATAATAGTTTGTGGGCTCCTTAAATCGGGTATCGTGATGAATGTGTTGGATTGGAGGCGGAGCTGATTTATTTCAGCCACACGGACATTTGAATTGAAAAGTGACCCCTGCAGTAGAAGGAGTGGTGTCATAACAGCCTGACCAGATAAAGATAGAGACACACTTTATGAGTGCTGCATGTCCCAGTGTAGGGGAGGGTCTGCTCTAGGGCTGCAACTAAATTCATGTATTTACCATGTTGCTTTTTGAAAAAATTAGAAATTTCTTGTTTCGTTCAACCAATTCAACCGCAAAAATCTTAGAATTTGGGGGTTTCAAACATCATGTACTGGATTAATTTACCAATAGCAATTTTCTGAAACTTAAACTGCAATTGCAACTGCCATCTATTTTCATTATTGACTAATCTGCCTGTTATTTTCACAATTCAATCGATTGATTGTTTAGTCCATACAATGTCAAAAACATTGTGTAAAATACTCACAATTTCCCAGTTTCCACATTTGTCCCAACAACAGTCTGACAGCCAAAGTTTTCCGTCATAAATGACGAAGAAAATCCTGCCATTGGACCAGCAATTGTTTGAAAATTTTGCTTGAAAAGTTACTGAAACAAAATAGTTGGCTTGTAATTTTATTTCAGTCTACTGATAGTTGCAGTTCTGTAAACAAATTATCTTGATACGAAGCCTTTCGAAGTGTTTTTAAAATAATTTTGACCAAGATACAGATAAGTTGGACACTTTACAGTTTTACAATTTTATTATCAGTGCTTTCTATCAGATGCACTATTTAATGGTGAGAGAAATTGGGATCTCCTATTACTTCCTGGCTGACTCCTATTATCATATATCTGCAATAAGTTAATACTGACCTGGAGAATTTAATGGTTCAGCTCTTTTCACAGTAGCACGTCCTTGTATTTGTATATCGCACCTGCCAACATTTTGCATTTTACCTTTAATGAATGGCAAAAATGATTCAGCAATTCTCAGATTGGATGTTGATTTGATAAAAGATTTATTGGCTAATTGTTTCAGCACACTCAGACTACAGGATAGCTGATACTGTTTTGTTTGCTTAAAGTTTCTAGAGCTTTAGGCTTGAAACTTTGAACGCACAACACTAGTCTACATCTGAAGGAGGTCTTGTGGATGGGTTGCTACTTGGTGAAGAGCTGATTGTTGTGGCTGATCGGTATACAGAACACAACATTAAAACCACTGACAGGTGAAGTGAATAAAATTCATCATCCCCACCACCTAAACACTGCTGCATATCATGTACACTCTCTCATGGCAATGGCACTCCCAGATGGCAGGGGCTCCCCATGCAGGACAGTGTGTCCCTCAGACACCACAAAAACTGCTCAGGAATGGCCCGAGGAAGGTGTAAACCTGATCCACAGAGGCCCCACCTTGAAACCCAGAGGACCCGAGGTATCCTCCACCAGCGCCTTTGTGCCAGACATAACAGGATATACCTAGAGGATTTATTTTAATGCCTCGATGGGTCAGAGCCAAGTCCAATCCATGGTGGGGACTTCATGGATCAGACTTGTTCCAGTACATCCAGTGGATGCTTGATTGGATCAGGGTTTGGGTGAATTGCAAGACCAGGTTGATGCCTTGAGGTCCTTGTCGCCCTTGTTGGGCCTTTCCTGAGCAATTTTTGCAGTGTGGCAGAGAGCATTGCAAATCTGAGAAAATTGTTTAGCTTAGTTTAACAAGAAAATAATAAACCGGACATGGAGGCGTAATGTTAGTTAGTGTATGTTAGTGCACTGAGCAGCAACTTCCTTCTTTTCATTTCCTCTCCCCACATCTCACAAACAACAACTCTTGCCCTACAGCAACTCTGAGGGGACACGCCACGTAATTGTGCTCTCTGGTGGGGTGCTTTTTGAATCACAGTGTTACGATGGTCAGGGGGACGATGGCATCTTTCATCGTCCCAACCCTATTGTACACAGTCTTGTGTACACAGTTGTTGTTAATTATCTCACCGCAGCCTATTAAAACTATGTAATGTATGTAATGTAAATCAGCACCATATTAGTTTGCTGCTGTTTATAAGTCAGTCAGATGTTAATATAGACAAGAGTTATTTTTTTCTGTGTTTTTCATAATATGAATGTCGGCTGTTTAGTCTCCACATCTGCCACACAGCATGTATTCTGTTAACAGAATAACCTAAACCTTAAAAATCAGACAAATAAGATCAAAATATCTCTAATAAAGCAAAAATAAAAAGTTCTGTACAATGTCATATAGTTGAAGCAACATCTAAGCTAATGAGCTGTTAGATCAGGCGGCCGCCGGGCATTTCCCATCATCCCATGGGTCTTGCAGTCGGTGGAGAGCAACTGCAGTACCTGGTTCCAAAAACTGCCGCCGCCTCAATCCCGTGAGAATACCGTTGCCCATGTGTGCATGACGCAAGAGCAAGTTGGGATCAACTCAGACACGAATCTAACTGGCATGCATTGTGTGGCACACTGGTTCACCTAACAAACCTATTGTAAAGACATGATCAGTTACTTCATCTGTCAGTGGTCTTAATGTTGTAGCTGAAACCAGTGAGCTGCAAGAATACAAAAGCACATTCAGTGACAAATCCACAGAAGTTACATGTCTTGTGGATAAACAGCTCTGGTGTAACCAGTCATGTCTGATGGTCTGTTACACACAACCATGAGACCTTTGCCGATTCAGCTGCCTTGTTTTGCAAAATGAGCTCTTCTGATTAATTGAATTATTACTTCACTTTCTCTCTGTACAGGCTGAAGATAATGCAGATATTGGAGGTACAATAGAGGATGAAGATGAGGGTTCAGATGACCCGAATCTTGAGGTAAGAAGGGGGGGGAGTTAAATTAAGAAAAAATATTAATATTCCACATCCATGAAGTTTGATATACATTATTTTACATGGCTGTTCTTTAAGGTGCAGCTCACTACATTCAGAGCTCAGTGGATGTCTGAACTGAAGTCCAGCTCTGGAGCAAGTGGAATGAGTGATCGACTGCTGAGAGCTAAAGGTCTGAAGAGGACACAAGACTTGGCTCGGGAGGAAAAAGTAAGTTGTGACAATGCCGAGATAAAGTGCCTACATGTGTTGTCGAGTGCTGTTGTATATTTACAGTAATGTTGCTGACTGACGCGAGTCATCCTCCCTCAGGCCACAGAGCTGTTCTTGAGAGCTGTTCAGGAAGAGCAGAGTGGAGCTGTCTATGAGGGTGTGTATGTTGAATTTATGGTGATCAAAATCAACAGCAGAAGGATGAAATGTTGGCTTAACTAGCTCTTCAGGAACCAATGGAAAGGCCAGAGTTAATTCACAGTGTAAGCTTATGGAAAATGCTACATTATATCAGAGTTTATCATTTATTAACAGGCATATAATCATCAGTCATTATCTTTGAACGATAAGGAACAGAAACGTGATTATATTGCTTGATCACTGTAATATCTTCTTAATTTTTAGATGATGTCTTTTTTACTTGCAGCTATCAAGTTCTATCGCATGGCAATGCAGCTTGTGCCTGACATTGAGTTTAAAATCAACTACAGCCGTCCTTCTGATGCAGACCGTGGCGGAGGAAACTAGTAAGATGCTTATTATCTTTGGACATCGGCAGGCTCAACTAAATTTGATCAACTAAATCTAATTCTGCAAGAGTTCCAACATGCTCTGAATTTTGAATTCAATGATTTTTCTCCATAGCTTAAACTCTTCAACTGTGTATAAGAAGTGAAATCCAAATGATTATCAAAGAGTTGGTGTGTTTTGTATACACAAAAAAAAGCTTATTGCAACTCTGTTTTTAATTTTAAGTGTCTACATGGCTGACTGCTCCTTACAAAACTATTTTTCACCTCATGAAAATATAATGCAGCATATTTATATCTAATAACTAAGGTTAGGTTTCTTTTTGCAGCGAGGTGTTCAGCTGAGAGGCCTACAATTATCATTCATACTAACTGAAGGATCAGTGTATTACTGTACTAAAAGTGCTGACTCATTCACACCAACAGAAAACTCAGGGTTTTGTAAGGTCATTGCATATGTCTGAAAGGTGAACAATGTGTATGAGAGTTTTCCTCACCTCTTAAACTGAAGAGGTCATGCTTTTCTTGCAGCAATGTGGACAGTGATGTTGACGGTGAGATCGAGGATCTACTTGCCTACTTTGAGCAGGAGCTCACTCTGGAAAGCTCCTTTCCAAAGATCTGCAATCCTGAGTTGGACACAACTCAGACGCACATTTCAGGTTAAATTCTTTTTTTTTGTTTTAATCACTTTGTTGTAAACATGTCTTCAGTAGTTTACAACTTGTATTTATTATAAAAAACAATGTGTTTCTTGTTTTATTTGACTGCAGCCTTGCCGAGGGAAATCCTGATGTACATTTTTCGTTGGGTTGTGTCGAGTGAACTGGACATGCGAGCCTTGGAGCAGCTCTCTTTGGTTTGCCGTGGGTTTTACATTTGTGCAAGGTCAGCCCCTCTGTCATAACAAATCACATGTGTCACGGCTTGTTTGTCAGCGGCTACTCTTTCCCGGGTTTTGCCTCATAAAATTGCAGATTTCAGATGGGGCGATTTGGAATCTTACATAGTCGCTGCTGCACAAAAGATAATGTACTTAAAAGCCAGTTCCCTCTGCTTGATTTTCTCTTTGACTTTCTCTCCAGGGACCCTGAGATTTGGCATTCAGCCTGCGTGCGAGTGTGGGGACGGAACTGCACAAAAGTTTTACCCTTCAAATCCTGGAGAGACATGTTTCTGCAAAGGCCACGTGTCCGTTTTGATGGTGATTAAGTGTTTTTAATTTACAAATTTGGGATGCTGTCATACTTTACGAGATTAGCAACGATATTTTCTTATCTCCCCCATATTCGCCCATCATTGAAGACTAACAATCATAAATCCAGGTGCAAAACATTTTGAGCGCTTTTGAGACGTAGATGCTCTTGACATGCAGCACACGGTTTCCCCCTGCAGAGGGAGGATGTATACAGCAACGTTTCAGTAGCGTTTCAGTCATCCACAGCAGGAGCCTGAGAATGTGCCTGCATGTTAAATGTTTCACCACTGTGCTCATGAGTAGTTTTAATACACAAAAAACTAAATATCAGTTCAAAAGCCAAATGTCTCAATTGCCATTTTCACAATTGGCTCAATATTACCTGTAAAATTAATATTAGACTGATCTTGGTGTTGCTGCAAATATGTGAGTGAATCAAGATGATTTACTCCATTCATGCTATTTTGACAGGTGTCTATATCAGCAAGACATCTTACATTCGTCAAGGAGAGGAATCACTGGATGGATTCTACAGGGCTTGGCACCACGTTGAGTACTACAGGTGAATGTTTTACTTTAATCATGGTTGTTTGATTGTGATTCGTACAGACATCACAGCTAAGTGGTGTGTTTGTTATCACAGGTACCTCCGGTTCTTCCCTGACGGCCACGTCATCATGCTGACCACCCCTGACGACCCTCTGGTCATTGTTCCTCGCTTGCGTACTAAGAACACCAGGTACACCTTCTGTTTTCTCAGATAAAGCCGTTTCAGCTTAAAAAGTAATTTCGCATGTTGAAGCAGTTTTCATGATATTTCAATTTTGTTTGATTTTACAGAATGGATTCTGCTCTGCTCGGTCATTTCCGTCTATCACAGGAAACAGACAATCAAACCAAAGTCTTTGCTGTTGTGAGCAAGAAAAAGGAGGAGGTGAGAATATGCTTTGGGCTGTTTTGTTGTGTGAGATGTTAGAAGTTATGGAAGAAAGTTAGCGGCCATTGTACATTCTTTAAGGACTTGCAGATGGGGGTTTGTTGTCTTTGTTTAATCAAAAGTAGTGTAAAGTGACATTTTAACAATACCAGCAGAAATCTTTTATAACTATAGATTGTTCTGACATGAGAACATACTGTAACCAATAGTTTGATTTGATCGATCTTTTTTTTTTAAGATAAATTTGTAAACAATGTGTAAATTAGATACAAATAGATTACAAGGACAAATTTTATATTCATAGTTTTGATTCATCAAATCATATCTAAATTATGTGATGGCATTATAGTGTTTATATTCAGAGGAACGGAAAAAAAATAATTAACTTGAAAATGTGTTGCATACTTGCACCTGTGTTGTGCATCTTAAAACATACGTAGTTACACATTACGTACTAAGTGCTATTCAAAGTAATATTAAATGTATTCTAACACCTGGTTGCAGTTATTTATGGAGGCTGAAAACGGCCGTGCTTGCAGTTATTTTTATTTTCCGCTATCACAAGATCACAAGTTAATCATCTTGTTATCTCGAGAGAACAAAAGGCTGATGTCTTGAGATAAGACAATTTATTACAAGAAAATGACATGTCTGGATTCTTTCGACCACGCCTGATTTCAGCCTTCAAGATCACTGAGGTCAGGGAGGATTCATAACTGAACAGGTTTTTGGAGTAAAAAAAGGAGCTTGATTGTAGTGGTTGATTCAACACTGTTGTCAAGACGCCATCGATGCTTGCTGACATAGCACTTTTGAGAGGAAATTACTTTGTGTTTTCTCAAGATAAGAAAATAATTAACTTGTGATCCAGAGATATCAGCATTAAAAAGTAATTGCGAGTACTGCTGTTCCCGGCTTTCTTAGTAAATTGCTCGCACTATTATTGTATTATTTTCTGTTAAAAAGCCACATGGTTGCAACCTTTTACATTTAGAAATTTAGAATAACTCAGGTTCCTCTGACCTTCTATGTAAATAATCATAGAAACTACACTTGTGTTGATGTACAGTACAGTCGTACTTCTGCACACACACAGTACATAGTGTTTTTTTCAGGTCAATGTACAAGCTTAGTGAAACAACTAACTCATGTCATGTGGGATGGGGATAGATTTATTAATGTGCATATTTTTATTATTTAATCTAACATGCATTGGGAGGGGATAACCCACAAAAACAACTCTTACTCACGACAGTATTGTCCTTAAATTCAAATATGAATTGTTGCCCTATTCCTTAACCAGTGATGCTACAGCAAAATCCTACTGAGTGACTCATGAATCCTCATCTGCACTTTATATTTAGACTTTCCAGGAATCATTAAAGTCAGATTAAATAGGTCAGTTTATGGCTCACCTTGTAATACTGTGTCCTTTGTTAGCAGAAAGCGACCGAGTTTCAAAGGAATCGGTTCTGCAGGCGGAACCCACCTCCAGAGGCTGAACACAGCTTTCACGTGGGACTGCATCTGTCCTCTGGGGGGTGTCAGAGTTCCAACAAGCTGGTGTGGATTCACCACTCCTGCCACATCACTTACAAGTAAGAGATACGAGGACTAATATTAGTGGAAGGGAGAAATTAATTTACATTTTGTTTGACATTAATAATAATTCTGTTTTCAGGCTGACGGGGGAAACGGTCGTCACAGCGTTCGACCTGGACAGGATGTACACACCCTTCTTCTTTGCACGTGTGAAGAGTTACACTGCTTACTCCGAGCAGCCTCTCTAAGCAGCCTGGAGACCTGCACATGATCCCACAGCAACAGTCCCTTCACCGTTTGAATAAAATGCATACTCCTCAGCCTGTTTAATTTGTGCTGCAGCTGGATTATGGTGTCAATATAATGAACTCTTATGTTTCTTACATGCGAGCATGTTAACGTTTCAGGGTTACATAATAGAATACTACTTATTTTCTGATTTCAGAAATTATAGTAATGGGCTGAGAGCTAAAATAATTAGCAACCTTTCTCCCACCCGTTCTAAGCAATGAATGTTGATGCTGTTTTTGTTTCATGGTGCACTTTCTCCCTCAAATAAACAGTGGTGAACACAGTATGCTCACAGTCTGATTGTTCTGTGCTATATCTCGAACAATTCATCAGTATATACTGGTCACTCATGGTCATTATAGGAAAAATGATACATCAGAAAAATTGGAGATCCTATTACACAACCTCAGTGAAAGATTGATTGCAGATGTGATTTTGGACCTCTATCATTTGTCTTGCTGAGGACAGAGGGGTATATATAATCCACGTATTACATTTTCTGAGAACCAAGCACGGAGAGATAAACAGGATTTGCAGAGGGAAAAAAATAATACATGTGAAAGTTGTATTGGATTATGCTACTATGATTTGTGGGCTATTGACTTCAAAATTTCAAAATACTTTAAAGGAAGGTCTGTTTCGAAATCTTCATTTAAATGGTGAGGAAACTGTTTTGAAACAGCTGTAGCTGCTTTTGTATTAAATGGAAAACAAGGTAGCAAAAAGGCAAACTAGACAATAAAAGTGAAAACAGGGTTTTGTGCATACACATTTACAAAGGACAAAGCAAAAGAACAAGTAAAAGGAAAGTTTGAGTTGATTATTATAAATATGTTAATTATTCCACTTTGTTTCAATGCTTTCTGTTTTGTTCACTTCACGAATGCTTATGCATTTTTATCATAACGCTAGATAATTTTGCTGCCGGCGGTTAATTGTCCAACCCTAAACTAAACTCAATAAAATTGCAGTTTACTCGAATTAGAAATACATTTAAAGAGATCTAAATAAGTCGTAGACAGTCCGAATTCTGTCTCTCCATGCATTTGATGAATTAATTCATCATGAAATACCTGCTCGTGTTAGCATGATGGCCATTAGTTTGCCTTCAATAACTTGAGATGATAACACACATTTGGTCAAATCAAAACGTCACAATGGTTTAACACCAAACGTGTGATGAAGTCAGTGTTTTTTAAACTGGCATGTGCAGGGCAGAGGGAAGATAATAATAAAAGGAAGCATGAGAGCTCAAAAATGTACTTAAAGCTAGGGTCTACAATCCTGGAGAGCTAGCAAGAGAGCTAGCAAGATTTCAAAGTGGCATCTCCTCTAAAGTCACGCCCCCACAAACATGAACGCAGCACCGATGTTGACTCGGGTCTGACTTCTTACTTTATCCAGAGCCTTTTTCGTTGCACCCTTTTCTGCCTCAGGCTTTCTTTTCCTTGCCTTTTTAGCGGGGTGAGTTGGTAGAAGTAACGGTGGCTGCATTTTCTCTGCCATTGTATCCAAATGAACTCCGTATTCCTGCAGAGGAGTGTGCTGAATATTTCCGGCATCAGTGAAACCGGACGTGTGCGCGCGCAGAGGAGGGCGGGACATGAAGGCATCTGACCAATGAAGGCACTGAGAAAAAGCTGACCAATCCCTGCTATTCGGGCCGAATAGCAGGGATTGGTCAGCTTTTTCTCAGTCATGCAGCTGCCACAGAGGTCTGATTATTTTCGCTCCTTTTTCTGAATACATAATGTATTGACTACTCTCAGGACAGAAGGACCATTTCTCCCAGTATAACAAAATGTGTTTCTGAACAACATTGTAGACCCTAGCTTTAAAGCATCCTGAAAATGACATCCAAGAGCAGATTTAAAGTGAATTGCTTATTAAAGAGACTCTATGTATCAATTATTATCAATTTACATTGATTAATCAATTTTTTTATCGGCCATATGTAAGTGGATTGTAACATGACTCGACAAATGAGACATGAGACCCTCCCCCTCTCTCTGAGTTGCCCATATAAATCGCCTGTGGATGACTTGAGTTGTTTGACGCTGCTGGACTGTGGATTACTTTGTGTAGTGCTCGAGTTGGATTTTCCGCGACAGCCCAAAAGATGTGACTTCATGCACACTCTCGAGTGCCTCCTCTCAGTGCCTCCCTCCACTCCACCAACAGAGAACAACCACTCAACCTCGCCACTCACAGGCAGCGTTAGCTAGTTAGAAATAGATGTCCAGACTTGACACATACAGAACAAAATCGTGATGTTGCTGATAAACAAATGGAAGAAGTTTGAAACATGCACTTTACTTTTACTTTACTTTCTTGCCAAGAGCTAGATGAAAAGATTGATCCCACTCTCATGTCGGTTCACTAAATATGAAGCGACAACCAGCAGCTGGTTAGCATGGCATGAAGAGCTGGAAAAAAGGGGGAAAAGCGAACCTGGATATGTGTTGACGTAGGTTACAAAATCTGAGCAAAGTAAAATAAATCCTTAAAATAAATCCTCAACTCACTGATTGAGATGCGAAGATATTTGGGCTTGCTAGAGATGACCACTCTTCTGCAGTCAGTTAAAAGGGCCACTAGCTGCACGGCTAATTGAGCTAACAAGCTAACGGCAGCTAGTTGTTACAGCCAGAGAAAGCAACAACAAAGACCACAGTGAGCAGCAGTTGGCGGTGACTCTGGTGATGTTCTGCCCACCAGATTGTTTGGCGCGACCATTGACAGGCAGCCAATCTTTGACACATCTTTGATCCTTTAAAAAAAACAAAGCGTGACAACAACGCAACGTGGCTTTACACTGATGTATGGGATTGCTCGGGTGCAGTCAGTTCCTGGAGTCTCTGCCGATCCTGGATTGATTTTCCTGTACTCTAAACGAAGTGTTGCATTTCACACACAGGTTACACTTGAAGCCTGATGTATGAAGTACTTGCCAAAGGCCGAACTTACTGTACTTACTTGTACAGACCAAACAACAGTAGCTGTGAGCCTTCAAAAGGGGATCTAAGAGCAATCGCCCGAGCTAAATACCACATTAAATAACTGGATCGGCACGTCACCCGTGTCTTGAGGGACAGACGGGCTGAGACCAGCTCGAGAACCACCCTCCTGGAGCTGTCTGACACATCATTCTTTCACAAAACCGACACACGCTGAGCGCGCTGCTGTTTTCAGGGAGAAACCTCGACACCATCACCCCGCCCTCCGTGTCTCCCTCAGGCCATGGCCTCTAAAAAATCAGTGAGTAAGGCATTGTTTGCATAGCGGCTGGCCAGCAGACACGCCACCAAAGCTCACAAACAGTTGCTCTGTCCTCCAAATGCGAGCGCTGTGTGACACACGAATTCCAGTGCATCAAGTCTGCGCACAGTGCCGACGAGGAGGAGGACAACAGAGTGATACCACTTAAGAGGAGAGGCCCTGGGGGAGCGAAGGTGGGCTGCCGTCTCAACATAGATCAGAGGCTGAACATTCTGACCGGAGGCACAAATCACTGAACTAATTTAGTTAAAGCCGCTGTCAGGGAGAGGAACAGCTTTCTAAGAAAGCATCTTGTTTTTTTTCTCGGAGAGACGGCGTCTTGTTTTTCTGTCACCTGGAAGGCTCGGCAACAGTTCACTGACCTTGAGCCCTTGTTGTCCAACATTCACATCGGATTTACATACTTCAGTTTACAGTCAAGATTGCGGTCATACTACCAAGAATGCAAAAAAAAATTCCTTTGCCTTATCATTACAAAGCATTCAATGAGTCTGGAGATGGTATCTGGACTTAGAAACCAGAAAAACGGGGGCCCCCTTTAGAAAATGTTCATGTGTAACTGAGAAAGTTATTTGACAGCGTCATCATCCGTTCGCTCACAACACCCAAAGATCTGGCACCTCACCAAGGGAGGAGTGAAGTAATACCCACAAAGGAGACAGAAAACGTCAGTGTGCTTATTTAGCCGATTTGCTCTTTATGTGTTGTTTAAGGTGGAACCTCCATCTGTGAAGGAGTGTAAGAATTTGAAGCTTTTCAGAAGATGCTTGTTCGAACCACTGCTGATACAGTCAGACTCTGTGACAGTACTTTACCTGCCTGGGCAAGCTATGAATTTGATTAGCCAACAAAAATTTTGACACTGACTCGACCAGTAGCTACACGAACCACACATTGCTGAGACTTTCGAGCATTACAGCAGCAAAAGATGGGTTTTACGAGGATTATGAACAAGGCTTTAGAATTATTTTTGGGGAGGAACTAATGACTCCCTCTGGTACTCAATATAAAAGACTTGATTGAATGTCTGAAAATCCAAAATGATTAACTTTTGGAAGCATCTGTCCTCTTTTAACTTCCCTCTTCACTGCAGGGGGAGTATATGATGTCGGATTTGTTTATTGCTAACAACATCTGGCAGTAAAAAAGAAAATTAAACAATCTTTTCTATGTAAAACGTAATTTTAAACTATCCACAGTGGAATTAGGCTTTCTAAATGTTTTTTTTTTTCCCCTTGTCCTTAGCTCCTGTGCTAGTGGTGTAAACACCTACACTGCCCCGGTGCCCTGAGCTCCCAATCCAGTCCGCTAGATGCACGGCTAACTGAGCTAACAGCAGCCACAGTTAGCAGTCATTCTGGTGATATGCTGCCCCCTTTTTGTTCTGTAGTATGAATTAGTCAGCTGGCCATCTCTTACATGTTGCACTTTTAACATTCACACACAGTAGCTTGATCGTACTCTACGTAAACAGGTTGTAGCAGAGTTAAACACAGATTTTTGACAATGAGGTGACCGTGACATTTTATTCCCCTAGGAGTCTTTGTGTATTTGATTAAAGAAGCATCCCGTAATGATTCCATATTACTCTGATAAAGCATTGTTGTTATATTTTGTTAATAACACCACTTTACTGTCATAAAAACTACAACCTTGCAATGCTTTGAACTGAATGGTAAAGTCGACATGCTAACATGTTATAATTAGCATGGCTAATAAATGTTTTCACTAACCAAATATAGAATTAAAATTCAAAATAGCTCCGTGAACTCTCTGGGTTTAGTTATAGACATTTTCTCTGTCTTCGAACTACATTATTTGCATCATTTACATCGTTTTCAAGGAAGAACAAAACAATCTGAAAACATGTGGCTTTACAATCTGAGTTTGTTTTTTAATGTGTTACAGCGAGTAAAGCATGAGTCACAACAAGTTAACCCAGATTTACCCCAATTTTCAGAAAATATATATATATATATTCATTTTAACAGTTTAAAACGTAGGCCCTTAGTTTGCATTATCTAATTAGCTTACATTAGCTGTACGCTTCCTTGGCCTTCGTTAATTGGGGAGTACTTTAATGCTAATCCTGCCCTTAAAAATATAAAACCCTGTTATCTTCAGTGCTTTCATCTTGTACGAAGGAAAAACCGTAACAGGGATGGCATGTAGCTGGAAAAATGAAGAAGACAAATATCTACAGTTCAGTTTAAGAGCAGATATGGGTCATGCATGGTAAACGGCAGACATCTGTGGACCAGATTCATCATGCAGAGAAAATGACCTCTGTATGCATTATTCAGATTTTAACAATCATTTCTGATGCAGTGAACGTGAATCTAGGTCACCTATATGTTTGAGCAACATGTCATGCTCGTTCAGTGGTTAAGGCCTTACAGTACCTCGTTATATTGAATCGACATGGTGGAGCAGCGCAGCAGTGCACCACGGCGAGGGTGTCAGATTTACAGAGCTCATAATTCAAACATCCTTGTAGCCAACCTCAGTTTTTCTAAACCAGCGTTAAATATGCAGACCCCTGGCAATGGTTTCAAGACAGTCACGTTAACACACGGAACACCTCGCAATTCACTCTCATGAGTTGACATTGTTGTTGTTTTTACTTTGAAAAAATCCCGTTAATATCATAAAATGAGAAAGAGTTCATGTTGTGTAAAATGTCTCCGGAATAGTTCAGTGTTTTGGGAATTACATCAAGGCTTGTTTCCTTTCTTGGCGTTAGTTGGATGAGAAGATTGAAATCAGTCGTATTTTTACGCTACAAGGCTGAAGACTGGACACTGGGGGGAAACAGCTTGCATGCCTCTGTCCAAAGGTAAGAAAATCTAAATGGAGCTTTGGAGGTTTTGGTTGGCGGATTTTTTTTACCCTTTGACACAGCCAGGCAGGCTGGACCCCCACCATTTTCAGTGTTTATGCTCAGCTAAGCTAAGCTAGCAGGCTGCTAGCTATAGCTTCAGATCATAGCCTACAGACATGAAAGTGGTATTGATCTTCCAATGAAAGTATATTTCCCAACTATTCCTTCAATGTAAGATAAAGATCTTTATTGTGTTTACTGTATGTCACGTTTGGAATGATCGCTCAGGACTTTCGATATTTAAAAAGAAAAGAAACTAAGAGTCAGGCACAGGATTTGAACAGGATGTCTGACACATGTTGGTCTACAGTGGACCAACATGAATCATGTGATAGTATATTGAAAAGATGAAAAATGCTTCATTAGAAACCAAATCAACTTGTCCAGAAGGCACCCTTTTTATGTATGTACTTAAAAAAAAGCAACTGTAAAGTGTTTGATTAAACAACTCCACCACAAGGTCCACTTAGGGGCTCTTTTGGAGCTTTTCACATGACCTTCCTCAGCAGATGTGGTTTACACAGTTGTAGATGTTACATTGCCATTTCCCTGAGCATTTTTAAGACTTCCCATGAGAGCTGCAACTATCATAACCATGCATATGTTAAATGAATTGTGGACTGTTTTGATAATTGATTCCGTTTGATCAGTTTGAGTGATTTTTTTAATCGAAAAAAAGTAAAAATTCTTTGATTCCAGGTCCTGAAATGAGATAATGCTTTGGGAAACGATGGTCAACTTTCTTTCACCGTTTTCCGTCATTTTATACACAGAATAACTAATTGATCGGCAATGAAAATAACTGGTAGCTGCAGCCCTTCTTTTCATTACAACTGGGCAAAGTACATGTATTGGGGAAGATCATGTTATAATCAAAAGTTCCAGAGCATCTACTAAACGGAGCTGCTGATGAGATTGTTTTGTTTTTTAACTACTGTTTCCATGGTCGATAATGAGCTTTAACTCTCAATTATAAAGTCACTTTTATCTGGATATAACATATTTGAGTTTTTAGCACTGAATTGTATATTCCCTTGATACATTTGATACCTAAATATTACCAATAAGCAGCTGCACAGCAGACCTAATGTGCATCGCCTTATTTAATTAATGTCAATGAATTCAAGTTCTAATTGTATTTACTGGATAAAGCTACAGTATATATAACACAGTGTGAAAAGAGGAAAAATGTTTTTGTAACACGGGGGATGTCAAGGAGAACTAAGTTTAAAATGTGTACACTAACTGCCCTCTAACACTGTGTCTTAAACTGGTTTGACTATGAATCCTAGCATATGCAGTACACTTTGCTTTGGTTATGCTTCGGTTCGATGGCTAAATATTCCGCTTTGGAAACCCTGCTCTGCAGATATGCAGCAAAATGCAGCTTCTGCTGTTACAACCTGTCAATAAAATGCATTATTGTATTACACAGGGCAAACTTTAGGATTATGCAACAGCGCAGGCAAGAGTGAGATAAAGCAAGACATAAGATGCATGCTCTAGTTGCACATTAAGGACCACAGTAAGCACTGCGTTATTTTCATTGTCCCTTAGGTTGTTGAGACAGAAATGTCATTGAGTGTGATGAGACCTTCAGCTGCCAACACCCTCACAGGAGCTGTCATCTTTGGACCGTCTTTGCATAAAGCATCATGGGATGAGTCAAAATGTGTGTTTGTTTGCTGGTAGCAAGAAAGAGATTTTTGCGTTGGACTGAGAATGGGGGGTGGGGGGCATGTTGTGCAGTTTCAACCATACTACAATTCTCTTTAAATATATTAAGTGAATACTTAAATACCATGAGTAGGAATGTGTGTAAAAACATGGTAAGTCTCTGGATGTAATGTGGCTATGGCTTTCATCTCAAGTGCAAGACTATTCTAGATAAGAAGATACCTCCTAGCAGCATTAGCTAACGCACTACAGTGAGAATGGGGTGACGGTTTCTCAAATGTCAATCCACTCTCAGTTTCTTGTATACAGTGTGCTCCATCGATGGCGTCCCATTTGAATGTCCATTTGTTGATAGAGGAGAGCCGTTCTGGTGCTCCTTCCTTAGAGATGCACTGTGCTTCTTGTAAGTCTTATGCAAAAGAGAGGAAAGCAGACAGAGCACAGTGTTAAAAGATGACTAAGGTTAATAGGTTAAATATCATTACTGGAATACAAATGTCTATTTACACTGTGAGATAGTGGTTTGGAAGTAATTTATAACCTGTCTTCATCACATAGCCTGTCCAATAGAGAGCAATGGCAAATTGGCCAATATGTTGCTATCATATTTTAAAAACTGCAACAACAACAAACAACAACTCTCATACCACGGGACTCTAACATGAACATAGGATCTGGAAACATAGGGTGGTGGTACCATAGGAACCTGGGAATATAGGACTCCGAGAATACAGGACGTTGGGAACATAGGATCTGGTAACATAGCTGGGGGAACATTGGACGCTGGGAACATAGGATACTGGAAACATGAATGCGGGGAACATGGGACTCTGGAAACATAAATGCAAGGAACATAGGATGCTAGGAACATATGATCTGGTAACAGACACAGGGGAAACATGGGACTCTGAGAACATAGATGCAGGAGCAAAGGACTCTGGGAATAAAAGATTCTGGGAACATAGTAGCAGAGAACATAGGACTCTGGGAAGATAGGACCATGGGAACCTAGGATGCAGGAAACATAGGACCCTGGGAACAAAGGACATTGGGAACATAGGATCTGGTAACATAACCAGGGGAACATTGGAGCCTGGGAACATAGGACACTGGAAACATAAATATGGGGAACATGGGACTCTGGAAACATGCATGCAAGGAACAAAGGACACTGAGAACATAGGATCAGGGTACATAAACACATGGAACATGGGAATCTGAGAACATAGGATGTCAGGAACATAGGATCTAGCATAGACACTGGGGAACATGGGACTCTAGGAACATGGATGTGGGGAACATAGGCGTGTGAAACATCTCTGGGAACATAGATGCAGGAAGATACGACTCTGGGAACATAGGACGTTAAGAATATAGACACCGGGAAAATAGGACACTGGGAACATGTGACCCTGGGAACAAAAGACTCTGGGGTCAAATGATTCTGGGAACATAGTTGTGGAGAACAAATGACTCTGGAGAGATAGGACTATGTGAACCTAGGCTACTGGTAACATAGAACCCTGAGAACATAGGATGCAGGGAACATAGGACCCTGGGAACATTGGACACTGGGAACATGGAACCCTGGGAACGGAACATAGGATGCTGGGAACATTGGACGCTGGGAACATTGGACGCTGGGAACATAAATGCAGAGAATATAGGACCCTGGGAACATAGACGCGGGAACATAGGACTTTTGGAAAAAAAGACCTCGGGAACATAGATACTGGTAACATGGAACCCTGGGAACATAAGAAGCTGGGAACACAGGACACTGGGAACATATGATCTGGGAACATAGTAAGCTGGGAATAAAGGATCTGGGAACATAGACACGGGGAAGATAGGACTCTTGGAACATAGGAAGCTGTGAATATAGGACCATAGAGTCCACTTGACATTGGTGTCAGTGGGATCTGATTTGCTGACAGTTTATCACCAGACTTTTCCTTTAAACTCATTAATAGAATGTTTGAAAATGGAAAAACAACTGACCTGAATGTAGAAGTTTGAGAATAGGAAAATTAGCGTGACCATGTAACTTATTTGGAAGTAAAGCCATCCGCTGGGGAAGCCACATGGCCATATGACTGCAAATATTGTCTGGGACATGGTTAAAAAGAACTGGATCTGTGGGGGAAACACAGCACAACACACACACACACACACACACACACACACACACACACACACACACACACACACACACACACACACACACAGAGTGAGAAGGTGACCCAGAGAGCATACAGAAACGTAATATTGATCCAGAGCCTAAAATATCTTATAGGGTGTAAAAGTGTCTGCACTGTAGTAAAGCTGAAGACGATGCTGCAGAAAATAGTCCACAAACACTTTCAACAACTAAACAGCTATATCAGACCAAACAAAAAGTAAGTAAGGGATCTAGATATATCTTCCACCGCTGGGATGAACCCACCAGCTGGAACTGTGTGATGTACTTCTTCCACCAAAGGTACGGCCGCATGGCTGGGATGGCTGAGAGGCCGTAGTAAGAATACATCACGACGTGGACGAAGCTGTTTAGGGAGGCACCGAAGTACGCTGACGAGACACAAAGGAGAGACACAGGAAGTTATTCATCTGCAGCGAGCAATTACTGTCAGTAATTGGCGAATGACTGGCATTCAGGAGCGCAGTGATCATACAGGGAATAAGAAACACTTCATTAGTCTGCTCTGTTTGGATCAATTACTGTAGCGTTGTAGCAAAATCAATAGAAACCATAATGTTAACAGTAACGTAATACAGAAATAAAGCAGTGAACGTCTCATAAATAATAAAACAGGTTTATAGATCAGAAATGCCACATTATATTCAAGTCAAGAGTAAAAGGCGCATTCATGATTTTCAGGAGTGAGACAACATTATAACTTCTGCACAACTTTAATAGAAAAGCCCCAAAAAAGTATGTTACGCAGCAGTGCAGTGCAGCAGTGCTCGGGTCGATAAATGTGTCACTTTGTGTCCTTAAAGGTTTTGTGGGGATAACAGGCTCTTTTCAGGGCTAATGGCTTTAACACCAGAGCACTTGAATTATTTAGCTCCCTCCAAAGCCAAACGGTAAATGTTGTTACTGGAAAGATTTGAGTCACTGGAGGGCGAAGTCGTGTTGAAACACTCACAGTGGCCGCAGGGTACCCAGTTCATAACAAACCACCAGATATTCAGCATGCTGGCGTGGTGGTAGATGTGAAGAAAGGTGATCTGGTGATTATTCTTCCGCAGTATGAAGAAAAAGGTGTCCATGAACTCAATGAGCTTGGAGAAGTAGTACCACCAAAGGACATTTATGATCTGAGAGGAAACAACAAAACAACAAAGTGATAAAATAAAGCGTTAGAGTTCACTCACACACACATACACACTATTCATCATTCAAGGTGATAAGGCGCTATGTGTCCTTGGAAGTTCAGGGTGGATCATAAAGCAATTTAACAATCTGTAGGAGTGACATATTGATAAACTTTTTATTTGAATCACTGCAGAACTGCAACGCCGTGCACTTTTCACTGTGAGCCTTGTTTTCAGCTCCACTGCAGAGCTCACTAGGGACACCGAAGAGTCATCATGGTGACATGAGTTAGATTAAATTGACTCCCTGTTTCTGCAGCTTATCTGCTGGGAATTACAGGTACCCGCCCATAGAAATGAGAGCAGTAGATTTGAAAGATACAGACACTTTAATATTATAAATCTGCCGTCTACAGAAACTGGTATTTATGTGTTTACTATGTTGTTCATTATGCCAAGAAACAGAATGGGGTTTCATGAACTTTGTAATGAAATGAGGTCAAATGAAAATAAAATCACCAGCAGTAAATGTAAAGGTGGATTCGTGTAGATCTGACCCACCTTATTATCCACTTCCTGTGCACTGTGAGTGTCCTGGCAGTAGAAACTGTAGCCACCATACCACACAGCGGAAACAAGCTGAGGAAAAAAGCCATTAAGGTAAAGCATGAGCGGATATTCCGACAAATCCTTGAATACATAACACACACACACAGAAATAGCAATGCACCAATGCCAATGCAAAAGGGAAACTCAAAAGATATGAGGTCGTAAAATGTGACTTTCTCTGCCAAGTGGTAAACACAAGCACAGACGGACAGAAGGTCGCATCAGTTTGGTCTTTGATCTTTAGCTGCTGACGTTGGACACCAAATACAATATCCAAATATGTGATCTGATTAGGAAGCAAAAACATGAGCTCATTTGATGGTTAAAGGGTAACTCAACCTATTTTAGACATTAAAGTGTGTATACAGGTCTTTGGGAGTAGTCTTGTCTTGACCTCTTCTGTTTTAGCCTACTTCCCTTTTTCTTAACTTGTTTAAATGTTTTGTTTCTTGACGTCTTCTTACTTGTTTTTTAAATGTATTTTAAATGCAATTTTTAATTTCTTTTAATGTTATTTGTATGCTCCTGTAAAGCACTTTGAGTTGCCTAGAGTCTGAATTGTCTTTTGTGGCTCCTGAGGAAGCTGCGTGCGATCTGTTGAATTGCCTCCAGTGATGTCACTCAGAGGTTACATTGCGTTGTGGGGTTTGAAAAGCAGTCCACTGGTCTAACATTGCACTCGTATAAGACTGCTGGACTCATTGTGGTCAGTTTAAAAAACAAGTAATATCAATCAAAACAGCAGAACCAGAGATACCACCTTTTTTATTCTATGCCTTCTTCTAACCTGGCTCCTACATTACCCACAATTCAACTCAGCCACACAGTTACATCACTGGAGGAGATTCACCAGATTCCATGCATCCTCTAGAGACAGAAAAGGCTTTAAACTACTTTTTCCACATATGCAGTAGGCCTCCCCAAGACATGTAAACACACTTTATGTGTAGAATTGGTGGAGTCACCCTTTAAAGGTTTTTGGGTCATTTTAAAACATGATCTTATCTAGATTTGATTAATTCAAATACAATTTAAACATGCATACAATGACAGCACAACATTACACAAAGCAAACAAATCAGACACAACAGAACATCATCATGGATTATTTTTTCAGACTTGACAAAAGCCACAAAAAACATTACGCCACTGTGTTCATAAGCTGAGTAGCACTCCCTGTTACAAGTAAACTAATCTATATGTGTAAAAAAAATCAGTGTCGCTTTATAGAATAAATATTCAAATGCACGTAGATGCCGCGGCTTCGTGCTGATTCACCAAATCAATATGGACCCGCTGTCTTTGTCTGCTGCTGTAAAAGACTTCACTTACTAACCCCAGAGCCAAGAAACTGCCACCGGTGGCGAACCAGCAACAGAATGAAGTGCAGCCCGTTTTTCTAACCATGAATTGATATATTGAAAAGATGTAACTCTTCTGATTCTTTCTTCAGACTCACAGTAGCATTAGCCAGCCTATAAATAATCAAAATTCATCACAATCAGTTGTGATCACAATCGTTATGGGATGGACCTCTGTTCCCTGGAAAGCTGACAAGAACAAAACCGCCCTGTACTTTGATTCACATCAGGTGGCATTGATTTTGGACTGCCAAAAGTTCACCCCATGGCCGGGGCATTGTCAGAGTACAGGGTTTAATGAATCTCACAGCCAATAGTCCACTGGGGCCTTACGCAATGCAGACAGAAAGACAAGAAACCTGCTGGATGTGGAGGAGAGTACAGATACTTTAGACCTCCACTGCTTGTGCACGAAAACACTTTGTTCCTCCCGCTGTTCACTTGGACACTAAACAACAGATACGATCACCATGATAAGCTTAGTCTGGCCACGATTTCTACTGTGCCAAAAAGGAAATGTAATTCCATTTTTTGTTTCCATCGGTGCCTCTATCAATTTCAGTTATATAGTCAGCTGTTTATAAAAAGGCAGTTTTCGAGCAAACAATAGGGGGCTGTGCTGATGTCTGTGAGGGCATATATGAGGGATTTGATGGCTGAAACAATGAGCCTGTCAGCGTCCAGCTGTGTCCCTCTCACTCCCTGATAGCATTGTCTCTCATGGTGGCTTTTAGCAAAAGGGTAGCCACAGGCCCTCGTCTAATCAGAGTCGAGTGTTAAAGACACAGTTAAATACCTAATGAAATAGAAATTTGGTCTGCTGCTGAGAGTTAGATGAAAGACTGACTCCATTCTCTTAACTGTCTGCTAGATAAGTCGCCTAATCCTACTGCTATGTTATATTAGCTTAGCATCGAGAGCTTAGTATGACAAAACACCAGAAGTCTCCTGACTTTGTCCTCGGATATAAAACAAACGTTTGACAGTTTGGGAGTATGCTTTCGTAGTTTTTCTTGCAAAGATTGGATACCACTCTCATATTTGTCTGGTGATTAGCTGGCGCCAGTAGCACGTTAGCCTAGCTTAGTACAAAGATTCAAAACTGTAAAAAAAAATATATATATATATAATTTTTAGTTTTGCTATCAATGTTTCTCTCCTTATGCTGTAGCTTTAGCTTTTAAGTGAACAGACGGATTAAACTTTTACAAGAGGCCCATATTGTAACCCCCCCCGTTTGGGCAGGGCCGTGCTAGCTGTTTCCCCCTGCTTTCATGCTTGCTGCTGAGCTAACTTTCTGCTTACTGTAGCTTAATACTAAACGTGTGCACATGAGAGCGGCGTCAATCATCTCAAATAACTCTGGCAAGAAAACAAAATGTGAATTTTCGTATATGAAAAGGTATTCCTATGATTAAACATACACAGAGTGCTGCAGGGATGACGTATTTGTGTAGGCTAACCTGGAGGTTAGCGTTCCCTCATCAAAAAGCTGACGGGATTTTTCAATTCGATTTAAGATTATTGCAGGAAATAAACTCTGTGGCAAACACAAGCTTATACACGTTCTGTTCAGCAAGATAATCCTCACAAATGAGCGTAAAGCGTAAATGCAATCGCCAGAAGTGGAAAGCTTACATTAAGCTATAAATTCACTACAATGCGGTTGTGTGACTTCAATGTCACTGCCACTGAGCTTTCTACTTTTACCTATACTGAACGGACTTTATCACAAATTGGCCGATCAACAGGTTGAAAAGTTTGAACAATTAGCAACTAAAATGTTGTTACTTGCCATTAATGTCCCCATAAACCTCTTAAGTTTAATTTAAATTTTTTTTTGTTTAATTTATTTTAAATATGTTACTGCTTTAAAATTCACAAGTGGTGTATTTACTGACAACAAAGTGTAAAAGTCTTTTGAGCTTGTGCTAACCACAGACCTTATTTCGAGCATCAAACCGAAAACCCATTCAAAAAAACCCTGTTGACTTCAGGATGAAGCAGATCTGCAAAGATGCTGACGTATTTCTGGGTTATAGGGCAGATTCCTGCGGCACTATAGCCTACGCAATACATCCTGTCATATTCCCACACTCGAGTTCTAAGTGAGAATGCAGCTCTCGTTCAGGTTTGTTTCCTCTTTATTGTTCTATTGTTTGTCTGCAGTGTGACGCTGCACTGATTGCCTCATTTCGACACGTCTCTCAGTGCCAGGCAGTCTGTTTACCTCATAGAACATGTAGAAGGACAGGAGAGTGAGGCCCAGATTGTAGAGCACCAGGAGGCCTCTGCAGGAGTACGGCTGCCGGTGTTTCATGTACTTGGGCCCCATCCACACGATCAGAAGGTACATGACTGTGAGTGCAAAGGTTGGTGGGTAGTTGTCGAGCAATAGCCATCCTCGCACCCGCTGATCTGAAATATGGAGATAACGAGGCCGGTTTTTATCACCACTGAAGATCAAGAGGAGGCCGATAAGGGCGCCTCTTTTGGTTACTGCAGAAGAACCTGAGCAGTGCACACAGTGGGACGTTTGCTCAACACCTCGAAAGGTAAGCAGCAAAGAGGTGAAAAACCCCTGCAGAATTATTGTGCAAAGCACATACATGTGCATGCGAGTACAACATGTAATGACAGACTTCGGTCAAAGGTTTCAGGTAATGTTAACCTTCACCGAAGCGGTGTCTGAACTTTTGCAGTAATCGTTATATTGGCAGCATTTTGGTGGAAGACACACAGAGATAACAGCAGCACATTTAACATAGCCACAGGATGATAAGATGACCTTGGCTTACCTCGGGGACCCATCCATGTCTCGAAGTAAATGTTCAGTTTATGATTGAAGGTCTCCATTTGTCACCTGGCAACACAACGCATAATGTCAGCTCACTCACCCATTACATGTTTTACATCCATCACTTTTTTTTTACTGGCCACATGTGAGCAGATTGTAATGTGACATGAGGATTGTCTACACAAGCTTGTGGATGATTTGTTTCAGTTGTTTCTCTCTTTTTAGCTCAGTTCTGGTCTCCACCAGCTACTGAGGGAAATGTCCGACTGTTAATCTGTTAATCGATCATCTACGTTCACCAGCTAGTCACTCATTTTGTCTGGTTGTCAATTGGATATGAGCAGGTGGTGTACAGTCACTTCATCTTAGCTTTTTCAGTTGGGAAGAGCGGCTTGTAACAATGCTGATGATAGCGGCGAGAGAGTGGCTTGAGTTTCAAGCTGCTAAACCGAAACAAGCTGAAAGACGCTGAAAAGCTCAACAGAGCTGACGGAAACTACACAGTGGGGTGGTAAGTGCCTGTAGGTTTGTCATTATGAGTGACAAATTTGACGTTGTAACTGCTTTTCTTCCCACTGATGCTAGTCTGTCATTACATCCAATGTTAGTCTTTACACTCATCTGTGCTTTTGTCTTTTTGTGCTCAAACCAGTCCACCTGTGTTCTCTTATATGTCCGATGTCCCAATAACTGATCCTTAACATTCCTGTTTCAAACAACAACTGAAACGTGGCCAATCTGTCTGGGACCTAATGCAAGAAGCGAGGAGGCAGATGTGTTCGGACTATAACCAGATTTCTACTCAAGAGCGACTGGTTTATCGCTGTTCTCTGGCTTAGAGACCGTTGAAGATAATGACAATGTCTAAATGTGTAGATTTATTACCGCTGACGTCTCCCAGGTTTTTATAAAGGCAGAATCTCGTTTGCTGGCGCAGGCGAGCGCTGCTACATTCACTTTGACAAAAAAACCGTCTCTGAACCTTTTCGCGTCTTGCCAGAGCTGTCACGTTGCGGTGGTGCACTACGTTCACATCTGCTGTTGATCACGCTGTCCTTTGTGAGAGTCTCAAACACATTTGGCGTATCCAGCGCGTCAAAAAAGTTTGTTTTTCCTGCCCCCGAGGGTACTTTTTTTTTTCCATCAGCAAGTATCTGTAATTTACAATCCGACGATTCTGTTCCCGTGCTTGTGACATTCGGATGAACCCTGTGATATATAGCAGAAGTACTTTTAAATGCCTTTTAACAGCTGGATCATTCATCACACAGATACATTACTATAACCAGGTCCATCCACTCCCTACTAACAAACAGTCCAACTGAAAGAAGCACACTGAACGACATCATAGCCAGGGCGAACATGCGAAGTTGCACGAGGACATTTTTCAAAACTCACTTCCTTTAAATCATCTTGTGTAATGGCACTTATGGAGCTTTCTCACACAACTCTGGACCAGTCATCCTCCACATCCTCTGGTTTTTAAGGGTCCAATGATTGTGAACGCTGCAGAGCAAAAGCTTCCCAAATCCCTGCAGCTGATTTCCTTACTGTAAACCTGATAACGCTCAGGCAGTCTCTCTTTATTCATTATCACCCGAGAGGTGTTTGCACAACCCCTTGTGCCTTTGTGTTATTTGCGAGACCCTGCTGTATCACTGTACTCCCTTCACTTTGCACAAGATATCTCCGCATTCTTTTTACTTTCAGCGACATGTTTTCGAGCTCTACATTCAATCCAGTCCAATTACGTCACAGACAGCTGCACCGCTGGACGGTCCCCACACCTGCGTCCACAGCTGCAGAGATAACGTGACACAAAATACGGACCCTTGTCTGGTCTGTGATGGCCTCCAACAGATGCGAGGTAGTGTCCTGTGCAGTATATGTGCGGAGGGACCACGTGAGGGTCTGTACATCGGCCCATGTGCACGCATTCCTGAACTAAATTTCAGATAACATGCCTGATTTTGACCGATAACCTTGCACCTGGACGTGGACGGACAGAAATGTGAGCAGATCGATCAAATTTAGCTAAAGCATCTCAATTCAATCCGCGTGCTGCTCTTATATACAGTCATACGATACTGAAATATGACTAAAAGAACTGAGGGGGCGCACCAGTGACTTTGTTTACATGCATTCAGTACATTTCTTCTAAGCCACATGAAGAGATATTTACTTAAATCCTGGAAATAATTTTGAAATCTGAGTTGTGCAACAGCGTCCAAGGAACACATACTGTTTGTATTATGTAATAAGAGTGATGTCTGAATGACTTCCTTGCAAACATTGCACAATATGCACCCCATTTTATTGAACTTGGCACGCTTTGGCGAACGGCAAACTGGACAATATTACTGATAGTTGCATTTGTCCATAATCACTTGCCTACAGGACGAAATATGGCTTATTCTGATCAACCCCGGCGCAGTAATATCCGTGCTCTGATTATCAGAGACGCATTAGGCTGCACTGAAAAAAAAAAAAAAATGGTAATCTGCGAGGCCTTAATCAGAGCATGATGAGCCACAACAGGAGAGCATGTTAGCAGCCAGTTAGGGAATCTGTGCGAGCTCGAAGCCTTGCAGAGTGCATCTGAGCAATCACACGACGGGCTGGATCTACCTTAAACGCTATAACGCATCATCTGGACTCGCAGGGCGGGTTCGTCACTGCAGCTGAGGAGGATTTCGAACAGGGGTTGGGTGATGTGACAGTGTGTCCAACAAATATAAACATCTGTGCCATCAACACTTTTCTAGATTCACCGCTCAGAGTTTCATCCCAGTTAGCGGAACGTCTATTTGTCATATTAGATTTTATATCAACTGAAGATTCTATGTGTATCGCCCACTCCTAATGAGTCTAGAAAGCAGACAGGCAGACAGACAGACAGACAGACAGATAGATAGATAGATAGATAGATAGATAGATAGATAGACCACTCAAAAATGCTAAGTAATAAAGTAATTAAATGTAAATATCAAATATCTTAGATAAAAAACTGAACTAAAAATGATAACTAGGACAATATATATATATATATATTCTGTAAATGGTTAGTACCAAGTCTACTTTTTTCTGCAGGCTACATTGTATTGATATGCCATGACACCTCACTGGAATGGCTTGGATGAGTATTGAGAATAACTACACAGTGAATCTATAGACACACATGCATGTCATCCAACATACAGGTCAGCACACTGCAGAGATTCGCACTGAGACAAAAGAGAGAACATGTGTACAGATATGGCTCTCTGGAAGTTTCCTAAAACAACGTGCTTGTTCGTATCATCAGTCATACATGCAAAAATAAAAAAAATAAAAATAAAAAAAATGCTGAGACAGCAGCGAAAGCGACATTTAAAGTTGTCACCAGGAAGAACACAGGAAGTGAGTGTCAGTGCTGACCACCGATCAGTTCAATAACTACAGGCTGCGGCGTTCATCTCTTTGCGCTCACACATCCCGCCGCTGATGTGATGAGTGTGCAGGACTGCGATCGCGATGAACAAATAAAAAGGTGGGGTGTCGCAGCTTTATCGAATCCGCGTCCCGCTTCTCACCCATCGTATGAAAAAACAAAACAAAACAAAAAAAACTAATTTTCCATCGGGGTCACACGTGTGATGTTCGGCGCACTCCCCGCATCGGTCCGCCCGCCCGCCCGTCCGCTCCCGCTTCAACTACATCGGAGACGTGCGCTCGCTCGGCTCGGCTCAGCTGATGACCGCCGCGGTCTCATTACATCATCCTCTCATTTGGGAAAAAAACTGAAACTTCCAGAGAGGAAATAACATCATTGTTTATTTTTTTAAAAAAACAAAACAAAAAAAAACTTATCGCATCCTGTCGATCGCATCCAGCAGCCTAGAGGTCACCGCTTCAGCATCACCCAAAACTCATCGCTTACAGACGCCATGCGCGGCGCAACGTTAATCAAGGCGAAAAAACGACGGAAAGCCTTACCCGTGAAAAACTCCCCCCTGGCCGCCCCCCCTGCGAGAGCGAAATGTGGCGTGTGGCGGGTGAGGAGACGCGGCTGTGTGCCGCGGACTGCCTACCTTAGTCGAGGAGGGGAGAGAAAGCGGCTGTGTAACCTTGGCTGGCTGGCCGGTCTGAGCACAATGTGCAGCCTTGTCGCTCAGTGGAAAATAGTGGGAGGAACACGCAGACTGGCCCGGTGCCCTGCAGGAGAGTTGCAGCCAGGAGGTGACCCGGTGTGTTGCAAGCACACGCGCACGCACACACACACATGGCAAACACGGTGAAAAAAAAGATGACATCAAGGCAATCTGTGCAGGCCCGTGATTGCATTTTAATAGGATTCCTGTGAATAGTTAACCCGAGTCATACGCGGACAGAGGGGTGAGGTCAGCTTTTACGCGTTCCTGTTTGGACTTTCTGTGCGGTCGTCCCCGCGCTGTTCAAAGCTGTTTATCTTTGTGTGCGTTTTGAATGACGTGGGGATGCAGGGAGAAGAAGAAGAAGAAGAAGTCACACCCTTTACTGGAATAAAAGCAGCAATATGACATCATGAAGATACTCACTCAAAAGTAAAAGCCCCTTTTCAAGTAAAAGTGTGACTTAAAGGTGCGATATGTAAGTTTTGGTTAAAAACGTTAAAAAGAATTAAAGGGGCGCTGTGTAGTTTTTTGGAGAAAGACATTTTCTCAGAATTTTAATATTTGCAATATTAATGAGGTGGTAATACAAACTCAGAAATGTAAGTGAATAAACAAGCTGTTCTCAGAGGACAATAAGCTCCCCAGAACACTGTTTGAACGCTAGAACGGTGGCAGGGTCCGCCACATGTGAACAAAGTAAAACAGTATGAAACTGTGCTGTCCTTGAAGGTCAGTTTGTCCACTCGGTTTATTCAATCATGAAAACAAAGACAGCTTGTTTATTGACTTTGTTTATGCATCATCGTCGGGCAGCGGCGATTCTGATTGGTGCGTCTTTTAACTCAATTGACCAACAGAATGTGAAGAATGTGAAGAAATAACAGTTTTAACGTGAAGTCAAAGATGTCTGTGTACTGTGCTGCAGAGATTAACTTCCTCTTGCTTTACGATTATCGAAACATGCAGTCGCTCCAAATAGATGACAATGTGATGTATGTGAGTCACAACTTCGTGACTCCTTGTGGTGTCAGCTTCTGTAAAATTCACACAGATTCTTCAGAGCGGCTCTCCTTTCTGGCAGTTTGGCCGTTTGCCAGTTTATGGCTGTGATGACGGCACACGTGGACGTGGACAGGTCATCTTTCTTTTACGCTGTTCCATCTCAGTTCCTGTCAAATTCTGTGAAACTGACGAACTAGAATGCAGTGAATAAATACATAATTCCTGCACTTTTACCTTCTTAGGGGTCTTGCAGTGTATCGATTAGTAGCAGCACCGTGATCTAATTAGTTACACAGCGATTCCCACCCCTGCTTGTGTGACCTCCCCCTACCTGAGAGCTGATAGTCTGATGGTATAGCTCTGACCTTCGGAGGTGGGTGCTGACTAATGCCTGACCTCTCCTCCTCACGCCTCTCCCCCCTGTTCCCGCCTGAACGTGCCGTGTCATCCCCGGAGTCGCGGTCCTGTTGGGAGCCGCTGTGAATCACCTTGGTACTGTAATCCTGTCATCAAACTGGCCCCAGCACGCCCCCGGTCCTCCGAGCTCCCCTGTTTGTTTGGAGGATGGGTTTGACAGGTGGCCAATTCTTACATAACGCACCTTTACAAACAGCCAATACAGAAAAATGTCTTCTTTTAATGTTAGATTTTATCCTATATAATATTAGACCACTGTTACCGCTGTCATCTCCAGATGTCATTACTTTATTATCATGTAGTATTTGACTGCCGCCACTAGATACGTTTAAAAATATGTATCAGGAAATATAGAACAAAGTGGAACGAAATCTAGTTAGAATCTGAGAAGTAGGTCAGCAGATATACTGACACAGTTAGACAGCTAAGTTCCCAGTGCGGCGACAGTCTGCAGCTTCACCGGATAAGTTGTGGGTTAAGGTCGTGTCAGGGGCGGCGGTGAGGGAGCTCTGCTTGACCCGGCCTGCCCAAAGTTCTTACTGACCAAATCAGATCTCAAGTTCTCAAACCTCAAAGTCTCACAGCAGATATAACCGAGGTGTAAACAGCAAAATGTATGAATGAATCAAAGCTGCTTCAGTGTCAGGGTCCTGGCATTGTGCATGCCGGCTCATTGTGGAGGCTTACTGGGATACGTGTGTGAACGGAGCCATTAATTATATTAGCAACACCTGCTCTTCCTACAACAAGGCAAAATGCCTGATGTGAAAAATGCTCGTTTCTCCTCGGATTAGTGAGGACAGATGGCCGCACTAAAATTCACCGACCTGCTACGTACAGCATTTACCGTTTTTTTAAAAAAAAAAGTGTTTTCACGTCAAGCATCCAACCAGTTTTCCACTAACTTTTTTTCTGATTTTATTTTAATCAAGAGTCCAAATCCATGAAGCTCTCTTGCGCTCCCGACAGTGAACCCTTTCTTGGTCATTTTGGCGTTCTCATTCCCTCAGTATTCATATTGTGAGTCCAAGGGCATGTCTGTGCTTTAATTTCCTTTGCAGCCTCAAACTATGTCTTGTCTCTCCACAGGGTGGGTCTGTACCAGCCGTGATCATCATCTAGTCCAAGAGGTCAAAATGAGGTAGAGCTCGTATTTGTCACTGCGGCTCAGTATTATGTAAAGCTGTGGTTCAATACCACCATCTTGTGGATGAACATGTTCAGGTACTGGCTGTTGGACACATTTGTTATTTTTATTATTTAATTATTGTATATTATTACATTTTGTAAAGACAAAAAGTTGTGTTGAAATATATTGATACATTTTTGTAACATATACCCATAATTGTTAACGATTTGGAATTGGACTTTCTACGTGAGACCCTTCCAATAGATGAAGGTATATATTTTTTTCTTCTTTGAAATTACATTTTACCTTCCACAGAGCTTTTCACACCGCACATTCATAGCCCTGAGATATTTTAGCCCCTTTTAAATTACCTAAGCCCAGGGCTATATGGAACATGAGACTAATGTTTTTCATAAGCTTTGTGTTAAGTCGATTTTCACGACGCAGGGTTAGCGAGCCCTGGGCTAAAGCTGGGGTTGTTGGACCAGTTCGGAATGGGCCAGGATTGTGAAAATGCCTGGGGCTAACAGCTCCATTAGGCTAGGTTTAATGCTGTTTGCTAAGTACAGTGTGGAAAGCGCTCGAGACTTCCAGTAGGAGTTCCTTGTACCATTGTCTTGGTTAATCTAGCAGCTTGGCTCCAGGGATGGCCTTGTCAGCCTGTCTGTCAGTTGGTCTAAACTGTTAGATGAACTGCCATGGCATTTTGTACATCCTTGTTACCAGTGAATTAATTGCATTAACTTTGATCCCCTGACTTTTCATCCAACACCGTCACCGGATTAAAATGTTTGGCCAACAGTTTGGTTTATGAGCAAATACCTTCAAAACTCATGACATTCCCATTATAGTCTGGTGCTAATAGGCAAACATTAGCATGCTAACACACACTAAACAAAGACGGTTAACGTTATACTGAACATCAGCATGTCAGCGTTGTTTTGTGGACATTAGCATGCGTTAGCATTACGTTAGCATGCTTAGGTTAGCATTTAGCTCAAAGTAGCATTGTGCCTCAGTACAGTCTTGCAGAGCCGGTAGCATGGCTGCAGAAAGTGAAATGATGCTGTGAGTGGTTCAACCAGATATCGATGTATTCGGTCATAGGAGCTATGTTTCAGATAATGTAAGGGTGACATGTGGAGGAGTCCAGTTTAAACAGCTTCAAGTGTCAGAATCCAACCTTTGACCTCTTTGGGGGGGGGTTGACTTAAGGTTGATTAGTTTGTTGAGCCTCAAACAACATATTGAAGAAAATTAAATCTATTCCCTCTGGCTCATTTAAATAAAAGAGACGTCCATAAATAAATAAATTAGGTAATTGTAACAAACCTGACTTACTTACTTTTGTACAGATTTATTTGGAAGCAGCATCACATTGCAAACAATGGTTCACCATTTCCAATTGAATGCAACACTACCTTGATGTTCCCACTACATTGTCAGCAGAGCAAAGCAAACAGTTCTCTTAAAATGCAAAAAAAGAAAGAAAAGATCCCTAGTAATCATGAAGAAAGCTCATATCCAGCAAAAAAAAACAAGAACCCAAAAAACCCATGATGTTAATGTTTTAAAGAGCAGAGGTACAGTATTTACAGAACACAAGATTAAAAGCAGACTACTGTACAACCCTTTGCTACATTTACATTCTCACACAGATAGACTTAATTTCCAGAGAAAAATAAATACACATCTGATTTCTATTACACAACCTTTTGCATGTCTTAACCCTATTAAAATAATTTCGTAATCATAAAAATCTGATACAGTATATGTACATTCATCTGATGCAAATGTGTGTCTCACAACACACACACACATGCTGCTTTGCATTCTCTTAAAATTGGACCGCTTTCATTCCGAGCCTCACATTTGGTCTTTCTTTACATGCGCGTTTGTATGCTGACGATGCATTCCTACAGCGTTCTCATTTGAACTTGTTGACTGGGTTGCCGATGAGCTCGGGGCACTGCTCCTCGCCTTTTGCGATCTTGTCGCACTTTCGGAACAGGTCGTAGTTGATCTTGTCAGTGATGACGCTGTCCTGCTTATACTGCGGGTGCTTGGCAACAAATTCCCTCATCCACTTGGCCATGGTCATCAGTTCGCCTGTTTCAGAACAGCAAAATTAAGAGTCAGTTCAGGGTTTAAGCTGCATAAAGAGAAAGTCCGTTTTGGCTTATGACAAAGGTAAGTTTTGTCCTTGAATGGAAATTTACCTGAGGCACGTTTCTTGATGAGCTTCAGATAATTCAAAATAGTGCACCTGGTGTCCACATCAACTTCCATGTTTTCCAGATAACAGTTAAGGATCGGGATGAGACCTTGGAATACTCCCTCCTGGTGATTAAAAAAGAAAACAGTGATTGTTAGAGGGCTTGAAACAAGACTAAAAGTCTACAGCCATACTAGCAGCTCTGTGAGGCTGCACTTTGGCACAGCTGTGATTTGTGATAAATATTTATAAAAAGGCATTCACACGACGTCAGCAGAATTTGAGGGAAAAAAAAAAACAACCTCTCATTATTCCACCCTGGGAGTATTAAAACTTTTTTCCAAGATGATTACAAACACTGCTGACCTTTTAGTCACAGCACTTTAACTGCCCAAATTAGCTACCTTTTGTATTCTAGATATGAGCAGTGGTATATGTTAACACAGTCAACCCAGAAAGAATAAACACTTCATAGAAACCCTTTTAACTGAATCGATTCCATCAGTGTTAATACTGGACACTATTTAGACTGCCAACAATAGTTGCTTTGAAGCCATTTTGCCACCAGTTTATTCACACTTCTTCTTCTAGTCCACTTGGTGAACTACAGAAATTCCAGACATCTCCAACTCTGAATTGGAGACTGACCTTAATAGTTTTCGTTTAAATTTAGGTCGCTTTAAATATGGTCTAATTTCTGAAAAGAAATGTGGTGTAAAAGCTTGACGTTGAAAACTGACGCTAAACTGCATTCCTGGATTTAAAAGTGGAATAATACCCCCCCAAAAAATACTCAATATGAGGGACATTTAAAGTTTTGAATGAAGGTTCTGTCTTAAAGTTTGAATGAGTAGATTAGAGCTGAACAGGCTATGAAATAGTTGGAAAAGTGAGAAAGGGAAGAAGAATGGAAAACAGCTGGAGGCTAAACTAGATTGCTTGACTAATGGCATAACTTCGTGTGAATACGCAGTTAAAGGAGTATGAGCTGCAGGGAAAGGGTCAAATAAGTACAAATGAGATTTAAAAGTTGAATGAAACTCACATTTTAAGGGTTTGAATCGAATGCATGAACAGATCAGAATTGAAAAAAAAGCGGGAAAGGGATGAAGGATGCAAGACATAGTGCAAGCTAGGAGCTAAACTGCATTGCTGGTTTTAATTTGTATGGAGAAGCAGCTGAAGGAGTACTCATATTTGAGAGACTGGAAATGAGTCTATTTGCTATGAATGGGACTGAGAAGTTGAATAAATAACCGGAGGGACAAAGGATGAAACACAGTGTAAGCCGGGAGCTAAACTGCATAGCTGCCTTAACGTATGCAGAAGAAGCTGAAGGAGAATGAAGAGTTGAAAAAAGGAAACAATATAATGTGAACATGGCATAACACCAGCATGGCAATCTGCTCAAAATGCATGTTCAACAGGGATAATATTTACCACATTCATCATTCAAAGGTAGTGTGTCACAGAGCTAACAAATGCTAATTCGTGCTGATTATAAAGTACAGCTAAGGCTACATGAAAACTCAGAGGATCACCAAAGTCAGTAAGATTCTTCCTCTGGAGACCATGAATGTCTGTACAAAATGTCATGGCAAATCATCTAATAGGGCTGACATAGTTATCCATTGAGCCACACTGCTAGCCTTAAAGATCAGTGGTGCATTACAACACTCACCTTTCCATTGATGATGGTGTCAATGCTCATCAGCGTGTACTCCTCATTGCCGCCATCATTGGCACCGTCGGTCTCCAAGCCGTTCTGAGCAGAGGCAGTGCCATCAAGGACCGGGTTGCAGCCTATTGGTAGACAATACAAATGCATCAGCCGCTCCCATCTGAGGCAGTCACCATAAACACCAACCTAAAACCATCACCGTCTGTTTCACCCACCTTTATAGATGTCCTTTCGGAAGTAAAACATGCCCTCCTGGACAGCGTTTCTCTTCTGTGCAACCTTCATGTTTTCATCAACCTAATGACAGACAAGTGGATCAGAACACTGTGTGTATCAAGTGTCACTCTTCATTTACGTAATATCGCTTAACATTTTATAAAGAACTAGAGCTTTGTGGCTGGTTTTACCTTTGACAAGGGGATCAGAAAGTCCAGTTTATAAGACAAGATCACTCTGGTGAGCAGGACCACAAAGACCACGTATGCAGCGTTTTCAAAATCAGTTAGCTGCACCTGAATCACAAAAGGAAAAATAAAAACCCAATCCCATTTACTGTATTAACAGTCCATGTTATCCTAAAAAACACAGATTAAAAGTCTAAGTTAATTCATAATGAAGTTGGCTTCTACCTCCATGGGGCGGAACTCAACTCTCCAGCCGATATCAGAGTTGGGAGGTGGAGGTTTGAACCTCATCGTCTGCCAGTTGGTTGACTGCAGGTTCTGCAAGAACATAAGTTTGAGTAAATACAAGCCTGTTTTTTTTTTTTAACACATGGATGACTTTCTTAAAGGGATACAGCAAATCTCACCTCGAAGTGATCAGACTCGTTTTCATCGTCCAGGTGAATTTTCTCCTCAAAGACGGAGAGCGGATCTCGGATGAAGAGGTGTGCTATGTGTTGCGCCAGCAGCTTGTCAATTCCTGCACACAGAAAGCTCATTATTCTTTACCGCACCAGCATCTGTAAGTGGATTTTGACTGTGAAGTTGAATATTTGTCTTTTATTTAAAATATTTCATGTGTTTCTCCATTTTTCTAAGTTCATACCTGCATCAAGCAGCTGCTTGTTGATCTCCTCGTCTATCGTCAAGTCAATATCATTGTACTTCTCACTGCAGCTTGACAGGTAGCTGTCAATCGAGTCATACCTCGACTTGAAGATCCTGTATTTGTTGTTTTTCAACGGCTTCAAAGGAGACAAAATTCATACATTATACTCAAACTAAAAACCTAAAGCAAGACATTTTTACAGCGATGTGTAGGTGGTGCTTTTGCCTTTGGATTGAGAAAAGTTTGAAGACGAACAAAGTAAATTATGATCTGGTCTATGGTGGCATTTCTCTTAGTAAACAATAAGAAGCTCAGGTGACTGAGAGACACACCTTGAGGCCACGTTCCTCCTGTGTCCTGTCATCCACCGAGGCAGAAATGACCCCCCAGCGACAATCGTTATCTGACACAAAGCCTCTGTAGAAGGGTGAGGCCGCGCTCAACGCCATCTGGAAAGAGCCAAAACAGTATTCAGTAGAGACTGACAAAATAAAAATAAAGCCACAGTCTAGTCTATGAAAAACATGAAGGTTTGTTGGTCTGTTTTGACCTTTTGAACATAAATATCTTGCATATTTCGGCACAAAACTGCCAAAGTCTGCTTTGTTCCTTTCAAAATATTTTATTGGGTTAATAGATAATCAGTTAAATAATAGTTCGGGTTACATATTAATCATAATATATGACCGGAAGCTTTATTTATCTACTCACCACTATTGGGCAGAATGTTGCTAGCTGGTCGTAAAGGTATCTTGCCTCATCGATGCTGCAAGCTTGGAATGTGACCTGCAGACGTGTCATAAAAAAATAGGCTGAAGTACGTTCATAAATCACTTAACGGGATTGTAAAGTTGCGGTCACACAAAAGTCAAAACAGTCTAGGTGACAATATTGTTATCACATCGTTGTTCAAGGCAACAAAAACTGGGATGATCAGGCGTTTTTTTTTCAGTACCTGCAGACAGCAGTTTCCCATGCCAAAGCCCATGGCGTCCATGTAGATATGATCAGGCAGAGCTGCCCTCGCTGCCTCGCCATCATCCTCAGGAAACTCCTCCACGAATGGAGACGGGGTGCACTTGTCTTTGAAGACTGAAACACGAAAAGGAATACAGTCATATTTAAATTGAAAAATTATGTCCATCTGTTTTGAATGTACTGTTAATTTTTTATATCATTGAAAAAGGAAAGAAAAGATCTGCGAAGGGGCGTATTTGATTGACAGCAGCTGCCATATTGCTTAAGTGCCCGAGCAACACTGAAGAGAAAAACAAAGCAAACAAAATTGCGCTGTAGCCGGCATATCATGGGCAGACAGTGTGTAGCTACTGCTGTGACATTTCTCTCCCTGCTGAATGTTTGCTGTGTGTCTCGTTTCAACCAGTTTAGTTGCAGACAAGATGTGTGTGTGCTCATTTGGAATAGTAGGATAGCTAAAATGGGATGCTATCGTGTTTTGAAGCTGCCTGGCTGATCTGCCGGTTTATGTAAAGATTTGATCGGCTGTATCAAAATAAGGTAGTAAAATCATAATAACCAAAAAAAAAAACCCTTTTAGTTTCAGCTTCTTCTCCTAAAAAAGGAAAACACAGCTGTTTAAAAAGGCAAAATAAAAGCATTTTAAATTCAGTTGGACTTACTCGGTACGTTAATCACGACTTTTTCTCCTCTTCTGTGACGTATGTTTCTGGTAAGGGTGCTGAAAAAGCAAATCCCCACATACAATCAGTCATGTACGACATTCACAAACGCGCTTTATCATAGGAGAATAGTTCAATGACGGGAACAAGCACGTGGATCAACAGCAAGTTTAAAAAAAAAAGTGAACATCACAACTACATACTGTAGCCTGACGAAGCTGAAATGTAAAGGCCGACGACGACTTTGAGCTTTTAAAAACACAAAATCAGCCAATATAAACACAAACATATGACAGGATTAATGAATTATCCCTTTACTTATGAGATGTTTTTGCTCATCGCGACCAAAAGTGTCAAGAATCCAGCAATTTATCAGTAAACTGATATGGTTTACCAACCAAAACTCTATCAGCGCTGCAACCACACACGCACACTGTCACACCATAATGAGAACCATCAGGCCTACCTGAATCTTGGGTGCGTGTTGATGGCTTCATCTGGGAAAAACAATGACTTGGACACTCCCTTTTCAACAGGAGTCGGCCGGTGCTCTGGTTTGGTGAAACCTGGGGTACCTAACCTAAAAGAAAAGACGACAACATACACAACTATTACACACCTGCAACTAAAAAACTACTGCAGCCAGTCATCATTCATTCAATTTTTTTCTGAATTTACAGATACATCTTTTCTTTCATATTTGTGCTGTTGCACTTCATGTTAAATACTGTAAACTAACCCAATTCATCAAATTGATAAGATTAAACATCCTGTATACAACTCTTAAGAGTCTTTTTCACACTAAGGACAAAGTTTGTTTTTCTTTTGTTCTCATCTCCACTGACAAATATTAAAAGAGGGTTAAAAGTACATTGGGAATGAGGTGATGGTGCAGAGCGTTTCATTCTGGTTGAGGACGGACGAGGCCTCTCGTCGTCTCTTGCCCATGTTGCCCTCCACAGTGTTGAACTCTGACATGGTCCCGCCGTACGGCTGCCCGGGAGTTCCCTCAATCATGTAGCTGCCATACTCCGGTCTCCAAAGCGTGGGGTGACTGCAAACACAGAAACAGTGTTGAGAAAAACATTCTGCTTTAGCGGGCCGTGACAGCACTTCCTGGTCTCAGGATCACGATGACCTTTCTGATTAAACAAACTCTCCCCTTTATCGTATGTCAGCCATTATCTTGGCGAGGCGAACCAACGCGACGTATTTGTGCTCCGGAGCGTGCTCTTTGGTGTGTGCGACAGAGGGGCAGTAATGAGGAATGCATCGGCTCCACTATTCCCACTGTCACTGGTATTTCCCCTGGGTTGAAGTTGGCTCCACAGATTTAGGCCGACGTAATGGACAGCGGGCTAGCATAACACTCACAGGCTTGTGCAAACACATTTACGCTGCCCCCAGAGAATTCTTCCCAAAGAAATGTTACTACAGTTTAGGCATGCAAACGGCATTCCCAGGAGAGGCTCGGATTGTTATCACTGACAGATGTCCTGAGGCCAAATATCCTTTCCACCTCCACCTTCCACCTCTGCATTTTAGACTTTAAAGTGATTTATCTGGAGCACTTTTGTTAAAGTTATTATAAAATTTAATATTTCAAAAAAATGTAACCATCTAAACAACCGTGCAAAGACAAATGGGTTTTCTGTTTGTTATGCTTATTGTAGAGTCCATTAACATGACTTTTTCTCTTAAATTCATAAGCAGCCCAAGCTCAGAACGGACACTATCAGAAAAACTTAATTTTTGTGTTCACAGCCTTCAAACTAAACTCTTCTATCTGTGACATTATCTTTGATCAGAGAGGATTTCAGCTATTATTTTCATAATGAATGGATGAATTGTTCAGGCTATACAATGTAAAAAAAAAAAAAAAATCTGTGAAAGATTTGCTTATCATCACAATTTCTCTGAGCCTAAAGTGTCGTCTTCAAATTGCTCCTTTTTTCCTTACAGCCCAAAACCAAAAGACTTTTCATCTACTATCATGAGTGACAAAGAAAAGCAGCAAATTCTTACAAGTAATAAGATGAAACCTGCAAATGTTTGACATTTTCAAATCATTGACAAATCAAAAGATACAACTATGTGGAGGAATAAATCAAGGGGAACTGAAAGAAGCTTGGAGCCAACACTTCTCTTTGTGGCAGAGCTGAACTCGGTCAGAGAGGAAACCGAAGTGTGACAGAAGGCCACCGTGACTAAGAGACAAAAGCACCACATCTGTAAATCAATCCTTAATGATTGACTGGGAGAATGAAGGACAGACCATCTAGCCTAGTACACAAAAATGTAACCTTTTGGCCTGAGGACGAGCACTGCGTAGAGTGCATACTTCTGTCAAAGCCCAACAGTCCCCTTTAACTCAGTCTCGATCCAGTTTTGACTAGGCTCTGTATCAACCTGATCTTTCTTCCATCAAGATCAAGACTGCCCAGTTTCACCACAGACACGAAAGAAAATGAAAGTTTATCGAACAAAACTGGCCGATTTAACAAAAACTCCGCAGTGACTAATCGGTGACTCACATCTGCTTTGGGGTGTTTTGGCCCAGTACTTCTTGCGGAATGCAGCCAGTCAAGTGAGGGTGGATGTGCGGCAGACATGAATGGCCCGCTTCAGGTTCTGCCACAAAATTTCAAATGGATTCAGATCTTGAATTGTTCTGGGCCTCAGCCATTCCTGGGCCTCAGCCATTCCTAGGCCGTTTTGCTGAATTTGCTTCGGATCATTGTCATGTTGCATGACACATTTTCAGTTAAGCTTGCGACTCTAGGTTGTGTTCCCAGTTTTTACAACATTCCTCAGAATTCATGATTCTTGGGCCTATTTGGCGCCGTTTAGGCCTCAAGGATGAAACGCAGGCCCTGATCTCAACCATGACACCACCATGTGCCACTTGTGGGAGAAGGTTCCTCTGGTTGCAGTCAGTGAGAACTGTAAAGTGTGTCTTGTTTGACGGTTACATTTTGGACTCTTGGACTTGCAGAAAGCTTCAGGTTTCTCCAGGTGTTCTATCGAAGAGTTGAGACAAGCAACTTTGTTCTTTTTTCAGGTGAGAGGCCTCTTCTGAGGAACTCCACGCATTTTCTTCTGATTGTGAAGGCCATGCACATAGTGCAGCAGAGAGGCGTGCTCACGGGCCCCGAGGACTGGTATGTCAATCATCTCATGTAATGTGAATGAAGAATGAACGCAGACTTTGACAGTTGAAATGACCGTCCGCAGCGTATGGGTTTGTATGCAAATTCAGAGTGTGGAAAACATGGTGAGGCGGGGCTGTTTTACTCCACCCGCCCCAGCTGTACTCTATACCGGAGGCTCCCGGCACTTTTTTTTGCTTGTGACTCCTTAATGTTAAGCTACATGTAGTGTGTGAGCTTAGCTGCAGACAGATACACACATGAACACACATGACCAAATGTATGATCACCTCCAGGCTTATTATCCAGGAGATAATACACCTGGAGGGCTACGATTTATCTTGGGATACTTGCGTTACTCAATACAAATTGTATTAAGGTTTTTTTTTCAAATACAGCAGTCTATTAAAGGGATGGCACACCGATGCATGCGTTTTAAGCGTGTCGGCAGAGGTCTGCTATTCCAGGGTGATGTGTTTTCATGTGGGTGTCGTCGCTGGAGTTAGAAAGAGAAATGCAGAAGAATCACATGGTCGACTATCGAGCAGCTGAACAATATTAACTCTGCCTGTACATTTTACTAAAACAACCCCTCGCTGAACAGCTGCAGCATGTGTAGTCCACCTAAAAATAATATCGACGTTTATTTCTCATGATTCTTCTATCCAGGAGCCAAAATAAAACGATCACGCGGGTGTGTCGCGATGACAAAACAAACACCGGTGTAAGTGACCCTTTTATAGAGTTTGAGCCTACTTTTAACGGCGCATGACTTACTAGGCCAAGGTTTAATACAACCAAAAATAATCTTAATCACAGCCACCCACTTAATGGCTCACTATGATCCAAAACAAACCATTAAACAAACACGGCAACAGTGCTGTTGCTGTTTTTTGTGGCGCCCTTCCACGACATATTTGTGAACGTCCAGTAAGAGAGCTTTCACTTTAACCATACGGGTCTTAAACAAATCAAACATGCATTTAGAGGGAGGAAGGAAACAAAGGCGAAGCCAAATAGAATCAAAATGATCGGAGTAAATGATGGCTTCCCTCCTGCAGACTATGCAGCAATTGTTGGTTTCTGTTTGTTAACACATCATTCAAAAGGTGCATATCAAGCGATTCAAAATAACCTGTACAAATACCTTTAACCCCACACAGTAAAAGACATTAATTTAAAATGTCATGTTATATGCTGAACTGCATGTCCGGACATGTTCTGGTCAGGGCTTCCTTACTTTGGGTTGATCTTTTCACCCTGGTCCTGGAGAGTGTCCAAAACATCTGCGCCGTTCAGGACAAGTCGAACCTTTTCATCCTTGTCGTCCAACTCCAGCAACATGTACTCGACCTATGAGTAAATAATCAAATCAAATAATCAAAAGACAAACAGGTGAGAACACTGTGCTGCTTTACGCATAAACACATATTCTTATCTCTTAAATCAGGTTGTCAATCAACGCTAGACTACGTTTTCAAGATCGGACCGGGTCGCCATCACATCAATTCCAATTCATCAGTTATGTTTCCTTGACTTTGACTCTGCTACCCTGTAATCCCCTGTCTGAAAGGGGGATTAATCTATAACAACAGCATTCCACATTGTTAGAAATGAAAACACTTTGTCCGAGCTGTAGCACACTGAAGTTTTGTGGACTGGTGGCGGGCAAAAAAAACCAAAAAAACCCTAAAAACTGGTATGAAGATCTGACTGAAAGAAAAGAGCCAAGCCCATGTGTTTTAACACAGTGTGTAGCGGGCTTTAAGGTAATGTCTGCTCACCAGGGAGTGTCCTAAATACGTAGAAGTATTAAGTAAGACAGGTACTTGGAAATGTAATGATTTACATACTTAAAATGAACTTTTATAGGGCAGCTGTTTCACATATACCTTAAGCTAGTGGATAACCATGTTTGAGCATTTTCAAAAAACAGAACAATCTTATTGTTTTGACTCATACTCTTGTAAAAACGTTTATAACATGTAATAATTACACACGATTCTGTTTTCATTATGTCCAGCAGTAACCACCAGGTTTGACTCTTCCCAGCTAACATTCAGACATTATTACATTTTGTACACTGGAAAAAATGTCAGTAACAGCGACATGGGTACATGCAAATATCCACACAATATTTAAAGTCGCAGATTTACATGAGCTAAAGGTTGATGTTTGTTGTTTTCCCCTTCAGTGACAGTAAAAACAGCAGGGCTGGAAAGCGAAACTGAACATTAAAACTGCCAATATTGCATCATGCACAACCACTATGACCGACACATCAGCAGGCAGACGCAGAACTTATTTTCAGCATATTGTTTCATTTTAAAAGCTCGTTTCTTACCTCGTCGCCCCATTTCAACACATCTTTCTGACGCTCCTTCACTTTGTTGTAGATGTTGAGGAACTGGATGATGCCGTGCTTTCTCACATGGTCGGCGTACTTCTTGGTTTCTTCCCAGTTCAGTGGAGACCCCTGTGACAGTAAACCCATCGCACACACACGCTGCTGGAGGTGGAAAACTGACGGCTTGTGTCTTTATCAACTTGCACGCCGAGCGTTAGCTAGCTAGCTAGTTTGTCCAACCGGTGCGGAGCTAGCATGAAGTCCCGGTGCAGACAGACGGCAGAACCAGGGGATTCTTCCGGTGCTGTCAGAGGGCTCGCGGGCTGAGTGGCAGAGTCTCTTGGTGCTGTTAAGCGGCGTGCCCTGTCGGTAACCTTAGCTGGGCATCCAGAGGAAGCAGGCCCCTGCTCATCACTTGCTAATGTCTGGTTAGCTCGGTAATGCCCACCCGAGGGCTGACTGGCCGCTCCCGACGAGTTAGTGGGTACCCTGCCCTCAAAGCTTTGGCTCGGTTAACGACCGAGGACTGAGCCCGTTAACGTGCAGTTCTGTGATGGAATGACAGCGAGGTGAACCGGTAGGTAGGTCGGTGCCGCCAGACCACTCTGCTGCTCTCAGTCAGGCTGTGTTATACATATGTACGCCCTCCTGGCTCCACACACGTGATAACGGCAGGCGGAATGTAGAGCGGGGTGACGTCACCATGACTCAGCAGTCTTCGTCGCTCGGCTCCTCCCACTGACCTGTCGATCAGAGCAGGTAGCTATAGAGATGATACCTTCAAGTGCTGTCGGAAGTAGCCGCACACTAATGGGACGGGAGAAATCACATGAAATGTGGAGACTTGCTGTAATGGCAGTAAAGAAGCAGTATTTATTTTTCATGGGTCCGTAGCTTTCATGTAGCTATGGCTTGATTATTCTGTATAGTATAGATTAATAGTTTTCTCTTTTTATTTTCCATTTTACCTCTAAATATTAATTCTGGGTTAAAGACAATGCCCTAAAATAGCATATTGTTTCTGTTATATTTTGTCTGTTATGTTGTCCCACACCCAGCAAGTCAACTTACATTGATACAGCAGACAAAAGTACAAAATAATCATATTCTCTCAATTATCAAAACCGTTGTTGAATACTAATCTGTTAATTGACTAATCAATTAATCAATAAATTGTTTCAGCACTATTTGTAACTGTTGACTCCTTGGATTAGATATGTAAAATTAGGCTGAATTTACTCAGACTTTGTTGAAAATTTGGAGAAGAGATAAATGTATGACTTTAAGAAAAACCGAAATGTTCTAAATAATAATCAGAGACAAAGTCTTTGTTTGAGCTAATCTGCCTCCACAAGGAATTTACTGCTTGTAGACCCAGGAGGTTAAATTCTGTGAAATCAAATCAGTGCTAGGGAAAAGAAAACCAAACTAATTTAGGACACATTATGTACGATTTCTTGTCCCCGGCTTGCCCTTTTCTGAAAATCAAACAAAGCTATTTACTTGCAGGGTATCTTATCAAATCATTTCCAAACCACAGCATTAAAATGAAAGTCATGTTTACAGCTGAAGTGGGGCAATAACTAGCTTATTGGACTACAACATGGCCTATTCAAAAAAGTGATTGTAATAATGACACAGCACTTGTCTTTCAAAAGGGTGTGTCAACCGCACACGTTTATGGGTCATTGAACTTCACCTTCGTCTGTCCTAAATAAAGATGTGGTCTTTTCTTTTCATTTTTTCGGATGTACATTAGACTGATTATTGACATCCTGTTTGATAGTTTTTCTAAATTTGTCATGTTCACTTTATTCTCTATTTATGCATTTTGAGTCCAAAAATACAACAGTTGGAGGTTTGTTGAAGTAAAGATTAAATAAAAAAGAAAAAGAAATTGTTGGTATTCTCATCTACAACGTCCAGTCGTAAGAGCCTACTACTCAAGAATTCTTCAGGACTGTGGGTGTACATTGATTATTGATTGATAGTGCACTCCCTCAGACCTGAGAGAAAGACCACACTAAAAACATAAATATGGAAAATCTCTAGTGTGAATTAACCAAAACTGTTCAAACCTTTGCAGAAGTTTTTGTGTTGGATCCCATCACTTGTATCGAGAAGCTGGTCAAGAAAGTAGGTTTTCAGTTATATATTCATATATATATTCAGTTATAACTGGGTCACCGACTTTATGTCAGTTCCTTCAATTTCACTCACTGTATAATGTTTGGCTAACAGAATAAACTTGACGATGGTACACGCCTAAAGCCCTTTTTCCTGGCTCTCGCAGCATTAAGTATGTTTACCGTGTAAATGAACAGGCTGTAACCCTCGTCACAGAGCTAAAAATGTGGTTTTACAGGCATTCATTATGGTTGACAACAAATTAGAGGCAGATTAAAAAGATAAGTGTAGCCGCAGGATTACTTACTCGATGCCTGTGGGTTTCGAATGGAATTTTCATGATCTGGTTTTAACACGAACCTGTCATCTTCTCAAATTTGTGCAAAGACTTAAACATGTGTAAAGATACATAATAAGTAGGCAAATGTTTGAGTCTTTTTGCAGGACATTTACACACCCTTTGACAACAATGATGTGGGATTAAAGATAGGAAGTCAAAAGTGCATACCTCATGATTCAAACGGGAAATGGAAATTAAGCCCTCCAAATGGCCTCATCACTATGGCCTCCTGGTCCAAAAATACTGCAGTGGACACCATGCAAAACTGCGGAAACTTAATCCGTACATTGCTGTTACCACGGCAGGTTGACACTTTTGAATAACATAAAACCTTATGCCAGTATCAGTGGTACCTTGGCCTTTAAATACTTTCCAAAAAGAGTAAAAGGCACCAACAAAAATGTCAAAAAGATGTGATTTGAGAGCAAAAACAGCACAATAATCTTGTGTACATGCAGATTTCTTCAAATATGGTGGTCAAAAACATGAACTAGATTTTTTTTTAAATAGACTCACAAAATAACATTATTATGAATAAAGTGACCGAGGCTCCGAGTATAGCTTACACTTCATCTCTTTAATTTAAAAACAAACAATAAATGTAAAAGACATGAGCAGTCAGGGAATTCATGAGTACTGACCTCCAGGAAAGCTCAGGCTGACAACATCACTCCCGAGTTATATTTTTCTTTTTCTTTTTTACAAAATAGTTTGTTTTCTGTCACACCTGAACCCATTCAACCGTCATCATTCCAACATTTTCCCAACAGAATCCCGATACGACCACCCAACATACTGCTGGATACTGTACATCAGATGCATGTGGAGAAGCTGCAGCATGACTGCGTGGCGTGTTTGAACACTAATGACAAGCACCTACTCCTGGTAGGTGGTGACAACACTTATTTCAGCTCCAGCTCATTATTCTGTTCAAGTATCTGAGAATCACAGTAGCTTTAGTCACGACAGACACGACTGTCTCAAAACTTCACCTTCACTATTAATAACTGTTATTGATTACTGTGTTATTAGTATTTTTAATTTTGTGGCACTGGGTTAAAAAGACAGATATGTTAGCAAAGCAGCCTTCATATGTGCTTTTCATAGCTTTCGTTTGAGTTTTAAATAACATTACAGAAAAAAGGGTTTATGAAATTATCTGAACGGAATTGGCCCCAAAGGTAAATTTCTGTCTAAAAATGATAAAAATGGCTATTGCTTTGTCTCCATCACAAACTTTGTCTGACCTCATGCCATTTCTACTAATTAATGTCCGAAAATACATTTCAAGGCTTCTGAATTCTGCTTTCAAATTGTTCAATTTGCTTCTAATTAAAGGAGTTTTTACAAGAAATTGTAAAAGAACGCTGTCCCAAATTTGTAATGTAACCATTTTACTCATTTTGCTCATTTTAATGTCGATCACCATTTAAACTGTGCATCCTAGTCCTGAAAAAGGTACGATTGGTAGAGTTTAGAACCAGGATTTCTGCAACAGAAAAGCCGGAGACATTTAGATATGTAAACTACTTCGTTATCATCATCATCATCATCATCATCATCATCATCTAAACCCTTATATACTGACTGGTGCAGAAGCCACTGAACTGGCTCTGGACTCTCGTGTTTTCCTTGTGGGGATGGTGACAACACAGCATGAAATGCCGACTGTAGCTTCTGGCAGCTCGTCATCCTCAGTCCATTCATTGAGGTCAGGGTTGTAAACCTGAATGCATTTCTTGTACTTCTTCTCGCCCTCGTTCCAGCCCCCGAGGAGATACACCTTGTTGTTCAAAGTGGAAATACCGGCTGTGCTCACTCCTGTGTGAAGAGGCGTGCAGTAGCTCCACTGCCCGTTGCTGGGGTTGTAAGATTCGACAGCGAGGACATCCACCCTCTCCCCGCGACCTCCCAGCTGACTGCCACCGATGACGTAGGCTCGGTCTCCCACGGTGGCGGCGCAGTGCCATCCTCGGGGTGTGCTCAGACTGTTCTTATCCTGCCAGGTGTCGGTGGAGGGGTCGTACGAGCACACGGCCCTGGAGTAGGCGTTGTTGATGTAACCTCCCGATACAAGGATCTTGCCGTCGATGATGGAGCTGCCGTGGCAGCAGCGGGGCACCTCCATGGGAGCTTTCATCTGCCACTGGTTGGAGGAGGGCACATAGCATTCCAGAGAGGCCTGGACACCGTCGGCATTTCGCCCTCCAACGGCAAACAATAGGCCGTTGAAGGTGTTGAGGCTGAAGTGGGTGCGCCTCTGGATCATGTTGCTCAAGTGAATCCAGTTGTTGAAGCGTGGGTCATATCTAAAGAATGTGTGAGAGAGGGGGCATTTATTTTCTGATTCTACACAAACTAACACATTCCAAATTAAAAGCACAATTAGCTCTTACCTGCAGAAGTTGCTGACCGCATGTTTCGCCTGGTTCCTTGCATCATTCTGGTCCTCACCACCTGCCACGTACAGGAAGCCATCCAAGACCGCCACGCACTGGTTGAAGCTCTTTGCCGGCATTTCTGTCAACTTATTCCACACGTTATCTGCATCTCTGTAGAGAACGTCTTTGCTGAGAGATTTCTCTGTCAGGGCAGGGCGTCCACCGACTGTGAGTACCACCTTGAGGCCTCCGCGTACCTTTGTTCTGCGTGACTGGAGGATGTTCTGTTGGTATGGCAGCAGATGGTAATTCATGGCGTCAACAAGGAGACGGTGGCACTCGGAGTCTTGCATCATCCTAGGCACACTCTGGACATGATTCACCAGGTCTTGGGCAGAGATAGTGCCGAAGCGGATGTGAGTGAGCAGATCTGCCGCGTACTTCAACCTCTTCTCGTCGAAGTCCAACCATTTCATGGCGATCTGGAAGGCTGTGATCTCGGAGGGAAGCTGCAGGGAATCATCCGAGAGGAAGTCGCTGATCTGCTCGTAGGTGAGCTTCAGGAACTGCTCCATCTCAGAGAACTCAATGAAGTTCTCGCGCATGAACTTCTGCGACGCCTCCTTGGTCTCTTTCAGGTCATAGGCATCGGCAATATTGGCCACATACATGCAGTTCTCCACGCTGAGCTCCTGCATGAGGAAATCACTGCACATCTTCACTAAGGTGTTGATCTGCAGCAGCATGGCTGCAGCGATGGTGCTGCCGATGCTGTACAGAGACAGGGTCAGCTTTCCAGAGTAGGCATATGTGATTGCTGTGGCGAGGCCGACAGGTGACAGGTCGTTCAGGTCGATCTTCTGGAGGGACGAGTCCTTCTTCAAGATGTTGCGAATGTACTCGCTGCAAGAGGCCATGACAACCTTGTGGACATCGAATGACTTGGACTTGGTGGAGACCGTCAGATCGCAGAGGAAGCTGTCCTGCCTCATGGTGCTCAAACCTTCCAGGAGGTTCGGGGCATACACAGAATCAGTGACTTCAGTCGAAATGCAGCTGAAGCCGTTTCCTCCCTCTAACAGGGTGTTCAGCCCGTTGATCTTGTTGATGGGGCTGTCCTCAACCATGATGGTCATTTCATTGATGTCCCCTTTGCTCTTCTTGGCTGTCTTGTTCTTCTTGGGTGCCATGGCTGTTGCAGCAGAACGCAGCCCAAACCTTCCGAAAATATAAATTAAACACGTTAGGAAATTGCCAGAAAAGCTGTATCATCAGTCAGATAAAGTCACGTGCTACAGATCTAGTCTGCTACTGAAAATATCGAGGAGTTCAAGGTATGCTACATTCACTTGTATCTACATGCTGTTTACTTTGCCCAAAATCGAGCAATAATGTCAGATCGCTGCACATTTAACTTGTCGTATCTAAAGAGAAAAGTTTTCGTTAATTTTAGAGTTAGTAGAATGTAATTAGACACAGGCAGACACCTCTGAAAGCATGCGTGCTACCAGGTGATGCTGGGGCATGTGAGTGCGTCAACATGCCCCTCTTTGCATCTGTCACAATTTATCAGCAGTATGTCCAGGAATAGCAACGCTGGACAGCTCAGCCATGACGTTCCTTTTATAGGCTTTGAGACATGAGCAGCAGGCCTCATGTCCTCTGAATGGTTAACTTCATATCAGGACAAATATTCGTTTTTTGTCACTTTCCTTCATTTGCCCTAATTCTGTAAAGCCTGTCCTGAATAAGGCTGCAAATGACTTGACATACAAGATGAAGAAAGTTTCATGAAAAAGCCACTCCTCACATTATTTACCCACAACCCTGGAAAGCTTAACTTACTGTCTCCATGACTGTGTAAATAATAATTTCACCAGAAGCTCAACAGCTTCAAGCAAATCATTTGCCTTGCGGATTCCATTTTAGCGAGTGAAGAGCACATTTTCCGTTCTAAATGACCACCAAACGCTGACGCATTAACTGCACCAAACTGCCTTTTCAATGCAAAAACGGCAAACAATCACGCATGGCGAAGCTCCACATACCTGAGAAATGAAGTTGAGGCTGGGGACGAAACAACTTGTGCCTCCAGTTACTGGAGCAGGAGAGAGAGAGCAGCAGGCACCCCAGCTGAAAGGGACATGTGGTTAACTCCTCCTCTTGGGGAGTGAGTGCCAATCAAGTATTGTGCAAAGCATGGGACCCCACACCCCACCCCCCAATATAGTGTCCTACAATAGCCTCCAATCAGTTGATGTCAACATACTGTGGGGGCTCGACCTATATCCTCGATGGGACGTCACACGTGGAGCTTCATCAGGTCATTATTGAGAAATATTTAATTTATTATCTTTATTTCAGAGGGAAAATTGTTTTTGGGGGATAATTTACTCGCACAATACATTGGAAATGAAAAATATATCAAATAAATGTAAGAATGATCTTGATTTATTGTTGGATGTGATCATGGGCATTCTAAACGGAAATCTGCAGACTTTATTTTGAGAAAAACAGAAGCTAAAGTGTGCAGAGGAAACGCTCAAGATGTGAGCACCATTTAATAACCATCGCATTTAAAACTGTGAAACCAGAAAACAGAGGTTAGACTGGTATTTGTTTTGTGATCAATAAGTCACAATCTAAAAATACCCTGCGCCTGGGTGGTTTTAGGTTATTAGTACAAAACCTCTGTTTTATGGTTTGATGAAATGCCGGTGGATCCAAAGATCACCAGTTTTTGTTTTTCCTGCCTGCGTTCACACTCCTTAGCCAACCTGTCATTTGCTCCTTTTATACACTTAAAACTGTCTCCTGCAGCTCTCTTTAGAAGTCTCTAGAGACTTACAAAAAGGTGAATTCAATAACCGACTACGTGCAGCTCATTGTAAACTCACGGCTGATGGGATGGTCGCTTACACCTGACGTATATGCAGATTTTTGTGATACATTTATTGTTTTTTTTCTATTACTTTCAGCCACAGAGTGCTCAGGGACATGCATCTCCTTGGGTAAACTCTTGGAAAGGAGAGCACGTTTTTTTGTTTTTTTAGGGAGAAAACCATGTCATCCAAAATTGGAAGGATCAGAAATCTCTCTTTCAGCGCCGCTGTATGTCCATTCAAACGGCCAATAGCTTCCAAAGAGGGACCTGAAGAAAGGCTTGGGGGAAATGTCCCCACTCTTTTCTTTTTCCACTTCACAGCATTTGATTTCTCCCTGCAGTATGCTGGCCTACAGAAATAAATGGAATTGAATTGAACTGAACTGAATTGAATTTCTTTCTGTAGGCCAGTATACTGCGGGAGCATGGTGCTTTTTTATTCTTAAGGCCAAAACCTGACACTAATAATTGGATCCCTAATTAGCTTCATTTATATTTTCGCCATTAGTCAAATGAAGAATAATAATAAGAAGAATACATGCACCAACAATGTGTCCTTGATATGAATTGTCGCATAATTACCAAAACACACACCCCACACCATTTCCGCCCATTATAATAGTGTCATCAGCGGGCGCGCGCGGCCCGGTGTGCGCAGACGGCCGCACGTGAGTCACCGTGATGGCCAGCAGCTCTGATGCGGTGAAGAAGAAAGTCATGAGGTTCAAACTTCAGCTCTCGGACACGGCAGAGTCCGCTACGGTAGATAAAGTGTTTACTTCTTCTTCAGATTAGTGCGCACAACAGACGGACCCGCGCTGAGGCGCAACAGAAACCTGTCTGCACGGCTCTTGAGGTGTTTTCACGACACAGCCAATGATCTCAAGGCTGTCTCCGAGGTTCCTCAGTTTTAATTGGCCGAACTAACTCCGCCGTCTTTCATTTCTTTATTTCAGCACGCTCGTCTCGTATACTCTGATCATTTGAGGACAGACGACATGTGCGCTGCTGCCACACAGCATTTGAACCCTCTCACTGTGGGGTCAGCTCGTTTTAAATGGGAGGTGCCCGCCTGCTAAAATTGGCAGCTCCTGCAGTTGTTCAACTTATGGCTGCTGTCCATCATCAGGCCGCCCTGCAGGCCTGCTGCTGGAGTCACTTTCTTTTTTCTTTTTTGACATATAGATGAATTTACAGGATACATTGGCCAGTTTAGATGTTCAGATTCACTTTGTCAACACACTAAAAATTAATTTGAAATGCACAGCCCGAAAACACCCAACTCGGCTATATAGTGAGACTTTACAGCAGCCAACAGTTGCATTATCCATTTATAGTTCGAGGTAAAAGGAGCAGCCTAAGTGGGTGTGTGAGGTTCCCATACATAGCTTCTGCTCTGAACGCACAATCAGCAACTGTGGTGATCCGAAACCAGGACTGCCATATTTGGCATGTGGGTTTTTTTCTTCAGTTTACTTCACCTTTTAGCTGCTTTTTGTCCTAAATTGCTGATATGTTTAATCTCCTTCCAGGTTCTAAAGATTCTGCAGAAACTCAAGGATCTGGATATCACATTAGACATTCTTGCTGTGAGTCTCTGTTGCAAAAAGAACGTATTTTGAGTTTATGTATTTGGACAGGATTAATGTTCTTTGACTTGTGTCTGGATATAAATTAGGAAACTGGAATTGGGAAAACGGTTAACTCGTTGCGCAGGCATGAACAGGCGGGAGAATTTGCCAAGTCGCTAGTTAGGGGCTGGAAAAGACTGGTCCCCAAGGAATCCACAAGGTGGAGTGTGTTCAACTTTTTAGTTTTATTTAACAATATACATTATAATGTGATCGATTGTGCATTTGAGTGTTAATCTTGAATATTTCCTCGATGCAGCCACACAGAAGATACAGATGCGTCTTTTACGGACAAACCAGAGGACCAAAACTGTACAAATAATGGTTCGACAAAGGAGGATTTAAACAATAATTGCTTAACATCGTACGACAACAGTCAGAACTCTTCAGATGAGGCCCTCTTTAAAACGGGGGATAGGAAAAACGATTCAGAGAAACGATGTGAAGAACAGATGAGACATGAGGACCAGACTGAAAATCAAGAAAAAGGTCATGATATCTCTCAGAAAACTGAAATCCAAGAGGATGAAATGGAAAAATCAGTTGTTGCCAAGGAGAAGAAAAGTGATCAGAGTGACAGAAAATCAGGAGAAGTCGTGATCAAAAACTCAGAGGACGCTCATCAGAAATCCAGGTCTGATTCCAGGGAAGCCCCAGAAAGCAGCTGCGACAGTGGAAGATTTCGGTCCGAAAAAGAGTCGAATAAGAAGTCAAAGCCATCAAAAGAGTCTTCGACAGAAGACAAAGACTCTTTTCCATTTGAGTCCAATGAGCAACACTCAAAAACCTTTAAACTGAGCGACGTCCGAGACGACAGGTCTTCAGGAGTCTCGAGGAGCTCAGAGGCTCAAAACAGGAAAAGGAAAAAATCAAGCAAAGAGAAGCACAAGCAACACAAGCAGGAGTGCGAAACAAAGGGCCATCCAAAACCCAAAAAGGCCAAAATAAAGCACAAAGACAAGGAAAGTGACTGCGAGGCGCCTTCCATGTCTTTTGAGTCGTACTTGAACTATGACGTGAATGTTTTCAAGAAGAAAGAAAGATCTGGAGTGAAGAAGGCTCTCAAGAGGAGCAAGACTGCAGCAGAAGATCCGAGCATGAAACCTCACAAGCCGCCTGTGATGCCTCTAAATGTTTCCTCTCCAAAACAGGTATATTTTACAGATATCTGAAGAGTTTAACCTCTGTAGTGCAGGTAGTGATCGACTGATAATCCCTTGTATTTCAGCAGTTTAAGGAGTCTGTAATGGAGCTGATGAACATTCCATTACCCGCTACTCTGTCTGAATGTGAAAAGCAAATCAGTGTCGACTACTTTGAGACGAAAGGTACTGTATCTCTGACAAATCCTACTGTATCTTCCCGCGAGTTATCTCGTTCCTGATGTTTCGCTCTTTTGTCTCAAAAAGCCGAGAAGGAGTCCGATTTCTGCGACGTCTCTGAAGAGTCTGCGGGCTTCACCGGCCAGCGACTCAACAAAAAGATGCAGGTGTACTCGGGTGCCAAGACCGTCTTCCTCCCGGCCATGATGAGCTTGCACCAGCAGTGTATCCGCACGCTGCAGAATAACATCAACTGTGAGTAGGAACTCAGAGAAAGGTTTTTCGCAGGACTCTGATCAGTCGGTCGGTTTGTTGGATTTGTGTTCAGGAGCAGGGATCTCTTCTCAGTGCTTTATGAAACTGGCGGAGTCCCGTTTGAGATCCTCGAGCCGGTGCTGGAGAGGTGCACACCGGAGCAGCTGCTGCGCATCGAAGAATGCAACCCAGTAAGAATACACTGAGTGCACACTTGGTGGCCACTTTATTAGGTACACATGCTCAGCTCTGATCTGGACAGCGTATTTGCTTTTTAGAGCAGCTCAAATTCATACAGTCAACAAATGGAACATTGTCCTGGGCAAAGGCCTTGAGGGACTAATCCTGGTCAACAACGAGCATATTTACACGATGGCATTCAAATGATGCCCAATAAAAAAATCCTTTATTAGTCCCACAATGGGGAAATTCGCATTGTTGCAGCAAAATACAACTGGACTGTAAATCATGCAGAGCTGGGAGGAATTCACATTTCACAACTTGGGGTGAAGCTCACAATTCTTTTCACTGTCAAGTATCCTTCCAATTATTTTAAAATGAATTGATTGCCAAAAATGCCAAAAATGCCATCTTCTTTTATGCAAGCATCAGTCTGAATCCAAATGACTCCTCTGTAACGATCAGAAATGACAAAGAGAAGGAACAAACCCTCGCATTTAAGAAGCCGGGACCAGCGCCTGTTTGACATTTTTTTGCTTGAGAAATGATTGTTTCAATCAATTTTCAAAATGCTTAACAAGTCATTGTCCTTCAGTTGAGTGATCGTTGCAGCTGTGGTTACAACGACATTGTCACCCAGAGGAAAGGCCACGTGGTCAGAACATTTTAAAGGTATAATCTTTAGCGGTAAACATGTAATCAGAACATCTTCCTATTAGATGTCCTGTGTGCAAAGTTGACATGTTGACGAATGCTTTCAAGTCATCACGTGATAATCTGCCAGTGAAATAAATAGATGTTTATTGTGTACGTCGGTCTTTGTTTGGATGTTGGAGCGGGTTCAGTGTGATCTCATGCGTCGCGCCTGTTTGGTCAACAGCTGTCACAGCTATATATATAAACTTATCTTATCTTAAAGCTGCTTCTCGGCCGAGGGGAGTGAAAGTCATCCTGGTGCCGCTGTATCTCATCCAAGCGCGTTTCAACAAGTCCTAATGATCAGTGATGTCTTTCTGAACACCACTGGGCTGTAAACCTCCTACCACATCTCTGATCTCCTTCACTGAGCTGTGCTTGTTTGCTTTGCGGAGCAAGTCATGTATAATAATGTTCGTCCGAACAGTAACGTAAAAGACGAGCTCAGCCACGTGGAAAGTCGAGTGAAGTGTTGTAGGCCACGAGACATTTCTGGAGCCTCACAGCAAAACAGGGTTGCAACATTCCTCCGAAACAACTGAAACCAACAAGCTTTTAGGAGCCTTTTTATGATTTTTCAAACCCGCACTTTGTAAACCTCGGATTAGAGATGTGTATTTGAAGCCATTGTCAAAATTGGGACTAAGGGAGAACTTTGTTTGAGCATGCAGGTGTTTTATCTGTCGTTTCGGCCTGTAACTGTTTGTTTCGACAGATCTACGTGGGAGTGACCGACCACTTGTGGGGGAAACATTGCCAGAGGGACTTCAAACACTCCAAACTCCAGGAGTATGAATCATGGAAAGAGATGTACGTCAGGCTGTCCGAGGAGAGGGAACGGAAACTGCAGAGACTGACAAAAAGCATCGTCTCGGCACATTCGAACAAACCCAAAGGTATTTGGGTTAGTTTGTTTATTTACACCCATTGTGAAAGAAAACTCTAAACTGTTAAACATTGGAAACACAATATCTTACACACACTGTATACAGTGGGAAAATATTGTTTACTCTTTATTACGTCCTGTACGCTGCAACATTGTTTTTTTTTTTTTTAGGTCGGCAGGTGAAGATGGCATTTATTCACACTGTTGCCAAGCCACCGAGAGATGTGCGAATTCAGCAGGAAATTCACGGAACTGCTGTTCAGCAGCCTCATCAGCTCAGGTGCAGGTGGCTTTCAGCGTCCTAAATATTTGTTTTTTATTTACATTTCAGCTTTGTTGTTTTTCCTGACGATAATAAAGTTCACACAAAGGGCAAAGACTTTTGAGAGGCAAACAGGGCCATTGTTGCACATTTGTACACCTGGTAAGCCTTGTGCTTTCTCTGCTCCTCTCCCACATAAAAGCCCTCAACTACAAAGTGATCGCTCGACAACAGCAGCTTAGCAAGGTCATAATCTGTCAGAGACTCATGTGATAACACTGGGGGAAATGCTTTTTGGGTGAGCTTAGCCAAACACAGGAATTGGAGCAATGTGCTGGATAAACTGGTTTTATTCTGGTTAGCGACGGCCTTGGGGCCTTTGTTGTTAACCGCCACAACATGGGATGTTGTGCTCACTAGCTGTAGTCTAACGTTGTAGGTAGACACTCGTTGCATTGTGCACGGCGCATTGTGTTTTGTTTTGTTAATGATTGTTTTATTATTTCTTGAAATTGTCAGTGTCAAGGTTCAGGACAACAGATCGAGGCCCAGCTGTAACGAGCCCAGCAGGTCCGGCAGCAGTTCCTCGGGGGCAGGAAACGCACAAGACCCTCGCAAAAAGACAAGTGAGCTGACAGAAATGTGTTGTAAATGCAATGTTAGGTTTGCTACATCACATTGGCTCATTCAGATATTTATGTTTGTCTCTTTTTTTTATCCAATAATGTCCTCTAAAGGTCAGACTGCATGCATATAGATCCTTATGTAGACCTGATTATACGCATTTTGTTTTTGCTTATCCCTTATTTTCTGTTCGCACAGGAGTTGCTCCAATGATGGCAAAGTCCTTAAAGGCGTTTAAGAAACAGCTGGGACGCCGATGAATGCTCTTATATGATCGTGCTGTTTACAGTGTGCGGGTGCGGTGAAAGTGCACTCTATCATTCATTAACTTTGGACAATAAGAGGCTTGTGTTCACCTTAGATTACTCTGTGTTTGTCTGAATACGCAGGCAGTCGCCATGTTTTTTTGTTTTTTTCTCTATAACTGTGAGTTGTCTTCACTATTAAATGATCAATGAAATGAGCAAAATTCTGTGCCATCATATGTTGTCTTTCAGCCGGTTTGGCCTAAACAAGGTCAGTTGGTAGGTTATTTAATGGGGTTTGGCTCCCTCTAGAGGGCGAATAGAGAAGGGAATAGCATTCTCTGTATATTTATACATTTCTCCAACAAATGCCCAACAACACCTGTATTTTCAGATTAACCATAATGAATGTAAACGATCTGATGTGAGAGTACATTTGATAACATACATCCGACCTCTTCTAACACTTAACTGAACAAAATCAAAGCAAACCCATGTGAAAGTATAACATCTGATTACATTTTTAATACACACAGATTTATGAGATAGGGTTAACTGCTGGTGGTATATTGCATTATGCTCTTTCCATATCAAATGGATCATCAGCTATACTTTCCGCTCAAGTTCTGTGCAAGTTTAGAATCTATGGAACGTATTGACAGTTATAAAGAATGATTCCTATTCCCGTTCTGTTTTCTTGTTTGTTCAGCTCCAAATTGTGTACTCATTGATTTGTTTTTGAGCCAAACAATTATGAACACGGCTCAACAGATTGTTCCACACAACGAAAAGAAAGCAGCTCTCCGTCACCTCACTGTAATCCCTGCGGTGTTGCTGTCTTTTATGGATGGGGGAAGGAGACTGCGGTCTGCCTTCTCAAGGACTCTTGCTGTCTATTTTTGTTTTTTTGGGGGATATGTTTGAACAACTGTTGGAGATACTAGAAGGGAAGGCTGTGAGACCGCTGCCGCCTTCAGCACCACCTGTGGCAGCCTGCTACGGCCGCGCCAGTAATCCATCTTCATGTTTAATTCATTGGTCGGATGTGAGCTGCTATTTCTCGTATAAAGCGACCTTCGGGAGGCTTTTTTCATGTGATGTAACCGTAGGTAAGAAAAGGATCTGGAGGTTGTGAGTGAGCAGGTCTCTTCTCATGAATCTATTTATACAGGGCAACAAGGAGAAATCTTTACTGATCTCTAAAATAACAGATTGGCAATTAAGTTATTTTATTAATTCTTAATTATCGAAATATCTAACAGAGGTAGAGAGCTGTTTGATGCTAACCTTGGAGGGGCAGGCCATATGACCTGATGGTTAATGAGGCTGTCCTGCCACAAGGGGACCGTACAGCAGATGGCTGGAACTGACCTTGACCTCTGACCTGGAAGGGAGCAGAGTGGGGAAAAAAATCCCATCAAGGATGGATTTTTCACCAAGCAATTGAAATGAAGGAAGCATCTATCATGTTTTGTGTCTAGAAAACTAAACTATACAACCATAATTTATGCAGATATTGTGTTCACGCGTGCATGTTCCTAAATAAGTTTTGAGTTTAATCGTATTACCACACAGCGAACCTAGGGATGGTGTAATACTCCATAGGAGTACTGTGCAAAATGCACAGAAGGGGGCAGCAATGGTTGGTTGGTTAATGGCAGCCCAGTAGCTCATTTTTGCCTTAAGGTCAACAAGCAGGTTTGTTGAGTTTGGAGTGATAAACCCTTGAGCGAGGATGTGCTCAGTCACTTATGAATTTAAATAAATAAAAAATAAAGAAAATCTTCTGTGTGAGCACTGTGTACTTTTGGGGAAGAAAAATCTTCAATGACTGATTTTTAATGCCTAAACAAACTAAACAAACTCTCTTTGTATTCATGACTGAATAAACATACCGAGCTTTAAGGACAACACAGTTTCATACTGTTTCACTTTGTTTATATGTGGCGGACCCTGCCACCGCTCCGGCTTCAAACGGTGTTCTGGGGACCTTATTTTCCTCTGAGAACAGCTTGTTGATTCACTTATGGAAAAGTTCAACATTCCCAGGTTTGCATTATTACCTCATTAAAATTGTAAATATCAAAAATCTTAGTTTGAGTTCCTTCTCCAAAAACTACATAGCGCCCCTTTAAATAGTAAAAGACAAAAGTTACTAATCCACCTGCTGCTGCATTATGCGCACTTCTGTGCCTCATAGCTTCTCTTAGTTTCCAACACGCTAAACTTTAAACAACAGATGTCTCTTCAGTCATATTTAAACTATCAAAACAAGTACACACTTCTCAGCTCGTGCCCCCCACACCACTGGTTGCTGCCGGTCCCGTGTGTCCCATCATGGCGGCCCCGTGCGGGACGGGACTATCCAGAGGAGGGACCGGAGGGAGGAGCGGCCTGGGATGATGACGTAGGATTGGAATGAGGGAGTGAATGTTCCGGGTCAGAAACTGGACGGGAGAGGAAATTAACTCCGGGACGAGACGGAAAAACGAGAACGCTACCCTCTTCCACACGGAGATGTAGCCCGTGTTTTTGACGCTAAAGAGAGGGGGTTTTAAAAAGCGGCGTGAGACGAGGAACCGAGCGGAGGGGAAAAAAAAACAGGTGCCTGCAAAGTAACCCAAGTGAGACGACGACGGAGAGTAAATCCCATGTTCGTGGCGACAGAACGAACGTTAGCTCGGTAACGCTGCGGCGACTTACTTTCGGTTGGAGTTTCGGTGTTTTTGTTCGCCTGCCTGCGAGTTTCGCCTCGCTTGCGTTTGACGGTGAATTTAGTCCAGGACTGTCCCGCCGAGGCAATCTGTTGCATCCCCCTCCTGCCCGCTGTTTGTTTATCGCACGGGTACGAGATTTATTCCCGACTCCCCCGTGATGTTTCACTGTATACCCCTGTGGCGGTGCAACCGTCATGTTGAGATGATCGATAAACGCCACTGCTCCCTGCTGTATGTGCCCGACGAGATTTATCGCTACGGACGGAGTTTGGAGGAGCTGTTGCTGGATGCCAACCAACTCCGAGACTTGCCCAAGGTAAGCAGGAAAAACCCGCTTCCTCTCACTGGTTTTACTGGCAGGTTCAGTGGCAGGGTACCGTGGCTTATTTTTGGTAACATGAAATGCGTCCCTCCGGTTAAAGTGTTTCTGACACGGAGCTGCTAACTGAGCTGATCAGGCATCCCGTGAGAGTCCGTAGGGACCTGGGGACAATAATTACGCAAGATCAGCGTGGCAGGCACCCCTGTGTAGGTGGAAAATTACCTTGAGCTACACCTCCCACCACAGGTTAACACAACACATGTGTCAGAGTTTGTTGTTTGATCATAAAACATTTTGAGTGCCAGGTGTCTCAGGCATTCGTGGCCTACTGCATAGCAAAGCACTGACATTTTGTCTGATATGTCAAACCTGTTTGGGCAGGTGATCCCCTGCTGAGGTCAGGCAAATCCATGACCCTTTGTCTCCACACAGAGCCATGACTGCATGTAGGCAGCACTGAAATACCTCATTCTTTCAGGGAGTAGAATTTAATTTAAGAAGATTGATAAAATCTGATGTCACAACTGTGTGACTCAGTGCCCTGATAAATATTAAAGGCTTATGAGTTATGGTGCTCTAGGGCAATATTTCTTCCAGGTACAGGAGAATTATATTAATTATGATATGATTTACAAGCAGATGGAAGCATTTCTTCTTCCAAGTAAGACAATCGTTTCACTCAACTGTGATGTAAAGGATAAATGGTCATTATTGACCTCGGAAATAAGTAATACATAAAAAAAAAGCAAACTGAGTGCATAGGTGAAGGCCATGAAAGCTTCAGGAGGCCGATCCAGTAAGCCGATCTAGTGTTTAGTACTTTTTGTCAAACAGCTGGTAATAAAACCAGCTGAAAAGATCACATAAGAAGATCTATTCTCCAGTCTCATTTCACAACATTGTCCTGATGGGCTGCACCTAATAATCTGTCAATCATTTTATAGACGCACCAGTTTGTGGCACCAGATACAGAGCCTGATAGCTCAGCTCAACCTCTCCACCGATACAAAATACAGATCCAATATAAGTTCAGTTTTTTTCTAGAATTAAAATCTGTATACCTCATTGCATAGAAGTCTTTGGAATTTAAAGAAAACTAATACTGTATTGTTTACTGTCATCTTTATTCCCGAGATCATGTGATCCCACAAATCCATCACGCCAGGCTTCGAGCTATGCGCTTGTGGCCGAACACACTGGCTGAACCAGTCAACATCCTTGTGTATACTCGCAGCTATGGTTGTGGTTTAGGTATGGCAACCAGCAGGAGAAGCGACTGTTCATTTGACATCATCCTTCAAGTCAATTACTACTGGATTGTCTTGAAAAATGCAAGACTACAAAACAAAACTTAACTGTAACCTTTTAATGATGCACACCTTCGTTCTCCATCACAGTGGCTCTAGTGTTTAATAACAACCATGTAGGAGGACTGCAGGCTACTGAATTACTGACAGTCTTGGTGAGGTGGGGACACACAAGCCTAGCCTTCTTTCTTATGACCCTAGCGCTCTGGATTAAGTGGGATACTAGTTCAAGGATTTGCATGTTATTTCTCATGGATCAGGATGGTTCATTTCCCTACGTCCAGACATGAAACTCAAGATCCCAGAGGTCTAACCTGCGGTTTCTCTCCGACATATAGCCTTGAGCTTCTACAGTGAGTGAAATGATGATTGACTTTGTGGTTTGTCAACGTATTCCCTTTAGCATCTGCAGCCAAACCGGTTTTATTGTAGAAGTTGCTCTCAGTGGCACTCTGGGGAATGTATTTTAAGCCTGAGAAAATTGTGTTCTGTATTCTCAATATAACCTTTAAAGCACGCAGTACAGAGAGTATGGAATAAGGTTTAGTCCACGTCCTCTTATAACTGAAGTCACGGTAGGTCAGATGTAAAGCCGATTGGATTGAAGGACTGTTGTGTGCCTCAACAATTAGTAAAACGGCTGGTTAAATGTTGAACCCTTGAAGCTGGTTTCTAACTAAATACAAAGTACAGGGATTTTGTCCGTGAAGGGAAGAAAAGAGAGCTGACAGAATATGTTTGGACTTGGCTCGTCCATAGAAATTTGATGGAACAGAGATAATGTGAGCAACCTCCCGTGGCTGTGTCACACTGCTTACTTTGTCCATCGAAGAAAAGCACAGGAACAGGTATTCTGGCTGAAAACAAAGACGGCATTATGTGTTTTGTTGTTGCCTCAGTAGTGCGTTTGTATGTGCTAGTGTTTTCTAATGAAGTCGTGATGAATCATTGACCCGAATTGTTAAGCACAGACCAATAAAACCATGAACCAACACACGTCTCAGACTTCACACCTGACAAACAAGGTACTGGCAAAGTTCGCCCTCTTTCCATCGTTTGTACCCACATGATGTGATCAGCAGGTGTGCTCTCATTGTGACAACACACACGAGTATGTGACGATTTGGCAATCTCAACACTCAGCTCAGATATATTCTGAGCATGTTTAGAGGACTGAGGGGTGGATTATGTACGTGCTGACATGAGAAACTGTTTATTGTGCTCTTCGGCATGTAACTAATGTCATCAATGCTTGCTGAGTGAACCCAAGAAACGTCCAACTGGATAAACCTTTGTATCAGTCCAGTTCATTGCTCGCTGTGTGGCCTCCTCACATTTGCCTCCAAGGTGGCTAACTGAGTAAACGCTGACCACTTATATTAGTGTTGTATTAAAAGTGATGCAACAAAGCCTTGACACAGTAAACATATTTCAAGTCAATCATTTCAACCAGCAGGCAGATAAAGACATGCACAAGGCGGTAACGGTAAGATGAAACGGCAGAGGTGTGTTTTTACCGAAACAAGATGAGGCAAGTTGATGTTGAGCAGATAGTTTCAATAGTTTTTTTAAAGAAAAATCTGCTGACCGAGTCATGGAAACATGACACACAGGTTTGCACTGTGTTTTAATGGCTGTAGGCCCTATTTTGCTTATTTGATTGTTTTATGTATTATTTGTGTTGAGGCGCTGGACAGAATTAGCAAACAGTAACTCGTGTCTCTTTGTTTATTCAAAGTTTCCATTCAGCAACTGGCCCTCAAGATACATACCGTCAGTCGGCTTCGTAAATAGCAGTCGTTAGCTCAGTAAACAGCAGTCAAACTAAGAAACCAATGGGATGAGAAGAAATGCGAGACTCGCAGGCTGTTGAAATGCTCCTGCCCATTAGTCCAGTTTAAAAATGAAAACCATTTCCACTGTCTCCAACCCCAGTGACACTGTAAGGCCGAGGTGTTGTTTGAATGACTACCATAAAACAACTCTTTACATCGGAAATGTATATGTATAATGGAATTAATTAGAACAGCGACAATTAGCTGAAAGTTAAATTAATCAGAATCCAGTGTTAAATTGAGTCATTGTTTCAGTCATGTCTCAAGCAAAAAGCTTTAGCTCTTCTTCAATTTAAGAATGTGATTCTTTTCTTTGTTATATGTGATGATGATGCTAGTAAACTGAGTATATTTAGGGTTTGGACTGTTGGTCAAATAGTCTTTTCAGATTGTTTGTTCTAACTGATTAACCAATCAGATTAACCCAGGGTTTCTCAATTCCAGTCCTCGAAGACCACTGCCCTGCATGTTTTAGATGTGTCCCTCCTCCACCACACCTGATTCAAATGAGTGGCTCGTTATCAGGCCACTGCAGAGCTTGATGACGAGCTGATCATTTGAATCAGGTGTGGTGGAGGAGGGACACATCTGAAACATGCAGGGCAGTGGTCCTCAAGGACTGGAATTGAGAAACCCTGGTTAACCGATGGCAAATATAATTGCTAGTTGTAGGGCTGACCCAAATGTTTCAAAGCTTCGAAGCTTCTGACTTTGCAATGCTAATCAACATCCAAATCAGTAATTGAATGCCTCGGTTTTTTTGTTTTGTTTAGTTTTTCTTAAGAGGATTGAGATTTGTCTACTGCACCAAAAAGAATTAGAAATAGAGCTCCTGTGTAGTGTATAATTAGCCTCTAAACCCACACACGTAAAAACCAGGTGTGTGCATGTGATACAAGTGTACAGAACAATATCTGCAAGTGGAAAACCGTCCTCATAAATGCCGTCTTTCCAACAGTGCTGTGGTTGGAGGGGTTGACACTGGCACACTTCTTATCCTTGTCTCTTGTTAGGCTCATATTATTTGCAAAGTCAAGCCTATAAGTAAAATAAATACTTTAGGAAAGTATGATATACCTCCAATCCCCTTTTGAAGCCTTGAATATTTGCAAGTAATTATCGCAAGCCTCAAAAATGGTATTGACAGCCCTAGCTAGTCTTTGCCGAGCAATAAATTATTATTCAAGTAACAGACAAATACTCAGCAACTTTGATAATCAAGTTACTTTTTTTAACAAAAATGCCAAAGATTAATTGTTTCCTGGTAATGTATGATAGCATAGTGAATATTTTTGGGTTTTGGACTGTTGATTGGAAAAAAAAAACTATTTTAATGGGGATTTGTTTTAATACTTATTGTTAGCAGCCCCTAGTTTGTCATTGCCATCATCTCAGAGTTTCAAACATTACACACACAGTGAAGGTAGAGATGGAGAAAAAACGCAGAGAAGAATTCATCTTTGAGACAGGAAGTTGCAGGGTCTTAAGAAACCTGTGAAGTGGTAAAGACAGGTCCAGAGCAGGATGCTGGTGGTTGAACTGACTTACTAAATGTCATGTGATCTACAAGAAGTTCTTGCAAAGAAGGAGCCGTCATAAAGGTTGTTGTGGAGTTACTGACAGGGCAGTTTAAACTCCAGTCTGTGCTGTGATATACAACACTGTATGCATGACCATGTAACCTTAGACCCTACTCAGCAGTCAGCACTGATGTCTTTTACTTAAACCTTTGTAGTTGGAGGGTTATGGCCTTTCAGATGTAATTCAGTTATAACCAGATAGAAGTCTAGTGCTGATAAAGAATCTTCGCTTTTTATTCGTCTACTATCAAAAATCCTACAGTCTGATGTCTTTAATGTATTGTGTGAGTACATTAATGGCTTTCGCAGTGCAATAAGCCATGCACTCTTTTCCCACAAAACCATTTTCCAGTTTCTGCCCGTTCTCTAACAGAGTGCCGAAGTTGAAACTAAAGATTCAAACATTGACTTGAAGGTTTAGTGAATGTTTAATGGGTTCCTGACTCAGCCTGTTTTGGTTTTCACACATGGGTGATTGTTAGGGGCGTGGTGCTGAGTGACACCAACAGGACGAACAGGATTGCTGTCGCCAACGTTAATGCAAGTCTCGCAAAGCTCATGCAAACTACACTGATCATACAGAAGAATCAATTATGTATCACTGTCTGCTACTTGATGGTGAACATTTGAATGAAACTGCCTTTGTTTTCTCTTGATACTGAAGGTTTCAGAGTACCTGTGTTTGCTTCCGTAGCTGCGTTTGTCAAAAACAGAGTGCCGTAGTTCAAGTAGGAAGTCTAAGAGTGCTAAACATGTTAGTAAAATAAGCCTTTGACAGAATTTGCTTTATCTACTCACCTGCCACAGTTAACAAGTCTGTACTAGCCAAGACTTTCTTGATGATATCATCAAGAGATAAATCTCTGAATTTACATTTGTGATTGAGAGGCTTAGCAGAAAGAAACTGCCTCCATAGTATAAATGAAAGGTGAAAGTGAAATGAAGGTTGTTAGGAAGCTAAAGCTCAGTCCCGTGTCATGACTTGTAAGAGTGCAGGTTTGTTTGCTTGATGAAATGATGGATTAGAGACTGTTTGAACTGTCTAAAGACCTTGTGCGTTTAGTAATAGGGTGCAGCCTGACTTTTGGACTCTTGGGCCTTATTTAATGTGCACATAAATAATATAATAAGCAGCTGGATCATGAGTTTAGCTACAGAGGATCTGGCAGTCCAATAACATTGAATTAACAATGATTGAATTACGTGCTGCCTTCTATGCTTTTTGTGGTCTTCCTTACTCTTGTAATACATCCAGAAGAAGAACAATTATAGGCCTATAAGTTCTGTAGTCTGAGGCCGGTAGCATTGAATATTAGTGGAAATGGCACAATCATTAAGAATTAATCAGAATTCATTAAGGGCTGGCAATGTACTGGATGGGGGCTAATTTTACAACAGTGGGCTGCATGGATTAGCTGTGCACCAGCCATACTGATATAATGAACCTATTTTCAGATGATATCCAGCAATCTCCAGACAAAACATTACATTTACCTGTTTCCTCCTAAAAAGCAAGACACTTTTTTCCTACAGCCTAAAAAGGTTGACATTTTGAATGAGTAAAGTGTTCCACCACAGATTTGAAATCCATACGCCGCTCAAACCATTTTGAGTGTATGGAACAGGTGGTTATAAAAAGCTGTTGCAGCTTGGGTTCATGTTTGTCATAACGGATTCCGAAAGTGACACACTTTTACGACAAAAAAGTAAATCAAAATTATATGTAAGCTGAGCTGAAACGATTGGTTGATTACTTGATCGAAAGAAAAGTAATTGCCAGTTAGTTTGATAATCGATGAATCGTTTCATTTTTCAAACAAAAATGTCAAACATTTACTGCTTCTAGCTTCTTAAATGTAATAATTTGCACCTGGTTATTAACCACCTTGGTTATTGACGATAGTAAATTAAGTGTCTTTGGGTTTTGGACTGTTGGTTGGTCAAAAGAAGCTTTGAAAATGTCACTCTGAGCTTGGAGAAATTGCATTTAATAGACTAAATCACAAAGTGTTTAATGGTGAAAATAAAAGGGAGAATAATCAATAATGATATTGATAGTTAGTTGCATCTCTAATTATGAAAAGCAGAAACCTCAACATCATCCACTTGTCTGTCTGGTATACACAGTCATTGTGTTGCACTGTTTCGGTTCCTTGTGTGTGAGAATAGAGAACAAAGTTGTTTGTTAAACCATATTTAGGCAAAAGTATGTGTATGCAACATACTGGACATTAAGATCAAAATACTAAAGCGCATGTTTAACAGTTAGCTTCCATGATTCATTGACTGAATGATAAATGTATGGTGTATGGTATGCCCTCATGGCCTGCAGCTTTGTAACTAGCAATAGCAGGGAAACAAGCCAGATGAGGAAATTCAAGAGGCTGTTTTTTCTGTTCATGCCAAAACATTAAAGGAACCTGAAGCAGTATTGTTAACTACCTGCTTTACTACCACACAGGCAGGGCTCTGCCTGCTCTTGTTATGGGCGTCAAGTATGTGCTTGTGATAATTGCCTTTGCCTTTTAAATAAGAGTGCCAACTGGATCTTTCTCTCTCAGGAATTGACAATAAAGGCAGATCTCTGTACTTCTAAGTAGTGACCATGATAGTATCAGAAAAGCGCAGTAGAGGACAGGGGTCTGTAGTAACTCTGCAAGTTACGATTTTTTCATTGTCAATCAATCTATTGAGTCTTTTCTCAATCAATTAATTCTTTGGGCTATAAAATGTCAGAAAATGGTGAAAAATGTTGATCAGTGTTTCCCAAAGCCCAAGATGACGTCCTCGAATGTCTGGTTGTCCACAACCCAAAGATTCAGATTCAGTTTGCTGTCATAGAGGTCTGTCTGTTCAATAAATGTCTGACAGTGAGGATATGTCCCATTAATTTGAAGTCTTCAAAAATGGCTTATCACTGAAATAGAGGAGATATTTTGTCATGGGCTGCTATTTGCTTTTATTTGAAACCTTTTTTTTTTTTGCTTTTAAGGTTGTACAAACGGAGCAATGAATTGAAAGTAGAGGTGGAAAAAAATTCCCTTTTCCTTACAGCTGATAAAAAATACCCTTGCCCATGGCAATCCTTGTGTCTTTCTAGGATAAAAGAGTAACATAAATAAAAGGCAGCATGTTGAGGCCATAGACTGGCCTTCATCATTGTGATTGTGGTCTGATACTAAAGCGCCTCTTCAGTCAATCCTCGAGTCATCTGTAGTCATCCGTCGTCCCAGACGTATGTCTAGTCATTGCTGTCGCTTGCTGCTAGCTTCCGGTTAAGTGTCTTGTCACTTGTCATCGCAGGAAAAGCACAGGTGTTAATTATAACATTAACAATGGCTTTGCACTATTCAAGAGTACCTGTGAGTCATGACAGTGAACCAGCACGGAAATCGTTAGTTTTTCATGACAGTGAACCAGCACGAACAATCCCGATATCCTTCTTCCTTGTCTTCGGCTCTTCCTCTGCTTAAAAAAGCTGAGGCAGCTAAATAAATCCAGCCATCATTAATTATGTCATTTTCAATACTGTGACATGTAAAATTGTCTTCTATAGTAAAGGCCTATATAGTTATTCATCTGTTAAGAGCAGCCATGCATTTATCATAGCAGAGCTGATATAATGTGTACAATATTTCAGGCCACACAGACGAGCACTGAATGTTTCCGCTGAAGATGTATGAGAATGATGCAGGGATAAAAACTGGACGAGTATGCCCCTTCTCACACATGGTTCACCTCCTGTGAGGTGTTTTCATTTTTATATGCCTGATTAGACGTTTTGTCTCGTGCTGTTGGAGCAGGAGAGGACTCGCACCTTTATCTTTCGTTCTCACACTGTGGAGAACCAATGTGACTCCAATAATTGCCCCACCCAAATTCACCACGAGCAGAGGTCTAATCAGCCAGAATAATTAAAAACACTTCTAACACTCTGAAAGTAAGACGCAGTCATTCATTCAGTCATCGTTACTTCTGAAACGCTGACGAGGCGCATACTCCTGCAATACAAAACCAACTCTCATTAAATTATGTTTTTCATTTGTGTCACCAAACTTCAAATCACATTCAGTTGCATACAATTGGAATTCATATATTTAATTGTTGTGTCACTTTATAAGGGAGTGGTTCAAGGAGGTAAACCAGTGCAAACTAATCAGAGATGCACCATTGTTGTCAAAGAGCATTGCTAATATGAAACCCTTTAAATTGTTTTACTGAATATGTATTTCTTTTCACCTTTCAGCCATTTTTCCAGCTGGTGAAACTAAGAAAACTCGGCCTGAGTGACAATGAGATCCAGAGACTTCCACCAGAAATAGCCAACTTCATGCAGCTGGTAGAACTAGATGTCTCTCGAAATGGTAAGCTGGGAAAATACTGTACCATTAGTTACATATTGCAAAAATGTATTTCTCTGTATTTTCCTCCTGACTGCAGTTTTTTGTAATCAAGCAAGGCAAATGAATCACATTGACAGTTTTACTCCCCATTAGTGAGGCTGATGCAATGCAGAGGCATGAGAAGGTGGTTTACATTAGCCTGTCTCTTGTGACGGAGACACACTCCTGTAGGCACACTGGTGAGGTTTCTCCTGCAACAGAGCAAACTGCTCACAGTTGTGGCTGCAGGGTGAAACCAGATTCAGAAGGTCAACTAAGTTAAAGAAAGCACAAACAGACATTTAACACACAGTACTGAATGTGCTGAGTCATAATTACTTTTAAGAGTTGACCTTTAGGGTAACATAACTATTTCATCAACAGGTTCATCCTATACAAAATGCCATCTTACTATTGTAGTCATGTCTTTGTTTTGTTTGTTTTTATCACTTTAGCAGTTAAAGCAACTGTCTTCATCATTTTGACATGTATGATTTAACTGCTGCTGATTAACTGCTGTCTTTTTTCTTACTCAGATATTATGGAAATCCCAGAGAGCATTGCATACTGCAAAGCCCTCCAAGTGGCTGATTTCAGTGGAAATCCATTAACAAGGTAGTCCTACTTATGATTTACCTCTCAAAAATACAATACTTGTTCCTTGATCTTGCATATTTATTCAGATTTTACATCTTTGAAAATTAAAATCTTTCTTGTTGATCATCTGCAGTTTTTTTTTTTAAATCTCCCCTGCTGTTCAACCTGCCATTATAAACATTTATACATTCTCCATGACAGACTGCAGATTTTGCATACTCTGCCTTTCATTGTTGGGTGAGACTGAGTCTAATTTGCACCTCAGCAGGTGCAAAACCACAGTGCTTTGCAATATATAGTTTAGGGGGCAACAATGAATAGTATTACAAAGGCATAGGCGTTCAATGCTCTGAGAGTGCACACACGCACTCACACACACACGCACGCACACACACGCACACATGCACACACAGTCTTTTTCCACAGGAGTAACCTAATTTTCAACTCTTTAATCAGCTCTATTTTAACAATCAATTAGAAAAAGGTCTAGTTGCTACTGTGGGTTAGCAGGAAGGGTTGATGCTGTTTGGTTATCAATCCTCATGTGGACATTAAAGGCCCAATCCTTCTTTTTTTCAGCTGTATTCGTAAATGAAATTTGACAAGCAAAAATAAGTACTTTTTAAATCATCATAATTGAAAATATGGACATGATTTTGTCTTGTGTTTAAAAACAACCTTGACAGCATATTACTTACTTATCTGTATTTGCTCTTTTACGAAAGCACCTCTCAGTTGGGTCGATGGCACGTTCCATGTTGAATTTATGTGGGGGGACTTGTGTTTATATTAGCAAGATTAAGTTTACACATAGCTCCAGTGTGCTTGTTCCAAATAACAGTAGCAGGTTGCACATGATGGCTTGACAGAGAGTGAGGACTTGGTGATAGCCTGCTCAATAAATATACACAACCCAAGGTTTTAAAGCTTTGTAAATTAATGTAATTCAGTACGTTCTTTGGCTTACAGTAGTTCCAGATAATGTTTTGTTGAGCAAAAGAAGTCTCACAAGCCCATATCAATGTAGGATACTCAAAGAGAGTTACAAGTACACTTAGCCTGCCACAAAAATGGAAATAACCAGGGCTAAAGGGACGCAAGAAGCATTTTTTTGTTTTCCCTGCTGATGTGACCACAGCTACCATCGCAGTAGTCCAATCGGGTCAGCCTGTAATATTAAAGAGGATAATGGATTTTAAAATAAAAACCAGACAAAAGAAAGTTTATGGTCTGTTTGTCTCCATTTAAAAAATGAGAACTAGGCACACAGTTAACTGTTTTTCAGGAGACCTTTGCACAGTGATGTTTTTTTTTGTTATTACTGTGATTTATTGTTATTAGATGTTCATATACAAGTTAAAATATTTGATCTTAAAGCTGCACTGAGCATTCTTTTGAACAGAAAGGACAGGGCAGGAGGTAAAGACAATGGCAACAGGCATCGATAAACAACTCATGGAGGGCAGCAACATGGACATCCAACCAGAATCTTCTCAAGTTAATTTGAAAAATATTTGCTGGAGTATTTAAAGCAGTTGTATGTATGTATGTATTATTTCTGTACTCCTGACATCACGGCCTGTCTTTTATTTCTCCAGGTTACCTGAAAGCTTTCCAGAGCTACGGAACCTAACATGCCTTTCCATCAATGATATTTCATTGCAAGTTCTTCCAGATAACATTGGAAAGTAAGTAAATACACAATGTTTCATCATACGTGTCCTGACACATTAAGTGTCTGTAGCCTTTGCCAGTATCACTTTCCCACAGTTTCATTGCCAAGGCAAAATTGAAACTGTTTATCTTATTGTGAAATGAATGATCATTGATATCTATGTAACCTTTATCAAATGGTAAACAAATGGTGTTTAGAATGTTTGTAACCTTTCATAAATCTAAATCTTCTCTAGGCTTTCTAGACTACCTCTTTTTTTTTTAGACATTTTGGTGCAGACATCTAGCCTGAGGTGTCAGTGTGGTTGGGGATGATAATTAATTTCATCCAATTTATATTCTGAAAATACAGAACCAATTTAATTTTCACCCTCAGCGATCTGTAAACAGACAAACAGTCTAGTGTATAAAAGCAGCTCAAGCGTCAGCATTTCCCTTTTTTAAATGCACTGAGCTCAAACATTTCTTTAGAGTGGCACTTCTGTGTGTGTTTTCTAGTGGCAAATTAGTCACATTGACAATTGCTGCAGTTTTTTTTTAGCCAGTGAACACAGTGAGAGGTCCACCTACACAGCAATTAACATTGAGGAGGACAGTGTTTCTTTTGAGCTTAAAGATTAAAAATGTGTGATGTTCCAGACCATTAGCAAACCTCCTCCTGCTCAGCTCACCGAAGGTTATGCAGTAAATGCTATTAGCGAGAGAAATACACTTAGCATGTCAAAGGGCCCGCTTTTCTAAGTTCTCCTGCAGACATTTCTTCTAAAGTCTCCTCCATCTCGCTGGATTTAAGAAAACATACCAACTGCATTACTCTTCACAGACACATCAGTCAATGTTTTCTTCTTGGCTGCATTGTCGTTGTTCATAAAAGGCTTGTTGTGAGATGGCACATAATCTGCTGTAGTGAAGGCTCATGTCCGCCAACATTCTTATTCCTATGAGGTCTCCCTTATTGTTGAGTTCAGTTATAATTGGATTTAATAACAGAACTATGTGCCTTTAAGTCAAATTGCCACAGGGGATGTTTTTGGTAGACGTTTGGAATTCAGGGGAAACTCACCTTAAACTCTTACAGGGATTTAAGGGGGTAAATTAAAGACGTCTGCTTCTGTGGACATCCTATTACCTTTTTTATCAGACCCTGACCCTGTTTTTTTAACACCAGGATAATTTAATGTATTTTAAAATCTGAATCATAAAAACAGATGTCCATTTAGACATGTTTTTTTAATGGCAGGTTTTCTGACATTGATCTCCTCGGTGAAACTCGTACTGAAGCTGTCCAGTAGTATGTTTTGAATAATTATTGGCAGCGGTTTGGATGGCATATTTTAACCATTAGATACGTGTTAATACAGTTGGAGCTAAACTAAACAGAGATTTGTCTTGGCTTGCCGCGGTGCCATAAATTAAGAATTACTGCTGAGCCTCTCGGGGGTAATCGTGGATGGCGGATGAGAGCCTGACTGTGTGACCTGAGAAAAGACTCTTCTTGCCTCTTCAGTGATCATAGGTCAGGATTGTAGACTTTGAAATAATACTATGCCACTTACACATGAGCTTCTTAGACTTAATGTTAAGCCGATGTTATACATGTACAGTATTTTATCTAAAGATTGACTTTAATTAGATTAACTGATTGATTATCAAAATACTTTGGGACAGATTTTAATAATTGCCAAGTAATTGATAAATCGATGAACTGTTTCAGCTCTATGGGGATCCGTACTGTTATGGATTAAAGATGGTCTGTACACTGATAATGGTCCTTCATAGGCTTAAATAAATGAAGTTGTGCTATTTGTTGAGCTTTCTTGATATTTTCTTGGTAAACTTTTCAGCAACGTGTTGTACTTTTTGTTAAAGACTTCAAACAAGCATCAGAGCGAGGGTGGATTTAAACGTTTGCTTGCTCTGACTTCAGTGTTGCATTTGAAATGTCGTTAATGGGGTTTTTCCTGTACAGAAATTATTTCAATCATCTTCCAAAAAAGTTTTATTTCAGAGAGAAATTCATGGCTGTAACAGCTCACATTGCTCATGTTGTTTACCATGGTAACGGCTACAAACTGAACACACAGCTGGAGCTTTTACAGCCGCAGCGACTGATTTACATTATTTTGACTCTGCACACAGTCTAATAGGGTTACCTCTATGACATGCACAATCGTCCTTAAGTTCAAGAGATCTCCTAACAACCTTCCCCTCATGGTACGGCATGTGCCCCACATATGTCCCACATCTATCTTACATAACGCAGTGACTTGAGGCCTGCTCTCTGTCAAGGGAAGAAGGTAATGAAAACCATAACACAGTTGGAAAAGTGAATAAGATAAATGTGCATGGGGTTATCTGTGGTGTACTTCCTGAGTTGGGAGTTCTTTCCGATAGAGGAAAAAAAAAAAAGGCTTTCGCAGAAACCTGAGACACTTTGTGCAGTTTGGGGGTTGTTTTCATTATTTTTCCTATCTTTTGGCACCGCGATAGGCTCTTGAGAATGAAAAACAGAAGACTGACGAAAAGTAGTTCTTGTATTCCATGTTGTCGCATTTGCAGGCCAGTCACTCAAGAGAGATTTTATGTTGATTATCAAATCCATAAACACTTCAAACATACCTACTAGTTTCTGTCAGTCCCTGTGGCTCAGACTGCATGGGTAGTGTTTATTTGCTCACATTATGAATGTAATCTGTCGCTGTAAAGGCTTCGAGAGACTGAAAAGAACTTTTTATTACCGTGTCTATTTTTTCTTTCTTCTTTCTATTTTTTCTTTTTGCTCAGCCATTTCCTGTCTGCTTCTTCACCTCACTCTGCCCAATAAACGTGATAAAATACCCCCTGAAAAAATAACAAGTTGGGATATTATTGGAGAGGACAGTCACTTCTTGTTTTCTCCAAAGATCATAGACCCCCTGTTGTCATTTTGACTTTTTATGTGAGGACTATCAAGCAAGATATAACATTGACTTTCCACAAGATGGACTTTGTACTGCAGTAGTTGGCTGTTATAAAAATCCTCCGTTAATTGGCTCCATGTACAGTACGTACTGACGCGTACATACGCGGCGCTGCAAGGAGATAACCCTGCACTTTGGTCTCTGATGCCACTCAGACATTTTGTTCTCCATTTTATTTATGCAGCACGTGTTTATGCTGTCGAGATTTCACAGACGTGATAAGACCGGCACACCTCCAAAGTACTTCCTGTTCCCAGATATCTGATTGCAGGGATACTAACCATTTTTAGCTAGAAGCTCTATTTTCTCCAGCGTACACTCAGAGCAATCATATGTATTATATGTCCGTCTCGGGGAGATATAGAACTGCAGCTCAGTTTTCTTGGCATTTTCAGAAACATATAATCATCATTCTCTTTGCCTGTCATTGCAGTCTGGTCAATTTGGCATCACTAGAACTCAGAGAAAATATGCTGACATTCCTGCCAGAGTAAGTAATCAACCAACCGCACAGCCTGTGTGGATATATTGTTGTAGCCTATAACTTTGAAGTATACTTTGATTTTCTTTAATAATACATTTCATGGAGCACCTTTACTGTGTTAACGGAGGTTAACGAGTTATAGAACATGCAGAAAGCCCCTGACTTCTCTTGTCCTCCACAGGTCACTATCTTTACTTCACAGACTTGAAGAACTCGACCTAGGAAATAATGAGCTATACAGTTTGGTGAGTTTTTATGTTTAATTTTCTGGATGCAGGGGAACTTGTTTACTCACAAACTGAGCAGAACAAAACTTTTTTCCCATTTCCTTGTTCTTGTCACGTCCAAGTAGATTAGCATCCCTCGAGAACAGCTTTTGCCTCTTATCACCCAGATGGGAGGATGACCATCTGCCTTGAGCTTTGGTTTTAAGTTGTAATCTTGTGTGAGCGGTCAGACTCTGATGGTGAATGATTTACTGGCAGATCAAGCAAAGCAAAGTCAGGCAGCCAAGAAAGGACTCATGTGCTTTGTTTCACGTCCTATCTGTTCTTCAGACCTGTGATTTTTTCCATTGTGTGATGCCGCCTGATGTTTTTTCTGCTCTCAGTTGTGATAATTAATATTTAAAAGCGGTGTAACCTGACTTTCTTAAAGGAAAATAATAGAGAATAGATTTTGAATGTAAGAGAGTGTGGTGGAACCGTATTTTCATTCATTTCAGTGCTTATGCTTCCTGTGGACTTCCATACACTTATATTGTATTTTTCTGCTCTGTTTCCTTGTGTTTTCTCTTTCCCTTCTTTTTTCCTGACTCTCATTCTCATCAATTCCCACATTTCTTCCTCCCACATAGCCAGAGTCAATAGGCTGTCTTGTCAGCTTGAAGGACTTGTGGCTGGATGGAAACCAGTTGGCGGAAATACCTGCAGTAAGCTATTCATCCAATTTATCTTTTGTATTTGAGATTCGACAAACAACACATGCAATAACAGTTTTGGACAAAAAAACAAATAATTAAAAATCCACTGCAAGAGAAGAAAAACCCTGTCTCGGAGTCATGTGACTATAAATATATAGTAAAAAGTAACGTAACATTATAAGAGTGGCCACATGTGTCGATATGCTGCTTTCTTATTGTAACTCACATATTGGCTCACCACACGTCTCTTCTCTGAACTTTAGGAAATGGGCAGTATGAAAAGCCTGTTGTGTCTGGATGTATCAGAAAACAAAATGGAGCGACTTCCAGACGAGTTGGGCGGCCTGGTGTCGCTCACTGATCTGCTGGTGTCTCAGAACCTCATCGATGCTCTACCAGAAAGCATTGGTAAGTATCTGGACTCTCCAAGCTGTTCAGTAGCATGATTATACTAGCTTGCAAGCCTTTTTTCTAAAAGTTTATTTCTGCTCTTTGGGTAATTCGTATAAATGGGAAAATACACTGATAGGTGTACATCTTTTGTAAAATAGTTCAGGTTAGACCCGTGAAACAAAAGATGCTTAATGTGAAAAATAAATATTCAAGCATCACTTTTACAACACGGCAACAAACACTTTCCACATATCTCAGTAACTCTTCATCAGCCTGCTGATTAAGGTCTGAATAATGTGGATTTTGATTAACATATATCTGTTTTTGTCTTTGCAGGAAAACTACGGAAACTTTCCATATTGAAAGCTGATCAGAACAGGCTAACGTATATTCCAGAGAGCATTGGCAACTGTGAAAGCCTTACTGAACTTGTGCTCACAGAGAACCAGATACAGGTGTGTTTGCACTACATTACTGTCTTGTCATAAACATTTAAAGAAACCACTATAGGATCAGCACTTCCATGCTTATTTTACTGGCCCATGGTAACCGGGGCAATGTGCAGACTGTTGAAAAAGATATGTTATAATTTAAACTAAAATGAATTGTTAGAAACACAGTTGCAAAAGCACCACTGGGTATTCTTCAATAAGCCAAAAAGCATACAATAATCTACATTTTATGCTAGGCTGTGCTTTTAAACGATTGAAATGAATCACAATTGATCAGTGAAACATCTGGAATCTGACAGGAACACATTGAGTTGTGTGGGGATTGGTCAATAAAGCAGGCAATAGGAAAACATGTAAAATGTAATCATGGTTACTCTATGTACTTACATTAGAGTTACCATCAAATTTATGAGTGTAAAGATTCAATAACTAAAGGAAACACTATTATTTTAGCACTAGAATGAGGGCAGAGGGAGGTCTTTGTTCCAGAATCAGATTAAACAGCTCAGGATAGGTTCTTATGGATGCACTTACTCACAGTAAAACAATGTTTGAAAGCTACATCAGGGGGATCTGTACATGGCTGCTCTCACCAGTCTGTCTGCTTTTCTGTGCCGCATGAAGGACTGTGTGAGCAACACGTCTCCCCTCGTCTCTGAGAGCACTACACTGTGTAGTGTATTGTATTTAAAAGTGCCCAAGCACATAATGTTCTCTCTAATTGTTGATTTGATTTATTTATATTGTTACAGAGTTTGCCGAGGAGTATTGGAAAACTGAAGCGACTTTCCAACTTCAACTGTGACAGAAACCAGCTCACATTATTACCTAAGGAGGTAAGCTTTTCATATATCGACCAACATAATTTCACTGAGCAGTTGACGTGTGTTGAGAGGCAATTTCATCAACGGATGATCCAAAACTCAAAGTGAAAAGTTGAAAAATTAGCTGCAAGATTACTGTGCAAAACAAGTTTATATGTATATCGACTGATATAACCGATACAATATCAATATCAGAATTTTGCACTCCCTAATATAGATATGGGTATCAGCCCCAACAATTGGTTGAAATGCTGTTAAATTAGACTCTAACTATTGTTATGTAATTCTTTAATACAACTGTTGAGCTTAAACTGACCAAAGTTAATTCCCGTTTGGATCAACAATGCTCTCACTTGTCGCGCTCTCTCATTTCACTTCCACTGCTCAGTCTGCCGGCTCGTTCAGCTCCGTCTTGAGTGTCTCCATTGTGTTTGTATGTGGAATTTTTTCTAACCTCTTGTCTGTTTAAGTGAAGGCACGCCTGCTTTAAAACTTCATCTGAAAGGCTCCTTTAGACGTCGTACAATGCCCCTGTGTCTTAATGATGCAAAGACCGCAGTGTCTGCAGTGGAATAACAGTCGTCCTAGATCATGAATTAACGGCGATGGTGTCACTGTTTTCTCAAATCCCCCATTGCATGACATCCTGAACAATTGCAGTGTGACCATGGCCCCAGTATTGATTTGTGCCTTGTTGAGCTACTTGACCATTGGCCCAGTTGTATGGATTCTATTGATTGTTGAATAGTTGCTCATAACACATTTTCACAACAGAATTGTGTCCATGCTTACATGGTAAGCAGACATAATAATGTATTTGTTTAAGAATGTGTCTGCTTTGTTTTCGTTCCTTTTAGTGGATGCAATAGGTGCCTATCATACTTGCTTATGCATGAATGATTAGCTTAACCTTTTATCATGATGAATCTTTGTAACAGCATCCTGCTCGGGTCTGAACTGATGTATAGATTACTACTGCAGTTTATCTGTCCCATCAAGTTTCTGCTTTGTCTGGCTACTAGCCCTAATTGTTCCTAATTTTAGGTCCAACTGCCACATCCCATTGACGTTTAACAGCTCTGCAATTGAGATCACTAATTCTGGGACAAAGTGGCCAAATGCTGACGACAGATTTACTCCGGTCTATTTTGTCCTGACTCTGTTAAACAACCATGTGTGTCGGTCTATGCTACGTTTTCATGCTGGACTATGACTGACACACGTCGTCTCCCCTGTTATAGATCGGAGGCTGCAGCGGTCTGAATGTCTTCTGTGTACGAGAGAACAGGCTGATAAGGATACCGTCAGAGCTGTCGCAGGCCACAGAGCTGCATGTGTTTGACGTGTCTGGAAACAGGTTTGTATAACAACACGCTCGCATCCAATTTCACTCATCTGTTGGTGGCAGAGAGGAGCCTTATCAGTAAAAACACATTGTGCTCTAAGTGATTTGGAGACTTGGCAATGAAATAGTAAGGATAATGTTTTATCTTACTCGACCAGGCTTTAAAATAATATCACGACATATTTAGGATTTATTGGGATACACAATTTATATCTCAAACATCTTTGTGGTGTTGGTTTCACAATATCTTGACAAATAACAATTAAATTAAACACAGAAAAACTTGCATAGAGTCTTAGCTGAGTGCCTCTTTTAAAACATACACACTGACTGCAACTTGTTCATGTCCACGTGAGCCATCATTTCAATGTTGAATAGCTGTAAACTGACAATGGCAAACCGGGTGAAAGCAGAACAGTTACGGAGTTAAAATGTTTCAAGGAAAGATACAATTATACCTCACTAAAATCTACAAAATCCAATCTTTATAATTCAAGTTTAGATAGATTTTCACCACGAGGAGTCTTGCATGTTTTAATAAAAATAGATCCTTGGTGTCAGTGGTACATATATTTTTTCCCATCCCTAAAAATGATATCACTCTACTGTAATGCTGCTATAGAACGATATAACAGTATCCAGGCTTTGGAGGGTTACTTTAAAAATGTATTTTGATACAGTTACCTATTACATTTTTAAAATTGTAACATAATCCAAGTATCACAATATTAAAGTAATGATTACTTTCTGTTACTTTTGGATTACCTCAATACCAAACATACAAAGACTAGAGAAACAAAGGCTGGAGAAAAGAAATATGAAAAATATTACCTTGATTTAATCTTGTGTGTATTTGTTAAGTAATCCATCATGTTTCCCTTTTTTACTGAATGTTTTTGTTATCTAAGTACATTTTTTTTGTAACTTTACCTGAATAAAGTTACTTTTTTTTGTATCCTAATTTCGTAATCCTGTAACGTGCATTACATTCCTCCCTGACAATATCTTAAATGTGAGATGTTACACACTTTCATACCAAGCAAACAATATAGTATTAATATTGATAAATATTTGGTGAAACACACTTCATTACTTTTTGATGTTTTTTCCATATTACTCACTGTCAGTCAGGTTGTTTTGGCTTGCAGTTCTCTGCCACTACCTGTTCTGGACCAAGCTTTGTCTTCAGAGGCAGCTGCAGGAATGTCTGCTGCTTTAGTCACACTCAAACATGTTCACCTCGATGTCTGGAGAGCGTCTCCCCTCCTCCACGTTGTCAAAACAACTGCCAAGGCCCTCATCCTAATGTGACATTACTACTAGTCCAAAAATGTGTACCTGCAGGTGCCGTGCGGTTTCTTTAAATCCTGTGTCAGATGAGCAGGTTAGTGATTTGTATCCTGTTGGTTTGCAGACTCCACCACTTACCTCTGTCACTGACCACGCTACGACTGAAGGCCTTGTGGTTGTCAGAAAACCAGTCGCAGCCGCTCCTCACCTTTCAGACGGACGAGGACCCTGACACGGGCGAGAAGGTGCTCACCTGCGTGCTGCTGCCTCAACAGCCGTGTGATCCAGACAAAGGTAATGTTTTAATCAACTGGAAGATAATGCTCAGATGTTTTGAATAACCGCCATGAATCGTCTGTATTATCAGGAGCACTGACTGCATCTCAACATTTTTCTGTCTTCATCAAGCAGATCAGTGTCTCCGTGTTTCTCAAGTGTCGGGCTTCTCCCAGAGTAAAGCGACTCGGTGCCAACACTGTGACATTTGAGTAATATTCCTCATCGGTTGTTGCATCGTCTCAGAGTATTTAGAGCCCCGCGGTTTTTGATGACATTATCACATGACCTGCTCGGCGAAGCACGGCGTGTTCTGCGCCCTCTGATCCCTCCCCGCAGTATCTTGTCGATTATGAGGTCCTGTAAGGGATCACAGAGCCTATAACAGATCAGGGCCTCTCCTGTCCCTTGAGGCCCTCCTTGGTTATGTTTTTTCAGAAATGCGGTGGATTGGGCAGCCAAAGAGGCTTAGCAGCGGCTGGCCTGCTGCCATTAAAGGCTCACCCAGTGGGTAGAGATGTGGCTGAGGCCTGGATCTATCTCTGCCTGATACAACAGTTTATTGTCATTTTTTTCCTCTGCTGTCATCCACTGCCTTGAGGCCTAAACATGCAGAGTGTTTGTGATTCACTGCAAAATATTTGTTCTTTCTTGTCACTGTGCTTTGCTTGTGAAAAGATGTTTGCCTCTCCCTCAAAAGCAAAGGGGCTCGTGTTCATTCATTTTTGTGACGTGCTGCGTCTCAATGGGTGAGATGCAGATATAAGACTGGTGGAGGTCAGATGAGCGGGGCTGAAGCTGAGGTTGGGGGCAGGGAAGATTGTGTTGCTGTAAGCCTGTGACTAAGCTGGGATTTGAAACTGTGATCTGGCAGTTTCAGGCTCCCGGTTATGTGACAGCTTTCATTTCTTGAGTTGGCAGATTGCAGAGAAGCAATCATAACAGCCATATTGATTTTAATCTGCTGAAGTATTCACTTCAACTCGCACTCTGTATTTCCATCTGAGCATGCCGATGCGTGCGTGACTTCCAATAATGTAAACTGCGTTGTGTCTTTTTAATACACGATCACAGGCTCTGATAATCTTGCCCGCTGCGGAGCCCTGGAGAGCCTGGTGAATGACATGGCAGATGACACGTGGGACAACAAAGCAGTGAACCGGATCAGTGCCATTCACTTCCTGGACGATGAGGAGGAGGAGGATGACGACAAGGTGAGCGCGCCCGGGGGCAAATTTCACAGCCATCTATTGGGCAGTTGGTGAAATTAGTGACGATTCTTCACAGTTCACGCCACAAATATCAAGGATTTTAACGTCTTGTTAATCATAGCCTGGGTGGGGACAGAATGTAAGTGTCTGTCTTGTTGTTTCAGCTGCAAGTGCTGAGGGAATCTTTTGCCTCAAGTGTTTGTTTATAGCATTTGTTCCACCTGTGAAAGTCATTTCCAATTTGCAGCACTTTGCATAGCACCAAATTGCTGCGTCTAAAAATCTCCCATACTCCCACACTCTAGATAATTGCGAGCAGCAAGGTTCAGCCACACGTTATATAGATGTTGAGATATTTCATTCTGGACCAAAGTAGTGCACTGACATCCACATTAGCAGCCAGTACGAGGCTAAAAACGGGATTCTTTTATTTTCCAGATGAAAACGGCTGCTCTTTCTGCTGCATTTAAAACAAATAAACTGTTTCCTTCACACAGGGAACACTACTTCGACGGGCCACGCCTCACCCCGGTGAGCTGAAAACGATGAAGAAGGCGGCCGAGAACCTCCGCAACGACATGAACGCTGCCAAAGGCCTGGACTCCAACAAAAATGAGGTCAATAACGCTGCAGACAGAGTGACAACGTCTGTGTGACCTTTTTTACCTCAGAAATGTTTTTTACCTCCTGTGTCTCGCCGTGTCGTCCTGCACAAACCCTCCCCCCCGCAGCCCCCCCTTTTTTTCTTTTACCTACGAACCCCCGGTGTGGCCTACCCCTCCTCTGATTAAACCCCAGGACGCCTGTAACCTTCCGCCATCTCCAGCCCTGCGTAAAACGTGTTTGACTCAGTCTATCAGGGCCGCCGTGCCTTCCTCTTTTTAATTCATGTCCACAGCAATAATCTGCACAGACGCTCCTTTTTAAAAAGATATTTTAAAGATGTATTACTTTTTTAAATGCCTCTTTTTAAAATATACTTTAGGTAGTTGCACTATTATAAGTCGTTATAATATGGACAAACCTTCGTCAATGTATTATATTTGTTCTATATCTATTTTTAAAACACTGGGTGAATATTTCTTTTTACATTTTGGGCAAACATAAAAGCAGGAGTTTTTGGACCTACTGATTAAGGATTATTGTATAGTCTCTTGTGAATATTGATACTTTTATACTTTTTGGCAGCTCTAATGTAAATAAAAATGTATAGCAAATTTCCTAATCGGTTTCAGATTTTTAAACCTTTTTTTCTTGGTACTTTTTCTTCTTCTTCTTTTTTTTTTTTTTTTTAAATCAAAGCAATGAACAAAACACAGTCACTAATGTCTTATTCAATCCGCATAATAATTGTCATTGGATGAGTGGACGGCCTTGACTCCTGTAAAACATCTCAACTTATTTTTGGATAACAAGTAGATTTGATTAATTAAGTTCGGGTAGTACTGCACATCAACCTTTAATTGCTCATCTGCACTGTAATGATGCAGACGTAACAATGCTGTCTTATTTATATATGCTGCTGTGCTTCACTGCTTTGCAATGTTCTCAAAAAGATGCCAAAAACAGCTGTATTTTTTAAAAGTTTTCTCTCTTTAACTAAGAGTACTGTATAGATTAATCATCGGAGGTTGGGTGAGAATGAGGTTCGTACCACGAGGATGGCATCCTTTAAAAAGGCAGTCGTTAGAAGTTCCACTTTAATGCACTTCTCAGCGTTTCTTAAATCCTTTTACATGGTACATGATAAAATTGTATTATTTTGTCTTTAAAATTGATTTGCAAAAAGTGGACCAGAGAAATCGGTTCAAGTGTTGGTTGTTAATGTTTTTAATTATTTTCTGATCAAACTGCACAAGAGAAAAATCTCGAAGGGGCGCTGTGCCTTGAGATTTTGATGACTTTTTAACCACTGATCAATAAAATGAGTGCAACACTAAACATGTTTGTTATTCCTTTTAATTTTACGAGTCAGCCTGTTGAGCTGAGAGAGGATTTCGAATAATTTCTAATGCTGTGAGCTTCTAAATGTCCGAGTTTAAAACAAGTCACATTTGGTGTGGTCTGTCTTAATATCTTTATCCGAAAAAAAATACATGGACAATGTCAGCTCAGACTTAAACTGGTTTCCTTTGAGGAAATAAACCAGATCTTCCATTTCCTGACCCTCCTTCATCGCTTGTTTTGTCTGTCCGGCAGTGCATGATGTTCCTGTAACACTCTGCCAGCATGTGCCACGTTCGACTTGTCTACCCTGCACGTGCTGCGTGTTGTACTGACACTGGAACGCTTTAAGTATATCACAAAATGAATGTACATATATTTTTCTGCATTATTATGTGTTTGTGGCTGTATGGCGAGTCTTTATTTGAATCGTGAACATTGTTGATTTAGCACTTGAAGACGAGCACACATCTTTTATCAGTTGGCTCACAAAAACACCTTGGAAATACCAGCTATCAGTCGAGCCTTGGTATTTTCATCAGAGCCGTTCGTGGTGTGGGATTAACACATGCAGTGGTGACCTCTTGACTGTTTTGAAGTGGAATCCACTGTAAAACTTCACTGTATGCCATGCATGGTGTCATCATAGCTCTCTTTCTGTGCCTCCTTTTCAAGATGCACCGATTTGACCAAAAGGCAGAGAAAGAGACCAACAAATGAGGCTTTAGAGATCTGGCTTTAATCTTGACTGCAGCAGTGGGAGTTGTGCCATGACACTCTGCTGAAATGACTGCTTTTGGCGCCCTCTGGTGCACGGAACAAGCATGCAATTTTTAACAGTCGAGCAGGATTTTATTGGTGTGCTTTACAGTTTTTCTCCATCGTTTACTCACAAGTGGGCACGCAGTTCTGAAAGTTTGAAGCTTGTGTATCAGTGCCACAGTTTTCACATTTAGAAATTCTAAAAGACACTTTTGTAAAACCCTGAGCATAAACTACGTACATTCTTTGTTCACCTGGATAACACTGGCATTCAAAACGCCAGACCGTAATGACCAACCGGTGTCACGTGTTTGAATCCAATTGGCAAAACTCCTTTTAATCACCTGTCGAAGTATAAAAGAGGCCTCAGGTGACCTGTACTGTGTTGGAAGAAATGCAGCATGGAGGGGGAGGAAGAGGAGGGTGATCTTGGGTCAGCCACCTGCCGGTCCCCAAGCCAGGTCCCTACAGAGCTGAGCCTGAGCTGCTGCCGGCCCAAATCATATATACAAAATATATATTTAGATATGTAACATGAAGCTTGAACATGTATAAAACAGTATTTTGATGATCTAAATTCATGTGATAGCTGTGTGTATCGTTTTGGTGCAAAGGTTATTGGTGGACAGGGATTTGTGGACTTTTGATACAACTTTTAAAGGATAAGTTCACCCCAAAATAAAAATTCACACGTTGTCTGCTCACCCTCGTGCAGACAAAGAGTCCGCAGAACCTTTCCGGAGCGTCACAGCAAAAAACAGCATTGCAGCGTTCTCGTTACCAACTGAACTAGATGGGGACTTGTTTTATAACGTAAAAAAATAACTGCATTTCAAAGCATAAAATGGTTCCATGCGGCCTGCCCAGCAAAATCAAAGTCTCCACAAGCCCTGAGATGCCAAATTGATTTGAAAAGACGTTATTTACACCCTTGAAGTGCGGTCAAGCCTGAGGAGACGCTTCAGAAACTGACGCTTTTAGCTTAGCAGCTACAGGGATGATTTCGGAATTAGTTAAATGTGGGATCTCTGGGACTGACTTGGATTGTGTCGTATGAGCTGCATGGGGCCATTTGGTGTCTCTTACAGTTGTTTAGCAGCGTTGAGTTTTGAGAAATTGAAATTATAGTTGCGGAAAATGTTTTGATTGAAATGATTGGGAAAAACTGTATTCACTGATAAGCAGCCGGAGCGTGACATTCTCCAGGATCGGCTTAAAAAGAAAAACGGCGCTTCAAATTTGGTTTCCATGCAGCTCGATCCATCAGTCTCGCCAGTGATTTTTTTTCGAGATATCACACTGACACACATTTTTTTTAGCAACGGGTGGTGTCTTCTCTCCAGGAGTGTAGAGAGCCTCATATTAACCCGTCCCTCAAGGCCAGTAGCCCAAACTGGGCCATCCCAGGCTTCAGCTGGGTGGCGAAGAAAGCGTGTCATCAGGCAGAACCTCAACTGTTCCCCGCCGGCGACGGCGTGTGTGGTCGCTGCTCCAGCGCAGAGAAGGAAGCAGAGGAAACAATGCAACTTAAAGAGGTCTGTGTTCCAGTTTGGTCACGTTGGCCGGATCATGTTTCTGTATATTGATTTACATGCACAGAACGTCCATCTGAGATGCTGTTTGTTTAATGTCTTCTGAGTGGACTGAAAAGGGGAATTATCAGGCTTCCGCTCGATGTCTGACAGATCTGGACAGTAAAAGCATTCAATCATCTCTCGCCACCAGGACGGTTCAGGCCAGCTGTCAGAGAGCGACGCCTCGACGTGTCGGTTTCGCCATCAGAGAGGTGACGCCGGCGAGGGCAGGACGTTTCAGCATCGCAGGGCCCCTAACGCGGGGCCCTGTCTCCACGGGGACCCCGTCCACGAGATGGAGACCTCCTCCTCCATCATGGGCCGTCTGAAGTCTTCTCCAGCGACAGAGAAGACGCCTCCTCAGGAATCGTTCGTCTCCCAAGTGCCATTAAGAGTAACTGCACGCTGTGTCTTTTCTTAGGCGTCACATTATCTCTGCGGGGGGGCTGCGGGAAAACCAGACTGATTCTGGTGAATTATTGCTAATCTAATTTTCTGTTCATCAGCTTGGCTCCACTCAGGCCTTTTTTTTTTATTTATTTTTTTTTAATTTGCAATAAAAACAATTTCCTGTTAGTTACAGATCAAAGTGTCTGGCCAGAGAGGTAGTCTGGGGATCAGCATCGCTGGTGGGAAAGGCTCTCTGTCTTACAAAGAGCACGACGAGGTAAGTGATGCTGCAGAGGAGCCGGCATTAAAGGGATAGTTCGGGTTTTTTGAAGTGGGGTCATATAAAGTACATATCTATAGTCGGTCTGTTCCCTACCGTGGTTGCCGATCAGCGCAGCCTCAGTTTGGAGAAGCAGAGAGCCGCTCCAGCCAAGACGTTCAGCTTTGGACTGCAGTGAACGGAGACCAGATGAAAAGCGAATTTTAACCACATAAGTTTAAGTTTAGTTTAGTTTTTTTTTTTTAGTTATTTAGTTTAGTTTAACCACTAAAAAAATCTATATCAGTCAATAGTACGTTCTATAGAGCAAATTCACACCGCTTTACATTGCCGTCAGACCGTCCATTCTACATTTTCTCAACCGTAGTCCCTCCGGATACGGATCACCTCTGCGAGCAGCGGAATACAGTGCGAGGCCCAGTTGCGCTAATGCGTAGGGATACGGAGGTACTACGGTTGAGAAAATGTAGTGCCAAAAGAACGGGCGGTCTGACGGCGATGTAAAGCGGTGTGAATTTTCTCTATACAACGTACACTTGAACTGATATAGATTTTTTTAGGTGGGCCTTGTTTTAGGTGGTTAAAATTCGCTTTTCATCTGGACCCCGTTCACTGCAGTACAAAGCTGAGCGTCTGAGCTGGAGCGGCTCACTGCTTCTCCAAACTGAGGCTGCGCTGATCGCAACTACGGTAAGGAACAGACTATAGATATGTACTTTATATGACTTCAAAAAACCCGAACTATCCCTTTAATCCACCTGCCGTTTGTGGCCGAATGGAGGTGATGACTAGAACGAATTGCAGAGCAGCTTTCATTTAGCTTGATGCGTTTATTTTCTTTCAGGGCATTTTCATCTCCAGGGTGAACACAGGTGGGGCGGCGGAGAAGGCGGGGATCCATGTTGGAGACAGATTGCTGGAGGTAGGCAGGGAATCATTTTCTCTCGACTGTCTGTATTCTTTGCACTTCATTTCAAATTCACTGACAAATGTTAAATGGTGTTGACGGAATTGGAAGTCACACATGTGCACTGTGCCTCCCTGCTGGTGTTCCTCTTGTGACCAATGGAGGGCATCATCGGACCGGCGGACGGCCCTCAGCTGGGCCCTCCCTCAGTAACAGAAGCACTCGAGCACGATAAACACACAGTGAATAAATAAACAGATGAATACTCCAAATCAGTCTTTACAATCACACCTTGTAGGTCAAATATTTATCAGTGCTCAGATATTTTACTTGAGTTAAAATGATGATACTGGAGTGTAAAAATACTCCTCCATTCAAAACCTTACGTACAGTAGTTAAAAATGTAAAAATTACCAGCATCAAAATATAATAAAAATAATTAGAAACAATCAATATAATTGGCAGTGATGGAATGTAACTAAGTGCATTTACTCAAGTACTAAACTTGAGATCCTTGTACTTTGCTTGAGTATTTCTAACATTCTGGAGGCAAACAGTGCTGCCTAGTTTTTACTCCACTACATTTATCTGATAACTTTAGTTACTACTTACTTTGCAGATTGTGTGCTGCATCAGAGCTAAAAAGTTTTTCAATGAATGTATCATTTCAGCAATCGGATTGAAAAATAACTCCCAAAACACTGATAATCCGATAATCGACCAGGCTGACAATCCGTCAAACCAGAGTATACAGTATTTTGAGAACCAAGCACATTTAATATCAGAGACTTTAAGACTTTACTCAATTACTTTTTGTGCGGGTTAAAGTGAAAAAGTACATTTGCCTCCACAGCGTAGTGGAGTATAAAGTGTAAAGAAGCATAAAATGGAAAAACTCAAGTTAAGTACAAGTACCTCACAACTGTACTGAAGAAGGCCCACAGTACTTGAATAAATGCACTTAGTCAGTGTGGAAAAAATAAAAAAGGTCACAGTTGAGTAAAATAGAAGATACTGTGTTGGAATATTAGGCCTGCTTTGGTAAAAGTGAACGTCTACCATATGACTGACCAAAATGCACTGGAGTGGAAATATAAAGTAGCAAAAAGTACACAAAAGTAAAAGTACCTTAAAATTGTACCTGTTAAATGTACTCGGTTACATTCCATCACTGTTGCAGTGGCTGCAGCTTTATTTAGACAACTTTAGTGCTCCGTCACCTCTGACTCCTGCTCTTACTTTCACCGGCACTAAAAGTCTAATGTGACCACGGTCCGTCCAGGTCAACGGCCTCAGCATGCAGGGGGCGACCCACCAGGAGGCGGTGAGCGCCCTCAGGAATGCTGGGAGCTGCATCAAGATGAAAGTGATCAGAGAGCGGCTGCTACCGCTAGAGGTGTGTGACCCCGACAAGCCTCAGGATCCTCAGGACGTGACTGGACGACAGCTGTGCAGCCAGGACGGAGGAGGAGGAGGAGGAGGAGGAGGAGGCCAGAGAGACAAACAGACACTGATGGAGAGCGCAGAGGAGAGTTTGTCCAGGAAGATTGAGGCGGTCGTCTGCAACGGAAACGGCATTGTGGGTGTTTTACTCATATCACAGCCCAAACAGAAGGCTTTGAAAGTCACGTTTTGTTTCACAGAATGCTTCAAAACACTTCTTCTCTCTTTTTGTGTTTCAGTCGGATTTGGAGCATGACTTGAAAAGGACCTTGTCTGAACTCGAGTCAGAGGCCTCGATGAAAAATGATTCGTTTCAAGGGAAACATACAATGACAGTAAGCAGACGTTCATCACACTTATCTTTCTCTGTTTTGTTTTTCTTGTTCCTTGGTCTTCATTTTTTCATTATGCTAATATTAAGAACAAACAAAAGGACTTATTTGCTCATTTTCAGTGTATTTCACTCATTACTGTGCTGTAGCAAGTCTCATCTCAAGTCATTTTTATTTAAACTTCCACTTATCATAGCCTACTTTGAATCTACTTTTTTGAAGGTTTCTTGTCAAGTAAAATCATTTTGCTGCATGCACAGATTATTTGGACAGAATTTAAGAAGACCTATTAAGTTTTTTTTTCACTTTCCTTCAGTGTTTATAGGTTCTTGTGCATGTTAAAGATTTCGAAAGTTAAAAAGGTAAAAGTCCACACCAACGGAAGCTCCTCTCTCCCACAGAAAAGGGCTCCTGAAACGCCTCGTCAGTAGTGCCGCCTTTAATCCCGTGACTTTGTGACATCACACGACGTCACTGGGTCACACATTTGCACAATTCGTGCCTAGTGGCTAGTTTGGCTCGGCAGGATTGATTTAGCACAGCTGCTCTGCTGTCATAAGGGGGGCTGGCTCAGGCATGTGTGAGCTGACCAATCAGAGCAGACTGGGTACTTGGTAGGGGGGCCTTAAAGAGACAGGAGTTAAAAGTCCACTTCTCTTCAAATTCAGTGTTTATTTCTTGTATTTCACATTTTCATTTCTGCATTGTAGAATTCCAAAAGCTGAAAGGAATACGATTGGGAGATAGATGACCTGATTTTTGTGAGACTCCGCCACGTATCACATGACGACTTGCTTTTTTTCCTTCCCAATCCTGTGTCCTTCTCTGCCAATCATCTGACAGATCCCGCGGATCATCCTCACTCATCCCTCTACCTCAGATGAAGACGTGGAGCCCTTGACACAGAGCCCCAACAGAGAGCCGCAACGCGACTTTGACATTCCTCACAGACGCGTGCGCTCCGCCTGTTTCGACAGCGCTTTCTACCCACCATGACCACAGCACAGGGACGCAGGCTGGCATTACCCAGCTCCTCGTCTGAAGTGTTTTCAGTGGCGTCGGTGGATTAGCATAAAAACAGACTGTTGGAATGTATTTTTCTCTGTCAGTCACATTCAAATGCTGCTAATAATATTTCAAGATACTGGAGTCGGTTACAAGATCAGACGACTTTCAGACATATTTTTTTATTACTAATGCACAGTTTCGCCCGTGCAGCTACACTGAACAGAGGCGATGAAGCAGGACCGAGCTGCTCTCTAAAAATAGTCAATTTACCACCGAATGCTGCCGGCTACCTCTACTTCATACCGCTGTGCTGATGGATGTGCTGGTGAATTGCGTCTCCGCCTCTGATAATGAGAAGCCCTCAAACTTTTTATAGTCTGCGCTGAGATAAAATGCCACGCGGCCGACCGCTGCAGGGCTGCAGAGTCCTGAGGCACACTGAACTGCGCTTCACATGTTCACACACCTAAGCTAAATTGAGACTTGGGACGTTTTAGACTCCGCTTCATGTGAAGACAAAGTGACCAGACATCAGGCTGGAAGAATCTGTAATCTTGCCTCTGAAGCGTAGAATTTGCGAGCTCTAAATGTCAGTCGGTACCTGCCTTGTATTATTTCACAGCTTTTACATTCCCAGAGTAACAACAGTTTGTCGTTCAATGTTCACTTTCTCAATAAAGCGCAAATATTGCTCAGCGAGGCTTTTTCTTTTCTTTGTGCTGTCAGACAGACAAATCCATGCTGATGGTTATCATGTGCGTGTGCAGAGGAGGAAAGCAGCGACACGAACGGCTGCAAAGTTTCTGCACTTCGGCGAAGGAACCCTGCAAAGACAAACTTCGATCGGCTACCGTTGACACAGTCAGGAAGGTGTTGAAAGGTGTTTTCCTCGTCTGGATTGCACCATATAATGGTCCTGCAGTTTGTGTCCACCACTTTGCTGCTGGCCCCATACGACCTGACACAATTACTTGTTGTATCAGTGATGCTGTGCAGTGATGACCGTCTGCTAGGTGATAATAATCTGGGGACACGGCTTGTTGGAAAGCACATCCAGTGTGTGAAATTCAATTCAGAGTCAATTACTGGCCGGGCGGTTTCATATTGTCAGACCGGGGTCTTCGTCTGTCTCAAGAGGCATTCATGTAAAGTCGGTGGGAGGACCTGACGAGGATGAGCACGGATGTAGGTGACTCGGTAATAAAACTGGGATTTTGGGAACATTGACTGTGCGACTGGACTGCATGCTTTCTTATGTGTGAAAAATACTTCAACGTAACATGTGGTAATCAACATGGATAATACTGACGGATTCGATATATTGTCCGTCAGTTTGCCCAGACTATATGTAATCTTTCACCCAAAAGTGGAAATTGAGTCATGACCTACTCATCCTCATGCCGATGGAAAGTCGGGGGGTTTCGTAAATTTCGTAATCCAAAGAACCATTCCGGAAGTTCACAGCGAAACAGCGTTGCAGCATTCTCCTCAACAACTGAAGTAGATGGGGACCTGTTTTAAAACGTTAAGAAGAGAAAAAAAAACGACAAACGACATAAAATGGCTCTGACATAAACTGCAAAAGCTGGCAAATTGCTCACTCTAACAGGGTTAGGCTGATGTTACCGGCTCTGGCGCGCTCTCACATGTTGTACTCCATAACCCATGACCAATGTTACCTGAGATAGCGTTATATTAGCCAAACACGTTGGTTAGTCGCCATGCTAAAACCTTTTCTCTTACTGTGTTTTCATTGTACCCTAGAAACGGTGTTTTCAATCAACTCATGGAGCAAATCTTAGCTTAATTTTCCATCTAGGTACGGCTGATAAATCTGCCAGGGAGGGTAAAGCAGGTAGCCTTCAGCCAGCAGAATCAACTAGCTACAACTGAGAAGCCTGCTACTGCTAGCTTCTGTCTGAGACCGAGGACTGGCTGGGTAAAAAGCTTGACAAGGTGTAGCGACAATGAGTAGCAAACTGTCTACTGTTCATCACATTAAGAGCTATATCCTTACTTGGTCTTGTATAACCGGTAGCTTATAGTGGCTAATGTTAGCCAACGTTAGCAAACTTTGGATAACCTAGATTTTGCTGTGCGAGTCAGTTTGTGACTGTACGACTGTGCTACTGTAGGTAGGCCTGCTGTGCTATAGCATTTAGCATTTTCCCATTATTTGTCCCTTCCCACAGTCACTTCAAAAGTGTTTGGATCAACCATGTCTTCTGATTCCTTACTTTGAATTTTTTTTTTAAGCCCATGTTACTTCATAAACTTAACAATAGCTCAAAGTCTAGAGAATAATATTGATTCCATTAAAGGGACTTGAGGCAGGATTTCTGAAAAAATAAACATGCATTTTAAGTTTTTAAATGCTAACGGGTGACGAAGCGTTCAAAACCAAAAAGAATGAGCCCACCCACGTATCTCTCCGTTGCCTTGAACAGGCTGTGTGCTGCATAATGTACTGCAGTTCGGGCCCGAATTTCCCACGCAGTCCTGCGGACGTGACGTCAGATGACGCTGAATGCGCGTCCTTGACAGCTTGGATACAGGAAGAAGACACGCGCGGTGGACCCAGACTAGTGTTTGTGTAGTAATGGATTCTGCTACGGCCAGAAAACGACCGACCACCACACAAAGTCCACTAAAAGGTCATACTAAGAAGAAAACAAAGGTTTTATCAGCGGCAAGTCGTGAGTCAAAACAAAATTACGACCAAAGCCGGGCCAGCACCGAAATAAACACCGGATACGCGTTTGGCTCATGGAGGCAGCTTCAACTTGAATTGGGACTGAAAACAGATGCTGACATGGCTCATTTCCAAGTAACCAGGTAATGAAAACATTACAGGTCATGTTTAGAGCTTGATTTGAAAATCATATGAGATCACCGAGGACTCAGAGTGACCTAACGTGCGAAGTAGCGTTAGCTGCTAACATGTAATTTAGTCCACCGCTGTGTGACACTGAATAGTTACAGACTGCACATTTTCCACGGTCCTTTAGTCTGAAACCGAACAGTTAGAAATATGTCACTTTATATGTGGGACCGAAAGCCCAGCCTGTTATTCGGGAGGTGACGTTAGCAGCTGGCTGTAGCCACAGGCTAACGGTTTGTTTGTGTCTGTGTAGTAGCATTAGCTGCTAACACACAGCAGTCCCGTGACAGAGACGATCTTTTTGTCCCCCAATATGCGTCTCGCCGCTTGTGTGTCGCTACACACAGCAAGCCGACTTCCCGGCTGCTTCATGTGTGTAGGGGATAAGGCTATCCATTACACACAGCACAGTTTGCAGTTTTGGGCTAACGTCATTCCGCGGACGCATGCGCGGAGGTCTCGCAGTAAACAGTCACGTGAACAGTGAGTAAAGAAATAACAGTGTCACAGCATCAGCTGCTCTGCTGTGAACAGTTCATGCGCGCTCCTGCGCCGGCTTGGCTGATGGCTGCAGTTACCCTAACGGCCGCGGTGTCACTATTGTGTCTTATTTCTTGATCCTGCCTCATGTCCCTTTAAGTTAATTGATCCATAGGCTACACCTAGGCTAGCCACTTGTGGCGGCTGCAGCAGGAGGTAGAGCAAGACGCCAAGCCATCGGAGGGTCAAATCCCCGGATCCCCCAGCTTCATGTCGAAATATCCATGAGCAAGACACTGCTCCTGATGAGCAGCTGGCACCCTGCATGGCAGCCTCCGCCATCAGTGTGTGTGTGTGTGTGAATGGATGAACGTGACAAATGCTGCAAAGCGCTTCGAGCGGTCAGTAGACTGGAAAAGCGCTGTAGAAATGCAAGTCCGTTTACCATAGGCTACATGTCTGAGGACAAGATGAGAGAAGAAAGCGCTCTCAAATCACATTTCATAGACTTAGAAGTAGTTAATTAGTTAAATTAGACGTAATCATCCCATACCGGTAAACTCAAACCAAACGAGTTATGAGCAAGGCTAGATTCACTAAAACAGTCGATTATCTCCACCACAGAGGTGTCTCTGCGGGAGCTCACACATGCGTGGCACCACACTAAATTTAGTGTTTGAGTATCAAAGAATTTCCCCGAGGCTAAAAGCTGATGTGTGAGTGGGTGTCATAAGTCGCACGCCAACAAAACCAAAGCGCCTGCGTTTGAATCGCTGCCTTCTCCGCAGATCCTGAATAACGATCAGGGAAAACTGGATTACGTGACAGTCATCATGTCTCTAAACTATAATTTAAGACTAATGAACGTGCACTTCAGGCACTCGTACGACCTGAGTCATTTTTTAATTAATACAAAATAAACAACTCCGGAGGAACAGGTGGCAGCTTTGGTGCATGCTTTATTGTGACTTTTTTTTCTGCGTGTGGCTGCCACAGAGTGAAAAAAAAGGTGGGGAGGGAGGCACGGTGGTGGAAACAGACAAGAGCAGCTGTGACAGGAATGAAGAATGTAGTGTACTTAAAGGATTAGCGTTCACTGCGGAGGCCTGCTTTCACTCACTGATACGGGAACAGAGAAGTCGCTGTAGCAGCAAACAAGCGAGGTGAAATTGTTTCACGCCGCTCGATGGCTCATTAGTGGAGACACGGCGAGGTGGCGTCTGCCGCGTCCGTCTGCCGGCCTGCGGGGGGGTTCACATGATCCGGAGGCTCAATTAACATATCATCTTATATTTACAAGTTTATGAGCGGTGTTCTCTTTGGACATTAAAGATATAATCTATGGTGGATAAAATTCAAGATCTCTTCAAATCTGAGCACACACAGAGCGCTTTGCTCCGTTCAGATGGAAATCCCTTTAATCAGCTTTTTGTTTGTTGTCATTGCGACAGCCTCGCCACACAAGACTAGCTCTTATCAAACCTGCGGCCCACAAAAAAAAATGCTTTCATGAATTTCTGATATTATCATAACGAGGCGATCGTCTGCGTCCTCGGGGGGAAGAAAATGAGACACAAATTCTTCGCCTCTCGAATTGTTTATCCTCCACGGCAGCACTTACTTTGTCAACAGGTTTCTTTTTCACCGTCCAATGAATACAATCTGAGCTCTCAGCCAGCCAGGACATTTGTCATATACTGTCATCCCATTGCTGGAGAGGAGAACACGTTTAGCCGTCCACGGAGATGGAAGAAAAGTGAAAATGTATTTAATGATAATAAAAAAAAAGTGTGAGTGAAGCTGTGTTGCTTGAAGCTCACGGTGTGAACATTGTTACTGGTGTCCAGGAGTCTGGCTGCTGTCTGCGCAGCTATTTGTGGCTATTATGTGTCTATAAAAGGAAATCAGAAGGGCAATGCACACACACACACACACCAACAGTTATACACTTTGAACTTCATGAGACGGGCCGAAAAGCTTGCACTGTATCTGCTTTGATCAACATTTGAAACCTCGAGGGCGTTTCTTTTTTCTTTTTTTTTTCCAAAGCTCGGACACGAGAAACACTTCTGGATGGCGAGCCGTTTGAAGCAGGGATGGACACTTTGAATAAGAGTCTGGGGAAGGTAAGAGGTTTTGATAAAAGCTATTTTTTCTTTGGAAAATGTGTAAAGATAAAAAAGAAAAAAAACCCATTTCATGGCTGTAAGGATTTAGAAATATCACTGACCTGCCTTCACTGACCTTTGTAGTTTAAATGGTACCTCGTCTGAATTCTGTTTTTAGATTCATTTTGTGTTTCTTGTTTTTTTTTATTTGAACTGCAAAGCTAAAAACGTGCTGGGAAAAGAAAGCAGGTGAAGCCACTGTTAACTCGTCCGTTGTGCCCTCTAACACCCGCTGCCACTTTCAGGCTTTCACACATAAACACAGAGACACACTATACACTCGGGCGCAGTCACTTATCCTGTTATTTCCTGTCACGCTGGGACGAGTAACAGTTACCAAACTGCTTCATGGCGCACAGAATTAAATGTTAATGCATGTTATGTTTTATAAGAATCGTATGGATATGAATAAATCCTTCCATGTAATGACCTTTACTGTAACTTATCACTGCAGCGGAAAAGGTCACGCCATTATGATGCATTATTCATAAAATGGTGGAAAAGGATTCTTAAATGCTAAGAGGGTCTCATAAGCTGTATTTCACCGCAGCCATTCCTCTCTATGAATATGCTGCTATTGGAAATTACAGGCATTGATTGGAATATGTTCGATTTCCCCGCTGCTTTTGTTTTCGCGCGCGTGACTTGGAATCACAACATTTGCTTATAGTCAGTAGAGGAAACTCAATGTGCTCGGTAGCAGCTGGCACTGGGCTATATTTGCACACCCTATCTCCTCTGAAGGGAGGGAGGGAGGGAGGGAGGGGCTGCGCTGTGTTTGTCTGTAATTAAGCTCTTTACTCTGCGACACACCCAGAGTGTTAGTGCTTGCGCCGTGGCGCAACGTGAACCGCTCGAATATACATTTTAACATCTGTTGAGCACAGCGGGGGTGAGATTCACAGCAAGTCATCGTGTTATTATTGTTCAAAAACATCGTTAGTGAACTTTTGGAAGGTAAACAGTGCTGCTTGTGTTCCGCAGAGCTGCTTCTCAAGCTTTAACGGCGAGGCATGATCCCACAAGATAACAGTGGTGGAATGTAACTAAAGCATGCATTGTTTGTTTACAGTGAAAAACTATGTACTTAAGTTTAATTGACTATAAATCCATTTATTCATGATAGTTGCTTTAAAGTGTTACCCATTTACTCATTCCTCTACCCCTGCAGTACATTTGTAGGCAAATATCACTTCCCTTTATTTATCTGCTTTAATTAAAGAGCAGGGGCGGCAGTAACTAATTACATCTACTCACATTACTGTAATTAAGCCATTAGTATGGATACGTGTACTTTTATGAGTGAGTCTGTAGTTTTACTCGTACTTAAGTTTGTATTACACCATGTAAGCTTCTTTTTTTTTACTTTTAAAATCACACGTGACTACAATTTAATATATCCAAACCTTTCACCTACATTCTTTTGTAGCCAATAAGGCTTCTGGATCAAACTTGGGCTGATGACAAAACCCTGACATACAGACGACAAACTAAACTCTGCAGCAGGCTCAGGTTTGAGCGGGAGCTGAGTTGAGTCAAAGTATCTGATATCAAATGCACTTGAGTTTCAAAAGTAATGTTCTGGCAGTTTATGTACTTAAGTACTAAACTACAAGTGAAATTATATCTATCTATCTATCTATCTATCTATCTATCTATCTATCTATCTATCTATCTATCTATATATATATATATATATTTACATGTATAGCTCTGATGCAGCATGCAATCCGCAAAGTAACTAGTTATCAAATAAATAATAATAATAATAAAACTTTATTTGTATAGCACATTTCATGCAGAGATTGCAGCTCAAAGTGCTTCACAACAAAAGAAAGAGCATCAAAAGAGCATAAGAGCATTTAAAAACATAATAACAAGAAGGGAGATAAAACAACAATAAGGAACAACAAAACATAGCGAAACAGCAAGAATCAGAGGTAATAAAATGCATAAATAGAAGTTAATTGAAACATATAATGCAACACCATAAAATCAGTAGCTAATTACAGTAAAGGCTAGTGTGAACAGGTACGTTTTTAGCTTACTTTTGAAACCATCTACTGAGTTGGCTTCCCTGATATCTGGAGGTAGTGTGTTCCAGAGCTTAGGGGCATAGGCAACAAAAGCAGCATCCCCTATTTTCCTTCGACTGCTGTGGGGAACCTTCAACAACCCAGCAGCCGATGAGCGAAGCGTTCTTGGGGGCTGATATTTAATAAGGGAGTTAGTGATGTAGTTTGGTCCTAGCCCATGAAGTGCTTTGAATGTAGTGTAGTGGAATATAAAGTAGCAGAACATGGAAATACTCAAGTACAATACCTCAACATGCCACTAAAGAACAGTACTCGAGTAAATGCACATTACGTTACATTCCATCACTGCTAATAAATTACTTTTACTTCTGGTAGTTGAAGTAGACACTGAGTCCATGAAGTACATTTGTCACTTTGTGGCCGGTCAGTGTTTATGAGTGTCCCTTTAAAGAGCCCCACGGAGGGTGGTCTTCTCCAGGAAATGATTTAGTACTGCTTGTTTTCAGTCTCTGGGACAGGTCCGACATGCCACAAGAAATAACTGAGTGAGAGCACGCACGCGGTGAGGCGACGAGTAGCCCAGTGAACCAGCGGTGGCTGGAAATGTGATCTGTGGGGACGGCATGACCTCGGCAGCACTCAGCGCAGTTAAACATTCAGGAGGGCTCCGGTGGGCAAGTGGGAAACGCTCGCTTTAACCTTTCACAGTGTAAACTTACTCTGCTATGACTACAGAGGGCAGGAAAACAGGGAGGTTGCATAAGAACATAAATACGTAAACAAGTTTATAAGACGGCACACGATTATTTTAGTCGAGGCATTTGTTCTGTTTGTTTATTTATATCTGGTTACAGATAAGCTGCTATCTTTAATTTAAATATCTTGGCTCTCAAAAGCAAAAGTGAACCTCCTCAGGTTCGGGGAGTGGGTGGGTGTCATGTCATGAAGAACATGGGTGGCATGCGTTTAAAGAAAGGTAGAGGAAGTGCGCAGGCTCAGTCCCAAAAAGATTTCTGGAGCTCCGCAGCAAAACAGCGTTACAGCATTCCAAAACAACTGAAGTAGACTGAAAAAAATAGCTCAGTACTGCTTGGCCAGCGTAATCCAAGTCTCCAGAAGATCCCAAAGTGATTTGAAAAGACGTTATTTAGACCCTGCATTCAATCCAAAATCTTCACCGGAGCAGCTGATCTGAAAGCGTTCGCAGCTGTTCTTTTAAGTGTTTTTTTATTTACCGTGTAGCTCCAGAAATGTGGATGACTGAATTTTCATTTTCATTTTTGGGTGAACTTATCCTTTAAGTAAAACCACAGTGTAAAAATACTTCTATACAGGTAAAGATGCTGCATTAAAAATGTTCTTCCATGCCCGCCCCACATCCTACAACCGCCAATGATTGATTGTGTGGACAAGTGACCCACTCTTGTCTTTTCCCTCTCCCCTGGGCCACTTACATGTCAGCCTCTGGATGATTGATGCATCACGTAGCCAATGAGATTTCAAATCAGCAATATATAGTTTAAATCAGTTTTTAAATACAGCTAAATAAACTAAAGAAAACTATGCAATTTAATGCAGTTTTATGCATTTTGCTCTTTGAATATGTTGTCTTTTTGACCTAAGCACTTGTTTTGGACAATCTGTAATGCATAAAGTCAATGTTAATAAGAAAATAAAGAACTATTGAGTTTCAGCACCTGTTACTTTCAGGCAGGGATCATTCAAGATCACAAAATGGCATTTTTTTTGCCAGGCGTCTGAACATCACCTTAGAAGAACAAGCATTAACTGTTCATATTTTTGTCTAATTTGAACTTTGACCATGTACAGTAAGAACTATAAGATGTGGATGCTTTGTGTTTTCCAGCCGATAGGGGCAGTTACAGGTCATCTGCAGGCTTTTTTTCTCCATTAAGAAATTGGGCTGAAATAAATGAATAATTAAGTGTGTTCAATCTCCTATAGATTAATGCCAGATGGACAGCTTGCAAAAAAAAAAAAAAAAAAGAAATCAGCTTATAACCTTCCAAAAGAGCCTGTACACCAAATGGTTCAACAACAGTGTTGAATTTACTAGACTGTGATAAGGATAATTTTAGACAGAATGGTCCATGACAGTGTGAAACATTATTTTATTAAAATGAATGCCTAAATAATTGACATCTAAGCAGATGTATAATGTATTAAGCACTTTACATTAGTCACTGTTGAGTACTTGAATCTATCTCTACTTTATATTAATAGTATTTCATATATTTATCATAAATATAAATCTCTACAACCAGTAGCCTGAATATAGCTGTGAAATAAACCCAGTGGCTTTCAGTGGATTAAATTATAATACTAAATGTAAATGTACTTATGTTCCACCAGTGATAAAGCCACCAAATGTGGTGGCATTCATTTATTACCTATCTACCTGTGTCTGTCTTCCACCTCTTTGGAATATCTAATGAACCAGAAAAGTCACAGCAGCAGGTCTGAAACCCCTGATGGGCACAGGAATGAAACCACACATATCTGCTCTGAGTAAATGTGATATTTTGAGCAGAGACGACATTATGATCCTGGTGGAAAGGTAGCATGCGGAGCTCTCACAGATAAGACACTGACATTTAAGACAAACAGAAGAAGGCTTCTCCTTTTATCAGCCGCTTCTTTTAAATTTAGATTCTCTTATTTTGTCATTTTTCATTCTGTTTCTCTAGTTTGTACTTGCCAGTTCTTCCACACGTGACCGTGTTTATGTTGAGGTGTTTCTTTGCTATGAGCTGTTGTGGGATTTCGGCTCGCTTGGAGAGAAGAAGAAGACTCAGAGACGCCGACGACTTACGCGGAAGTAGTTTATACAAACGCGAGCATGGAGGAGCAAAACGACAGCACAACTGTATGCACGGCGCATAATCCACCCGAACCACCCTGATGTTCAGATTGTATCCTCGGCTCAGAAAGCACCACTCCCATACGTGGTTATCTGTTTAACAACAAACAAGTGGAAAGTTACAGCAGAGCGTCTCACCTCTGACAGAGTGAGGAATAGAAAGGAAATGCAGATCTGCCGCAGATAGATCGGAAGCCATCCTATGAGTTTACATAAAGTCTTGGTTTGTCAGAGATCTGATTGTAAACATATCTACAGCAGCTTCGTGTTGCGTAGTTTACAAAGGCCATGAGAGATATAAACTCATAGATCAGACGTCACTGTGCCCTCACCCATACCTTATCGTGCCTATCCTTTATACGGGGTACGCGTGACATCCTGTCCTGCGGGGCCGGAGTGCTCTGGGCTGTAGATTCTTCTCCCACATGAACAACCTCCCAATGGACTCTTATGTTCATACTGATTACGCTCTGAACAGACTAACATCACTGATGCCATTTCTCTATTGTATATGCTGTAGGTCAGCCCTTTATCCTGAAAAGAAAGAGATATGATGAAACCTTGATCTCTGTATAGAATATGTATGAATATGTGCACATTGCATCACATATACAACAGTGTGGCTTTATTTTCTAGTCTGTGATGTGGACATGGGACCCAGCACCTCATAGAATAGAATAAATGTGCTTTTTTCTTTAGTTTTACAGCAGATAAGACCTTATTTAACCTTATGTAAGATTTTATAACACATTTATGAATAATTTTCCATCAGCTCTAAAGCTGCTTCAGTAACATTTTACAATACGGGACACAAAGTAATTACTAGGGAACAAATTTGGAACGAATTAGGTAGTAACTGCAAGTTAACGATTAGTAACTCCTAATCTGATTTTATAAAGTGGGACTACTTAATGATTAGTTAATTAAGAACCAAGTTCATAAAGAATCAGGAACCAGAAGAAAAAGGGGTACTTGTTCTCCTGAGACAGGTAATAATGAGGTAATGACTCAATTCTCAGTAACCACTCAGTATGATGCATCACTTTACTTGAAGGGACACAAAAAGGATAAGTAATCATTAAATAATAATGAAGTAATAAGGGAATACTTAGTAACTACTAAGTAGTTAGTAATGAATGAGTAGTTGGTAGTTTTGTGCAAGTGGTCAGTTTCACACATGATTGTTTCACAGATACTGATGAACTAATCATTACCTAATGATTCATTAATAAAGGATCTCCAGGTCTGTTCTTTAGTAACTCATTATTATCTACTACATAGTCCTCCAATCATTCTTGATTTGTTACTCACTCTCACTTCTTGATTAACCACTCATTAACTAATCAGTAGCTACTCTATAAAATTGGATTAGGAGCTAGTCATGAAGCAATGGTTAGGTAGCAGTTAGGTCCTCATTTGTTCCCTGGTAACTTCACAAAATTGTTTGTCCCTCATTTATGTGTTCAACGTCACCACCACTTACCCTCACCCATCACCCCTCACCTTACCCTTACCCCTTGGAGTTGGAGATGATAAAATACTGCTGTGAAAACTTAATATCAAACACCGATTTCAAATAATCCCAGCAGGATTCACAATTTGTTATTCAAATCCTGAACACATTTTTACATTTTAAATGAAGTTCTGAGAAATCTTACTAATCACTTTGTTTTGAGAGCTGCTGTTAATCTTTTTCCCCACATGTGACCTGCCACTCTTTGTCATCAGATCCGCTTTGGCTGGTTGAACTTGTGACTACAGTGGAATTGGGAGATGACAGGTGAAACAGAACCTAGTATGCTAATGCTCTGTCTGTGTCGACATCAATGCGCATAGGGTGCGTGATCCATTTTTAATGGAGTCTCAAGTATCTGCTACAATAACCTCTGTTGATTAGAGAGGGGAATTTCACTGCCCTTACCCTCCAGTTTGCATCTTGCAGATGACCTTACATCCCTGTGGAGAGATGAAGCGTGGTTAGCAGGCAGTGCGAGTGCTTTGGATGAGAGAGTGGGAGTAAATAGAAACTATTTTCACACATCCAGACTATGAAATCCAGCGTAACAAATCAAAGCCCTTGCATTGCATTTACAACATATAGAATTGCTCAACTCACCCTCCAGAGTATTCCCGAGATGCAATCTTTTTGCAATTTGATGTGAGCCTGTAACTGGAATCATTCAGCAGTTTGCCAGGAAATGGACAAGATTATAATCACAGAGATGTGTTGCTGTATTTCGTACATGAGATGAGGCTTCTACCCACCGCCTGTTGCATGTCCCCATGTGCATTTTCCAGGGTGGGTGGCAAAAATCCACCCATTTCCAACAGTGTGAGCTGTGGTGTGCCCGCTAGCTATAAAGGCTCAAGTAAAGATGAGAGCCGGATGACTAGGTCACCTCTGCAGACAGAGGTTTCACCGTATGGACCTGCTATGATGTCAACGCCACAGTGGTTTGACACAAGCTGTTTGGCAAATCCTAATCTCGGATAGCACGTTTCATGGGGAGCTGTTTGGACTAAATAGAAGCAGCTTTTATCGAAAACTACATCCGAGGAGCTAAATCTGGTCATCGATGAGGCTGTCAGGAGGTGCTGCAAGCGAACCAGAGAGATTAGTTTAAATTTCAAAGCTCCTGGCAATCCCCTCTACGTCACGCGCCAGTAGAGCTTCAAATGCAAAGTATTGATCTCTTGAAAAAGTTCTGCAATTGCATTTTTCATCTGAGTGATTACTCTGAAATTTTTGTGGAACGCCTTCCAGTTGCCTCCATTGTTCTTAGGTTTAGAAGGTTGTTGTTTCTCCTGGTTGATGCCGACACGGCTGTGAAATCTTGGTTGCTGCTGTCCTCTAACGGTCCTTTATTATGACACGGCAAAACCAAAAGGCTTGACCGATCATGATTGACAGTACTGCCAGCACGGACGGGAGAGTGCGACCCGTTGACTCACATTTTCATCACCACGGCTAAATTTGACAGACTTCAGCAGGACAAGCAACACTGATGTGAGGTGCCTATATGTGAACACGAGTTGATTTAATTGCAGCTCATTACTCCTCCCTGAGTGTCGAGGCTTTGGACTGCAGGGTGCTAAATTGCCTAATCTGTGTGTGTGTGTGTGTGTGTGTGTGACGACGGGTCATTAGTTCGCAGGACAGATACAAAACACCGTGAGGCAGAGAGGAATGAGATATGTGAAGTCCAGCTGCAAGAAGAAGACGTGTGACGAGCGATTGAAACATTGGTTTAATGGAGAGCTCGACGTGATGAGGTGGAGGTCCTGTTATTCTATACTGTGTGTAAGAAGGGCTTGTCTTCGTAGGTGAATAACTGGGAAGTCAGTCAACAATCTACACATCAGCAGCGTGTACAATTTGTTCTTTATTTTACAGGTTTCAATAGGAGTGTCGTCAAAGCCTTCTATTTTTACATTCATGCCAGTGGTGGGGAAATTACCAATCGAAGCCGTTATTACTGAGGAGGAGAGATCTGGAGCTCTGACAGAAAGACCACATCAGGTACAGCAGCAGCAGCAGCACACATCCCGGTGATTAAAAAGTGATATCATCGCCAACTGGTGTTCATTATCTCTGATCTTGTGTCTGTTTTTATTACAAAGCGTTCATCAAAATGCACGATGACTAAAAACGTGCTGTTCATTCAGGTAATTGACGTTTATTTGTGTCGCCACCTGGTTTCTGATCAGCATTTCAAATGAGCGCGCTCAGTCTGTCTGATGGCCTCCAGCTGATCACAAATCAGTAATCTGTTTTTTTTGGCCTGCAGCCTCCTGTTAAAATGTGTTAAGGATGACCAGGTTAAATGAACCCAGGCAGCTCCGTTTATCCTCAAAACCACATTAATCACCTTAATTAAACACATGAGCCTTGATTTGTAGTATTTTTCCCCACACTTCCTCGACACTTCACTGGAAAGAGCGTTTTTTTTTAAACACTTCCAACAGTTGTGGCCAAATAACTTGCACGATTCACCTTTGCTACTGGAGAAGAGTAAATCTCCCTCTCATCTGCTGCATTTTAGCTTTCAAATTCATGAATGACGTCAGAGGCAGTGCAGGAGTGATGAGTGTGACTCATCTTCAGGGTGGAGAAAAAGCAAAAAAATAAATTCACAAGCTTAATTCATTTCTCAATTTGAGAATGCGCATCTGCAAACTCGAAGCTGTCAAAACAGAACGAGGACTGTCATTGTTTTATGTTCGGCCTCGTAACCTCCACAAAGGTTCTGATATCGTAGAGGGTGCGAACAACTTTGACTGATACGAGGTTGCATCATCCAATTATTTCATGTATTCCAGGCATCTGACAACACACAGCACCCATCAGTACATCATGGTTTAAGAAGTGTGTACTGTGGAAATCAAAAGGGCCATGTTGTATATACATATAAATACGTGTGTGTGTGCGTGTATATATATATATGTATATACACACATTTATATGTACATACTTGGAGTTTTTATATAAACTACATATATATTCTTATATATATAGGATCTACTTCAATGCACAGAGCCACAAATGTTCCACCTGGGGGCTGCTGTGGACCCCCGGTGGTGTCGGCTTAATGTGCTCCTGGATGTCGGGGTGCTGACTGCCTCTGCCGCCTGACGTCGGCTCTCTGGCTGCCCGTGTTAAACTTCAAAGGTCCTCTCACTGGAAGGAAGCACCATTAGTTTCTCAACTTCCCTGCCTGCTATTACCTACAGCAGTGGCAGCCCTTCATGTTATTAACCACGGACACGACTTCTCGGCTGGAAACCTTTGAACAGTCCCGCGTTTGAGCATACCTAGAGAGCATTGTCCTTAATACATGCACGGTGCGGGGCTGCAGGGCACGTGTTTGAATCCACCCTCACTATGCATGGCTTAATGCTCATATGAACTCCATTTCCACTTTGTTAGTTGTTTGTCCTTCTCGAACTGTATTGCTATGTTTCTCTCATATTGTTGTTATGACAGGATTTTCCTGCCTTCTTTTTTCCTTTTTTCTTTATTTCCACAAAGCAGTGCCATCTATCTCAAAAGCCAAATTTGTGTGTTGTGGCACACTTTGCTGCTTGCAGCTGGGAGGGAGGTACAGAGATACTTTTAGAACTCAATAATAAAACGCATATATGAGCCTCTCAGAGGTTCATATCCCTAAATCAGTATATACAGTATATACTTTATAATATTTTTTTAATTGTTGCATTAACAAGTACAAGAATGTTAGAATTGAATCAGCTTTATTCAGCTATTGATATTTTTACAAAAAAGTCTATTTGATAACATCATTATATATTTGAAATGATTGTCATTTTAATCAGAAGCAACACATTAGCATAGTAAAAAGTAGACTTTGTAATCACCATCATGAATAAATGGTACATTTATAATTAATTAAATGTTACTTACTAGTTATTTCACTGTTAAAAAAACAATAAAAAGTCTGATAAACCATTCAGTTAGGCATTTGTAAATGTTTATAATCATCAGTTGCAACTTTATAGTAGCCATCCAAATAATACTTATGGATGAATTACACAGCATCTGTTCATTTTTTTGCAAAGTAAACAAACATCAATCGCAAGTTTACACTAAATAGTTGCTTAATAAATGCTTATAAATCATTTTATTGTTTGTTCACAGTGGAATAGCTATTAAGGAATTTTTTACTTTTATTCATTATACATGGTTATGACACAGTGTTACCTGATATTTCCCTCTGAGATGCACTGGGGTAGAAATATAAAAAAACATAAAGTGGTAACCCAAGTTAAGTAAAAGTACCGCAAAAGTAGTTTGTACGCAGCATAGTTGAGTAAAATGAATGTAATTACTTTTCACCGCGGATAACTTGGGCTAAAGTTTGTCAGCACATGTGAAAAAAATGTTAAACTTGTACAAATCCTGTGTCTCTTTAGTCTTTAGTAATATGTTGCTGTTACACTGATGAACCAAAATTTCAAGGAAAAGTTTGAGTTAGTGCTGTGAGTTAGATGACAAGATTAATACAACTTTCCTTTCTGTGAAATAATTATGACGCCACCAGTTAGCTTAGCTTTCGCTTAGCACAAAGCTTGGAAACTGCTAAACTGGCCCCGTCCAAAGCTCACAAAATCTTTCTAGCAACACAGATGAATTAATATTAATACCTTTATTAATATATCGTATCTTAATGTGTACCAGAGAGTAAAGCTAGCCGTCCTCTGCTGCCTCCAATATAAAGCCCAATTCGCACAGGACTAGTGTGACGGGGAGACCTCATTAATTTAGAAATCACCCCTTCGCGTCTGTGTTTTATGTTGCGCTGGATAAGCACGATCTGTATTCCGCTCGAATTTACTGGCATTATCCCCCCTGATATGATGACAGAGCTCTTCATAATAATAATCAGTTTCAGAGGCTCAGTGTCTGCTCTTCAGCCGCCACATTAATAAAACATTTTCAACAGAAAATATGACCGACACGTCCATTCACATGGGATCTATTTTATCACGGGATGCGATTGGTAACTTGCAGTGGAATTTTTATCGTATAAATTGTGGACTTGTCTGACCCACGCAGGATTAAAATCTCAGACGATCTTCACAATTATTACAAATAACTAGAGGTCCCCGGAGAGCAGTCTAGCTCGATGTTTGCCTTACATACGAAAGTGAAGGTATCAGCCAGAAAAGCAAAGACAGTGTACTGTAAATGTTAAACACAATATTTGCAGCTCACTATTTGTCTTCAAACCATCTTACACGGCGTCCAGAACATCCCTGGCCTTATATGAAAAATGCATTCAGTGTCTTCGCCTGTGAAAACTTTCTGCTAGTCTGCGTCGCTTGCCAGACAGTCGAGTATGTTGATAAGTCTGCAAATGATTGTAAATGTTACAGCTGTAATGGTTGCTCAGGGTTCGGCAAAAACAGGAGCAGCCTGACGTTCGGTCGGTGTCTCCGGAGCCAGGTGGGAGAGCGCTTGTTTGCGAGCCTCACACAGCCTTATCTCCACTCCTGCAGTTGGGCCACAGTAACTTGCTTCTCCTCTGATACGCTGACACGGAGCGAAGAGGTTGGCATGGGGTCAAACCTTTTTGCTTTTCTGGCTCCGTTCGTTATTCTGCCCACACGCGCTCAAATGTCGCCGGGTGTTCTGCTAAATGTTTATCAGGAGAGCAAAAACCCAAAATAGAGTTAACAGTGGTTGGCCTCTGTATTGAGAAGCCGGAGGGGCCGATGTAAAGGATTACCTGCGAGACGGTCGGCAGCTCATTACTCCGCCACTCTGATCCGAAACGGCCTATAAGGTTCAAAAGAAATGAATTTAACAGTGTGTCCCTTTGCTGTTTTTTAAATCAGCGCGTGTAACCTCAAGTGGACCGGCTCGCACTCTGAGTGCCCGCCATTGATTTGCATTATGAGGCTCTCAATAGTCTTCGGGCTTCTTCGCCTAATTATCTTCCCCCTTACAAAAGAGAGGGTTTCTTTTATAATCCTCAGCCCATTGTGCATCACACATCGTCTTCCAGTAGCCTGAATGAGATAAGATAAGCCTTTGTCGACCCAGAGAGGGGAAATTCGGGAGCATCCGGAGAGGTGGCGGCCGGGGAGCGTATATTGTTCTTCATTTGGTTCGGACATTTTGTTCAGCAGACAGACACGCCTCGTTCAGCTGATATTTAAGAGCAGAATTAATTAAGAAAATTGGTTCGCTGCAATTTGCTGAGGACTCTGCCTGAAACAAGAACCAGAATGAATGTGACCAAATTAATTACAGTTATTGGATTCATACCAAAATGGCTATGATTTATCTCTCTTGCATGGCTTGACTTTGCACTTTAAATACTGCAGTAGCAAGTTTAATGGCAACAGGTTCTTTTTCTTTTTCTATATTTGAGCAAAAGTAAGTATAAAACCACATTTTCTGGCAATAAATGTCCTTAAATATTAACAATACAAGTGACAGTAAATATTACATACACCTGTATATTGGCATGAGTGTACATTATATACTGTAAACTATAGCTGGACCTATTTTTGACATGGCATTTTTCTGATTATTGGAATCAGTGTTTTTTTCTTTCTTAATTTGATTGCTGATAAATCAAAAATAGAAAAACATTGAAAAAAAATATATAAATTTACTTTGATTCAGAATTCTGAAAATAAGAAGTAACTGGAGTTATAAATTCAAATAAATGTAGTAGTGGAGTCAAAATATTTGCCACCAAAGTGTAAGTGGGGTAGATGTACAGTATAAAGTCACAGAAAATACTCAATACTTATTACGCAAGTAAAGTACAAGTATCTCAACATTGCACTTAAGAAGTAAATGTACTTAGTTACTCCACCACTTGATATAGTGAGGTAAAAAGTCCAATATTTGCCTCCAAAATGTAGTGGAGTAGAAGTACAAAGTTGCATAATGGAAACACGTAGATATTTAAGTTAAGTAGATACACCTCAAAAATGGTTAACTTCACCAGTTTTTCAAAATAAAGTGTCTTGGGGAGTACGACTGCACATGTGAAAAAAAGCCTTTTGTGGCTCTACAGGAAACTGAATGTAACCTGATTCATCTGCTTAGTTGCATTGTGGGTAATGTAGGCCCCATGTTTTGATCTCTGGTGCTGCTGTATCGATTTTTGATCATTTGTTTTTAAACTATCCTTTAAGATTCCAACAGTGTAATTTGTGTACAATGCTAGACCAGTGGACTGCTTTTCATGACCTCGTGCCTACATTACCCACAGTGCAATACTGCCACTGAGTGACATCACTGGAGGGAATTTATCAGATTACATGCAGCTCCTTTTGGAGCCACAAAAGTCGTTATACTACTTCTTTCACATGTGCAGTAGTACTCCCCAAGACCTGTAAACACACTTCAATGTGTAAAATTGGTGGAGCTACCCTTTAATAACAGTTCATGAACGAATGTACTTCGTTACATTCCACCAATGTTATCTTGTGGGTTTATATGTGTTCTTCCTCCAGAATGTAGTGGAGTGAAAGTAACACAAATGAAACATGGAAATATTCAAGTTAAGTACAAGTACCTCAAAATTGCACTTAAGTACAGTACTTGAGTAAATGTACCTAAGAACATTCCATCACTGGATTTCAGCCAGTTGTCCGATATCATTGCAGTGTTATCAGTCCTAACACGCGAAGACTCAGAGTGGCTCGCTGTGCATTTAGTTCAAGACCTAAATATAACTTGTGTTTGACACAGAGTATGTGCTGATAATATCATCATAAGCTGTCATTTGTTTTAAATACAGCCCCAGGAATAACTTCACTCTGACAGCCTTTCATTTGTATGATGCTGCCTATCTACTTAAAAGGGTGGGAAAAAAAAAACAGCATCGAGACTTAATTGATTTGGAAAACTGAAGGGTGTCAATATCAGGTACTGTCACATATATATTTTTAGTATCATAATTACCATAAATGTGGGTGTTCGTGGCAGTAATGATACGCATCATAAGCAGTTACCCTCTCACTTTAAATGTCACGCATGTCATCCTGGAATATTCCAGGCTGAGTTCATGTAATGACAGGAACGGTGAAGACATATTGCCTCTGTTAATCATCTGGGGGGCATTACCAGTTCAAGTAAATTAGTATGAAATTATGCTTATCTTCCGTTTAATCCCATGATGCTGTAGTCGGCTATGTAATGTCATTTGCACACTTAATGGACTATATGAAGCTCGAGCCAGCAGGCTATTCACCTAATTGGAAGCAAAAAAAACAAACGCCTGGCTTTACGTTTTAATCATGGATTTAACAAATGACACCTATATGTGTCAGTTAGTAAGCTGTAGATGTGCTGGCGGGCAGATTTAGTTACCTTGGCACACGTCCAGGCTAGCAGGTTCCATGTTTAGGCTAAGCTGAGCTGAGTGGCTGAAGGCATTGATATTTAGGCTAATGCACAAACATGAGACATTTTACGCGCTTCTTGTTCCAAAATATCCATCAGCACAAGATTCCTTTTTCTTTTTAATTGACATGCATGTAACCAAGTTAAACATTTCCTGAAGCACTGTACATAATTTACAGGCGAGGTATGTTGTAGTTACCTTATGTAGTGCATACAAATAACATATTGTTTGCCTTGTTACCTGGTCGTTTGTGCCGTATGAAATGCACAGATTTCACTTCAGTATTGGATCTGATTTGAAGGATTTATGAACCAGAAGGAGCGAGGGTTTGACGAGCCGCTGTGATGGCCTCCATAGGGATCAGACAGTACAACCGCAGCTGAATACTGTAGTGAGGACAGAAAAAATGACATTAAAGGTCGTCGTTCCAGCACTTAAAATGACTTCCGGCCGATGGATGGACAGGGCCAAAGTAGAAAAGAATGTCCTCAATTTCGCCAAAATACAAAAATAAAAGGTTTGAGGTGTTTTTTTCCCTTTTCGCAAAAGCTTTATGGTAGATGTAAACACCTTTGAATGAGTAAGTTCTGACACACACTGCAAGACCCTCAAAATCTTACTTATTATATTTGTCTACTTTCTAGTCAAAATATCTAATTACGCTCACTACATGATGCACCATGACCTAATGAGTACCATTTCACTGGGCCGTAGGGTCCTCGTCTTATTTCAAGGAATCTTAAGCAATGTCTTCAAAGCAAAAACAAGTTTTGCCAAGTTCTTTTTTGGCAGTTTTTCCAGTGTTTCCATCGTGTTTTTTGCATTGATTTTGAGATTCATTCGGATGGAAACCTCACTAATGGCAGACTGAAATGGTCAGTGACATAAACACGTAAACAAAACAAAAAGACTGGAGATAAATGGAGCTATGATGGCTCATTACCGGGTCTGACTTAATCTAAACAAACTTGTTGAGACATTAACTTCTTGCCATTTCTAACACTTGAAGCTTGGAAGCCGTGTGTGCGCACAGACCCCTCCTCGGCTCGCTCGGTCCTGCCCATGAATCATGTCCCCACGCCAGCGGGACATGTGCCTGTCACATGTACATGCACTTTATATGTGTGGGGCGTGTGGCGGTGTGGCGAAACCGAGCACACACCCCCTGAGCTCGGAGGGGCTGGCTGAAGTTCACCTCGGGTTTTCTCGGGTTTCACTTGCTCAGATCCTCCTAAACATTTGCTTTATATCCTCCCGTCAGAACATCGCCGTGTCCCATGTGGAAACAACTGCTGAGAGCATGTCGGACGAGGAGTTCTTCAAAGCAGAGAGGGTCTTTATCAAGGACTGTGCGGAGGGAGGAGCAGGAAACATGATCCAAACAGAGACAAAGCTTCAAGTAAGTGCAACATGAATGGTCGAGTGTCAATGTCATGTTGATCTTTGACATATAAGAAATTTATATATATACATGTGTGTGTGTGTGTGTGTCTGTACTGTACAAATACTGTGTATTTATTCAGGGTAAATATACACGCGTCAAGTTGACATATGTAATAAAACACTGTCAGGAAAATAAGTTAAAGAAATGACACGGCTGTCCAAGGTGGACGTTTGCTGCCTTTCAAATCTGACAGTTTAATTAGATTCTGAAAAAAGGTTCATAACGAGTCTCCTCTGTAATGGGTTTATTTCGGTCGTTTCTTACAGTGTCAGATAGTGGCGACATCAAATTACCTTCTTCTTCGCCGAACAAATAGGACCCACCTTAAAAAACCCTGTAACAAATTGAATTTCCTAAACTTTTGTTCACTCTTTGTTCGAAGCAAAGGTCAGATGAAGCACCATTTCCACTTGTTGATATTTATTGAGAACCCTTTTCTTTTTTTCAGATGAAGCCATCACTGGATCACGTGAGCCTCTCTCAAACCAAAGCCTCCCCTTCGGTCAGCGCTCAAAATACGTCCAACCACGTCACTGCCGGGACAGCCTCTATGGAAACAGCTGTTGATAAACACAGGGACATTTCCCGGCGGCCGTGTCCCGATGCTTCCAGACATGCTGAGGTTAGCTCGGGTTTCTTTGCAAATAGATTGTCGGAGGACAGAACGAGCCCCACGGACTCCGGAGACATGTTCCCCACCCCGGCTTCGTCCAGAGAGTCCATCCTCTCGGAGAAGAGCTGGTCCGCTGCTCAGGTTTCCTCTGTCACCTCTCCCTTCTCCTTCAGCCGCACTGTCTCCCCCTGCTCGTCTGTCCTCTCTGGCGTCTTCTCCCCCGCTGTCGTCCCGATCAAGCGGCACTTTCTGGCGCCTGGCTCGAGCCTGATCCACCTCCCTCAAACCTGTTTCTCATCCTGCGAGAGCCTGTCCTCCTCCGTCTGTCCCCAGTCCCCTCCCCCCCGGCACCGGCCCCCTCTCACCCGACTCTCCCTCCTCACCGCCATCCTGAGAAAAGGCCGTCTCCCCGTCCTGTCCGCTGCCCTGCAGAGGCCTTACACCCCCTGCTGGCCTGTCAACCATGTGACCCTGTCCTTCTGCAACGCATGCTCAGCCGCCTCCAGCGTGGCCTCCATCCCCCTGGAGTTTTCCTCCCAATTCTCCTCATCAGCGTCTATTGATAGCCAAAACCACATCCACAGGGAGCCGCACAGATGCGTCACCGCCCCTCTGTTTGTGCAGCCGAACGAGCTCAACGCAGCGTGCTCCGAAACGCAACCGAAAGGATGTTTGGAGCAGAATCGCTCAAGCAGCGCACCTCGATGGGAGCAGGTCGTCTCGCCCCCCGCGCCGCCTCGAGCTCCGCCGCCGCCTCTGTTTTGCACCAACTACAAATCGGCTCCTCCGCCGAAGCGCGATGAAATAGACTGCGCAGCTTCCCGGAAACCGCACCGCATCTCCAATTCCAAGTCCCCCGAGCCGAAGCCCAACGTTAAAAAACTCATCACCCCGTCCTCTAAACTTATCAAGGAGCAAGAGACATCCGAGCCCCGGAAATGGAGTCAGAATTCATCTCTCTCGAAGCTTCACTCGCTCTCTCAAAAGCTAAGATCCCCGCCTCCCTGCCCTCCCCAGCTTCAGCCTCCGTGCACGCCATCTCCTCTGTCTCCTTCACACAGCAGCACAGCAAGATGTGAGCCCAAAGAGGCCGCGCCATCGCAGCCTCTTCACAACGCTCACTGCCTGTCTCCTTCCCGCTACACGCCCATGGCTTTCCCCGGATGGCTGTCACCCGGCGGCTCCCCCACACCGACGCCCTCTCCCGCTCCGCAAATCAGAGACCTCACCCCGTCCCCTTCCCCCTCGCTGCGCTCCACGCCCTCCCCGAGGCCGGGGAGTGGAATATCAGACTGCAGTGACAGGGAGGGTAAAAAAAGAAAGGTAGCCGCTGTCTGCTTTGCATGCATGACTTCTTTTGACTCATTTAATGTGTTCCCCGGTGACGGGCCGTTCTCCCGCGCCGAGTAGTTAAAAACAGATGTCACTCGCTCGATAGCTAGACGTCAAGTGCCGTCCTCAGTGTGGAGCTGGTTTTAGATTTCTGTTTGCTTGTCTCAGCCGTGTCATGTGCTGATGTTGGTGCAGATCTTTGCTTGATTTCTGAATGACTGAAATATCTGGAGTGTCAAAGCAAGAGGAAACCCAGCATCATAAAGTAGTTTTTTTTTTAAAAATCTGGTTTCCAGGCCAGACATGCAGCCTGAAGATAAGTACAGTGTAACACACTTCTGAGTATCAACCATCAGGAATCCAATTTACGTAGAAGTACATGTGGAACACGGCCTGTCGGCGTGGAGACGGTCGTCCCTCACTGAACTTTTTCGGTGACATTTACAATCAGTCAAATGGCTCGTCTGAGCGGCGGCAGACAAAGCGATGTTGGTTTCCCGGCGCTGTAAGAGCAGACAACTCATGTCGGTGCTGTTCTTGCTGTCGGGTGCCTCCAGTGTGGCCGGCTGCTCTGCATGACTAACAGCCTGCGGCGGCCTGAGATAAAGCATGCCTAAGAAGATGTAAAACATACTTGGTGCATTTCCACGACACACTCTGCAAAGTCTGTCCTCGTATTTCAATTTCAATTTCATTTATATTCATCGCCTGCTCTTCTCTCTCTCTCTCTCTCTCTCTCTCTCTCTCTCTCTCTCTCTCTAAAAAACTCCAGACTCACAAGATTAAGCTGAGCTACAAATCGCTCGCTGCGATTCCCACAAACACCCTTCTGTTGGATCAGCAGGTGAGTTCGCTTACTTGACTCGAGATCCGCCAATTCGTTTTGTTGTCCTGTTCAATATTCGGCCACACGTGGCTGCAGCTGTGTGAAGTATCATGTGAAAATGCAGGGGTGGACATGAGATGCGGAGAGGGGAAGGGAGGGGAGGGGGGGCACCAGCACACAGGAAGGGTATCCATGTGAAATTGGAATGAGCTCCAAAGCTGTGGAGTTTGCATTCAAATAAATCTTTACTGCTTACTATTGCTCAGAATATTTAGGAAAAGGATTATAAGTTGAAGCAGATGCCCCGGGTGTAAATATGCATGCATCTCCATTTATATTGTATTATGTATGAGTATATGTGTGAAACTAAAATGAATTCAAAAGAAAGCGCACTCATCAGACTTCACAGAGGATAATTATAATAATAACATTTGTAGCAAATGACAGAATACACATTTCTTAAGGATTTACAGCCTGCAGATATTGCAGCTGAAAGAGTGTCGGGTCTTAAAGCTCGGTAGGGATCAAATCACATTGAGAGAGATATGAACAAACGGCTTATTGCTGTGTTATCCACACTGCGGGGTGATGCATTAAGAGCTGCAGAGGAGGGAGGGCCGTCTGTAAAGAATACAAAGCGGATGGATGTGAATCGTCTCAGAAGGCAAAGAAAGCACAAGAAAGCAGCGGCCTTCCGCTCTGCTTTGTTTCCACAGGTCATAGATGAGCAGGTCGAGAGAGGGGAGAGTCCGTACGACACGACGGACGGAGGTGCCGTGGACACCCACGCCGAGGTATATGCCGCAACCACCCGCTGCTGGTTTCCACCGCACACTTCACACAACAGACCGGTAACATGAGTAACGCTGTGCTTCCTACAGATGTGCTCCCCGGCTCAGCTCCGGCAGCAGTCGTCGGAGCTCTACGCAGTCATCGATGAGATTTTGGCAAATTCCATTCCAGAAGTGAGTTCAGTCGCTTGCGTCATTCGAACTGAACATGTACAAGTTGATTTGTAATGACAAAAGTGATTTAACAGGGTTTATTTTTCCATCCTTTCAGAGCAAAGCGTCCCGATCGCTGCAGTCCTCCAGGTCGTCGACCCCCGGCCTGCAGGTGAAGTGTGCTCCTGTAACACCGAGCTGGTGAACTCTCGACTTTCCCTCCAGAACTCTTGCAGTCTCTTACAGAATTACTTTGGGAAACACACTTATCCCCTGGATGAGAGGATGGATTCCACTCTGGTGTCTGTCAAGTGAATATAAAGATGGAGCAGGAGACAGCTCCTCTTAGCTCACAGAGCACAAACCAAAGTACAATTTGTGGCCTTACGGCGGGTCATCTGCCCAACATTTGATGTAAATTACCATCAGATTGGTTGCAGTGACCTGAGGAAGTTGCTGCACCCGCCCAAGAAACAGTCCGGCACATAACCCCCGTTAAAACCCCAGCTCGTTAATTATGCACCTCGGCTTAAATCAAACAAGATGTAATATGTAATATTTTTACAATATGTTGCTGGAGGGTAAAGTCAAAACTCTGGGTTGGAAATGTAAAGCTTAGTCAACATTAACCGACAAGTTTCATTATTTAGTCATAAAAATTCAGACACTGAAAGAGGCTTTAAGGGTTTGAGTTGAATAAACAAAAAGTTTTCAGTGTTCGGGTCGAATTTCTGCAACTTCAAAACAAATTTACTTCAAACTTATCATTTCTGCCGGTGCAGTTACGCATTCATAACTTGTTTTGGTTTTTTTTTATTCACCATGAATATCAACAGCCTGATTCCAGACCAAGGAATTGCTGCACATCTTCTGAATGATTCAAACTGGTCTGGTGTCTTACTGCGGGCGTTGGATAGAACAAAGGCGCCAATAAGAGCTTTTTGGGCCGGACTATATGGGGACATCATCGTCCTGTGTCAGAGCCGGCGAAAAAAACATTACCAAGACTATATTGTGCAATATTTAGATAAGACTGTCACAGCGCGTCGTTGCAAGTCAAACTTCAAAAATAGCAACTCTTAAATCTGCATATTTTGTTAATTGCTCATTTCAACGGCTAATACAGCTTCTTTGTTGACTGACGCTCACCTCAATTGTACAAATTAAAAAATATGCCATCAGAATAGGTTTAAAGCTCCTCTTTGTGAGATCGCTGATTGTTGAGTGTCATTCCCAACTCAAAGTGTTTGGGTAGGTCTGATTAAACCAAAAAGACAAAATGTGTTAAGTGGTGAGCTCTAGAGGTGCTGGTAGGTGGATTCTGCTACATTTGGACAGAGCAAGGCTATTCTGTTTCTTTCTTCATGCTAAGCTAAGCTTCATACTGAGTGGACAGGTATCAGAGTGGCTTCAATCTTATAGCCTAACTCTTATTAAACGATTCCTTTAACCAACTAAAAAGTAGGTTAGTTAAGTCTTAAAGGGCGCATATTTAGTTTTGGAGAACACATTCAAACTCAGAATTTAGATTTTTAACATATTCATGAGGTAATAATACAAATCAGAATTATTTATTTTGTCCATGACTGAATAAACAAGCTGTTCTCAGAGGAAAATGAGGTCCCAGAACACTGTTTGAAGACAGAAAGGTGGCAGGGTCCGCCGCATGTAAACAAAGTAAAACAGAACAGTGTGAAACTGTGTCGTCCTTTAAGATCAGTTTGTTTTATTCAGTTTATTCAGTCATGAAAACAAAGAGAATTTGTTTATTTAGTTTGTTAAGGCATAAAAAAAAATCAGTCAATGAAGATCCGTCTCTTCTGATTATTATTTCTTCCCCAGAACCTCACAGAGCACCTTTAGAAGCTGAAAAAAGAATCGTTTTGTTGCTTCGGTAAATACAAAATCAACCGTCAGTCTTGACTTCACCTGTCTAGACACTTTGCCTTATCCTTTTTGTATGCGTCAACATGCAGGAAGTTATGTAACTAAAACTGTAAATGATTTGAAAAAGATCAAAAAGAAAGCAGGAAATACAGAAACTCTCGTAAAAACCTCCGGGCCACGGAACAAGCGCTCTGCCCCGTGTTGTACCGAAACACACACTGGAAGTGAGATTAAAGTGAATTCTGACTGTATAATCATCAGCACAAGGAATGAAAAGACACGTGTTCATTATTCATCAAAGGGCCGTGGTATCAGAGAAAACAAGTGTGTGTGTGGGTGAATGTAAAACAGATTGAGTTCAGACCGTCGTCCGTGAGACTTCAGCGGACACTTAGATGATTAAGGGTGAAGTGACGAAAATGTGTACGTTTCAATCACTGATGAAGGAAAAAGACAAATACTGCTTCACGAAAAAAAAAGTTAGACAGAATAAATAAATAAGATGATAAAGTTGCTTCACAGCTCATTATCTTCTGATAAATACTGAGTAAGGCCGTGATTTGTGACCACGAAGGATTTCTTTTCATCTCCCTTTTAGTCTTTTTTGAAAGTCGCATATTTAAAAAAAAGTGGACGAATAACTTTCAGATATTAGTTTTTCCATTTTCCTCAGCGGATGAGGCTCGTCTAACTGTTGCTCCGTGTCTTTCTCTTTTCCCCCTTTCAGCAGAACAACTCATCATCTCCAAAATCCTTGGGCCGCGAAACCAAATATGTGAGTAAGAGTCGGGCGCTTTTGTCTGTTGAATTAAAGAAATGAACAGTCGGACGATTCTGGCCTCGCAGACGCACTTTGGTTCTGCTTGTTTAAAAAGATTCATTTAAAATGTTCTGTTCGGATAACTATGTTGTTTTTCATCCGCATTGTGTTTTCAGGCCTCTTTATGCAGCTTGCACCCGTCTGCCAGTCTGGAGAGAAACCTTCTTGATCGTAAAAAGGTAAACATTCGCTCGATTATTAGGCTCCGGCTGCCTGCGGCCTCTGTAACGACGAGAAAATGAACTGTCTAGTGAAAGTAGTCGTGAGGATGAATTCCCCTCTGCTGTCAAACGTCCAGACGAAGCCCGGGGTCATTCGCCCGATGACGGCCATTCCGAGACTGACAGTGGACGATGAAGAAGAATTTCGCCCAAACCCCTTCAGGCAGTCGGACGTCGAGCGAACCTTCACCCACAACAACAAGGTGAGTCGGCGGCGTCGGTTCGTCTTTCGCCGCAGGTGAATCCGTGTTTGTTTGTGTTTTCTGAACCCACACGGTGATGCGGGGTAGTTTTTGTTTCGAGTCACATCAAGACGTCAAGATCCGTCTCTCTTGCATCACCCACAGTCCGCGCGGGTTTAAAACGTGGCTGTCAGAAGGGAAGCGTCTCATGAATTTCATTCGAGTTATGACTGAGTTATGACTGAGTTTGTCGAAAGTTTGACGAGTTCTCGGGGCAGAAGAGACGAGAGCAGGCATGCGTCGCTTCGCTGTCACCAGAAGGACGCCTCACTGAGGAGATGACAATGTGGGCTGATTGTGCCCGAACATCTCCTTCATAAATCACCCGCTTTTAGAATGAAGTCTGGCTCAACAGTCTGGACCCAGAGCAGAGGGTGCTTTAACGTTAAGAGTTCAGCTGACTTATCTTCTAACAATGAAGCTTATAAACATCATACGATATATAAATCTTAGGTGTTGACATATATCTACAGTATTCGTATACTTTCGGAGAAGCAGTTTCGGAGAATGCTGCGACGCTGTTTTGTTGTGGAGCTCCAGAAATGTTTTTGTGGCCTACCAAAACTTCAGCTGACTTTCCATCGTGATGCGGCGGCAATGGCTGCTTTTTTTCATTTTTGGGGGAACTTTTCCTCCCACAGACATTTAACAAAGTTTCAGCCCGGACCAAAAAGCAATTTTGGATTTGCTAATGTGCGAGCGAAAACCAAATGTATCAGTCAGCGCATTAATGAATTGGAAAATGTGATGCCGGGGTTCATCTAATTAACTGGACAAAATCGATGGCATATTTAGCCTTGATCCTGTTTTCATTATGACTAAAATAAATTGGATATCCTCTACACAGAGTAGATGTGTCGCACATCTATTTCATGTGTTTCCTTGAAAAGTTGAGTCCAAAGGAGTCGGACTCTGCGGCCATCCTTCTCTTCTCCTTTTATTCCAGTTGTCGCCACATCGCCTGTCTCGTCAGCGAGCCTTGTCGAATCCCCCAGAGGACGATCCCTTTTTCGTTTCACAAGCTGCCATGACGCTGGCGTGTCCCCAAACCTCTTCTTGTTAAACACCTTGAAATAGAGCGCTTTAGAAAGTTGCTTACCACCTTCTTGGAACTCCTGGAGAGAGCAACGTGTTTGATGCATGTGGATAAAGTGGTTAGAGAGGATTTCAGTGTTTTTCCTTCACCATCAGGGTTTCAATGTAACTGACACAGATTCACTGCCTCTTTCAAGCCAGCGGGGGGGGAATCATTTTCAAAGCCTTACTTAACGAAACAACACCGCAGCAGCATTAGACAGAATTCTCACATTAAGTCTTGTTTACTCTGCCTCGGAGAATCTCGGTAACAGCTCCGGATTCCCTGCTGATGAGGGGAAACGGCAAAAGCAAAGTGGTAAAATATGCCCATTTAAACTGCAGGAAAGTGCACAGGGGTTAGGTCTGGACTCCGCACAAACAGACTAATGTTTTGAGCCACAGAATCAATGACCGCAACCTGCAGCTTCTGGCAGCAACAGATGTACTTTCTCTATTTGTGTTATTGACACGCAAAGATCTTTTCGGCGTCATTAGCGTAATGAATATCTTATCTACCCAGGTTAAAAACCTCTTCGGTGAACAGTTTTCACTCCCCAGCTCCTGGAGCAGGAAATAATTGGAAATCGATAGCACCACCGGGGTTATGAAATCACTAACGGATCATTACCGACGGTCACTGCAGCGAAAAGACAGGTTAAGCTCCCTCTGTAACGCCGAGCCGCGAGCACAATTACACCGCGAGCCTCGTTCATTCGTTGAATACGCGACTCACTAAATGCCGAGGTCAAAGCTGGCAGTCGAGAGCCGTATTTTCAATATACGCGAGGAACTGATGACACGGACACTTAGAGCCACAGAGTGCTCGCTTTCAGCAGTCTCCCGCAGCAGAGAGAGGTTCTTGACGTGTTTGATTTGAAAAAAAAAAACAAACACTTTTCTCTCCGTTTATCTCCGGGGAAACAAACAGCAGCCAGACAAACGGTGGCTTATTTCCGCCAATATATCTTGGAGCGGTATGAAACTTGGTAATTGGCGCGTTGTGTTATGGAACGCTTAAATATGCAGAGCGTCGTGAGCCACGATTCAGCGCGTGATGCAATTTGCTCCTCACCTCGGCACGGTCGACCGAGCGCGGGTTATAGCTCGTCGTCACTTAACCTCAGATCTTCGATTCATCACAGTCGGCATTGTGCGGCGAGGTACTCATTAATTAATTGCCGCTTCGTGTTAATTCAGGGCGACGGAGTTTGTAATCTGCACGCTGTTGACGCCACACAATCAGTTAGCGGGCCTGTGTGGCGGAGGGCCAACGCTTCTGCTTCGAAGTTTGCCGTGCGGCTCGGCCGTGTGATTTCACATTGTGTTGGTTCGTAGAATAGTTCGTTATTTGGGGAATTATGCTTATTCAGAGTAGACGAGATGATCGGGAACGCTCTCTGTACATTAGGTGTAAAGCTACAGTCGGTATACAGCTAGCTTAGCTTAGCTTTAAGACTGGAAACAGTTAGCCTGGCTCCGTCAAGCTCACCAATTAACACATTTTCATCTGTGACGTGAAACTGAATTGTAAAACTGACACATTATACGATTATAACAAACGTAAACTCCACGTAAAACGAGTGTAAGATACATTTCAGTGTGATTTTAGTGGTCATCAGCTGACGTGAAACTGCAGTCGCGGTCAAAATGAGCACTTAACAGAATCAACCCAGTCGACAGAACGCAGAATGCTGGCAATCTACATTCCTGCAAACCACAGAGATGACGAAACTTAGGGCAAGATCACGTCATCGAACGCAGCACACAAAATAATGTTTCTGCCTGATTTGTCGAGCAATCTCCTGAACCGATTATATTTGAGTCAGCGCGGAGCCGCAGCCTGAGATAACATAATAACCAGAGGCAGATTGATATATCTCTATAAATTCCTCAGTAGTCTGTCTCTTGAGAATGTGTTTCAATTATAGATAGGTATTATGTTGAAGGCAGGAGAGGAGAGCTTCCTCGGTCATGCACCCACTCTGGTGTCCTTCAGAATATCCGTGGCCTCACGCTGCCAAATCAGGTAACGCAGTCACGAACGGAAGTCACTCCACCTCCGTCCCCTCCACCTCCAGATATGAAAGTCATGTCATAAACGTGTAATGTAATGTGAATCAATACACTAAGCATGACGGGTAAAAAATGTAACGTGTCGGTGGTTTGCAGAAACGATGGCTGCTGACATTCTGTCCCGGCGACTGGTGTGTTGATTTAAGAGTGGTTATTTTCGGAGTCTGACTGGCAACCGGGGTCGGCTCTAGCCGCTCTGGTGCCCTAGGCTGAGCCCGTCACAACAAGACATAGTGATTTCCGCCACAGAGCTGAGCTCACCCGCTCCGGGCTGCGAGGTAGGTGGCGCGCTGGATGTGGCGGCGCTCCTGCTGCGTGTTGCCAGACCCGCCGCTGTGCGCAAACATACAGCACACCCATGCTGTGCCCGCACACTGCTCCTTGAACATCATTACCTCCTTCTTATTATGCATAAGTCAAATAAAAGAGGTTGCACTACAATTAGATAGTAATTATTGGTCCATAACGGTCAGATAATTTCAAAAAATAAAAATTGCCTTCCCTTTGCGGAGTGCTGCCGTCCTTCACCACTCAGCGACACATTGTAACACCAATCTGGTCGTCTTGGCCATAAATATAACACTGACGCTCATCGTAGGGTTAAAAAAATAAAGATGCACAGCTTCGTTTGCAGCAATATTTAACTCATGAAAGGCCAGGAGATGATCAGATGACGTTACCACTCGAAACCCTCGTCTGATGTGTCATCGAGAGAGTCTTAATCTGCATAATCTGACAGCCCACACGCCACTCAGCCACTCACCCGGTCCGACACTGGTTAGGTTAATGTCTGTCTTTGAAGTCTGCACAACCTGGGCTGAATTCTTTTCTAGTGTAAGAAACCAGAACAGGGAAAGAGCCTCGGGCTTCAGCGAGGCTTCAGTTTCGCCTCGCAGTCTCCAGTGTGGACATTTCTAATCTCCTGGGTTCAGTTTCCTCTGCGTAGCTGCTTCATTACGCTGCCCACAGACTTTTTCCCTGCCTTGATTGCCCCTCCAGTAGAATGTCGAGAATATAACCACGCGTCGCAAAAAAAAAAAGATGAGCTAATATGAATGCTTCTGCCTGATTTATTTAGGCATTTCCCGAAGCCATCCGCCCACCTCCGAGCGACGGCCTCACAGATCGAAAGTACAAAAGATATAATAAAATATATCTCTATATATTCTTGAGAAGGGTTTCTCTTGAATATGAAACGTTGTTATAAAAATGTTTTATGTTTTAATCAGAGAGAGAAACCGGGCAAAGAACAGGGAGAAACTGTCCGTCTTATGTCGAAGGCTGGAGGAAGGGAATGTGACGGGCTGAAGTTCAGCCAATTAATTTGGGAGAGACGGAGGAAATGAGAGCTCGTGTCAGCCTCGCTCCTTGAGTGATGAAACAATGCAAAATTGAATTAGGAGGAAATTCTTAAATTAACATACTTCAGGCTGCTTTACTTGTTTTTGGTTCTTTCTTTTGAAAGTTTTTTATCGTTGGTAACGGGTCACCTGTGTCTGGTCATTTGACAAAAGGTCTGTGCAGTAGAGTGGTTTATTGCAGAGAGTAGGGGGTTCACAGTGCAACACAATCGTACGTTTCCCTGCTATGGTATAAAATGACACGTATGTGAATCCATGTTTTGTTAGCAGTCAGGCAGTCAGAGTCAGTAAAATGTAAATTCTCTAAACTCTTGCCTTTCACTGAGAGTCGTGGCATTCAGACCCTTTGGGAACATATCAAAGTGGAGATTGAAATTCTACATACAGGAGTTTCCTGTCAGACCTCGTCCGTTCCTCTTCCTTGCCTGAACATACCGTAATTGTGTTGCACGTCTTCATTTCAACCTCGTTCGTTGCGTTGATTGACTGTTGTATTTAGGACGGCTGTGTTCTTCACTGTAGGTATTAATAGATACGTACTCAGATGTACCCTGGGAAGTTCTTGACCACCGGCAGCGCTATAGAGCTTTGTTCTCGTGACCGGCTTGTTTGTTTCGAGCACACACCTGAGCACGAGGGTGAGGCAGCACAACTGCCAATGGCTTCCAACACGCCCTCATACCTAAACGACAAAATAGGTTGTTTGCCAACGACTCTCAAAGGAACACGTTCGACGTGGTTCGGTTTAAGAAAAGGTCATGCTTTGGGTTCACTTAAAAACATTAGCTTGTGTTAGTAAGTTGAGTGCTGTTACGCACTCGGTTAAAGGAAATAGATAAAGTAAGTCAATGTTTGACTTTTGATTTGTCACAGCCCCTTTAGTGGTCTTTCAGGGCCTGTGCTGGGCCACTGTGTTGTGGGTGTGTGTGTCTCTCTCTCTCCTCAGATCCAGAGTTGATTGGAGCACAGGGCTCTGATTAGTGCAGCTGGGTCCACCTGGCCAGTGTTCTGGATGTGGTGATAAAAAGCCCTGTCTCTTTTCTCTTGGTCTCTCTCAGGGGGACAGCAGCGCATTTTTGGTTCTGTTGGCGTTACTTTCTTTGTTCCTGAGTTTCACACCATACAACACCATCGCAGTACATTTTCCACTCACCACCACACTACACTACTGACGACTGATTGACACACCTCACATGTGTTCTGTTGTGGTATTTGTTGGTTTAAGTTTTGGATTACTTTAATAAATTGAATATTTATGTTGTAAAACTATTTGAGCCACGTGCTTCCTCCTTTTTTGTCACGGCCTTTGATCCAGGTCGTGTCAGATTTTACACAGGACCCGATCAGCGGTCTCCTGGGTGAAAGTTCAGCTCTTTTAACTCACCTGTCTTAATTACTACGGCCACAAGTGGCCACCACCCAACAATTAATGTAATTCTGGCCGTAATAAGCTGCTGCGCAGGCGACATAAGTCTTTGGAGACGACCCTCTGTGGGTTGACACTATTCTACTGATCGTCAGGTGGTGGTTAAAAATGCAGCAATGCACCAACAACGGCAGTGAAGAAGAAGACTGATGGAAAGCCAACGTGGATGTAAACATTGCAGGGTTTGAAAAAAATAAAGTAAATCTTGGATTTGCAATTATATGCAGAGGGAAATCAGCACATCCCCCAAAGATAGTGTGCATTTTGTGAGTAACGCTCAATTAAATATAGCTTCCGTCGGTTGCAAATCCCCTCCAAAGGGCAACATTTTAATATACTGTAGGACTAGATTGTTTTTTTTTTCACTTCCTGCTCAGTACACAAAGGCCAAACTTAAAGCCTGCCAGGTTCTGCGAGTTTGAACACCGATGTGTCAAAGGTGCTGGCCCTGCCTGCCTTGGCACAGTAAATGAGAGCTGCTGAGCTGTTAAACACAACAACAGCAGAGACACATTGCACTGTGTTTGATCAAGGTTATCTTGTCTGACACCAGTTTCCTGCTGTGTATAACTGATCAAACTGACTAGTCCAGTGAAAATGTGCTTCCTCCATCTTTGGCTTTAATCTTTACATTTACACATTGTCCCTCTTCGTGAAAAGCGCGGCTGCATAAAAAGAAAATTGTCATCTTGTCGCCGAAGTAAACACTTCTTTACTAATTATCTTATTAGACTCTGTGGCGTCCCCTGTGTGTCATGACTGTGAGGCAACGCAAATGACATTAAAATGCGACTCTAGTGTGTCAACAACAGGCTGAGAGGTATGAGCCTGCAGTCATGAGCATTCTGGAGGTGCAGGGACCAGACCAGAGTCTTTGTCCCTGAGCGTTCAGTTGTGAAATATGACAGTCAACACGAATGACAGTAGTAAATGCCCAGACACAGGGCTTTAAAACAAAATCCTGCAGCCAGTCTGGAACAGTCCACAACCATAAGAAAGCCTGCGTAGGTAGAACAATGAGTCAAACCCTGTGAAAATCGTTGCACGCCGTGTGAGTCGGGGCTTGGCATTTATTTTTTTTCAACCAAATGGGGGCTTTCTTCTTTGTCTCGGTGTTCGGTCACCGAGAGCAGCTCCAGTGCACAAATGAACAGCTTGCCAACCGCTGTGTCTGTAGGACTGTCACATCATACAACATTTTTTACTTTAAACTAAACAAGGAAGGCAACACTGAGCATTTTCTCCTGCATCCAGGGATTGTGCTGGCGAGGCAGGGCTGGACCAGGCTCCGCACTGAACGCAGAGTAATGATGGATTATCGATCCTTTCATCCAATTTCTGTCACACAAAAAGATCATTTTTTAAAGCATATAGTTAGTAATGGTTTCATTCAAAGTGTGTGTCTGCAGAAAAGGGTGAACAGCAGCATTCTGGAGATCATAAACAACCGCTGCGTCTTTTTCCTTTTCAGGTGGCGGCAGGAAAAGATCTTCACACGAGTTCAAAAGGCCAAATGTTGAGAGAGGAGGGGAAGCCTGAAAGAAGAACTCCCTTCTCAGTGTGTGACCTGCAGATTACAGAGCCCGGAGACCAGATCAGTCGCCCCGTGAAAACATCTTTCAGTCCGACCGAGGGCCGCATGGAAGCTTTTGAGACTCATATTTAAAGCATTAACGCCGATCCCCCTTTTTTATAATAATCGATTATCTGCTAGGGCACAGTCTATATTGAAAACCACTATGTAAAGGCGAAATTACAAGTTAACTGCACATCAACTGAATTAGTGAATGAGTGCAGAGCCATACATATATGGCTGACAACAACGATTGGATATGCAAGATGGTAAAGCTTTCCGTTTGCACAGACAGTGGTAGCCAAAAGCAGGCGTTCTAGCTGGCAAGTGTCATTTATTCTGCCTGTGCTAACAACTGTCGCTGGCAGATTTGATCTGCTTTAGCCAAGCTGGCTAATGAAGCTATGATTTAATGCTTGTATCTGTTTTGTTTTGAATCGAGAACCCTGTGAACGCGGTCTCACAGTCTCAATGTGCACTTGATGGCTACATACATGACACTGTGCTAAGAGACTGAGGCTAAAGGAGCCAAACAGACACACGGAGTCAAAAGCTGGGACAACAGCGGGACAACCATTCTCTCTCAGTGGGGGCTGGTGTTGCAGTCCGGCGCAGCCTGCTGGGCCACAGAGAGTTAAAAGGCGCCAGGCGGCGGCACTACAGGGTAAAGAGCAGCTCGCTGAATGGAAATGTCCTCTGACACAACGTGAAAGTCAATCAGGCGAGAGCCAGTGGCGCCAAGTTATTTACTGCTCTGCTCCATTAGAAAAGCTTGAAAATAGAAATTAACTAGTTCACGCAGTGTATGGGCTGACCATGTCGAATACTGAGCTCTGATTGGACAGTTTCGGGGGGATGGGCAATGTACCAATTGCAAAGAGACAAAGTTCAGCTGTGATATGGCTTTGAATATTTTTTCAACTAAATGTTTGACTCACAGATCGCTGTTATCGCAAATAATGAACAAGTTATAAGAAAATACTATTTTATTAAAAAAAATAATTTGAGTCAAATCTGTAATATGTAATAAAGGACTTCCATATCGTCCCCAGTGGTCTGAGTATTGCATCCCTCTGTTGCTATAGTTACCCCAGACAGTGCTCCTGTTTTTACATCCGGACCGGCAGCGGGCCAGCTCCAGAACGACTGAGGATTACTCTGTGGTCATTTGACCCAAAGGTGGGTCCGGTTCTGAACTTGATGTACTTGGGACGGATCCGTAAAACAGACGGACCCAGTGTTCGATTCTTTTTTTAGATTTGTTTTTCTCTTGCCCCCCCACATTTACAGCATGCAGCCAGCTGCAGTCTGGATGAGGATCATATAACTGTACATTACCGGCCAGTGACGAGAAAGCCTGCTTGATAAAAGAAATAATACAACTGAATACATGTAGGCAGGCTTCCAAGAGCACATAGGAAGCTTTTGATCCGCAGCAGCAGGGCCACAGTTTGATCACTCTCACCTGACCAGAAATCCCTCTGAAAGGGGCTCTTTGAGGAACACGAGTTAAAGTGGTGCAGGTAATTGATGCACTCACATCGTTCGCTACCTGCCACGCGCCTCTGCAGATGTGTAACCACAATTGAAGTCGAGACCGCTGAAGTCGTTCTAAAAATAACTTTGACAGTAGGTGATTGCGCGACCTTGAGCTCAACAGCTAAGAGGGCTCCCGGTTTGCTGTAGGTCTTGGTCTGACATACCTCTCCGGGAAATGATATAATATTCGGGAGCTGTTGGACAAGCAGCAGCGTTCGGGATTTCTTTAGATGCGACACCATGTTGATGTGAGAATTTACAGCAAACTCACAATAAACAACACAAATGAATAATAACTACAATGACGAATTGAGACTGACTGGAGAGTAAATGGCGTAGAGATAGAGGAAAACTGACGCGATGATTCAGACGGTCAGCCAGGATGTAATGAAAGTGTACACACACCAAAAGCTCCTGCCCTCCTCGTGTGTGTCCGGATTAAGGATCCGTCATTCGCCAACTTTCAGACTCTTCGCACAGCAATATTAGGACGTTGGTATCCATGGTAACGAGAAGTTGGCCAATCACATTTTTCACTCCTGCTACGCTGCCACACTCCTCTGTGCCCTCGGAGGAAAAGGATGCCCACACACTGTGCACACAGATGAAAAGACGTAACGCTGGCGAGCTTATCGGGAATTGGTACTGGGAGGACGTCAGTTAGACATCGGCCAAATGCCAGTGTCTCGCTAATGACCGTCCAAACAGCGCCAACGCTCCCCATGATAAGTCTTTCCCACAAAAGCTGTGTTTGTCAGGCCGACACGAGAGGTATGTGTGCTCTCTGGGTTGCTCATACATATAGAAATCAAATGCACTAGGGCTGTGATCGTATATAAACATGAACATGAAATAAACATAAAAGTTCACAATTACAATTTGCGCTATTCTTGTTTTGTTGGAAAATCTTCTATTATAAACTCAAAGTTGTACAATGGCAGATGTGCCGAATAACCAAGACTCACTGGACCTTAAGTTCGTGAAATACTTTGTAAAATACGTAGTTGTCTTTTAATCCAACAAAAGTTATGTTCACATTCGTAACACGTGTGTTCCCATGTTTCTCACAGAGACTCATGTGCGTGAAGCCTTGAGCTTCACAAAAGCATTCAATGCCTTTGCCGTGCTTCTTTGAGTGCTTACTCGTCCTGCTCACAGAAAAAACAGCTCTGTAGAGGAAAAGAACACGAATACTGTTTTACATATTGATTCAACATACTCTGAAAATGTTCTTGTGCATGTGTTAATCATGACGTACCATGTGTAGCCCATATTGGTGTAAACTGAAACTAAAACTTGAGATCTGGCGATGTAGCAGTTGAGGTGAAACCTTTCATACTTGAGATTTAAGCTATTGGAAATACTTTTCCAGGACAGACTGATTTATTCCAAGGCACACTGTCCGTTAAGTGTTAAACGCCGTGCCCTTTCCCTTCCAGTTTTCACTTCTATTACAGTTTGTACCAGGTTGTTTGTACGACCCAAAAGCAGACGCCAAGACAGGGAGATGGTTAAAGGAAATTAATTTTAAATGCTCTGGTAGGTGGCGGTGAAAGCGGCTCAGGCAGGTGGAACAGCAGGTGGCACAGCGGGTGGCTCGGCGGGTGTAGTGGCGGAAACTCACAGTGGCGCCTGCTGAGGCTGTGGAGAGGGTAACACCGAGGATCCACGGTGGGGTTTAGGCTGGTAGCGGAGGTGCTGGAGGCTGGGTGGCAGGGCGGCAATGGAGCTGGAACTTTAAGGTAGGTCGATCACAGGAGAGGTCGAGGAGAAACAGGGTCGGCGAGGTAGCAAACACAATGGCGCAAGAGACGGGAATCACAGGTGGGAGCGCCAGCTGAGAGGCCACTTACCGCATCAGGGAGACGTAGCAATCTGGCAGCGGGGAGAGAGTGCTGGAGCGGAGAGGAGGCAGCTCCAGCCATCAGGAAAACCAGGTCCGGCATCTGCAGAGCACCTCTGAGAGCGCAAACCGACAAAAACAGCCACACCAAATAACTTTCTTACTCTAGTCCAGCTCATTTGAATTAGGTACACGAGTTGAATTTGCTCATAACATTAGCCTGTCCTGCCCTGGCCATCTTGACTTTTAGCTCATCCTTCTTCTCTTCAAAGTGCTGGTCCACGTGTTTAGTGGTCGTATCGCCTGATGTCGATTATCTAACTTGCTCTTTGAATCGCTCGCCTTCTACCCACACTGATTGGCAGCACATATCTCCTCCAACTGTCACGCACGCTTTCTCCCCCCCGCTGGCAGCGACATGATCTTTGGCCGGGAGCCATCCTCACACATGGCGGCAGGGTGTTAGCTCCTAATGCGCCTCAGCATCGCGCCATAACATACACTGGACCGCGTTGCCTCTCTGGAAGAAATGTCCGTGTTAACACACAGCACATGTAGCGCTATCCTCTGGTGGTTACATATTGACATCCCTATTTTTATTTGACGACACCACACTTAATTTCACATGTGTAGACAATCAATATGTCATTACATGTGGCACTCATCAACGTCTAAAAACAGCGCACGTCCATATCGCTGCCCTGGGAAACTGTGACGACACGTTTGTGGCAATAATTATTACATGGCCACCATTTCCTGTCATACTCAAGAAGGATTTTTTGCTTTTTTCCACAAGCCCTGTACACAAATTGACTAGTTTGAGTTGAGCACAGGGTTGAATAAAGGCCAGGGAAAATAAAAATCATAAATAAACAGAGAGCCGAATGAATGTTTGAGTTGAAACGACTTGTAATGCTCGATATGTGACACGGGACGCTTTAATAAGGGGTGTGGATTTATATAAACTCTGATTACTGGCCTCATCTGTCAACACACAGGCTTTATGAGCAGGAGAGTGGCAGGCAGAGTCAGGTTGGTAATAAAGAACCACTGAGCCCCGATCCTCCGCCAGCGCAGTCAGCCTGACGCTTGCCGTGCCCCCTTTTTGATGAACTCCCAGGAGAGCCGAATGTCTGCCTGATAGATATCATCCCACAGAGTCAGACTGGCCCGACCTGCCCAAATCCTTGAAGAGATCCGAGCAGAAGAGAATCAGGAGGGAAAAACTTTTTCTGGCAAGCAAACCCGTCCTGAGAGAGCGGCAAAGGAAATGAGAATCACTTTTAGATGCATTTTGAGTAGCTCAGTGACAACAACAAATGTGAAGAAAGGGCCTCTTTCCAATTTCAGTTCCACAATGAGATGAATGAGTTCCTTAGTCCCAACTGTGGTGTATAAATCGCGGCTGTGGCTGCAGCTGACAGAGTCGATCAGGTCGTCGGGGGCACTTGGAGCTAGCGTCTCGAGCTTCCTCCTCACCTGAGGTAATCCAGCTGTGCCGTCTGACTTATAAATGTGGACTGTAGTCGCCTCTAAAAGATGTCTTGATGTTTATTAGTGAAATCATTTGACAATAGTGACAAATTCTATTTTGACAGACACATGTTCAAAATGTTATATATCCTTCAACACAGAAATATGTGTTTGTAACTGTTACTGTGGCGGCAAACTCAGGCTAACTGGCAAATGGCGTTGAAGTCAAACTGTGTTCTATTAATTGTGGTTCCGTTTGGGGATGGAGGAATGTTATTATTTGTGTTGTTTGATCAGAAAGCGCAGCAGCCACACGGACAACTTTCTTCCAGAAGTTGAGGAAAAAGTCTTTGTGGGCGCTGCAATGCTGTGCATTTCCGAAGTGCGATGTCACAAAAAAGGGATTATGCCGCATTTATGTGTTTTTATGAGACGGCTTTCGTGTGACTTTGTGACACCTGACTGTTCCAGGAGCCATTGTGACAAATACAATAAAAAACGGCTTAATGCTGATCCTCTCAGTGCGACTTTAAGAATATCCTTGCACCAAAGACTAAAATTCATTCGGAAGAAAAATGCACTTTAACTTTACACAGTAACCATTCCAAAACGGTCCTGTTATACTGAGCCTCAAACAAAAATCATATTAAAGACACTGCATGTGAATTAAGGCCTCATACTACAATACATATAGTGCAGATGTTGAGACTAGATTACAATACATTTAAAGGACAATTTTAACAAATGGTAAGACAACATAACTCAGAGAAAGAAACTAATTCAATTAAAGTTAAAGGTTTTGTAGCCACGCTCAGACTATACACCATATATACGCATGGTGGCAATTTTGCCGATTGTTTTTGATGATCTCCCGACTTTTTCCTCTTGTGTCACCTTAAAGAGTCTCATCCCCAACTCGTCAAAAATACGCCTTGGGGTGGCAGGTTGGGATGGTAAACAGCCCCAAAGTGTCAGTATTTGACAAGTTGGAAATGAGACTCAAAAATAAACTTCTCTACCTTTGAGGACCTTTGAGTTGAAATTTGTTTTGTTGGCTGTTTGGTCCTATGTTCCCCGCTTGGGAACATAGGACCCTTTTTTAGAAAAAATGTCTTATGTTCCCCGTTTTTCCCAAAAAGGGACCTATGTTCCCCTGTAGCAATACATACGTATGTATTGATACAGGTTAGGGTTAGGGTTAGGGTAGGGTTAGGGTTAGTCCGTAGGCCTACATAGGCCTATTTGCCATGGAATTTTTCAGTAATGGTGGAAAAAGAGAGCGAAAAAAAAACAGACCGGGGAACATAGGACCCTTTTTTTTAAAAAGGGTTGTATGTTCCCCGGTCACATACATTTTGGGGAACATAGGACCCTTTTTGGGAAAAGGGGGAAACATAGGACTGTTCCCCAGTCTCATACAAAAAGGGGAACACAGGACCCGGGGAACATAGACACGCTCCCCAAAATAGGCTGCCTAAACCAAATATGTTACAAAGATTTCATTGCAATACATCCAATAGACGTCAAGAAACCTGTAGTATGGCTAAAAATGAAAATATTAAAAGTTAGAGTGGTGAGGTGGCAGAGGAAAGAGGCAAGGATCACATTTGTGGTTGATCCTTTTGTGCAAATAAACCAGCATGCACTGTGAGCGATGTGAATCTGGAGAAGAAGTAAAAAGGCAAAGATCCAGATGCCATCTACCTTTGTGTCCAGGTGACAGCCAGAGATTGTTAAGAAGAAGAAATCCCGGAAAGCAGTGGAGGAATGCATCAGACAGCCAGACAGAGAGATATCAGTGTTCTGCCATCAAAGATGCAGGATATAGTGGGTTGGCCTTTTCTGGAAGAGCAGAAAGTCTTGTTCAAAAAGAAGCCAAGGTAGAATTCGGTCTATGCAAACCTATTTCAATAAACCACGGCAATGCAAAAAGCTTAACTGGCTTCAGGGTCTCACTCACTCCTCTGCTGGCTGAATTAAAGCAAGACAAGTTAAACGAGCAGAACACAATCTGAGGTCAGTGAGCAGAGTCACAGAGCAGAAAACAATTCCAGGGCATTAGTGAGTTCCAGCTTATTTTCATCCTAAATTCATGGAAAAAGGGAAAGAATAGCTTTGGCGTCGTGGCGCGGAGCAGAAGTCCAGCAGCCACAGTAACAACTCTTTTTTCGGCCTGGACCCACACTTAAAGGTCTGAAGCCGATGATTAAACGTCAGACTCTCCCTTTCTTGGCCACGGGAGAGTTACAAAAGATTCTGTGCAACAAAAGGCTCCATCTGCCGCTCTTTTAAATCCATTCGTCATAATCAAATAACCAGTAGACTGACATTTAATACCGAGCCGTAACAATGTAATGCTATGATACATCTCTTACCAAGCATTTGTTTGCTAAGCTTACACAAACACACAGACAAGTCCTTTTAACAACACAGCACACCGTAATCACTGTAAACCAGTTAGACCTGAAGGCTTTACAAAAACAACTGACATTTAAGCTCGCTTTAATGTCAAGAACGCAAAATATCTGTCTCCTGACACGTGTGTGTACAGTAGACGTTTGGCAGCGGGGGAAAGTATGGAGCAAACAGTGTCTGCGGGCGTAGAAATTATTTGTCCGTCTGACCAAAAAAAGAACCTCGCAGAGAGATTCTGGTTGTGTGTGAAAGCATCACGTTGCTTCTCTTCTTTGTAGCTTTTTGGAAAAGGTCCTCAAAAGCGAATGCCCAAACTGTCTCCGAATCTGTTTGTGTTGTCGATTTGCACTGACATTTTTTATTTTCATTTATAGATATATTCAGCTGTGGCTCAGAGGTCGAGCCAGCGTCTGGATATCGGAAGGCTGCTGGTTCGATTCCCCTGGTCTGCATGACGAAGTGTCCTGGGGCAAGATACTGAACCCCAAACTGGTTGGCACCTTGCATGGCAGCCAAGGAAGCGTCTGCTAAACTTTCTATTCTAATACTATTCTATTTGCTTTCGAGAAGTCGTCGTCCTGCAGTCACATGTCAGAGCTAACGTTAGCTGGTCTGCCCCGGCTAGCTTGACGTTTAGCTCAGTCTTCTCAAAGTGCTTTTTCCACGCGTTTGGTCACAGTAGCTCTCGATGTCGTAACGCAGTCGCGTTCGAGGTAACGTTATCGAACTAGCTCTTTGAATCACTCGCCCTCTATCACACCGACCGACAGCAAATACCTCCCGGACGTGGCAGCCCAGTGCTCGCTCTTAATGTGGCACAGCACAGCGCTAAAGAACTAATAAAGAGCAGCGTCACACGTCTTCACTTACATTTGACTTTGTCGCCTTTCTAGAGGAAAGGTTCCCACGCGGAGCTTATTTCAGCACGCTTCGCTTTGTCACCTCGAACGGCTCTAGTAAAGCCGTTAGCATACAGCGTTTCTGTATGCTAATTACCCTACAGGCTGACATGCGTAGCCGGTCAAAAATATTCTCTCCGGTCAACATTTCACATCAGGTGACAGGTTCAGGAGAGGAACTTTGTGCCAACATGTCTGAGAAACGTTTCCCATAGACGTCTTTGTGTGTATAATCATCTTGACTGTTATGTTTTGTGTGATTCATCGCATTGAAACGCATGAATAGGGCTGTTGAACAGAAACATGCAATGTCAATGAGAGATATGACAAATACTGTATGTCCCCTCAATGATAAAACCGCCGTTTCCATAAATGCTGATATGTTGGCTTGTGAGGCACACATTCAGTGAGTGACTGAAATTTGTGCTGTAAAATTGCATTAAGAGCCATAATAGCAATAATTCAGTGAGTTGAGATATCAATCATGCCCCCTCAATCTGTAGCACTTTCTCTCTCATGGAGCCTTTTAACAACAAAATGATTCCATCTCCTCTGATCATTTGAACATGTCAAGAATTGTGTGAGGACCTTCTCTAATCAATCAAGAGCTTTTCAAGTGTGACCGAAGGCTGATGTGTTGGCTCACAAGCACTATCTGGCAATCAGCAAACAGAAGGACAGAGTGTCTCGGCGTGGTGCTGTTGCACTTCACTAATGCGTCTGGCTCTGAGCGACGTAACCTGCTGTGAGACGAGGAGTTCCGTCCATCGTTACTGTTGGAGACCGGTGGGGGCACAATATCCCCCAATATCATCATCGTTCACATGCAGCTGACAACAGTGTTACTCTAGCATCTGGTGGCATCTGGCTCATAGTTTAATGGAGCGTGAGGATAGGTAATCAGCAGGATCAGACATGTCTGTCAGAACGCAGACCGTGCTGACACATTCCATGTATATTCGTATATATCTGATCAGTCTTTACAGTATGTGAGTGCAGATGATCTTCCATGAGAAATCATTCATCGTCATTTTAATCATCAAGGTTCATTCAAAAGTTGAATTCCTTCGAGTTGTAAAATGAAAATTAGGATTTGAATTTGAATTTTTGGTTTGAATTTACAGTTCTAGACTTTTCTTTCATCAAAGATTGCTCCAATTGCAGCAGTTGCAACCTCAGAATCTGCAATTTGGCATTTTAGCTGTCATTTCGCATGAGAAGATGCAACGAGCTCACACTTTCTCTGCAGGTTGGTAAAGTTAACCACTCAGGCGGTAACTGGTATGTGAGCGAAAAATACCCAGCATGCTTAGCACCATGATTACCAAGAATTTTGATGCTCAGGTAAGATTCAGTACAGTTTAGTTCATTTCAGGTTCACACATGTATTATTCACAACTGAGGAAAGGACTTTTATTCTTATGAATCTTTTATAATACTCAACCAGAAACAGAGTAGGCACAAGTTACCATCCCAAATCTAACAATCTGGTACAGGCAGGGCGCAGATGGAATTTTTGAACTGGGGGGGACCAAACTGTCAGCAAATTATTTCAATTCAATAAGTTATTTTTGTGTAATTTGGGCTTTAACTAGCGCTCAAGTAGTTACTCTCGTAATAGCCTAAGGGCCAATGGTTTGCACTAAAAAGCCATTGGAGAATTCTTATTTGAAATCATGGATAAACAACAATGAACATGTTAAACAAAGGCCGACCTGATCAACACTAACCATACATGATGAAACTGTTATTTGTTATCACCCACCAAAACTTCATGCCTTCTGCAAAATATGTTTTATTTAAACATTTGTGTATGAACTCAGAAGTGTAAACAACAACATATTTACATAAATAAAAATAAGTATGTATACTGTAAATGAAATTCACATTTTAAATGATAATAATTTGAACTGAAATCACCCACTCTGTCATAGTAGACAATGGTCTGATCACCGCAACAGGCACAGGCGCAGCTACCAGTTCCTCTTTAGGACCCTGGGGAGTGAGAGTCGTGCCTTATGGTGTGTTCAATTTACACTGAAAGTCGGAACTTGGAGCTCGGAACAACGTAACCCCAAAGTTGAGTGCTCCCAGCGCTTCCCAGCCTTACAAACGTACAACAAAACATTTGTTTACGTGAGTAGCAGATAGTATGAATTCTATGTCGGGCTGGTGAGATTAATCCGACTCTCCGAGTTGGAGATCCGACTTCACGGGGGGTTCTGATTAAAATTCTGACTTGGAGCTCGGAAATTACGACATTCGTGTACAACTGGAACGCACCATTAGTCGTAGCACACAGACGCCGGGCTCTCAATGTGCGCTGCAATGTAAATTAGTCTAACTAACGGAACATTAATCCTCTGTTTTACCGGCGATGTTTGTCGCTTTATGTAGGGACAGTGGGGGGACGGATCGGGGTCACTATGAATCTGAGGGGGTCATATCCCCCCGTCCCTAGTGCCATCTGCGCGCATGGGTACAGGTATTTTGAAAATGAAAACAGCAGTTCAACTGATTAGATGATAATTCAATACATTAAAAACAATTATTCAACATTACCAATACACTGAAGGAGTTAAGCATGTGGGTCTGAAGCAGCTCTTGAAAACATCGTAGAGCCGCTTACTCCCAATTACTCAGATGCTAAAGCACCATGATGCCTGGAGGGTAGGCAAAAATCAATTTGTGCTCATTTTAATGTGTTCTCCTCGTATAAAACATGGGTTATTTACAACAACTGCAAATTTAAACATTCTGTAAATACAGAATGCAGCTGTAACCCTCCAAACCATTACCTCTGTGTACACTAGAATAACCCACCGGCGTGTGCATTATACAGCAAAGACAGAATATCAATGGGTTTTGGTCCAGGACCTCGTACTTGATGGAATTCATGATTCTGATATTTCCACTCGTATTATCGACTGCATGTGCCACACATGGAACATCAGCTCATGCATCTTGCAAAGAACCGCCCCTGCTGTGCAGCAGACGGTGCCAGAAGTCAGGCCCGCATCCTTACATTTGTGCATGACAACTTGTGAGTTCTAGCTCTCAGAATAAACACTGCTCTGCACGTGACTCGTGGCTTGTATTTCAATCATGGATTCATTAATTGTAATGAAACACACCTGAGTTCACCTGGTCAATGTGAACAATAAACACTTATTTTCCTGTCATTGGACTCACCTGTAGCCAGTAAGAAGGGCTGACTAGGGAGCTGTTCGGCCAGCACTGATCCATGACGAAGGAGGCTACAGACTGCTGCTGTCATTGTAATTCTGTCTGAAGGGGACTCCTGTCAAATTTTCAGGAAATGAAACTGTTGGTCTTAGTAGGCCGAGGGGATATTGTGCCATACCATCACCATGATGTCCTTGTGACGCCGGCTCTCTCTGTCTGCGGTCATGAAATGTAGCCACGTATACGGACACAGGTGAAATTGCACTGTACTTAGAAGAAGAGAAGAGTAATAAATACAATGTGCAACACGTTGAAGCAGGAGCAGTGGGAGCTGATGTACAGCACCTGATGACCGACTCCAGATCAGAGCCAGTGCCTTGTTCCAGGGCACACTGGAGGAATAACTTAATGCACGTATCAGGTGGTGGGTAAATTGTTTTCTTGGAGCAACAGGTGACCAGATTTGGACGACAGTGTGGTGCTGGGGACGATATGCTTATTAGATCTGACTCGCAGCACGAGAGATGCTGTGGAAGTGGCTCACAATTTCTTTTCTTTTTTTACAATGTGTCAAATACCGTATTAAAGACAGAGTGTGACCTCAACTGATGAATGCAGTATCAATGATTGCACAAAATAAAAAAGAAATCCCTCAATGATTTTTCTCCTCTGATTAAAATTTATTCCCCAAAACTACACAGTGCCAGCACGAGCAGCAGGAGACAGGACTCTCGTGCGTCACCCCAGACCTTCACCATCACCGATTCTCGCTGGGCTACTCATGACCAATTCATCCAAACAGATGTCCAAAATAGCAATAGCGTTTCACTTGGTGCAGAGAATCGACAGCCGCAAATGAGAGCAAATGATACCATCTGTCAGACGTGACCACGAAATCCAAAAGCATGTTTTATTCGCTGTAACTGCGACACATCTTACTTGTTGTCCTATAAAACATCAACCAATACCAAGTGTTTCTTAATCGCATAGCAGTTTCTGACATAAATGCAGAAATTAGAAAAGAAATGAGCTCTCCTGAGTGGAACATTCACAGCATTTTTCCAACACCAACAGAAAATTAAATGATCATTTTTGTTAATATCTATTGGTAACGGATACAGCTGCCCGTGGGCCATCGAAGGGACTTTGTTTCGTTTTCATTAACTAATATATTATATCGGTCATGATCCATTTTCAAACGAGGAAATGAAAATGAACAATGGGCTATTGAATTTTAATTTTGCCCATAATTATAAGCATAGATAGACAGGAAATTAGATATTAATTTGATTAAGTAATTTCAAGTGCACTGAAGGTGGCGGTGACAGGCAGTAAGCAGCTGGCGTGTACTGTGAATGTTTTCCACAGTATTGTGCAGAGACCCATATAATATTAAACACAAAGGCTACATGAAGCAGCGGCCTTAGATGCACGTGTAAAAAAATATATAAATGTGTAATTAAAGCCAGGTTTTGAATTCTTGTTTCACTTTTTGGACACGAAGAGTCAAGTCAAGAGTTTATAGACGAAATTTAAGACATCTCTTTTTATCATTGCGTGAATCAAAAGTGTCACACACACGCACAAATTGTCTTTAGGAATAAAATATAAGCTGTGAATGATTTTTGACCAAACCTCTGGGTGACCACTTTCAGAACATTTTACCACTAGAAAGTTTGGTGTTACTGAAGTTGACAGTTCTGGCTCAAAGTATGAGAAACAACTGATTTTATGATGATGTTACCTAAAATTCCCCCCAAATGAAATGGTAATGGATTAATAGATTTACTGATGGATCAAAAGATCAATAGGTATCACCATGATTCTTCTGTTGTTGACGCAATGGACATACAATAAAATGCAGTTCATATCGCCGTGATACACTCAGACGTCATCACTTTTGAGTTATGATCAATTCAGTATGAATAAAGAGCAGCACATACAGTGGTGTCTTTAAATGATCAGATTTGTTTCTTTTGCCGTTTCTAAAAAAGGCCTGAGTCCTCAAAGCTGAAAGCTGGACTGGCTGTCACTTCATGACGACGTATCTTTGAGTTAATTCTGAGTCGTTTGAAAACTTGAGGGCCCTGACTTAAAGGCTTTAAGGAATGAATTGCAGGTCATACAAGTATTGGATTTAGAGAAGATTTGCGTTCACTTTGTTTGAGTTCACTGTTCATAGAGTGGTTAGATGAGTCATAATATCGATCACTTCCTGTCAGTTCATAATTTCATCAGCCCTCTGAGCCCAGTCTTCACTTTCTCCACTCTCGAGGACACAAAGGCTAATTCTCCAACGACACTTTCAAATTTGAATTCCTTTTCATCTACGTTGGACCAAAAATCATCAAAAAGTATTTTCAAAACACAATACAGTTCTAAAAAATGGTGTGTGTGTGTCATTAATAGCTTTTCTCCCGTTATCCCTAAAGATAAAGATAAAGTCAAACTACGTCAGACAGGTGTGAATCGAGCCAGTGAGGTGATGGTTTCATCTCGTTTGAAAAAAGTTGATTTGCACAACCTCTGTGGTGGACTGAAACTGCCACAATCAATGATAAGTACAGAAATATATACATAGCTCAGCCAAAAAAGCAAATGCACTGAAAATATCATTAAGAGTAGATGTAGACATAAATGAACATATGGAATGTGACAGAAACGGATATTTTCCTTTTGATTTCATTCTGTATTTATTTATCTTTGGATGCATCCCCCCATTTTATCAATTTTCCATTTTATGTTTATAATTCATTCATTTTCAAATTTAAACCAATTCACCACTCTTTATCCTCTAATGTGAATGAAAGCGTGGGATCACTGCTGTCTCACATCAGAGCTATTTGTTATTCATGGGGTGCCTCATGATGTCAGTTCGATGATGTCATTATGTCATTCATGAATTTTCTACATCAGTGTCACTTACACTGGGGACGCCGAGCGCTTAGAAGAAAGTGAATTTTGATGGTCCATTGTGCAAAATCCTTTTCTCGCCATAATGACCTGCTCTGACCTCCTCATTCTCCCATCACATCGCCTGGAATCACATACGTTGAGGGATGGGTTTTTTTTTTCGTCCGAGCCATTACGTCTCATTATGTCGCCACTTTTCCGCACAAAATAAGGCCCTTGATTTTTTCCTATATCCATTATTCACGCTCACTCTCCTGCAGGACAGAACGAAGCCAAGCCTGCGAATTGTACTTCAAGACATTTTTGTGTGATGTTTATTTTTTCAATTATTCTCATTTTCCCCTCGCGCTAATGTGCAAACTGAATGGGTTAACGCTGGAGAGAGGCACTCATGAGGATTCATTTTGTCACGGAGGAAAAAGAATCAAGGACGTGTGGCATTCCAGCTGTCGTCGATTCAGCGCACAGTGGTCAGTGTGGGAAGCCGGTGAGGGTTCGCGTCCTTGTCTCTGCAGGGGCCACTCCCACTGGCTGGGTTTAGAGCCTGTATGTGCCGTGGGAGGTTTGGGTCTGCGGGGGGTAAAAAGCCTCGGTACACTTCAAACACAAACACGTCCGACAAGCCGACGAGCAATTGAGTTCTTCTTAAAAACCTTTTCTATTTTTCCCTCATTCTTCACACAAACAACAGCCTCGCTTTTTGTTTGGACAACCCCTATCACCGTGAGTGCTTTTGAGGAGAGACTAGACAAAAGTGAGTTCCCTAAATGGAGTCTCAAACTGTGCTAAAAAACAAACCAACAATGGGCTGCATGAGTGGAGATCTGTTGCTAAAACCAGGCTGTGTAAATTAAAATATTACTTCAGTACATGTAACCAAGCATTATCATAAATGTACTCCAAAAAAAAAAAAAAAAACTGGGACTGCAGTGCTGCTGTTGGTCTGACAGCAGCAGTATCCCTACATGTGAATACAGAGAGTTCTTTGAGATATAATGGAGGTACTGTGATTGAGCGGGAGGAGGCTGCAGGCGGCGCTTCTTCTCTCCCTCAAGTGTGGCCACTTAAAGAGGAACACATATGTTTGCCTCGAGAGGTGGTCACCAACACGCAGTTCAACCTTGTTTATTTCAAGGCTCCTGAAAACCCTCGGGAAGAGGCAACAACTCCAGCGCAGAAAGAACTGAGCCTTAGATTTCAGCAGAACGGGACGGGAACGCAAATAGAAGACCGTGGGTGTTGATGCTGCCACAGAAAGACGGACTTGCTGAGCTCAGCGTGGCACTTTGATGTCCTGCTCTCTAACAAGTATTCCCAGCTGGAGGATAGAGTAGCTGGAAAGCATGAATTGGTTGTGCACCACTGTCACAGAGAGAAGACGAAATCTAAAGTGTTATCCTTCGTCCCGATCACCGACCGTAGCTACAACCGTTGTTTGTCATGATGCCGGGGCTGTAGGGGGTCTGGATAGAACAGAACCAACACAGAAGGGACTGGATAAAAAGAATGTCTTGTTTTGTTGTGTTTTTGATAAACATGTGCTGCATGAAAGACCTTCCCATGAAATAACAGAGCCATGTGATGTAATACAGCAACAGTAGTATGTTTCACTTAATTCATGCCCCCATGCATGTTTATTTCAGAGGCCATGACGGTTTTGTCTCAAATTTAATCTATTCGTTTTCTGCTGTCCATTTAAATAGACACTAATTCGACTGCGTGATCCACAAATTATTTTTATTTTTATTTTTTTTACTTTTACCTGAATTGCCTCCGTCCACATGTATTAATCGTGTTTCAATGTTGTAAAGCACCTTGGAAAGTTTGTTCTGAAAAGGGATGCATTAAAACTATTTCCGTAGATCTTTTACAGTGCTGGTAACACGACAAAGCGGGATGGTTTCCTAAACCTAACCAAGAAGTTTTTGAGCCAATGCCCAACCAGACTGCAATCGTCAGCAGGCTTTTTTTTATGAAAGTCTGAAAGTTTTTGACTGCAGAGCCCGTCACATGCCAAAGTGATGCTGGAGCAGTCGGCAGAGCGTCATAGAATTCACTGAAGCTTATAGCCACTGATCAAGCTGCCGTATTCGACGGGTTTGGGGCGAGAACAGGTCCATACGGAGAATGCGAGTTGTTTAAAAGTAATCTAAAGAGTAATGTAGGTATTTACTTTTCTGTTGTAGAATTAGTCAAGTAATGCAATTGATGTTTTAATGAGTAACTACTTATTACTGAAGTACTATGTAATGAGTATTTAATTACATGTTTCAAATAACTTTCCCCAAACCCTGCACAAACAAACCATGGATAAAGACAGGGAGCAGAGGCTAGGAGCAGTAGCCACTGCAAGTTTATTTACCAAGCAATACAATTTAAATTCAGTGTAGTGCTCCGATGGAAAATTGATTGAATTTGCTCTTTAACATATAATGCCGTTTTCCCATTACATCTGTCAGCATGGCTCTACTCAGGTTGAGCCTGGGATTTTGCATTTCCACCACAACTGGGCCACCTGCTTCAAGGTGTGTCTTAAAGCAACAACGCGCCTGTCCCGATCCCTGCAGTACTATGGAAGAGTCACCGCTGACAAAGTGGCTCACTGTAACTTCTTCACAATAAAACCCTTACTTAGGAATTGAAAAGCTTTGTTTATGAAGCAGCATTACAGGAAACGTTGTGTTTTCAGTAAACATGACTCAACAGCTGAAAGTGAAACAGTCGAACTCAGCAGATGCTCGAAAGAACAAACAGGACGAGAGAAACTAAAGAGATTCAGTTAGAGGCTACAAAAGTACTACAAGCTCAGTTTGACCCAGCACGGCCAAAAGCGCATTAACGTATGTATTACTCTGCTCCAGGCAGCAGGGCTGAAGCAACTGGGAGTTCTGGATCACCTGAAAAAGTATTTCTCTACATAAGTAATGAGAGGCACCTGCTCACCTGACCCCTGTTTGCTCACATGAGTTTATTTCATTTTATTTTGGGATGGTAAGATTTGCTGTTGTTATGACCCTGGTCATATGGGTTGCTGTCAACCTCCCTCTCCTCACCTCACCTCAGTGTGTGTGTGTGTACTTTTGATGTTTGAACTGGAGTGGAAACAGGTTGGGCCTCCTGATTGGTCATTTGGAGGTGATTGAGGACAGCTTTCTTAAACCCCAGCTGATGACCCTCCTCCTCTGTTTCTCTTCTTCCACCTCCAAGAAACAAGCAGCATGGTGTTCTGTGTGTGTGTGTGTTAAGTGAATCTGTGAGTAATATGGAGCAAGCCTGTTGTTAGATTTTCTGAAATTCTGATGGTTTGGACAGTCTGGTGTTGTGAAAAGATGGTTAAAGTGACTAAACTTTCTTGGGAGTGGGAGGAGCGGGGAGTCACAGCATGCTGTGCCCCAGTTTCCCTAGAACAAGGACGTAACACTCTTGTTTGCGTAGCAGCGGTAAATGTAACTCTAAGTAACTTAAGTTGCTAATAGTAATATGTGTGCATGCAGCCAAATTACTTCTGATTTGCAGGTAAAATCTATTCTCTATTTTCCAGAGAAATGTTTAAATATTGATGACATCAAAGTTAATTATCAAATTCAGAAAGAAACAATGAAAATGTCTTTAGTAAACAAACTATCATTAGGTGAAAGAATGGGTGCAGACAGCTCCAATGCAGGATATGGAAGACCCCTCTTTGATAGGTAGACGTCGCTGAAGGATTCAAGTCCCCTCTTTGATTTTTCTTTAAAAAAATTAAAAGAACACATTTGAAGTAATATTATGGCAAAAGACCTTAAAAGAAGCTTTTCTATTCTATTTTTATGTCTTCAAAATGACCACAAACAGAGGTCCCCTCTTAGAGGTCGAAATTATTTAGTGCACTGTTGGCCCTGTTGACGTGTATGTGTGTGTGTGTGTGTGTGTGTGTGTGTGTGTGTGTGTTAAGTGAATCTGTGAGTGATATGGAGCAAGCCTGTTGTTAGATTTTCTGAAATTCTGATGGTTTGGACAGTCTGGTGTTGTGAAAAGATGGTTAAAGTGACTAAACTTTCTTGGGAGTGGGAGGAGCGGGGAGTCACCAGCATGCTGTGCCCCAGTTTCCCTAGAACAAGGACGTAACACTCTTGTTTGCGTAGCAGCGGTATTTGATTGCAGTTGGCTGCGCACATTTATTACCTCCTTGTTCTGCAGAACAACATCCTCATCATGCACACGCATTTTCAGTAATAATGTGTAATAAACCAGTTAAATTACTCCGCTGCCTCCCATCCTTTAATGTGAGCCTCGGCGGAGAGTTCCGCAATGTACTGTTAAACCTGTAATTTACATCAGCTTACACCTTTTGATCTCACCTGTTATGTGAACATGGTTTCATGCAGGTTACATTTAAAACACTATCATCACCTGGAGTGTTGATTTAATTGGCGCTTGATGAAGGTGTGAGATATGATGAACAGGCGATGAAATCATAATTATGATTCTCTGTAGGATTTGTTCAAAGGAAGACTCCAGTTTTTTTTCTTTTCTTTTTTTGCCGTTAAGTACAAAAAGAACACAAAGCTCTGTCGACATGATGGAGGATAAAAGATTATTAAATGACATGAATCAGCCATTCTGAGTTTACACAGGGGTCAGTGTCGAGCCAATGTTCATCAAAACCTGTGTCCCGCTTTTAGCTTTATCAGAAACGCTTCACAAGAGGACGACAACGCGGTCGCCTGCTCTGACTTGCAGCGGGAGTGGAGACAGCCCGAGGAATTGATCGAGATAACTGCGCAGATGGCTGGGATTGGGTGTCACAAAAGGTGAGTCACAGCGGGGGCTGCTCAAGGAAAAGAAACTCCCTGTGACTTAATGCACATGTTACTTAATCCACACACGCCCAGGCCGAAGACGCACAACTCAACAATAGTGCAGATATCTTGTTCTGTCACGGGTCTTTTCAGGGAAACTACCAGAGGTGTTTCAGTCATAATGAAGGAGCAGAGTTTCTGCATGTCCTCGTTGCATATCAGTGTATGACAGAATATTATGATGGTTTCAATGTAGTGTCCTGTTGTTCTTGTTGGGTCACATGGAGGATGAGGCCCCAAACAGAACCATCGAATTAGCTCAAAGCAAATATCCACTTTTGCAAATTATTTTTTTTTATCTCCTTAGAATATTTATGATACCTTAATTATCATATATTATTATTATTATTATCATTATCATTTCATTTCCTGACATCATCTCAGTGAGACCCAGAAGAAATGACCTCTCATGTGTTGCTGACAGTCATTAAGTTAAGTTGCTGCGGATGGATTTAATTACCGATAAGAAAGTAGAAGAAGAGAAACACACTCACGTGACCTCAGACTAGCCTTCAGTCTGTGCAGCTAAATTAAAAACGTTCTGTCCGTTCACTCTGTTGGAGACTTAAAGGAATAGTTTGACACTTTGGGAAACAGTCTTATTGGCTTTATTAGTGGGAGGGAAAATAAGAAAGACTGACACCACAGTCACACATTCACGCTCATTCACGGAGCTACAGACAGAAACTGTAAGCTTAGCTCAGCGCAAAGACACTAGTGGGAAACAGCTAGCCTGGTGTTTTTCCAAAGATAACAAAATCACGTCATTGTTGTTTTTACATTTTTGTATGGATTAAACAAATGTGATATATGGTGTTAAAGGTCCCATATTGTAGAAAGTGAGATTTCCATCTCAATTATAACCTTACCTTACTATATAACTCATATTAAAATATCAAAGCTACATACTGTTTGTATTAAGAAACTATGCATTCAATTGGGCCGTCAGGACGTCCGTAAGGTTGCGGTGTCTCAACCATACAGTCACCTTTTTTCCAGTATGGCCGTGGTCTCCAAAAACACCAGCAGACCTCATGCAGAAACATGGTGAGAGCTGACCATTCAAAGCAGACTGGGCTTTTAGGGAGGGAGGCCTTAAAGAGACAGGCACTGAAAAGGAGTGGTCAGACTGAGCGTGAATAGAGGCGCTGCAGCAACGGACAGTATGGGAATAATAATAATTTGAATAAAGCATGTGAAGTTTTTTTTTTTTTTTAGAAACCCCACCCAAGGGCCACTGTTTACGCTCAGTTGGTTGACCGGGCGTCTCATGTACAGAGGCTTTGTCCTCGCTGCAGCGGACCAGGGTTCGAGTCCCGGCCTGGGGACCATTTGCTGCGTGTCACTCCCCTCTCTCCCCCTGTCTTGAGCCTGGTCTGTCAATAAAGCCATATAAAGGCCAAAAAAAAACCCCCCCCCCCCAAAAAAAAAAAAAAGTATGAACCTGTATACGAACATGATGTGGGAACTTAAATGAATGAGTTTAATAGGTGTTTTTTGTTATCGCTGGTTTCCAGCTGCTGGCTGTGGCGTCATATTTCTATATGTACAGAAAGATGTCTAACTCCAGGCGAGAAACAAAATAGTTTTGTTTACCAAATTGTCAAATCATTCCTTGGAGTGTTCTTAATGGTTAAACAAACTGATTTTGCTCCTTCGTGACCTGGAGTGACTGCAGTGTGTATTTGCATATTTAGCCATTTGGCGGTGACGTCAGTGTGCGTGTGTGAGCATATATGCTGCCGCCTGTGGGCGCACGGGTTTTGTCACTCAGCCAAATGTTATTTAGAGCTTCTGGATTGTTTACATGTGAGACTCGATTGACCCAGAAATGCTCCAAGGCCGATTGAGATTGACTGATGACATCCAAACGCTAAAGTTTCTCTACCACTGGAAGGCAGAATCATTCCTCTTGTCACCTCGCAGTGAGCGATGGTGTCTGACGAACACTGTCAAGTGCTCAATTGAGAAACAAACACACACGCACACACATACACACACGCACACACCCACACAGGCATGATGAATAAAGAGATATATAAAAAGTCATGTATGCAAATACTTGCTGTGAATAATTTATCACACGTGCTGTATTGAATCAGTATCATTGCACGTGCAGAAGTTTGTTTTTCAACCTGAACTCTCAAAATGTTGCCTTGAGCAAAGCCAGTCAGTAGCTTAATGTATTCATACACACACATAAAGTTAACTCTTTCAGTTTCAGTCAGAAAACAAACATGTCAGGTGAATTTGTTCACTTTATCTTGTTAGATGTTCCCGCTTGAACATAAAGGAAAAACCAAGCAAGAAGCAACTTTTACAGCTGAAGGCGAAGATGCATAATATTATTCCTGAATATAAAGCACTGATAAAATGTGGATTGTGTTTTCATAGAAGGGTGTCTGAAGGGTGGCAATCGTTACAAAGGAATGTAATTGTACTCATACATATGGATGTGAGCGTCAGCAGTGGACGTGTTTTCTATAAGAATGCGTGCTTTTCAACACAATAAAGTATAAAGAAGCAAAAACATTGTGACACCAACTTCCATCCGTCACTTTTCCTGAAAAGCTGTTATTAAGAGCATTTTTCTACAAAAAGACATTGAACATGTCTCACAAACAAAATACTTTTCCATGTATGTCTTAACAGCTATTGAACAAGGTCACGCATTGTTGGCGCCTTTAGCCTTGAAGGGAACAGTTGCTAAGTCCTGTTGAGGGGGTGATTGCAGCCTTTTCTCCTTGAGAATGCGGAACTTGTTTGTTTCCAGGACCGTTGCCGACAGCACAGGGCGAAGGATGACAAATATCACCAATATGAATTCATGAGGAAGAAGAAATGGAAGAAAACTCCCTACATCTCCCATATTGTCCAGATTTTTCAAATCTAAAATCAAAGTTGTTTGCACCCGACAGATGCACGGACAGCTGTGTCCCCACCACAGTTTGGAGAGCGCTGCATTAAGATGAAGTAAAGGGTGAAAGTGACAAATGATCCCTGGTTCATTTAAGTTTCTAAGTGTGGAATTTCTTCATGCTACACAAAAGTGAATCTGCCTTTATACTTTATTTACCTTTATTAACCACTGAAGTAAGATTATGCACCAATGTCTCAATTTGTCTGCATTTTAGCACTTTATACACAAGGCTCCATTCATCGACGCCACTTTATGTCCTTCATTATCTGGATTTTCACCGGTGTGAACTTTGTTCCTGAGGGGAGGAGGAGGGGAGTGGCTACGCTTCTCAAACAGGTTTATGGCTGCCTGTGAGCAAGTTTCGAGCCGGACCATTTTGCATGTCAAAACTGGAATCCACACCCTCCATCTGCAGACTGCTGATCATGTTGAGACACCACCTCTGTCTTTTGTCTCTTCCAGCCGGCGGACAGTAGCTCCTCAAAACGCTGACATGAACTGAGCGCACATAAATCTAAAGAGGGATATACTGGGAGCAGTCGAGAGGATTTTCACAGAGCTCACAATCTAAATGTAAGTTGCCTCAGTTTTTGAAGGAACTCTGCGAACAGCTGGGGGGCTTGCTGTTAACTGTGTGAATAATTATGCTGTTTGTACACTAATATGATGATGTGCAGTGAGGGTTGTCATTAAATATGCTGCTCAATGATTCTTTTACAGTTTGACATATCTATTTAAATAAGGCACTGCAGAGTCAACGTTGAGCTCAAAGGATATTTGACATTCAAAACTTAGTTCAGAAAGTATATACATGATAACAATCATCACAGGATAATCCATAAAAGAGCCTATAAATCTTATCTGAAAAGAAAGGGTAAAGGCTGGCTTCGCTTGGGGTTATTTGTTGGGAGTGAAAGCCACATTCTTCACCGGTAAGTGAAGCTCACCTGAAAGCGAAGGTGAAGTTTCTCGGTTTGATTAAATTCTTCCCAGACATTCAGGTGTGCGATAAAAGACAGAAAAAAAAACAACAGAAAAGACATAATCTCGAAAGCGAAAGGTTTCTACCTAAAAATCCATAAACTGTCATCTGTCTGACTTCAGTCTATGTTTGCTCGCATCCAATGAGGTTTCAGAAGATGTATAATATCAAGCGAAAACACTTGGATGAAGGTGTTTTTAATAGAAATAGAAAATGAAATCTTATCACTGTCGCCCGTTTTCAACAAAGTTTAGGTTGGCGGCAAAGGTTTTATTTGGTCTTTGCATTACAGTTTAAAACTCAACGTTATGTTATCAAGATGTACTCAAAAAACGTCTTGGCAGGGTTCGGCGGAATGTAGAAGATCATTTTCATTAATCATGTTAAAATCTGACTTTATTCCACAGTCATGCAGCTACTGACAATACTGAGCTCAAATGTAAGCCCCTTACCGGTTTCATTTTTTCTCACTTTTACTCTGAAGGACAGTACAGGTGCAGCAACAGCGTTCACCCTCTGGGCATCGACTGCTAGTCATCCACTGAACACTGTCTGTGAACAGGTTCAGCATCAGATATTAATGAGTCAGCTTTCAAGACGTGGCTTGTTTGAAGTTATTCTTATTCGTGCCACCGAAATAACAGGTTGAATTTCATATTGTAAAGAAAGTGTTACAGATGGAAGTCGTAAGTGTACATTACTGTGGTTTTGAATGCAGCATACCGGAAAATAGAGGCCTCTTCGCTGCTGTGGTGAGCGCAGTCCCAATTTAAGCAGATTCTACAAACAGGAGGAAACTGTTTAGCTACTTAGAAACAAATAACAACTAGTCAGCTAACTGCTAAGTACCAAGTAGATCCTGAATAACGTAATAAGTTTGATTCCAGAGTTAATCCCAATAGGTTAAAGGTGTTATTGATAACATTCAGACACTGAACGTGGCTTCCATTGCGTTCACGTCACAACACGGCTGTTGTTCCCATCATCTGCCCCCTCAAGTGGTTGCCAGTTTGTTGCTAACGGTGGCTAATGCTAATATTGCTAGTACTAGTTAGCTCATGTTAATTTTGCCAATGGTAGCTAGCTAAGCCTAGACTCTTTGTGCTGACGAAACATAGATACCATGTGATAACAACTGCGTCAAACTAATGGCTGACAAACCCTCTGGATCCAATCGTCACAATTCCTACACAGACATAAACAAAACAATCATTTTGGACCCAACAAACGTTTTCAAATTACTGATTCACAATCCTAATCATGTTTTTAAGAACATTCTACACCTTTCTACAGCCTCTGTAGTTGTATTGGTATTTTTTTTGGTTGCACAGAAATGTGTAAGACCTTAAATGCAGACTCACAGACGTCTGAACATGGTTCACTGACAGAGTTTTTATCAGTCTGCTCTCATCTAGCGTTTCCTTATCTACTGTAAAGTCTGTGATTCAGCGTTACTCGGCAACCACTTGTTAGCTGTTCATTAATCAGCATGTGGATCAGGTTTTGCTTTTCTCAGGAACTTGTTCATCTCAAACTTCCATCTTTTTAATAACATCTTATGGCGTTCACATATTGTTTGCTTTGTCACACAGTGGTAAACAACACAACCTTTCCATGTGTTGTGTCATAGCTTGATTACTTGTTCCCTTTTGTAGTTTAACAATACGACCTTTCCATGTACTACCTGGAGTGCCTCATTAGGCTTAACACCAGATCCAGTCTTACAGCATTTTCCACCCACTTGTGTTTGTTCTCTGATCCTCTTACATCATGTCGATCCTTTTCATCTGCAACAGGTACAGCTGAAAGAGTCCACAGAGATGGAGTCCCCAGAGTTTTCTCTGTTGTCGTCCTTGAGGGGAGAGTTTAAATCAGACGATTACATCCAACCTCACTACAGGGAGACCTATCGTCTGGCCATCGATTGCCTGGTGAAAGGCGGCAGGGACAGTTACCAGGAGTTCCTAAAGGCAGAACGTTTAGGGAGCTTCCTCTCAGAGGAAGAGCTTCGCTTCATCACTGAAAATGCAGAGCAGCTCCCACCTCAAACCCACTTGGAGGAAGTCAACGGTTCAGCGGACACCCAATCGTCCTCAGGGACGTACTGGCCCGTCCACTCGGATGTGGAGACGCCAGATTTGGACTTGGGGTGGCCGGAGGTCATGCATGATAGACTGCAGACAAATATAGATCTGCTCTTTCATCCTGCAAGACAAAACAGCCCCACCATCAAGGAGGCGGTGCGGAAGAATATTCAGGAGGCAAGAAAGGTAATTAAAACTACAGCTGTCAGTCAAATAAAGCTTTGTGTCTCAGCAAATTGGCTCAGACGTTTCTCCATTGAAGTTAATTTATGCTCTTCTAGAGTATGTCTCTAGGAGTTTACCCCCTCAAGGTAGTTCCAGAGGGAGTGTCTGCTGGGGGTTGTTGAGGTCAATTCTGGTTTTGCAACCTCTGAACCGCACACAGTGCCATTATAAGGCCATATCCTTCCCATAATGCCTCATTTAGTTCATCAATTGAGTCATGATGAATCATGAACTAGTTTTGTGGCTCAAAATTGTGGTTAGCAGGCAATTAGTATTCTGTTTCCTTGTTACGGCTGCACAGGCTTTTAATCAAACAAAAGCACACGGGGGAAAAAACAAAAACAAACTCTTTTTAAAGCTCTCAAAGAGCGAATGAAACTCATTGTCTCCATCCCCCCGTGATTACAACCTGTGCAATTAAAATTAAATGCAGAGTTAAATGTCACGGGACACAACAGCTGGAATGTTCAATAACTCACTTATATAAACACATTTGTTGGACGATGCGTACATGATTAAGACTGACTAACACTTGTCAACCTGAGACTCAGACGTCTTAAACCTCCCACCCAACACAGAGGAGGGGGAATTTGTCTCAACAACATGCCAATATAGTCGGAAATGAGATCATTATGAGCTCATTTAAATGCCACTCCAGCGCAGTATATTGTTGATGCTTCATAAGATTTCATATTTGTCTCTTTGTTTTGATGAACTGTCATTATCCATCACTGAGCCTAGAGTGAAATGCAACAGAGAGAAAAGCCACAAATACTGAAAAGTGTTCCAGGAGTGACAGAAATATATTTGTCCCAGAATTCTCATTTTCTTCTCCGTATTGATCTCAGTGAAAAATCATATCGGCTGCTTTCCCCGTCTGAAACTTTTCTTTTGTTATTTGCATCACACTGAGGTTCATTTCTAGCTGTCAGGACAACACAGTTCATATTTATAAATGGTGACAGTGACTGTGCTCTTAAATGGGCCATTCACACCACTCTGGTCTTTTGTCACGTTGAACTGATCCTGATTTATTCACTTTGTCGCTGCAGGTCGTTGCCATCGTGATGGACAAGTTCACTGATGTGGATATATTCAAAGAAGTTGTTGATGCCTCTATACGAGGAGTCCCCGTCTACGTGCTTTTGGACGAGTTCCATCTGAAAGGTTTCCTCGCGATGGCTGAAAGTCAAGATGTAAAAATTCAGCAACTCAGAGTAAGTATGTTATTTGAACCCTAACCCTAACCCTAACCCTGCAGCCACAACTTATTAAAATAATGTTTGACCTCGAGGAGTTGAGAAGATTGCTCCGACTCTCATGACTGTACACCAAATATGAAGCTAGGAGCCAGGAGACAGGGAGGCTCTGTCCAAGTTTACAAAACCTACCTACTAACACCCTTGCAGCTTCAGCACTTAACTCCCCATAAAACCACAACTTGTCATTTTTATATGCTATGTTTTTGTGTGGATTAAACAGACAATATAAAACATGTCCATTAGTTCACTTAAGAGGTGGTTATGTGCACTTTGGACACAGCCAGACAAAGCTAACCGATTGTAGCTTCATATTTAATGACTTGTCAGAGCGCCCTCTGATTTCTCTTGCGTTACTGTGGGCAAATCTGGTATTACTACACAGCCGTCTGCCATTTATCTGATCGAGACAGAAAAGCAAGGACAATTTCACGCTATCAGTCAAGTCATCAAATAAAAAAGAACAGTGCTTCATCACCTGGCTACTAGCAAGGCTTTGTAGGCTACATAGCAACACTTGCTTCGACCCTGCCCAACTGCACCAATCTGGGTTGTTGTACAACTTCACTGCTGCACTTTAGTTAAATTTCGGGTGTTGTATGCCATCAAATGGGGGAAATGCAACATTGAAGTACATCAAAATGCGGGACTGCAATGCACAAATCAACGATAATGATGTTACATTAGCTAGCTGGTTAGCTACCGAGACATCAGCCCACTAGTTGCGATTGTTTTATGCTCGTTCTCAATGCCCTTGGTTTGAATTTTGCCTCTGAAAAACCTTCATTTGTTTGGCCATTCAGCCCTAGCACTTCACCCTGCCACTCTTTCTCCTAATGGAGGGGTAAGGTCGGTAGGGGCAAGACTGGGCCTTATGCTCTGAAAAAGAAAAAAAAAAAACAAATAGCCAATTTTTCGGCTCAAGAGTAGAGCCTGTTGACAGGATGTAAACTGGCAGCTTTCAAACAACAGTAAAATTGGACAGTGGTTCACAGTGGTTCTACATGAAAAGCAGTTTAGAGGCTGAAAGGGCCTGCTGTCACTGCTGAGCTGAGTCAAATGATCTGGGTCATTAAAATGAGTTGCGATTCCCATCATGCATACGGGCACAGTTTTTTTTTTAACATACACTCTGTGAGAACTTATTTCATAACCCTGTTTCTCCTGTTTTCTAGGTGGAGTCATATTTATTAGCATCTGGCAGATGCTAAAGAAAAACACACCCTTTAAATTCCTATTACTGTCAGTAGCAGCAGCGGCAACAGCAACAAAAACAACAACTCTGGGACTCAGCCCAGTTAAATCATTCAGGATGATGTATATCTGTGCAGTACATCTGTCCTCTGATGTTTTAGCATAGACATGCGTATCACCTTCTGCTGTATGATTTAATAGATCTTTTGTGACATTTCCCTTTCACTGCTCTGACCACAGAACATGAGGGTGCGCACTGTGAAGGGCCAGAGTTACCTCTGCCGATCAGGAGCTAAATTTCACGGAGCAATGGAGCAGAAGTTCCTCTTAGTCGACTGCCACACAGCAATCTATGGCTCATACAGGTAAATAAGACTGCAGTACACAAGGTGCTGTGACCACTGAAGTGCAAACCAAATGCATTCACAAAGCAAAGCTCCACATATTATGTCACTCTCCCCAGAATTGCTGTAATTATTTCTTATTGATGCCTTTTGAAGCAGATGGTGGCTAAACTGTGTTTATGAATGTGGAAAACAGGTTTCTGGAAAATGTGACAGCTGTAGAAATGTAGACACAAAACAGCTCTTTATACAATTTTTAAATCATTTTCATGTCTTTGCTTTGTGCCTGTAGTTTCTTGCCAGCGCTGCATAACAAGTAAACTTTAAACCTAAATACTTTTGAGAGTGAGGAGACAAAACAAACTTCTGGCACTAATGCGTGGAGCAGCAACAAAAATACCTGCATTAGAGTGTGTTGTGTCACACATTAGTCTGTTTTCTCCACATTAAATTAATAATTGATTCTGTGCTTTTTTGCAGCTTCACTTGGTCGTATGAGAAGATCCATCTGAGCATGGTGCAGGTCATCAAAGGACATCTGGTGAAGTGCTACGACGAGGAGTTTCGAACACTCTTCGCCCGGTCGAGTGTGCCGGCTGAACTGTGCCCGCCAGAGGGTTTGTTCCAACGCAACGGGCCAAACGGACAACAGATTTTACCAAACTCTGCACCAAAAATGGAGCGCAGTGACCAGTTGAGGCATACTCTGGACACAGTCTACAGGAAGACTTGTGAGAGGAGACTGAGCACGAGAGACCCTGACGAGAGGCTTTTTGAGGAGGACCCTCACAAGCTAGGGCCCTGGATGGAGAATGGGATCGGTGTTCATAACCAGATGTCCCCCCAGTTTCAGCCTACAGAGGCGATGAACTACTTGAAAAGGCACAGCTATGCTGGCGAGAGACAAGATGGAGGTCTGCCGCAGTACATCGGGCCCAGAGCGAGCAACTGGAATATCTCTAAGGAAACAGGGAACGCACTAAACAACTACCCCAGGGACAATTACTTCCAGATGGGACAGAACAGAGGTCAGAACATACATCAGACATACAATTGCAACGACAAACAGGTTCAGTCCATGCAGCCGAACATGCCGACACTGGAGAATACTTCTAAGTCGTTCATGCGCTCATTGAGAATTGAGTCCTACCTCAACAACCCAGACGTCCCATTTGGAGACTCTTGTGACTATTTAGACCAGGTTGACCCGCTGGACAAAGCTAGCACCTTCATGCAGGGAAGAATGAGATCTTCCCTTGTTCTCAGGTCCACCATCCCAGAGCAAATGGAGCCAAACAGACATGGTCTCAACTCCTCAGGAGCACCAAACGCACCTTTGCACTACTCATCCATGCAGTGGAGTCCGACTGCAGCAGCTGAAAACAGAATGAGTAACGAGGAGTTCATGTTAAAGAGGCAAAGTCTCCAGATTTTGGATGATGGTCAGAATAACACAAGTTATGGTCAAGGTAGAAACTCTTACCAAGCAATGTACACTAGCCTGGGCAGACCTAAAGGTGGACACATGTTGACAAACCCTGACATCCTGACAGATAGCTGGCAGAAAAGGCACAGCGTGGCAGATCCGAGATCAAACACAGAATACGCACATGACTCCCCAGGTCACATATATGGAGCATATGGAAGGATGCCAGTAAATAGAAGCTCAGCAGGGATCAATGCACAGAATGGAGGATTCGGGACCAATCTGAACGAAGATCAGAGGTCTGTCTCTCATTATGATGTCAAGAGCATCACAGGCCCAAAGAGCCCGACTACTCCCACGTGGCAGGAGCCACCAACCAGGACTGCGTCTGCAGCAGCCCTGGTTGGGAATAACAAAGATCCGACAACTAAATCAAATCACATGGGCTCTCAGCATTTTCTAAAAAAGAGTACGAATAAAATCAAATCCTTATTGAACATACCGGAGAAAAAAGAGGATTCAATTGGTGCCATGGAAGCATCAAGTATGAAGTCAAGCACCAGTACGGACACCCTAACGGCTGAGGATGAGGAGAGGACATCAGACGGACGAGGAAATCTTTGCCAAAGAACAACCATCACTGCCAGGTCTTCCTCAGAACGCCAGAAGAACCGGATAGATGACCACTACTTTCAATCTTCAAAGCCTCGATTCGGAATGGAGGAGCGCCATAATCCATCGCAGAGAAACACTGTGAAACCCAGCGTACTTGACCAAAGTCAGAGGCCCGGCATCGAAGCGGCAAGCTGGAACAAAGACCGAGGTGGCGACAGACGTGTTTACAGCAGATACGAGTCTTTGTACTCGAGTGAAAAGAAACAGTCCATACACCCTACACGTAGCTTTGGATCCACACGCTCTCAGGAGAAAACCACAGGCCTTCCCAGAGGTGAGGCATCTATTGAACACAACCTCACCCGTTCTGCACGAGGGCACCATGAAAATAAGCTGGAGAAATTCTTTCATAGGATGGGAAATCTCATAACCAAGAACAAGTAGTGGTATCTGATTTAGCATAAATCCGACCCACACAGGTCACTTAGTACTGGTGCACATTTGACAGGGAACATTTATATTTGTAGAGTTGGTCTTTATTTGTATGTTAAGTTTATTTGTTTTTAGCAAATACTGTTTACATTTCTACTTCGGCTTATTTTATTGTGTACAAAAAGCACTGATGAACACCACTAAAAGGAGATATATTTTATATGAATACAAGCAGCAGACCTTCATTGACAGAATTTTTAAATACCTGTTCCAAGCTGCCTTTGTGTCTGCGTTCCACGGGCGTCATCCTGAAGCAATAAATTCAAACGCTGTCAACAATGCTGCAGTTGCGCTAGGTTGTGTTTGCAAAATGTCCGAGATGTATATTATTTACTGCTGTAGGCTGTAGGTGTGTGCGCATGCCAAAGTGTTGTTGTTAGTATATTCAGTGGAAGCCTGAATGTTGCTGGCAAGTCGAGGTGAATGGTTTTCCTATGTGAGCCAACAACCACTCAACATGACGAAACACATAGCAATACGTCATCACGTCCTATTATGTTTCAGACAGAAGATTTATGAACGCTGTGGGGGTTGCAATAGTTTTGTAAATAAATGCTGTGTCTGCATAATAAATGTTTGTGCCTTTTCCAGTTTCAGGAGAAACTAAGAACACGTCTTTGATTAACGTAAATCTTTCACAAGCTGTGTGACTTTATTTGAAAAACATACAGCAGTGACTTTCCTCTGCGAACGACTTCATCCGTCACATGATGTCACGCCATAATCCATCCAAAACATGTCTTGTCATGTTCACGTTTGTGACCCGACTTTCATATTTGGAGGTTGTGGTGGTGGTGGTGATACGGGAGAGAAGTCTTTGACTGCAGACCGAAACCGTGTTGTAAGATTTGTATGTGTGAAACCACTGGATATTTCTGATGTGTTTGTGGTGACGAAAACTGGATATTTTTGACGGGAAGTTGGGACATCTCCAGCTTAGTCTGTGGACAAATATTTTTAGCCAAGATGTGATTGCTTCCTGACCCTAACCAACTGATTTCTGTACCCTAACCTGTGCAGAGTGTAAGCACAGCATTGTCACAAGATACAATTTAAAATTTAACCTAAAAAAAACATAGTTTCATGTTGCACATAGTATTGCAACATAAAGACATGTAAAGTTTCAGCCTATCTGAGGTTTGCAGAAACATTAATTGCCAAACTTTACCTCAGCGGTAAGGATGCATCCATCCAATGGTTCCTTTAACCTATGAACAGTACATCTTAGAAAAAATGTGATATTATTGGATATTTTTCAATACAGGACATCCACTTGTAGTGTGCTTTGGGATTATACATGATAATGTGTTTCTATATGACATCCATCTACCAATGAACCATGTAGATACCTACTTTCTTGTAAGAAGTGACTAATAGCAAAGTGGCAACCAATTTGGGAGCAATTTGACACTCTTCCACTTTCCGGTAGTAATGGCACAAGGATTAATCTTCAGAGGCTTTTAGCTGATTTGTACGGAGCCCCAGATAAAAAAAAATGAAATTGTGGCCACAATATAGCAATAATGTGCGCACAAAATACTAATTAATATTATTAGTTACAACGGATAGCCTATCTGCTGACGTCTCACCCGACTTAGAAACTTTTTATCCTCATCCTGCTACTACACGTTGTTTTGTTGTGCTAATGTGTAGCCGTAAACTCATTTGTGTCTGCAGGAGCTTTAGCCTCTACTGCGTCTACCTTAGACCTTAGAGAAGGTGCGCTCAATTTGCTAACCCAGCTGTCCAGGAATGATATTAATATTATTAATTAGTATTTTGTGCGCACATTATACCTACTCCGTGGCCACAAATTACTATTTCGTGGCCACGAATTAGTATTTTGTGGCCATGAATTAGTATTCTGTGCGAACGTTATGGCTATATTGTGGCCACAACTACATTTTGTTTTGGACCATGTCATGTCTGGGGCTCTGTAGATTTGAACCTATACAGCTACAAATTTTTGTGCCTTTGATGAAATATTTCAGTGAGTGGTGATTTAGGTGGAAATGGTCATTTTGCCATTTACTTTTCACTGAAAAATATATTCAAATTATGATGTCATTTTTCTCGGGTCTGTACCAATCAACCCTGATCCTCTTTCTTCTGGAGAATAACGATGTGTGGATTCATTTGGTATTATAATCTTTTATAATGTTATGCTGTGACACACTGCTATTTGGATATTGCATTTTGCCATACTGTGATTTAGACAATATTTTAATTAATTGTGAGACTCTATAGGGGTGACTATTTGTACTTTACAAGATAGTAACACAATGGTATTTTTGATAAATCAATAATTAATAAAGTGGTTAGAATTACTAAGTTGGTAAAGGCGAGTATTACAACAAGAAGAACAGTCTGGTAAGTTCAGTAAAGGAAAAAACAGAAGCGCAGCCTTTAAAACCAGGAAAAGATAAGAGGCGGGAGACGAATCACTATCGTGGTAATAACATCATACTGATATGTAGCACAGCCCTCGGCAGCATAAAGAATTCAAATGAGGACTGCAGACAGAACACAAACTTAAGCACAGATGTCATTATAAACCAGAAAGATTTACATAAAAAACATCGATTTACATCAGGTTCTGCTCACTGTACTGAGCCAAGATGGAAAAACTTGGCTAAAGACTTAAAGAGAAGAAGTATTTTCACATCATGTATTTCTTGATTTAGTAGCATTCTCCGGTCCCTCTGGGCTGTGGGCAATGAGCGGGCCGCAGCATGTCCTTGTTGATGTCCCAGTAATTGCCTTTAAATTGTTTTGGGGCGGCTGCGGCTCAGCAGGTGGAGCGTCCAGTAATTATAGGTCGCCGGTTCAATTCCTTGCATGTTGAAGTATCCTTCTGCAAAATGATGAACCTCAAATTGCTCCTGATGAGCAGGTCGCCACCTTGGAAGACAGCCTCCGTCATCAGTGGATAAATGTGTGTGTTAATAGGTAAATGTCATGAAGTGTTGTAAAGCGCTCAGAGCGGTCAGCAGACTGGAAAAGGGCTAAAGAAATGCAGGTCCATTTACCATGAATCGGAACTTAAATGTCACACATGTAAACATACAAATAAAATAATAGTTAAAGGGCTGTGAATGGTAATAAGATAATTAATTGATCCAGACAGTAGACAACTCATTATGTCCAGAAAATGCTGTGTACTCATTCCTTTTTAAAGATATGTTTCATAGCTTAATAAGCAAAAGAATAAGTACAACGGACTTGAATTTTAATGTGTACAATACTGAAAGTGTTGCCCAATTACAGGAAACAACTATTCAAACATTCAATACCTGCCGTCTGTGTTTGCTCACAGCAGGCAGACTTAAATCGCTCTGAAAATTACAGTGATCAAAGTGTATTAGTTTCCTTGTCATTAGTTTCCCCTCCGTGTGGTTAAAGACAGCTGTTTAGCATCTACGAAAGCAAAGAATGCTCCGTTTTCACATCGGCGATGAGTGTGTGCGCAGACACCCCTCTGGATGGTCTCATCTTAAGGGAATGTGTCCTCGTTCAGAGAGGAACTACTGCGAGCCGTCATCCAGCCGAACCTGCAGTGGGACAGCAACGCGCCATTTATCATCAAGAAAGCCCAGCAGCGTACGCACTTCCTGAGACAGCTGGAAAACTTCAGGCTGTTACAGACTGCACTGCTCATGTTCAACGCTGCAATCATGGAATCCATCATCACGTCCTCAATCACAGTGTTGTTTGGCTCTGCAACGTCGCCTATAAGTGGAGGCTCCGGCTATTGCGGAGAGCTCGATATTGCCTGCCCACTCCCCTCTTTCACACGCTCGTGCTCCCTCGGAATGAAAAAGAGAGCAAGAATAATCATGGCTGACTTCTCCCACCCAGGTCATGCCTTTTCCAAAGCCTCACCTCCCCCCGGAGGCACCACCCGTCACCTTCATTCCTTCTTCCCTCAGGCCATAACCACCATAAACAAAGACACATCAACACCCCCCTCCCCTCCACTCCGCAGACGGTGGTCTCTGTCTATCACTTGTCAGGCTTGTAATCTAACGTTGCGTAAACACCAGCAGATTCACAAGAATGTGAAACATGGCACAGGCAACGCTGGACCCAATATCCTGCTGCACTTCCTCTCCAATTTGTTTTCCACTGGTCAGTCATTTCTGACATAGGACTCGGCTAGACCTGTTTTTCTTATTTCTTAAGAGCGGAGGCCAAACTCATGCACCTGAAACTCTGTTTTGTATAGAAGGCTTGAGGTGTCCACCCTTTAGAATAAAACTCTACTCTAAGGGCAATTCTAAGGTTTTTATCTTCACACGATAGAGTAAAACATGTCATTGCAATCCGAGTCAATCTCTGACAAAAAAACGAAAAGAAAAGAAAACATTTTTCAGCCGAGCACATTCTGATACACGCTCGGCTGCAGGTCAGCTAAAATCTTTTATACCCGAAATTATGAGGATGGATAGCACCTGTCCGCCTTTTTACACAGAACATGGTTTTTGTGTCCTTCATCCATTTCTATATTATATCTGATTTGTGTGTTTATCCTTGAATGAAGTGAATAAAGTAGACCATTATTAAAGCTCATCTCATCCTCTCCTTTTCTGTCGGTGCCACCTATCCCCTGTGCTTGATCAGAAATATAACTTTCGTCTATTTTCTTCTTGCAAATTCATGTCCTTGCAGCAAAGAAAAAAACATCCAGATCTATTTTTCTGCTCTCAGTGAGAGTAACTAAGCATCAATTTGCGTTGCCCGAATCTCAAAAGCATCAGAAGGCCGACCGTGACCTCAGCTAAGCACGATGGAACACACATTCAATGGTGTCACAATCAAACCTTCACATTATAACACATTTATTCCAAAGAGCCTCCAGGTTTTGTTTCATTGTGTGTCCACTTATATACATACATACTTATATAAATATACATATTTATGTAAGAATAAAGTGGTCAGAGCTGAACAGCTCTACGCATTTAGCTCTTTACATGGCAGACTGAATATGTAAGGACTTGCACAAGTTCAGTCCTATCATTCCCTCCGTGTGCCAGGGCCGAGGACTACACACTCAAGACAAGTGGTTAGGCTACAAGTTACACTGCCGAAGCACCGCGTTCAAGTTCTGAGCTTACAAACTATGAGTCAATATTAATTTGACATTTTTCTCTGACATTTTCCCTCACGACACCACAGCAACAGTTACACTAACAGACAGCGTGATTGCAGCAGCTACCTGCCCACCTGCTGCAGTCACGCTGTCGGGTTATCGCCTACTCCAAAAGTTTCCCCCATGCCAGGCTTCGGGCGAGGGCTCGTGCAGGATCACATCAGGGCAATAAAGATGCCCACGTATGTGAGACACGATGTCATTCTCTTATGGTCGCTGTGCTGCTTCCCTCATGTGACAGAATCTCTGCAGAACTGAGGCACAGGTAGAGTTACGTGGCCAGTGATTATTACCAAAATGTTACAGTGACCTAATATATCCCTTTTCTTTATATATATATATATATTACATAGAGGTACATTTACTCATTTACGCATCTTACAGGTATACTGTATACTTCATTTAAAGACACACTAGGCCTTTGTATCTTTTCAACAATTTTGTACAACAAAGGATCCATGGAACATGAAGTCATTTGTCACCCACGTCACGTATGCATGACGCAATCTTTTCCAAAGTCAAACTACTTCTACCTGACAATGGATCCGCTATCCACACAAGATAATAATAAATATTGGTTTACCAACTTCGTTCAAAATTGGACGGCGTGCATTTTGAAGGTGTAAAGCTGTGTTATGGTAGACTGATGAGACTGTGGTTGCTTCAGTAAACAGGTCCCCTCACCGTGTTGACAATAATTACTGCAGGTAATTATTGATAGATACGACAATATTAGGCGCGAGGCATCGCTGCGGAGCTGAGTTTTCAGGTGCAGCAGGTTTCTGCAGCTGTACGACCGGACGGCAGCTGAAGCACTTTACACATTATCCCGAAATATCAGATTGTGGCCCGAACTCTGTGACCTCTGCCTCTCAATCTTAGAGCAAGAAGAGATACATTAGAGACATATTCACCTACGATAACCTCAGTAATGTGTGATGCAACGCAGCCACAAGACGCTCTCCTCCCCTCCCCTCCCCCTCCCCCTCCTCCTCCTCCTCCAGTGCTCTGTCTGCCACAGATGTTCTCGCTTTGATTGCAATCTTGAGCTCAGTACAAACTGTGACTTTATGGATACACCTGAAGCACAACTTCTTCCTCCTGATTCTGAGCTTAACAATGCTGTCTGCGTTCCGGCGGGGACCTCATTGGGATGCAGCTCGCTCCCGTCTGTCGGCACCGGGGGTGAACAGATGTGACACGATGTTGTCCCCGCGTAGGAGAAGGCGAAGAGGTTCTGCAGCCCCTCGACAGGCTCGCTGTGTCCTTAATGAACACTATACGTTTTGTATAATTTAGCGGGCAGCTTGCCTTCCGGTGGAGATTATTTTTCGGAAAAAGGATGAGTAATAGAGCGTTTGCCTCCTTTTATATCTGCCGAAAGGTAAACAATGTTTAATGGCGTCCAGAGAATCCATTTAGAAGTTTGATTTGTCGAAATTAGTTTGTTTTTATCAGGGGGAAAAGTTTGAGCCTCTCAAATCGCTCAAGCAAAGTAGTCGCCAATATTCGTGCCGTGAAGCGTTTACTTCCCCCACGCAATGCAAATGTATTTTTTTTTATATTATGTAGATCAAATACATTAACTTTCCTGGTTGTTTTTCATTCTTTGTCTCCATTTAACAGTGTTATGACGATACTCTCAACTTATAATTAATTAGTACACTGACATTAAAGGTGCAATTTGTAAGATATGGGCACAGTCTTTGTTTAAAACATTCCGAAAAATGAGCATAACCAACAGCGTTACGTCGAGGGTGTCTACGTGTCGTGTTGTGGAGATGTCTGCTGAAGTTAGCATGCTAACCAGCTAGCCCCGGTCTGCCACGTCTCGTAACACCGCTCTGTGCCATAATAAGATGGGAGTTTCATCCGAACAAGCTCTCTTAGCTTTGAGGGCAATAAATAAACAAAACAAACTCACAAAAATGCAGAGTAAGGAGATAATCTATTATTCATACCAAACAGAGAAAGGGTACAGCCAGTCTCACCAAACTAAGACGTACTCACTATGGCGAATCTAAATCCTCAGTTCAGTGAGTAAGATGTGAAAATATTCCTACGTTATATAATACATTCCTTGTTTCAGCCTGCAGCTGATTCCCCCCCGCCCGACTCTGAAAGCCTCTCCCGTCTCCGCCTGCGGTGTCATCCTGTCCCTGGCATCATAATCCTGATCAGAGTCGCTATAAATCACTTCAGCACTTTAACAGCTGTCTTCATACTGATATCTGACAGCTGTGTTCAGTCACTGTTAGGTGTTTTTCCCCTGTAAATGTTGATATAATTGCGTTTCAGTATTGCTCGGCTCTCTCCCCTCAAAGCATCATCTTTCTTTTATTGTCTTAGATTTCTTTCAGTGCTCCTGAAAAACCTACTGACTTCTATAAAAATGTTTTTTTTTTTTTTTTTGCCTTTCCTCTCAAACAATTCATCCAGTCTCTGTGACCTTTTGCACACAGCGTTATTTGCTCTGGTATTTGTCTGACATTACGGCACCGGCTCCCGCAGAGTTGTTGTGAATAGACAAAACGTTTCGCAGCGGCGCATAAAAAGGAGCTGATAAAAACAACCACAGATGTGACATGATCATTTACTTCAAACAGCCAAACTGACGTGTTGGAGGCTCGGAGCTCCGGGTGTGTCAGACCACGCGGGAGTGCGCTCCGTGGCTCCACCTCCTGGCCGAAGGCTGTTCTGTCGCTTTCAGCTTGAACACGCATGTGATTTACAACTGCTTGAATCATGGAATCATGGAAAATACTGATTCAAATGATGACGTATGACGTAAAACGCAGCTCGTTCACCGTATGTACGTTGGATTACAACAGGGGAAGTTCTACAGTGTATGCACACTCAGTGACCGCTTTATTAGGAACACTTGTACAATCTCATGCTCAGCCATTAAATCCACTCTGTCCTGCCGTCATAGAGGTCTTATTTCCATTATGGTTCAGCACTGCGTATGTCAATGTGAAAAAAAATCACAACACCACCTTTAACTATCACCTTAAATAGAAGTGTATGATTGAGTTGAGTTCTGAATGCCGTTAACTTCACAAAAGCAGAAAACAAGGCTGTGTGAGCCTCTGCGGCGGGCATGGACCGATGATGACGGCTCAGCTGATCGCTAATTGCTGAATGTATAATTACTATCTGGACCAGGATGTCTGTATGTCCAGAAGGGGAGCGTGTCTATGTTCCCCGGGTCCTATGTTCCCCTCTTTGTATGAGACTGGGGAACATAGGACCCTTTTTTAAAAAAAGGGTCCTATGTTCCCCGGTCTGTTACTTTTTCCACCATTACTGAAAAATTCCATGTCAAATAGGCCTATGTAGGCCTACGGGCCAACCCTAACCCTAACCCTACCCTAACCTAACCCTAAAAGGGTCCTATGCTCCCCGGTATGTATTGCTACAGGGGAACATAGGACCCTTTTTGGGAAAAACTGGGGAACATAGGACCCGGGGGGTAACATAGGAGAACATAGGGATGACCCCTCCAGAAGTAAGCGTTAAATATATCATTATGTAATAAAGGATCGACCCTACAGATTCATACGTGGGGCCATGTGAGCATGATCTGCGTGGCGAGTTGGGAGGCATATTGTACCAGCGCTCATTATGTGTGACATCGTTATTAATGATGAGGCTACACTGGGCAGCTCTGACACTTCATGTAATGAAATGAAAAGTACCTGAAGGCGCAAGTTCAAGTGTACTCAACGATCAGTGAGCGCAGTGTGATCAAGCGCGTGAGATGACACTGTGACGACTCGGTCACGCTGAGGAGTTTACACAGAGCTTAGAGTTGTAGCAGACGGACAGGTTTTTTTTCCAAGGTGTACTTTACAAAAGAAAAAGAAAGGAAAAGAAAAGAAAAACCTTTCAACCGGAACACTGAAGTGATTTCACAGTTTTTTCCAGCGTGGCACCTCCGGTATGATTTCATCTCCAGGTTTCCAGGAATAGAAAATGAGTTTCCTCGTATCTCTTGTTGGAGCCGCAAGAGCCATTTCCTGTCACTTCTTTCCAGAGATTTGTTGTTTCAAATGCGCAGACACCGTTTACGGCGTGGGGAACATGACAATAAAATGTCCTGGATAGCTGTGATTGGATAATTGATATGAATTTGTTTCACTCTCTACTCTTTGGGTGTCAGTAAATAAGAAGAAATAATGGTATGAATGAAAAGCTTCGGGGGATTCCTTTATTGTTCAGCGTAAGTGTGTGTCATTGCTTCGCTTCGTGGGAGCTGATTATGGGTTTAAAGCCTCAGGACATTATTCTAAGAGGCAGAAATAGAGTGCTGCTTATTTGTGATGACCTTTTAACGCTGGACTCGCGGAGAAAAGCTGCAAAAGTATGAACACCCGGCTTTAGACCGGTTTCTGTTATCTCATTCCAGTCTTCAGTTGCTTGAGCCATGGCAAGCACACTGGAAAAGTCAAAGGATTATGGAGCCCAGGTGACATAACATTTGTGAAGATCTTCACAGCTATTCTTTATATTGAATAGGCTTTATTTATATTATTAGAAATGGGGCAATTTTACATTTCCATTAAAGAGGTTTACTGACTACCTCATATCAGCTGTGTCCAATCAAAGCTTTTAAACTTTGAGACGGTCATTTGGCCAGCCTGACGTTACGAAAGACGTGTGAGTGAATGACGCACAAGAAAAAAATGCTTTGCGCCAGACAAACAGAATAGAAAAAGGTCCAATATTGATGGCAAAGTTTAAGAAAACAACTTGAGCTTGTCAAGGTGCTCAAATGAGGATGAAAAGCTAAGGCGATGAAATCAATACTGGACCTGGTCTTCTCATACAAACCTGCCTGTGGTGTCATGGCAACTGCGTAGCCTACCATAGGTAAGTTCAATAAGCCTTTGAACTGACTGGTCATTTCGAGAGCAAACCCACTCTGCCCCACAAAGGCAGTCTGTAGTGACTGTGTTCACGAAGAAACTGAGCAAAATGGCCTCAGAGTTGTTTTGACAGTCCAGCTAGATGCGTTACAGGTAAAAAAAAAAAAAAATGTACCCTTTAAAGTTGCACTATGTAGTTCTGGGGAAGAAAATTTAATCAGAAGAGAAAGATCTTTTTTTTAGATCAATTATTCACTGAGCATTTTTCAAGGACGGGGCCAAGATTAACATGGCACACAGTGGTCCTCCCGTCCACATACTCCAACCCCACCCACTAGTCAATTACATGATGAATTCAAGCATTGTACACGGATCAATGACAAGAAAAGGTTAAAAAAAAAAAACATTTTAAAGAAGAAGAAGAAGAAAAAAACAATAAACCAAAAACTAGGCAAATAAAGAAATTGAAAACTTAAAAAAACAAAAAATAAATAAATTACATATCAAACAAAATACATAAAAATGCAGTTGCCAACATTAACATACTACCAGCACCACCTCATCCCCCTGCCTCCCATCTCATGGACAATCAGAACATGATCAAGTAGCATTCAACTATCAAGGAGTATAATTATGCTAATTAGCTCCACCATCCATGATGATAGCCACAGAAATAACCAAGAGTATAAATAAAGTATAATTAATTATAATCATATATAGATATAGATGTATGAAAAGACAAAGGAGAGGACACATAACATGTATCATTTTTCAAATAGGTGAGCAGGCAGTCAAGGCAAGTGTTCAAACAACAGAAATAATAAGAACAAAAACAAAACGCGGCCATAACAAAAAGACATCTACAAATCTGTTTGCCTGTCAATATATTCAGGAATCATGTTGCACCACAACAATTCAACATTATCCACTTTTCTTGTGTGATAATAAATCATTTGTTTCAAATAGTCAGAACAACACTCCGGGAACATGATTGTGGCTCATCTGACGGGGCTCCGGGACGCATCAGACCAAAGAGTTTGTCAAAAAGCAACAGAATAGGACACCATGTGCGGATGAACCACCTCTTCCCTTCAAGGTTGTGCTTTCATCCATCTTGACCTCACATCTCAGCGGCCATTTGTGCACTTTTGCTTGGTCCTTCTTTTCTCTCTGACACCGTGCTGCTGTCAATGACACAAATGACATTGTTCATAAATTCTGCCTGTCAGACCCTGAAATGTATTCAATATGCAGATTATTCATGGCGTAACATTGCATCTGTTTTACTGCAGAATTATCCCTCACCTTGTGACAGTGAAGGAAGTGAAAATAATGACTCTCAGTGACATGATTGAAACTAAAGCAGTCTAGCTCATTTTTGTATAAACCCTTGTCTTGACATGCCTCTCAGCTTTTAGTCAATATAGGACAGTCTGTCGATATCGCACCAGTTTGCCCGCATTTTGAGGTGGATTAGCCAATTTATTTCAATGAAGTGCAGGAATAGAGAGTGTCTGCCGCTTGATCATGCGGGTTAATGGCATATGTGAAATTGTCTCAAGTCAACCTTGGATTATTTATGCATCAGTTCCTTGTTAAGAGGCTCCTTGTGGAGCTCTGCACTGAATTCAAAATAGAAATAGCAGCTGTGAGTCAATATCCAGTCAGGCCGGCTCCATTCATTGGCATGCAATGGCTCTATAGAAGGACTGAAATGTTAATATATCATGTTTTATACTGGATCTTGTGCGTGAAAAAGGTCTTGAAAGTAAAAAAAAAGTCAAAGTCCGCTCCAACAGAAGCTCCTCTCTCCCACAGAAAACACTGCTCCTGAAACGCCTCGTCAGAAGCCCTGACTTTATTTACGTGACTTTGTGACATCACACTACATCAGAGTGTCACACATTTGCATAAGGTATGTGCAGCATTTTGAATCAATTTAGCACAGCTGCTCTGTTGTTGTTAGCAGTGCGGGCTCAGGCATGTGCACGCTGACCAATCAGAGCAGACTGGGTATTCGAGCTAACACAGAGCGTTTCAGACGGAGGGCGAACACAGCGCTGCGGCGCTGGACAGTGTGAGAAAACCGATGTGTTTTTTTGAGAAACTAAAACATGTAAACATATTCTAGTCGTAACACAAAATTAAATTATGAACCTGAAAAATTAGACGTTGCGAGGCGAGAATACAACATATGAATTACTCATCAAATTGTGTTAGATATAAACTATACAGATGGAAATGTTATACTGAACACAACTTCACAGAAGCAGAATGAAATGAATCCCACACTGGCAGGACTGTGGAGACAGAGGATCCTTAATCCACAGTGTATGTTACGGCACTGCCCAGAGATAATAACGTTTCGAGAAAGAGTCTGAAAAAGGTTCTATTTAATATTAAATTAGGCGGTACCACAACGCCCAGAAGGGTGTTTGTTGGGAGGTAAAGTGGATTGTGTGAAATAGAGAGTAATAATGTGTTGCCTTTCCTTTTTCTGTGCGACGGATCCTCCTAATGAATTGGAAAATAAGTAACTTAAACGGTTTTTGTTTGAATCACTGGCTGAAGGGCTTTGTAGAACTCATAATAATTGGATGTGCAGCCTTCACAGAGATAATGGACCATGCACACTCACAAAATAATAAACAGGGGGCCTATTATTTCGTCTAAAAACTGTTTCGAATGTTATGAGATAAGCCACTACAATGAACTTTTTAAGTAGAAGGCAGAAACATGTCGTTTAATAGTAAATTGTGTGCAACGTTCATGTTTCTGTTAATTTGAATGGCCAGGATAACTTATATCTAACAGTTATGAACACAAATGTACAACGGTCACAGCAAGGGGATGAGGAGGGAGGGAAATTCCACCAGACTCCCTTGCGAAATCTAGTATTTTTGTGGGTGGTTGAGTTTAGGAGGAATTTAAACTTTGTGAAATGCCGCCTCTGAGAAGTTCTTCATACATTTGGACCTTCTCGTAAATTCGGCAAATGTTGTAAGTGAAACGATTTCTTTCCATGTGTAAAATAAATGTTTTTTCTGGGGGTGCTGCAGACCCCTCAGCGCCTCTGATCCCTGTGTCCATGAGCAGTGACACAATGATCTCCCGAGCAAGTATACTTGTCTGTTTGTATTAGGTCTTTATCTTTGTAATTGAAATGTAGATTTAAAAAAAAAAACTAGTCTAATATAAAAAAGAGAACATTTGCATTATAATAATGCACCATAAATTCAGTATTATAAATGGCGTTAAATCAGTAGGCTGTTTAGTGAAATGGGACCTGGACAATGAGTTTTCCCCCTGATCCCTCACTCAGGCTGTCCCCATCCATCACGCCCTCCCCTCCCCTCTTTTTCCCACCTCTTCAAGTAGCTCTCGCTCGCTACAGTAATCTGCGTTGTCGGTGTCTGACCCCGCTGCGGTCGCGCATGGAGGCAGAGGAGAAATCAGCGTCACACTGACGAGGTCTGGCAGGCGCGTTGCGATCGCGCTACCAGCGCCGCGTCCTCACTGCGCAGCAACCCGCGGTCACTGCAGACGCACAGAGAGCAGCGAGGAATTACACCGGGCGCGCAAACACCTGGGAGGATGTCCGGGATCACCGGGAACCTGGACTGCGAGGAGTGTTTGTCTCCCGCGCATGTGGCCAACAGCACGGAGCTACACCCGCGCTCCACTGTGGACGACGACGAGGAACTTCTGAGATACATCTGGAGAGAGTACTTGCACCCCAAGCAGTACGAATGGGTTCTCATTGTGGCTTACATCATCGTGTTCTTCGTTTCACTCATCGGAAACTCGCTGGGTAAGTTGAGTCTTTTGGTGTAAGTCCTTTCTCATCCGTGCGTAAAAAAAAAAAAAAATCATCCAGCAGAAGTGCAACTTTGGACAACTTTTCCGAGCATTATTGCTGAGAGCAAAAGAGAACCAAGTGCCGCAGTGACGATAAAAAAAAGTGTAAAATAGTCCAGTTTATCCTTTCATGTTCAGTGGAATCGCAGCGGTGCGTCTGCTGATGGAGAGGACGCGGGGCACGGAGCGCGCGCCTCTCGGTGCGGCAGAGCGCAGCTCGGATTGATCACAATTGGACTCCCGCAGATGCGTTTGAAGTGACAGATTGTAGAAGATGGTATCACTTATGGCACGCTGTGAGCGCAGCATGGAATCTGGGAAAACAAGATGATAATTTGCAGAGAGTGATATCACATTCGCAGCCATACATTTTTTGGACATTCTTTTTTTTTTCCCTCGATCGTTTTTGTCTGATCTTTATCTGATCTCCACCATATTCTGAGTGCGTCTGAGAGAAAGCACTCAGTCCAAGATGATGAGAAACATGCTGGGAAAGTGTCCTCGAAGTTCTCTTCATTTTTAATGCCACTGCTTCAAATATAGCAGCGACGTGTTTGCTTTTACTGGTGAATGTGGCCAAAGATGTCAGGGTGTCAAGGTTATATTTAAAAAAAAAACAAAAAAAAAACCTGCTCATGTCCCATTTGTAGCTTCAATCTCAACTCTCAGTGGTGTTTTGTGCCAATTATTGTTGCCTGATGCCCCCCTCTTTTACCACCTGATGCGGTTTCTATTCATTTGAACATTCTCTTTCCCTTTTTTTCTTTTCATCAGCAGCATCACATTTTGGTCATTAGCCGTCTCAGCAAACCAAAGCAGACCAAGTGTGTCTCCATCCACTCAGAGAGAAAGGACGCCGGTTTAAAGCTGCAGATAGTAGTTTTTTTTTTGTTTTTTTTAATGATCTCTCGAGATGCATTGCAGTACCGCTCCTCAGCTTGTGATTACTGAGGAGTCCTGAGCACACAGAAGTTAAACAATGCAAGAAAATAATGTTATCTCCTCTGTTCACTCACAACCCCCATTCAGTGATTCTGACTACAAGAAACTATATCCTATTGGTGAAAGTATAGCGGACAAATGGAGCCAAGAACTCGAAAACCAGTTGCTTTCATCGACTAACCGAGCGCACAATCTACACATACAGTTTGATACAGTAGTTGTCAGCACGCTCCTCTGAAGTCGGTCAATAAACACAGAGCAGAAGATGAGGAAGAGGGAGAGGAAGGCTGCTGAACTGAAGCACCTGTGTAGAGCCATGCAGTGTAAAGTAGAGGGGCGAATATTCTGTCGCTCGTGTGGACATTCTACAGTTTTAGAGGCAGACAACTGGATGGGGTTTGCAATACCTGTGCCGCACTGCAGGAGAGGAAAAAGTCTTCAGGTTTTAATCCTAACCCTTACCCTCAGGTGTGCATAAACCACCAGCCTGGAACTGTGTTCTGAAATACAAAAATGTGTAATCTTATATCTGCCCTGACAAGCAGATAATTACTGGCAAAAGGAAAATCAATTGTGTGCATCCCTGATCCCCTTATCTCATGCACAATTCTGTTTGATTTGATTGTACAAATCTACATACCTTTTATCACTGTAGATGAAGTAACTGCCATGGACAGGTGTGAGAACAGCTTGCAGATAAAGGTATACGTCGAATGTTTCGGACAACTCGCAGCAATAATTCATTCTGCCGTACACCTCAGCCTGTTCTAATGTGCAGAGTGGGAGCAACGTCGGGCATGCACAAGCTGTGATTGCAGTAATCAGGCACCATCACCGACCACTGCACCATTTCCGAACTAATCATTGTTTTATACCAACCCTGTAAAGTCAGCAGGTGATAGGTCCGGGACTTGGGCCTAGAACACAAATTGAGCACAAAATAAACGGCAGGCCTGCCAATTAGACGGTGCGAAAGCTGCAAAACGGCAGCAAACACAACAGTCCTTTCTTCTGTCTTCCAGAGATCAAGAGAAAAATATGCCTAATAATGTGTTTTACGCACCACGCGGCCCTGTCTGTCCCCAGGATGTTGGATTCAATTGGACACCACATACTTTTATTTTTTTTCCAGATAAATTTCCGTCTGTTTGTCTACAAATCCAGGGGGGGTGTTGGTGGGAGGGCTGGCATATTTCATCAGGCGAGGCATTAGTTTCAGAGCCAGAGCTGACAGCTACTCATTAAACCTTAACTGTCTCCTTCAGATATGGAAGCACGGCGGAAACAATTGCAAAGCAACACGCAAGGCTTTTTAAATCATCTCAGCCTCTTTCTGTTTGTCCTTTTATGCCCCAGTCTTTTTGTCTATTGATTTTTTGCAGCGGTTTCCTCACCGGCGGTAAACAGCATTACCGTCAGTGAAAGAAAATCACACAACCGATTTAAAACTGAAAGCAGTGGACGCTGTGAGATTTTTAAATTGACCTTCATTGAACGAGGTTAAAGGCTCGTAAACCTCTGTAACGCAGTCAGGTTTTGAGGCAAGCCATTGGGCCCCTTAAATACACACTAATGACAACATGAACAACTTTTTATGTTCACTGTCTGATATGAGACTATATACCGTCAGAGATTTTGGATATCGTTATATCATGATATGTCATAAGTGTTGTCTTTTCCTGGTTTAAAAGGCTGTATTACAGTACAGTGATGTATTTTTTTTTATTTACCAAACTGTTGTACTTCTAATGCTTTACCCACTTAGTCGTTAAATCCACATTATTGATGATTATTGATCAAAAATCTCATTGTAGTAATATTTTGTGAAAGTACAAATAGTCATCCCAACATGACTGTCACCCAGTCCTACCATTTATGAAGTGCTTCTGACTTCATTTAAAAATATTGAGATATATGTAGTGTATTGCGATACAGCCTAAAAATATCGCAGTATTATTATTTAAAGGCCCAACCGCCCAGCCCCAATTGGTGCCATAAATCAATTGGTGCCAAATTTTTGGTACCTAAAACACCAAATCACTCAGGCTGATGGCCTAGCGAGTGGTGTGTAGCCAGTGATGTCAGCTATTTAGTTAAAAGACATATGAACCACTCATGTACATATACTGAATATATATATTCTATATATTCAAATGTACACTTGTAAAATGTATAAACAGAACTGTGTTACATTCCTCAATCAGTTAGTTAACATTTAATTTTATGCAAACTTCCTGTGGCACACAGTGCATACAGTCTGTCTGAAATCCACTGCAACGTGCTCAAGACATATTCCAGACCGGAGAATGCGGTAACACAGAAGGAAGAGTTTCGCAAACACATGAGCATTCACAGAGGCTGCCATAAGGATGAGTGGAATTTGGGTTGACGTGCATACAGACACAGAGCTATGTGGGGAAAGCAAGAAGTTTTAAACCCCCTCTGTACTACCTGCCCAGCACCAACTGCACACAAACACAGTTTTGGACTGGCAACAAAGTGAAGCATTTGGCAGCAAATGAGTCAAACATTTTCTTCCGGAGCTGGCGGAGACCAAAAACAGAGCTAAAAGGAGAGTGACTATCAGATTTACATTCATCAAGTGGCCAAAAACACCACTGTTGAACACCTGTGTTGAATACTAATGTTGGGAGGGTAAATATAAAATTGCTAACACAACTTTGTAAGGTCATGATATGTTAGTGTTGTGTATAAAGCTTTTTTCTGCTGCTTGCAAATGTCTTAAAAATCTGTTAACTGAGTTTTAATAATGTCCAACCTATCACTTTTATGCTCTTCTGGTAGGGGGGCAACATAGGTGGCCAATTAGATGCCAGTGGGGGTCTTTGCCCAAGAAAAACCCAAGTTTCTTGGATGAGAAGCCCTGACAGAGTAGCAAAAGCTTCTACTGGCTTCTGATTAGCTACCTCTGGTGAACCCCCATGACAATCTCAGCATGATACTGTAGGTAACAAGTTACTTTATTTCTTTATTGGTCAATTTTATGTTTAAGGTATCCTACTAACACTGCCTTTCGCTACTGGCCAGTGACCACTTGGTGTGATGTATAGTCAGTGACGTCACCATCCAGCAGCATGTGTCAGCATCAGATTCATGCATTTGGGTTTGGATCTAAATTGCATCCATTTAATTACGACCCAATAAACAAGGCGATCAAAGAGGGATTAGACTTTGAAGTAGGTGTACATAACTGTTCCTGTGGTGGCTGCCCACAGGCCACAGAGCGCCAACGCGAGCCTCAAGTCGATAAAAGCCAATTATTTCCCAGATTGTGATGAGTTCATACTCAGGCTCGAGACCTTGGTTCATTCTGTTTGTGTGTGCCGACAGCTGAGATCCTGCTGGCTGAAGGAGGATTTCATCTCGTGTTGTGTTGGAATCAAACAGCCTTTTTAAAACGATAACTAATTCCCAACGGACCGACATGCACAATATGCTAATGTGTACAAGTAAAGTTGACTGATGTGTAATCATTCTTATTCTTTTTGTATTATGAGATTAAATGCATGTGTTCAGTAAAATGATGTCAACACTTCAGTTGAGAATGAAATTATTACAGGCTTCATTTTTTGCTAGTTGAGACTAATTCTATAGTGATTCAGGTGCTATATATCATAGCCAACTGGACTTGTTTCAGTTTCTTGAAGACGTTTCACCTCTAATCCAAGAGGCTTCTTCGGTTCTACCTAACTGGAGGGGAGTTGCAGGCTTTTACCCTCTGCGTGGGAGTGTCCTTACAGAGTTATCAGGGCCACCTGTGGCTTGTTGACTCAACCAGCCTTCATGTTAGCTAGGTGAGGCCTGAGGTGTGAATGGTTGTTAAGCTTAACAGTCACACGTTTCCTTAACAACTCTGTAAGGACACTCCCACGCAGAGGTCAAAAGCCTGCAAACTCCCCCCCAGTTAGTTAGAACTAAAGAAGCCTCTTGGATGAGAGGCGAAATGACTTCAAGAAACTGAAACAGTTGCCTACGATACAGCACTTAGAATTACCATGACCTGGATGACTCAGAACCTTCATCGACATATAGTTATTTTTTTATGAAGGGAACTGATCTAAAGTGCTCCAAAGGTGCTTAAATGTAAAAGTACAAGCACTTTGAATTCAATTGCAGCATGTGAGCACAACCTGGTATCTTAAACAACAGTCACTACCCTGGCCTATAAAGACGCAATCTAAAACCTGACAGCATGTGATAGAGAACTCTCTTAGTTAACCGGCATCACTGAATCTAACACGATTTATAATAACCTGTCTCACAAGGCAGCTTATCATGATTACATTCAAGATGCAGAGACCAAGGCCAATTACGGACGTATCAAGAGGGGAGTGAGTGGAATATTGATATGAATGTGACTTCATCCTCCTGTTTTTATGTGCAAATTGAAAAAGCCCTTAAGTGGGGGAAAATTACTGCCACCAGCTGTTTTGATCTCAATGAACCAGCTAATTATAATCAGGTAACGGTGGTGGGTGAATTAAACAGTAATTGGCATTTTGTTTGACTATTTTAGAATAAAATTGGGTAAAATTGCACTCCAATTGGATGGTTTTAATAATAATAATAATAATAATAATAATAATAATAATAATAATAATAATAATAATAATAATAATAATCATAATCATCATAATTTACCACATAATAATAATGTGGTAAAAGACAATGACATAATAGCAGAACAGTAAAAGAATCACTAGAGGTTAATAGAGCCAAACACAATTTAACAATGTTATCGTTGCTCTAATATGAATAATAATGCAACATTTGCATACCTTAAAAGTGTAACTAAAGGAAACTACTTATTCAACAAATGCATTGTAAAACTATAACCAGTAAAGCTATAAAAACAATGACCTGTACACTGAGAGCAAACCTAACCAAAGTCTAATTTACTTGTTTGTGTACACACACTTGGCCAATAAAGCTGATTCTGATTCTGATTCTGACAAATTGTACAAAAATCACATACACTTAGTACAGGGGCGAGACAATCAACAGTGCTTATATAGAAAACGTAAAAAGCCTCTTAGAGGTACCTCTCAAGAGCCGTAGAAAACAGGATGTGAAGAGATTGAACATCACCTTAACACAACACGTGAGGGAAGGAATGCTTGATGAAAGTCTGCTGTATTTGACAAAAATACATTCATTGAAAACAAATTCAAATTGGAATACGAATGAAGTACAGCAGTCCACACAGAACTACTTGATATTTTTCATGAATATCAACACTATTATTAGCCAACAGTACATTTGGATCATTTCTGATACTGGCAATGCACCACCTGCTGTTTGTTAGAAGCTCTATTTTATAGCCAGGCTGGGATATTGATTATATTTCTAATATAATAACTGTCATGGCCAGCACTCTAATGCACTCTCACTTACATGTCATGCCGTGTCTATATTTGTCCACTGTGAGGTTGTTTAAAAGGTGTTCCACCTGTCCTCGCAGTTGACAGGCAGTTCATTAATGCGAAGCTTGAGTGAAACATGAAGGATTGGTCCGCATTAGCATGAAGTAGCGTGGTACGATAGTTCGATTTGTACCATAGCCGCCCAATTACGTGTATATGTGGGTGGTCCTGCTTGAAATGGGCGTTTTTCACGTCGCGAGGAGCAGAGCTCGCCTCGCTGTGGTGTTTTTTTTTCCTTGAGTGTCACATTCGTTGCCACAGGGAACAGTAGCTTAAGCAGCAGCAGTGGATTATACACATCTAGATTGTTAGTGGGTTTTTTTTTTCCAATGTGGGGAAGGCTATAAGTGGGACTAGAAATCCTGAAACAGTCCCATCGTTAGCTCGTAGTGAGCACTAGCTGCTTTATGAGAAACTGTCATGGCTATTTTATTCGCAAACAGTCCCCTACTTAAACATCCAAGAAAAACAAAACAATGTGTACGGTCAGTTGGATTGTGTAGTCCAGTATCACTAAAACACAGGGATACAGTAAAGTTACCTTCCTCTCCAACCTTACAACCATCTTCGAGTGCTTCTTCATCCGTGAGTAATTAGTGATATTTCTGTATTTTACTGGTGTTGGCCTGTTGTTTTTGTATACAGCGACACTTTTGATAAACCATCGCTAACGTCGAGTTACCGCGGCTCTTTTCACACTCAGTGTAAGTAAAGCTTTGCCCTCATTGTTCGCAAACCTGACAACGCGTTTCTTCATCTAATCAGCCTGCTATGCTAGCATGACTGGCTAACCTCGATGACAGAGTTTTTATCAAAAAAGATCAGAAGTGCAAAGGAGGAAAAAAAAAAGAAGATTTTCATTCCAAATAAACTTGTCTTTGTTTAGAAAGGCTAGACAAAAGTTCAGATGAGAACACATCCTTTGGCATTTTCTGGGGAAAAAAACTCAGTTTTTTAAGACAGGAGCCTTTGATGCAGCTCCTGTAAAAGTGTTTTGGGTTGTGCGCTCTCTCTCCACGATGCTTGCCCTGGACCTGAGACGAAATGGCTTTGAGGGTGTAATTTTCCTCAGTGGTTTGACATGATTGGAAATAGGCGGAGCAGGATGTAACATTGAAAGGAACTTGATTAAAGAAGCAGGACAAAGACTGATCACAGAAGACGCATCAACTCCTCCGCTGTCTGCTGTTACCACAGAGGCAGAGGACAAAAAGTAATGTATAAGATGGCAACGGTTGATCTGTTAATCACAGCGGAACACAAAACTTAAAGCAGAAATAAATGTTTGTTCACCCAGAGTGCAGGAGGAGTCCTCAACACGCCTTTACACTTTAAAGGAAGAGAACACCTTTCTTGTGTATGCCGTGTAAGAAGTCTTCTCCAGACGGTGTCAGTGAAATCTAAAAATGAGAAGTTGTTGTGCAATCGTCTGCACAAACACATTGATAAAGAGTTCACCCAGAGATTTCAGTAGACTGCCTCAGGCTAAACAGAAGTGACGAAGGTGAGGTGTTCTTTAGTTTTTTTACTTATATATACCAGGCTGTTTAATGTTGACTAATCAAGCACAGAACTTTCTGATAAAACAAACTATAAGAAACCTCTCTGGAGGCAAACAAAACTTTCCTCACAGTCGATTTTGATTTGGCTTTTCAGCTCGAAACTTTCAGAGTAGAAGTTTTTGCAGAACTGTAAACTTAAACTAGAACTCAAACCATTTACTTCTTTGGTTGATTTCAGTTTGTGTGTGCGTGCATGCGTGCGTGTGTGTGTGTGTGATCAAAACAAACTGTGGTCCTGGAGGGAACCTTTTGTGGCTGGAAATACCACAGAATCAATTCCGAGTATGTTGCTAGGTGCCTCTATGTCTGTCTGTGTGTCTGAGGACAGATTTTTATCAGCGCATTAGCGTCACCCCTGTGCGAGATACAGTCACAAAACTTTACAGGTGTTCTGAGATCAAACGGAGGGTGTTGTAGGAAGTAGGAAAGGCGTTGTTAGCATGTCAAAAGGAAGGTTTATTGTTGCTGGTGGGGTGTTTCTACTGTCATGTTTAGTGTAACAACTCTTAAGTTATGCGCATATACTGTACATAGATCTCACTGAACAACATTTCAAAGTCTGATTGTCAGGTATCACACAGTGGCCAGTTGAGTTTGTTTGTCTGCTTAATGGGTAAGAGGGATTATGGTACAAAAAGTGATTTAAGTGAAAAGCAGTGAAGGCTGGCCACGGGGGCCATACCAAAAATCAAGGAAACAGGCACCAGGTGTCACACCAGTCTACTCAAATAAATGAAAAGGCCTTGATCAGTATTTGCCGAGCTGAAATCACATACTTCATTCTGTTCACTGAGATGCCTCGACAAGTGCAAAACAAAGCTGACGGACTGATGTAAGCGTCGCGGAATTTCGGCTCGCTTGACCATTCAGGAGAGATGAGGAAGGCTCAGGGACACACGGAGGAACAAAATAACAGCACAACTGTATGCACAGTGCACTGTCAAGTCAATCCTCCCGAACCTGTCTCTAGTTTCAGGTTATATCCTGTAAGCTCAGGAACGTGGGAGACGGTCTGCTACAGCAGATAGATCGCAGGCCATCCTATGAGATTACGTAAACTTTGGTTTGTCAGAGATCCGTTTTGTAAACATTTTATACAGCAGCTTCGAACTGCTAAGTTTATAAAAAAAGACCATGAGAATTATAAACTCATATATCAGAGGTCACTGACCTTTATACAGGGTACGCATGGAATCGTATCCTGTGGGGCCAGAGGGTTCTGGGCCATAGATTTTTCTCCCACAATAAGTAAACCTGATAATAAAGTATAATATGCTGTATCTATTTTATCAGTGAATGCATTTATTTGATGGAAACAATGCAAATAGCCATAGTGCCTGACTACTGGGCCTACTTTAAGGTGCGATGCAGCACTACTATGATTAAAACCTTCTGAGGTTTACCAGCGTCCAGTGTGTGACATTTCCTGAGACACAATGTTGTTATGTCGTCCACGGTCGTGTCTTGACGGTAACACAAGACCTGCGAAAGATCTCACTTTATTTTCCCCAGGATCAGGGGGGCAGCACCTTACAATGTCGGTGCGCGCCCGTGGCACAGGGTAATTAGCCGCTGTTAGCTGTTCCCTAACCTTTCTCACGAAAGACATTCAAACTTGTCATGACAGGTGAAGCACAGGTGTAACTTGTAACATTAATGATGGCTTAGTGCAGCCAAACAAAACCGGAGCACACTGGCACACCTAAATGACATACAGCATTAGTTAAAACGGGTTTGTCATCTTACTTACTTACATCTTCATCATACTTACTGACTGTAAATCTCAGTGCCACTGACACATTACAATAAAACTCAATGAGCTGAAACGATCATTTTATGGCTCTGTAAACAGGATGATGCATTCAGATTAAAATTTTGAGGATGCCTGTTTTGGCAACGTTTTAAAGGCCTTAGTAAGATCAATTCCAGAAATGAATCCATAAAAAACCCATTCTGAGAGGGAAATATTGAGTGCAAACCACACGAACCACAAGGACCAGATAGCACAAATACGAAACACGGATCAAAGCAACAAACGGAGCAGTTCACCAACCGCAGGCTCTCTCGTTCTCGATTCTGACTGAATGGTGCCTGCCCTCGCCTGTATAAATGTAGATCCAACTGTGCTCCAGGGATTTACGGTGACGTGCCAGTCCTCATGCGCGGTTGTGAAAAATGATGTGTGGTCTGTATTGTCTGTAGTTTTTCTCAATGTGCCTGTAGCGTGGGAAGCTGTGAGTGAGACACTGGGGAGGATAAGGAGCTTACTCGTATCTTCCTCCCAGCAGAGAGTAAACATGCACATCCAGCGTCAGCGGCTTACTGTAACTCTCATTGTACAAAAAGATGAATGTGCAGCCACGATCGTTTGACGCTGAAGCAGTTCACCGCCCCTTTGTACTGTGGGTGAAGCGATCAAACGTGGACTCATTAATTGGCACAAATGTGTTGATTGCCTAAAACATTCTTATCATGACTCTTTTTATTTTTTAATAACATTTGATTCGTCATTGCAGAATCAGAATCTCCTTTGTGTAAGTCAACTGTTTCCGGAAAATCGTAAACAAACACAACTGGTGCAAAAGACTGAATTGCTCAATATTGTAAATTGCTTTATAAAAACGATGTTCACAGTGCTGATCAGCAGCTCTCAGAACCCACCACACCTGATCCAAGGAAATATAACCAGTGAAACGGCAACAGGGTCATGGGCACTGTTAGGTTGAGGCGACCAAGAGAGGAGTCTCAGACAGAAAATCTTCAGTCGTGATATTTTTATTGGGTATTCATCACCTCAGTTTGCCAACATCCTCCTCCTCCAACTGACCTGCTGAAATCCCCCAGCACCTCCTGTCCCTAATTGGCACTTACCATGTCCTTTACCTACTCCCTGTAAAATACTAGAAATATCAAATATTTATTTAACCCCCTGCCAAACATAAATACAATAAATATAAACCCACAAAAATCACCCAAAGCCAAAAGCATAATAAATGTACATGTATCCACATATAAAGCCACAATTAAACTCCCCTCTACCTACTGCCCACTTGGTTCCTTCCACTCAGCCAAGTGGAACCCATAAAAGATGTCCGTACCCCTGGGGGACTGTTTTGGCCGGGACACATCCTAGGAGGAAGAGAAGCAGCAAAGGTAAGCTTTATGCGTCACACAATTACTCTGAAACCTGTCGGCTGATGAATCACTGACGTAACGGCAGTCCGTCGTTACAGGCACCCAAAGCTCATTGATGAATGTGAGGAACCAAGGCCTGGCCTTCTAGTTGAAAAGCCCTATACCAAGCTGTTAACTGCCCCAAAATGGAGGATGAATAACAATTAAGGAATTAAGTAGTGTCCCCCAATGTCTCCATTGACAGTTTTTTTTATTTATTCTCTTATTTATTTCAGGTTAAGCACACCGAAGACACTGTTAAATCAGTGGCAGCGGTGTTTCTTTTCTGCAGGCCACTGTGACGTTGTTCTTTATGTTTTCTTAGCTGAGCTTCCTCAGTTTAGCGAGCCAGCTAGAACAAGTACAACTCTTCTTGGCAACAGTTTTCCCTGATGGCAGGGGCCTCTTTCAGCAGGATGACGCACCCTCCCACTCTGAAAGAAAATGTTCAGGAATAGTTTGATAAAGAAAAAGTAGATGTGAGAAACACACTTTAATCTGACAGCAGTCAACACCAAAGAGAGAGCACCGAATACGCAGAGGACTCCATTCCTGTCTGACTCACCTAGCTGTTCGCCTAGGAGTCCGCTGAACGTCACATAATAGATATGAAAGGACAATCCCTCAGTTTCCTCTGCTCCTCTGCTTCACCTACTAATATATGAGTGCTGAGGGCTGAACAAACCCACAATTCATCCAGTCCACAAGGGCCCTTAAGAGTCCGCCTGAGCTGCAGACTTCACCAGACTTCACTGATTTAATTACCAACAATTCATTGCACTGCAGACGCAACGATGTGAAACTTTTTTTCTGAATGGGTAAAACAATCACTTTATTATGACGTTACTTGAATCGTGTAGGCTAAAAAAAAGTATTCAACCACATGATGATACAGATATATTTAGACTGTCATTGGCTCATATTAGCCCTGTGGTCTCACGCCTTCGCATACTTGACGACAATCTCTGATGAGGACTGTGGTCGTGCACAGACACTTCATCTGTGTCATCATTGGTTTATGTTTGATGACCTTGTGAGGGTGCTGTCGGACCGGAATTTGCCCCTCAATCATCTTTGAGGAACAGAGCCAGATGAATTTTGTGTTATATGGTTCACAAATTGTTGTTCGTGTCTGATTGACAAGGCCCAATTTCAATATTGATCCAAAGCCTGATGGTTTGTTATGCAGGTGGCTAAACAGATGGCTCTGTGTAACGTACCATCTGCCGAGTCAGGTTAGATTTTGGTTTTGTTGCTGAAACATGTATTGCCTATGGCAGAAATAAATTGATCAGCAATGACGACAAACATGCAATTTTGGATTGAGAACAACAGACAACAGACTTTAAGACGACTATTGATCGCGGCATCTTTTGTCCATCCAACCTGACGGGCGAGACCACTTCAGGATGGGAGGCATGCTTATCCTGCTTGGATTTAAAGCTGCTTCTGGCTAACACCCGGTTGAAGGAAAGTGAAATGGACAAGATGGGACTAAGGCTGGGTTAGAGTTGAGGTCTTTACAGAGATCTGTCTCCACCACAACATGTCATATCATAGCCTTCACGCTTTACGAGCGATCGGGAGAGGTGGACTCTGTGTTTGCGTCAATGATGCTTGGTGCTCAAACACAGTCAAAGTTGATCGACAAATTTCAAAAGTGGACTACTGAATTATTTCCTGGGTGTACACGTGTTCATGCGTTTATGTACATACTTTCTATGTTTGTGTAGCATGAAGGAGCTACAAACTTTAATTTCATAATGCAGACAACTCACCTTGAAGCTTGTAGCTTCTGCAATGGCTCTGCCTTCACCCAGAGTACTCATCTGTCAGGATGAAATTGAAGTTTACCGCCGCACCTTAACCATCAGCTGCTTTTCATTAGACATTTATCTTCATGGCCGCGACTTCACATGAAGCCTGCACTCCATACAGAAAGTACGTTTCCCCACTTGCTGCTACAAGGCAACATACGGGCGCAGTCAAATGGAGCACTGCCCTCGATGACAGCTGTATGGGGGAGTGTAGAGATATTATCTGAAGCATATTTCATTCAGCATGCGGGTACAGGAGTGGTGGGGAAATACACCGACCTAAGTGTAGAAAGCTTTCTTCTCCCATGACTCTTGCATGCTGCAACACCTGGGACCCACTCTGGTCTTCTACCCATCAGGCGGTGAGGGGATTTTCGGCTCTGCCCACCCCTGGTCCTCAATCCTCCAAACTCCAAACCTTCCAATGTCAGTGTACTACCTGATTGTATTGCCCCCTGCAAACACATGGGTCACGGTCGAAAAAGCATTCCGGCGGCTTTTACAGAATGCATATGCAAGATTTTCCCACCCACCTTCTAAACCCCTCTGGTCATTTTGTAACTTCAAATCGGAGCATAGGATACACTATCCTGGATCAATAACTTGTCTTTTAGAAACAATAGCTGTTTCCAAGCTTCCCAACTCCATAACATTGTTGTAAAGTCCACTGATGTCCTTAAGGTCTATCGAACTTTAAAAACCATAAAAGTTCCCATGGATAAATATGTTACATGCTGGGTAATGTCCATCAAATTTGCTGACAGGCTGTGTGCTTCACAGACAAGAAAATGATTTCATGCCAGACTTATGCATAAATGTATGTGACTCTGGAGCCTGCCACTTTTTAAAATTCCCAAGTGGCGTTATCAACCGGCGCAGACCAAACTACCGAGACACATTCGGATACACCTACAACCAGTCGCAGCAGGGAAGCGTTTGACGCGGCGCTCAGTGACACGTGCAAATTGGGCAGCGCTCTGTCTGTTTTTCAAGCAGCTAAAAAATGTCTGTCATGTTTCTCACGCCGCAGCTAAACAGAGGGCTAACGTGTGAGGGGTTGAAATAGGCAGCGCCGTAACAGAATCTTCATTCATATTTGTCAGCGCTACCAGCAGTTTGACGTTGCGGCCTGACTGTCACGAGCAAGTTGCACCATGCCTGGAAGCAACTGAACGGGCCTATAATCCATCAGAGCAGTGAAACGTGTGACTCACCGTGTGCTGTGTCAGACCTGCCCCATATTTGGATAAACGATTGTGATTGAGTCATCACGAACCACGGCGCAGAGCAATCTGTTTGACTTGGAGGTGCGGCAGGTGTATCTGCCAGAGCAAGAAACATCAGCTCACAGATCTGTGTGGTTCAAAGGTGGATGATTTTCCAATGCTGAGTTATTAGCAATGATGAGTCATGTCTCTTCAGAGATCTGAAAGACACAATAAAGTAACAGCTGCAAAGCAATACACTGTGGCTTGTTGGTATTGTTTTTGGGCATATTACATATTGTAAGACAAGACACACTGGATGCATTTTGAAGCCTCTGTTGGCCTGATAATGGATATGAAATTAGATGAGTTTAGATTTCTTTCATGACTTTTTGACCAGTACGTGTATCTGCCTATTCTGAATTACTTGTAGCTGCCATGAGATTTGTGCACAGTGACGTTCTGCCCCCTGCCTACGATCCCTGTGTGTATGTGGCAATGGATTTCCTTTTTTAATAAAGATTAACAATTAACTCTGCTCTGGGGATTTTGACATTCGTGAAGTTAAAAAAAAAGTTATCGAGCAAGATAATACAGCATTAACCATTGATTAGTGCAAATAAAAAATGCAAATCCTCAAAAGGGCTGCCGGTGCTGTTGATGAATAAGAAAACACTTGAGTGTTTCTGTTGACTGCCATTACTTTTAGATAAATAATTTGGAGGCGAGAAACAAAGATGTTGACAGGATGACTGTAATGGATTTTTTAATTAAAACTCTGATTGACAGCATGACTTCAAGACAGTGGTGATTATCATTAAAATACCTGCACTAATTTGATAAATACTTGCCTTTATTGAGCCCTTGGGCGGTCTTTGATTGTGCCTTATTTTCAGTTTGTTTTGCAGTTTGGAAAAACCGGCACATGCGCACCGTGACCAACTATTTCATCGTCAATCTCTCCTTCGCTGATGTGTTGGTCACCATCATCTGCCTGCCTGCAAGCCTTGTGGTAGACATCACAGAGACGTGGTTCTTTGGAAACACTCTTTGCAAAGTTGTGCCTTATCTGCAGGTAAGAGATTAACTTTGACCTCTGCTTTTCAAACATGACATGAAAAATCATGGCCCGATCTCACCCACGTGGCCTGTAAAAGGTTTACGAATACAAATGCTCCATTTTTGTCATTCTTGGAATCTTTTTCCTTTTTATTCATGAGGATATGTTTTCATCATCCCATGAGATGTGCAATGGTTGTGAGACCTTTAATGTTATCCCATTGTGACTACATGCCTTGGGCAAATCTTTTGCCGTCTCCATTTTTTCAATGTTGTTTCAGCATCGTCCCCCCCACCATGCCTGCCAAAACATCATTCATTTTACATCGCACTGCAGGCCACTTTGATGTAGTGAACTGAATTTAGACTAGATTGGATTAGATGGGCTTTATTTATCCCACGATGAGGAAATTCACTTGTTACAACAGCTCAAGATGCAACAAGTACAGGAAAGAGAATCAGACCAATAAAGTTAAATGGAAAATAAATGGAATAAAATGAGATATTTACAAGAAACAAAGTCAGTGGAAAGTGATTGTTCAGGTTGTGCTTGAGTTAAACAGTCTGATGGCTGTGAGGATGAACGTTACACAATGGGTGGTGCACAGTCTGCTGCTGAAAGAGCTGCTCGAGGCTCCCACAGTCTGGTGCAGGGGGCTAACATCGTCCTCTCACCCACCACCTCTGTGGAGTCCAGCGGACAGTCCAGGACAGAGCTTCACCAGTTTGTTCATTCTCTTCCTGTCCCTGCCCGTGCTGCTACCTCCCCAGCAGACCGCTGCATAAAGAAGCGCTGATGCCACCACAGTGTCATAAAATGTTCCAAGTAGTGTCCTCTGCACCCCAAAGGGCCTTGGCCCTTCTTGTACAGGGCATCCGTGTTGTCAATCCTAAAAACTGAACTAACTGAACCCTACTATAGTCTTTACACACATCAGTATTAAAGCAATGTTCTTTATAATAAAACAATTTAAACCATAATTTTAAAGCCAATGAATCTGAACTAATAATCGCATCTGCCAAATAAATGTAGTGGAGTCCAAAGTACAATAAATCCCTCTGAAATGTCACTAATGCATTGACCCTCAAAGTCACACTGATCCTATTGCTGTTGTGTGATTTTGTTATTATGCTTTAACTGCTGCTGCTTGAATGAACCCAGGATGATCTTTTACACTCATTTTTATTCCTCCTCTGGGATCACCTCAGCTCCCCCGCATTTTCTATTTTCTCTGCTGCAGTGTTATATAGCCTCAGGGTGATCCCCTGATACAGTATGTTGTAACCCCCCCCCCCCCCCCAAAAAAAAAAAAATATTTGATTCCTAGAGGAAATTGTCAAACTCTTGAGGAAATTAGTGAATGCTTATTACTTAAACTGCAGCAGCACAGATTAAGTCCTCAATTTGTAGATGCAGTAAATCAATGACTGAAACGTGAGTGATTGGCTCGAAGCAGCACAAGAAAATCATATTAGAAGCCCTGAATGGCAGCTTGATGCTGCCGGTGTTTCTCACATTGAAGCTCTGTACCTTTAATGGCTTCACTGCAGGGTGCGACTAAAATAATATTTTAATGACCCAAAGATGATACCATGTTTTTTTTTTTTGTCTGGGAATCACATTTGAGAAAGTTTCCACTGACATTTAATGAATGAACATTTAAATGTCATTAAATGTCCACATTAGCATGAGGTGCCAATTATCTTGAATACTAAATATTATATTCTCTGACAGCATTAAAGCATTAGTATTAGAAAAATACGGAGTGTGTAACAAAGGGTGAGGCATTTAGTGCACCCTTTCTACGCAGCATGAAGATCAGATCATCTCACCATGATGACGACTGGTGACTGGAGAGAATGTGTCGAAGAGAATGAAGTCACTTATGCACAAGGTTTTTTATTATTTCTTTATGGGGGGTTTTGTTACAGTTTTGATGTAATTATTGTTATGTGAAAAAAATTGAAACTTGTTGCATCACTAAACTTTGGACCGGTAGTGGAACTGTGAAGGGTTTATCTATTGCAACACATTCTTACTCCCAACTCGTCAGATATGTCCGCTTGGTCAGTAGCCTTAAGCTTCACTATGATGATGTACTGTGAGGCACCCCTCTAGCGTTAGTTTTGTTTGTTTGAAGACGCTAAAAGCTCCGCGGTCAAGTTATAATTAATGATATGATTGACATTAAATATAATGTCGGGTTAGACTTTTAAAATAAAGTGTGCTGACAGTTTGCATATGATGACATGTGACCTTTGGAATGTCATTAGCATTATCAAACAGTCACAGTTTAGTTAGTGTTATTAAAAAAAGAGTTTATGGTTAGGCAGAAAAAAATAGGTGAGGGTTTGGAAAAGATCATACTCTGTGTTAAAAATAACTTGCGTATGTAACTTAAGTGACGTGCCTTGTGTCACGTAAAGTACGTGACATCAGCTATGTATGAGAAGTCGCCGAGGCCAAAACTGATGTGTATACGTGAGAGTATGCATGGACAGTGTGTGCAAGTGCTTAGTACCAGTACATTTAAATGCACAAGTGAAGTATTCCATTTTGGCCCAGGCGGCTTCTCATACATATTTTGTGTAGTTCACTTACTGATGTTACATAAATTGGAAACAAATGCCTCCAGACTCTCAATCACAAATAGGATGTGATTCCCAGGCACCTGAGGTAGTGTCTTATGAATTACCCACTCGGCCACAAACTTTCTTGAGTGCACTAGAGGGGCGCTTCAAGAAGTGACACGACAAGAGCACCTACAGCATCAAACTTTGAAGCAGGCTGGGGTCTCTCAATCAAAGCAGTGAAAACAAAAGACATGGTTTGATTATATTGCGAAGTACGATATATTGTGCTAAAAAATCTTCACGTCCACAGTAGTTTGACAGGTGACAGGCGACCAAATGAAAAGCACCGTGACCTTAAAATAACAGATTTCTCTGGGCTTTAACATTGATGGAAACATTTGGGATTATTTAAGTACACAACTCGACGTAATATATAACCAAGGTGTAGTTGTTTTTACACATTTTAATGTAGTCATTTTATATATTGTATCATAATTTTATTAGAAAATTGTGCACTCTAAAACCTTCAAAAGTCTGAAGTCTGATCCTGCAACCTTGCTGTTAGGGGAAAAAGGAAGAGTGAGAAAGTGCAGGTGGTACTGGAGTGTTGCCACTGCAGAAAATGAAAGAATTTTTTGACAAAGCACAATGAAATCCGGAGGCCAACTCCATCTCCTGCTGAAATCCTCCTTGGCTTCGTTGTTCAGTTAAAATGTTGTACTGGAAGTGTGTCACTGAAAATATTCAGTTTGGCTCCAAAAAGAGTTCATATTGACCAGAGTGGGATTTCTGGTGTGGGATTCAGGCTGATAAATAGACTCTGTGCTAAAAATCTTTGTCATCCTTTATCCACTGAAAAGCTTTGTCAGCAGAAAATTATACAGCAGGTTTTGGCAGAACATTCGTTCTCAGCCTCGAAGAAAGTAAAAAAGAAAAAAAAAAAGATATACTTCTACTTGTGCTGACTTTTTTTTCAAGGTGAAGAATAGGGTCTATTCATTGCAGGAGCCGTGTGATGTAATGCATTAATGGAAGTGTGAAGAGGACTATTCCCATTCAGTGACAGAAGAACAAAGTCAGCGCACGTAGAAATATGTCCTCTATTAACTGGCCACCGCAGAGATTTTCAACGCTATCCTTTTAAAGTTCATCAAGGCTATTAACAAATGTACTTCATGGAACCTGCTGAATCATTTTAAACTGACAGAGCTCTTTGGGGTTTAAAGGATCCCGTTTCCTTTTTTTCTCAGACATTATCTCACACAGGGCAAAATGACCCGGCCCTTTTGTAGCTTAACTAGACTTCATCAACACGGGGTCTCTCCCTTGCTGATGAAGTAATAAATGCTTCCTCACGTCCTCTCTAATAGTCTTTCTCTCAGGGGTAATGCGGGTTGCACACTTCCTGGCAAAGGGCAGCGGGGTCTCAGTTGCTGGATCAAACTTTAGGCTGTTGGCTTTCAAGATTTCAGAGTCCACAATCTTAATACAGGTTACGTTTCCACCTAAATTGTTCCAAAACGATGTTGAATATGGTGTTATAGTTATGTTCTTACATTCTCCAGAGAAATCCGTAATTTTATTCAAGGTAAAGTTGCATTTCATTTGGTCGCCTGTTGCTATAACCTCCGGTACTCCCAAACGCCCCACCCAAACCTCCAGCAGGATTTGGTCACCTCAGTTGACATTGTGCCTTCAAGTTTAAAAATAAGTGATATTAAGTGATAGCTGATAAGTGATTCATGTATTCTGAGCGAGTTAAAGCTAAACTTGTCCTTGGGGATGTTTAAAACTACCGGCAACCAGGCAAACGCCTGTGGAGATCCCTTATCTGTTCTTAAGGCCATTATTCCAAGGTCAATACGCCTGTCAATGAACTATTTATTTCCCGTCAGGCAGAAGACAATTATGTGAGGATTTGTCTTTCTCTGCCTACAGGGAATGTTCTCTCCCCTCTGTAAATGAATGAAATTACAGTCGTCATCAACACTTGATCTGGGATAACATTGGCGTTCTTAAGCTAACATTTCAAAGTGACGGAGCTGAGCGTTTATTTCCCTGAGGAAATGAGCCCACCGGAACCCACTTGAAAGAGACGGATTCCCCAACATTGGCAGTTTCTGATGCATCAGCACGCCACATCCTCCAAATTTTATTGATGTGACAACGCTTTCAACTCATTACAGAGGCTACAAAAACACAGGGTAAACAGGCAGACTGTCACCATGATGGCAACTGTGACAGGGCTTTGCGAAGTCAGTGCTTCAGCTTACTTTGGCTGCATCAGGCTCGAATCGAATTCGGATGTTAAAAAACAGGATGCTTGCCCTCTCTAGTCAGAAAGTTGGTCTGCAAACATGACTAAAACATAACATAAAGCTGTCATACATTGCCTACATTAGGATGAATTGAAGAGTCTCACAGGCTGAGGAATGACTCTGCTCAGCAGTACGGCGGGGCGGCAGTGGATACTTTATCTCTTTCCAGATGGCATTTGTGGCTGTGCGTTTAACTGAAACTGGGTAGACTACCAGTTCGGCTAAAAGTTATTTTAATTTTTTTACTATTTTCCACATTTTCAAACAATAAAAACATCAAAAGTGTGAAGTAATTCAGAACAGAACAGAATTGTGCACTGACCGAAAAAACAGAAATCGTATATATGTTAAAGTCTTTTAAGTAATAATAAAGTGTTGGCAAAAGATCCTCAAGGGCAGGTTAACACACATTTGATGCACTAGTGGGTATTAACACACAGCATGTTATGTGATATTGGATAAAAATTAACCACAATGTGCATGCTCATTCTGTAGCAACAATTCAGCTCAATGAAGTTTTCATTTAATTCAAAGAAAAATAGGATCAATTCAGTGGATCTGTTTACTATGAGGATATATAACCAGACTTGTTTGCATCATCTTCACTGTATGTGTTTCAATGCCATCACACCAAGCTCGACATATCATTGATTTCCTGTCAGGCAGAGGACAATTATGTGAGGATTTGTCTTTTTGTGCCTGAAGGGCAGTGTTATCGCTCCTTTTTTTACAGAGCTTGCAAATGAATGAAATTAGTAAACGGACGCGATCGAGTATACCATTGGCATCCTTAAGCATCCTTCAGATAACGTTTCGAAGTGATGGAGCACAGCGTTTATTGGCTGTAGGAAATGAATTCCTCACAACACACAGGTTTATCTCCCACATGAAATGGATGAGAATGAGCTCGTCCCCGACACGGGAAGTTTCTCATGCATCAGCACGCAGCATCTAATGTTGGTCCAGTTTCTCAGATCAATAATTGAAATCAGGCTTTATCTGGTGGTCCTTTTGAGAGCAAGGCAGTTGAGTGATTCAGAAAGCAATAAGAGCAGACTGCCCTCCATCAAGGAGACAAGGGAAAAAAGGTGGGCAGGATTGACTTCAACCCCCAGTGTCCTTTCAGACCAACTGAACCCTGCAAATCTGAACCCACGCTAACTCTCACACATTGTGATTAGCATTAGGCCATTATTGTTGTCTGATGCTCTGAACTACCTAAATGTGTGCTTGACCTTCACAGTATTTTCAGAGCTAGTGTTAGCCACTGTATCTCCTTGAATACAAATGATTGCTCTACGATTTTTCTTTTTAAAGAAAAAAACATTGATAAAAACACTCATCATGGTGGTGCATTAACCACCACATTGTCTCCCCTGATGCCACCAGCCAAGGCCAGATTCAGCATGTTGTACTGCAACACAACAGGATGTTCTGCCATTCAGGCTATTTAATCCAGAAGAACGCTTACCTGTTGGAACATGTTCTTATTGTAGACAAGATGCTTGATGATAAATTCACTGTTGCTGCTGGAAAGCAAACCCATTTAATCTTTTCGAGATGTATTTGATTCTTCGGTATGCGTCTGTCTCTCTAAACACCTAAGAACAGATTCCTCTCTGCTGCAACTGACAGAGCTGAAGTTATATAAGAAGGCTGTCGGCTGCAGACCCGTAATGTTTTAGAGATCTAAAGCAAATCCCCACCAAGTACATATTTTGTAATACCGTTCCTCATTAATATCACTAGCGCAGTGCCTGTTCAAAACATGCTGTTTGGCAATGATTATATGGTAATGTGAGCAGTTTACAGATCCAGTCTTAAACCTTCTGCATTGCCCACAGATTAAAAGGTGCTGCCCTGAAAAAATCAAACGTGTTTGATAGGCCATTTATGTTCGAAAATCTCAGTGATTACATTGGTACTTCCCAAGTCGGACCACAACAATCATTGAGAGAGGCATACAGGAGCAGCTGACGGTGGTGCCAAGCAGCGGTAAAGACTCTAGCCCTTGGGGCTAACGTGAGCTAGCATACTACTGTTGACAGCCACTTAAAATCTCGCTGAAGAATGTAAAACCCATGTTGACCGCATCTCCCCACTCATCCAGACTCATTTAACCTTCTGCTCTTGTTTTTCTCTGTCACTGCAATGCATAGTTGTTGCACCGAGCTGATCTCCATTGGGTTTATGTCTGCTTCCCCATGATATCATGCATGAGCCGAGTTTCCTCGTGCAGAGCCACTGAAGCCACATCCCTGCTGCTGCACAGAATGGTGTTTGCCGTTTAATTGTCGCATGAGTAAATTGCACCAAATGCGACACTGTACTTCCTTGTGTCGTCAGAAACAAACCTCCCAAGTGTGAAGCAGATCGGATGGACAATTATAGAGATATGATAATTATTACATTATTAGTGTTTATGGCAATGCTTTTATTTCAAGGTCCTTGTAATACACATGAGTTAATTGGTAAGAAGGCCCTCGTAACTCCATACAAGATGCTTATTAACCTTAATAAGACTATTTAAGTGTTAATAATGGCGTAATAAACACATTTATTGTCAGATTATAAGAATTTTATGAGCAGTTTGAGAAACTTGTCAACAGTTCATAGACTACTTAACCCTAGAACACTAATGTACAGTTTTGTAATGCCATCACTAACATCGGGTATATATTACCCAATATAATATACCCGATAAAACATACTTCCCATCAAAATATATTAAAGTACAACAATATGTGGCAATTTGAAGTACTTTTCTTTAATTTCCACTTATACAACATCTCATGAAACGAAAAAAAAAAAGGATCATGGGGGGACCCTTTTAAAAGGCTCTAAAATTAGTGAAAAATTAGGAAATCGCTAATGAACACTTCCTAAAAAGAAAATAATGGAGCTGGGAACTTGTTCTTTGGTCCACCCATTCCTGGGACATGTGAGCCTTGTCGGGGCAACTCAGGCAGCAGACAGCAGCGACACAATGAAAATCATGTGAACACAATCGCGTGGGTAAAAATCACCCGGCGTTAGTGTTCTGGGGTTAAGAAAGTTCCTAAAAGCCTAATGAGTTTCTAATATTAACCAATACCAACACATTTATTTGGTTGAACTAACTTTCCTATAATGTCTATGTTAAACCTTTTTGCTTGTTGCTTTATTAAGATTAACATCTACTTTATATATTAATGTGAATGTCTCATGTATCAAAGTTACAAACCATGAATAAAATATCAAGCTATTGGATCTATTCTGTTTTCTGACATTATAGTAGGGAAATACCATCGCAGAATACTCAAACTGGTGTTTCTGTTCTTTTTTCTTCCAGACCATCTCCGTCTCTGTATCAGTCCTTACACTGAGCTGCATTGCCCAAGACCGTTGGTATGCTATCTGCCACCCGCTGATGTTCAAGAGCACAGCCAAGAGGGCTCGCAAGAGTATTGTCGGCATCTGGGTTGTGTCGTGCATCATCATGATCCCTCAGGCTATTGTGATGGAGTGCAGCAGCCTGCTGCCAGAGCTAACAAACAAGACCAGCCTGTTCACAGTGTGTGATGAACACTGGGGAGGTTAGTTTTCCTATGAATCCCTCAAACACATGAAAACAGTGTGTGTGACATTGCTCACTTGCTGCCTGAAACAATCATTAAACTGACACCGAATGATGACCTAAAGGACACAGGGGGATAACTTTTAGGGGTATTTGCTGTTTCAAAGGGTTTACAACCCTCAAAGGAGCATTAGTCGTTCTGTGTTCCAGAATCAGTGCACGTACCTGATTCTATTTAGCTGGTGTTTGAATTAGAATTATGAAAGCGCAGCACTGTTCACAGGGTTGATAAGGCAAATTGCTTTTGCTTGAGTTCATTTAGGACAGTCAGGGTTAGCGTCTGATTAAAGTCCTTGAGGAAGGGGAGCTTTGCAAAGAGGAAAATATTTAATCCGCCTCACTTAAAAAGGTTACAGTAATTGAAGCAGTTATTAATTTGATACCTGTGAAACACTCATTGCTTACTCTACATGAAGGTGAAGGTCATGGAACAGATTACTTAAGTGCTTTGTACATAGGAACGGTACTGTTAAAATATCATATCATATCATATCATATCATATATAATAAAAACTTATTTTCCATAAATAGTCTATATATATATATATATATATATATATATATATATATATATATATATATATATATATATATATATAATATACACATATACACATACCACTGAACTAAGTACTTCATGGACTACATGCAAGTAGTCTAGGAAGTACTTAGTGCAGTGTCTTGAATCTTGGACAACTTATGGAAAATAAGTTTTTACTGCACATCATAGTTGACCGAAATATCCTCATTCTTGTGATCTGGTCAGGATTTTGACAAAGGATTACTCTAAAAGTACACAGTAAGAGTACTTCATATTATGCATGCAAGTACTCTATGAAGTACTTAGCTCAGCGGTATATGAATCTTGGACTATTTATGGAAAACAAGTTTTTTATTCCACATCAAAGTTGGGTGAAATATCCTTATTCTTTTCTCTGTTAAGGATTTTGACTCAGGATTACTCAAAGTACACAGTAAGAGTACTTCATATCCAAAACTACTTATGGAAAAAAAAAAATTCTCACGTCGTCCTTTACTTTGAAATCTGGAAGGATACCATCGTGATACCTTCAGCTCACTACCGGGAATAATTACTGTAAAAGTATTGTATGTTTCATGGGTCTGATTGAGAGACTGCAGTCTGCACCACAGTCACGACCACTACCAGCAGCTCTTCAGAGCGGTTTCATCACGAATACCGTAAATGTTAGTAGATTCTAGATCAAACTGTGCGGCTGATTTGACCAAGCAAACGCGAACCACGGCTGGCTTGACCGCAGTCTTCGCTTCAGCCTCCTCAGCCAGACCCTCAGGCCCCGTCCACAAGAAAACGCTGTTTTGTGTAAACGCACATGTTTTGCATTGTTTTGGCCGATCGTCCACACGGATCCTGTAAACGCAGCGCCTGTAAAAGCACTTTTTTCGAAACGGGTCTCAGGGTGTGTGAACCATAGACATAATCTATGGTGTGGACGGTGAATCTGCATACTTTTCGATACGGTGACATCATTGCCCAACCCCTCGACCTCTCGCCTTCGACCTCGGAACCCCGCGACGTCTCATTACAACAACAACAACAATGGCGGACTACATGCTTGTGTTTGTGCTGCAGAAGATTATGCTTGGCTTGTTGCTTGTGGTCTGTGTCTGTGTTGTAGTGCTGTAGCAAAGTGACGTGTTCGGACCAAGGGCAGCGTTGCGTTCTCAATTATTAGTTCCGCCACTCTTTATTTAGGCTACGTTATTTAATCAAAATAAACCGCAGTGAAGTTAGTTTTAAGTTGGATATTCGACAGACATTCGCTCCGGTTAAACCTCTTCTTCGCTCCGGGTACACTGCGATCCGAGCAAGCCGCTCCAACATTTCAAGTGCACCCGTATTGCAGACTTTACAGTAAACACACGGCGATAGAAGACGGCTACAGCGTGTACAGACTTCCTGTTTTCAAAATAAAAATGTGGGCTATTTAAAGCAGAGATATTGTGTTTAAAGCTATTGAAAGCTATTGAGCTAAAATGCTAATATTTACATATAAAAATTAATTAAAAATATTTAGAGATTTAAAATGCAAAAACAAGAGGTGTGTCTCATGCAGCCAGTGGAGTACTATGAACACACACTGATTTTGAGTCAATTGATCACATGACCTTGAAGCTATTGAGCCAAAATGCTAAAACGTGGACCTCTCGTTGACCTCAATACAATATCCCTTCCCTCTTTCTTAGGTTACTTGGATAGGATTGGTCTGAAAGATGCAAGGTTTTCTTGTTATCTCTCAATTCTCAAGGCAACCTCTTTGGTTAACCTTATCAATGTGTTATCAAGCCTCTCAGACAGTTCATATGTAACTGATGTATGGTTTCTATCACACACTGTATTGATTTGAAGTGTCCCTACTGTGTTAAGTTATCCCCCTCGTTAATCAACCAACGTGTACTCGACTCTGCTTCACACCGCTGAGCCAAAATAGCCCAAAATGTGCTGATAAAACATATGATTTATAGATTTCCAGAAATAAAGTTAGCCAGAGGCGTTTTTTACTCCCTTTATTCAGGTGAGACAGACAGATGAAACTCAAGAGATGGATGCATTTTTCAGCAGAACGTTATTTTTTTTCCCCAGGGAGATTGTTATGTTATGTGTTTGAAATTTCTCACCATCAAGTCGAAGCAGACTAGCAGATATCTGCGGTTAAAACCATGTCAGGTTTATAGAGATAAAGTGTCTGTTTGCAGTAATCTGTAGTTGGTTTTGCCCTTCATTTTTGTTCTGTCACCTGTCCACCAGTTGCCTCCAGTCACCCTTGTCCTGACTCAATCACCTGGATCAGTCCCAGTTTTTATAAAAGGCAGCTCACGGCCAGTGTTGGACGGATGACAGATGTTGCCTCAGCCACTCCTTGGAATCTGTCTGCCTGTCTTGATTATGCCTCTTATGTATAGCTGCAAACTGCCACGCTACCTGCTGCCAACTTTCCACTGTCTATATCATTAACACAATTTTCTTTGTCACTTCCTCAAAAGGCGCTGATTTGACGGCATGACTGTCACCAGCAAATCATTCAATGATTTTTGTAATAAGTAAATGCTTTTAACTCAGCCGAGCATGTCACAGTGTCCTTATCTGGGTCACGTTGCCTCCATAGCAGACCTGTGACAGCTGGAAAGAAATGTATTCCCTGTTATCTTTGGCCAGGGAACTGTCAGATGCATCAAATTCAAACTGTTGACAACGTTTCATTTCTGAGTGACTGTATGGGATTGGCAGACTGGTTGTGGGATAACGCATGGAGGCCGGAGTTATCGTCAACTGGTTAATGTTTTATTCAGTTTACAACCCACAAACGAACACTCCAGGCTGGGTTTTGAAAAAACGTTTCGGAAGAACACGAGGAAATCCGTCAGACAGCAGCAGAAAAAAAAGAGTGAGCCAGTGGTTATCGGGGCAGCCAGCAGCAAACTTTAGAGCAGATCTGCAGCTCAACTAAGCAAACTTTCAACTGTTTTTCTTCTTTGGCTTTTGGAGGCAGTTTGCATCCAAAATGTTGTGTTCCCACTTACTAAAGAAAAGTTCCTCCTCTCATCCCATTCTCTATTAGCCATCCTCCTCAGTGCTGGCTCTGAGAGGGCCCTCGCTTAACAGCCCCTGAACTTCCTCTCCAGTAATCCCCATGATATCCCAAAACTTTCTTGCAGCATCCGCAACTATTTATGTTCTTTCCGATTTCCTTTCCGCATCAGCGGCACAGTTAATCACCATGGCCAGAAATGCCAAGAACCTAATCTTGTCCTAACAAAAGCAACACCCATCACACTTCCTACATGACATATTCTCCCTCTCCCTTTCTTTCCTTTTTGTTTTCTTGTGACTTCAATCTCTTTCTTTCTTTTGGGTCTGCTTGCTATGCTTCACGCATCCCAGTCAATTTCATTCCAGCCAAGTCAATTTATCTTCTCTTTCACTCTCATTATCTGTTATCTACCCTTCTATCCCTGATTTCTCCCCCTCCTTGTTTGAAACTTGTCCAACTCAATCTTCCCCTCCGGCCACCTGACGCATAGCCCACCATAAACTTTTAACACCACCACTCGCTAATTGAGACAGATAGCTCCTTCAACAGGCAAGTAAGTTCATCATCAATCAAAACATTCAAATAACATTTATATCAAAAAGCAGTCAAGACAATTTTGACATGATATGGGTTGTTTAGAGCACTCAGTTTGTTGAAACGCTTCCCTTCTGTACTCAAAATGGCACAGTCTGAGTTCCCTTAGACCTTGTTCACACAGTGGCCATCTTCCCTCAACATTACGCTCCTGGTTGAAAACTTGAATGCTGGGATAATATAACACCGCTGACTTCCAGGTTGCAAGTCATATAAATGTAAATAGTCTGACAAATTGTCATTTTACAGGGAATGTGAAGCCCATTCAGCCATAAAACAACATATTTGATTACTCAGTAGCTTATGTTAGCATTCAACAACTTCCTCGCTAACATCACCATTTGATTATTGTATACAGTAACGTTAGGTAAAATGTCACTGAATTCTAATGTTAGCAGTTGGCTAATGGAAGCTAATCGGTTATCAAACCTGTGGTTTTACCTTGGGATATGGTCCAATGTCCCTCCGGATCAGAGTATCCATTGTCTTTACAGTTGCATTCAGGAAGCCGTGAAATGATAATGATTTGTCAGATCATCTACGTTTATATGACTTGCAGCCTAGAACACAGCAGTGCGACATTTGAGCTTCTCACCCTGACTGTGATGTCAGAGGAAAATGGCTGCTGTGTTCAGTTTCTGTTTGGGAGAAAGTGGAAATCATTCTACAATTTACTAGACAATGCAGGCTACAGATTCAACCCACACAGTGTCTGGGAGAAAATGAAAGAACATAAACAGTGCACAGAAAAAAAAAACATTCTGACTCTTAATGCATCAAGGCAGAACAGTTGAACAAAACAAGCATAAAGAACTCTATTCAGAAATCCCCTATTCATAAAAGTGAAGCAACTTAAAAAGACAATACTGACACCATCCTAATCAGACAGGCACCAGAAACCTCAAACTTCAATCTGCTCTCCCTTCTCTTCACCACCTGCCTCACTATTGTCACTTCCACTTGCCCTTGAGCTGGAGTCACAATGATCCAAAAATCAGGCTTTCACAAAAACAGCTCCATAGCATCCACAGACTATCAGAAGCAATCACGGATGATTCATGGTCAAGTTTTTCACTTCCCTCTCCACCTCTTTAATTACTGAATCTGGTGATCCACAGGGTGCAGTCCTCGCTCCACTCCTGTTTCTTTTCTACACCTGAACATGTCTCACAATTTCCCAGTTGCCCTTGTTACTGGACTCACTCCAAATCATTTCCACTTGCAGCAATGGCAAAAAAAACTCCCAGTATGCATCACTGCAATAGAAACCTGCTCAAACAGGAGAATTGGACTCAACCCCATCAAATTCAGCTCATGCTATCCACCAGAAACCCCTGACCCCTCAGATTTATTATCCACCTCACCCTCCACAACAGTGCAGAGGCAGAGTTCTTGTGAGTCACATTTCAAAGAATAATGTGTGGGTCACCCATATAAACAACATGGAAGAAGGAGGCACCCCACACTTCACAGTTCAAAGCACTCAGACGCACACCAGACATGTATGAGATCTGCCTTTGAAGCAGCCTGAACCACAGCCTCACAACACCAACAACAGACCACATATCATCCCAAACCAGACAATCAAATGCAATACAGACTCCCACCGGTACATAACATTACGATTTCTATCTTTTGACTTGACTTGACCTCTCCCTCAACATTCACACGTGTCACACATGCATTTATTTTTTTGTTCCTTTCCATTGAAAAACATCCTTTTGGTCTTTAAAGCCTTCCTCCCATGTTGCCTCCCAAGACATCTATGAATCAATTTATGGTTTTCTCAGCACATTTTCTATGACATTTTGGCTAGACTGTGAATTTAAAAAAATAACTTCAGCAATAATCATACATAACTTTGCAGATATAATATATTCTGCTGAATAACACATTCACCCCCAACCATCATTGAGGACACTTATTGATTGACTTTGTGACATTGCATTTATTTTTCAGAATCTTAAAATATCATTTTAGAAAAACATTTTAGATTAACTGTCTGGCTCACTTAAAATGCAGCTTTTTTTCCTGGATCGAACTGAACTGAATACCCATCAAGCAGTCACATAAAAAAGCTGGAAATAACCTCATATATCACTTTACCTAGCAATACCTAGAAAACAGCTGCACACAGTCAGTGCAAATGTCTCTGCAACATTACAAATGACCTGAAACAACTACTTGAAACTACATATTTGATAACCCATTTCTAAGGTTAGCATTCAACCACTTCCTAGCTAAAGTTACTGTTTGATTACATCCATGTATTCCTTTCAGACTGTTATGTTAAGTAGGAAGAGGTTGAATGCTAATGTTCGCTGCTGGCTAACAGAAGTTAATGGGTCATCAAATATGCTGTTTTACCTTGAAACATTTTTTACTATCCATTTTCTTTTCAGTCACTGATCGATCTGGAAAGCGGTGAAATGATAATGACTCGCCAGGTTCCCTATGTTTGCACGGCTTGCGATCTGGAACACAGCAGCACAACAGTTGAGAAGGATACTGTCTCTGTGTGAATATGGACAATGATGCTCCTGATCATCAGCCAGTGAGGATTGTTATGCAAAAGACTGAGGGATTATCGAATCCGAGGCATCAGCTTGAAAACATTTCGGCCAACTCAGAAAGTTTCAACGTTAGCATAGCTTCCACTGGAAAAATCTGTTAGGGACTGTTATTCCTGCCGACAACAGTCATCTGAGAGAAATGAGCCTGCTTTTGTTTACTTCTGTATGAGTCCATCAAACAGTTTTCAGTCAAATTATGACGATGTTTTTATTCTTTCAACAGCTGAGATCTACCCAAAGGTGTATCACACCTGCTTCTTCATTGTCACATACTTTGCACCTTTATGTCTGATGGTCCTGGCGTATATCCAGATATGCCACAAGCTGTGGTTTCAACAGGTGTGTATTCGAGTCAAACGTCAGCTCTTACAGGCCCATTTTTAATCAATGATCTGATTTTCCTCTGGCGAGTTTCAGCACATGATATATGCACACATTTCATCAACAGATTCCTGGAAACACATCAGTCATGCAGAGGAAGTGGAGGTCCATGCAGTGCTCAGCTCAGACTCAGGGGCTGGGAGAGGCCGTGAGGGTGAGGACCAGCACGGTCTGCGCTGAGATCAAACAGATGCGAGCTCGGCGCAAGACGGCCCGCATGCTGATGGTGGTCCTCTTTGTTTTCGCCCTGTGCTACCTGCCCATCAGCGTGCTCAATGTCATGAAAAGGTAATTAATCGAGCGCTGCTGCTTCAGGGATGGGATGAGATCAAACAATAGACGCTATGATAAATGATGATGCTATGATTTTGATTTCCTGCAGGGTCTTTGGGACGTTCAAGAACACAAATGACAGAGAGACAGTGTACGCATGGTTCACGTTCTCACATTGGCTCATATATGCCAACAGTGCAGCAAACCCAATCATCTACAACTTCCTCAGTGGTAAGTTTTTAACCTGCCTCACCACTTAGACCACTTATGTGGGCTCCTTACTGCCCTCTAATGGACAGGTTTAGGAACAACAACACAACTCACTGATTTCATTTCCTCATCTGATTATTTATTGCATACAGGGCAGGAATTTCACGAGGGCCACAAGGGCCATGGCCCTCGTGCCCCCACAATTTGGCCTTGTGCCCCTAAAAAACATATCTGCTCTGAGGCCACGGTGGCCTTGATGCCCCGCCCGCACTGCCCCAGTTGGTTTTGTGGTTTTCTAGTCTGCCTCTTTCCTGTCAACACAGTTTTGACACCTGCATCTTTTGAGAAAAAAGTGTCTTTTGATGACAATCATCATCAGTGGTGGGTTTGATTCGAGCCTGGCATGAACCGCTCGGACGGGCTATACTATACAATAAGGATAAGCTGGCCTTGAGTATCGAGGGCGTGTCGATCGGACGGTCGGTTAACTACACAGGTCCTTCACTCAACTTAATACAGAGAAATGTCCCACAAAGCAACGTTACAGGACCAAACAATAGTAACGTAGTAACTGTAACTGTCTTTGGCAACTTATATGAGGAAAAAGATATCACAGATATACGTGGAGAAGCGTCTGTCCTCCTGTCTGTCCTCCTGTCTGTCCTCCCACCTGTCTCACCGACACATTTCTGCCCGAAAAACAGCGTCTGTCACCGGCAAAGAACTTTAACTCACCGAGTGTTTGTGATGAAAATAAATTACCGTGACCGTCAGACCTCCACGTGTACCGTCATGTCTCTTTAGGAGCCGCAGCGCCGGATTTCTGTGTGAATTCACGGCGGTTCTTCTTCTTCTTCTTCTTTAAGGCGGAGCTCATTCATTTTGTATTCTTTTTAGATATGTTCAATGGTTTCTTATCTTCAGACATAAAAAAGTATAGGAGATGTTTCTTTACCTGCTTGACAGTTTCGACTGAGACTCTAATCTTCCTCAGAAGCGTCATCAGTCCTTAAATTAAATTCATTATGGACGTGGACTTAGAATCATTGTTTTATTTTATGGCCTTGGTGCCGTGGCTTTTGGCCTTTGTGCCCTCAAAAAATGACAACACAAAAGGCCAAGTGGCCTTGCCCCTAAAATGACGAAATTTCAGGCCTGATTGCATATATAACAAATATTAATGTAGGAAAAAGTTGAGTTAAAGGTGTTTATCACAGTTGTGAGGCACCATGTGCTGAAAAAGCAATGAAAAATGTAAATGAACAAAGAATCCAGACTCAGTCAGATCTTCTGAACATGAATTTCTTATTAAAAGCTTCAGTCACAATGCAGCTGCTTTGGATTCAAGGCCTACATAAAGCTCCAACCGAAGGGTTTCTGAGTGGATCACACGTTTCTATTCTCCTCTAGGTAAATTCCGCGAGGAGTTCAAAGCAGCCTTTTCTTGCCACTGTTACGGCCAGGAACAAAACCAGACGACGAGGACGAGGACCAGAGCGAGCACGGACAGCCGGAAGTCCCTGTCAACTCAAGTACACACCCTGGACAATGTGTCACGCATTTCAGATCAGGTAGTGTAGATGTGGACGTTCCTCTGACAGGTCCGTGCTTCAAAGGACATGCTCATCGTCAAGGTAGATGTTCCGATATTTATATATATATAAAAAAACAAAAACAGACATTTGAATTATTGTTTAATGTTTTCATTGTTTTCACAAGGGCACTTTATAGAAACGAGAGCTTTAGAAATGTTTTTTTTTTTCTGATCAACCGATGAACATGACAACCACGAACAGTTTATCATCAAAAGACACCATTTGAATGTTTGGTATTGACTCGCCACATGTATTTTATGATATATGGGTTTTAATTGTATATATGGTTTTAATTGCACATATGTATTGTATTTTAAATGCACTGTTTTAACTGTATAACTTTATTTTTGCTTGAGAAGAAAGTATTACAGATTTTGAGTATTTATGACACTGTTTATTAATTAATTTATCTATCTATTTATTTATGTATTTATGTATTTATTTATTTACTGGACTGTTTCAATAGAGGAGCAGCCATGGAGAATATAGGGAAGAAAGTCTTATAACTGCAGAAACACATGAATATTCAACATGGTTCCTGTATGAATGTGTTCCCACTTGAGCTCATTGTGAGTTCTCTTGCTCTCACTAAACACTCATATTGAATTGCTGATGTGCTGAGCATCAGCAACGTGGACTCACGTTCTATACTGTAACTGCACACTTGCGAAAATGATTCTTTTTTAAAACCATGAGTCATAAAATCTATACGTTTTGCTTACAAGAATGAACTGAACTTTTCAGCACTGTGTCGGAGCGACATTGAGTCATTCAGAGGCAGCGGATTTTCAAAGGTGCCCATTTTGAAATGCACCGATATGCTCCTGTCAGTCACCTTTACTGACAGCTCCAGGAGCCCAGTGGACACGGTCCTGTCGGGAAAACAGTAAATGTCATGAAAACTAAAAAAAAAAAACAGTAGGATATTTTTCTAACAACACTAAAGTGAACTTTTAAATGAGCAAACATGTCCTGAAATGTGCTTCAGAGACGTGTTCATCTGTTGTCAGCCGTTAAGGTTGACAACACCATTGTCTAATTAGGCCCTCTTCAGTTATTCTTATTTGCAATGACACCCTGTATTGTAGCTTGGTGGAGGCTCCATATATTTGTATTCAGTGAAACATTGGACCGATCTGAATAAATCCATACCGGGTCAGACAACATAAAGAAACTTTTTAGCATAAATTATAAAGTGTGCTCACCAGACTGCCACAGGAAGTAAGGAAGTCCAATGTGTGAAAAGAATGTGTGAAAACGTCTCCTTTTTTAAAAAATAATGTCAAATATTTTGGTTAAAATAAATATAAATCATGGGGCGCCAGTTGGTAGAGCGGGCGTCCCATGTACAGAGGCTTTGTCCTCACTGCAGCGGACCCGGGTTCGAGTCCCGGTCTGGGGACCGTTTGCTGCGTGTCACTCCCCCTCTCTCTCATCCTGTTTACTGTCGTATCTTGAGCCTGTTCTGTCAATAAAGCGGAAAAAATAAATATAAATCATGAAAGCCGTGAGTTCGAAAATCAGGAAATAACACAACATGTTATAAAACAAAAAAAATCCACAGAATTCTGAAAACATGACACAAATGCATGTGTTATAAACTCGTGTCAAATCAAATCAGCAACTTTCGCATTGTTTAATATACTTTTACGATCGACAGCTGTATACTGTTTACAGCATTCACTCCATGTCAGGTTGAGTGCATGCTGTCATTAAAGTCACTGGGGGTAAATGCCAAATACAAAGATATTCTAAAATTCATGGACAATTTCCAAAGATTCAACTTTTGGCTCATATTGTTAGCATATATATTTATTCGAAACAAATGCAAAATAGGAGTACTTTCACAAGCGGCCCCAGACTTGACAAATCATGTCACTTAATGAACATAATTTTATTGAGGTCGGGAAATAATCAACATAATTGTCGCACATAATTGACGGTAAACCAATTATTCCAGGATTCATTCATTTAGGAAGGCTTATAAAGGTGTAAACAAGCTGTTAATCACACACATAGACAGACGTGGCGCTCCTCCATGTTGCCTGAGGTTAAACTCTCAGGTGTGAATAACAATTTACAGCAAACCTACTTCACCTACGGTACCAGGGTAAGACAAGTTTTACCGCATGTGAGCTGCTGCCAGCGAACCCCGGTGAGGAAAATGACTTATGCATTATACATCATGCAGGTGTGTTCAGTAAAATACATTCACACTCTGCGCACAGTGAGGCGGACATAAGCACTGCTCTTTCACTTTCCCCTTCAAAGTGGATGCTGCTGGTGAGTGAACGGCTTTCCGGTCTCAAGGCTGCTTCTCTTTTCAACCCACGATGACTTTAGGAAGGACAGTTTCTCCTGCGCTCAGCTGCCAGAAGGAAACTCAATAGCTCCCCTCGAGAGGGCAAAAGCACAACATCGCCGTGAAGAGGGATACTTTACCTATTTCTATACATATATTATTCTCATCAGTATTTACAACCAGCACACATTTCCTAAAACGTATATACACTCAGTAAGCTTTCATGTGAGTGCAATCTTTGTGCCAACACAAAGTTGGCAAAAGGTTTAGGGCAGGAACATGAGGAGAACCTGCACACTGTGATTAATTAGTCGTTGTGATTCTGTGCAGCGCGTGGTGTGTGCGCCAGCAACAAATCAGAGGCCAAAACAGTGAGAGAAAGAATATCGAAGCGGCTCCTGCACGCCATGCAAATGAAGGTAACAAAAACAAGCTTTCTGCCAGGAGTACACAGCAAGTCAGTCTGGCAATCAACCACTTTGAATCTATTGGCATGGGAAATGTCGCTCAGCATAATCAAGATTTGAAATCTTGTAACCGACGAACATGCAGCATGTCAAACAGTCGCAGGTGCACAGACATCGTTGTATTCAGCAGTATAGATAAGGCCTCCGTGAAAGCACTCTGACATTATATAAAGGAACGTAAACACTGTGGAAATCAAGCTAATCAGTTAAATCTGTCAGACTGGAAAAGCAATCAGGAGGAGGCAGAATAGTAATGTGAAAGTGTTGCACAAGCAAGAAAAAAAACCCTGTCGCGTCAGAAAAACGAGGACAGGAAAATATACCGCCCAACAAATGTCAGCTCTTTTCAGCGACTTTAACGTCACCGCTTGTCAACTCAGCAGGTGCCGATGAGTGTGAATGTAATTTGTCCAAAGTCTAAATGTTTTATTCATGTACGAGGCTAGATTTGTAACTGAATAAATCGTCTGAATAAAATGTCTGGCAGTTACACGTTCACATTTGTACAGTTCATAGGCTGCGCACCGCATTCAAATGTCTTTTACTTACGTGTCACGTCACGTTCACTTCACGTTTTATAACCTGACTTTCGCACAGGGAGTCGGTGGAGTTGGGCGAGAAGCCTGCCGAGCCAGTGGCCACAGCTTGAGACAAGAGTTTCAACATTAGTAAGCGTGACACGACTAAAAAAAAACAAATCTAAATTTTTTATGGGAAGTCAGGGTATCTCCAGCCATGATTGTGGCGACCGAAGCAGGTATTCTAAACCAAATCTCAAACTTTTCCTAACCCTAACCAAGTGTTTTTTTTATGCCTGAACCTAACCAGAGCATAAAGAAATGTACAGTTTCTACATATCCTTGGTTTGCATAAATGTACAATGCCAACATTTATTAGGTCGGTTTTGATATTCACACCAATCGACATTTTCTAAACTTTAGACTACGCATCAGCATCATTCAGGGCACAGCTGTGGTTCCCATGTGACTTCTGGTCCGGATTGCTTTGATTCCGGGCTTGGAAGTAATCAAAGATATCGCTTATTTGATGGCGTTTCTTTTCTCAAGCTGCGATGACGACATTGTGAAGAAACTGCATTCTGTTTGTGTATATTGACTTTACATGTTTCCTTGCACCTCATACCTTCACTCGTTTCACTTATTTCAGCGTGTATATGACTTCATTGTGGAGCAATTTGTGTTGGTTTGAAATTCTGTTTCATGAATAAATTAACTCGGGCTACATCGCTGTGAGAGTTAATCGGTGCTGACTGATGCTAATGACCGTGATTTAATATGTTTTTTTGGTTTTTTTTCAGAGGCATTCCAGTTATTCATTTTTATTAATTGGCGTTGAATTAATTGGATTTCTCTTTAGAATTTTAATTAAACCACTAAGATTTAATCAAGGACACTTTTTAAAGTTTCCAGTTTTTTTTTACTCAGATGGACCAGAAGTTGTTAAGATTCCCCACGTACACACGATCGCATGAAATCTCGAATACCAGTCCAAACAACCAAAATGTTTCAAGCGCTTTGAAACATGATACCACGACTACTGTGATGTAATGCTTTTATTTCGTCTATTCTGCACAAATGTCTTTTGGTTTTTTTTACAGTGGAAACCCACAAGTTTCCCCAATAACAAGGCAGCAGTTTCTTTTGTTTTTTTATATCATGCAGTTCAATTTGATTTTGTGTTAAAAAAAAAACGATTTCTGTTCATTTACCCTTTGACGGCGTTCTGTGGTGATTTTGCCTTTCTGTAACTGGAACCTTCTGTTTCGGTTCGGCTTTTCAAAGTCAGTGAATGTGTCCAAATGACTTGCTGAAAGCTCATTTGAGTCGGTGTATTTCTGGCTAGGCCTCCTAATTAGTGACACTACGACATGACATGGCTTTTGGTTTTTTTTACAGAGAAGTGCAGTCAATTAAGGAGCTAATTACAAATCCCACACGGAAATGTGAAGACTGATTTCTGACGTCCTTTGTGTGTGATCATCAACGTCAGCTTGAACACACAGTTCAGTTGTTTCCACTAAATTTAAAAGAAACCATTTAATTTCCTTTTTTTTTTCCCTTGAAATCAAATAGAATTGAAACATGACAAGAGTCAGGATATTGTTTCTGTGATGTCAGACTCCTTTGTTTAATTATTCATGAACTCATTTATTTTAGAAGCTGTTTTTTTTTTAATGTGATTCAGTTTGATTGCTTGTCTTGATGTTTCTGTTCCAGTGAGCGTTCGACGTGTATTGGTTGGAAGTCAGTTTGTTGTATTTCTGCACATCTTTTATTAATAAAGTAACTGCTTATATTGATTATCGTCTGCTGTCTCTCATCTAGACAAAAAAAACAACCACATAACTATGAATTTTTGTAACAGGCCATCATAATGGCATGGGCCAGAGTTTAGAGAACAAGTCTTACTCCGGCTACAATAACTGAGAAAATATGATTCGGTCTCCTTGCGCAAGACTTGTGTTTCTGGTTATAAAAGGAATCTTGCTATTGAACAAAAAGGTCTTTGTCCTCAGGAATCTGACTGGGATGTTGTCAGACACTTATTATAATAATAACCCTCAGCCCGCCAGAGGCAAGAAGCACTTTTAGTGGACATAACTCTGACAGTCGGAGTCGCCCTAAAAGATAACACTGCAGCTAATACACAGCTGCCATTGAGTCAATTACACACCAAAAAATATCAACATAGCACCCACGTTTAAAAATACTTATTTCCCTTTAATAAGAGCCATCGGAGTGAAACGGAACGGCAAAGTTGCGGCCGTAAACCCAAAACAATAAGCTGAAAAATGATAAAATTCTCAGTAGAGCGAAGAGGAGCCGCACAGCTGGGTGATAACTACATGCTGGGTCATCTACGAGTGGCCCCTTTTACAAATAGTAGTCATATTTGTCCATTGTTTCTGTAAAGATACTGATTACGGCTACTTTAAATCATTGATACGAAAAAGAAAATACTACTGACACAAATCTCTTTCTCTGATCTTAAATCAGCAGCTCAGGGGGTCACGAACCGGCTGTTTGTGATCTCCATTACACAAATCACCAACAATGAAATCTGATATATAGCAGCAAATTCCTCCCAGAGTCCTGCCAAAAGATACCCTTGAAGATAAGAAAAATGAGGCCCTCAGATGCGGCAGAGCCACACCTACACCGAGATAAAACGATTAGTTGCTGTTATTCTCCGAAGCCCTGTTTTGTTCTTGAGTTGCACACGTCACACAACTTCCAGTAAATGTGTGACATCCTGTTGGCTGTGGGTGGTGTGTCCCTGCTTAAGCGCTGACACCGACCAGAGGGGACGGATCAGCTGCAGGAGAGCCTCAGTCATCCACTCACAGCTCCACGGCAGCGATCATGCAACTGGTGCGCCTGGATGCCGCGGTCCTGCTCGGTGAGTCATCCGTCTCTGCAAAACATCTTATACTGTTGGCAGGCAAACTTCAAGTTGCTGCGTGGTTCTCAGAAGAAACTTGTGCTTTGAGCTAGAGCTGCATGTCTTCTGGTTTAAATTGTGAGAGCAGTCAGGTGAAGTGTGGCTATCGGTGAAGTTCACTCACACCCTTATCTCAGTTTCCATCAAAGCTCGAGACAAATGCTTGAAAACGCTTCGATGCTGTGCAAGAGCTTTCAAGATGAATGAATGATCGGCGTGTGCTTGTGTTCCAGGAGTTGTTATTCCTCAGGTAATCAGCATCAGCATGTTGCCTCCACCCTCTGACTGCCTGGCTCGTGTTGATATCTGCATGTCGGATTTGTGCACGAGTGAGCGGGCATTTAACGACGGCGTCTGCGGAGGTAAAAATCACACCTTGTAATCCCCTGTAATTCACCGTTTTTTTTTGTTTTTTTGCCGTGAGTGATTGGAACACTCTGCTGTCATTATGTTAAAAGTTGTGATTGCATTTCCCCCGGGGGGGGCTCAGGACATGAAGCTATGTAATCAAATTGCACCTGTTACGGTTCGGCTGAAATGTAATAACTGAGGCGATAGCCCCGAGCAAAGTTTGTGGAACGAAATGAACAGATAATACGTTTGACATTAGAATCCTGTATTTTGATAAATTCGCGGCGTCGCTGCAGAGCGGCGGGGGAAGCGTGTGCAGCACCTGCTGCCCGGACAAACTCGCTTACGGTAAATCCTGTTTTTCCTGCCTTTCCGTCTCCTGTTATCCAAGACGAAGGGTGCCGGGTAAAAGGCTCGGAGGCCTGTAACGTGACCGTCCAAACGGCGCTGGACCTGTTCCCCTCTCTGCGAGGCTGTGTGTGTACCTGGGAGGGGGAGGGGCTCTGTGACTCCATTCGAACGCTGGCTGAACAATGCCGCCGAAAGCCAGGTGCAGTATTCTCAGCAGTCTCTCAGATAAGCATTTACACGTGAAATTGCATTTTCTGTTTACCAAAGGCGATCCGGCGTGCCGTGTGAGCGAGCGCCATTGTGCCACAGAATGAGCGGCGTGAGCGGCGGGGTGGCTTTAATGAGCGTTTGTTGGAGAATCATGTTTCTGTGTGTACTTTTGCAGCAGCTCAGCAGAGGAGGGGCACAGTGATGGACTGGCGGTCAAGCGGTTTAATAGGCTATGGTAATTATGTAGTATGGTACAAAAAACATGGTTTTAAAGTGGTGTCTCTGCCATTTCGAAACTCACTCAAAAAACACTTCTTCTCTCAGTGTACGACGGCGAGGGGTCCTGCTCGGACCGGATCGCAGTCTGTCTCGGCGATGCGGCCTGCAACAGGTACCTGGCGCTCGTTCTCGGGGCCTGTGACGCGGCCAAGTGCGACCGCGACAGCTGCCAGCGGCTCGCCCGGCAGTTCTACAGCGGCATGCCGCACAACGTCGCCGAGATGCTGGTCGTGTGTGAGTGCGAGGCTTCGGACGAGGACTGCGTGCGAATGAAAACCGCCCTGCACGCCGGCACGTGTGGAGACGAGCCCCGGATCTGTCAAGAAACGGTCAACCACTGTGTCAAGGACGGCGACTGCAGGTACGACGCTGTTCCGTCTCTCTCTGCAGTCCGACACAACCGTGGCGCTACGGAAGAAACAGCACGGTCGCCAGGATAAAATATTGGAAGGCAATGTAAAACCACTGATGCGTTTCACAGGCCTTCCCACCATGTTGACATCCCTATATGCTGTATCATGTTCTGTCACACTGGGAGGTCGTGGGGATGTTCGCGGCGTTACAAGCCAGTGATCGCATCTCAAGACCGCATTTCAACACTGGAAGCGTGAAACCACTAGATATTTTTAATCAGAACCCGTCACCGGCCATGTCTGTGGCGACCGAAACAGGTATTTTCACGGGTGTTTTCCTCACCCTGACCAACTGTTTTCTGTTCCTAAACCTAACCAGAGCAGAAGCACAGCTTTGTCACAACATTAAAAGAATCAAAAGTTCGACACAAAGAAAGTCTCAGCATATCTGTGGTTTGCAGAAACGTGCATTTGGTGATGTGAATTCTCACCCAGAGTTTTTATCTTGTAAACAAATTGCATTTGTGTGAGAGAGTCGGGGCTAAGGGAACCGGTATCAGAGACATATGATGATTTTTTTTTGGACGTATTATAGATCTTGAATAGCCACAGGCAATTGAATTAAAACACTAGTAAGAGCCAGAAACAATGCTAATGAAACAGGTATTGTTCACCATCCTGGTTTAGCATGTTAACAGACTAACATTTGCTAATCAGTGCCAAACTATTTGCTTTTCATTCCCCATTTCACACACCGATAGCAGCGAGCTTCCAAGCAAGGTGCAAGAGCACATGTATGTTGCCAAGGTCCAATGTTCAAAAGGTCCTACTGTATGTTTTTCAAGCATCCTATCTTGCCACGTTCAATATTCAGCTAGTATTCATATTGTGTTTGGGCCGAATCACCATCACCAGGGAAGCGAGGAAACGTTATTATGTTCCCATTATGTCGTTTAAGTGTTGGGAACAAAAGACCTTGACCCTGGAAGATAGAATGACCCTCAAGGTGGAGTCCTGGGCGTGACTTCTAAAGTCCAATTACTTTTAAATGGGTTGTCACAATGGACACAAGTTAAGTTCAATGCCAGACTTAATGTGGAATTATCATTTAAAGCAAAGGTCAATCTCTGGATGATGAATGTGCTGTGTGTATTCTTCCGACACTCCCACAAAGTTAAGCAGCTAAAACATGTTTTCTCTCATTTTATCAGAAACCTGTTGAAATCTATGGTAACCAAGTGCTGGAGCTCTGAGGACGCATGTGCCGACAGTGACCTCCAAAAAGATGAATGTTTTACTCAGATGGACCCAGCTCTCATCCTTGGTGCAGATTCTGAATGTAAGGCGGCCTTCTTGGCCACTCTGGGCACAACACTTCATCATCCTTGTATGTGCAACGGAGTGCACAATGATGATCTCCTGACGTGCAACATGATTCGTGATGTTCTTCATAACAGATCGCATTTCTGTGAGTAGGATGCAATTCATGAAGCGAGCTGTTTAATAATTGAATGTGTTCATTGGAAACGTTTCAAAGCATGTTTTATGTGTATTTCAGTTACATCTTGGGAAAGCAGCAGTGGTCCTTCTAAACCTCCAGAAATCAATGAATCTGAGCAAGGTCACACATCATGGGCACACGGTAAAATTTCCAATGTCTGAAGTCATTTCCTGTCTTTTGACAACACATTTTTGGCTTTTTCCTGTCATTTAACGCTGTCCACATTAAATAGGTCATATTATGCTAATGTTCAGGTTCATACTTTTATTTTGGGGTCCTAGTAGAATAGGTTTAATTTTCGAAAAACACATTGTTTCTCACATGGTGCATTGCTGCAGCATCCCTTTACACACTGTGTCTTGAACGCTCTGTTTTAGCTACAGAGTGAGACATCTCACCTCTGTTCAATCTTTTAGTGAGAGTTGCACATGTGCATTACTTCAGGATGTAGCCAATCAGAGGAGGGCAGGTGATGCCAAGCAAGGTAGTGTGATCTAAAATAACGCCGCTACAGCAGGAATGTATGTCTGCTGACCGACTGGAGTGTATATATTTTATAATAAATATATTTAACCAGTATTTATATAACACCTGTTACGTAGTGATGCACAGAAGTTGTGGAAGTAAAGGTTAACATCCATCCCTAAGTTTACTTAAAATGACACATAAAAAACATATATGACTTCACATACACAGCATCACAGTAAGTTAACTTACTTTAACCCAAAAAAGCCTTTATAGTTGAATATTTCTGGCAGTTGATATGAAACATTGAAAAATCGTCATGTTTCATCAGCCAGCGCAATAGAAGAAATACCTTGGCACTAATCAATAGTCTCCCTTTCAACCTACAGATGAATAGATTATAAGATGACCACACAAGTGAGTGTTCTGTGAAACGCCGATGTTGAGACAGTGTTTTTAGCTGGCTGAAAAGAAGAAAGAAGAAGAAAAGGACTTTGGTGTTCAGACTAATTATCACCCAGTTTACAACAAAAAACTCAGTGCTGAAGAGGGTGGTGCTCATGAGACGGCGCGTGCCTTGCCGCCGTCCTTTCATTGGCATCCAGAACTCTCAAAATGCAGAAGGTGTAAAAAAGAAGTGTGGCATGACACAGAGAAAGTTCTTAAAAGTGGTGTTCAATTTATACTCCACCCCATGAGATCCCATCAGCCCCTTAGGGTGAAGTGGGGACTGAATGACTGACTGTCTCAGCTCAGTGACTGGCTGAGGACCTGTCCAGGGTGTACACCACTTATACACCATGTCACCCAGTGATTGAGTGCAGCCCCACAGTGACCCTTGAGGGCGAGCTGGGTGCACCTAATGAATGGATGGATGGATCAGATACAGTTTCTAACAAGCCGACTGTTTTTATCTTCTCAGATTATCTACTATACGCCTTTGCGACGGTGTTACTTGTCGTAGTTGTCGTATTGATGCCTCTGGCTGTTGTCAGCAAAATATGGTGAGTGCATCAACGTTAGGTAGATGCCAAACATGTCAAGTCTCTTCTATTAGAGAATGCAAATGTAATCCATTTCTTTTTTTCTTGCAGGATATTGAGAAGGAGAGACAAAACAAAATACCACCATCCACAGAAAAGCAATTGCGTCGTTCTGCTCTGATGTTTTCTCGTCTGTTAAATGTTTATCATCGAAACGAATTCATCAACCATCTGGTCCTATTATTCTCATTACAAGATTTTAGATGATTACATTTATGACATGCCTTTGAGTTGTGTTTATGCAAAGAAATATATATATATTTTATTTATTCCACAGTGTGTTTGTATTGTACTCCAATCCTTTGTAACAGACGACAATGTTATTATCATAGAAATCTGTCTGAAGGGCTTTATGTGAGAGAATCGATTTAAGATGGTTGTTTCTGCGGTTATGAATGTCACATGTGTGACGCAGGCCTTCTGTTTTGACAAGATCGAACATATATAGAGGTCTTTTAAGAGACTTTTTAATCATAAAAGAAACCTTTCTCTCGGCAGCCTCCTCGGGAGGTCTTTTCATCTGTTTCGCACCGCGCTCCAGCGATCAGTCATTATAAGGAAAATCTGATCTGACTGGCACATTTGACATTGTCTGACGTCTTTGATAATAAATCGGTTTAAAAACCTTGTGCAATTCTTTTTAAGAATGCTCTATAGTTTGAGGTTGACATGCTATATGATTTTTTTTTTTTTTTTCCTGCAGACAAAATGCAGCTGTTGAACAAAAGCCTTCGGTTTATCATTTCAACTGTCTTAAAAAATAAAATAAAAAAAATCTCAAATCAAATCAAATCTTTTGTCCCTCAATAAAGAAAAACACTTAAAGCTTCTGTTTTGTTTTCTTTGCACTTCGAAGCAGTCTCTGGAAATGTTTTGATTGGGCAAATTGTGCAAAAACACTGAGCTGGGAGCAGGAACAATAGAACCATAAATCACTGACGCAGTCCTTTTTCCTTATTTGCTTAAAAATTACAGTGGTTGAAAATGAAATTCTTACATCCCAGGCTCCCTCTAACAGTCCTCGTACACATATTTATAATGTGGAGGTGGCAGGAGGAGTTGTCTAGTAATGGGAAGGTCGCTGCTTCAGAATCCCCGGCAGCCCCAGCTGCATGTCGAAGAGCCCTCAATACTGAACCCCAAATTGGCACCTTGCAGCCTCTGTGATCAGTGTGTGTGAATTTGTGTGTGAATGTGACAAGTGCTGTAAAGCGCTTCGAGCGGTCAGTAGACTGGATAATGCTGCAGAAATACAACTCCATTTACCTTTTAAAAAGATATATTTAGAAATCATGTGATTTGAACAAAATAGCTCAGCAGCTAAAATATAAGAATGTCAAATCAGTGGACTACAGTTCAAGTCCCACCACAGGGTATTTTTATGGATGGAGACATTTCTGGCTGTTTTTGTGGTGACCAAAACCGGCTATTTTCCACGGGAATGGGGACCATCTCCATCTGTGATTGTGGCAACCAAAACAGGGATTTAAAGCCAAACCATGATGCCTTCCAAACCCTCACCAAGGGGGGGTTGGTGCCTGGACCCAAGCAGTACTTGGCGATTGGGTTGATGTCCTGAGGTCTCGTTAAAAACATCCAGTTGTTTTACACTTTAAAATGTTAAAATGCAGGACTGTGGTCACCCTTCTCGCCTGTTTCTCCACCTCCAGACATGAAAAGTCAGGTCACGTAATCTGAACATTTTTGTAGAAATGTCAATATGGTACGAAGCCTGTGACACACTTTATATCCTGGGGACTGTGTTAGATCTGCAAATGACTCAAGGCTTCAGAAGAAAACGCAGGAACTAGTTGGACACAGTCCAAAAAAGTCCAACTCAAGTGTGGCAGGAGAGGGGAATCTCGATCGCTGCCTGATTTATTTGTTTTACCAGACTTCAGTTCTGAGTTGAGGATTCAATAAGATACCACCATGAGAAGCGATCGGGGAGGGTTAATGCTGTGGCACGAATAACATGGGGTTCATCCTCATTCTGCTGTAGAGTGATTTACGCTCCGTTAGTTTCCTGGGATTATCAGGCAGGTGTGTTATCAGCTTAACATTTTAACATCTGCCTCGCTTTTTTGATAACAATTTCCATCACACTTGATTTCCACCTTCATATTGACACTCTGGCCCTGTGATGACCTGGCGACTTATCGAGGGTGTGCTCCACTGTCGCCCAGTGTCAGCTGGGCCCTGAGAAGGCATGTGGGCGTCAGATATATGGATGGAAAGATGGATTGCCACTCCGGTTTCAACCGTAGATGAAAATCTAGCCGTTTTGTCATCCTTCCGAAACCCTGAAGGCCCATTTTTGTTCAATCTTGTGCAAAACATTATCTTGTTTGCACCAGATATATCATGCACACGAGATGAAAAAACAAACACACAGATCTTTTGGGTATTGGTGGCTCCATATGGGTTTGTGCCTAACAGCCATATTACATAGATAAAAGAACAGAAACAGCAGGAGGCAGCGCTGAAATCACGGCGATAAACAGCATCAGACGTTGTACGATTGTATCGTTCCTGTACGAGATCACACTGAGGCTTATGATAAAGTGTTTTCGTTTGTGTGCTAATGAACTGTGACACAGATAGAGCAGACACGGAGGAGACTGTGACATAAAACACATGCTAACCGCACCAATAAAGGCGCCAGTTGAACTCTCCCGCTGTGAGGACGCGTTTGGTTATCTCTGAGCCGAGCGTGCAGATGTAGGATGTGAATATATGGAAAGAAGAGCGGAATGCTTTTTGCCCTCCTGTTTATTCTTTTCATCCTCCTCGCCCGCCCCGCACCAGACTCGTTCTGATTCTGACAGCCTCTCTCTGCTTTTTGTTGCCCCGGTGATCAATGAAAAATGTTCTTTGTAACCTCTTATTTCCCGTTTCATCTTTTTTTTCCACCTTCCACCCCTTGGAACTTGGGACCTCTTGTCACTCACAAAAGCCACTCAAAGCTTTTTGAACTTCCGTCTCACACTGGGGTTTCGCAGGTGGGTTTCAAATGCGCTGTGATCTTTGCCTCGCATTCTCCTCCCACGGGATTATGCTCTGAGAGGTTGTGTTGTCGTTCGCTGTTTTAGATAGAAAAACATTTGTCTAAATGCCTGACTTGCATCTCGAAGCCTCTGTGACATTTGCCCCCGCCGTGACGCAGCACCACTTTGTTTTGTCTGAACGGCTGCTGCTGGCAGCACGAGGGCAGCTTGGTTTTAGTGCTTTCACGTACCCAGACATTTCAAAAGTGAGAATAGAGATGGAATAACACAAAAACGAATTACACGCCCTTCCGAACACATGGGATGAAAAGCAATAACTTGGCGATGCTGACATTTCATACTGCCCCATCACCGCGTGCATTTTTAAATTGCTCCAGTTGGTTTACGACCGATTATCTGCAAAACGATGTTGCGTTATAGAAGGCCAAACCCAGATGAAGAATGTGGTGCATTGCGCCGGCTGAACATCAGCATGGTAACACTCTCACAGTGACCATGTAAGCTAGCTGATGTTAGCATTAGCTCAGAGTACAGCCGTGTGAAACCACTAGCAGGACTGCCTTGTTTAAAATGTTAAGATACTAATTTACATTTTGGTTTTAGTAGTTTTCACACAGTCAAATTCAGCTTTATACAGTGTACACTGATATAGTTACATACGCTGTGAGAAATTTATTTTTTACAGCGTATGTATCATGTATTGCTTGATAAAGTTTCCCTCTATATCTGAAATACAATAAATGAGCATTAAATTAATTTTTTCCAAATGCTTTCACTTTATTTATTGAAAATGTTCAATTTAAGGTCGATACTGTAATTACATTTATTAAAGGAGCACTAAGCACTTTTGTAGAAATTAAAATCAAACTTTGAATAACTACGATTTTAACGAGGTAATGATACAAACTCAGAAATATTTATCTTTTCCATAACTGAATAAATAAGCTGTTCTCAGAGGAAAATAAGGTCCCCAGAACACTGTTTGAAGATAGAAAGGTGGCAGGGTCCGCCACAAATAACCAAAGTAAAACAGTATGAAACTGTGCTTGGTCAGTTTGTTTATTTAGTTTATTTGGGGATAAAATAAGCTCTCTCTTCTGATTAGAATTTCTTCGCCAAAACTACACAGTGCACCTTTAACTTAGATAGAACTGAAGAACATCCACACTAAAAGAAGGATTGATTCCGTAGTTACATTTAGAAGTATCATCTAGTTACACCAGACGGTTATGTTACAGTATTTCTGGCGCCCCCTGCTGCCAGACTATTACCATCTTTTTTACAATATCTTTTTTTCCCCTTCTTTTTTTACAGTGTGTCTTTATAGCTGAATTGCACAAGTATCAGCTGTATTAAAATGAATCAGGCCACCAACACTGAGTTGGTTGATTTATGAAAATCCCCTTTTTTCATCAGCTTTAGCTCCTGGTGTCATCACACCTCCAGTCATTAGTTTCAGGATCTAATTTCCTTTTCAAGTCTGAAAATAAACCCCACGTAGAAATACTATGTCAAATGTTAATCCCCAAGCCTCTGAAACAGACCACACGTAAAAGTTCATGAACTTTCAAAAAACTTTCCCAGCAGAAGGTAAACACATTTGATTAAATGACACCACACTGAATAAGAATCAAGTGAGATCTTAAGTATACTTGTTTAAAACTGTGGCTGATTTTCACCGCGTCGGCCTTAAAACTAGTTTCTCTTCCAAATTATTCATGCCGTTGACTGTTTGCTGTTTAATCTCCCAAAGTTTCCCTCATTAGCTTGCTGCTCATTATGGGATTGTTTTCATCTGATTTCCCTCCGTCTACAAGCAGAGTTTCCCCAAGAGAGCGCGTCTCCGACCGTGTGTGATTGTGTTTGAATGTGTAATTTTTGGATGGGAAAGTGTTTGCATACGTGATGAAGATGGACCTTTGTGAGTAAGCAATTTTCACATTTTAATGCACCGATGCAAATGTATCAGTTCCCCCCCTATTTTCTGTTCATTAAAGAGTTTTTTTCCAGTCCCAGTTCGCAACCTGTCAGCTGTCACTCCGGCTTTCTAATTACACAGATTTTAGACGGGGGATATGAGATGATTGCCACAACAATAAGCTCGCTGGATAGAAAACGGGACAGGACAGAGACCTCCTCATTAAATGTTTTTGGTCTTTTTTTCTTTAATTGGGTCATCTTCATCCCCCGGTGAAGGATTAAGATGACCTAAATGAAGAAAGATGATTGATGATTTTCTCGAGCCGTCATTTATTCTTTGCTTTAAAGAAAATCCCATTACAATCCACGTTCCATTTTGAATTCTGTTTTATTATATATACAGAAAGCACAGAAGGATCTCAACAGACATGAGAAAATGCAACCACATTTGATTTTACACACACACACACACACACACACACGGACACAGACAATCCTCCCATACACTAGCTTATGTCATGGTAAAAGTTTTTTTTTTTTAATGACAAAAAATTAACTTAATTAACTTTTGCATTGATCTTTGGCAAAACCTGAGGCCAGAAACTCTTCAGAGACTCTTTTTAAACAGCTATTTTGGTGGTAGTTTGAGATTCATCTTTTTTTTTTGTTTGTTTTTCAATTGCTATTCGCACGATGTCAAAAAGCTGAAGAGGTCTTTGGAGAAGTAAAGTGCATAAAAAGTTATTCATATTCAAAACGCAATACTTTTGACGTTTGACTTCTCTGCTTTTCGATTCAGGTGTTTCTGAGGTGATAATAGATTGTCGCCATAGCAGACTTAACTCTGTTATTGTACAGTATTATGCTGTAAGGCCACTGGGCTACACAGAGCAATAGAAGTGGCTGACCTTCACAGAGATTAGACTCAGAACAAAATAAATACGGGAGGGTTTTAAAATAGAGGTTGTTACAATTTATGAAGGTATTTTCTATCACAATTCAATACATCCGTCTTAACTGTTATCTGCCTCTAGGAATATGACCTGTCCAACCACACAGAGCGAAAAAATAAGCCAACCAAAAAGTTACAGATCCAGTCAATCATTCAGTCCGAACAGACTCCACAATGTAGTAATTAACTGAAGGGTAATGCAACTGAGCTTGAAAGAGCTGATTCTGGACCACAAAACAACACTGAATTGATGATTCTTCTGATTATCAGGATGAGATACCTCTGACAGTCGAAAACGATGATCAGTGCGTTTCAAATACGGAAGCATAGGCAACAAATCGGAAGGCAGCAACAAGAGGGGAAGCACTTTAAAGGGAACAAAGTTTAGTATATTCCTTTGCAGAAACAAATCACAGCGTCCGGCCTTTTGCCCGGGCGACCTTGGAGTTTGTCTCGCGACGTAAAGCACTGCAGATGAAGTCGCCGGCCTCTATGACTTTGGCAATGTTCACACCCTGCAAGAAAGACATTACTGCACAGTTAAAGATCCCCTCCACACTATCAATGCATACAGCACATAAACATTCTCTAATCTGTGGCTAACATGATGTTTGCAGAGATATAGTAGTGTGTGATGTCTTCTTCTACCATCCTTTATTGTTTTTATTTGTTTATTGTGAAGTTATTCATCTTTTATTCTTTTCCCTGTTCTCAATCTATTCACCTGTTTTTTTAATTCCTCTGATGTTATGCCTTCTCCTTACTGTGCAATATTTTTATGATTTTACCTGTTTTATCGCTTTTATTCCTTTAACTTATTACGCATATGGACATTTTGTGTTTTGCATTTTGTGTTTTACCTTCTTGTTTTAACTTAAAATAGGTTTCCTTGTTTGGCTTGACTGGTGAGTGTTTATTCTGTAATATTGTCTTCCTCAGTTTACTGCTTTTGCTCGTCAGTCAACGCACTTTGTAAACTCTGTTGTGAAAGGTGCTATATCAATAAAGCTTATTATTATTATTATTATCAGCACATTAAATAAATCCTTCTCCTTCATTAAACACTTTAGAACATATTCAACAAATTTCACAGGGTTTATAATTTTCAGCGTACTCACGCTGGAGGCTTGTGTTTACTTAATACTACACCAGGCTTGGCTTCCAAAATATTTGTGATGTCACAAATTCTGCTCGTAGGCCTAAAAATCTGATTTTCAATGAGCACAGAGAACACTCATGTGACAACAGCCGTTTAGTGTCAGACTCTGCACAAACATCGTTTTACACAGTGACGCTCAAACAGTCAACTGTCAGAGCGATGATCCGGAGATCAGATAATTCAATCTCTACAAGGTGATTTTGCAATAATGAGCGTCGGACAAACAAAAGGAGTCCACCTAAAAGGGCAGCTGCTCATGAATTTAAATGTGTGTGTGCAACAGGTGACTGGAAACCAAACTGCAGTGACACCCCTCCCCCAGCAGGGGTAGGAATTGTTAAATAAATTGTTCCTGAGACGGCGCATGTACCACTGCGGGCCTGTGCGAGCTGTGTAAAACCGCTGATATTATAAAATAAACATTGACAGAGTGGTATGTTTGCAGAGCCGTCTGTTTATGTAAATGAGCTCTGGGAGATTGTGTGCGTTCGGTCGATCTGCTGGGACCGCGCCGACGTGAAATACAGCTGGCGTGTCAGAGTGCGCCGTGGAGACATGCTTACGGTTTCAATATCCATGCCATGGAGCATGTAGAGAACATCCTCTGTTGAGACATTGCCGGATGAACCCTGAGCGTACGGGCAACCTCCCAGGCCGGCCACGGCGGAATCCACCACACAGACCCCCATCTGCAAGGGAACACAGGAGCACAGCAGATACAGTCAGCGCCTCCACACGGGCCCCTTCACCTCAGATAAAACCCAGGGAACAAAGGTCCTTGTTTTGCCGGATTGTCCTGCCCGGTGCGGCGCGCCTTGCCAACGCTTGCGGTCGTGTTTTACAGCTGCGTAGGAGAGCTGTGGGCTTATGTCTCAGAGATGAGTGGGCACAGAATACGGCTTAGTCATCCTCTTTGTCAGCCCCAACCACCAGCAACACATAATTACGGCCTTGTTCATACGAGAGGAACATCATAAGTGCTGAACGGGACATTTCATGTGTTTCTGATTCTCCTGGTTACCCGTGTTTGCACAGCGCCGCTCTGCCCTTTAACCGTGGCGAGTCACTTTCTTCGCCACGCTGAGAAGACGTTTCTGGCTGGATGGATGGTGTCCTCTTACGCCCTGCCACAATACGGGACTTGTAACATGGCTTTTTAAAAATGTGCAGTTGCTACAAATAATCGTTAATGTCATTTTTTTTTTTTCACCGATGACCTGAGCTGTGTCTGTGCTCTATACATTGAGTTCTTTGTTGTTGCTGGTTACATGTTTGACTCCATGGCTGCTTACAATCAACATAATTGTTGCAGTTTGTGGGAAACTTTTATTTGCTTTTGTTTTTTTGTTTTTTACCGACTACAGTACAGAGTGTCTGGCCTCCATATGAAAATTAATGACGCGTTTTAAGTTGTTTTTCTGTATTTACACACTTTTGTTGGACCGCTTACAAAACAGCTTAAAGTGCTGCTCATGAAAGGAACAGTTTAATGCTTTTGTTTTGATGGTGATGCTCTAAGATGAGTTTATTAGTTTATATGGATTTTTTTTTAATAATCTATTTGAATGTTACATAAAGAGACAAAACTGCAGTCGTTGCCGGGGAAGTTTACAGCCTAAAGATGAGTAGAAACTTTGTTTTCACACCAAAAAATGATGAAGCCAGACCTTTTTTTCAGAGTCATTACGGACTAAGGTCTCGGGATGTTTTCCACATGTCCCTGGGATCGTCATGAGAATATTAAAGATGTTTTCCAGCTTCCGTGGCGGAACCAGATGTCAGAGGATCCCACAGTGAGACAAAATTAACACGCTGATCCTCTCAGTGGCATCGGGTCGTGGAGGACTTTCACCCCGCGGAGCAGAACCAAAGCAAGCTAAATTAAAAGAATCTCTATTACCCTGTTTTTTTTTTCTTTCTTTCTTTTTTTTTGAACAATGCTGCTAATTGGTTGCTTTTCCTCCAGACAAGAACCTACTTCTTTCAGTGGCTGTCTGAGCCAGCCGTAATTGCTGTTTGTGTTGGCAAGCGAAGAGGAGGAGGAGGTGGGGTAAGAAGGAGGAGGAGATCTACTCCGGTGTGTGCAGTGCACGAGATTTCCAGACCTTGGTTAAAGCCAGAGCAGGATATTGTACTAGGCAGGACTTTTTTTTTGTAGTATAAACACAGAGTTGTAATCTGCCATGCCAATCCTCTCGCTTTCAGCTGCTAACCGTGTAAGGCCAGGGGTCTTCAGCGTACTGTTTCCGCGAGGAACAAAACAGAGCCTTCAGCAGCGTGCCGTGTTCCCGCGGACGCTAATCACGCAGGAATCGGTGGTCAGCAGCTCGAGCTTGCCAACGCTCAGTTCGGCTTACATTGCCCAGAAACCAGATGTGCGCTCGGTGTTAAAAAGCCACATTCAGTGAGCTGTGGCCACGTAAAAACAATACATTCCTGGGTAAAGGCACAGTGCATTTTCAACCTTGCATGAGTCGGGATAAGCTTGTTGACATTCTACACTCTGAGTGGACGAGGCCGAGGATGGACACGCTCCCATTTTGGTTTTCTAACTGCGTCAGAGCGAGCGGGAGGGAGAGGGAGTGCATTCACTGAAGGATATGAAGCAGTGATGCTTTGCCCCCCTGCTACATAAACTGGGACGCTGAAAGAAACTGTCATAGATCCACTGCTGACACATATATCACCTCCTCCCAGGAACACATAAATAAGCCTACCACTGGAGAGCAGAGCCCAGATATTGTAGGGCAGCTAGGAGATAGACTAAACAAACATATAAAGAATAAATAAATGACATTTTTACTTCATGATTTATATAGGTGTAAAAAAAAATTCTGAACTATATAATCAAGTCATTCAGCTCCCGTACGAACCTTCTTCACGGATAACTGAGCTTCATGAATGCAGAACAACCGCGACAATCAGTCTATTTTACGTCTTTGCGCTCAGACAGAAGCCGGGTGGTTGGCAGCAGGTAAAGAGCACTATTAAGTCGAACTGTATTTCAACTTTATTGCAACCAGTGAAGAAAAAAAGGAAATTCAATTGGTTGGACCCGCTGCTATCACAAAAATGATGAAAATAATTCCAGACAAACAAAATAAAATAGTACAAAAGCTACAACATGGCACAGACCGTGCTGAATATGCCTGTTATATGCTTACTGACCAACTCTTAGTCATAGTCAAAGTATCTATTTCAACTTTTTATGATAAAAACAATGTGAAGAGATGCATGTGTGTATGTGTTTGCTGTTCTTTGTGATGTTTGGCCTTGGACATGTCTGTTCTGTAATGGTTATTACATACACTTATAGTGTGGTTTATCCCTTTAAATAAACCGCACTTGATTCAGTCTTGCTGTGTTGGATTTTTAAAATAATTTCCATTTATTGTTTTTGCTTTTAACGTATCACATACACCTGCCCAGGGGCTGCAGATGACAATTCGCCCAAATCTGTAACATTTTACATCATATTGATGTTAAATTATTTGTGTTGTCCCTGATAAATAACTGATTAGATTGAAGCAAAGTATCACCATGAAATGTAGTGCACAACCAAGATAATACAATTATATATAATACACTATATATGTATGAATGTACTCTATAAATCTTTTTTAAAACTGTTTTTAGTGTTTTGATGTCTTGTCTTGTATTTTCTAGGTATTTAACTTTACTAGTTGGTCTTGTAGAACATCTCTGTTTTGTGTCTAAAAAAGCTCTTTCAATAACAACTGTCATTGTATGATCAATATTGACATAACATTGACTCAGGTGTTATTTAAAGTCTATAATTATTCAATATTGGATACGACTGTGAGGGTTTTTCCCCTGAAAAACAGCGTTTCAATGGTGATGATGAAGACCATGATGGCTATAATTAGCTGCACGATATGGGTAAAAAAATACCACTGCCCTATTTTGGTTTTTGGCGATAAAATGTCCAATATGAAAAAAATGCGGGAATTCAACTTGTGTAGCTAAAAACAAGGCTATGAATGTGACGTCACAGTAGGCAAAAATCAGCACCGCTACAACCAATGAGTGGCAGTAAAACAACATGCGACCACATTGTTAACATCGCTGAAATCTTAAGGTTGAGCTTGCGTGCTGCGAAAAAAACAAACAAAACCACATCTAAAATACGAAAGAGCGGAGCGGATCCGCCTTGCTTCGCATTGCACACATCGCAACGTCGACTCCGAAGCCATATATTGTTCACGATATTCCTAACGACGTTATGAAGTTAACGTGAACTGACCCTAACCCTAACATCTGCCGAACATCTGATAAATATGAAATACATGAAATCAACATAATGTGGTGAAGTAATCAACACACTCGCAGAGGTCTCAGAGTGTTAGTAAAACTGACTTATTGACTGTGATGGCTGAACATTTCCTGGACAGAGATAAAAGAAAGCGCTGAAGATTAATGTTGTTATTAGAGGAGAACTCGTGTGTGAGCACAAACAGGTTAGACTGTATTCCCCAGCTGCAGCTGTACACAATACACCAAAATTGCAGGTAAGAATAAATACATTTCCTTGCCAAGCCTGTGAAATCTAAGTACATACGTTGTCATTGTGTGACCTGCCAGGAGTAGGTTTGTAACAAAGCCCCCCCAGACCTCCTGAAAAAAAAAAAAAAAGAGAGAAAAGGTACAAAGACTGAGGAATGTCTTTATCAGGAACAAAAGAGGTGACTCAGGGCTGACAGCGCTGGGGGAATTCATTTCTCTCCCAGTTGGTGGTGTGGACTTCTGGCAAACAGTAATGAAAAGCTATGATAAAATCTTTCATTTCCATCTTGTTTATGGGTGAGCAAATGGTAGGCTAAATATTCCCGGCTGCTATTATTTTCTGCGGTCACGGGGCAGCTGCGATGAATCATCCTAAATATGATCCGCGGAGGAACTTCACCGTCCCTCTGCGCCTTTTCACCCCCGCCGTCCGCAGTCACAGCTAACGTTTAAAATATTTGCCGTTTTGCACGTGGACGTTGTCGAGCGGCGTTGCCGATGAGCAGCACCGGAGATAATCGAGATAAAAGCGTCGACATCAGAGCAAATCCAAACATAATTTTTGGCCGGTTCTGGTGTCCTGACAGAGTCCACTTTGAAGAACGTTCTGGTCCAGTGAATTTCTGTTTAACATCTGAAAACTTTAAAAAAAAAAAAAAGACACACACAGCGAATCATGTTTTTAGTTAGAGGCCATGTATCTGCTATCTGTACTTATCATACTGTAAACTACCATGTATTCATTCTTCATAATTCTCATCAATAAGGTGAATTTAATCCACAACTTAATAGTTAAATTAAGATTAAGATAAAAGCTAAATTATAGAAGTAAAGTAAAACTAAATAAGAATTATTAACAAAATGAACTGAGGGATGGAAAGCAAAAGTAGGCTTTGTGCAATTAAATGCTCCCTGTCAGTGTTTTACTATCACATATGACGCATATGATGCTTTTTTACTACATTTTTTTCTCATTTTAAATACTTTATACACTGTCGGGCCACTTAATCTACAGCAATGCTTCATGTTCTATAAGGTTATTATATGTTCGTAGCGTGGCTGTCCTTTGAGAGCCACATATCTCTTAAAAAATGAACTTTTCATGGTGTCAGAAAAAACAGCCTCAAACCGTGAAAGAACACTTAATCCTCCTATTATTATTTTTTTAGAAATGTTTTAAATTTCAAATGACCAAATTTGGGGACATGTGGTTTTCATTGGAGGGGAAGAGTAAGAAAACTTGTAATCTGAAAAATGACTAGTAACTAAAGCTGTCAGACAAATGTAGTGGAGTGAAAAAGGACAATATCTGCCTCTGATATGTAGCTGAGAAGAAATATAAAGGTCCATAAAGTACATTAATTAAAGTACGAGTACCTCATATTTGTACATTAGCCAGTTCAGAAATGAACTATCAGGAGATGGATGTGTTAAATCTAAAAAGCTTCACATGTTCATGTACTTCTTAGTTTACTTACCAATGTTAACATTAAGGTGCTTTGTCTTTGGTGCGTGTGTGACTCTTAGCCGAAGTGGAAACAAACATCTCTAACGTTTCCAGGTGGTATTATTGTTGGCGCTGCTGTCGCAAACACAACAGAATAGTTTCCTTTTTTCCACAGAGTCGCTACCTAACGACCAACAACACGGGACAAAACCTGCCTTTTGCCAGTTTGATTAATGTTCCCAGGTCTTAAAACTAAGCCTTTGTTATTCTTGTGTGAAACAGTAAATTAATTACATTGCTGCAGTCATTTTGCTATAAACTACAGTAGAAGTCACAATGGATAACCAAAGTGCTACCAAAGTTTTCTAGACTTTGGTCTGCAGCTGCAGCGCCATTCATCACGCGTTCAGCAGCGAGCGAATGAGCGGATCGTTTTCCACTGGCCTTTAAGCGCAGCATTGTCAGAGAGTTCAACAGCCAAGCGACAGATGAGTTAGGAGCCCCCCAGGGCCCTTCTATCCACCTAGCTCTCAGTTGCTTTGTCCAACAGACACTGAATAGGTGAGCCTTTGTGCTGACCCCCCTCACATCTGCTGACCCACCCAGCCCCCAATGAGCTTCCTCCTCCGCAATGACAATGTGCCCCAGAGAACTGATACAGCCATATCTGCGTTACCTCTGCTTTATGTCTGGATTTATGTCAGTTTTAAACTCGCTACGGGCCAAGTGGTAAAAAACACCCCGACGAGAGCTCTTCCACAGGGCTTTACAACCTAATTACAGCTTTGCAGCATATTAGTGTAATAATCCATGAAGTTTTTTTTTCCTGCGCTACAATACACGTGTGCTGTGCTGGAAGGGGCCCGTTGGAAATATCTTATGTTCATTAAGATTCTGGGAATTTTTTTTTTCCTCAGTGTGCGAATCATCTTGCTTTGTGGGGAGGCTTAGATCATGTTTCTTATTGCCCCTCTTCCTCGCTGACTGACGGCTCCTGGTTTTTCTCTGTGTCCCATTGTGACCTACACGTTTGTTTTGTGCGCGCTCAATGCTCGTCCAACAGAGGACACATTCATGACGTCGTAAACAGGACGCGCTGTCATTAAGGCTCGGGGTTGATCCGGGCGTACAGTGAGTTTCAGAAAAGGTTTGGACAGCGATACGCTGTTTTTACATTCCATCTTAATACTCCAAATGAGGATATTTGTTTCAGTGTGGAGGACAACAACAGTATTTTATATTGTATGGGATTATATTCTTGTAAGCTCTAAAATACGTTCGTTTTATATGATTTCAAGCAACCTTAAATGGCAAAAATACATGACAACCAGCCTAAATGAAGATTTTGATGAGAACTGAATTTCCTTTTGCCTGATTCCAGCGGAAAATAAACACAACTTACCCTTTGCTCATTTTAAATACGAAAAAAGGATTTTTTTCTGATTGCACTGCAACGTATGCCTCAAAATTGTCAAAAAAATAAATATGGGTTGGGAGCAGCTTAGCATGTGTTTATCCCCCAGCAGGAATAATGATTTAAAGCCTCAGAAAAGACCTGTGATCTCAACAATGTTGGCAGTAGCTTGAGGAAGCTGAAAGATGTCTTGGAACGGGAATCGCCAATTGGACTTTGCTTCCACATCTGGCTGCTCCTCTTCGTGTCGTCGTGAGTAAGAGCGTTGATTGATGTACGGGCCGGGCATTTATCCATAATCTGCCTGCGGTTCTCCACAAGAGTGGTCGTATTCATCATAAGTTGAAGGATGTGCATGTGTGGGAGAGGGTGCCCAAAGAAACACACGCCAAGCCACCGCGAGAGCAGAAAGCAAAGCTGTCGGACATATTTAGCATGGTAGGATGTGCGGGATCAAGGGGATGATGCATTACTGTCTCGAGCTCACACAGAGGGGAATCTGAAGCCCGTGGATTTCCTCTTCTACGTGTGACATGTGTTTGTCATCCCTCTACAGACCTCCACCTATGAAGAGAGTACTGCCACTTCTCACATACCTCGCAGAGAGGCTGGTGATGTTTTTTCTTCACATACGCGAGGCGTGACTCGCACCTGTCATTCAGAGCTACCGGCGCTCCCGTCTTCCTTTTTCCCCCAGAGAGACCTCGGACATCTCTCCTCCCTCGGAGATCCCACATCGCTTCGCCAAATTTGCAGAGATGTCAGGTCTTCGCCTTCGCTTTATTATCGAGGATCTGTTTCTCGTCCGCCAGGTTTTGAGAATTTTTCAGGCTCCCTCCCTCCCGTCGTTTCCCAGAATTCGCGGGTCCCTCCACCCAGCTGTTGGAGCGGCCCTGAAGCCGTTTCCCCCCTTCGTTCTGAAAACTTCCAGAAATGCCAGGTTCCTTGAGCGACTCTCACCCAGAATAAGGCAGCACAGTCTTGGCAGAGAGAGCAGCACTCGCAGACTCTTGCCACAATTTCTTTTTCAAAAATAGATCGATTGTTCTAGATCTGGGTTTGGAGTCGAGCTCTTGTTTATAGTAATTTTGTAAGTAGTATTTTTTTCTGAAGGGTTAAGACTTGATTATCGTTACCATTGTTCCTCTCTTTTGCCGTCATTGTTCATGTTTAAGTCTTTGTGTCGCAGGGCCCTTCTGTTAATGAGAGGTTGTATCCTTGTAAACGTGTTTATCTTCGTATTCCTGCTACTACAATATAACCTGAACACAGGACTTCTTCTGTGATGGGATCTTACCTGCAGTGCGGTCAGGATGTTGGGCAGCGCTTGCCCGTAAGTGTCATGGCAGTGAACTGCTAGGGCGCTGGTGGGCACCTCCTTCATCACGCTCTGCAGCATCTTAAACATGGAACCCGGCGTACCGACCCCGATGGTATCCCCCAAGGAGATCTCATAACAGCCCATTTCGTATAACCGCTTTGCCACCTGGAGGATAGTGGAAAAAGTGGAAGAATGCTTTTGTTAAAGAAGAAAGCTTACAGTAAAAAGAACCGTTAGTGCTTAGCAACAGCATCATGTCACGTTTGGCACTGAAATGACAGGATACGAGTTTGAGCTGAAACTCTTTAAACGTTTATTTGTACACGTGTATTCGTGGTTACAGCTGGAAAACAGAGAACTCAATTAACTCTCTTAACTGAAAAACAAAAAAAACACAGATCTGTTCTGCTCCTCACATGACAAGCCCCGATAACGAATGAACAGACAATAGACAAGGCTGCGAGTGTTTGAGCCATTCCACACCACTTCACCACTCTCTCCCCAGTAAATTACACACAGTGCAGAGATAAGGGCTTGCTCTCTTGTGGATTAATGAAATGGGCATTGTCTCATAAATTGTGAAAAAAAGGAGAAAATGCACTCCACCGTGACGGATTACAAGGAGCACGATTAAAAAACTGGCAGTGGTGATTGCTCAACTAATTTAACCTTCCCGTATGTCTACAAAACCTGTATTTTGTAAGTGTTTGCGTGGTAGTGAACCCGGGTCAGTAACGCATGACAACATCTCAATATGACAGTTCATTAATATTTTCTCTACTGAATAATTCAGTAAACACGGAAGTATAATTAGAATGTTCAAGGTTTATCTCACCTCAGCAACTTTGGAAGGTTCAATGTGTCCCTCGTGGGGGCATCCAAGGGCACAAGAGACGTATCTGAAGACAGGACAATGCTCGTGAGATCCAACATTTGGCAGCATTTGCTGTTATTGATTACGTATGAAAAAAAAACTGCTGTGGATGAAGCAGCAATCCACTGTAGCACGTCGAACTTCACTGATTACAGGATTATATGTAGGGCATGTTCACTGAAAAATTAATTATTATAAAATTAAAAAAAGAAAATCAGATTATTTGACAAATGATCACACTCTGCTGTCGTCCGGTGTTTATTGTCCTTTTCATTTTGGAGGTTAATCTGTTTATTACTGAGATAAACAAAAGGATTTCCATGAGATTTGGTTCACGGATCAAAGATCGGATTCTGGTGGCGATACCGATCTCGACTCTCTGCCTGTGTTATGTTTTTGTGCGTGTCCTGTCCTTGCTTTGTTTGTGGGTCGGTCTGTCAGCACGACTCCACGAAAACAGATTTCCATGAAACTTGGATGGAGGCTGGGTCTTGGCCCAGAACAGACCCCACTTACATTTGGTGAGTGACACGCTTTGGTAAATTTCTCAGGGAATCGATGCACGGATCTTGATTAAAAAAGAAAATGTGTCACATTAAGCTGGCTGATTTCTACCTAGAGGATTCAAATATGTTTTATTTTATATCAGATTAGGTTTGACTGAATAAAAGGGATGGTTAGGCCTTAGCTGAGCTATGCACTCCTGTTAATCATCAAACAGCATTTGGCAGCCTAATCCGCTGTTGATGTGTTCCCAATGTGTTAATCCTTAATGGACAGAGAGGCTCATATTATTTAAGGAATCGTGTGTCATAGTTCCATTGCCTTGTTTTTCCATGTATGACAAAAAAGCACAACTATATTCAGCAGCTCGCCCCGTTTGGTTCGCTTTAATGTCCATCTGGACTTCAGGTACTCATTAATGAATTGTGTCTTTTATCCTACAAGTGGAAACTGCGGTGTTCTCAGTTTACATTCTCAATTTTCATTCGGAGCGAAGAAAATCCAAATAACACACGCCAGTGAGTAAAAAAAGCTAGATTTGCGTTTCCACTCATTGCAAGTGAGTGAAAGTAATACAAAAAGTACCAACCCTCGCACTGGGATCTGTCGCTCTCTGGCAGCGTTAATGACTTCCTCAAACCTCAGCATGCTTTCATCAATCGAGCAGTTAATATTTTTTTTACTGAAGGTCTCAGACGCTGACCCAAACACCGCCACCTCGGTAGCACCAGCTGCAACCTTGAAAAGGGGGGGGGGGAGAAAAATGAACTTGTAAAATGGTTCTGAACGCCGCGTCCGAGTCACACTTACGTAAGTGCCGGAATTATGTGGCAGAAAAGACTGCGGCGCCAACAATTAACTCAAATTGACAAGCGCGGGTAAACAGTTATGGTTTTGTAGCAGGGATCACCGCGCTGAATTAAAAATGAGTGCTCACAGCGTCCTGGAAGCCTTGCAGGTTAGGTGTCAAAACAGGGTACTGAACATGAGGTGCTCGCTGGATTCCTCTGAGCACATCGCTGTGGTCTGCCATCTAAATGGAAAGGGGGGGGAAAAAACACATGATGTAGAAAAATAAACCTTTAACATCATCCTGCACAAATGTTTTCACATGCTTAAAGCGGCGAAGGAGGACAGAATTACTTTTTCATGTCACATTTTCTCTGTATAAAACAACATGTGGGACTTTTTTTTGTTTGCCCGGCCTCGTGAAGTAAATAATGGTAGGATTTATGACAGGGATTGTGAGGTCGACTGCCCGAAGATTATCTCGAAATGCTCTTTCCGAAGGCATCCGTTAGAGGATACTTGAAGAGCAGACTTTCCTCAGTGCTTATGAAGAGAAGAAAGAGAGCCTAATAAATCACTCAGCACTCTTTTTGCCGTGCACAAAGAAGAGTTATTACCTGCGGTACCCACTTTGAAGAGACAAAGCTGGTGGCCTCGATCACAGGCAGGCCGGCCCCTGAGAGCATGTCTATCAGCTGGATTTTCACCCCTGTCGGAACGATTTCCTGGGGAACAATGAAAACTGAAACAGCTCTTTCTGGATTTGATTCCGCACAAGACAAGGGGGGGGGGGGTACAACATGCAGATATCTGGCAGACTCCTGCTCCTCCTGCGCTGCCTGTCAACCACGTTAATATCTATATTCACATTCGGCATCTTGCACTTGCTCAAGTCATTTCAGCTCCCTCGGAATACACAGCATTTCTCATAATAACAGGCTGCGGTGAATAAAATCATCGCCGCGTCCAGTGCGATCTGTAAAGCTGCAGGCGTGCAACGGGGGAACTGATCAAGCAGTGACAGGCTAAATAGGGTAAAATAAAGCCAGAGGCCGTGTCATCTTTCCTATTCAATTTCAAAGAAAATGCGAAACACATGGTCCCCGGCAATTATGGCACGCAAACCATGTGTTGCGGATTGTTTTATGTACGAAGAAATGCGGAAAAAGTGGGAGTTTCCCGGCATTAGCATGTGCAGTAATCCAAAACAAGGGTGCCCATAAATATAAATGGAATTTCGTGACTGGATTGACAGTGTAAATACCTTCTCATTTTGAAGTCCATCTCTTGGCCCGACTTCAACTATTTTGACAAACTTTGGATACGCATGTCCTGTGATGGCCTGGGGAACAATATCAAAGAGAAACAGAGGAGATGAATACCACTCAGGAGAACAGTGAGCACAGGCAGTCAGTCATCCTCCGGGCGTGGGATGCTCCGGGACACGTTGTTTCTAACATGAACAACTGTCTGCCTCAAAGACGGATGAAACCCGAGAAACTAAACATAAGCCTTGTCATGGCACTCGGATGCAGATTCGGCGTGGGAGATGTGTGAGGGAGGAAAGGCTTGGGAGGAAGGTGAGGGTAACTCCACACAAACCACAGGGGATATTCTGAGGATCAGGGTGTGTTTTTTTTTCAAGAACCTCATAATTCATGAGGAAAAGACTTACTTGTCCCCTAAGTTACATGCAAAACTTCAACAGAGATGAAAGGATACCTTACATAAATTATTTAGCTAAATCAACTCCTTAAACTGGCAAAACAGTGACCAAAAAACTGTTTACCTGTTGCATCAAGTTCTGCCCACTAGGGAGCAGAAAATCAAAACAGGCTAACATTCATGGCAGCTCATTCGGCTGTTATTGCTAACGGTTAGCTGTTAGTACACTATAAAGTTAGCTCCTTTCATATTTAGCAGAAATGGGGCGTCGTTTTTCTGTCCACCTGACAAACGTGGGCCCAACTTTCACAGCCGTTCTGCCTCTGTTTTAATCTCCACCGACTCCTGAGAGGTGTACCGGTGCCTTTAGCTTGCTAGACATAAAACTTTCTTCGCTAGCTGTTTGTGCTGAGCTAGCTTAAAGTAACCGTTTGGCAGTGGTGGAACGTGAGCTCACCAGGTAACTACATTTAGCTACTAAACTAGCTAGCTGTTAGCTGTCGTAGCTAACTTAAGTGCTTGGAAATACTTGTACTTTACTTGAGTAACGTTAGTTCCATTTTATGGTACTATATACTTCTATTAAGTATATTTATTTAAAAACATTATAGGCAGCTAACTGCACCAAATAAAGTTTGAAAATCAACTTGTTGAGCAGGTTAATGCGTGTGTAATTTCACCTCTGGAGTATTATTATGTTAGCTTACTTACTTTTGTCTATTACACTTATATTACACTTATATTCTATAAATTACACACACTTGTGCAGTATGTCTACACTGTAGTATTTATATTTTTCGAGGGTAACAATTGAAAAGGAAATGTAAGTTACTCAACCATTCAAGAAATGTGTTGACCAAATCAAATCACTGATCTACTGTACAAGCTAAGGTTACAGTAGATACAGTTGGCTACTATAACGTGACATGATCTGATGGTAAATGTGTCATCAGTGAGCAATGTTTGAATGAAAGAAGCAGGAAGAGCAGCCTATGTGTCCACATGAACATCTCTTGCTAAATGATTATCAGATAATCCTGCCGAGGAAGCCTAGTGGAGTTACATAACAAAGGGAATCCAAACGTCTCGTCTGCTTTTACCTTCGTCACATACAGTCGATTCATAAAGACTAACACGACATACCATTCTTCTATCCCGTGCATCCTCAAAGATGCGGTCTAATGTTAAAGCGGAGCAGCATTTCAGCTGCGGAGGACTGTTATATAAGCGGCAGCATGCAGCATCAGCGTTGTCATCGGTGGCTCTGTCATGGGGGAGTCATGTGGCGGAGCATGTGCAGCGGATTAGAAACAAGAAAAGAAACGACGCCCACCTTCTCCTCCTCCAGCAGCCAGCGTCTCAGCCACGGGTAGTCCTGGATGAGTTGCTCGGAGCTCAGGCAGTGCTTCACCGTAGCGGGTACGTTACCCATCCGAACGGCTTGCCGGTCAAGCCCGCTCCAGCTCCGAGACCAACACCTGCTCAGGCTCCCTCAGAGCTGAGGATCGAGACGCTGACGCAGGCCCCGGCGATGCTGCGCGGAGAGCTGGGATTACAGGCAGGACTGTGGAGGATGATTCAGCAGTTGCCATGGCAGCCACATCCCTGCAGGGGAGGGGATCACTAACAGAGAGGGAGGGAGGGATGGGACGGGGGGATGGAGACTGAGAGAGAAGAAATGGTGTGAAGCAAAGTGGTAAATGGGGCGACATGGGAGATTAATGTTGCACTTCAATCTGGGGGTTTCTCATGAGGAAAGACATGATATATAATCATGCAAATAAGGGGGGATTGCAGGCAAAGAGGAGTTTGCACAAGTGAAAATTATGTACACACAGGTTGAATACTGAGTGCCCTCTCTTCCCACCGTGGAAGCATTTTAACCAAAGAGCCCCCCCCTTCATATCTCCACTCAACAGCGAGATCAGATCCGCTCCTGCGAGAATCGAAGGCCTTCAGGGGAGCAGGCTGCTTCGATTGATCTCCTGTGACCCGAACAGTTGAGGGGTTTCCGCCGCCAGACGTGACAGCGCTGCCAATGTCAACTGCGTGGTGTAATAAAATCCCTTGTTAAGCCGGGGCAACATTTACCAGAGAAAGAGCCATTCTTCCGAACCCAGATGTTAACAATAGAGGGGCTTAATGAAGTCCCAGCTTTCAACCATCCCACCACGCCGAACCGCTCTGTGATGAGAGACCTCTGCTTCTCTCTCAGGGGAGGAGGAGGAGGAGGAGGGCGACTCGGCCTTGTTTTGTAGCAGACTTCAAGGTTGATGTCTATCAGTTGCCACCCCCTAAAATTTAAGAAAATGCCTTTTGGCCTATCGCCTCTGATCACTTATTCATAGTCCTCTTAGGACACAGGAAAAAACAAATGCAGCAGCGTTAATAGTTGAATGTTACAGTATTGAATCAAATCTAATTATTAACTTTCAGCAGATCTTATTCAGCTTTTTGAATTAAACCAAATCAGCACTGGTCATTTTTTTTTTTTTTTTTAGCCCTGACCGAATGCTTTTTATTCATCTGTTGTGTTTCCCTGAAAACAAGCATTCGTTCAGTTGAGATCATTTCACGGTGGCTGGTGGCGGTTTGCGTCACGCTCTCAGTTCCTTTCAGATGTGCGTAAATCTTTGCTTTTTAAGGGCACCGGAGCCTGGAAGCAATGACAACCGTGTTCCGCAGAAGTCAAAATAAGTGCATTTGATTCCTGTAATAGGTCTACTACAGCACACACATTGTTATATGTATCTACTACATTTGGAAGCTTACAAACGGACATATTATTGAGCTTTCTTTAATGTCGTATAAGGGTGAGAGTGGGGATGAGATGATATTGACATGATGATGACATTAGTGTAATTCGTCTTTTGTATTTCCTGCCCGTTGCCGGACAAATCTTGACATTTCAAGGAGAAGTTTCTTTCTCAATGTTTCCTTTTCAATCAGTGATAACTGCATAAGTCGATTAACTTTAACTGGCCTTTCAACATTTCTTCTCTCAAGGAAACTCGGCAGCGACGGTTTTATCTTGACGAATACCAGCTGCAGAAGGTCACTCTAAGGAACTGGCCTTCAGGGGCTTTTCTGCTGTTAAGAATCAACGTAATGCAGGTGAGTTGAACATTGAAAGAGGGAGATGGTGTGTAAGTAGAGAGAGAGTGGACGTTTTACAAAAGACAGGAGCGTAAAACGCTTCATCTGACATCTTTCAGATAACAAAAATAGTGGGGCTGTTAAGCTCTTAAAATATGGACAATCTTGCTTTTTGTGAAAGAAGCATGAAACTTTCAGGGTTTGTTCTTCAGGACATAAGCTTCAATTTAAGATGTGGAGGCATTCTCAATTTGACCTCTGTGATATGACATTTCTAGGCCTGAAATTGTAAATGTGTGTATCTTAGGATCTAAATGTGATAGAAATGTAAACTAAAGATGTATTTCCATGTATCTGGGCATGAGGAACTCATTTATGCCATTGATAGCACTCTAAGAGGTCAACATCATTAAGTGCAGTGAAGGTTACTAGGAATGTGAGTGGCTTAAGGCGAGACACTATAGGTGAATAGGGTAAAAAAATTAAATAATAGATATCACCATGAAACTTTCTCAGCTGATTACTCATGTTAAGCTAAGAAAAAAATGTATTGCAAGTTTTTTGTATTTTAATGTTTAAATATGCAAATGAGGCCTTATCTCATTAAAAATGCACACATTTGCATACATTTCAAAAAACAAAATCAGATCGTGTGATAAAGCTAGGCTCAAAATATTTTTTTCATTTTATTGTCATATTAAATGGGAAAATAATTACAGAGGGGTTTATGGACATCTACTTCTGTTATCATGTAAATCAGAATATACTGTCAATAGCCAGAGTTTTTAGAAATAATCGTTTTCTGTGATAAAATCAGGGTTTTCGTGTCAATGAGAGTTCTCTTCTTCTTCTTCTCAGAAGTTCCGGCACCTGGGAACCTAAAAGGTTGTGTGCTGCTCTCTCTCTCTCACTTTCTCGTTTGACTGTCCAACAGTACAGAGTGATAAACAGCAGACTAGTAGTATAGTTGTGCCATTGAATCTTTTCTTGAAGTCCATTTAAAAAGAGATGTAGCAGAACTTCTGAGACCACACCCATGCCACACCCATTGCCCCACCCTGTACCCCAGAACTGTGGGAAAATAAGATCCTGTTTACACGAAGGGAAAATGCAGATATTTCCACGTGGTTTGGCCTCTCATTGACACAAAAACCCTGATTTTATCACAGAAAACGATTATTTCTAAAAACTCTGGCTATTGACAGTATATTCTGATTTACAGGATAACAGAAGTAGATGTCCATAAACCCCTCTGTAATTATTTTCCCATCTAATATGACAATAAAATGAAAAAAATATTTTCACCTTCACTGCACTTAATGATGTTGACCTCTTAGAGTGCTATCAATGGCATAAATGAGTTCCTCATGCCCAGATACATGGAAATACATCTTTAGTTTACATTTCTATCACATTTAGATCCTAAGATACACACATTTACAATTTTGTGCATGAAAATGACATATTACAGAGGTCAATGACCTCTAGCTGACCTCAGGGGTCAAACTGAGAATGCCTCCACATCTTAAATTAAAGCTCATGTCCTGAAGAACAAACCCTGAAAGTTTCATGCTTCTTTCATAAAAAGCAAGATTATTGATCTTAACAGCTCCATTACTATATCAGTGAGTTACAGAAGAATCAGAAGGAGAGGAGACAGAAACAGTGACTGTGTGTTTGGATACAATGATCAGTCCTGGAGTCTGTGGTGCTCTGATGGTGGTCGTTACTATGTCAGGCACAATAACAGACAAACATTCGTCTCCTCCTCCTCCTCCTCCTCCTCCTCCTCTGGTAGAGTAGCAGTGTATGTGGACTGTCCTGCTGGCACTCTGTCCTTCTACAGAGTCTCCTCTGACTCACTGATCCACCTCCACACCTTCAACACCACATTCACTGAACCTCTTTATCCTGGATTTGGGTTCTACTGGTTCAGTTCTGGTTCCTCCTCAGTGCGTCTGTGTGGTGTTTAGTGTGCAGAGTCTCCTCCTGTCACAGAAACATTGTCAGTCCTGAACAGTTGAGTCTGTACAGGATCACAGTCACATCAATCTTTCAGCTTCTTCAGTTAACTTTGTACAAAATGATTCAAACTGATTGAAAAGATTCTTCATTTACATTTTAAACTTCTTCCATTAAATTGTGGAAATTGCGTTGACTTGTACTGTCTGTCATGTGTTGTTTTGAATTCTGGCTCTTGTTCCAATAAAATCCAGAACTCTTAGTGAAATGTAAGAAATGTTTTGTCTTTCTCTGGGCGCTGTTCAGTCCGTACTTCAAACTTCACTGAGTTTTATAAGAATCGAACCCACAACCTCAGAACTGCTGACCAGGCCTCTATGAGCCTGAGCTACTGGATCTGACTGATGCACTTTGTTTCTTTCAGATTTCACTCTTTTGAACATCAACCCTCAATCAAGACTCGAACCCACAACCTCAGAACTGCTGACCCTGGGGTGCTGTTTAGCTCACTTGGTAGAGCAGGCGTCCCATGTACAGAGGCTAAGTCCTCGCTGCAGCGGACCCGGGTTCGACTCCCGGCCTGGGACCCTTTGCTGCATGTCACTCCCCTTCTCTCTCCTTCCATTTCCTGTCATATCTTCAGCTTGTCCTATTAATAAAGCCATAAAGGCCAAAAAAATACTTAGAAAAAAAAGAACTGCTGACCCTGGTGTCACCCTGCTGAGCTAACAGGATGACATCACAGAGTCTCTCAGAGGATTTATAATAATAATAACTTTATTTATATAGCACTTTTAAAAACCTTCACTAAAAAGTGGACACCAACACTCGGTTTCCACTTTCTAGAAACAGGTGAGCATCATCAAAGATCTTATAGTCTTAGGGTTATCTTTTCAGATCTGCCGAAAAGATAACCCTAAGACTATAAGATCTTTGATGATGCTCTTACCTGTTTCTAAAAAGTGGACACCAACACTCGGTTTCCACTTTCTAGAAACAGGTAAGAGCATCATCAAAGATCTTATAGTCTTAGGGTTATCTTTTCAGATCTGCCGAAAAGATAACCCTAAGACTATAAGATCTTTGATGATGCTCTTACCTGTTTCTAAAAAGTGGACACCAACACTCGGTTTCCACTTTCTAGAAACAGGTAAGAGCATCATCAAAGATCTTATAGTCTTAGGGTTATCTTTTCAGATCTGCCGAAAAGATAACCCTAAGACTATAAGATCTTTGATGATGCTCTTACCTGTTTCTAAAAAGTGGACACCAACACTCGGTTTCCACTTTCTAGAAACAGGTGAGCATCATCAAAGATCTTATAGTCTTAGGGTTATCTTTTCAGATCTGCCGAAAAGAAAACCCTAAGACTATAAGATCTTTGATGATGCTCTTACCTGTTTCTAAAAAGTGGACACCAACACTCGGTTTCCACTTTAATAATAAAGATAGATTCATTGAAATGTTGGAGTCTTTCTCTCTTTTTAAAGTATTTTTTTGGCCTTTTATGGCTTTATTGATAGGACAAGCTGAAGATATGACAGGAGAGAGAGGGGGAGTGACATGCAGCAAAGGGTCCCAGGCCGGGAGTCGAACCCGGGTCTGCTGCAGCAAGGACTTAGCCTCTGTACATGGGACGCCCGCTCTACCAAGTGAGCTAAACGGCGCCCCAGGAGTCTTTCTCTCTTTGTTACTTTCTAATAGTCGAACAGTTTTCCGTTCAGGTGTGTAGAAACAGACGATTAGATCTTTGATGATGCAACAAAATTTTAAAGACATCCAAACGTTCAGGTGCCGATGGTTCATCGCTCCATAAAGCTTCCATCTCTCAGGAACACAACCCCCCCCCCCCCAGGCGCTGGAGGTTCTTCTCTGGGCACTGTTGAGTCCGTACTTCAGACTTCACTCAGTTTTATAAGAATCAAACCCAAACAAGACTTGAACCCACAACCCCAGAACTTCTATCCCTGGTGCCACCCTGCTGAGCTAACAGGATGACATCACAAAGAGTCTCTCAGAGGTTTTCACTCGTTCTTCTGAGCAGCAACTTTATAAAGAGTAAGGATTCAAACCCACAACCTGCAGACCAGCTCATCAGATACCTGAGTGTCCTGCCTTTGACTCTTTTAAGAGCTGTTTTCAAAACTCAGATTGCCTCAAGGATCGAACTCACAACCTCAGACTTTAAGGACAGTCCTCCGACACACTGAGCTAACTGGAGATCAGGTGTGTGAACCTGAACTTTAGTTTGTGTCCAGGCTGTCTCAGTTTGTCCGTCTATGTCTCCATCAGGTCGTTGCCCAGCCCAAACATCGGTTCAACAGCAGCTCGTTGTATCAGGACGTCACCCTGCTGCTCCGTAGTCCTCCAACCTCAGCAAGGTCTGAACCAAACCGCAAGACTTTACTGTTCCACTGTCGTGTGCTAACGTGTGCTAACATGTGCTAACGTTACATATGAAGCCTGAAACAGTGAACCGCTCCTGATGGAGCAGAACATGTTGGTCAGACGCAGCATTTAACTTGTGATGGAGTGAGAAAACATTTTCTAGCATCAATAACCAGGACTTGAACTCGTGCACTTTGCCTCTTAAGTTCAGACCGCTACACTAACATGTGAGCACACTTCACTGACCACGACTGAGACTAGACATCAGCTAAATCCCAGCTGGTCTTCCACCCACAGTCATGAGGTTCTCAGTCAGCGATCAGACCACCGGACCGACGTGACGACACACAGGGTTGTGTCGTCACGTTGAGACAAACAGACTCCATGTTTCTACTCAAAGACAGAAAGAAGGTCATGTAGAACTTCTGCTGAATTCACAAGAAGGAACAAACGATGAAGAGTTAGTCAGAGACAGAGTTTATAAAGTGTCTCCTGACTGAGACACTGTGTCCCACGTCTGATTTCACCATCAGGTTATCAGGTGTTCACATTTAGAACCCTCATGTAGGTTTCTGAACTCAGGTTGAACAACATGTTTGGAAAAGGTCACGAAGGTCAGGATAACAGAAGTAGATGTCCATAAACCCCTCTGTAATTATTTTCCCATCTAATATGACAACAAAATGAAAAAAATATTTTGAGCCTGGCTTTATCACACGATCTGATTTAGTTTTTTAAAATGTATGCAAATTAGCGCATTTTTAATGAGATAAGGCCCGATTTGCATATTTAAACATTAAAATACAAAAAACTTGCAATACATTTTTTTCTTAGCTTAATATGAGTAATCAACTGAGAAAGTTTCATGGTGATATCTATTATTTAATTTTTTTTTTAGTGTCTCGCCTTAAGCCACTCACATTCCTAGTAACCTTCACTACACTTAATGATGTTGACCTCTTAGAGTGCTATCAATGGCATAAATGAGTTTCTCATGCCCAGATACATGGAAATACATCTTTAGTTTACATTTCTATCACATTTAGATCCTAAGATACACACATTTACAATTTTGTGCATGAAAATGACATATTACAGAGGTCAATGACCTCTAGCTGACCTCAGGGGTCAAACTGAGAATGCCTCCACATCTTAAATTAAAGCTTATGTCCTGAAGAACAAACCCTGAAAGTTTCATGCTTCTTTCATAAAAAGCAAGATTATTGAGCTTAACAGCTCCACTAAAATAGCTTTTTTGTCAGATATTGAGAGAAACATTAAAGGTTTGGTGTGGTTTCAAGCAAACACAGATAAGTGAACCATTGGTAATGACCCTCTTCTGTAGTACACATAGAAAAATGACTTATTAATTGGGTCTTACAAAATGACTTTTAGAAGTATAGGGCTGTCACTAACGATTATTGTCATTGTTTCTTGATTAATTAATTAGTTGTTTGGTCTGTAGCTTGCAATAAATGATCAATACTCTGTGTCAGAGTTTAATATTTCTTCAATCAAATCAAATGGGGGATTTTTGTATCTTACCAGTAACAACACAGAACAATAAATCACTGCGGTTTGAAGCGAAATGAAGTAAAACAAATAAAACAGCTGCACCACCTTAAAGACCAGGGAAACTATGTAAAAGAATAGTCTTTTTACTTTTGTATAGATCAGGCAAACAGATACTCCCTGACAGGAAAAAGGATGTCTTTGCGGTAGTTTTGTAAGACGTCTCCTGAGAACAATATTTTTTTACACGTGCGATTTTGGAGACCGAGCACGTGACGAATGCCCCCCAAATATTGAATAATTGTGCGAACGTCAGAACATGTTCCTGTGCTGGAAAAAGGTTGCATATAAAAGAAAGAGGCTATTCTCTTCTTTTGCACTAAGAAAGAAACAGATGTGAAAAACAGCACTTTATGGAGCACAGGTTTCGGCATGGCATGAAAGAGAGTTTTAAGCTCTCAGATATACACTGAAAACAAAGTGGAAGAAAGAAAACAGGAACCAGATTAAATCAATTTTCATCCTCCATCCGTCTTCAATTTCTACATCGTGGATCTGACTGAACTGTAAAAACAAGAAAGTCCTGGTGCGAAGCGAACAGCACTCTCATCGCCACCCTGAAAGCAATAATCATGACATAGTCCTCCATGCTTGAAGAAGATGGAAGGGTTTGTTGGATGTATAGTTAGAATAATTGCCCCTATTCCTGCAGCAGCAGACCACTTGACGGTGTATAATTGAAGCTGAATCATGCTGCATAAAAGGAGCAAAGGCTGAATGCATATGATAAACCACCACCTCATCTCATATCCATTATATTCAGCTACGGAGCGAGAGAGAGAGAGAAGAAAAAAAAAAAAAGATTACCACAGACGCTTTTCTTAAAATAAAATGTAAAGCCTTTATAAAAATAGCAGCAGCCTACCTTACAGTTTCTTCAGGAAGGCAGGCCGCCCCGAGCCAACTTTCCACAGCTCCCCTTAGAGACAGCATGTGTGTTACAGATTATCCTCGCAGTAATCACACTGCAGAGCGCCCTGTGGCTTTTTCGTCACAAAAGCCACTGACCTGTGTGTTCAGTTTGTGTCCGCACACGATTGTGACTGTGGAGCATTGTTTTATAAAATGCCATTTTTTCCTGGCTCTGCACGTGCAGCTTTAAAGCCACGCTGTGGGACCTGTCCAGAATAGTGAACATTTAATGAGAAGAAGCGTGATAAAAAAAAAAAAGAAAAGAATAATCATTTGGCTGCAATAAAACCAGTATAAACCTTTTTATTTCTTCACAAAGGCACTTGTTAACACCACTTTGTCGCAGCTTACATCCAGGCGGGCCGTTCCCAAGCAGCCGGATATTTATTGGTCAGAATTTTATATTATACCTTGGAGGACTTCATGGCTGGATTACGGCTTCGACTGGCTCATAAAGAATGGAGATTTCCTTCAGTGTATCCATATCGCTGGCGGGAGTGAAATTGAATTTCACAGCAAAATTTACAGCAGGCAGAACGCCGGGCTAAGTGGCGGCTGTTGACATCTCTATTTGCTGTCTAAATTCCTACAGTAGCCTGTTTTGTTCATTATTCCTCCAGTGGTGTGAGAAGATGACAGGACAGATAAACGTCAACCTGGCGAAGTCGTACATTTGGCGTAGGGCTGAGTGTCACTGAAATGTCTTAATACTAGTGTCAGTACCATGACTCAGCTTCGGTACAGATTATTTTAAGACATAACGTATTTTAACCTTGTTTTTCATTTCACCAAAGTACTGTTCAGTACTGTCTCAACACAAGCAGCCATACACAAATAAACTAGTTGTAACGGTGACAGATTGGCAAAAGTGTCATTCAGATCATTCAAGCAACTGTAAGAGACCCCAAGATTTTGAATCTGACCAGACATTAGAGTACACGCCACTCTACCAATTCCTTTTTGTTAGTAACAAAGATATACTAAGGTTCGATGAGGCCAGACACTAGACTGATGATTCTGTGCTGTCTGATTAAAGGCACCAAACACAGCCTGCGTGTCATCCACCTGGTCCTTTATCCCAACCCTCCGTGTAGTGTAATGTGCATTTAAGAAGCAGAGATTGCCTGAAAGATAACCTTTGAGTGGTGACACTGATATAGGGGTTAAAAATAAAGCTCTTAATTCTGAGCAACTCGGGATCCACTGTTGGGAGACATCTATCCAATTCAAGTACATATAAAAGAAAGTAATATGAGGTTGCATTATTTAGACATAGTCCTGACACAGTGAAATACAGTATGTGATATTGTTTTTCTTTAATCAGCCGGAGAAAAGTCACTATGACACAGTGGCAGCTGCAAAACTGCTGAGTATGACCTCCAATCTACAGTATAAACACTACTAGACTTTAAATAGTCTTGGCTACTGAAGTGACGATGATTTACTCGGAGTCAGTGATTTAAATTGAAAGATTTGGACAAAAGGCTTTTTTGGAGGGTTTTCATTTTTAAAAACATCAGACCAGAAGGTTTTAATAAAGGGAGTTTACCTTTATAGAGTCAACTGCTGCTTTTGTTCTTTATTCCTTCCCTTACTTCATAATTGTGCCCAGATATGCAACAGAGTCTTCTAATGTACCTTCTTTTGGCAGGATATTAAAAACGTTGGTTTGAAAGCTCTGCGATACAGTAAATCAGCATCATTAATGCCAGACAGAGACGTCCTTGGCCTGAGAAAGGTTAACAGCCTGCGCATCTGCTTTGGTTTGTATTTTTCCTTTAAAACTCTTTTTTTTATATATATAATTGTACGTGTTCTTTGACATAAATTGTGCAGTAGATGGGTGACAGGAGGGAATAACTAACCTAAAGGAGACGGCAGACATTTGTTAGCACATCACGTCGGACGCTTTCAGAGGCAAAAACACAATTCTCGTGGAAAATGTATATAATAGAGGCCGCATGCAATGAAGAAAACTAAATGGAAAGCCCAACAAGAACTTAAAAAACAACTGCGTGTAAATACTTTTGAGTATATACAGTGTAAACAAAAGGGTTTGAATGTGTGCATGGAGTTTACGAACTGAATCATCTCAGAGAAGCGCTGCAACAGTTCCGAATGATTCATTTCAGCTGATCCGTACATTTTAACGCGCATGTTTAAAAAAAAGAAAAAGCTCAAGATTTCAAACAGTTTAATGCACAGGTGCCATCTCTAATGGTAATGAGAAGTGACAGTTGAGTTCACAAACAGTCTGTTGTAGCTCCGAGAGCCCAGAACCCCTCTCTCTCTCTCTCTCTTCTCCTGGCTGGGGAAGCTAATGTGCATATGTGAATAACAAGCAAACACACCGGTGTTTTCCGCGTTGCCCTCTGCCGGGACACATTCCTCGCCGGCCCTGCTGCAGCCTTGTCATACCAAACAACATGTAAAAATGTGACCCATATGGTCTCCCTTTTCAAGGGGGACTGATTGAGCTGTATGGAAGTCGTAGCCCACCCACAGAACGCAAATAAGGAGAACCATATGTGGGGGAGATGAATTAGGTAAACTGCACAACATTTTTATTAGATACAATTTCACTTGCCTTGTGGATGGACTGCAAGGTGACACTCTGAAAATAAACTCTGAGCCCCCAGAAAGAAAAAGACCTCTCGTTAACAGAGGGCAAGCCAGTGAAACATGGAATTACTAAACCAAATGAACAATAACTATTATGTTTTGTAGTCGCGTTAGGTGGACCGAAATGTGATCAAAATAAGCATCATGTCAATCATCTAAGAAGTATGCATTAGAGCTGACTGAACAATAAGTGAGCACATTAATGAAAGTAAAGTGGCAACATTTTACTTTTTGTTTTTTAACTATACCTGGCATGTGTAAACTCCGTGAAGACTGTGAACAAATGTTTGGCTTCACAGTTTATGGATGTTTGTGTAAAATCCAACTTTTCTTTTCACAGACTGTGACCACTTTTCATTTTCATCTAGAAAACAAATGTTCTCAATCAGAACACTTGTTTACAAAATGAATGTACTAAAAATACTTTAAATACACCATAAATAAGTAAAGGGATATGCTCTACAAGGCTGGGAAGCCGTAACAAGGTTTCAAAGAGGTTTATGTGCCATCAGCTACACATATGTTCAAAATATGGATGTTTTTTTAATTCTTGGTTGGCACACAAAATAAGATAAAAAAAAACAACAAATACCTTTCACTTTTAATATTTCCAAACCAATTTGGTTGCATGCCTTCACATAATTAAAAACTGTTGCTAATTATCGTGAGTTACTTTGAATCTTGGAAGTTACGAGCCTGTTAATGTGGAAGACTGAGGCAGGACAGTCTGCAAAATATTACATTTCGTTTGATTTAATCTTTTGGGACATCTCTGCGTGGACTCCAGCACGAACACCTCTGCCGGTGGTCCGAACCAGATCAGTGGCTCGTTACGCCTGCTTTTTGTTTTTGTTTTGAAGCATTTGTCAACGTGTTTCCTGCTTGCGATGGTTTGGATTAGATAAAAAGATTTCTTTTTTTTTTTAAAATGACCTGAATCATCAGGCATTTGCCACTTTTGACAGGCGGCCAGTCCCGGCCTGCTTAAAAGCTTCAAGATGATCTCTCCTCACTAAATTTATCACATTTGCTGAACAAAAGGATATTTTCTTAACAGCCGCCCACATGGACGCGTCTGTTTTCTCAATCAGGTTAAGAGAATAAACATGTTTGTGGCAGAAAAAAAATATATCAGCAACTGGAAACACATCCTGACATTATTTAGCGGTGTGTATGTAAAAGCCAACAGTATGTTGTGACATATGCTATAAACCTGGGGGCATGATGCATGAATAATTCACAAGAAACCCTTCACGAAAAGTAAACTGCAGTGGGTTGTGACCTTTTTCCACCGTGTTTCAGAAGTGGCCAGTGGAAGTGCTGATCTGATGAATGTCAAGGCACCTCTGACTCACTGCAGCCCGTTTTTGACCACGGGGGTCTCGGAGGAGAAGGGGCCACTATATTAATCTGCCCTGAGTATGGCAATTGTTAGCGTCCCCTTTCATGTGGTCGGGAGGTTGCTGTCGAGCGGGGCCGCGTAGTTCTGGGAGAACTTAAATAGGAGCTCATTCATAGCAGCTTACAGAAAAGGAAGAAATGTAGCTGGATTGGAAAGAATCCATGATATTAAACAGTAGATGGGATTGTGAAGTGCTAGGAGTAATCATGCCAGGCAACAGGCCGCAGGAATGCAAATCACCCCTCAAGCCAAGAGTTAAGTTAGCAGGTGGCCTCTTCTATTCACTGAATGTCAACACTCCTTTTAGATGGAGCCCACATAACATCTGGACAGGCCAGCCACTGCTTTTAATTAAGTGAAATACAGTCACTCAATGTTCTGCCATGTCAGAGAGAGGAAAAAAAAAAAAAATGTTATAAAAGTGGGAGGGTAGGGGGAGAAAAAGTGCAACAGTACATATCCTGTGTTCAGTGAAGGTCAACACAGTTGTGTAAATAAATATTAATCCTTAACCTAATCCCTAGATTTCCAAGACCATTAAAAATACCTGCGTTACCAGAGCACTCCTCTTGAAATGGCACGTTCTCTCGCATTTTTTCTGGAAATTCTACTTAACCCGAATGAGGAGGAAATGCACCGCATTTGCCGAGGTTAGTTTACGGCCTCCACTTTGTTTCCAGGGGTGAATCTCAGCTCAGAGCAGATGACAACCAGGGTTCAAGACTAACGTGGCTTCGGGGGTCATATACAATGTGTTTGTTTTAAAAAGAGAGGGAGAAGAGATTTTTGTATGTACGAATATGTCTATCAAATAGCAAATGACAAAACTGAACTGAGCGCTGACTACAACGGAGCGCGTCCTCTCATTTTGTCGCTAAAGGCTAGCTGCTCAGCGCGAAACCTAAGAAAAATATTACGTTGAAATCCAAAAGGTAGCGGTAAATTCGGTGTCGACAGGGGACGCCCCCTATTTTCCCATGATTGTACCACACTGTGAACCATAGACATAATATACATATATTATGTCTATGCTGTGAAAGTGACTGGAGGAGCGCTAGGTAGCTGTTAGCTTTCAGACGTCGATGGGCAGCAGAGTTCTGAGGTGTGTTTGGGTGAGTCGGTGAACTTAAGATATATATATATATATATATATATATATATATATATATATATATATATATATATATATATATATATATAAATATATATACACACACATATATATGTATATGTATGTGTATATGTGTGTATATATATATATATATAAACAAGTTTACAGTAAATTAAATGTACTTTATTACTATACTTACTGAGAGCAGTTTGGATGTAAAAGTACTTTGAATGCTAATACTTTTATCTAACAACTACAGATGAAAATAAAGACACATTTTGATTTGGGGTTTACATTTACTGTAAAATTGTTTTAGAAGACCGCTCTGGGATGGTGGTTCAAAAAAAAAAAAAACTGATGACAATATCTAAAACATGAGTGCAAAGAATGCAAGCACGCAAGCGGAGATGTGCCATACACATCACATAAATCAGATGCTGGATGCTTTCTTTCCCCATAATCGGGAAGGGATTGCTTACAAAATGATATACCTTACTCCGCTGGCAGCCTCATGATAATCACCCTTCCTGGCTGTCTTTGGAGGTCACAGCAGTGCGTTCTCTGCGAGCACTGTACCACTAGCATTACCACTCCCCAAGAGCATGTCAACAGGCTCCGTGGGTGGACCCCTAGTTTATATCATACTTGTCAAACATTTATAAATCTGAGACGGTCGTCCGGCAACAGTGTGTAAAACATCCGCAGAAGCCCAAACAGAAATACAAAAGGGCAACTTGAATTCGAAAACTTGCAGCTGGAGGAGGAGGAGGAGGAGGAGGCGGGGGAAAAGCTCCGAGATGAAATGCATAGTGGGTGATGAATGGATGAAGTGAAGGCAAACGATAAGAGTTTCTCAAGTGGTACATTTATTAAAATACACAACACTCTACATGAAGATATACTTTCCCCAAACACTTGCTAGAATTAGTGCGGAGCAATGACATTCGCAGTCCACAGAGGAATGAGAAAACAGTGTTCATTCCAGACTGACATAATCCCCTTCTGAGGACACACTCTCTTGTAAAAAAAAAAAAAAACAACAAAAAAAAAACCTGGCGTGTAAAAGGTGAAACAGTATCAGTGCCGAAAGACGGTGACAGCTTGAAAATAGCTTTGGGCAGATCGGTTTAGATTAGAGAGCGCTCGCTGCGTTTTCCTCCCAGCGAGCCAATTGGATTTTCAAAAAAGCCCGTTCAAGTTGTGATATTAAAGTTAACAGCATCGCCTTGAGTTGTGACATTATTCTGTTTGCATCAGTCATTTATTGGTCCATCACACGGATAAAAAAAACATATTCCAAAATTAACATTGAGGAAAACAAATCACGCACCAGAAATCTCAGAGAGCATTTATAGCGCCAGCGTACCGTGAAGGAGGATAAAACCAGCAGGAGGGGAAGCGATCTTATGTGTCATGATGTCTCCAGTGAATAGTTATCTCATAAAAGTTATCATACAAACGTAACTAAGAGAGTATATGCCAACGGACACAAAAGTTAAATGATAAATGGTGTAAAGTAAAAATCAACAATTTGTCCTAATCATTCAAATATTAAAATATTCAGTGCTATTTTAAAAAAAGAAAGAAAATAAATTAGGTAATAAAACTTTATATACATAATACTGTACATCACATCACACCTGCTGCAGATGTGTTTTCCAGCGACTCCTGTCCCACATAGCATAAATTAAAAGTGACCTCCCCCACCCCCGGCCGCTAATGGCAGCCACACGACCTAACTACCATATTTCTATATTTCTTGAGGATAACGTTCGAGCTGTCGTCGAAGTAGAGCACTGATATTGCGTTGAGCTTGGTCGGGGCGCAGCACGGCTTTGGCACATTGTCAGGAAACATTAAATGGACCTATAAATGAGAGCACAAAGTAGGTTTAAAAGAGGTGCAGCGGCGGCGGGTTTCAAATGAGTTGCAACTGCCAAGGACATTACGGTGGCTCATAACGCCATTTTAATGCGGCACACATACGCAATGCACTCTAAAGGACACTTACCAGGGTTTGCACGATTGCGTGGTTTGTCGCGTTCATGTGCGCGTTGAGTGGAAAAGAGCATTCGCCGTCGCAGTAGAAAGCGGCGTAGCCCTCGGGCGCAATGATCCAGTCCTTAACAAACAGTGAGCTCCGGTTATTTACGACACATGTTGAGCTTTTGTACTGTTTTTGTGCTTTTGTTGAACTCTGAGCTCATTGTGTTATTATCACTCAATGTTCTACACAAGCATTTTGTGATATAAGATGATTTCGTCTCACCTGCCAGCCCAGGTCTCGAAAGCTGACGTAAAGTTCGTGCTTCTTGCAGGCTTGCTTCTGTTCACTCGTGTTGTGATCTGAAAAAAAAAACCTACAAGTTTATTAAACATAACAGACACTAATGGATGTTTATATCTTTTTGTTTGCTCGCCGTAGAAAAGCTTTAGAGCAAATGCATTCGACAAACACAAACGCAGACTTTCGTGTGTACATGAACACATCCCCGAGCCGCGTTAATCGCCGATAAATTGGAAATATTTCCAGTAAATGTTAAGTTACTACAAAACAATGGATGTTTGAATTTGGAGTTACAGTTGTTTTCTTTCCCACATCAGTGTGTGAGGTGTGTCATACATTTACACAACAGGCACATTATCCATGAGGGCTGCAATAATCCCAAAACTTTTATTGGGCCATTAATTATTCCTTAAAATAATTCATGATTGACGAGACTTTAATGTAATTATAGGGCTGTGCCACTATCCACAAAATATCTCAATCTCTCTCATCACTACCCCTTAATGTTATTTCAATTTAAAGGTGCAATATAAATAAGAATTTCTAAAATAACTAAAATGATCAACAAAATGGGAAGAAATAGCATTTTTGACACTATGCGAGAGACATCTATGTATTTGCTGCAGAGATATCTGCTGAATTTAGCATGCTGACCAGCTAGCCCCAGTGGTCCAAAGCTCCTTTGGTGAAAAACCAACACTCTATGGTACTCCAGCAAGCTGCATGGCTAACTGAGCTAACAAGCCAGCAGTCGCTACAGTCATGGATGAATAAACAGAATACAGTTAGCAGTGTAGCAGTTACTCTAGCGATATGCTGCCCCTACGTGTTGGGAGTATGAATTTGACAGGTTTGACAATTCTTACGTATTGTACCTTTAATACAGCTGAAATACAGATCACAACTGAATGCTCAATAAAACCTTTGATTCCAAGCAGCATATTTAGTTTTTAAAAATTTTAAATGGTCCTGCCCAAAAGTAGTTTTCTGTAAAAAAATGTGTTTGAGAAATAAACAGAAAAAACATTTCACTGAAGGAAACTAAAAGGTTAAGATTTAAGGTGGCCCCTTCACGCTGCCACGCTCAATACACCCCACAATACTATGGTAAAGGCAATCATATGACAACAAACTGAGAAAGGTGCTCAGCAGATGTATTTAATTTCATATTAACAGACAGGCTGTCTGGACGTGCCTTGCTGCAGGAAATTAAGTTGGTTATTCTGACAAATGGATGGACGCTGTGATGGAACGATGGCCGGATGGTTTCTGTCTAATTTAGGGATCTGATGTGCGCAGGAGAAAATGAATGATTAAAAGAACTATCATCGCATCTCAACTGTGTCATAAAAATGCACTTACCTCCGGGTTTCGGTGCCCTAGATGATTCTTGTTGACTGGTTGATTTATTGCGATTGTGGTTCTTCTTCTTCCCCCCAGCAGCTCTGACGGAGCGAAGCAACACCCCGCTGGCCTTAAAGAAAGCAACCAGGAACGGCTGTTTGGACTGAGGCCCATTCCTCCCAATGATTCCAGCAGACTTTATGTTGATACTTCGCCCTTTCAAAAAAAACAGGAGGTAAATAAAAGTCTCGAAATATGGTTTAAGAAAAACGGGACATTTGGACATTTTATGACTGCTTTAAAAGTGGAGTCAAGCGCGTTTACAAATACAGGGTCAAGCCTCGAACCTTTTCTGTGGATTTATTGGTAGTAAATAAATACACAAGTCAAAGTCAGAGTTATGGGAACAAATAGACTTCACTTACCATCTACAGTCTCCACACAGAGCTGCAGGCCCAAGTTCTGCTGTGGGTTCATCACCCAGTGGTTGCTGGTGGCCGTGATGTCGAACACTAGCCAGCCCCCATCGGACGCCTGGACCTTTTTGGAGTCGAGCAAGAACGTCTCTGCATCTCTAAAGGTAAGAAAACACAATGAAACAAACATCCTCGGCAAACAAGCCGCCGTTTAAATGATGCACAGTCAAACAGCCCGCACAGAGAAGAGAAGAGCAACTGCTACAGTGATTATTACATCTCAATCCAGTGAAAGTTATTTGGATTTTCAGCCTCTGTGGTTTTTAAGATTACGACTCGGTCAACCAGATGGCGAAATGAATGCGGTCACTTTACTGCTGCATTATAAACAAATCACAGAACCTCAGCGCTAAGGTGCGTTAAGCTCTAGAACAAATAAAAACTGACTGCGCCTCTTAATGCTGCATAGCTCTAATAGGACACAAAAAAGAAACCATATGCGCCTTTGAGGGAATTCAGACTGAATCCAAGAGGTCTTAGCCGGTTAGACAGGAACAGATAAACAAGGTATCACTGACTGATCACAAATGGATGCTTTAGCCGTAGCAGAAGCCAAAATCTGAGTGGCTTTTATTAGTTTCTTCATCTCTTTATCCTTTTGAAAACAAAACCTTCTTCCATAAAAAGGCCTCCAGTATTGAAAGCTGGTCATTTTGTCATTTCTGTATGTCAACTTTGAGCTGGAGATAAAAAAAAAAGAAAGCGGCACCGCTATTGTTGAAGAAGCTGTCACTTAAACATGTGCCAAGATTTCAGCTATTTGATTGGCCAAACACTTTGGAGTTATGAATCATGTATATCGGCCCTTGTGTATTTTTAACATGAGCCCTGACATAAGGCATCAATCAACCCCGAAGTTGAAAAAAGCGGTGCTTCGCAATTTGCATTGGATTCCTTTCAAGTGGCAGATCGGATAAGGCAGCGCCTGTTCAGTTTTTTTGTGGTTACATTGCCGGTTGGAGGGAACCAAGATTTTCCATGTGGCCCCAATAGTTCTGGAATTATTCATGTGTTTATTACAGGTGTAATAAAACTTAACCTCGTGGAATTTCACAATCCGCATGAGTGACATACTGCTGAGCTTGACATGCACAGTATTACACTTACATCCTGCGATAATTTAGTTTGGGCTGGTGAGTATTCACTATTCCCACAGTCGTATCCAAGAGGAAAATGTTTATCCCGCCCCTTCATCTGTGATTACTGGATGTACTGTTCCACAGAGAGTGAGCTAAAGTGAGTGGATACCAGCGATAGACGTTGGATAAATAGATAAATTCTGTTCATATGCAGCTATTCCCTATTAGGAATTTATGTTCAGTAGCAAAGTTCAGCACCGGTGCAGGACATAGCGTGACGTTGATGTAGTGGAGTGAAGGGAGGTCAGGTTGGTGTGTGGGTGTCTGACTTTAAAGGGACCCTGTGGAGTTTTTGACCAGTACCATAGAGATATGAAGCAATATGTTTTTAAGAGGTCCTCGTTGTGTTAGTATCTTCTTCCGCCCATCTGCACAAGGACAATGGTTTCCCAGATCGACAGTTAGTGGCATAAAAAACGCTGCAGAGTGCCAACAAAGGCAGAGAAAGAGAAAACTGCTAGCAAACAAACATGGCTCTGGATACGTCCTCGACCATGAACGCAATATGTTAAAATGGTAAACATAACTTCAGGGACCTTTTAACATCAGCTTCTTGAGTTCAGACTCATTCTCATATTAATAGTGAGTTAAGTGAATGGTTTACTTATTTAACATTGACTGCAGTATTTACTTAACTCCAGAAAAAGTGATTTTTGAAGAACTGAGACAAGGTGAAGGGGGAGAGGGCAACAGTGAGGTCCCTGTGAGGAGGTTGCTACTAAGATATATGTGACTATCTTAACCCCTCTAAGACAACGCAACAAAGCAGTTTTCATTTGCTACCTAACTTTACCATACTTAGTCTACTGTGGAAATAACCGACTAAAAACATTGGTATGTGAAGTGACCGATATTTGTGCACGGCATTAACTTTCCGCCTGATACTTCGAAGAAAAACATGAATCAGTGCGTGCGGCTTTCCAAACTGAGATTTCACAGATTTCTCACACCGGGGGGAAAGAGTTGCTCTTCTTTGTGAACGCTGACTGAAACACACTTTTCCCCCCATAAAGGCGTGTGTGAAAACTAAAACTGCGCAGTCTTCCCCTTTAAGATGGCAGAGTCCATTGACTTGGACCTTTTCAAAGCCCAGGAGGGCCATATCTCCCCTTCAATCACCCACACACATTTTTGGCAAGCAAATGTGGGCCCACTTTTAAGTACACCCTTGTGTATTCAGCTATGTCATGGTTTAAACTTCCGGAATATTGTTAAGACAGGCAGGTGGTGGGCATAACAGTGACCACGGGGGCACCCGAGGGAGCCCCCTCAACCCCCACCCCTCCTGAAAACATAGGCCCTCATGGTTTCATCTGGGACACGGCCAGCTTGGCAGGCAACACAAGACGAGTGATAACTGATGGACCTTCCAAGCTCCGTAAGTGGCCAACTCGCTAATGGAGTTCTCTTTATCCGAGAACTATATTTGTAAGGCAGACATGGTGCGAATGAAGGAGAACAGAGTTGGAGATAGAAAAGGCGTTCTGTGCGAGTGGAAAGTTTCAACCGTGCAAGACAATAGCTGCTGGAGTGTTTTAACCGTGAAATGAGATAACTGCGCGGGGCACAAATGCAACACATTAGTCTAGTTTGAACCTTTATTCCAGTGAAGCGACAGCTATTTCTGTCTCGTTTCGTCCATCAGCAGCTGCGTCTGCTTTGTGTTTCACGGCATTTAGAACAACCGACAACCGGTCCGATGCAGTTCCTCAAGCCTATATTCTATTTTATTTTCGAGGAGGTGATGTTTTTGCAGGTGTCCATTTGTTTTGTTTGGTCGGTTTGTCAGCAGGATTACACAAAAACTACTGAATGGATTTCCGTGAAACTTGGACAGATTTTGGGTCTCGGGGCTAAAACAGACCCCATTAATCTTTGGAGCGGATCTGAAAAAAAAAAAATGGGATGGATCCAGGAATCTTTTTTCAATTTTCTCACTTTCTTTAATATAATTTCTCAGGGAATAAGGCATGGATCTTGATTAAAAAAAAAAAAATGTGGGTGGTGTCTAGAGTATTATTGAGTAGTTTGATGCAGATCCAAATGAAAAAATTCTGATCCAGCAGATTTAAATGTTTTATGTGACATAGGATTGGGGCTTGATTGACTTAAAGGGGACTCTGGGCCTTGGTGAAGGAATGTTTTTTTGAATTTTGATTCCTCCAGGACTGACAGATTATATTAGGGCAGATTGATTTTCTGTCAGCCTTGATACATCAATGGTGCAAGAACTATTGAGAGCTTTTACTTAAGCAGGAGGGTTAGGGTTAGGGTTAGGGCAGCAATATCAGACTTAAAAAATACTTTATTAAACGCATAAATCATTTTACTGAAGTGGAATTATGAGCACCAAAATGAAAAGTAAAATTGGCCCTGTCTGAGTGTTGCTGGTTTAAATGACTGATTAGAAAGCAGCCTTTTAATGTTGTAACTGGTTGAGCTGATTTTAACAACTTTATATATTACTGGTAGTTTAATCTATAACAATGCATTTTTTTTTTTTAGCAAGATGTCATTGTTCTGTATGTAAAATCTGAGTTTCAAAAGCAAACCAGTCAGATAAATGTACTTGGGGGGGAAAAGAAGCACCTTGAATTTGTACTCAAATATGGTAGTTACAGTCCTGCACTGCCTGAGAATGTTTACTTTTGGTTGTCTAGATACTTACTTGTTTTGATATTCCCTGATGACTTGATATATGGAAACCTTCAGAGTGATATTGTCGTAGCGGGAGTGGCTGCGGTCCTTGTAGATCCGAAACTCCGCGGCGGTCACCGCCTCCCCGTCCGGGATCTGAGTCAGATCAAAACGGAACTCCTTGTAGTGTCGTCGGTGATGAGAAAAATCTTTATCTTTCTCGACTGGGAAAGAAAATATTTTATGATGAATGTCATTTTCACTGGCAGCAAAGTTGATCAAAATATACGACTTCAGCTCCTGCGCCGCCGCGTGTGCTGCTCGAAGGAGGAAACACGCCGGCATTAACGCACAGAAAAAAAGAGTAATTTATCACATCTTCTTTTACATTCCAGGTCCAATCCAAACATTTTGACTACCAACAAAAGCACTTTCCAGTTCATTAAATCAGTCAACTGAATACAGGTAGCGGTTCCCAGACAGGCCCTCTACTGTGTGCCTAACTGCATTCTCCGGCCATGATGAATGGGCTGTCAGTTAAGAAAAACAGGCTGATTTCAATTAAAGACACTTTCGTCTGCTCCTCAAGTGAGAGAAAAGACCAGACAGGATTCTTCAACGTCATGTCAGCGTCTACCCTGACCTCATTTCTGACCTCGTACTGACCTCCTGTAGGTTTCATATAATGAGTTAAGAGAGTCGACTGACCTTTAACCTGTAAAACAAAATATTTCTAATATAATGAGTAACTGAACATGTCTCTGCTCTGACCTTTTCGTTTTTTGAAAATGTTCAAAAACTCAAAACAGGTAAGATTACTTTAGATTTTTCCGGCACGGAAATGAATAAAAGATATGCGCAGCTTGATTTTCAGAGCGTTGCATCAAGATTTTTTTAGATAAAATAAGGCCCATGGATGCAATGACCTTAATAACAGCATCAAAGTGCTGCAGCGCGTCAACATTAAGAACAGGCTTTGATGCTGCTGAAAAAGTGACTGTCTCGCACCCCAGAAAAAAAAAAGAGGCATGTGGCTGAGGTCAGCGGACTGTCTGACATACGCAGTGATAACACGCGGTGCGTTCGAATAATATTTTATCAGCAGAGAGGGACTGCGGTTACTTAGCACAAACAGGTCAGAGGTCAGGTCTGACTTTTTACCCACTGAGAGTGTTCCATTATATTAGCCACGGGCAGTAATCTGAAGCAGAAGTGCCAATGAGAGCGCACCGCATTTAACTTCCAAATGGCCAGAGATTAAATAGCAGTGGCTTCACTCCGAAGGTGAGTCCACCCGAACAATGTTTTGTTAATATCGGGATAAATTACCTCGACTTTTGCCCGACTGAATGGCTTTTCCAACAGCTGACATCTTATTTACGCTTTGAAAGCTGAAATGGTCACAGCAAACACGCTCAACGGCACGAAAAAATGCCGCAGAGAGACGTTTTCTGAAACAGTTGAGGTCAGTAGCTATATTTGAGTGTACTGTAATAAAGACAGAGCCCCATTGAACACTTCGCTGACAGTCCCCAGAACGAGAGCAGAGCTTTCAAGGCTGACAGTGTACATGCCCTGCTATAGTGGTAAGTGGAAACAGATGGGCTCAGGCCAAGGTGAGGGATTATACTTCAAGGCGACTCTGCACAAATTCACTTTTACATGTTTTCGCTGTATATTTAAGAGAATTAAATCCTTGACACTACAATACCAACTCTATCCCAAGTTCACTTCTGGTTGTGTTTATCATCACTCATTCAGGACTCAGGACGAAAAGCTGCACCGCATTTTCCCTTCTGAGATCCTTTCCATGTGCTTTAATATTTTAATTGTCATTAAAGGAACATAAGTGCTGCAAATAACACGGATATCGAGGATGGAGTTGCTGCGTTCTCCCGGTGACAGAACCTCCAGATACACAGGCATCAGTCAATATCACAGCCCCTTTTAACAACAGGAAATAATTCAGACCAATTTTCTCAAGGTCAGACAGTCATCTGATAAGTCTCTCTGAACTGCTGGGTTAAGGGTCGCGGCTACTGAACAAACACGGCCATTATACCGATCAGCTGCCTTTTAATGGAAAGCAGCACAAATTGAGAGGGTCAAAATGTTGGGCCTAATTCTGTTAGATGCAAAGTATTTCACTCAAGGGAAGAGCAGCTGAACACCGATGGCACATTTACATGTAGAAATAAAAAAAAAAATAATACAGACTGCCTGAGAGAGAGGAAGTCAACAACTGTTGATCCTCACTCTGAAGATAAGATCCTTTTTATAGCTCAGATTAGTTTTTACAAAATCAACATGTGTCAAAATCATCTTGACGAATGTGATTAATTGCACTGCACATCAAGGAGGCCGAGAAACGTATGAATGGATCAGAACAGGCCCGACTCTGGCACCAGACGGATGGAGGCTTCAGGCTGCAGTGTTTTACAGCTCTTTGTCTGCAGTGCGTTGTTTGGAAAAATTGCAATTTTAATGCGCAAAAATATTTTCATTAAGCAAAAAGACACAGCTGATCCGAATACGAGTAGTTCATTGATTTACTTTAAAGTGGAGGGAGTGAAGGTGAAGACAGACAAGGTTTTTTTTTTTTTAGATGTAGATTTACGCACTTGAAGTGTTGCACCTCGAATTATAATCGAACCCGGCCTCTCCTGCAGTCTCGTTTCAGATTACTGATTACATCATTTTTGATTCATGGGTAATAAATCGAGCCGCCGTGACAACACTCACCCAAATTGACGAAGCTCATGACCATGTCGGCGTCGTTGAGAAAGTTGGTGTCGTGCGCTGAGGTGAGCGCGGGGCTGTGGCCTAACAGAGGGGCCGCGCGGTACGGCTGCGCCACACGAGAGTACCCGGCATGCTGGGGGCTGTAGTACCCTTTCCTGGAGTGCCCTTGAGCCTTGGCACCGAAGCTCTTGCCCGCGCCCTGCTGCTGCTGCTGCTGCTGCTGCAACCCCGCCACCTCCTCCTCCTCCTCCACGGCCATGGCGTTGTACAGGTCGAGCATGAAGAGCGGCGCGGAGGACGCCTGCTTCCCGGGAGAGAAGGGCCTCGGCCGGTGGGGCAAGCCCAGGATGGAGAGGATCTCTCTCTGGATCTCCCTGCGCTCGTGATTGCGCAACCTCCTGTAGATAAAACTGGAGTGCACATGGTTGTCACCTAACCCGCAGTGAGCGCAGGACAGAAAAGTCAGGCAGCTCCAGGCGAGTCCGAGCACAGCGCGGCTCAGAGGTGTCATCTTGACGGGTCGTTCTCTCCGGGGCCGTGGAGGTGAACTACATCGCACTCTGCGGGGGGAGAAATGTGTGTCTCTGCCAATATGGAATCATAGACTTCCCATATTAAACAAGAGGGAACTTTTCACGCGTTCTGCCGCTGCACACCGGTCACAGCCCTCCTTTTCTTACAGATGAGGTATCAGCTTGCAGAGCGGCCGTCGCTCCTGTCCCGCGCGCGATGCTCCTCCGGCAGTGCGTACTCCTCCAGGGTCCATCCAAAGCCTCCGCGCGCACCAAGTATTTATGGAGATGTGACCCCGTCCCCCTTCACCTTACTCCTCCGTGATGCGGGATCGCGTAGGTACGCCCATAACGTCCAGGGATCACCACGGAGTTTCCAGGAGGAACACAACTGTGTTCAACTGTGTCAAAAACTGAACAGAGAGCAGCTCTCGACTCGATTTTTCTTTTTCTTTTTCTTCTTCTCTTCCCCTTGAGAGTGGGGCTAGTTGCCCTCCGAGTCCATCCCACACTCAACCTTTTTTTTTTTTTTTTTGTGGGGGGGTGGTGTTTTTGCATCCACCTTTAGCTGCTGCTGCTGCAGTAAAACTTCAGGGCCGGTCCCATGATGAATGTGGCGGCTCGGGGAGTGTAAAAGGAGACACTTGAAATCCGAGAGGCCGGTCTTAACGAGTGAAAGAATAATGACAGAGCCTTTTAATCACCTCAAGTTATTGAAGTCCGGGGTGTTTATGGGAGAGGGCTCCAGCTGCATTGAGCACCAACAACAGGGATCCTGTTTTAATTCTCTAAAGGTTGAACATGATCCCCTTGGATGCAAAAAAAAAAAGAAAAAAACATACTTTATTAAATATGAGCAAACAAGTGGGCTGCACTTAAGACTCTGCTACAGTGCATAATTCCCATGTAGGGAAAAAAATAACACTCAAGGATACTTCAAATTCAGAATTAAGAGCCACAAATCCACTGCTGGTCTCTATAATCTGCAATGATTTACATATCATAATTACAAAAGCTCACTTTCGATGCATATAGTTCATTTAAAGCAGAGAGGCTTAATTCAAGAAGCCCCATTCTCAGAGGAGCTTTAAGTAAACAATGTGTTGAGGTTAGTATGCTGGGATGACTAAAAACACAAACAGTCAGAGGTTTCCATGTGATGGGTGGCTGCTGTCCAATCTGAAAAAAGAAAAAAAAAAAAAAAAAAGGAAGCTCCTGAGATAAAGTAACTCCTGCACATGCTGGGAGGTTACCACACAGCGCCATCTAGTGTACAAAGCGACGACACGTCAGTCGTTATTTCTGAAGTCTCACTCATACACACACCGCCCACAGCAGCCTCCCACAGCTGCGCCTCCATCCAAGTTTCCTAACGCTGCGTCCTCAGAGTCAGAGGAGGATGCAGGAGGTGATGATCTCCTCCTTTCCTTTCCACGGCCGTCGCACCTCATCCTTTTTCCTTCGCTCGCAGCTCACACCACACCCCAACAAAAAGTCCAAAGACATTTTTTTTTTCCAGGACAACAGATGAGATTGATGATGTGATGTGAGTCCTGAAATCATGGAATGGCGAGGCTGCAGGACCCCCTAAAACAAAGCATTATAAAAGAAAAACGTTAATTGATCGTCCACTTGATATAAAAACGTTCTTTGATCGTGAAGCCTGATGTTACTTAATAGTTCTGTGGTTTATCAGTCAAGTGTGTGAACTATACTGCAGACTGGAGTCTCTGTTAACAGTGATGAACAGGCAGATCGGTGTGGTTTATGCTCCTCTCCTCTATGAAACATCTCAGACACAAATTTAAGGCCCCAATAATTAAGAATTTGTCATAGACAGCGTTTCACAAAGTTTACGTTTCTCCTAAAATTGATTTTGACTTTGTAAGGGAGTCTCACGAGTTTCACTCCCCCTTCACCCCCTTGCTGTTGTTGACTGCAGTCGTTATTGCTGCTTTGACCTACAGTATGTCCGTGTTCACCTTTGCTGTCTGCTGTGATGCGAAACGTTTTCAAATTGTTGTACATTGTTGTTAATAACTATTAGATAGAAGCTATCCTGGCCATTTGAATTCATCCAAAAAACATTAAAGTCGCACACCGCTCACTGTTACATCTTTATAAAAACTGACCTCTCAGCACCTCCAGCTGTCACTGACTTCCAGCGTCTCCGGCTGAAAATCAACTCAAACTTTAAGGTCCGAAAGCACAGAACAAAACCGAGTTCACAAATCTTTAAGATGTTTTAATTCTAGTAAAAAAAAAAAAAAAAAGAGGAAAGATTCATACAAACGTCACCTTAACACATAACATCATAACATTACAAAAGCTGTTTACGACATGTCATTGCTGAAATACACAGTTATGACTCTCTTATAAATAACAATAAAATACCTGCTACAGTAATGAAAGGTAAGCCTCTGGAACATAAGTGACATCAAATCTCAACTTAAAATGTCAGCATGTTCTTAGATGGTGAAACATTTTCATCAGAATGAATGTGTATTGTAAAAGAGGGGAAAGTATTAATTTATCTTGGGTAATACACAATAGTAGCTGTTGCAAAAGGATGCCGTAAAGGGTTAAGTGCTTAACAAACTGAAGACTTTAGGAACACGGGTTTACAGCAGCTCATAATCAGCTACAGGAAATCAAACTCACAGTCTTGTGCTAAACATGCCAGTTTCAGACACACTTTATGGTGAAATAATTCACTGAACATGGAATTTTATGTATTCTTTTAGAACGGAACATATAGCACCCAACCAATGTGCAGTGAAAAATGAGAAAATGACATGCAACAAAGCAACTCCAGGGGGCAACATGGGAAAATGTACCAGCCACACTGGCCTGAGGGAGATCCAGACATGACATACATATGCGATAGTTCTAGGTGCTCAGATAAGAGGCATTAAATTGAGCCAGTTATTATTCCTCTTAACACCATTCAAATCTCAAAGCATGTTCAAAGACACATAAATAATAATACCAAAAACCAGCGGAGAAAATGTGATGGGATCTAGTTCTGTTGACTGTCTGAGATCACATAAAGGGTGCTAGCAGAGGTCCGTTTTGTTTCCACGACAGAGAGAAACTGTAAAGATGAGATCTTCCTGAGAATGGCTGTTTGTTCCACATCAGCTCCAGACTGGTGCCTGTAGTGACGCTGCGTTACGTCAATAGTTTGGCCCTTTGCTGTAAGGATCCCGCCTCATCATGCTACCGTAGCACATGGATGGATCACACACCCCAGGCTGACCAGGGATGCCAGGATTACCATGTTTACCCTCTGCTCCGTTTAGACCAGGGGATCCAGGCTTACCCGGAGGACCTGCCCTGCTGTACCCAGGGGGGCCCATTGGACCTGTGGAGATGAAAATACTACTGAACAGCTCAAAGGAACAGTACACGGAAGTAACAGGTGGCATTAAATATCAGAAATCTTTGTGCCGCGGCCAGTCAGCTTCTACATTGTTTTCTGAAACGGAATAATTAGTCACATTACCACAGGTGTCAAATTTACCTGGAAGCCCAGGTGGCCCTTGGTCTCCAACGGTGGTTCGACCAGGGCTTCCCTTCTCACCTGCAAGACCTGGCTCTCCTGTAAAGACAAGTGGACATTCTTGAGCATCCTGCAAAACAGCTTTAACAACATAGTGTTGTCTCTGAAGCTGGTTTTACCTTTCAGCCCATTAATACCAGGGTGCCCTGGCCGACCAGGATGGCCCGGCTGCCCCATCGGGCCGCTCATTCCAGGAAGACCTCTGAGTCCCTGGGGCCCAGTTTGGCCTGGAGGACCCGGAGATCCAGGCCGAGTTTGACATCTGGTGCAGCTACCCTGCTGGTTGCCCAGCATCAATAAAGGCAGCTCCGCTAGGATGATTGACAAGAAAAAGACTTAAGATGTGTTTTGAAAAACACACAGAAACACGTCATCAGCCTGTCTCTATTGTTACTCACACTGTAGAACCTCTCTGCAGATTTGCCGAATGTGATTGTCCGACATTACACCTGCCTGGAATAGAAAGTGATGGATCATGTGGATTTTCAGTGACTGTCTGCTCCATCATGTTAGTCAATATCAGATATAACATCATAGTAAAAATCATCAACATTAAAGCTGTCAGCACAATGTGTGGTGCACATACAGATCTTCCTTCAGGTCCAGGTGGGCCAGGTGAACCTGTGTCCCCCGTCAGCCCTCGGGGGCCAGGTGGGCCTGACTGACCCGACTGTCCAGGCATTCCCATTTGACCTTGTTGACCCCTCTGTCCCTGGTCCCCTGTTGACCCTTTCTGGCAAAAATACCACCCCAGTTAGCAAAACACACAATGATTCATGTTAAATAGAGATACAGTGATCAATGCTTTTTAGCTAAACATACCTCTCCTTTTAGTCCCATTGGGCCAATGGAGCCCTGTCAATGAAAATCAGGATCAGCCATTACACTAGTAAATATTCAGAGAGAACATACCTCCAACAAGGCTGAACAATGCTTAAAAGGTGTTATTTTGTGATAATCAAAGATCTGCATCAAAATGTACAAAGATAGAACTCAAGAACTCGACAAGTTATAGTACAGTGATCATCCTTACAGGGGTCATACAAATACATTTATACCAAAAAAATTGGATAGGGAGTAGACAAACGTGTTTAATCAATGACCACATGGTGGTGCTAGCCACATTTAAAAGGAAGCTATGATAACAAACAGACATGGACAATTCTTAAAGGAGGCAGTGATACGTTGTAAATTCCAGGTTTGGCTTAATTTGCACAACAATAAAATGGTCTTCATCATACAACGAAGCTGATCAAACACTCACATGTTCCCCTGGTCGACCATGCTCTCCTTTTTCGCCTTTCATTCCCTGGTAGGAAAATCATACGATTGATGTCATGAAAGCGTACAAATTCATCTATACTGCTTGTGCAGCGTATGGTACGGTAGAAAGTACTGCAGGATAAAACATCTATCAAAGATAAATCGGAACATGACGAATGATGCATTTTGTCGCTGTATTTAGGGCTGTTAATGTGTTCTAAATGCAGCACATTAACACCCATTAAGTTTGATTACATAATTATGATGATCATGCTTTCCAGAGATGACTTTGTGTTCATGACTTGAAATTGATTCAGTTCAGCGTAATGGAGAAAACTCTGTTGGATGTCAACAGAGCGGCAAACATCCAGTTATCATTCCAAAGGACAAAATGCAGCTGACACATGAACATTTTCCAAACCCATAATCAATGTGATATCATTATTTCCACTGGATTCATTCTTAGATAGGGGGACATATATATGTATTTCTATGTTAAATGAATTGAGAAAAGTAGATTTCACCAATGATCGAGGTACGCTACTTATGTTTTGGGGGGGTTTGCCTTTCCTTTATTGTGTTATGCAGCATTTTCAGTGCATGTAAAAGGTCTGCAAATTGAAAATGCCTAAAGTCCATGCCAAAGGGAGTTACTGTCTCCCACAGAAATCACTATTCCTGCACTGCCTGAAACGCCTGGTCTGGAGTCGAGCCTTTACTTCCAAACTTATGTGCGTCACTGTGCAATAGGCGTTATTTAAATATATATATTTATATATATGTTAAAAGATATATATGGCTGTACTGCAGCCAAGGATACCAGCTGTAGCAGTGTTATTTTCGATCACACTACCTTGTTCGGCGTGACCCCACCCTACCCTGCCTCTGATTGGCTACATCCTGCCCGTTAAGTAATGCACATGTGCAACTCTCATCAAAGATTGAACAGAGGTGAGATGTCTCACTCCGGGGCTCAAACGAGGGTTCAACACAGTGTGTAAAGGGATGCTGGAGCAATGCATCATATGAGAAAATGAATGTGTTTTTTGAAAATTAAAGTATGTAAACCTATTCTACTAGGACCCCCAAATAAAAGTGTGAACCTGAAAATTAGCATAATATGACTTCTTTAAATCGCAATTATTGGATGAGCGCCACAGTGTGATTTTAATCAAACAGATAGATGGTAGTGATTCCTCTGGTGTATCTGAATCAGAAATACAATGCTAATAAGTTACACTTATTTTTTTAGCTAAAGCTGGTGTTGTACTGTAAATCTCTCAAATTGAGCTGACAGTTCAGATTAGTTTAACAAAGGTCAAAACAATCACAGCATGGTATGCTTGTGTGAGTAAGTGTTGATGAACTCCGTCTCTAATCTTACCGTCTCTCCTTTGTCTCCTGTTGCTCCTCTTTGTCCCTGATAGAAAATAAAGATGTGGATTAAAACATTTTTGTATATTTCATGGCGGAAAAACAAGTTCCAAACAATATTAAGAAAAAAATAGTGCCAGAATACATCCTTGTAGTTTGTATCACACTGAAAACGCCTCACATCTGGCTTGTTTAAGTATCTTTTGCGTAAATGTCCAAACATAACACAGGGTAAGCAAAGTGTTGGGAAAAAAACTTTCTTGTAAAAAAAAAAAGTTCTTGCCTAATAAAAGGGATTGTGATGTGAGTCATTTTACTGACATGGAGGCTATAATATCTGAGACTGGGCTAATACTGACAATTGAATGAAAGTAGGAGAGATGTCAGTGTTGCCTTACTGGTAGAAAAAGATTATAGTAGAAATACCTTGCTGCCCTTCAGGCCTGGCATGCCCGGGTGCCCCGGCTGACCTGCACTTCCTGGTTCTCCTGCAATCCCCTTTAATAGTATTCAGTTTAACACCAATCATTAAAAACAAAAAACACTTCATCCACCAGAAAGGTTCATATTACATTATTTAAATGGAAACATACCGCAGGCCCTGGTTTTCCTTGTATACCTGGACTTCCACCTTCACCTTTATTCCCCTTGATTAAGAAATAAAACACGTCTTATGTTACAAAAAACACAACATCCAAACCACATCATACTGTATCTCTGACTGGACTGCAGCATGTTTTCATGAGGTTTTGCAGCTTAATATTTAATTGTGTCTAGTCGTCTGCTTTCTTTTCCAGTTGAGCAGGACTCAGTAATTGCAGTCTGAAGTTCAGCCATGAAATCAAAGTATTGCCTGTCCGTCCATAAACTAGCTTTTCACTTGTGTGCCATTTACCAATACGCATTGGCTTGTTAAAGACGGATCGGCTAATGAAAAGTGATTAGGAGACAGAGCGCCCAGACCAGAAAAGCAAAGACTGCTTACATTTCCACTAAAATTCCACTGACGAAAGCAGTTAGGCCGCTCATCGCTTAATTTAGTATTGCCGGTGTGGCCAACAGATCGTCGTTATTTGGGGTAAAGGGTATTTTCAAAATACTGTGACCAAACAAAACATGGCGTGCAGCTGACCCAAGCTGCTTTCTGTTGATTCCAATGTCCTCTGTGGTTAGAAAGCTTCAAAGAGTTTACTTAATCCAAACTGATGACACTGTGCACTGCAATGCGTTTTGTGTAGGCAGGACAATAATGGGCTTGGGAGTCTACGTGATGTCATGTAGGATCACGCCATTCTGATCGGCAGTACTTGTGAGCAGCTGTATAACTGTACAACATTGTGCTTGGACTCAACCTAAATCATGACTTGGCTCGCCCTGCTGCTTGTCGGTTGCTAATGCCAGCTCGTGTGGATTGATCCGCGGTATTGACTTTACTGGGTCACAGTCGGAGCCGGTGTGCTCACAGCCCCGGGGATGTGGGGAGGGATAAACTGGCTTTGTATTTATAGCACAGTTTATCCATTTTAAAGACTGACTTAAATCTTTTCGATGTCTGTTGGTAAGATGAAAGTGGGCCTTTACTTCTATTAGCTCCATTGTAGCTTTGCAATGCAGCTGTTTGAAGAAACTCTAACAGAGACAAAAGATTACCTTGGGTCCAATTGATCCTTTTAAACCAGGTGCACCAGGTAAACCCATCTCACCCTACAGGAGAGAAAGAAATTGTTTGGGAACTCTTCAGATTCAGTATGAACAGTTTGTCGTGCACTGAACCTTTACACGAGTAGTCCAACAATAATTAACTTACAGGTGGTCCAGTCGTGCCTTTGAAGCCCCTGAGTCCAGGCAAACCAGTCTCCCCCTTAAATGAATATCATGTCAGAATCATCACACAGTGTTGCAAGACCATTGATCCATTTATTTTTTGCATTTACAATAGGTGCGTGTTACCTATGGGCAGGAGCTCACCTTTTGTCCTTCCATGCCTGCACTTCCTGGCAATCCAGGTATACCCTGGGAGCAAGGAAGCAGATTATACTTTATTGCAGATCAACATATTTGATAATGCCAAAAAAAAAAGAGAAAGATAGCATGACATGGAATTGTATGTCATGTTTCTGTGTGTTTGTCAGTCCAGTTCTGACTAATGTGTCAAATATGCATTGGCATTATATACTGCTTGATGTTTACAAAATTCAATAGAAATAACAAAACCATATGTTTTCATATGCGGTGTTTCTGAACTGAGAGTGGAAACAAGTTCCAGTTTACTTCCTTTGACAGTGAAATAATTACTTCATCATGTCATTTACCATTGGAGCCAACTGCTCAATAAAACCAACTGATTGAACTGACATGTTGCACCCAGAAATGTCTAACAGCATGTTCCACCCTCCAGTTACGGTTTTTCTAGTTGTAAACAGGAAACGTGGGGAACCGTGTTTGGGGGGCTTTTTGAGCCCAAATTCTTGCTATTAATGATTTTGTTAATATTATCACTCTGAAAAAAAATCTTTCATTCCATGTCCTTCCTTAAGCTACTTCGCTATGTGCAGAAATCTATGCCAAACTGTAGGATCCTTGCATGAACCGTGTGCCCTGCACTTGAACTGTGCACGTTTTATTTGCTGATAAATGCAATAATAGAAAAAGTAGTTGGTGTTCAATTTTCACTGAGAAAAGACTGAAAGCAGATACAAATTAATACATAATGGTTTAAAACATTGAAAGCTTATGTGGTTCAACACTACCCTGGAAAGCCTCTTTAGTTTTTTGTTTTAGTTATTTTTTTTCTGAGATAAATACTTGCAGATGCCTAGTGGTTGCCTCAGACTGAAGTTTGAGTAACATATGTGCATAGTGAATAGATTAGACCAAAGGCATGCAGAGAGACAGAAGTATAGATAGAGCCACCCAGGCACTCACGCTTAACCTATAGGTGAAGAAATCCCTGTAACACTCGAGTGTTGACTTCATCTTGTTTAACTTTAGGAAGTACAGTACTAATCCTGTCTCCTTGGAGACATTGCAAACTCTATTGTTCTGGTGGGGGAAAATGGCTTACAGCCTTGTGGAGCAACTGACTCATCTTTGTGTAGACCCATCACAAAGTTTTGGATCACGCTTACAATCATGATCAGTGGGGTGGCTTCCCAGTTGAAACACTTTCTTCCTAAAACAGATTTGCCAGAGCACCATAGCATTCCCTAGACGGGCTACTTTCACTGCCTTCAATTATAGCCGGAGCCTGCTCGTTACATAACAGGGTTATCCTGGGATGAACTACAGGGGAAATACCCCTTATTCACTGGCTGTCAGGGGTTCTCTCCGTATTGCTGACAGTATGTGAATACACTGCAGTCTTACAACTCTAACAAACATTTGGATGCAACACTGCGTGATCCATAAAGTTAGCTCCTTTACAGCATCTAAGTCTTCTGTAACTTACAGCACTATTTCGTGTCAGCTACAATTTGTCTGAGAAGAACATTGTAAACCATAATGGAAAGCACCACATGCATAAAGTGCTTTCATGTTTTCCTGAAAAGTTTCAATCTTGAATCAGTTTGACAGTATGTTATAAATTTCATTCATGCACAATTTGCATCAAATCCTCAAAGATGTAAAACAATAGTAACGGCTCAAACAACCAACAAAATACCAAACATTTACAATGAGTAATGTCTTTGATTATGACTCACAGGATGGCCTTCTCTCCCATCGACTCCAGGAATACCACTGGCCCCAGCTTCTCCCTGTATACATCAGGGAAACAAATACATTAATCTTTCCATTTTCTTCCAAACCCCTAGTCATGAGCCCTGCATACACATCGCTGCTCTCTCTTTTTACATGTCATATTGGATTTATTAAACAGACATCTATCTAAAGGATGAAAAACAGCATTGATGTTTACAAAATATGTCAAATGTGGTTTGGAAAAAGACAAGGGTGTCCCTCACTGTATGACTACATTTCCATGGTTGCCAAACATCAACAACACAACTTCTTGTAACAGCGAAGCCTGTTCAGAATGCACACCCTTAGCAAGCCTCATGCCTTTATTTTACTCCTAATCATGAATGAGATTTGTGACGTACTGCTCTGCACTGTCAAAACAAACAGACCTTTTCACCGGGTCTCCCTGGAAATCCATCTTTTCCGTCTCTTCCAGGTTGGCCCTGAAATCAGAGGGAAGGATGTTACACATGACTATAATGGCACATAATCCCTGGGTTTTATTCTGAATTGTTTCGATACATACAGATTCTCCTGGATAACCAGGTGGCCCAGGAGGTCCCACGCTTCCTTTTTCACCCTGGAAGTACCACACCATCCAGTTAAACATGTCATATTGCTTTTGTCATGGTCAGTCACTGAACTTGATTTTTGCCTTACCACTTGACCAGCTTTTCCGGGTAACCCTGTGATTCCCTGGGATCCCATTGAGCCCTGAAGTGAAAAGATTAAGGTATGGTCATTGGATGCAATCTTAAACAAGTTCCTAACGAGCAAGAGCACTTCATATACCCAATGTTAAGTCTGCACAGTCACAAATATGCAGCCAGTGTTTGACATTAGTCAGCAGTGGTCTTGTTCAGGGGGTAGACAATACATTTCGTAACTATTTGGACTGAAACTTCAGTGGGTGACGTGTTTCATTGCCTCATTCTGTCTTTTAAAATTGCACTGTTGGACCTAGAAGTAGATGTTACTTACGTATCTGTGGAATACTGCCCTAACTTGGGGGAATGATGCGTCACTGTTTTATCAGATTTTCTGAATAAGAAACAGCATTTGGATCAAGGCGGGACATTACATAATTTATTTCTCAGTTTTTGCATAAAACAATATGCAAATAAATTCAAGAGGCAACAAATGACTGAGGCCAAATTATGTATTCATCACTGGCTGGTTCAGAGACTTTGACAGCATTTTTGCTGTGGCTTCATTTGAAACAGAGGACATTTTAGTCGAAGTGTAGACAGTTTCTTTGGTTCAAGTCAATATTCAGTGAACAAACAGGTGCCAGGAACATGTTTCCGTGTTCCACTGATATCAAAACATATAAAAAATCTCTCCAGCTGTGGTTGCTACAGTTCTGTTTGCTAGTGGAATTCTAGTCCAAAAAAAACGAGCTACGGCAAAAGGGATTTAAGAGGCTTACAGTGCCACTGACTGGAAGTGCTATGGCTGGGGCAGCAAAGCTACAATCCTGGAAGACAACCGGTAACCTTTGTGCTGAATTTGTCTTTGCAAATGACAATGTCACACATGAAAACATGGACAGTTGCTGACATAGGTAGTGTGTTTGCACGTCTCAGGTATACAGGAGAGCCCACTTTTAGTAGACAGTTGCAATAAGGGGCTTCGCTCACTCCTGAAGTCGGGCTTTATGGATCAATGGCACAGACTGTGAAGCACAGAGTGTGAATGAACACGTAATTAGTAATAAAATGTTCCTTTAAAGGTGATGGATGATTGTGGTCATGAACCAGTATCACAGACTGTGAATACACAAACATAGCTAATTTTCGGTCTTTCTTCTTCTTGTATCCTTGAAGTTTGTACTTCTGACTTAATTTAGCAGACATCTAGTGTTTCTGTTCTCTAGATCCTATGCCAGGAAAATGAGACTACACCCATGGGTGGTCTTACAATATGGAAACAATTTGGAAAGGTAGATGTTCATGTGTTTATATCCAAAGAAAATCTCATTCTCTACGAGATTAGGATTCACTCCAACTTTGAGAGTTTAAGTGCCTTGCTGCTAGTGGAAGACCTCAAGGTCTTCAGTCATTGTTCTGTGGTGCATGAATCTTGGATTTTGGATCATTTTCACTTGGCTCCTACAAAGAATAATTTAAAGTTGTATGGCAAAGCTCGAGTTTGAATTGTGGAGGAGCCAAATGCGTCTGAGCTCTTGACTTTCACGTATAAAGGGGAATGCTTTATGTATGGAAGCAGCTTGATTCTATTGATGACAGTGTTTAGTCTGTCGGTTGGTCGTTCCACCACTTTGGTCCAGACTGATATATCTCAACAGTGTTTACGTAGATTGCGGCAACCTTTCATGTGCAATCATTCATGGTCTTCCAAGGAGAAAATATGTTCCACCAGCACCACCAGCAGGTTGACATTTTGGGCTTTGCATCAGCAATGATCAGGTGAATTTTGTCCAGTATGTTGGTTTATGACCAAATATGATGCTTTGGGCTCACCACCAGTCCAGTGGCTCAGTCTGAATACCAACCAAAGATGTTGGCTTTTGACAATATGGGAATGAGACTGAACAATCAACAGCCTTTCTCCAGAATCGCCTTCTCCACTTTTAACAGCTTGTTTTGCATACAAAGAAGTGATGGAAAATTACTAGCACTGAACCTTCTGGACGCTCATCTCGTCATTCTTGATGCCTCAGACCATTTCCACTAATTAGATGTTTTAATATGGGATTTTAATAGACCAGTAAAAGTCATGGTTCTTTCATTTTTAGATTTTAACTGGAAATGAGATAAGGTTTATTGTATAAGAGACAATAAATCTTCAGTGGGGCAATCTCCCATTGTGTCTGTGTTTTAGTATGGCCAATACATAAGCACGTAAACTAATCAACGAACTAGTAAAAACTTTCCTACATCCTGGACATCCTGAGTGAAGCTGGAATAATGGGACATATGGTACAGGAATATTTGTTCCAGGTGCACACATGTGTCTGCAGACAGCTGTGACAATTTTCAAACACATGACATTAACAACTTGGATTGTTCTCCACATCTGCCAACTGGCAGCACTCCTCTGTCGTCACACCGATTACAAAGTGGGATGTAATGACAGAGGTGATGCAACCTAGAGAGGATGCATTACCTCACTGTACCTCAAAATAACACTCAATGAGAAATGTTGTTCAGATTAACCTCGAAGTGATCAAATCAATGAGAAAGTTCTGGATGAAGCTGTAAGACTGTCAGGCTCATGCCCAATGCTGCTGTGACTGAGGTTGAGGTCTAAAACTCGCTGAGCACAAACTGCTGGACTGCTATCGATTAATACTTCAATTTGCTGTCGAGACTCACTGTCGCAGCTGACACATTTCATCTCACAGGTGCTTGGTCCATATGCTTTTACCTTCTTCCGAATTGTTATATATCCTGAAAGCTGTTACTACATGCAGCGTCAACTGTTTTTTCTATTCTGTGTGACTGAACAGTGTGAGAGGCAGTTATCAAGCTAACTAGTTTGATCATGAGCCAATAGACAATTAAAGCTGGGTCAATAAATCAAATGCTCTGAGAAAGAAAAAAGAAAAATCTGGTGCCTGTGGATGTCGCAGGCCTCTAATACGCCTGTCCAATCGTTTCATTGAGTTCAAAAGAAATGTTTGGATGGATCTACCTACGTACCCGACTACTTGCGTACACTCTGCCTGGCACTCATTCCGTATGACCAAAATCCTCCACAGAGCTCGTCTTGAGACATTTCTTTTCATCTCGCAACAGAGATTGCTAAAGCTAAGCGAGCTAGTCGCACAGAATGGCAGCGAAATTGCAGCCAAAATGTCTTAATATTAACATCCTAGCTTAACAACAGTGAACATGATCACGAGCCATGTTCATTGTTGACATTTATTCTGATAATGTTAGGTGTTTTCTGACATGTGAATGAGACTTGTCTGCAATGTGTTGCACTCACAGTAGACCGACCGGGAGCCTGTCTTTCAGCAGCTAAATCCAGTTAGAACAAAGCATTCGTGACGGCTATTATGCTTGTGATGTATGACTAACATTCATCCGAGTTGTTAATTTGTGTATTTATAAGACTAAAAAAAGCTGAGACAGCTCGTTGGAAGTAGTGAATTAGCCGTCAACACACATATCCCAGCTGGCCACCTAAAGATACGTCGCAGTGCGTGTTCATGTGTGTTAGAGGAGCAGCTCTGGAGGAAGTCTTGGCAAGAGGAGGTGGGAGTTTTTGGTTGGATATTTGCAAAATGTACCTTCCTCTTGCTGGTTTCTACAGTCTTACCAACCCCAGCTTTAAGCACAAGGAGAGAACAGGCAATCGTATCATCTCATTTGCTAGTAACCGCTCAGTGTTGTGATGCCACTAAGGCAGATAGGATAACCCTGCTCATCTCTGTAATTGGTGACCGGGGGTATGCTCCCGTTGAGCTTTGTGGAGGAACAAGCTGATAACGTTTGTTGAGCCGAATTACCATCTACCATCGCAGCGAACAACAGCTACATGTACGAGCGTGGAGATGTACAGTATGAGGAAAGCACAGTGAAATTGATGGCTGAACTGCAAAGTGCCAGCAAGGTAGGTTTTACTACTGGCAGTGGTGTTTAAGCTGCGTTGCTGTCTCTGCCTGCATTTTCACTTGGTTGCTCATTTTCAGGTAAGAGAAAAACAAGGCAGGAAGTGAAACGTTCAAAAAGACACATCTCTGGCTCCCTAAAAATAGCAAATAAAGTACAACAGCTTGAGCGTTCTAAAGGGCAGAACAAAAGTTAGGAAATATGAACAGATTTAAGAGCTCTCTGGTGGCCTTCATGCTCTCTCTGCAAAGTGCTCTTGTCCCACAGTATAGAAGTTGTATTTTCCCCCCCCCCCAAGGGATCTTGCTTTATATTCATAACATGTGGTTTCCAGAGTGATTGATGCAACGATGTTCAAACGGCTCAAGTTGATGTGTCTAGCAGGGATTTCCTGTTAATCCTACATTTGATCTCATAAAAAGAAGATTTACCTTGACGATTCAAAGTGTGCTTTGTCCTTTTTAATGACCTCTTGTTTTCCTACGGAAAGCGCCTCTCTCTCAGCTTTGGTCAGTCAGCAAGTTAAATTTTTAGTTTTACTCTATTGAACATCTGGACACCGTATTATCAAGCAGAGATGAAGTAACCATGCTTGAATGAGTAATCAGCACCTTCTCTCCTGGTTTTCCAGGCGGTCCTTGTAATCCAGGCATACCCCTCTCACCCTGAAAGAACAGACAGTCAACAAAATTGACTTGTAATGATCACAAATTAGTGCTTGAGCACAATAATAAAACAGATGGAGCTGCAAATGTGCTATTGGACATTCCTACCGAAACACCAGGCCTCCCTTGCTCGCCTTTGTATCCATCTGGCCCACGTGGACCCTGACAGAAGTAAACAGGGGTAACAAAGGAATCCAGCTTTAAATTTTCAATCCCTGATGTTGACTTTAATGTACAAGTATATTAGGTGAAACTGTCTTTACCTCTACTCCTGGTGGACCTGGCAGCCCTGGGCTCCCTCTAATGCCAGGAATACCCTTCAAATTAAAACAAAAAAGACAGGAGATACACACATGTGGATAAACATTTGAATATGTGCATGTCCTCTAAGTGGTTTGAGGCTGCGGGGTGGATTCTTCCTCTGCATTTTTGATCATGCTGTACAACATGTGGTTCACTTTTGGATGCTTTTCATCACATAAAATCACCACCGTGCCGCCGCCAGTGGTAAAATCAGAGATGTTTGTTATTTACCCATTGGAAAAATAAGTAAATAAGTACATTTACCACTGTGTTTAACATTCTGAAGCAGCCTTGACCACATAGAATTAACGAGCCGACATTTTCATGACCTAATGGATACATTAACTCAATTGTTTTCTGGCTTTATCGCAGATGGTTATTGTGACTGCTGCTGTGTTTTTGGCATTTATGTTCTGTATGTTTGTATATTGAACTATGTAGTACTCACAGGCTTACCATCAGCACCAGTAGGTCCAGGCTGACCAGGTTTGCCAGCGTTTCCCTGTTCCCCCTAAAGAAAATGGAAAGAAGTCTCTCAATTACATGCAACTGAAACAAGTTGTTCGTATGTCTTTGGTGATCGCGCCACCCAGCATAAATCCATTTAAAACATCTCTGGTAACAATGTGCTTTCTCAGGCGGTGAGTGTTGATTTAATTATCCATAAACCATGCTGAGCAAGCCGGTTCATCCAGTGTGAGATGCTCTTGGGCCCTCTGTGGGGTTATAAGGAACATCTGCAAGCCAGCAATGGTCCCAACATTTTGGATCTATTAGTAACTGTAGTAAAAGCATAGCGGTGATCTTATAAACACAAACATACCCGAACCCATGTAGGTTTTATTAACGAAGAGTTTTGTTGCTAAGGTAATATCTCTCTGAGGTCCTCGTGTAAATGCTTTTATGACCGGAGCTATTATTTGGTTGATGCCTTATGATCAATAAAGACTGAGACGTAGGTTTTATTCCCTACTTTGGTCATTTTCCATTCTAGCCAGTGTTTATCTTAGTCAGAGGTCTGGTTTGCTTTATGCAAACAGTACAGTACAACAGGGTCTCACAACAAGTCTCACCATAACTTACTTACTTGGCAATCTGCCTAACCTGAGAACAGAGGCCCGTTGGTGCATCCATACTTTGTGAAACCTTTCAGCTGGTAACTGTATTTAATAGGTAAAAGTGCTAAAACCCACAAAGCAATGTTTGTTCCATTAAGGACATTCGTGTTTACAGGCTGTAATGAGTGCAGTTGGATTTGACCTATTGGTAAAGTGCAACCTCATGTGTCCGGGTTCACATAGTTTTCCAACACAGAGAGCCGCATTTAGACATCACCAGGGAATTCGACACACATTTCCTCAAGGCTAAGCTATAAGAAAGGGGAAGTTTGTGCATTATCTCCCAAAAGAGGCCATTTAGTCTCCGTGTCATTCCTGAGTTTACACATAAACCAAAATTGCTAAAGATTAAGCTATTTTTCTATGTCTAAAGTAAATATTTAACTGACTGAACACTGGGGAGCCATTGGGTTCTGTGCCAAACCAGAAACAGGCTGTATTATCAGATTTCTCACTGCATAGTGTGTGCTTGGAGGCTTGTTTTCAGCATTAAGTGCTGTATATACAAAAAATGACAAAAGAGTGAAAGTAAAAGATACATGTCAAGAGAAAACTTTCTTTTAAATAACTGACCTTTATTCCTGGAAGTCCAGGAGGTCCAGGAGGACATGCACATGGTTCTTGAGTTGGTTCAACGTAATCAGCAATGCTTGAACACTGTAATGAACAAAAAGAAGCTCAAATGGATAATAGACAAAAGCATATATTGAGCACAAATCCAGTTTTATACATATATGGTAGACTGATCAATAAGTCAAAAGACAGAATTTCTAATCATCTACTGTATGTTTCATGACATGTTTCACCATTCTCTGACATTTAGAAAATGAGGAACCAAAACGGTTTAATGTCTGTGAATTTTAGCTTGTGTTTTCAGGTTGCATTTAACTTATTTGAAAAGAAACTATTCCTGTTAGTTAATCTGCGTTTTACGTCTGTTTTGAAATCAAGCCTTGGGACATTTTGCCAGAAAGGCATCTGATCCTCCAAACAACTTTGGGATTACATTGCGAACAAACCATTTCAAAGCACACAGAGAGGAAAGAAGCGGAGGTAATTGGTAAGCATGTGTAATTTTAAGCTACTCATCTTGTCTCCCGGTATTTTTATTTAACAGCACCACATTAGGAGAAGTAATTTGGAGCTTTCCTTCTGGTTGTAGCAAATTCTAAGCCAACAAAACAATGAACCACTGCTTCACAAACACATTTGGAGCCAGCAGACAATGAAAAAATACACTGAGTGCAGAATGTTTGAGTCTGAGCCATCGGTCCTCCTCCAACAAATGATTTTATGCATAAACAGATGTGACTTAAACTGAATATGCTGAGTTTACTCTTTCACAGCACAATACTACAACAGACTGTACTGACGAAAAAGAAGGCTAGAACCATTTTATGCCATGCAGTGCGAGCTGTGGGGCTAACTGATGATGAAATTGCGCAGTGCGTTTGCAGAGCAGAAACAGATGTAGCTGGACAAGGTGCGAAGTAGGTGAGAAGGAGATTTATCTTTGTTGCCTGCCAAGCCGACTCTTATACTTACAATTCCAGGTATTTCACATGCAGTCTCTCGGTTGTTCTGCTCAGGGTCACAGTAAATGCGAAGTTTCTGTATTTCAAACTAAACATGAAGGGGAAAAAAAAAAAGGATAAGAACCGTTTGGTGAAAACACAACTTCTGCTGTTGGGAGACAACAAGCTAAGAAAACAAACACATTGTAATATGGGGTAATTTTGCAACATTTAGTTGTTTTATCAGTGCTTTGCCACCAATGAATTGAAATGACTATTGTATAACTATAAAAGGAAAGATAACTACCCTCATTGAGCATTGAGCAGCTACGTGTTGCCAGACCCCCCTCACTGTTTGGAAGTGTTCTGCAGCGACGTTACACTATTCTTCCATCGTTTGCTATTTTGTTGACGTTGGTGGTGAAATGGCTCCAGATTGTCCCATAGATTGTTTCAATTCAGTTACCGTGTGAGCAGATGGATGAACCGCACATGTGATTTTTCTGTATTATCATTACTATTTCCAGCCTTGTGAAAACACAAGTACGGCTGCACGACTGGGCGCATTAATCAGTCTTAAACAATATGGTTTACATTTTGTTGTAATGGCAGCGTGGCTTCAAACACGATAAGAATGTTTGATCGGGTCTGATGGTTTGTGCCCATTCAGTGTTATTCAAAAGCTGCGTTGCGGTTGTTTCTGGTGTAGAGTCTGTTTCCAATTACAAGTGTGTTTATCCAGAAATGATAGTACATAAGCACATTCACTTTGTTAAATGGCTTCAGACTACATGATCCTTGTAACAATGGATCAGTGCACACAATAACATTCACTATCAAGCTGTGGCTCGTGTTAATTTCCGCAGCTATAATGATGTGGCAACATACTGGCTGGCATAAGAGATGTAAATGTCATGAATGAATTTTGTCTTTTGTTTCTTTCTTCTCAAACAAGGCATTGTTTCTTCCTCGCATATTAGTTCTTATCATACATAGTGCTGTTAGTGATTAAATCATGCTTTTCTTTGTAGATGTAATCACACGCAGCTGGTTGTGGGAAGGGTTTTCGTTTAGAAATGGCTGCCTTATTTGATTATAATTTATTTTACATGTATTTTATTTCATTGACCATCACTATGGCCAAAAATGCAACAAAGCCAAACCTGCTTAATTGCTTACATGTGTTTAAGGTGTTTTAAAAGGTCAGTTTGTGCAATTATTTCATAATTAAAGGTGTGATCATCATATTTAAAATAAGAATAAAAAGGATGCATTGTGCAGCAGTTATTCTTCTTTGCCATGTCATTATCATGACATTAAAATGTTGTTTTATGTTTGCTGGGGTTATATTTGCATCCATGTCCAAGAAACTGCACTCTGCGTGGCTTTCTGCAGAGTCAATTACTGCACAGCACAATTATGATTTATAACGAATACAACATTTTTGGTGCAAAATGTGCCGACTGAGACAAATAAAACAAAGATTAATAAGACCGTGTGGAGAAAAAAGCTAATTTTTGCCAAGGATTTATTATCCAAGGAGTTAACCATGTCTCACAGGAGGCAGCAATAAACTGTGCAGTACTGTGAGATGCCGTTTAAAACATATATCAGAACTGAGTTTGCTCAGCTCCTCATTAAATACAGCCGTTCCCTCTTTCTATAGTCAGTTGACGCACTGCTGGATTATTTCTCTGGGAACCAAACAACATGCATTTTATTTAAAAACGGTTGTTAATAAACTTACTGGCACGGTCGTTTCCTTACTGACATATTTTCCAACTTGGGTTTTTCCATTGATGAAAATGCCAACAGGCGGCTCCAGGGACAGGGTTTCCAGTACCAGGTCATCAACATAAAGAGTCACATCCTCTTCAGTGACCAGCAGCCGCAGCTGGTGCCATTTCTCATCGAACAGCTGAATTGAGCAAAGATGAATAACAGGAAATAGTCATTAGTACCATGGTACATCAATGCAGTCTGCTGTTATAGATACTTAAAAACAACCAATAAGATAGTCTGTCCTTTGGAAGGAGTTGTTCAAGCAGGAACTCATAACTGATTAGGGCAGTTTGATGTGTTATAACCTGGACGATATGATATAGATAAGCCACAGTTGTGAAGCAGTCATGTGACCTAATAATGACAGTTAAGATCATCATGGTCTTAAATATAGTTGATAAGTCTTTAGTTTGACTTTACTTTGAGAAACAACAGTTTATATAAATGTACTGCAGCCTTTCACTCCATTAGAGAGAGTCTTTAGCCTGTCTAAAGGAGTATAATTCTATCTTACTACTTCAAGGGCAAGGACATAATCTGCCAATCATATGCGCAATGGCTTCTACTTTTGTAAAGGTGAAATAGACCTGTGGAGCTCTACAGGCTGATACAAGCCGTATGATGTGAGAATGGGAGGATTAGGGTTGATTGGTTACATAACAAGTATTATGTTGTTGAAAGAAAGAAAGAAAGAAGCCTCACAGGTGCACTGATATAAATAGTTTCTGTCAGAGTTGCATTACATGAAAAAAATAAAAGAGGAATATAATTGCAGGCGACTTTTATACTTGAAAATGGGCAGCTGCCTTACCAAGATGTACAAAATGTACTACAAAAATTCATACTGACAATCTAAGGCATAAATGCATAAATCAGACTAGGACAGGTGTACTCCATTAACTAGGCATTGCACTTTCATAAGGTTGGGGGACTCACACGAGACAGATTCAAAATCGGAGCAGCAGAGGCTGAGATATCCTAACTTTTAGCCTCGTATTACGGGCCGAGCTCCAAAAATGCTGGATCTTACATTTTCCATAAGGCAACTCAGCAGTGTCTCTTTATTTGACCCTCTCATTCTATGAAACCTTTGAAACTCCCCAGACTGAATAGGTCAGTTTCCAATAGCTCCCAAAGCAATATATATGACTATTACCAAAAACGACATAGCCTACCCTATATGACCATTGGAGAATACCAGTGACAGCGGTCTGGTTAGGTTTCAGCACCAAAAGTGCTTAGATATAGATTACGCTACTTTACACACTTGATATAAGTAAAGTGAGTACATAAGTTAAAAGAAGTCAGCATTGACTTTTTGTTTCCTGGGTGAAGGTCTGCGTGTGTTTGATACATCCATCTCCGCCAGCCTCCTCCATATGCAGACTTTGTCGCTCTTTATGCTCTGTCAGCTGACCTCTTTTTCTGCCTCTTGGCAACCTCTTGTACTACAAACACAAGAGGTCGACACCAACAAAAATGGGTGCAAATATGGGCCTAATTTTCTTTTGTTATGGAGCTCAACTGGATATGGGGGCTTAGGTGATCACTTGATCTTGAGAATCAACCTTGCCTATGAGGAAATACTGGCAGCCACTTGTGAGATTTAGATGTGACGACAAACAAGAGAATCAGCTGTTAGTTTTGAAACCAACAGCCACGGCTTCTAAAGATTTTAGCGTAGATGTGAACTGGGGAGTATTTCTTCAGAGAAACATCACCCTGCAAAGCTACTGACGTCTTCAGCAAGAGTTTGATTTACCAACAGGCTCTGCTGGTAGCTACTGTTGATCTGATTGGTTGAGGTTAGCCTGTGATCAATGCTGATAGACAGATTGTCCATCCAGTCACCTGCCAAGTATTTCTTTAAAGCACCTGCCCTTTTTCAAACAGTTTCCAAGGACAATTTCCCAGTTGGTTCTCTATATTAAACCATCTGGCGCATCATTCTAGGGCTGTAAAGATCGAGAGAGGACATTATGTGACTATTTTCATGGACTGAGCAGTGTTCTTACTTTGAAAAGTAAACTGATATTAATGTATTAAATCTGTGGAGTGCCCTTTTAGGACTATGTCAAAAAAGTAATAATGAAACCATACCCTTGCTGTCTGTTGTGAAAATGTAACCGTTTGAGTTCCACTTGGTGCTTTACTGGTTGTGGTGAACATGATGGTGCGGTCCCGTCCATTTAGAGTCACCGCCATCTGAGGTCTTCCATCACGTGTCTGTATTCTCCACACGTCCCACTCCTCCATTGCCACTGATCCTTTATACCTCAGTGTAGCCACAAAAACATATGAGGGAGGCAGCCCATCGGGAAAAAGGTTCCTACGCGACCACATGTAGAAGTCAGTCAACTTTTAATTACAAGGGTGATGATGAGGATGGAATAAAAGTGAGATGATTACCGTGTAGCTTCACTCAAGTCGACACGAGGTGTCACTTCATAGGCCTTAGTGCCATAAAATGCGCCTTGTGTCTTCTTTGCTTTTTTGGCCAAATTGAGATGCATCAGAATATCGAAACCCTTCTCATCGCGGGAATTAATAGGAATTCTTGCTGGACAAACAGTCTCTGCAATTGACAAACACAATGAAATAGAAAAATGGACAAACACAATGACAAAAAAGAATCACAGGAGAATATTGGAGTAGTATGAGATAAGAGACACCAGTGATCCTGCAATGAGCATAATATTTCACCTCAGAACAACACTTTTAGGTCCAGACAGTGGTCAGCAATTGCTTACCTTCACACAGTTTCTGTCGTATGACCTGTATGATCCTTGAAATTGCTTTGTAGTCCTCGACAGAGAAGACATAAGTTGAAAATGGCTTGTTTGCAATGTCCTTTAACTCGGCCTCTTCTGTCTCAGATCCAACACCAATTGCAAACAGAATTACTCCTTTTTTCCTTGCTGCCTCTGCTGCTTTCAAAACCTCATCTTGAGACTTCCCATCTGTGAGGACAACAGCAATTCTGGAGACGCCTGCGGGGCCACGCTCAGAAAGGCCAAACAGTTTGTCTGTAGCAAACTTAATGGCTGTCCCTGTGTTTGTGTTTCCCCCCATGTACTCAATGTTCTCCATTGCTTTGATGAGGTCTTTGGTGGAGTAGTGCTTCCCCAGAGGTATCTCTAAAAAGGGCTCATCGCTGTACTGGACGACTCCAACCTGGGTAAACTTCTGCCCAATGTTGAAGCTTGTTGTTATGTTGACAAGCCATCGCTTCACTATCTCAAAATTGACATCTTCAACACTCCATGAGCCGTCTAGAATAAAGACCAAATCACATGGTGCGGTCCTACAACCTGAAGCAGACAGGAAGTAAACAATCAGCAGTGTAAAAGCACTGGTTAAATAGATCATATCATATATGTTGGAATAGGTAAAATGAATTTAGACTACACCAAAATCGCCAGTTGTATGCATTTGACAGTTTTTTTAATGTATGGACAACAAGCATAACAAAGTGTGAGAAAATGAAGACAGAAGCACTCTTACTTCTTATGTCTTCATCTTGAGCGGCACTAAACAAATGGAGAAGCATGAAGCACAGGCATCTTAAGACACAATGCATGGATGTCGCTTTGTAACCCATTATGCAGCAGTACCAAGTTCCAATTGTGCACCTACAGGGAAAGGGAAAAACATGCTTTGTATTGCAGAGAAAAAGAAAAGGACAATGCAAGCATTTGTGACATGTGGCCCTTGTGTTATTCTTGCCTTGACAGACAGTAATGCCAGAGACCATTGTTCATTATTTAGCTGTTTCCATTATCGAGATGTTAAGTTCCCATTTATTCTGGCTCATCTTATCCAAACACTTTTAGGTTATAATCTTGCAGCACAACTCTTACTACCTGCACATTCACACATAAGTAATTGTAAAGGGTGTTTGCTATGTTAATTAATAATTCAAACATAAATGATTCAAGCATTGTTTAAAAATGCAAATTAGCAGCATTTGTGCTTTGAGGTCATGGGGTCTCTCTAAATGATGCACCAGTAGGTTAAGTTGTTAGATGATAGTGATCTGATTAAGCCTGTATGGATGTGTAGGACTGAAGCACAACGACAGGAAGTCCATGCACAAATTCAATCTGTAATCATTTGTTGTGATACATTTTCATACATTTTTTTTACATATACGTTTATGTTGTTTTTGGTTAGGTTCAGTGACTCAGGTCTGGTCACATCCTGCTTGATACATATAATATTGATTAATATGAACCGTACAGGACAAGATTTTGCGTTTTGCAGCAGGATATGGACACAGTTTTGTTTTGTTTTTCATCAACTGAGGTGTGATGTCAAAATGAGAGAGAAAGAACAAATCATATGAGAACAAAATAGTCTGGCCTTTTATGGTTCAATCCTCAGGTCCAACATAAAATGTAACTATTTACTTCTTAAAAGTAAAACTTATCATTTTATTTTTTTGGCAGCTTTTAAATTTTAGTCAAATGATATTAATCTAAAAGCACAGACACTGATAGGCGACTACATACATTTACGATAACAAATTATTGCGGGGACAATTTCCGGTGTAGGTAGCCACACATAAGCTGTAATGGAACAATAATGTGACATAAAACCTCTGAGCAAAATAATCATACGGGGCACCATGCCATGTTGAGGACCATTGAAGAGGCAGCACTAGTTGTTAGTCACTATACCCTGGATATCACATGGTTGTATGTCACAGGGGCTAACAACTGCAAATCCCTGATGGATATCCCATTGGATATACACCTATCAGCAAGAACAATAAAAACACTGACAAGTGAAGTGAATAACAATAATCATCTTGTCACAATGCAACACTCTGCTGGGAAACCTTGGTTCCTGGAAATCAATGTGGATGCCACTTGACAGAACCACCCACTCAAACACAGTCACAGACCAAGTACACCCCCTGATGGCTATGGTGATCCCTGATGGCCAATCAAAGGATCTGCCACCAACGCCCTGGTGCCAGAAACCACAAGATGATCCCAGAGGTCCTGTGTCCATGCCTTGACAGGTCAGAGCCAAGTCTGATCCATGATCGGGCCTCCATGGATTGGACTTGTTCAGGGTCATCTCACTAATGCTTGATCAGATTGGGTTCTCGGAGTTTGGAGGCCAGGCTGACACCTTGAGCTCTTTGTTAAGTTCCCTGAGCCATTCCTGTGCAGTTTTTCTGGTGGGGCAGGGAGCTTTGTCCTGCTGGGGGGGGGCACTGCCATCAGGGAGCGATGGTGCCATTAGGGTGGGGCACTTGGTTTGCATTGGTGTTTGGGTTGGTAGTGCATGTCAAGTATCATCCACATGAATGCCGGAACCCAAAGATTCTCTGGAAGAACATTTTATTATAACAATATTATTCACTTCACCTGTCAGTGGTTTTAATGTTGTTGTTGATCAGTGTATGAATCCCTACCTCCCTCTGCTACAGACACTACTACCCACAAATCCCTAACTCACTTACACGTGCCATTAGTTATTACTCTGAACGCTGCATCCAATCTCCATGCCGCACACTCTATCTTTCCAGTCCTGCTGCACAGACTCCACCGCCTCTGTACACCTAAGCATTTTCCTTTCAAGCCTCATCTACCACATCCTCACATGGTACTCTCAGTTTTACAAAATAAACAATTCTCTGAACCTCCGACCACAACTACCCTTAAACCAGTTCTCACCATTTCCTGTGGGATTATCAGCTGTTTCCTCAAATCTGTTGCCATTTGCCAATCTCTGCCCACCCTTGGCCCGAATACAACATGCCTGCCCAGAAAAGCTTCACTCCTACACTTTTCCTCTCTCATGGATTAAACAAATTGTAATACCTTCCTTCCCATCCCCGGATGAAGTAATTTTAACCAGTTACTGTCAGATGCTGCTAAAGCCATTGAGTAGTTATGTCACCAGGTGTGTTATTCCTGGACTAAGATAATTTTACACCCTGGTAAAATGTTCCAAAACGTTGGCAAGTCTGAACATAAGTGAAACCGACATTTTGGGAAGATGTTAGTAAAACAAATTGTACATATAATTAATCTCTTTTGGTTTGCTTCCATACTTTTCAACTCCCTTCCGGCTCTCCTTATTTGCTCTGCTGACACAGCATGGTTCTGACTTTTTGCCCTACAACGCTTTATCTGACTGTTTCACCTGACTTGACTTGAACTGTAATGATTTCGCTGTGCCCAGCCCTAAGGCTCCAAATCCTACACCTGCACTGGCTGTATGGCTCAGTGCTTACTGACATGCTTCTGCTACACTCCAATACGACCTCAATGTTATGTGATTGTTGGATGAAATGTTTTTATTCTAAAGCTCCTGACGTATCTATCTAGCATATAAGAACAATATCTCACACCCAAATGGCACAACATTTATCAGTATCCTCCAAAATATCTCATGAAAGAGTTTAATGGATCTGGCGCCCCCATCAGTACAACAAAATACATTAGCAACTTTTTATTTTTTCTATTTAGTGACAAAAATAACTTTATTAAAGTTAGAGAAAAAGTTGTTGGGGTTTTCATGAAAGGACTCCGAAACTACTGGATAGATTGCCATGAAATTTGGTACAGAAGTCCATGTTGAGCATGTATCCTGATGGATTCCTCATCGGGTCACAATTTCAACTAGTATCATTCTTTGGTTTCTGAGCAAATGCCTGCAAAACTAATGACATTTGTATACTTTGTGCTAATGCTCATGAGTTTTATTGCAAATGCTAGCATGCTAATACGCCAAAATAAGATGGTGAACACAGTAAACATTATATCCGCTAAACATCATGTTAACATTGTCATTGTAGGCATGTTAGCATGCTGACGTGAGCGTTTAACTAAAGAGGACCATTTTTGAGTCATTTGAACAAATTATGAAATCTGTTCCCATTAAAATCCCATCAGATTTTAATGAAGCAACATCAAGGCAAGTGCAACACATGACAAAATGCAGCGTTTGTCCTTTAACATCGAATTAATGTCAAATACAAAACAATGGCATGTTGCATGGCATGTTTATTCCAGTAACAGATGAACACTTCGTATCATTGCATGTGCTGCAAACAACATGTAGCATTATGGTGGAGTACAGTGATGGTTATGTTCATGCTCATGGAATTAGAGATGAAATGAGATATTAAGAACCAGGTGAAACAATGAAAAGAGTCGTTCACATTTGGTGATAATCAGCTAGAGGGTTGCGTGTGAGCAAACAGACATTTTTTATGTTGTTTCTGTGGCTGCTCTATCAAATTATCTTATACAGTAGTTTTCCAACACGTGAAAGAAAGCAACTGCTGACATCCCAAAAGGAAGAAGTTGCAAATGAAGACCAGATATGCTGCGTACAATATAAGAAACAGGACTTGTGGAAGGAATTTGATAGGAAGGAAATGATCGTGCACCCTATTATTAGCTGTTTTCTGATGGCGACACGTGAAGGTCAACGAAACAGTGGCTGGGACATAACCCTTGGCCTCCCGAATGCTGTTATTCCTGTGCAGCCAATGAAGGGTCACACTCTTTAACATGACTGCCTTTTTCCACCATGTAAACTCAGTTACACAGTCTGAGGAGGCGTTAAGCTGCCATAGTTGTGCAAGCCGTTTTCTTCAGAATTTTTCCCCACTAGAGAACTGGAGGAGATTGTCGGAAAACCCCCTCACTGGCAGGGTCCAGCCAGGATGACTTTCCCCCCGACTGACTTTCCCCAAACTGAGTATTTCTACACCTCTGCTCGAGCCACATGGCATTCATTTACACCATCAGACAGTGAAATTCCGCCTGTGGACTGTGACCAAACACATGTAGTCATGATGAAGGGAAGCAACCTTCATCCAGGAATAAAAAACGCAACATTACACGTGCTAAGCTATGATGCGTAGAGCTGGAATGCACACATAATGTAGCAGGAATAACAGGTGCACTCCTGTCGCAGTATCACACTCCATTAATCCCTGATCTCATTGGGACAGCTCAGACTCTTTGTAGCTCCGGGCTTTGGTGATGGTGATTATAAGGTAAAACATGAACAAAGCAGACTTTAAAATAAGATGTTCTAGCTTCAAATAACTACCACATGACGTTAATTCTCAACTGGGCCCATTGTTTGTTGCAATGCTTTGCAAACTCAATAAAAAATTTATGTGAGAGTCAAGACCTAATCGCACTTTGGTTCCAGCTGGATTTGCTGTTGAGGAAGCTGCTGAACAAATTTCTTCTCACATTTCAGCAGATAACATTTCACTTGTTCAGGGTGGGCGACACTGAGTCATAACACAGACTTTAACCACGGTATCTGACCACAGATCTTCTGCTCAACAAGTTATGCTTCCCTTCAAATACAATTACAGTTTTTGACTTGATTAAAACATATTAAGAGATGTTTTTCTATTTGTTTTGTGCCTCGTAGTCTATGTAATGCAACCGCAGGCTTTAACTCCACCTGACCTGCTGAAGTTAAAGTTTTCTGCTGTAAATTTGGCAAAAGGAAGTTGTTCCATTCCAGGAACAACAACTGCTGTTTAGCATGAACAGTTGCCAAGACCACGGGGATTTAAAGCTGCCAAATTCTCCAGGCAACAAGGGAAAGCAAAGCCCTATCAGTTGTACTTCCTAGAAATCTGTTCAACTAATCCCAACAGTCAAGTAATGTCTTGTAAAACGCTAACGTATACGGTGTCTTCTCACTTTTCAGCCAACATGTTCAAGATGTGTTAAAGATATTTTCTTTTCTGCTCACAAAGATGATTTTTTCTTCACGTGCATGCAGTTTTCACTTCTGTGAAAACGGTTTCAGTACAATACACGCAGTGCCGTGCTGCACTGGGCAGTGTGCTGCACAGATTCAAGAAATATGAAAGAAATGTCCTTTTTTTTACGAGACGTGAAAATGGCCAGGAAAAATCTAGGGATGATTCCATTCATTCTTCGCATAACGGCAGCACAAACAAGGGACTGATAACTGAGCTTAATGTCTTCAATATGTAACTGCAGCAGCACAGGCTCGAGGACACCAAAGTAAACGTTGACACAGTACTAAGTTATTACTAATCTGAACTGTGTTCCCACATCATAACACACGCCACACCTGAAAATAAATGAGATACACTAAAATGAGCCCAGCAGGTTCCCCTTTAATGATCATCAACAGCCTCCATCGGTTCTAAATTGAGCTGTCTACTAATTAAAGACAGTTGCATCTGACACTGAATTCATGAAATTCAGAAATACAGAAATTTACCTCACAAAAATGGAACACAATGAAGAAAAAGTTACCAGTAAGCGTCCAATCCCTTGAGTGAATTCCTGTTAATCCTCTCATCGAGAGCCGGCGATCAATACTGCTCCCAGCCCTGGGTTTACACAAACTGAAATTCTGGGGAAGTGCACATGTTTCTCTGCTGAATGAAAGCCTGCCCTTTCCAGCAAGTCTCTCTGTCTCCTCTGTTTCTGTCCTTCTTCCTCCTCTCCACCTCCCCCCCTCACTCCGGACTTTTACTGGCCTTCAGCCACCCTCAATTACCATGGGTGGAAAGAGAAGCAGATAAGGAGAGCATGAAATAGTGAAGCAGACAGCCCATCTCTGACAGTCTAAAAGGAAAATAGTAGTAATGAGCGCAGTCTCCGTCCAAGTGTTGAGGGTTTGGATCGTGTGTGGGTTGCTAGGGGCATAACCAGAGAACATGGAGTTTTCTGGATGCATGACAAGCCAACGAATCAGCCAACAAGCCTTAGGGACACATTTACTGTACTGTTCATGGTACCTTCGACAGGACCTGAGGCTCCAGCAGTGCGTTAAACTGCTCCTTTTCCGAGTTCCACTTCATCACCCAAACGGACAGCAGATTATGTTCTACAAGTCAGCAGCGAACAAGGTGTGAGGAGCTACTGCTTTGCTTTTTTCCTGCACGAACAGCTGGAAGCCATTAGAAATGCAGAGCTGAATATGCTATCAGCAGAGCAGGCAGATCTCAGTTTGATCCGCTCTAACAAGTTCTATCATGTTTGTGCTCAGTGGCAGCCTGCTCTGCATCAACTGAGGACAGCCTCAGTGTTTGTAGACTTAAGTGCTCCCAAACGCTTGATAGAGTGTCAGTCCCTGCACCGTACACCACTTCTTTATTTAGAAAAGAAAAGAGGGCTGCGTTGCTAACTGCAGGGGTACTCGTACAGACGAGAATATGAGATAGATTTTCACAGTTTTGCCTGACAAAAAAAGCTCATTTATTATCATAATACATCCAAGTATTTTTTGGACAACAAATTCCATTCAATAAAGGATTGAATTAAAGCTTTTTTAATGGGGAGTTTTCACTAAGCTTATATCCAGGGGTGGAAAGTACATTCACTCAAGTACTGTACTTAAGTACGATTTTGAGGTACTTGTACTTCTTTTATAATTCTGCCACTGTGTACCTGTACTCCACTGCATTTCAGAGGGAAATGTTAAACATTGACGCCCCTACATTTACCTGACAACCACAGAATAGACAACTATCTTCTATTTCTCATACAATCTGATACTTCTGGACTTCTATTTTTAACTATTTTTAACTTCTTTCACCAGAGCATACATATTTTTCTTTTATAAAAAGAAAGGTATCATCAAAAAAACGCTGTGATGAGAAAGTCAGACGTCACCTTTCGCTGACATTGAGCAGCGGTGCTTCCCTCGTGACGGCCCGGTTGACCCTGAGCCTCAGCACACTCTGGTGGACCACGCATGCAAATACTGAGTCGTGTTCGGAGCCTGGGAGTGGCCAACCTGCCGGTGAGAGTAGACTTTCCAATACCGAGTAATCCCCTGTCTCTGTGAACTGGTCTGTGGTGTGTAACCAACAGGAGGTGCACATGAAGGAAACCCCGGGGCAGAAAATCTGTGTGTTTGTTGTGTTCTTCCAACAAGAAGGTCTTTAGTTGTCCTCTGAGGCCCACACAGTGATTAATATGTCTGTGGAGGATAGGGCTGTGGTTAAACTATGTGGAAATGTGATTGATTACATTTAGCAGAGAACTGACCAAGATTACATAATAAGTATGTTTGGCTACATTTGGCCTCTGCCAAGGGAAGCGGACACACAGTATTGATTGCCAAGAAAACTGCAGCAAATCTTTGTCTGAATGTATTTTTAACTGTACTGTAAGCAGGCAATGTCAGTTAGAAACTTGCTTATTAGACTAAATTGAGCTAATTATATTCATTTATTGGAATAAGTTGAATAATCTGTTTCTGCAGCTGCATTTGCAAAGTAATAAAAGTCAAAGCGCAACTTAACCAAACAGGAGAAAAACAATCATCTTGTGCAATCAAATCCTAACAAAGCAATGAGCTCTATTTAATGAGCGTACCGCCCTCAACAGCAGTTGTGGCTTCTATCCGTTTAGAGCACTATGCACCAACCTGTCTTGCCTTTGACCCCTTAATGAGATGCAATGCCTACTTTAGATATCTCGATTCTTAGTGGCCTTGAGGTAAAACAGTGCAGTATTTAACAGAAACAAAGCAAAGATTTGATTTTGTGTTGCAAATTTGAGATTTTCAGGTAAATATTATGCAAACCCTGCGGTTCATCTTTCGACCCCTTGGTTTCGGACCCGACAGACCCCCAGGTTGGGAACTGCTTGCCAGGAAGGCAGATTTTCTTTGTCAGGACAACGTGTCGGTTTGTGCGTTCCACATGCTTTGTTTTGTGAATGGTGTGTGAATCAGGCTCTCCACAGGCAGGGACTGCCCATTTGTCCAGCAGCCTGTTAACCTGAAAACAAAAGCCTGATGCTCTGAATATCCGTTTCTATGAAAATAGATGCCCTCCCTGGAGCTTTTTTGCCCTTAATAACTTAAGTCAGTGGCATTCATCGTCATGTAACAATGATAAACGTGGTTAACGCTGACGCTGTGAAACAACTGCATTTTGGTCAGGTTGAAACTACTTAGGTTGGGTTTAGGAAAAAAGATTTTGTTTGGGTTAAAATATGTAGGTCATTTAGTTAGTAAGTTAGTAATGTCAGTTAAGTTACCAATGCAGGGGTGAGTGTGTATTTTTGGAACAACAGGCCCTCTGATCACTGGTTGTTGGACAATGGGCCTTTGGTCCGATGGGACATTTGTTGGACTATTGAGGTTTCGGAAAAAATGGGCCATCAGAACATTGGCATGGCACCCCTGTGGCGTACAAAAAGCAATACAACTGATGTAAAATGTGCACATTTATGAGGTTGATGCACACAGTAAAGTCATTTCTAACAGTCTGACCCCTGTTCAGACTAATGGTGTTAAAGAGCTTTTAAATGTTGCGGGAAATCCACAGAACTGATAAAACACGTTTTATCAGTTCTGTTTGATGAGAAGTTTGCCCTCGGGCAGTCATGTGGGAAAAGACGGATCAAAGACGCTCTAAAATCAGTTTAAAGCCTTTTTTTTCTATTTGGCAATTCTGCCAAATAGGGCCTAACAGCCTCAGACAAAAGGATTAAAGGCCTGTTAACGGATTCTTACATTGCCCTCTAACTCTCACACGCTCATCAGAGGGCTTTTCATTTCAAACTGCCAGAATATTTATAGTTGTGAAAAAAAAAGATCTCTACTAGACTGGGCGAAATCAGTTTAAAATCGGCTAATTCGACGACTTTGAAATTGGTTTTCACAAATGAGGAAATTGTACATTATAACAAATGATGTGGAAGCAAATTAACCAGAACATGTTTCATCGACCCACACGTGTGAAAACATGTGATGTAGTGAGAAAAAAACAAGCGGTCAGGATAGTTAATAAAATTTACAGTTGGACCTAACAGCATTAGCGGTCTGCTCACTTTCACTACTGCAAAAAACAAAATAACACACTTGGCTTATTACTTACATGAATGAAACATTTACAGTGTCTGGCAGTGTTGACTTGGCAGCTGCTCTGAAACTTTTCAAATTAATGCCCCAGGACAACATAAAACCTCTCTCTCTCTAATAACCTCTGATTCTGCGCCATCACTTTGAAGCTCAACCGTATTGGGTCGTTTTAATCAGCTCACATTGCATTAAGCCTTATTTATCAAGATGATGATGGTGTGCCGCAGAGATAAATAGTGAGCATGTCTGAAGCAAGTGGTTGAGCCCAGAAAGAAAATTCAGAGGATAATCGTGGATTAGTAATAGTTTCCATGACAGAGGTGGCCACAGCATCCAGAGCAGCATGGCACACATGATGCTGCAGTCGCAAAGGGAGTGGACGATGACGATCGAGAAGTCGATGGGCTTCTTAGAGGACAATGTGAGCCAGGAAATGCACTCAGAAGAGCCACACGAAGACTCTCCCGGGAGTTTTTCCCCTCAGAAGTGTTTCTCCGTTAAATGGAAAACAATCATTGTCTTTCTCAACTCATTAAGTCTTTTCTGGGCTGCAGGATTTCTGGAGCCTCTTCCAGCATTCATTGATCGCAAAACAAGGAAATACCCCGGAAAGGGCGCCGGCCCATTGCTAATACAGATATAAGACGCGTTAGTCATATCCTCGTCTTTATTCCACTTGACCAGCAGGATTTTTAGCTGGAAAGTCCGCACCGGCCAGGAATCAAACCAGCTCAGTGTTCCTGTGAAGCAACAGTTTCTGCTGAGCCACCATGTGTGAACCGCAGCTGTTTGTGTCGCTGTTTGTTCTCATCACTACAACAACTGCTATGAAAAAAGAGCGAGCGCAGGTTGTAGATCATTAAACTTTCCTTTTGACAGCTAAACCCAATAAGCATAATTTAGATTTGTAAGCACTTAAATTATAAACAGAAATCATCAGAGGGCGGATTTCCAAGCCTTCCACGTGGGGAAAGCTTTGTGAAATATGAGGACTTCAAAATAGACAGTCTGATTCTAGTGTAGCACACAACTGCACCCAATCTCATTTGTGTGTCTGGGGATAAACAAAACCTGATGGTACAGTACCCCCTAAAGTGAGGTGTGGGTCCTCCCATTCATTCTGGATGTGGATAGCGCACTTTGGTGGTCACTAGCCTACGCTAGCGATCAGGCCAGCTGGTCAACAGTATTGTCACTCAAGCCTGTTAATTGTGGCCAGTTTGCGCTGAGCTTCTATTGCGTTGCTAGACTTCTTGAACGACTTCATGCTGCCGAGAGACTGCACCACCAAGGGAGGAGAATTATTCCGCAAACTTGTTGGGAATTGAGAAATCCTCTCTGGAACAGTTGTTGCTCCCAAGACGGGAACAGGAAACCAGGTTGAATTCACGCACCGATTTGGTCTGGGTGAGGCCTTTGGAAAATGTGATACTGTGGTCCAATATGGCGCCCAGTTCACTGTGATGAAAGTTGTCACGGGGTGAAGACACCAAAGAGAGTTTTTTGACTCCTCCACATTTTATGAGCGGATGTACACGAGCCAGGCTGACTAACAAGCTAACTTCCCATGTGAATGGCATGAAAAAACTTACTGACACAGCTCGTCTAGACTTTTTCCAATTTTATTGCACTGAATGGACTCAACTCTGATAATACAAAGAGTTATTTGAGGGCCTTTTTGGCAAAAAAGAATTCAGTGTATCCAATGGTCATCACGAGTGACAAAAAGGTCTTGTTGGGCAGGAATGCATCACATGATTCTGCAACACAGAATGTGAGCGCTACACCAAAATCACCTGACGGACCAGAAACAGGATGCATTTCTGTCTGCCCGAGTGATGTGTTGTTGTACTACTGGGGGGCGCCAAAGCTGCAAGTCTTCATAATCTTACATTTAGTAATTAAAAACATGCTTACTTACTTACGGCTGTGATCATGGACGAGAATCAATTTTTCACACAATGGTCTAAAAAACATCAATATGATTTTTGTGTTTTTATTATAAAGAACAGATGTTTTAAGACAACTCAGACTTGTGAAATCAGTTTAAATAAAACTATCAAATGAAGACGGTCTTTTTATACAAACATATTTTGTTACCACTCTCCTTCAAATCACACAGGTGTTGTTGCCTTTGGTAACCTTGTCGATCAAACTGTTCCCATTGTCAGTTAAGATGCGTATTTACATGAAAACTTAAATTTATTTGAACAAACATATTAACAAAACATTCGACCATGTTTTCCTCCTTTGAGCTCGATATTCGATCCGCTGTTTCTTCCTCTACTGGCGATTCCTCAACCTCCTCGGCGCCGGCCGAGGTGTCCCACTGGTGGGGTTGGGATCAGCGCACCCAGAGGTGACACAAACACCCGGAGGTCCTCTGAGACCCGCATGGCCCCTGAGTCCAGGCCGGCCGACATGGCCCCTTTCACCTTCCCTCCCTGGCTGGCCGTTAAAGGCTCTGCCGGGGCGTCCACGCTGACCTGTGATTGAGGCAAAAATGTTGTTTAGTCTTCTGGGCTCCCTGTCTGCGGAGTTAGCTGAGTAAGACTATTTTCACAGACTCCATGAAGAGAGCATATACAGGGAAAAATAATTTCTTCTTTGGCAAACAACCATCTCTTCCCTTTCTCAGGATTTTGAAAGGCAGTCTCGACCAATTACAGTTTGGAAAATGATGCACAGACCCAGATGTGGATATCCATAAATGTCTCAATTTAAATAAGAACAACATTAAGCAAAAGATGAATTTACCCTGAGATCCCTGGTCTCCGGTGTGGCCAGGCAGGCCGTAACCCTTGGCCCCTTTATCGCCCTGCTCGCCTCTGTCACCTGCAAACCAGACACAAACACACACACACACGCACACACATTTGTCTCTCAGCAGGAATGACAACAGACAGGCCAAGATGCTATTCCCCCGGGAGTGAGAACACTCGAGAGCCCGCCGCTCATGTTGATTAAAGACCATATGTGTTACTGAGATCATTGTTAAAGAAATGTTTAAAACACCTTGTAAATATTCTTCGATTTCATTGACTTGGCGCGAGAATGTAGCATGAGCGTGACATCATGCTCGGGCCTCGGACCATAAATTAGAGCCGAGGATATACATGTTAGCAGACAGGTTTTTACAGCGCTGCGCAGGAGTTGATTCAGCAGTTTCGTACGCTGCGGTTCACGATGAAAGGTAGTGGAGTGAGTTTTTTCCAATGGTGGAAAAGAACAAGGATATTTATTCAGAAATTGCACGAACGAGTGATTTTATCTCAGGTTTTTTTCATTTAATGTTCCCATAGTCCTCCACTCCAGGCCATTTCAGAGGGAAACACTGTACTTTTGGCTTCACCACAAATGCATGACGGTTACAGTTAGCCTAGAAATTGAAATTTTGTAGTCAGGCTTGCTTTTAAAGATCCCACATTCACAATTTCATTTTGGGTGTCTACTAGAATCTATTCATTGCATACTGTCCATTGCTGCGGCACCTCTATTCATCCTCAGTTGCATTGTGGGTAATGCAAGCGCCAGGTTTTTGAAAAAGAGGTGTCCATAATGAGTCTAACAGTGTTACAGGTATGCGGTGCTAAACCAGTGGACCGCTTTTCAAAACCTGGTGCCTAAATTACCCACAATACAACGTAGCCGCTGTGTAACACCACGGAGACGATGAAGCAGACTTCCATTTGTAAAACTGGTGGAGTTATCCTTTAATAAGGTTTTTTTGATGTATGATGTCAGTGATTTTGTTGTCCCGCCTCAGCGAAGTGAACCCAGTCAAGTTATCAGTTAATGCAGGTTTAAGTAAAGGATCCAAATTCTTTCTCCTTAAAAAAAAAAAACACAGCTGAATTATAGTCTTGTTGTTCGACATGATTCATAAATATAATCTGTCTGGTTTGTTTTGCGCACCTGTTTCTCCTTGGCGGCCCTGTTCCCCGGCTTCTCCGTAGAATCCCGGCAGGCCCACTTCTCCAACAACACCATCATTACCAGGGTCACCCTGACAACATCATCAATAGGAAAATACACTGTTAATCTCTTGTGTGCTCTCAGTGTCAACTTTTTCTTTTTTTTCAATCTCAGGTCAAGTCACGAATGTAGCTTCCATACTCATCTCTGACCGGCTCCGAGCGCAAAAACCGAAAAAGATTTATTTTGCTGATGATTCAAGACTTTGTTAGGAAAACATTGTACGGTGCTGGTACATCGCTATTCACGGTTTGGCACTAAACACCACAACATGAGGCTTATTGGCCATAATCTAATATAGTGGAATATTTTTATATAGTCATGGCTTCAAGTGCATTTATCAGCGTTGGTGATTAAAGAAGTTGTGGAACATGAATCGGTCCTACAGCGTAATAATGTGGAAAAGGCTTTCCAATCCAAGGACAGCCTTGATACTCTCCAAAAACCATTCAACACAGACCAAGTGTCTAGTCTGTGACTCCTTATTTGTCCTCATGGAGACGTGGAAAATCGTAATGTTTTCATTCCAAGCTTTTCTGCCAAATACTTCAGCTCTTTTAGTCCGGTCCAGACCCTCACAATGTGTTTGCATTTTACTCAGGCAGGGAGAAAAAAAAAAAAAAGCGAACAATGTATGGAGAACGTGCTGCGGCAGTTCATCTCAGCTCGCGTTCTACTGGGGGTGACACCTAAAGCAATGATTTTGTAAAAAAAAAAAAAAAATCCACGCAGGACACCCAAACCATGAACTCACAGGAGGTCCGGTGGATCCTTTCTGTCCGGGGGGACCAGGGGCACCCATGGGCACGTCCCCGTAGAGAGGACAAACTGCAGCGCACGTCCTCTTCACTGAGTTGGCAAAGGCGGACATCTGCTCCCGAAACACCGCCTTGCAGACCTCGATCACGTGTTCGGCAGGGAGCGTCGGGCCCTGTGTGACAAATCATTACCACATCCATCACTGGAAGGGGCCCAGCCGCGGGACATGTCATGTGGAATATTACAGGACAGGACACGACGAAGAAATGGCTACCTCTCAGAGAAGAAATGCAACAACAGGCTCATTATTGGATTTATAGCCGCACTAAATGAAACCCCTGCCGTGAGTCACTGCTAACGAAGGGCTAATGTGAAACTGTTTAAATATGTTCTTGACACCAAAGTTGTTACCAAACACTGTGTGTGTGTGCGCGCCACTCAGTGTAAAGACGAGTGCGAGCGATTACTCGGCTGTTTCTGTGCCATCGTTCACACACGAAGTAGAGAAATGAAGTGCTGCGCTTTTTCAGAGTCTTGGATTTTACTTACTGGTGGACCCGCGGGCCCCTGAAAGCCATCTGGTCCTCCTTCACCTCGAACCCCCTTGACTCCGACAGGGCCCGAGCGTCCAGGTGGGCCGGCCGGGCCGCGCTTCCCCCGTCCTCCCTGGGGACCCTGCCCACCTCTGCCTCCAACCTACAGAGCAGGTTAACAGCATCAGCAGGACTGGATTACACAACACAACACAGTGCAGCGATCAGTGTTGCAGTGTAGCACACGTTTTATTGAAAGCAGCAACAGCTTGAAGCGCTTTTCATGTCACATGAATAGTAATAATAAACTTTCAACCAGTCTAACCAGATTTCAGTGGTCAAACTAAATATTAGCAGAACATTTAGAAAATGTGACCAGAACAAAGTGAAAAACTGAAACGCGCGAAACCACAAAAACCCGCGATGGAAGTGTGATACGTGAACACACAAACAAACTGACAGAGAGCGCCGGGGAAGTGCGCTGCGTTCATTTCGGTGTGTGGGTGTCGCTGCCCTCATCACATCTACAGCTGCTCTGAAAAAATGCTCGGAATGTCATTTGGCGGATTGGTATTCGATTTCGAGAGCGTTCAGTTTGCAAACAGATAATGTGACGAATGTCTGCCAGGAACATCGCAGCGTTGTGAAACCTGCGCGACGTCTCTTTCCAGTGATGATTTCTTCTTGTGAATAAATCAGAGGATTGGACTGATCTTGAGTAGCGCCTCATACGTCTATCTGTGCCCCATGGTCGCCATTTAAAGGCTTTCGTCAGTCACAATGGTTTTTCTCAACTTACTTAGCCTGTAAACGTGCAAGTGTTGTAATTATCGCTGCTATTATCACCATCAAACATGATTTGTTAATGAAGCGCTAACCACCGAATCACACTCACCTTTCCTTTCGGGCCCTTAACTCCTTTTTCCCCCTTCAAAATAAAAAGTAAAGACAGAGTCACGTCAAGAAGGAAACACGATGAAGATGCAATGACGAGTCGAGAGGAGAGGTATAAAAGGCAGTACCTCTGCACCTCCAGCTCCTTGAATTCCCTGGATTCCCGTGTCACCCTGCACGAGGCAAATGCAAAAATTAACGTGTTTAGAAAACTTCTCTATGAATCGATTTCATTCACTGATACACTGCTGCGATCTAAGTGTTAAGATCCTCAATGAGAGTCATTTCACGCTCTCAGTCGTGCCAAAGTACAGCTGTACTGACTGATTTCTATCATGTTATTGCGCTGTGGCTGAAGTCCAAATAAAAAAAACAACAGATCATAAAGGGACTTTCCCGCGGACCATGTGTTGACAGTGTCAAGCAGAAGGTTTGGGGTTTCGACCTGTGTTCATATCTAGCCGTGACCTCAAAACAAGAATTTTTGAGGAGTTACTCCACCAAAACTGGTGGGGTAACAGAAAACATCTGCAGTTCATCACTCGTACGATCGTATATTGCTCACGAACCAGTGCGTTGTAAATCAGTCATTCCTTAAATGGAGAATTGTGACATTAAATGGTGATTTTCCAGTCATTTCTGATTCCTAATGGGTAAAGGATGAGGATGTATTACCTTGGACCCTGGTTTTCCAGGCACACCCACGTGTCCCTGCGAAGACATGACATAGTTTAATGGCTTGAAGAAAATGAACTAGTGTTTGGAAGAGTTTAGACAAATGCATCTGGAGGACTTACAGTAGGTCCTGGTGGGCCGATAAATCCCGGCCTTCCTGGCTTCCCTGCAGAGCCCTTGTAACCTCTTGGGCCCTCGGGAATAAAACATTTATTAAACCGACCTAAAGGGACTGCTTTATTCTTTGTCATTTTCCTTTAAGATGGCAAACTACTTTAGGTACAAAATGCATGATGTGCTTGTCGGTGGTGACTGAAAGAGTGACTTACAGTTCGGCCCTGGGGACCCATTTCTCCCGCGGGCCCGAGGGGGCCTTTCTCTCCCTGTCACAGACACAAAGCACAGCCAAGGAATGAGCCAGGAACAACTCAATTTGACGTTCATTTACGAAACCAAACAAGATCAGAGGGTTACCTTTGTTCCACTTCGTCCCAATTTCCCGCTGAGACCTTGCGGTCCTTGATAAGCCTGTGAGCAACAGATGAGACGTGAAATAATACAAGCACACTGCTTCTAAAAGTCACGATTAAGATGTCGTTGTCGGCAGAATATAATACCTCTATTCCTAGATCACCATCTCTGCCCGATCGGCCCGGATCTCCAATAATGCCCTAGGGAAACACTTTCATTATTACAGAACAGACAACTAATAAAGTGCGAGCGAGTACTCAGGTGTGAAGCTCCGGGCGTGACGGCAGTGACGAACCTTCGGTCCAATGGTGCCAGCTCTGCCAACGGGTCCCGGGATCCCCTGGTGTTCACAAGTTCAGACAAAAGACGAAATCCATCAAAATCCAAAACAGCCCATTTTGAGACACTTGCGACATCAGTTCACCTCCTCGTAATACTTACAGGCTGCCCCTTCTCTCCGGAGGTTCCCCTCTCTCCAGGATCTCCCACGATTCCCTGTCAAATCATCATTTCAAGCAACATTTGTTAAAATTGCACGCGCGTCATTCGGTGGGCAGCGTGGTGAACCAGAGCGCCCTCCTTCATATACAATAGGTCGAGGCTTCTTCTTCCAGTGACTCACCGGATTGTATCGATACAGTTCAGGCCCCTCAGATCGCAGCCAAAATCCAACCGCACAAACTAAACGTTGTTTATGGAGACGGCACATAAGCCAAAAACATAGCTCTCTTCCCAGCGTTTTACCACATAAAAATGATTTACTGGCCCTCCACGCTCACATGACAGGATTTTGAAGGTGTTGAGAGTGCTCTTGTTGTGGATTATGGAACAGGGAATCCCGCAACAACCCACCTGCTTTCCTCTGGGCCCGGCCTTCCCTTCTGCACCAGTGGTCCCTTTTGCTCCCTAAAATAGAAAAGCATGATGGAATTAAATCACAATTTCTCGATTAAATTACAACATCTAGAAACAAAATGAGATGGAGGGAGTAGAGAACATGATTACCTTAACTCCTTGATACCCTGGAATCCCTTCGTGTCCCTGTTCGCCTGTAGCACCCTTCAAGGAGGCCAAAATGTTAGTAAAACGCTAATTGGATAATAACTTGCAAATGAGCTTACCGCAGTGCGCGAAAGGTTAACTCACAACTTCTCCCGGATTCCCAGTCTCCCCGATATCTCCAGGTGGTCCGCGAACTCCCTTTAATTACAGTCAGAATGCCGACATTAAACCCTCTGCATGATCTATAAAGCTGCACAACTCTGACAATAAAGCCGCACAGAGATCCAATAAAGGGTCTGTAACTTCATTAGCCGACTACTTCCCTAATCAAACAGATCATGTTAGAGCCTGAACCCGGCAGACGAGTTTACCTTGAAGCCTGCCGCCCCTTGTAATCCTTTCAGCCCTTTAGGACCTCTGTCTCCCTGTTAACACACAGTTTCATTAGTTCGGATTTATCACATTTCAGGGTAGAGGAATTGATAAATCTGAGTGAGATTAATTACCACTTGGCCCCAGAGTCCTCTCATTCCTTTCTCCCCTTTGATTCCTTCTTCACCCTGAGGACACGTGAGCGAGGTTTCATTAACGCGCCTCGAGAACGAGCCAAACCAAAGTGTAGGCCTGATATGGGGCATATTAGCGTGGATCTTACCTTCGGGCCTGATTCGCCGATGCTGCCGTAGTCTCCCGTGTTTCCCCTGATCCCCTGCAAGACAAGATTAACTCTAATCACAGGCAAGACTTGTCGGAGCCAATTGTTTGCGAATGGTTTGAGAAATAGAGCATAAAATGGGAATGTTAGTGACTGTTTCCACTCCACTGACTGAAGTTTTTGATTTTTTTTTCTGCATTCATTACTGCAAGACTGACGTTCAATAAGGAGGGACACTTTAAAGGAATGTTTTGACATTTTGGGAAAGACAGAACAATATACCAGTGCTCCTTTTCTTGCCAAGAGTTAGATGCACTCTTGTGCCTTAATGGTAGTCATTAAGTTCAGGCCAGGACAGTTTAGCTTAGTTTAGCATTGAGACTGGAAACAGGGGAAAACCACTAGTCTGCAGGCATACTTAAAGCTCACTAACGTGTTATCTTGTCTGTTTAAGCCATACAAAAACCAAGTGTAACATTAAATGTCACAGTGATGACAAGACTGCAGGACATCACTGTGACATGGCAGGAAATAGTCCTCTGTCCCCCCATTACTTGTTTCTGCACTATGTGACTTCATTGAGAGCGTAGTATCACAGTGCTATATACATGTTTACTTCAGCATACTGTAAGTTTTCAACACATAACATCATAATGACATCATATCACACACAATTTCTACATAATGTTGCTTTAATGGCTCGGCAGCCAGAGTGGATGAAATACATTTTCCGTACCTCGCGTTTAAAACGCTCATTACAGTGTCAGCAGCGTGACATATAGGTAGACATGATATGTTACATACATAATAATTCAAATATTCCTATGTAGATAAAGTAGCGCTGCACCGAAGAGGCAGGTTAGCTAACTCTGTTCCCAGGTTCCAGTCTCGGTTAGCAAAGCTAACTTCCTGTTGGCTATAACATCATATTTAACCGCCACGCACGAGAATGCTATCTATCTCCTTATCTAACTCTCTGCAACAACACAAAAACATCACATTATTCCTTTAAATATAAAGCTACAGCCAAGAGGCAGTTAGCTTGGAGCAAACATTGAGGGTACAAAGCTAGCTCCTTCCAAAGAAAAAAACATTTGTTCCACCAGAGCTTCTTAAACAATCTCCGAAACCTCAATAATTAAAACGTATTTTGTTTAGTCGAAACGACAATTTGAGGTTTATACATTGTGGCTAAGTCGGGGTTGTGAACTTTCTGGAGGTCCTGGTAGTGTAGGTGTATTTTTGTACTTGCCAGGCTAGCTGTTTCCCCACGCTTCCAGTCTTCATGCTAAGCTAACCATCTCCTGGCTGCCGCTTCATATTTACCACACAGATGTGACAGTGGTACTGAGTGTTTGTAGAAATGAGGATAATTAAAGATTCAAACGTGAACGTGGCGTAAATGTCACCTTAGTCACATTAGCAGAAAATATACACAATTCTATTCAGCAGGAGGAAACTTTAGTCATGAATACAACAAAATGGAGCGATATTGTTTGAACAGATGCTGACTTCCTACGTAGTCGAAGGAAAAGTGTTTTCCAGTTGGCTCTATTTCACTGAGTCAACAAACAGATTAAACAAGCACAGGACGCCTTCATGTTGTCAGTTTATTTGACCATCTCACCCAACGCCGTTTTTTAAGCAACTGGGCGGAGGTTGACCTCAGAGATGGCCGCCAGTACGGCGAGGAGCATGACCGTGAACTTTACAACGCTTTCGAAGGCCGTATAGCTCCGACCGGCAGAGGACCACCCACCGCCCCGAGATGGACGGTCCATATATCTGTGCCAGGAAATGCCCTCCTTGGATGCCAGCAGGGGAGGAGATAAACATGTTGGGGCTCCGCGATTCACAAGCTGGCAGGAGGTCAAAACTCTAACGAGTTACACAAGACAGATGTTTACCCCAGACGAGCCGCAGCTGCGATCCAGCACATCAATATGTAGCATGTACGGATCTGGAAATGTGCTCTTAAACGTACGTGGGCCTACAGGCGTGCATGTGTCTGCTCAGGCAGCGTGGGGGATTTCCTTGAGTGCAAAGGGCATGTTAAATGCCAAACCATCACACACTTATATAAAAAAAAGGTCCCCCGTCTTTAAACACATGTTCTCCGGACTCTCTGATCCGCTCCAGCATAACTGACTGCAAAGCATCAAAGAGATTAACAAGTCATAAATTTAAAGTGGAAATAATCACGTCGGCGGCTCCCTAAAGGATACAAATGTGAGTGTATTTATCCTCTCACTGATGCATGTGCAACTGGCTCCTGCAGCAGAAAACTCTTTTCATTATAATTTCTCAGACCTTTGCTCTCTTTCACAGTTTGATCGTTCCACGGTGAATTCAGTCGGCCTTATCGACGAGAAAAAAAAGTACCATTTAAGTAGCAAAACATCAGAGAAGTTTAACACAGTAGTTAGGCACACTAATGCCACTCGTTACCACACACTCGGAGGGTACGCTCCTGCACTACTGCCTGGTTTCCCCGTGTGTGTGTGTGTGTGTGGGATTCATTACATTTGGCTCGTATCATCCGAATGGAAAAGCAAAGCCATTAGGAGGCCTGTGATCGTTCGCCAGCTCGGGTTAAATCCTGTATTCTGAACCAGCAGAGCTCGTGTTTTAGGATGCAAATGGCTATTTCAGAACGACAAAAACAAATTTATTGTCACATCCGTATTGGTTCGTGTTTATCTTGGCTTCCCCCTAAATCTTGTTGCAAAGCGGACATGAGTTTTTTAAGTATGAAAGGAGCCCCTATGTTTACTATCGCTGAGCGCTACTGCTTCCAGATCTGTTTCCATCCTGTCGCGTCTCAGATGTACTTCTATTGCCATTTTCCACAGCTTTGCTGCTGTCTCGCGGGTGAGAGTTTTACAATGTCACTTAACCACCGCTCGGTTTAACTCATTATGGTGCTGTAAGAGGAAGAGGATGCTGCTAAGAATACGCTCAGTAAGCGTTTGGCCAACATGTGAACGGTTCGATGTTCGCATGACTGAGATACATATTGCGTATTTATTTACCCAGTTTCCTTGTCTTCCTGGGTCTCCAGCATTTCCCGGAAGACCTATGTGACCCTGCAGCAGAATGATAAACATATGTTAACACACATTCAACATATTTTATCCACTTTTCACTCTACAGGTGCATTCACCTTTGGCCCCGGAGGTCCCTGGACGCCGGCTTGTCCATGCATACATTTGCAAGACGCCTTCCCGGCTGTCAGACCGATCTCGGCGTAGCCTCCACACTGCCGCGGACAGAGAGGTGAGAAAAGAAAGTTAAAAACTTCACACACACACACACACATCTCTGACAGAGGGGCGGGAAGCCATATTGAATGCAGGCTGACTCACCACACCGGAGAGCTCGCAGCAGCCCTCTGAATAAGCCTGCTGTGGGTCACATGACACCTCCACCTGCTGGAGGTCCACCTGGAGAGAGACAAAGAGAAAGTTGTATCCCAAATTAAAGGATACTGAAATATTACTTTTCTGTACATAAAAGTCCAAGCTGTCAACGTACAGTCACAGAGCGGTCTCGCGCCGCCCGCTTCACGATGGAGGTGTACCCTCGACGGATGACCGGCCTCGGCTCGTCGATGGACTCCACACTGACCTCCTCACAGTCTATCAGCAGCTTCACCTGGCTGCCCTTCACGCTCAGCGCCAACTTGTGCCACTCCCCGTCGAACAGCTTTTTCACGCCGCGGAAGGTCCTCAGCATCTGGCTCCCGTGGGGGCTGGTGTAGAAGAAGTCCAGAGAGCGCGTGTCACCCTGGAAGCGCAGGCCCACCTGCTCCCGTCCCTTGGGGTCGCTGACCTGCCACAGGTCCCAGGATTTCTTTGCCGCGTCCTTGGTCACCTTGAACGTCGCAATGACGGAGTAGTCGGAGGGGAGTCCGTCTGGATACACATCGCTGTGGCGGGGGAGCGAGGTTTAGAAAGCTGGACTGCATCAAAGAGAGGCAGCTCGCCTCACAAAAAAAACACTCAGGGCTTTTGTAGGAACTTAATTGTGTTGGACCATGACTACCAGTAAGTAGAACCAGAGCCGCTCAAACATTACGCTTAAAATAAAATACGCTTTCTCTGAAACTTTTTTGCAAAATCTCTTTTGATGACGCACTGCTCAGCAGACAATGATTCTTTGTTTCTTTGATTCGAACAAAGCACATTCTCACTCGACTCAGAAGGCAAGCTGGACTCAGGCACCGAGAGCTTAATAAAAACAAGACAGAGTCCACAGTGATCAGGGTGACCAGACAGTCTGATAAATATGGGATGGTCCCGAATTAAGTGCGGTTGTCCCAATTCCAGAATCTGATTCCTGGTCCAATTTTGATTAGCTGTAGCCTAAAACAACATTAAATAGTGATAGATGTGAGAGATATTTTTGGTGTTGACCCCAGACAGCACAGCAGACAGAATCGCTGTGATGTCACTTCTGTGCAGGTTTATTTCTGTTGTCATTTTCAGCTGTAACTGTAACACCATGTGTAGTGGTCTGACCTTTCTGACATTCCTGTTGTTCATTATGTACTGTGTTGCTTTGCTATATAACTTAGATAAACAAAATACCCAACAGCGACATCCCACCGACGGTCAGACTACCTACTAGTTTTGGTAAACTAAAGCTCTAATTGTGTCCGTGGCCTAACAGGTAAACCAGGTCTCAAACATAACCCCGTTGTTACTAACAAGATATGAAAAGCATCCAACATACATTTTAGATGAATAAGATGCGTTGAAATAACGGGAAAAAAGTTTTTTAAAGTTAAAATAATAATTTACACACTGTTGCTTACAACACAGTCATTGTGTCTCTTCCCCTAATGACAGACAGTAGACTTCAACAACATAACTCATTTTAGTATAACGCTTTGACTTTCAAATGTTTTCCTTTTAGTTAAAAATGATGTAATCAGGCCACGCCCACCACTGCAAAGTGACCACGCCCACCCCTAACTCCCCTGTCCTGAATTTCCGGTGTTTAGCAGATGTGAGATTTACCATGTTTGCCGTATTATCTTAGCATGTTAGCATGCTAACGCAACCCATCTGATAGTTGTGGAGATGTTTCAGTGTGAGACAAGGTGGTACAGACTGTCGCACCGACGTGGCTAGAACTCAAACCAGGTGAGTGCACACCTGAGAGACCTACGATCTTGGAATAAGGAAACATTTTCATGTTTCCAATAATGCAACTAATGACAGATTGACTTTAAAGTATCAAATACACTGTTTGCATGTGGACATGATATCAATGCTCAAAGCTTTAAAATCAGCTGTAGTGATGCACAGGTGCACTCTGGGAACTTGTGACATTGTATATGGACTGGGGTGAAATGTGAAAAACTTTTATGTTACGACAATCACGTTCAGAAAGTTTCACTTTTGGGCAGCGTTAAGTTGTATTTTTAAATAATTTTCCAGCTTTATTGGAATGAACCTGTCTGGTACTGTACCTCATGGTCTTCCGCAGATGAATGGAGGGGTTGACGCGGTAGGCCACCGCCTCAGGTTGCGAGCCCTCCACCCTCCTCACGCCTCTCGACTCAGGCACACGGAACTCCTCCAGCAGATCAAAACCTCACAGCACAAACACCCAGATTAGTTTGACACCGCGACGATTCAGCATCAAAGGCGCCGGGGCTGCTCCTAAATCTGATGTCAGCGCTGATATCACTGATTTGTTTAATCAGTCGCATTACTCAGCACCGTTAATGATGCCACCTCCTCACCGGTGCAGTGAGGTAATGTATTAAAGCCATCAACACGAAGAGGGCTGTTTATTTTCTTTCATGGGTGGATTTGGCTACCGGATTCTAAACACTGCATGCATTGTGCTGCCGGATGAATGAGATCAGCACGGCGGCAGTGATTCCTGTGAGGTAAAAGTCAGCGGATGAAGCTGGTGAAGGCTCCTGATTACAAATGGTATGACTCAAATAGAAAATAGAAGAAGAAACTCCTAGAAGAAGAAAGAAAACCTACCCTACAATGAGCGAAAACAGCATGTTAACAAGTAACCCTTTTAATTCTTCTTACAGAACAAATCCACAGAGATAACTTCACCCTCTCTCCGTGACATAAATCTGCACAGCCTCATCTCATTGTACTTATTTTTCACCGCCATGTTTTACAGTCAGGAGGCCACAAATACAGCACTGCTCGTAACATTCCTGCTGACAGAGTGTTTTATGTGTGGGCCGGACACCGTAGGGAGGAATAAACATTGTGATAATTAGTTTAATCATGGTGACAGTGAGACTCGGCCGCGGGGCTTCAAATGTCCCACATGTACAGAGCTTAACCCCGGGACGACCTCTGTGACCTCTCACTGTCCACACAGCCGCTGACAGCAGGAAATACAACACCGGCCGACTGCTGCGAGGCAAACGACGGACTGTGAACTGACGAACACTGACACCCGCTGGTCGCGACGTGTTAGTACAGCGTTCATCTTGGAAAACTAAGTCGGAGCAGATCATTAATAATGATATATGTGATTATTCACAGTCATGTTTTATATGATACCTGCCTTTATATTAGAAAGCTCTTTAACAGAGGTGTTTTGACAAATATAGCAGCAACATGTTCAGCAAGTCCAGACCCAGAGTTATTGCAGTTATTTGGAGTTATTTTTATGCAATGGGAAATACGCTGTAGTGATCACATCAAGTACAAAAAAAAAATCAACTTACTTGGCAACTGTTGACATTGGGCCTGTCCCAAGAAGGCAAAGAGTGCTGCAAACACCAGCATGTCTTTGTAGGCTGGCATTCTCAAATGTTTGAAGTCAGGGGGCTATAAGTGCCTGTAGTGCAGCAGCGATTAAATCCATCAGTATTTCAGATCCAGAATCAGATTTTATGACGTATTAGATATATATAAATATGACTGTTAAATAAAAGACCGTCACTTAAATCCTTTAAAAAATATATACATATAGGTTTCTATGTATAAAAGTTAAAGATTTAGAAAGAGTAAAGAAAAAAAATTTGACTTCTTCAAGGCAGCAACTTGATTTCTTGACCCAGCCTGATGTAATATCAACTCAAAAGTGGTGCAGTTCCTTCAGGTATCAAATACTTGTATTTATTTGATGCAATACGACCACTTAGGCTTTATAATCATATGTAATCATCATTAATCATACAGTTACAATCCTTTAAAAGCAGTAAATAGTTGTATCTGAATTGCTGTGTGCATGCAAACATACTGGACACAGTTACACTAATCACTAGATTGTCGTGCACACATGATTTAACTACATTGACCTTTATCTGATAAATAACCAGTTACCATAGACAAACCTTAATTTATATAATTCCCCACTGCCTTCATAAAAGGTATTTTACAAAAAAAAGAAAAATAACAAAGAATTACTCACATAATTTTGAAAAAAACAAAGTCCCAGGGCTCCTGCTGGTGGATCTTATCCAGTCCGTGATGTGAGGCTGTATCCCGCTCTAAAGTGCCATCCCCAGGCCAGTGTTTGAGCTGAACAGGAGGACCATTCAAACTAGAAGCTGCGGGTCTCAGAGGAGCCTGACCCCTGAGCTCCACTCCACCTTTGGTCCCCAGGGGATCTGCCTCTTCTCATAGGTCAGTTACACCTACAGTGCAAGTCCAGTAAACCGAGTCATCACCTTAAGGAAATGTAGGTGAACATACCAGCGCCTTTATGCAGGTGACAGCTATTGACAGGAGAAAATCACAATAATGTCAAAGAATGAGCCGATACCTCAGCAACGTTTTGTCGCATGCGTCTTCCCTCCCCAAAAGAATGTTCTCTGTGTTTCGCTGTGCGTAGCTTTAGTGCATCTCTTTGCTCATTACATACATACATGCAGTTAAAAAAAAATACTTTTGACCGTTGTAGAAACGTATTCTAAATGGCTTTAAAACACAGTCACACAGGTTTTAGTGTATGTTCATTCAAGACGGCGTTGAGAGAAAGATGCAGTATGTCACAGCTAAACACAAGGTGCTCTGCAAACATTCCAGCCGGAGTCGACCGCACCTTCAATCTAAACCACCTCGCTGCATCCAGCAACCAGGCTATAGGGAGCTAGTAGAAAAAGACTGCCGATGACACACACACACACACACACACACACTAGGTACAGTTACTGCTTCAAAATGTGGGCACAAATAGAAAAACAAACAAAAGAAAACTTTAAAGTGCTGTAATTCATATATCAGTGACGCTAGTTTAGCTACTGATCAAAAGTGCTCTCAGGTGTGAAGCAGTGTGGTGACCTTTAATGCTCAGTAATATGCATTAGTCCAGGAGCAGGAAGCAGAGAGACGTGGGAGACTGAGGCACAGAGAGAGTGACAAACATGAAGAGAAAACAGGACCAGAGTTTATAGCAATGCTAGCAGCTTTGGGATGCTGAGCTAAAGCCCGAGCTACCATCAGCATGCTTACATGTGCACAATGACGACAGGCTGACGTTTAGCACATGTTCACTATATTCACCAGCAGCTTTGTCAACATGCTAACATCTCCTTATTAGCACTGATCACAAGGTACAGCTGAGGCTCATGGGAATGTCAGTAGTTTTCAAGGTACTTCGGTCATAAACCAGAAGAAGAAACTTCTGTTTCAAACTTCTGGTCTTCTGATCTCCTGATCTTTATGACCCACTGATGGATTGATATGCTGTGCAGAATTCTGTGCCAATCCAAGTCCAGATATGTTGTACTGACTATGGTACGACACTGGATGTTCAAATTTTGACCTTATGATGTGGAGCTAAAGAGAAATTCAGGGGATCACCAAGGTTTTTTTGACATCAGTAATGCAACGCCACTTTTTGGAGGATACCAGCTGTTGCCTGTACACCATCACAGCCCGTCTAGCTAAGAATCCTCATCCCATTCATTTAAACTTAAATTTCAACATGGTCGGTAAACACTGTTGGATAGTTGGACAGCCAATTGCATTACCAACGAAGAAAAACAATTCGATTGTGCTGTTTGTGCTACAGTTTTTTCACTTTTAGATAGGTAGGTGGTTAAAAATTAGACTATGTATGCGCGATAGCCAGCGTATTCTTAGCATTCAGTTAGCATAACATTAGTGAGCCCTTATCCTATCATTAACTAACTCCAATTTTGTAATGTTGCACCTTTGTCTCTGTCGAGAAATTCTCTTTATATTGGCATTTTGTCATTTGTGCGTGCTTCATAAACCTGATGTCCATTGACAGATGACAAATGAGCAGTGACAGTAACAGATAGGAAGTTACCCTCCAAAAAATGATGGTGATTCCCCTTACCTATTCATCCTCTGGGGAATGTGAACGTAACATTTCACGGCAATCCATCCGATAGTTGATATTTCAGTCCAAACCAAAGTGGCGGACTACCTGACCAACCCACAGACTGACTGACATCCCTGAAGCCATGCGGCCAGCGTGGCTGCTGAAAGGAGCCGAAACAAGCAAAGCAGAGACAATTCTGTGGTCCACACCAGGTTCTGGTGTTTTTCTGCAAGCAGGTTTATTACAAAGTAATGTTACAGTAACAATTTCAGCTCTACCGAAATTAACCATACATTGACATAGATGCACAAGAGAATGTCTACATGGAGTGGCACCTCTGTAAAGGTCAATGCGCACACTGCTGTGAAGTGGTCAAACAAAACAGGGATTGCAGCTGCTCACAAACAAACAGGACTTGAAAGCTTCATGATTACGAGGTTTTCTGCTACTTGCCTTAAATAGTGTTTTTCAAAGGTTTCTGCAGTGCTTACTGGGGATTCATTGTTATAATATTGCATTGCCCTTTAAATGCGTGTTGGCAGTATATCATAGCACTTAAATAGATAATTGCAGTGCCTCCAATGGTACCATAATGCACCATCTACTCCAAACATCAGCAAACATAAATTACAGTACATTCAGTAACTCTCAGAGCGCTATCCTGCGTGTTGCCCTTCATTAGTGTGTTTAGAAATGTTAGCTAACCGTACAACGTAGTCATTCCCAAGTTTTTCTAGTGTTCGTCAAACCTCTACAGGTTTTGCATCAATAAAATAAAATACAATAAAAACAATTTGACATTTTTCACAAAAAATAAAATACATTAAAAACAAATACACAAGGCCATTGACATTCCATTCTCACATAATATTAAACCATATTGCCTCTCAACTGAATATTTTACATCTTCGCAACGATTTAAATAACACTCAACACATTTGCAGTCTTTTAAGTTAGATATCTCCAGTGTCCGTTACGTGTTTGGGGTGCAACTAGCTCCTGGGTTGTGTGTTTTCAAGGCCACTGACTATCGCTTGGATCCCTTGGCCAGTTTGCTCGTGGGAGTGGTTCTTCTCTGAGGAGTGGGGATCTTGGAGGGTTTTCCTCCGCGTTGACGCGACGAAGAGCGCGGCGTCGCTCTGGACGAGTCGCCGACCGTCTCGGACGCGTCCGAGCACACGGACTGGATGTCCGAGATGTCAAAGTCAGAGGCGTCACTTCCTCTGCGACTGCTCCCTCTGCTCCCAGCTTTACTTCCGGGTCGGCTGGTATTTTTTCTCGACTCTAGATGGACAAAATCAAGGACAGAAATGAATAACAGGCATGTAACTCAAGTCATTCAAGTCTCAAGCAAGTCCAAAGTCGTTTTCTCTTTGGCAAATCAAGTCCAACTTCCAACTTCCAAGTACAAGTTGAGTCTAAAGTAATTCAGTTTCTGTCAAGTCAAGTTAGAAGTCATCCAAACAGTGACTTGAGTCGACTCTTGTCCACGTCACAGTGAGATGAGTCCACATCTCTGACTAATGAACTACTGAGACTGAGCCACAACAGTGGAAGTATCATTGTTTTGCCATTTGTGATATTTGACTCTATTTATGTTATGGAGATCATGTATATGTTTAGCAGATTAGATTAAAAACTGTGTTGTACTTCAGATTGAGATTTACTTTCGACCTTTAACCAGTGACACTTTGTTTGCTCCTGACCGTAGTAATTATGTTTTATTTATGCTCATTTATACATGTTACAATTTCTGCATCAAATAGGAGTAACAGTATTCAGTATACAGTATTCTTTGAGAAAAGGATGATGATAATGATGCTTTGTATGCTCAGTATCTAACACAATTTATCAACAGTCATATAAGGAAACCAGTTACAGCCTCAGACACCACCCTGATGACAAAGACAACAAAATACCAAATCTATTGTCAGTATTGTAACTGCTTCTATCAAATGCTATGGTTGGTTTCTCTTATTTTGACCTGTTTTGCTTCAATAACAGCTAAGATGGTAGTAAACGTAACTCCTGACACCTTCAGTGACCTCTGGGTGGCATCTCAGATACTTTACCCATCATTTTCTAAAGACTAGAATGGAATCCCTTAAAAATCTTATCACAGTCTTTACATGTTCTTTTATTTAATTCAATATTTTCTACCAAAGTTGCTCTCTACTCACCACCTAGTGTCTGTGTCCGAGCTTTCAGTACGGCAGCGCTGATCAAGCTTCCCTCTTCGCCCGACTGAAACCCTTTTCCTGACAAGTACCCAGGAAGTCGTAATTTGCTGCCTTGAACTGGCGTGCCCTGCAAAACACAGAACTTTACTTTCTGAGGTAGTTAACTGCTTAAGACAACGTTTTAGAAAGCAGCCCTTATCAGCTGAGGCACGCAACACATGGAACGAGACAACACCGCAAATATCGCTGGGTTAGTTCTGGAATCCCCTTTGAGAAGCCGTTAGTAAATACATGTTAAACCTGGAGTTAGTAAGTCAAACAATCATTCATGCATTAAATTAAACACAGATTTGTTCACATTATGATAGCTTGATGTAAGACGGACATTTTTGTCAGACAAGAATCAAACATACAGCCGCTTAGTAATCAAAGACGTTAAAGCTTATAGACCCAATTGAAATCACAAAAACATGTAAAAACACTTTCCAGCATCTTCAAAATCTTTCACCGTTTTGTTTCTCCAATTCGGAAATCAGCTAAATCAAAAATATAAAACCAATAACAAATACGCCTTTTACAAACTAGGAGCCTCTATCTGGGCGTATCGTCTCTGCTACGATCGTTACGCGGTAGATTTCAGTTGGGTCATAAATCTGAAGCGTTCCACATCATGTGCTGTATAGGACTATACCTCTGACGATGAACCTTGGCTCCCAAAGGAGTCTGATGATTTAAGAGGAGTGGAGGGTTTGCTGTTTGCAAGCCAGGGCTTATCATAATTGCGGGTTATGTGTTGGGGAGTCTGGGAAACAATGGCAAATCAAAAAAAAACAAAAAACACATGGATTCACAAATCAAAAAAACTACAAGAATCACTAGATGTAAGAAACACGAAAAATTAGCAAGGAAGAAAATGATCAAATAATGTCAAAGGAATAAATTAAGGCAGATCAATGGGAGGGAAATCATGGGGAGGAATGATCAATCTGTAGGCTGACGGGCGACTAGACAACAACAGCTGGCTCTCCCGGCAGAGCGAGGCCGCTCACCTTGGCGGTGCTGGCCGCCGCTTGGTGCGACGGGACCGGACAGCTCTGACTGGAGGTGGACCTGTTGGGAGAAGCTCCTCTGGACGACGGCCGAGATCTCCGGCCTCGGTAGCGGAAGCTCGCCATCACCTGAGTGGTTCCCTCTGGGAGGATGAACTTCTCCCGCAGCTCCATGTTGGTCCTGCCTTTAGCTAAGAAAAGACACTCCGAATGAGCCACACTGCATAACAACAGAACAGTTTTTTTTAATAGTATTTTCACGTTGATGATGATGATGATGCGAGTTAACACTTTATTTTCCACTTGAAGTCCCCAATTTCCCAATAAAAACCTAGAGATATCTATGTAATTTGGTACTAATAATAAGTCAAGTGGTAAAATAGAAATATTTCTCAGTGTTCTTCATTCAGTTATCATGTAAGTATGTGCATTGTTTCTATGGCTGAGGTTTGGATTTAATTATGAATGATTAATTGGAAATGCGTCAATCCAATGCATATCTGTCTCCCCTGTAAATAACACTGCATTACATAGATATTTCTAGGAAACTTTTATATAAATTATTGGGAAATTATGAGGGAAATATGGACCTGTAAAATAAAGTGTTCAAATGATGTGATAGTTATCAATAAATCTTAATATTAAAAGAAACTTAAATTACGTCTGAATAAACCATGAAAACACAAGACTCATGCAGTGTCAGATCTCAACCATACTCGTCCAACAAAAGTGATTACTGCTGCGACAGTAGCAGAATGCACGTTTTGTTTCCCAACCGGCAACACTTCTCTGTTTGCTTGGACAGTTAAACAAACGGTGAAAAGATTCAAATAAATAAAAAAGTGCGCCGATAAACACCCCCACAACAAATCGGCCAAAATCAGAAGAATTACAAAAACCGAGGAAAACGTAAACCACCCCGCAGTAAACCAAACAGACGTCGCTCCAGCTGTGTTAAAAACAAACGGGCTGACATGCAGTTTTATTCTCCGAGCCACACTTTCAAACAAAGTGAACAGACAAAATAAACACTGCGTGGAAACGGACAACTTCGACATCTTTCTCAGTGTTAGGCAGCTTCGGCTAAGTCTCCTCTTTGGGCTCTCAAAGGGTTTAAAAATGTTTGTTTGATTGTCAACCTGCAAACTGCAAAAGAAGCTGCGCCCAGGAAAGCTCGTCACATGCTGAGAGAAGGAAAACGAAAGAGCCGATTTGGCGCCTCGGCTCCCACAAAAAAGTGCCTCAGAGAAAGTGATGTGACTCACACAAACAACTGCATGCATGAAAACCAGCCGGAGGTGAATGACGGTTGATTGTGAGTGGTAGCCGGTGGTTCATGAGGATGCCATTCACGATGAGCGCTCACTCGCACACACCCCCCCACACACACACAGCTACAGTAGGACACACCAAGCGGCACACACTCGGATGTGCAGACACACATACCACTGTCGGGTTCATGGAGCAAGGTGAGAAAGTGTGAGATTTGCCAACCTATAGGAGACTGAGTAATTGAAGAGTTTGATTCCGAGCGCAACATTTTGCTCCCGTGGTGGTGAACTAGAAGAAAGGGTGTCATGTTCGGCAGGAGGAAACAGGAAATTGATCATTAATACAGAGGAAAGCAGAAACAAGGAGAGAACATGAAGCATTTGCAGTAGACATAGCGACAGAGAGGACGGTTTTATACTACGTAGGTGGCAGACTGGTGATCACAAATTGTACTTTCACACTAATTTATGTTCTTACTGTCGACATTAATTCCTAATCCTTTGTTTTTTCACTCAGTTTTTTACCCTGTCATTTTTTTCACAGCTTTCTGTTAGGTTGAGATAGCAGAAAACAGACTTAAGAACAAAAGTAAATAATCATAGTAAGGATTTCAAAACATAAAATAAGGTCCACGGTTGTACAAAGAGAAAAAAAGGGCAAGACAGTCACAGGTTTTATTTCCACTTATGTTTAAATTGAGGATTAGACTCTCAAACGTTCCACTGATGGATCTAGAACCGAGAAAATGCTAATAATCCCTTTAAAGTCAGTTATTCTGGATCGTTATATTAAGTAATAAAAAGACTACCATGTCATTTTGGTGTAAAGAATGTCATTATTTCTACAGAATTTCCAATGAGAAGTGGATTAGCTGACTTTAATCTGAAGTAATGTGCAGTATCCTTATTTAATCCTCATGCTAAACACTAAACAGTTCACATTTAATTGTACTTGGACAGTATCGTTTAGCATCCAGTGAGGCTGTAATGGTTCAGACAGTGTTGTCAGGCTTTATCTGTAAAAAAAATAAATAGAAAAAAAGTAATAAAATAATCTTTATAATACCTCCTCCATGCCTCAACTACCTTGAGAGATTTAAAAAACCAGAGTACACAAACTGTAATCTTCATCTGTTTGTACATGTTTCAGTATTCATCAGCCCTGCTTTGTGCCTTGTTGTGGTGAACTCTTGAACTCACCTCGACAGGGGTCGTTCTTCACCAAGAACTCATCCAGGGCCATCCAGCCTCCGCCCACTCGCACCATCACAGTGCTGCGTAAAATCCGTACGAGACGAAGCTGCTGAGAGTCTCCAAACTGCCGGGGGGACGGGGGAGGGAAGCAGAGAGAGGACGTGTGAAAACACTGACCCGTGTGAGCGCTCGCTGAAAGCTACAAGCTGTGCAACACTGGAAACCAGACTGGTTTGGAGAATCATGTTTATTCCAATTAACTGATTCATTATTCATTTTTTTTGTGGAATTAGATGGCATCAAATTAAATGCATACATATCACCCATGCAAAATTTAAACAGATTCTTTGTGATTATCCGATTTCTGATTTCGTTTCCGTGTTGCACAGGTTAACACGAAACAAGACGTTAAAAAACAAACAAACAAACAAAAGAAACACAAAAGTTTAATTTTTAATTCTCAAAGACACAAATTACAAGAAAGTCAATCCAACTGGTTTTCACTATTAGAATGTGCTGGGGTGTGATTGCTATTTTTGATTCCTAAATGAATATATGAGCTCTTTAAAGCAACATTATGTCACTTTTTTCCCTAAAACTAACTTTTTTCCTGAAACTAACAGCTTCAAAATCATTTTAATGGTACAGTGTCTTGTAATAGAGTGAATTTCTGTGTACCTCGTACACACACACACAATCATTTGATGTTGAGCCTGGCTCATTTATTATTGGGTCAAAATTATCAGCTAGTATTGGATTATTGCACTATGTTGGTGTGTGTGTGTGTGTGATTTTTGGCCAATTAGAAACAAAATCACTAAACAAAATGTGAAAAAAACCTTTTTTTTAATTCATTTTTAATTAAAAGTGCCTTTCTTCACATAGTATTTTTGAATTTAGTGGACTTTAAAGGTGACCAACTGAATACACCTCACCTCACCCTCACATGGTGGCTGCTGTTATATTTAATTTCTGCATGTAATGCTTCTAAATCCCAGACAACTGGCTAATATATGGCTGATCAAATAGTATAATTGGATTTATTCTGTAATAGCAGAATCAGCCCTGAAACTATAATACCAGTCAGGCTCTTACAGATTATTTAATTTGAGCTCCTGTATTATATTTCACAGACGCACAGCACAGTGGGTGTTTTATCTTTGAATAATTTAAGATAACTTGTTGTTTCAGGTTGTAACCGTGTCTGTCATCAATTTGCTGCCATTACTGCAGGTTAAAGCCTGTGAAAAAACACATCAACTGAAGGCACGTTATTACACCACCAGGGGGCACTAGTGTATAATAATTTGCCTTCGTCTCACCAACCACACATACCAAACATAAGAACACTGAGCATGTTATGGATGTGAATGGTTTATGAGGTGACGGGAGACACGAAAGTCAGCCAGTTGGATGTGACCATGAGCATTAGCACGAAGACATCATTCACAATCACAGCCGCATGCTTTTCTGTCGACGAAAAACAATTTCACGTCATGATCAGGCAGGGACAAACAGCAATCTCCTGCAATCCAGCACTCCGTTGCACTTTTTTCTACAGCTACGACTCAAAAAATACTCGGGATGCATTGACACGGATGCAGATCCAGTGCAGCTAGCTCCAATGACACACTGAGAACAACATGAGGAATGGTTCAGATCGGTTCTGTCTAATCCACCACAGTGTGACACGCAGACATGACCAAACACTGATGACCCTCCGCTTAAGTGCCTACTGTCTTATATGATATCTCTTTAACTGGTACAGAATCTTGCACTTGTATGATTTAAGAATGATTTAATGCCACTGGTGAATTTAGTGATCAAATACATTAAAGGTGATGATGATCTGGAGGAAAAAAAGAGGCACAAGACACATCTTAAGAATAACCATTTACCAGAATACAGCTTTCCAAAACCGCAACGTGTAGGTGGGGGGTAAGATTTTGATTTTCCCTGTTTGCTATTGTCTCATCGCCGATTAAGGAGTCATGTAAGCAGTGAACCAGACCAAACTGTCAAAAGAATTATTTCAATTCAATTGTTGTGTGAGTGACATGAATACAAACTAGTTCATAAACCACCACTACAGCCCCCTGTCCCCTCTGACTAACACCTCCCATTCTTAATCTAAATCCAACAAGCTGCACAAAGCACATGTGGCTTATGAACCCAATATCAGCAATGAATTTTTAAATTGCAACATGCACTTGGTCAAGACATGTTAACTCAGTAGGTACAATGAAAATAAAAGTATTCATTGAAATCATCAAGGCTGCCCGACTATGAAAGTAACAGTTACACGAAAGTATGTCAGCCAATGTTGAGGTAAATCATTCCCATGATACTGAAGCACCAAAGGCAAGCACACAGAAAGCATTATTTTCCAAGCTGCCCAGCGGATGAATTAATGCCCATGGACCGATAAAGATATGGGCTGAAATGGTGCTAGCACTTTCAAATTGTATTGTCTGAAACTCAAAAGCAGACACGTAAACGTTTAATACACTCGTTATCACCTGGAATTTCAAAACAAAACAGAACAATAAGAAAAATCCTATAAAAGCTAAACACATTGGGCATTTAATGATTCTTTCGTCAGTCATCTTAAATCAGCTACCATAAAATTGTAGGATTGAAAACACAGCTCAGGCCAGTGTTCCTTAAGGATTAAATCAAATGGCCGTGGATCTTTATTTCTACTTCTGAGTTTCAGTCTGTAAACATCAGCCAGGAATCTGGGCAGAGAGTGTTAATTGGAAAACAAACATGGTAAATGAAAAAGGTTTGATAAGGCACCCAACAAAAAGGTTAATAAACAGGAGAGGACTTTCACATGTACCTGGTTTCCAAGGTAGAACTGGTGATGAAGAACAATAAAAAATATACAAAGTTAGAGTTTGTAGCATGCATTGAACTTGTTTTGACATCACATTCAGCACCTACCTTGCACTGGATTTTTCCATGAAAGTGAGCTTATAGTATTTCAAACAGTAATTTGAATCATGGCATTGTTTATGTTAAAATGTGATTGAGTGTAACAGGTTGACATGTGCTTACCCGGTATTTGTTGGCACCGATTTGCTCCACTTGGAATCGTTTTGGACATTTGCATTTCGCTACTTGACGTGTAACCTACAGAAAGAGGACATTTTATTGCGCCACAGTTCCCGAAATACGTTTCCAGGTTTAGAAATTCTGGGCTTGAGAGTTTGTGTCACCTCATCTTCAATCTTGTCAGCGTCTGTTAGTGGTTTGTAAGCGTCCTTGTTGGGGTGAAGAGCCGCCACAAACTCATAGTAGTCGATGTAGCCGTCGCCGTCTCTGTCAAATATGTCTGCCACAGCGCTCATCTCCAGACGACTGGTGGGGAATTCTACAGAAGAGCCAATGAGAGTTAGAAAACGAGCATTTTGCCGGCTGGTAAATGATGTACAGCTGCGAGTGTGTGTGTTGGACACTTACTGGAGGAGAGAATGCCTTCTATAAACTCCTGTCGGGTCACCTTGCCGTCTTGATCTTTGTCGATGCGGCGGAAGAAGTCCATGACGCGGGACTTTTTATGGTTCATCCAGCGCATGTAGCGCTTCCGCCACACATCGAAGTCAAAGTTGGCAAATTCTTTCAGCTGCACAGAAAATATAAAGGCTGATGTAAACAACCAGAAATGCAAGAAAACTACGACGGGAAATACAACAAATCTTTCCAATCACATGAGGAAGGTACCATCCAACTATCCAATGGACAACACCATTATTTGGAGAAGTTACCAGGCAAGCTTACTTGTATTGTTTTGCTGAGGCAGATAAAGAATAAATGCAAAGTTACATTTTTCATTAAGATGTTATTCAATATATTTTTTGCTAAGATTTTTTAAACATATTCAAAACCAAGCCATGTTTGCACAGTTCAGTTTTATTATTCTACTTTTTGTGTTAATTAACCTTATTTATAAGGTTTTCCTAATGGATTTATCGAGATACTCTTCATCATTATCAAATTACATTTTGTTTAATTGTCGATATATCTTTATATCACCCAGCCATACTGAGAGCAGGTTTCTGCTTGATTACCTCCTCCAGCCTGTCCATGGCATCATTGAGCTTCCTCCGTCTGTCCAGAGCCAGCAGCCACACGTGTTGCCACTTGGTGACCAGCAGGTTAACCCGAGGGTTCTTGGTCTCGATGGGAGCTTGCGTTGCTGACGCATACATGGTTTGCGTGGGAGAGCGTTTTCCTGCGAGGGGAAAGACAAAACACCTTCACCATGCAATCAGGAGGAAGAGATTAACAATGACATCATCCCAGGTGCTAAAATGGACAAGATGAGGATGTCGCGTCAGCCCGCAGTGAATCAACACTGGGCCAGATGGCTGGGGTCACGCTCCATGAGGGGTAATAATTGCGGGATACATACTTCCTGCTCTTCCTTTGCCAAGCACGGGGATCTGAGACTGGTTCGGGGGCTCCACGGCAGCTTTTCTTTTGTGTGTCTTGGTGATTTTGTCAACATCTGGTTGCTTCCTGGTCATTTCCTCCATGAATGCCTGCACGGAAAAACAAGTACAATTCCGGTTCAGTCAACAGCTATAATCAGACGACCGGTTTAATTTAGATCGGAGCAGAAACGGTTCCTCACTTGAAGAAAAACCACACAGATGACTTTTATCTGCAGTTTTTCTTTACCTGGTGTTCTGCTATGAGGCTTTTGACCTCCTCGAGCTCCTGCGGCAGCGCCTCCTTGTCCTTATCGTTGAGGTTGGTCTCGGCCCACTGCAGCCAGGTGAGCAGATTCTCCAGCAGCTCCTGAACGGCTAGCAGCTCAGTGAGGGCCGTGGCCAGTCGCTGCTGGTGCTGCCTGGCCCAAGCCTGCACCTGTAACGGTGACATCAAACACATCGATCGTACTATGTAGAGACAAGGCAATTTCATTTACAAGTGTTATGCTAAAGCCACAATCCAAAAAACAAAACTTAATCGTTGCGGCTTGAACCGTCCAAACTGTGTAGTTCAGTCATACCTGTGGCTATGAGAGAGCCGAAAGGCATGTATGCAAGCATGCAGCTGTGAACTGACCTCTTCGAACCGGGCCTTAATGATGGTGTTCCAGTGTTTGATGGTCGTGATAGAGTCTGGATGGCAGATGGTCAGAATAGCCTCTCCCATGCTGGTTGCTTTATTTAGAGCCACTCGCTTTTCCTCCAGTTTCTTCATGAACTCCTTAAACGCAGCAAATGGAAAAGAGTTCAGATGTAAAATTGGATTGTTTTCAGGGGACATAAAATTGAAGCGTTTAATGCCGGAGCAAGGCAGAGCAATTTCACTTAGATGAAATCATAGTCGAAAAAAGAATCTATAATGCTGCATGTTTGGCCGGGCTGCAATCACAGAATCGATGTCTTAACTGTTTAACATGCCAGGACTGTCAAACTATGACATGTAATTATAAACTTAAAGTTTAGCACAAGAAAAAAACATTATATGTATTTCTTGCCTTGTGTTGTTCGATAAGCGCCTGCAGAGCCTCCTCGTCATCGGGCAGGCTGCCGTGGAAACGCAAACTCTGCTCTGCCTCGGCCAGCCACTCCAGCAGGATGTGAACAGTCGAGTGAAACTCCTCAGCCTGCCGTCAGAGGACACACATCAGTCAGGCTCACACAGACGGTTTTATTCTCCTTCTATCTAACGACCACAGCGGACTCTACGCTACCTGACACAGCGCCTGCTCCAGCCGGGCCTGTTTGGACACCGAGAGGTTGCACACCGTCTCCCAGCGAGTGCTCAGCTCCTGCATCTGGACTTTGACCCAGGACGAGTCATCGTGGCTGCTCTCAATCAGCTCCTTGGCTGAACGCTTGAGGGCCTGAACGCTTACCGTCCTCTTTCCCAGCTCTTTCTGGAACACCTGCAGGGACCAGTCGGCAAAGGAAACAGTCAGACATCGCTAAATCAACTGATATTATTTTTTTAGAAGAAAGAAGCAAAAATAAGATTTTTCCGGTGCATCGTGGTATTTAATGTGTAAGATGTGAGTCAGATTTGGTTATTATCATAATGACAGGATCAGTGTAATGCTTAAATTATAATTTCAATAAAACAAAAGGGCAATTTTACTTGTTGATCACAAAATACAGTACTCAACTTCAACAGCGTCACAGCTGTTGGTGCAACAAAAACAAAATGACTGTGTTGCTGATGCAGCGCAGTTATTATGAATAATAACACTGGAAATGAGCAAACATGACAGCATCAGTTTTCCAGACATCTCTGCTGGACAGAAAACTTCAAAGATCTTCTGAGTAGAAAGGTACCACAGTGACTGGTTCTTTTGTCGTTTGAACTGATAGTCCAGCCCTGCCGTGGGTTAAGTGTCCTTTGTTTGCTATTGTGATAAGAAACAAGGGTTGTGTTGATGCGGCAGTGAAAACCTTTATGCTTTTGGTTTTGATGCCGCCTCTAAAGACTTTTTTGAAGACCAGCACTGGTTTAGCAGGTCAACAGTGGGTCATTCTTGTAGCTTTCGATCACTCTGTGGTGTGGTCTTGCTTTGTTTCCTACCTTGTGGTTGTCTATCAGGTTGAGAACCAGGTCTATGTCTCCATGTACGGGCTGGTCCTCAGCCAGCTGAGGTTCCACTCTGTACAGCCAGTCAATGAGAGCCTGGAGAGCGTCTGTGAACTGGCCGGAAAACAACAGGGCCTCCTCCAGCTTGTTTTGTCTGCAGGAGGACACAAGTTGTTACTGCTGGTACTGCGAGACGAGTAGCTGACAGGGGTTGAAAACAACAACAACTGTGGCGAGACGAATCCTTACCTTTCCACCGACTTGCCACAAACAGTGTCCCATCTGTCCCTCAGTTCGCTCAGCATGTCGTCCAGCTTCTGATTATCATCCTGAAGGGAGGTTTTGTCTTTAAGGGCCCGCCCTGTTCGTGTCGTGGTGTCATACACTGAGTGCTTGCTGCCCACAGCTTTTTGGAACTCCTGCGGATGAAAAACATTTCATCAAGTCCATCGTCCAACCAGTACTGCATTTCTAAAGAGAACGAGCTGATGATAGACTAGTGTGGCGGATTGCCTGACATCACAGGGTTACAGTGAACCGTCTCAGAGGATTGTCTTCCCATTACTGTCGGCATGTCAGACCGCAATCCTAATCTGTGTTTGTGTGTGTTTTCGTGATTAAGAAGCCAGCATTCTGTGATGGGAAACCCAAAAAAAGGGGTCAAAACTCAAGAGCCGCTCCTCCACTGAGATTAAAAGTATCCAAAAGCAAGGTCACCCCTAATACATTCGGTCCATCCCGGGATTATGATAGGATTAGCGCAACATCCTAGCATCACACTGCTGGGACAACCAGAGGGGGACTGGGTAGTCGGTAACTCGAGCAAATGCACGACTAATGCGTTCAGTGGATACTGTAATTCCCATAAATAGCTTTCAGTGCTGGGATTTCCTCCAACATTACACATTAAACATGGTGCTGTCTCACGATTCTGACGTTGACTTGTTCCTGTTAAATGAGACCGCGCTGTAGATGCTGTCAAAGCTCCACTCGTTACGTTAACTCGCGTGATAAGATAACGCTCGGTCACCTTGTGCTGCGCCAGCTGTGTCTTGATTTTGTCCGGGTCGTTGGCAATTTCCACTTCAGAGTCCAGCGTCTTCTCGGATTCGTCCAGCCATTCCATCAGTTTATTCCAAGTTTCGTGGAACTGACGAAGGACAAAGAAACAAACACATTGTTTTAGAAAAGGTATGATTTCACTTGATTTATCGCCGAGTCCTGGTAAACGCTCATGATGATTAAGTTTTCGGGCCCGTGGAGCAGAAAAGAGGCCGCGCTAATGAAAAGGCTGTAATAAGCTGCAGACAGAACATGAAACAGGCTGCGTATACTATTTCCACCGCGCTCCAATGATAATAAAAAGCCCCTAACAGCAGTTAACAATGCCCATTTCAAACCCAATTTAACATTTCACAGAACAGTACCTGCTTGGCTCGCTTCCTGGCGTCGTCCAGCAGACGGCCTCGCTCGACGGAGCGCTGCACCAGCTTCTCCCAGCGGCCCTGCACGCTGAGCAGCAGGTTCTTGATGAGGACCACATCCTGCTTCTGGCTGAAGTACTTCAAGTGTGTCCCTGTCTTGTCTAGCTCGATGATGTGGTCCCTGTGGGAGTTCACCTCCGTCACAAACATCTGGTGGAGAGATCGTTCGGTTAGGTGTTGCTGTATTTAAGGGCAGCGACAGCGGAGGCAATTTAATTCATGCGACTGATGTGGTAATGAGCCGCGCGCTGAATGACGAAACAGACGGGGTCGTTAAGTCATTGCTGGCTCGATGGCACGGTGAATTAGCAAACGCAACGCTCTCTTTCTCTAAATGAAACTGATATCATTTTCCACTCGCTAAAGAAATGACACAACAGCTGGACAAAAGCATGGAACTGTATGAAAATGCCCCCGCTTCAGGGGAACAGTAAAAGCAAATCACGCAGACACACATAAAAAATGTTTTTTTTTTCCATTTGTCATCAGCATGTAATTTCATCTCAGAGGTTGTGCAACCCTCTGGACAAACATTACCTTATGCTCATCAATCTGAAACATGATGGTCTCCAGTATGAGCGAGGCGGGGGAAACCATGTTCAGCGTCTGCTCCGCTTGGGTTAACCAGTTGATGAAGTCCTGCAGCGAGTTGTGGAAATCCGTGGCCAGCGTCAAGGCTTCCTCTAGCTTCACCTGTGAGACAAAAGCACCGTTGGATCCGGGAGCAGAAACAATCCGGCTGTCTCCGTTACAACCCTAATAGGGCTGAAGGATATCGCGATTGCGTCACGAGTCATGCTTTTCATTGTCACTGAGAAAAAATATACAAGTATGATGTGAATGTTGCTGGAGTCTGTACCAAAAATAGCAAGATCAAATAAAAATGCAGCTCCTGAGATTTGGACATTGCACTCGGCCATATTGCATTCTTGATAATATTTTGATTAATCGTCCAGCCCTGACCTCTACCACACCGCACAGCGCTGAAAACAAACCGTTGGGTTGCTACAACACTAGGTGATGAGGGAGAGAAGGAAAAAAAAAAAACAATTACACTCCCGTTGTGCCAAACATGACCTCTGTTTACACAGAGGAAGTTAACATCTCCGGAGAGGCTGGTGGAGAGGCGGAGGGGGAGGGAGGTGATGAGCTTTTAATTGAATGAGCGAAACATCCATTGCTGGGAAACATCCATTCGTCACATGACCGTAAACGCTGCGTTAATGACATCGCAGACCTGATGAGAGCGGTGGGTATTAACGGGTTTCTCTCAGACACTGTGGGTCACGTTGAGGGTTTTGCTAAATATGGAACTGCGTTTTATTTCTTATTTCTGAGGGCTCGGCGGCATGGTCTTAAAATAATACTGATATCTTTAGACTGTATCACAATGCACAATACAGAACTCAATAATTTGAAATCTCCTCTAAAGCACATCGCATTAGCATACACGACAAAATCAAATACAACCATTTTTGTTATATTTCATTCTCCCATGTGAAAACGGCAATATGTAAGAATTGGTCGCCTTTCAAATTCATACTCAAAACAGAAAAAAGGCAGCATATCACCAGTGAACCACTATCTGTAGCTGACGTCAGCAGGTTTGAGGTAGCGTACTTCCACTCCACTACATTTTTGAGGCAAATATTGTGGTTTTACTCCTTTACATTCATTTGCTATCTTCGGTCAATAGTTACTTTGTAGATTACACACTGGATCGGTGCCAAAGTAGCACATTTTTAAATTAATTTATTTTATCGGCACTTTCACAAAATAATAACCCAATGAGGTTTTTGATAAATAATCATTAGTGATGTGGATATAATGGCTAAGTGAGTAAAGGCAAGTATAAGAACAACTACAACAGAATTCTTTTCTTTTCTTAGAAAAAAAAAAGGGTAGTGTCACAGGAGAGTCTTGGCTGGCAGCTGCAACCCTGTGCCGCTCTAAGATTTAGCAGACTTTGAATTCCTGGGAACAGGACCAAAGTAAATAGGAAGCAAAACGCTGCAGCAAACTCTCCTCCGGCAGCCACAATGAGGAGCTCCATATCTGGAGTGAGAGTGGTCAGGGAGGGATGATTTATCTTTTAGCTTTGTCGAACGATGAACTTTATTTACTGGAGCCGCAAAAGTGAGAAAATGTTGCTCCAGAGGACAGGATTTCCCAAAAAAACAACGACATGACTGATGAGCCTTTGTTTTGGCTCATAGATTAGCCGAAGCGCTTTTATTTATTTTACACACTTGTCAAGTGTTCGCTATGGCAACACTTGAGACAGACCACAGTTGTTTCTCGCTGACTCATCCGCTGTGATCTACAGTGTAACCACATCCTGTGCGTCCTTGCCAGCACTCTGTCCTTACGCCATTCATTATCGGCACTGGGATTAGAGGCTTACAACTACAGAGTCACGGCTCAAGTGTCTGTCAGCGGGCTCTCACTGGGACCCGAAGTTGTGAATCATTAAGAGCCGCGTCGGTCGGCTGCTCGCGTACCTTTCTCTCGGCGACTTTCCCGTGCACGGCGGCCCATTTCTCCTTCAGGTTGGCGAGGTCCTGCTCCGTGTTGCTGTCCGGGCCCTCGGGCGACGCGGCGAGCAGCTGACCCTTGTTCACCAGCTCCTGGTACAGCTCCTCCTTGGCCTCGAAGGCGGAACACAACTCCTGCAAGACACAATGGCGCGATGAGAGAAAAAACGGGCTGAATTCCCTTTTCGCTTCAGTTTTGGATGACAGTGCGAGAGTCCGCCGTGCCTGAAGTGATCGTGATGAATCTGTCAGTGCGCTTTATTTTTATGTTAGGCCCAAAAATGGTGAAAGAATGAGCAGAGTGGTGGAAGGTGGGACTCGTTTGTAATGTTAGTAATCTGATAAAACTTGTTTGGTTCAGTGAGATGTCAACGATGACGCTTCCGCGGGCAGAGTTTGCTGTGAAAGCATCTTGAGTTTCTCCGTTCGAGATAAGGAAAACAAAGGCAAACATTCCTAAATTCATTACAGTCTGACACGGCCCAATCAATTCGAAACACTTTAAAAGGCCTTTTTTGTCTTTTTTTTCTGCGGCAGTGTGTATCTGCAGTGTCACTTAATTTTCACACTTGAGATAAAACACAGAAAAGACACGGCCGTCTCCTCGCGAGCCTGCCATCTGCATGCGGCCTTTCATATTGTTGAACACATACCAGATGGGCGTTAAGCTGCTCCCGGGCCGTGTCTGGTAAGCCTCCCACAGCCTTTGATGCCAACAGCTGACGCTCTGTGTCTTTCAGCCACTGCTGCATATCTTCTATCTCACCATGGAAACCTTGGGCCTGCAACACAATACAACCTGGGTCAGGACAAAAGGTGTCACACACACTCATTGTTTGCAACCTATGGCTCAGAGAAGAGGATGTCTGAGTTATTAATTCTTGGCATTCATTTAGATACCAAAACTGGCTGTATAGATTAAAAATCCTAAAATTTTATGAATTAAATAATAAGTCATGTTGGTTTTCTTTTAAATTTACTCTTAAAACTGAGTTGAGCTTTCTTCTTTGATTACTTTTGTTTTGGCACTTCTAAAACTCCAGAATCTCATCGATGAAAACCCTCTCAGCCTGGGACAGATTATGTGTTTTTGGAGAAACCTTTCAAACATTTCTTCATTATGTCGGCTTCTCACATCCCTCCTCACATCAAAATGTCAAAAGTTATGAATTGAAACGCCACAGGATGCAGAAGAAATAAGGAGGGGGTGAGAGAAGAATCTCCAGAAACAATTTATGACTGACATATTGGCTCCCCTTGGAGAAAAAAAAAGAATCAATCACAGCTTATTAAAAAAAAGAATAAACACAATTCAGTTATTTTTCCCACCTGAAGCAGAGCGCTCTCCAGTTGTTGCTTCCTCTGCGCCGTCTTCTCCAGGATGCTTTTCCACCGCTGGTCCAGGTTCTCCAGTTTGATCTTCAGACTGGAAGCTTCCTCTCCGGCGCTGGACTCCACCAGATCGTTGCCGGCTTTATTAACGGTCTCAACTGTTGCCTTGTGAGCCAAGACGTCGTTTTGGAGAACCTGAGGAGACAAAAGCAGACGTTGAGTGGATGGATCTGAAGCACAAAAGGACTAAAATGTACGGGGTAATGGTTCATTGTGGAATAAAGGATAATGCATCGACTGCCTCCTTGTTCTGTCTCAGTGAATTAAATAAAGTGTGATCAACTTCTGTCGTACATGATGCTTGGCGAGCTCTATCTCGATGGCTTTGGGGTCCCCTCCGGCCTTCCTCTGCTCAGCGAGAAGCTCCTCGGTGTGGCTCATCCAGGCCAGCAGCTCGTCCAGGGCGTGCTGGAACTGGCCCAGTGCCAGGAGGCCTCCCTCCAGTTTGTGCTGGATTAATGACAGATCAAAACATCAGATATCACGGCGGGTGAAAGCACTTGACCTGCATACAAAACGACACATTCTACTGCCATGTTTTCTGGACCATTTTTTATTTCTAGACATGTTTTGACGTCAACGCGTTTCCCTCTCCTGACCTGTCGGCCGATGATCTTCTCATCCAGGTTCTCCCACAGCATCTTCAGCTCGGACATCGGCTCCTGGATGGCGCAGCGGTCGGCGTCCTCCGTCACCTTCTTCAGCAGGAGGCCTGACTGGTGGTTGAGGCGCTCCATCTCGATCTGCAGCTGGTAAGCCTCTCCTTTGAACTCCTGAAACACACACAGTGATACACCCAATCAGTCAACAGAAGCACAAAGCCTTATGGACAATACACGTTAAACTACTGCCGCTGGCTTTTCAACACAAGATCTGTCTTTTTGTGCATCAAATACAATGTGACGACTGTACGGAGCTCAGGCTTTTGTACCCGTACAAAACAGGCCGACTCCTGTCTTTAACATTAACACAGCTGGTACATGACACAGCTTCTGTGACAGTGAATTCCCCAGTAAAGTTAAGGAATTACATTTAAAACAAGAAAACAGGACCGTACCTTGAGCTCGACAATCTGCTGCTTGACAGTTTCCAGGTCTGTGCCTACAGGTGACATCGAATCCAGTTTGCTCTCCAGAATATCCACCCAGTCAAACATACCCTGTGAACAAGGTGGGAAACCATTGTTACTGGCAGAAAACAAAGCTCAGTGCACAGAGAGTCAGGTTTCAGACTTAGTGTCGTGTTGTGAAAAACAAGCCCTGAACGTAAATACCAAAAACCATTAAAGCAGCTGTGTGGAGGATCTTTGCTTTTTTAAAGGAGCTTTGAGCACATGAGTCAAAGTTTGAAGCAAACATAGTGAAGTGCTGCGGTTTGTGTTTATTGTTTCAAAATTAATTGGTCTCTCATAAAGTGTTGCATCACTTCAATTACGTGCGATAAAAAAGCGCCGTAATCGTCGTTGTGGTTTTCAACCGAGGGCTGGCGCACTGTGTGTGTTTAACTTTCAATCATGTAAATGTCTCGATGAGCAAGTACATTCTATTATTAGTTATACACAATAAAGCAGGGTTGTAACAAGTACCCAAAAGTTGTGCATGAGTAAGAGTAAAGATATTCTGTTCAAATGTTACTTTGGTAACAGTGAAAGTCACACATATATATAGAACTTAAGTAAAAGTCTTGAAGTATCTGATATTTAAATTACTTAATTATCAAAAGTACAAGTAAAAGTTAATTATATATAATTACATGTATTAATATATCACAGTGGTAGACAGGTCGGATAAGATTTTTAGCATTTTTCTGATCATTATTTTGTTTTTATGTTGTTGTTTTTTTTAAATATCATTACTAGTAACTTGTAACTAAAGTTACCAAATAAATGTATTAGAGGAAAAAGAACAGGTAAAATAAACTCAGGTAAAGTACAAGTACCTCAAACTTGCACTCACTACTTGAGTATATGTACTATGTTACATTCCATCATTGCAATAAAGACAAATAAAAAAAAATGTGTAATGAAACAGTATGTTAGGATTTGGTGTTAGTTTAGGAAGAACTTTACCACAAAGTTATTGAAATTCCCAATATTTGAAAATGTCTCACTGTGACACATTTGAAAATTACTCCCCCTTTAATCTAAAGTCCCCCTCCAGTCAAAAATGTGTGTTTCGTCTTGTTCCTACAGTTGAGTGTTGGAGCTTCACTGTGTAGACTGATGTCAGTGCAGAGTTTGACAGTAGAAGGCTGCTTCCACATTCATTGCTGAAAGTCTAAATTTTCTCTGTGCTCACTGAAAGTCTGATTTTAAGAGACGGGCATACGATCATTATTTGTGACATCACGTATAGTTTGGAGCCAACCCTGGTCCAACATTTAGCATACACAAATGTGAAGTGGAAACTTGAAGCCTCCAGTGCCCATACACTGAGACAGACTTTACAGTGAGTTAGGGGACATCTTGTGTATTTGCATATTCATATATTCTGGAGTTTTTAATGAGGGAGAAGGGATGGGTGCCATTTTAAGCAAAAACCAAGTCACACACACTTTGTAGGCCTTATTACATGTGTAGATGAGATCTTTAAATACAATGAGGCAGCGATCAAAGTACCTGCAGGCCATCCTGGAACTGCACAGCAGCCTGCATGGCTTCATCCAGTCTCTCCACTCTCTCCTTCCAGGTCTTATTGAGGTTTTCCCACGCTGAATTCACCTGGAAACAGGACATGAGTACGTCAACAGGAGAAATCAGCACAGACACTCCAAAGAATCAGAGAGTAAAGAAGACAAATATTTGTGTGTGAAGATGATTCCGGATGTCATTTATTACCTCATCGATACTTTTCTTTATTATGGGTTTATCAGGTTCCCCGCAGGCGGTCATGAGCTCTGCACCCTGGTTTCGAACCGCATCAAGCTCTTCCTGCAGCCCGTCGATCTCCTCCTTAAATCCCTGGAGGAGTGAAAAAACACAGTGAAGTTTAAAACAAAGATCGGCGCTCCTACAATCATCCACCGATAGATCCAGTAGCTTCATCTTCTGTCTGACCTCCACAAACTCCTGCTGCTGTTTGACGACTGACGGGTCGACTCCGGGCTCCTCCAGCTCCCTCAGCAGGTCCTGGCTGTCTTTGATGGTGACGATGAGCGCGCAGTGGTCGCACCAGAACTTGTCTGCCAGGTCCATCACATCCAGCAGCTTTGCCTCGCGCTCCTCCAGCAAGGCCTGGATGTCGCTCCAGAGGAAGACCATCTGGTCCAGTTTGTCTTGTACAGCTTTGGAAAACCACAAATTACAATCGGTACGCAACGAATCAATTAACAGCATTAAATATGGAATACAAACACGAACTATCAGCGTGTGCTAGTCAGCTGCTCGTGCCAAATGGAACACATCCCGCACATCGCAGGTTTAATGAGACACTGTTTGGTATCCGTCTCATGCTTTAATTTTTCCTTCCTCCCTTTGGCTAAAAAAAGAAAGGCATTCTCGTAAAAAGCCACACCTGGAGGAAGGCTTTTCGCAGTCCAGTGAACAAAAGCTTTGCCAAAACTCTAAAGCCAAAACATCTGAAGAATGGTTACACATGTGTTGATAGGGGAAGAAAAGAGAAGGCTTTTCTTCCTATTGACCTTTTATTAAGCAATTTGTCTTATTGACTCTGAGAACGATGCCAATGCCCCATTATGGTAAAACTCTCCTGACTGGATTCAATTCATTCAAAAGAAAAGGGAATCAAATGTATCAAACAAATAAGACGATCTGTGATTTACCTTTGGCAGAAATGTCCTTGTCTGCTCCCTCAGAGCGCGCTATCATCTCCTCGCCTCGCTGCCTCAGCGTCTCGTAAGACGGCTGCAGTTTCTCCAGATCCACGGAGACGGCCTTATTTTCTGAGATCTGCTCCTTGATCTTGTCCACCTCCGCCGAGATGGACGGAGGCTGCCGCAGGCGTTCAGCGATCCGCTCCAGGGACTCCAGCATCGGGTCGATTTTATCATGGAACTAGTGGAGAAGGAGGAAACATTTTAATGTTGCAATACTTCAGGAAAGCTGGGGAAATGTGTCTCTCTTTTTACAAAAATGTATGTATTTATGAGAAAAAAACCTACACTTAAATTTTATTTAGTTGACTTTAACAATTTAAAATTATTAGTCTACTTTACTTGGTAATTTTGAGGTGTTGGATTAATCAATTCCTGAGTCGACTATTGTGATATTTGATAATTGTTTCAATTAATGTTCGAGCTAAAATGCTGAAATTATAATGAAGTTATAATCTCTATTTCAACTGTCTGATTTTTTTAAAATAATCTTTTTTTTTATTAAATAGCAAAAAGTTTTAATTATAATCAAACTATTTTAAAAGACCTTTAAACTGTTGGACAGAACAAGCAGCCATTTCTCTAAACTTATTTATAACAAAAAAGTGATATATATTTAAAAACAGCTGAGAAAAATAAAACACCCAGTGAACAACTGCTCCACACCTGAGTGGATTTGGAGATGGCCTCATCCAGAGTCGCCGCTCTCTGCTTGACGTCCGCCTTGAGTTTGGTGTACAGCTGGTCTGTAGCCGTGTACTTCTCTCTGATTGGCTCTCCCTCCACCGGGCTGAGTTCAAGCAACTGAGGCCCGGTCTTATTCATCTTGTCAATGTGCGGCTTGTGCTCGGCGATCAGCTCGCGCATTTGCTGCGGAGGAAGCGACACGTTACGGTTTTTTTTCACCGCTTGAACAAAAGCATCGCGCTGAAACAACTTGCTTCTGTCGCGTTCTTACCCTGAGCTCCTCCTGCTGCTGCCTGAGTGTTTCGTACTCGATGGCGGGCGGAGGCAGCTGGCTGAAGCTGCTCAAGGTTTCCTGAAGCCACGGCCACATCTCCTCGTAAGTCTCCCAGAACTGACTGGCCAGAGACTGGGCTCGCTCCAGCTGCAGAGAGCGCTCCGAGTTCAGCTGACTGACGGTGCCGTACTTCTCCAACAGAGTTTGAGTCTTGGCCTGATGGAAAAGCGAGAAGATACTTTAGCTTATGTGCATATTCTTCATGAGTGATTGTCTGTTTCAAATTCTTCTGTAATAAATTATCTTAACCTTCAGGATTTCTTTCTCCTCTGGGTTTTTGCTGTTCATGATGGCCATTCCTGTTTTCACAATATCATCCACGGCGTCTTTGTGCCTCATGATGTCCATGGAGAAGATCTGAAAAACCGGCAGGGCGAGTTTGGATGTTACAAAACAAGCCGCTGTGTTTACTGTACTTTGTTGAAAATGGAGGGACTCACACACACGCACACACAGACACAGACACAGACAGACACACACACACAGACATACACACACAGACAGACAGACATTATGACAGGCTAACCTTCTGTGCTTGGAGCTGGGCTGTGGTTTGGTCCTGCTCCAGCCTGATTTCGCCCATCGACATCAACTTCCTCTCAGCGTCAGTCAGCCAGGCGAGCTCGGAGTCGGCAGCCTGTTCAAACTGGAAACAGACAGAAAACATTTTCCACTGCTGAAATGGTCTCAACTCCTAATTAGAATTACCAGTAATAAGAAACAGAAAGCCTAATAAGCAAAGGCTGTTTATTAATTTCTGTGGTTTACCTGCTGTGACTTGAGTATGTCGGCGTTGATCCGGTCGACCTGCTGGGTGATGGTGTCGCTGACGGCTCTGTACCGCTCATTATCTTCAGTCACCAGCTTGTCCAGACCCTCGCGAGTGTGCCAGGGGATCAGATCCAGGAGAGAACTGCTCAACTCATTCAGCTTGTCCATCACTGGCTTCTGGTCTTTGGTTTCCTTCAACAAGGCCTGGACACGATTACACGAGACACAGAAAACACCAGCTTAGGCATGATGAATCAGCCCATCTGAGTCTTAGAAGTATTTTATGTTGGACATAAAATGTGGTATTTATTTCGTTAGGGGTGAATTACCTTCTGCCTGCTCTGTGCGTGTATTAGCTGCTCGCCCACTGGCTCCTGATCAGCAAACGTGCTGGTCTCAGACTCCACTTTCTCCAGCCAGGAGCTCAGGTCCTCGTGGGTATGCTGCAGCTTGGTGGAGAGACTCAAAACCCGCTCCAGCTTCTTCAAAACGGTGTCGCTCATGGAGTTGATCTCGGCGTACTTTGTTTTTATTCCGTCCAGTTTGCCTTGGATAACAACCACCTCATCACCTATGAACAGGTAACAGATGATCTCTAATTAACTCAGGGAGATTCGCATTTCAGCTCTAGGATAGGGGTGTAGGACGTGCTGCTTCAGGGAACGAGAGCGAGATTCACTACAAAAAGTTGTTTGAGGTGTTTGATTTCAACTGATTTTATCATTCACAATTGTGAGAAAGATTGAGTATTGAGCTGCTGCCTAAACGAGGCCGGATGTGTATTACAGAGACAGAATTGTTTGCTGTGTGAACTGTGACAGTCACAAATTTAGACATGCCTGTTGTTTGCTTGAGAAGCTCCATCCCATTAGAGATGGCTTGGTCGACATTCTTCTTCCTCAACTCAATATCACTCTGCAGTGCCTAAAAAGGAAAACAGACCCTTAGAAAGTCAGTGAGAGTGACAAGAAACTCTACTTTGAACAATGGACGACACACGGATAACTAAAATCAACTGAATCATGACTGATGCAACTTAAAATGAAAGGACAACATAATGCTTGGCCCGAGGAGGAGCGTGTACCCGTTGTTCTGCCAGCTGCTTTTCAAGAACGTCTATATTGTAGTCCTCCACGGACACTTCGTTCAGCCTCGTGTGCGCCTCGTTCAGCCAGTTCATGAGAGCCACTTCGTCCTCCCCGAACAGCTGGGCGTTTGCCAGAGCCTGCTGAAGCATCTCGGCTTTCCTCCTGCACCGCTCCTGGAGCTCGATGTAACTGGCCTGGGTGTTGTCCAGCTTTGACTGAACAAACTCCTTATCGTCCACCGAGCTCACAGTTCTGAGCATCTGACCCAGACTGACGGCCTGAAACAGGTCTTTGCTGTGATTCATTATCTCCTCCTCTAAGGCCTGACCACGGGGGATGGGAAACCAACCAAGGAGACATGACACAAACGGAAAACACAAACATAAAACGAAAATGTGAAACGGAAATTTTAATGAAAAACGGAATGGGAAATAATGAAAAGCACGAGCTTACAGTAACGAGCAAAATGAATGAAACTGAAATCAGCTGTGTCGTAAAAACACATGGCGGCGATGAAAGACGATGGATATTACCTTATGCTGAGAGATCTGATCTTCCAGCTTCGATGTCTCGGTGCCGATGGGTTCGGAGTTGACGAGGTGTTTCTCCGTGGCTGCGAGCCACTCGCTCAGCGGCTCGAGCGTCTCGTGGAACTGCTGAGTCACCACTAAGATGCTCTCTAGCTGCTTGTGCCTGACACATTTATGCAGATAATAACAACAGTGGATTAGGACCAGAGGACAGTCATGGACAGAGTGACAGGACAGTTTATTTAAACCAGGCCTAGTAAAAGTATGTTCAATTGGGAAATGTTAGAAACACATTAATCATGTTTTACAGCTGTGTTTTGAACTTGAGGATTAATCTCCAGTTAATTTAAATTCTTAAACCCTGACCCTGGCAAATGACAAAATTATTTAAAAGAAATCACAACTCATAACATATTTGGCAAGCTTTTCATCAGCAATATATAAAGCAACAGTTTCTGGACATTTCTGGAAATGCCTTAATTTGCTTTGCTGCTAAGAGTTCGGAGAAAAGTCTGATATCACTCTTACAGTATGTCTGTACAGTCCACATGAAGCTACAGCCAGCAGCGGCGTAGCTTAGCTTGGCCCAAACACTGAAAACGGGGAAAATGCTAGCTAGCTTGCAGTTTTCTCGTTTCCTTGGCACAAACGCTCGGAACTGGAAACAGCTAGCTAGCTGACACACTGTTTCCCTCTAGCTCACTTGGAAAGCTAGCTAGCTAGCCAATTTCAAACCCATGAATTCACTTCTTCCTCCTGAAGCTTAAAATAATAGTTCAACATTTTAAGAAGTGGACTTATTAACTTTCTTGAGAAAATAGATAACTTCACTTCTCTAATATTTACATGGGAAATATAGAGCAGGCAGTTGTTTAGCTTAGCTTAGCACAAACACTGGCGAAAAAAAGGAAACAGGAAGCTACCTGTATCAAGTGTTTATGTTAAAGAAACGGGGAAAAAAATGCTAAGCTAACCAGCGGCCTGCTTTTTTTACCAAACAAACATTAGAAAGTTCAATCTTGTCAAATAATATTTGGCGAGAAAGCGAATAGTGCATTTCAGAAAATACTGAACTTTCCCTTAAAGCTTCAGTAGGAGGAAGGTAAAGGTGAATTCAGGAGGAGGACATTTTTAGAAAGTTTTGAATACTGTCAAATCTAAATCTAAGCAAAAACACAAATTCAATCATACTGCTTTAAATCTTGAAAATGAATTTGCACTATTTATCTGAAGCATACTGTAGCCTTCCATTCAGAGGGCTGTTTAACACTACAGGTGTTTATACAGACCTGCTTTCAGCCTTTTTGAGCAGAGCGTTCCACCTCTGCCCCAGGCATTCGATCTCTTTTGCAACCTTCTCCTTATCCACAGACTCTGCCAGCTCTGCAACCTTGCCGCCCTCTTTTTTTATCAGCTCCACTGTTGGCTTTCGCTCATCCAGCAGTCTCTGCAAGAGCTGTCAAAGGCGAACAAAGGGGGGGAGAGTTATTGGGCGCCTTTAACATGCTCTAACCACAAGCATTGCCTGGTGATGAAAAACGGTAAATCTAACAGGCACAAATTAAGTGTCCATTAAACTGAAAGCTTTGTGTAACGCACTCACGTCTGACAATGGATGTCAAATAAAGGAGATGAATGGCAAAGTCATAACATGGATTTTCTCGTGCCGAAGTGGAAAAGATTAAAATAGAAGTGCGGCTGTGTCTTTACAGTGTGTGTTCATATGTTTGTACCACGTGATGGCGGCTTACTTTCTGCTCTTGTATCTGAGCCTTGACCACTTTGTACTCTGCAGATGGGGGTTTTTGATTGGCCATGAGCTCCTCCGTGTCAGTCAACCAGCTGAGCAGTGACTCCAGAGCATCCTGGAACCTCCCACAGTGCAGCAGGGCTTCATGCAGCTCGGCTGAACGCTCGGCAATCTGCAGACCACATGGTAAATATAGATGTCACCTGTTTAGACTGCACCCAGTAGCTCGCCACAAGACAACAAATGATAAGAATGACTCATTACACAGCTGATATCCCTTTATATTTGAGATCAACCAGTCATACCAGCATGCGAAAAGCAAATAACCTTTTTATTGAGGGTATTCCACTTTGTGTTGACTGCCTCCAGGTCATCCTCAAGCTTCTTTGTGCTGGTGCCTTTGGCAGCGGTTTGTATCAGACCCTGGCCGAGCGAGTTGATGTCTTGGAGCTGCGCCTGCAGTGGATCAATGTCGTCTTTCTGGAACGCCTAAAACCAAATGGAACAAGTCAGCATGAATATTTTGTAAGTGCTCAAATAACAATGTGATCAGTCTTATTTGAAGGTTCATTAAACTTCCTGGTTTGCTCTCCCAACTTTAAAAAAAAAAAAAAAAAAGAGAGAGAGATTTTAATGATGCAGCAGTTTTATCAGATTTTTTTGGAAGTAGCCCAAGTTAAGTGATTCGTTCTGAACAATCTCCCTTTTATGGTGAGTTAAATCACAGTATCGCTCCCTGTTATGACTTTTAAAAATGATTCTGTTCCGACAAATGTTCCGATGTCTGAAACGTCACAAACACATAAATAAAGATAGATAAAAATGGATTATTTGGTTTTTACAATTTTTAGGGAAATAAGTCTTAAATCTTTAGCAAATCTCTGCACACCAAAGTGTTTGACAGATGCGTTGGAGAGAGGTGCAACTTAATAACAGTGGGAAGAACTCCTGCACACTGTCTCCCTGACTGCTCAAACATTTATAAACACGACGATTTAGACTGTCCTGTCCTGATGGAGATTGGACAAGACTGAAATGTCGGGTTAATAAATATTTAAGCAGTAAGGGAGAACAGTGCGCGGGAGTTTCTCTCATGTGAAAGAAGGTTCAAAGTGATGCCAGGAAGTTATTCTGAATCCAGGGACACCACTGCCACGGCATCGCTGCTGACACGAACAACTCTCTAACCAGTCAGCAGCTCCAACAAAAGCAGTAAACTGTAAAAGCACAGCTGTGCACAATCCGACTTCCAGCCTGAACTAGTGAGCAACACCTATTTCACCCATCGTGTAATTAGACATGAAAGAAAAACGCCGAGTCAGCAATTCATCGAAAGAGGCGTATCATCTAGTGAAACATGTGTTGGACCAGCTAAAAAGCAAAAGTCAGAAATGAGAGAGGAGGATATTTTTGGGGGGCACCTGTGGGGAGAAATAACCCATCGAGTCCATGTCAGGACACGCGGCGATGACGTTCAGTAAGGCCTCTATCTCGTGCTCTCCTGCGTGCTGTAAACTTTTAGGCAGACAGGCCTCCACTGACTGAAGAAACTCCTCCAGCTCCTCCATGTTGTATTTGGACGCTCCCTGTTGCACAGTACATGGTTGTGTTGGCTGGGGGCTCTCCAAGGGTAGGGTTACAGAGTTTCCGTATGTCTCAGGCTGTGTCACCACCACACTAACCAGCTCACAGTCGTCCTGAGGTGAGACATCCTCTAACAGCTCGGCGGTGGAGAGCTCGTCATAGTCTGTTAAAGTCCTGGAACGCCAACCGGAGCTTTCGTTTTGAGTCCTGGAGCCTGACCCTAAGGATGACCTCCCGGTGGAGTATCTGTACTCCCCATTACTGATGGTGTCCACCACGCCAGATCCTGTCTGTCCTCGCTCTTGGACCAAGCTGCTACTGTGGTAAAGACTCCGACTGTCCCTCGCAGGTGTGAAAGGGAACTCCTCCTGCCCCGAGCTGAGTGACCGCCCAGTTCTCAGGTCCCCGGACATGTGCATGGCCTCTGAAGATGACAGACTCCTCGTGCCCGGTCCTGGTCTTTTGTGGGATCTGTGAGCGTGTCGCTCCCTCTCCACAGTTGGACTGTACAGACCCGAGTCCTCTTCAGATGTCAGCGAGCTGGTCATGCTCTGCCCTCTCCTGCCATTGATCAACCCCGGCCTCTCAACACTCCCGGACAACAAGGTCCCACTGCGGCTCGCGTACTCGCCCAAATTAGTTGGGGCGAAAGTCCGCCAGGACCGCCGATGATGTGGGTGATCCTTCTTCTCTCCTCCCTGGAGACGCGACTTGGGCAGCACTGTGTCAGTCACCCTGATCATGTGCCCGTTGTGTTTGAGTCCGTCAAAGACGGCGCGCTCGTCCAGCGCGGCAGGTTTGCGAGTCCGGAGCTCAAACGAACTGGAAGTAGAGAGAGCTCCATTTCCGCACAGGCTGCTGAGGTCGAGCGTGCGGTGAGTGTAAGGTAAGGTGCCTGTGAAGTGCCGGGAAGAAAGGCTGCCTTTAGAGCCCGAGTCTATCTGCTCGTTGAGCCGCACGGTGTCATAAATGGATCTCTGGGGCACGTAGCAGTCGTCAATGTTCAGGTCCTCCTCCTCCCCCTTCCCCACACAGGAAGGGTTTTGTCTGAGGCAATCTGGTCTGCTCAGCGGCTTGCCCATGCTAAAACAATTGTCACTACTCACAACAAAGAAAAGATTAAGGATGTAGTGAAATCCTTTGAGGTATACTGTTGCTGGGTTAGTGCACACCGAGTCATTTAGAAAGGAGCACAACGTGGGAAGCAACTGTGTGCAAAATAATCATTTTTCTCTTCTTTTGAATCTTAACAAATAAATACTAAATTTTCAAAATAAAATCTACTAAAATTGCTCTTGGTGATTTTCTTTTATAAACAACCAAGTCGATTAAAAAATAAAGGCTTTAGAAATACAAACAATGTCAAACAATATAAAAAATAACCCTGTATAGCAGCTTCATGCTCTGTAATAATAAAGCAAAATCCAGTCCTTCATTACAGCCACCTATCCCAAAAATATTCCTCCCGGCTGTTCCCCGTGCGTTGCCAAAACTTAATCACTATTCCTCCGGTCCAAAGTGCTTCTTTTTTCCCTGAAATCCGCGCGGCGTCCACGCAGGCTGAAGGAAAGTCTTCAGTGCAAAAGTGTAAAAATAATCCCCAGACAAATCCAGAAGGGCTCCACCAAAAAACTGTGGGGCAGCTCTGAGGGAGAGCTGGTACTCCTGGATAAACAAAAAAGCCTGCCCTCTCTCTCTCATCGCTCCCTCGCAATGACAGACACCCTCCTGGCAGAGGGTTTCATGCCCCGCCCCCGCTCATTATTCAGACAACATCTGCCACAACTCCATTTGTGCTCAGAGCCGCTCCGGCACATGTTGATTGGTGGACACATGACCCGTTTTTTTTTTTTTTTTCCTCCACTTTCTAATTCCCCCTTATGTCAGCACGGCCCACATGACTTCACTTCTGAGCCATCTTTCTGCATCCTGACACAATCACTCACTTTTTGTCTTTTTTTTTTTCTATTCTTTCAGTGACTGAGAGAACGGGGAGGGAGGGGAGGGGAGGCGATACACGCAGCTTTTCTACTACTTCACACAGAAAAAAAAAAAGCCCCAGACCAGCAGGCAGCTCCCACTTTGATGACATCACACTATGCTGAAATAGATACACATTTTTCCCTTTTTTCTCTCCGAGCCCTCTCTTTTTTCCTTCTCCGTGGACCGTTGCTGTGGACCCTGCAGATATTCTTAATTACTGTGGAATGCTGAGGGAGGCACAGGTCCCAGGTAATTTAACACCGACGGCTCTGCCAAGTGCATGAAGGCGCTTTTTATGTCCAGCGACCGGAGTAGGAGAAGAAAGGAGGATGGAGGAGATAATGAAAGGAATTTATTTCTGTTTCCTGGATTGTCTGCACCAAGTAGCTCAGTGAGGAGCCCAGCAATCCAAACCTTCTTTGTCCCCTCCTGCACGCATGAGAGGAGTCGGAAAGAGGACGCTGACGGAGACAAATAAGTAGTTAAGATCTGGTGGGATTTTAAAAAAAGGGGTGTTCCGCCACTGAATACCGGATGCTTTTAAATATTTAAGCTTCTGAATGTATGAATGCACATTATTCCTCATGGCTGTGGCAGGTCCCTTTGTCCCCACCGTCCCGTATAACTTTGACTTCTTTATGAACTTTACAAAAAATTGTAACGTTCCATTTTTTTCAAGCACTTCCGATTAAAAGTTGAAGGTTTAAAATAATTCATTCAAGCAACTGAATAATGCTTTTAAAATTGCATCTTTAATCAGCCTTTCCAAACAATGAGGCACAGAGGGGATTCAGTGACAGCGCAACTGCAAATAAGAGCAGAACTACCAGGGTCACACGGGGAGAAACATGTGCTCTATATGGGGAAAATGCCTGAGCATGATCAAATCTGACAAGCTATAAATATCAGCTTTATATCAGATGTTGTGCTGCTGGTCTTTGTTTATTTGTATTAAGCTGTAACCTTTAATAAAATAAACTAAAGAGAGCTTCTGGGACTTGTCTCCATAAAACACTTCTTCAGTATTGATTGAATGTGATGATTATACTATTTTAATTGTTTGATCTAAAAAAAGATTTTTTCCACAACCCAAGCTGACATATTTAAATAACAGTCCAGACCCAAAGATATTCAGTGTACTGTAGTAGAAGACTAGAAAAAACAGTAAATATGGACTTTCCTGAACAATTGTGGGCATTTTTTCCTAAAAATGTGTATTTATTTAATCAAGTAGATAACACTTGTTAAAGGTACAATATATAAAAATTATCTACCTGTCACATTTAAACTCTAGAATGGGGGGCACCATATTACCAGAGTAACTGCTAACTCTGCTAACTGTAGCTGCTCTTAGCTAGTTAGCTTAATTAGCCGTGCAGCTAGCCTTCCTTTTAGCTGACCCTGCCCGCACTGGGAGCTCAGAGCACTGGGGGGGTTGTTTGGTGTTTACGCTGCTAACACAGGAAGCTTGTGAATATTCTCATTCATCCAGGTCATAGTTATCTCAAGGAAATTGAATCGAAAGCAACTGGATTTGGTTTTTGTCTTGAAGACGTTTCACCTCTCATCTGAGAGGCTTCATCAGTTCCTGCTCCCTTGACTAGGCTGAGACTAGTCAAGGGAGCAGGAACTGATGAAGCCTCTCGAATGAGAGGTGAAACGTCTTCAAGACAAAAACCAAATCCAGTTGCTTTCGATTCAATTTCCTTGAGATGCTAACACTGGAGCTTTGTACTGCTGAGAGAAGGCTTTAGGGCCTGGGACCGGTTGGATGACCCAGGATGAGGAGCGGCGTTGGAATGGGCAATGGAACCCGAGCCGGGCCAGCTGGCGACACAGCTCAGCACCCGCTCAGTGCACAGTATATAATACAGGACCGAGGTGATTTGCAATGGCTCAAACTGAATTCTGGCTCCGGTGATGACCATCCTCTGGAGGCCTCAGCTCTGGAGGCACAAAGTGGTACTGCAGGATGTTCTGAAGCTAGCTGGTTAGCATGCTAACTTACATTGCACTACAATACATAAACATCTTTGACATGACGTCAAAACGGCTATTTCCTCACATGTTGATACTTTCAGTCAACTCCTTCAATTCTGACATGTTGCACCTTTAAGATTCAGCTGTCATCTCGCAAACTGAGCAGTCTGACGCTATTGTATTTCAAATAAACAAGGTAAAGTCAGCTTATCAACCGAGGAACCAGAGATCTGAATCAACATTCAACCGCTAATTAATGGATTTTTATTCCATTGTCACCAATGTGCTGTGGGAGTGCCTGAACACTTAAGATGTTGATCTACAATGGGAGAAACAACCCCTGATGAATAGAAAACTCAGCATAATCGCCTTACAGCAAAACAATGTGTGCTCTCCATGTATAAGCTTGTTCTAGTTTCATGTTTCACTTTAAGACGAGTGTATCACTGCTATGTTGCAGTGAGTAACCAACACTACGCAGTCACGATGACTTTTTCCCCCATCAACCTCAGTGAACCGGGTCAGCTTCAGTGTGATTCAGTCGGTAGAAATTCCTTTATGAATTGAAAGAGCCACTGATGTAATGTCTGCACAGCGAGGAGAGACACCCACGCCAACCTCCAGCGGTGTTGAGTCACCGGAGCTGCCCTTAAAGGTACACTTAAAGATATACAGTACGTACACCAGGCGAGCTCCTCCAAATCTCATGTGGAAAAACAGGAGTAAACACATGAAGTCAGACGTGTCTCTTTCAAAAACCTGACCTAAAATGGTAACAGCACATGAAAGGGACGAATCCGAGCGCTTGTCTTTCTCTGTTTATTTCTTTCTCACCGGCTGCCAGCGAGGCCCACTTACCTACGGTAACAAGAGCCTGATCCGCTGAATGTAAAACAGAATATGACACAATCTTTTAAAGTTTTCATGCTGCGCCTAAAAAAAGAAACAACCGAAGCTCCAGTGCTGCTTCGCGAATCAGTACAAAGGGGATTTTCCACCAGCAGCTGAGGCCGCGTACGCGCCCTCTCAACCCAGACTGGTGACAGCACAAAGAAGGGGGGGGGTGAAAACATGCACCGTGACCACGCTGCTCAGCAACAATTTGAATCAATCACTTCTTTAATAGTCACCCTGCGAGGCCTTTTAAAGCGGACTCCACACAACAAGCTGACACCCCCCCCCACCCCTGTGATATTTTAATCCACGCAGTTCAACTGGAGGTTCGGGTGCAGCCCTCCTACGTGAGCGGAGCACCCCTTTAATCGAAAAGAAATCCTCTGACCTACATCTGAGGACAGATCTGTGCCATTTGCCTATACACATCTGTTTACATTGTTTTATTGTAATGCTATCTAAATGGAGAAGTGTTTCACGGTCTCCCTGCTAAATATAGGTTAATCCTCTTTTGGAAAACTCCACAGGAATTTACAGGCTTTTAAAATATTTTGCATCTGTCTGTGAATCTTGCTAATGGCTGCCCCGTCTTTTATCCCCTCCGTGATACCAACAAAGCCCTCCGTGATTTTTATAGACAATATGGAGATTTAGACTGATTGAAAACAGACCATTAGGACAATTAGGAAGCTACCAGTGTGCACTGATACGTTGTCATTATCATCCTTTCACTCAACAGATTTCAAAAGCCCAGATAGCAGCAGAAAGAGCAGAATTACACAGCAGCCAGTGTATCTAAATTATAAGGCTCTTTTTTTTGCGTTTTGAATGATATGTTATCACAGTAACTAAATCAACCGGTAGGTAAAACATAATGGACACTTGGCCCGGCACTAACTACGCTCGGGTTTCATTTAAATGATCGCTAACCGTCACTTTACTGTCTGGTGTCGGAGTAATCGAATTAACACCGGGCTGCTCTAAGTTGAGAGGCCCTGAAGGTTCAAACGTTAAAGAGCAATATCAGTGTGAAGATGATCAGGACGAGGGGCCGGCTTCATTATTGGGACCACTGAATCAAGTGACGCCCTGCTGGCGACCACCTGGCTGTGACCGTCCATCCCTCCTGCACCATCGCTGCATATGGGCCGCGGCTCTTTTGTTAACAGCAGATGCCCTTAATGAACCAGCAGTCCCCTGAGGGCCGTCGTGCTCGGTGAAGAGCCTGCTGCTTATCTGCCCTCAGATGCAAGGTTTCGCAGATAGACGGCATCTGAATCGCTGAGTATACGTTTGTGTCATGAGAGTAATGTCAACATTTTGACATGTGAAACCCAGGGGAGGAGAACAGCGTTTAGCATATAGCTTTTGTGTAATTCATGTTAATAGTAACAAAAGCGTTTGTCAGTAACTGCCGGTTTGGAAACCGAAGGGAACATTTGTCACACTGGTCACTGCTGACCTCATGACATCATGAATGTTTAAAATCTTCATGTCTGAATGTTGCTCGTTCCATTGTCTTATTTTACCAGGAATGCTTTAACGTTGCGAGTTTATTTATCAGCATTGTCGTTAATGTCTCAGGGAATAATACATGGATCCTGATGAAAAAAATCTGGCATATTTAGCTGGCTGCTAGCTGTGAGTGAGTACAATCTGATGCAGATCCAAATCACAATCTGGATCTAGCAGAATTAAGCACGTTTTATTTGATATTGGATTAGGCTTGATTGAATTAAAGGGGACCGTTGGGCCTGGGCGGAGGTATGTGCTCGTACCGAGTCCATTGGAGTTTGCAAACATATTCCACTCTTAATCAAATTTATTTAATATCTATATTACCTGAAATGATTTGTCCATTAACTGGTTTGTAAGTAAATAACTGAAACATCCTCTTGTTTAGGAAAAAGCAGCAAATATTCTGATTATTGCTTTTTCAGTAAATGTGATATTTTTGGACACTTGGTCAGACACAGACAAACATTTGATGATATCTATTTGTGCTTTTTTGTTTTCTGATGTTATATCAGCCAAACAATTACTTGTTGCAGATGAATCAATCACGAAAAGACTTGTTAGTTGCAGCTCTAATCTATATATTAAATGTAGTTTATGAAAATACTAACAAAAACAAGTGTAACATTGCAATGAATAGTCTATAGACTGCACTGGAACTCATGATAAATATTAAATATCCAGCTTACTGGATGCAATCTGAATATATTTTGGCACTTATAATTCTCACTACATACACACAAAATGGTCAAAAATGAATGTGAGAGCTGAATTTACTGGAAGTAGCAGTTTATGGCTCATTACGCTACCAGGCAAATTAAATGAGACGATGTGTGTTTACGACCGTAGCGACATGAACCAACCCCCAGAGAGCACAAAGCAAACACAGTGCAAATGTACCAGGGAGCTAGAACCATTAAACTCCAATAACTGCTGCTGCGATTTCACGTCTTTTCCATCTTCCATCATCCAACTCATTCACTCAGTATTTAACCAGTTTAATCCAATGAAATTCCATGTTTAGGCCTAAAAAAACAAAATACGTTTTAAATTGAGGACAACATACCTTGAAGGCCTCCAGCTGTTGGTTGATGACGTCCGTCTCCATGCCGACTGCATCCTGAGACGCCTCCTTGTCCACGGCTCTGCAGACTTTTTCATCCGCCTGGTGGAGTTTGCTGTACAGCTCCTCCAGTTTACCCAGAGTGCTCTGCACCTGCACCTCTCTGCCTTTAGCCCGGTCCAACAGTTTACCACACTGCTTACTCAGAGTATCCAGATCTCTCTTCAGGCCCAACAGGTCGGGAGAGGTCTCGGTCTCCAGCATCTTCTTACAGCTGTCTCCAGCGTTGGCCGTGTTGGCCATCAGCTCTTGCAGCTTCGCCACAAAGCTCTGAATGCTCTCCCGCTGGTCTTTGAGCGTGGCCAGTTCGAGATCCACGGGAGCCATGCTGTCCAGTTCATCATCCAGGTCGGTGAAACGGGCGAACATCTCGCGGATGCTGTTCTGGAACTGCCCGATACCCTGCAGTTTACCCTCCAACACTTGGCACGTGTCCTCCAGTTTCTTGTTGAGGGTGCTGTAGTCTTTTTCCACACTGTCGGCCTGCAGCAAGAGGTCCGTCACACCATCAGCATCTGGGACATCCACCACAAGGTCCTTGGCTAAGTTCTTCATGTGTTCTACTTGGTTCTGCACTCCCTCTAAGCTCTTATGTTGGGCTTTCATGTTGGTCAGGTTCTTGTTGCTGTGCGCCTGCACTCCCTGTGATTCATAGGTGTCCACCTGCTTCTTAGCGCCCTCCAGCTGACCCTTTGCCTCTTTGTAAGCATCATTAAATTCCTTAACAGTGTGCGAGATCTTCTCCAGGCACTCCCTCTTGCTCAGCAAACCCTCCGCTACATTGTCCACCCTCTTGCCGATACTAGCCATCTCCTCTTTGACGGCTTCGGTGTCCGTGTTGGCCACCTCGAGAAGGCCGTCTGCAGCCGTGTTGAGCTGCTCCACCATCCCTCTGTGCTTGTCCACATCCTTCTGGAGAGCTTTCACCTGAGAAATGGAGCTCTCCACAGCAACCGGATCGACCGTGAGTTTGACTCGGCCCTCGCTGGCTTCACACTCTTGAATCCAAGAGCTGAGCTTCTCTGCACTCTCCTGATACTTCAGAGATCTCTGCAGAGCGGTCTGGAGTTTGTCAGCCTGCTCCGCAGAGCTCTTCTTCACCTCGTCCCAGTTGGAAGACAGCGTGGTAAGCTGTCCTTGTAGCGCCAGCTTTTCTGCACCGTCAGTGTTCTGCAGCAGCGTCTCCCCTTCCCCGATGATTGTGTGATAAGCTTCCTCCTGTTCACTGAGGGCCTTCTGGAGCTTACCGTGCTCCTCCAGGGTTTGCTGCAGGACGTCCACTTTGGCAGAGATGAGCTGGGGCTTGGACTGGTCCTGGAGCTTCTCACCCAGCCACGACTGGAAGTCTTTGGAGGTCTGATGGAACTGCTGAGAGCTGGCGAAGGTTGAGTTGAGCTGTTCGATCCGTTTTGCTACAACAAAGAAATGTGACAATTAGTGACTTAAGTGCCGCAGCAACCTCTTGTAAACTTTCATTCTACATTTCTGATAAAATTTAGTGGGCATTCTTAGTTGACTATAACAGGCAGACCAGGCCAATTCCGAGTTTAAAGAATTACATAACATATATGCCAATACCAACATAGTTGTGTAAGGCCAAAATCAGCCAATAGAACGGACCAACAATATATCAGTCAGGCTCTAATACCAGTTGCCAATTATAAAATGAGTTGTAAATAAAGCTGACAGAACATCGACCAGAATTCTCCACAAGAGCGACTTTGATTACACCAATTTAGCCTTCTGGGAAGTTGTTATCATAGAATAAATATATTAACTGTGACTCAACACACACAGAATGGTTCTTTCTCTCCAAGCATTACGACATGACATTATTAAGTTAAGTTAAAAGGCCAACCTGCTTTCTCTTCCAGCTGTTTGAAAGGCTTGCTGACACTCTCCAGCTGCCTGGCTAAGTCTGCTTTGAGGTAGTCCTCGGTCACCATCGCTGTGAGCTCTGCGTTGATGGCCTCGGCCTCCTTCAGCTTCTTCCTCTCCTCCCTCAGCTGACCTGAGATGTTCTGGACGTCCTCCAGCTGCTTCTTCACGGCGTCGGGCTGAGTGCTCTGGCCCTGGTGGTTGGTGAGCTGATTCTCCAGCTGACCGGCGGTCTGACTGAGACTCTTCAGTAACTCCTGAAACTGGCCCGTCTTCACCGCGGCCTGGTCGATGAGGCCGTCTCGCTGGTCCAGCTGTCCCGTCAGGCCTTGCCACTTCTGGGTGACGCCGGCGAGCTGCTCTCTGACCAGCTTCCCACTCGAGAGGTCCTGGTTGCCCGAGGAGCTCAGGATGGCCGAGGCGGCCTCCTCGAGCTGCTCGTACTGAGGTTTACGGCTCTTAAATTCATTCTGGAGGATCTGGAGGACAAAAATGGGCCAAGATGAACATCCCTTCAGAGAAAAATACTGGTTCTTAAGAGATGCACAAGCCTCTACAATATGCGCCATGCCTACCTGAACTTGTTGCTTCTGCATTTTAAGCATGTTGGGGTCTATGGAGAGGGGACCAAGGACACTCATCATCAGCTCTTTCTCTGAAAGCCACTGGCCGAGCTGCTTCTCAGTCGTTTGGAAGATGTCCAGATTCTTGTTGGACTGCTCCAGGTGCTGCTTCCTCTCCTCTACAGAGCCGCTGATGTCGGCCCAGGCAGCGTCTGAGCAGGAGGGCAGAACAGTCACACCAGTCTGCATTAGTCAGCACAACAGCACCTTTCTATCCACTGTCCTACTGTTCTCTCCGCAAAAACCTCCCGCTGTGCAGAACTTGGCACAACGAACGTGTTAATTTCATTGGTGAGGCAGGTACTGACACAGGCTCACCTTCTGTTAACATGCATGTATGTGGTGGGTAGATGACTGGATGAGCACTAGTATTGTAGCTGGTTTATTTTAAAAAGCTATAACTCAAAGTCCAGTGCCGTAATGAGACACATTTTTCGTCAGTGGGATTCAACATGCCTCTGACAGATTCAGTGACATAAATCACCCTGGGCCATCTGGAGGCAACACCTTGTGCATACCTATTTCTGCCAGCATCTGCTTCCACTTTGCTGCCTCGGGGGAGTTTGGATGAGTCTTAATCAAGTTGAGGAGCTTCTCTCTGAGCTTCTGGAGCTGCTCCTGCTTTTGCTTCATGTCGTCCTCAAACACCTGAGGGAATAAAAACAAGTTACAATCGCAAGAATCCCCTGATATGAAACTCGCATTCCCAGCCGAGCGAAATCAGCAAGGATTGTGTGCAGATTCGGAGCATGATGACACTTCTGAATAGTCCGTTTGGTGAGCGACAACAACACTGCAGTACCTTCTGCTGCTCAAGCTGTGTTTTCATCGAGTCTTTCTCTGTAGCGGCGTTGTTCCAGGAAGCTGCGGTCTTCTTCATGTCCTTCAGCCACGTCATCATGTCGTCTGTCTCCTTTTGGGCTTCTTTGACCTCCTGCACCGAACTGCTCAGGTCTGCTGCTCGACTCTTCAGCGTTTCCCCGAGACTCGTGTATCCCTCGTTTACGAATGACATGTTCTGCTGTATTACCATCAGCTCTGAGGACATCAGATAACTCCGTTAGGTTTACTTACCAGGGTTTTATATTCAGAGTCATAATGAGGTTATGATAACGGCTGTTAAAAACTGTTAATATGGTAGCCGTGTGGTACAGTATGTTCAGAAAATGAGTGAGGACGGCATCACCAACTCCCTGCAAATGGAATCGAAAGCATTTGTGCAAGCTTTAACAAATAAGTAATCACAGCCTAATGCAAGAATCACTCACATTATTATTATTATTTTTATTTTTATTATTGCCACACTGATAGTTCTTCAACATGTATTTTGGCAATTTCCCAATCAACATACACAGGTGAGGTAATTATAGGTTATCAAAACCAGCACAACAGGTGGAGCATTAAAAGACAATAAACTCCCACCCGTCTTCGTGTCTTCGTTCCTGCAACTGTATTATTCATAATCTGAACATACTGTCACTGTGAGTTACATGTGTTACTGTATGTCTCTGGCACTGAGCCACCAGAGCTGCAGCAGTGTTTTGAAAACCAGCCGTAACGCCGACACAGCCCACCGCGAACAGTGTGTTCCCCACAGCAGCATGAACATACAGAGTTTATTACCTTTATTTGTTAGGTAGGAATGACTCCCCGGACCACCACCATTAGTAAGAGCTGATGCAAAGACATAAGACAAAGCTCGTGTGAAGGACAGGCAGACTTGTTTACGACTGTTGGCTAAAGATCTTTCCACGATCTCTAATTAGGTTAGTGATTATACAGAACTTGAAGTGCACCCAACACCATGCTTCTAATTTAGACGTATGAGGTGTAAGTGTGCCAGTGTTTACCTGACTTATTAGGGGTCTTTGTCTTGGCAGGGGATGTGAGGAAGGTGATGAGGCTGCAGAGTTCTGATCCTTTGCTGTTCAAGTCTTGGACGGCGGGGCCTTTTGATGTCCATTCATCTAATAATCCCTAATGATAGATGAATCAGACAGATTAATGGCATATACAGTATAAACAAGGCAGTAATGTAAGAAAAGAGGTGTTGGAAGATTTCTCCTCTCAAAGACTTTTTTTTCCACTTCTGCTTTTCACACTAGATTCAGGATCTACTTGTGAAGAAAATCGTCGTTCTGCTGGACAGCACTCCCTTGTAAACACATATCATCCATGTGTCATTAGTTGGCAGAGAGAGCAGGCTGGGATAGCAGGGAGTTTAGGGAGGACAGACCTGTAATCTCTTAAAAAGCACTTGCATCTATCTATTGCAAAACACACAGACTTCACCACTGCGCCAGATGCACAGCTTAACATCAGTTGCTTCTGTCCCAGCACTTTTAAGTGCAGTTTGACTTTTTATTTATCTCCTGACTCACGTTGACTATCTGCAGGTCCTTCTCCAGAGTTATCTCACTGCTGCTCGGCTGAACCGCAGGAACCTTCTCATTGGTCTGCTCCAGCCACTTGGTGAGAGCGCTGGCCGCAGATCTGAACTCTCCCAGCTGGTCGTGACAGGACGAGACCTCCTCTTCCCTGTGGTAGACAAGAATCAGTCATATTACACATCCCTTTGTACATTACCAACGATACAGAAGGTAGGAAAAGGATGAATGAATGATCATTAAAAGTAGAAATACAATCCACTCAGATTACCAACATTTTTTGAACAGAAGTTGATTTATCTATTTGTCACAGTACAGGTGGGTCAAATCCCGGACAAACTCATGGTGCAGAAAGGATATCTTTATGAACTGAACTTTTGGTTGCGAGCAAGAAAGACGTCCCATGGAATAGCTGCAGGAAAACCTCCCATCATAGGACAACTGAATCGCAGTTTTTAGCAAATACACTGTATTGGCAAAATAACCCTGAAGGCTACAATCTCAACATTATATAAAATACAGGAGAAAAATGACTTTTGACTACCAATCCACTGTTTGTGTATTTAAAAAAAAACTTTCCCATCCTAATGTACGGCCCAAACTAACCCTTGTCCTTTTTCTTTTTAACTTGAAAACATAAAATAAAAACAAAGTCCCCAAAAAAACTAACAAGTGAAAAAACAAAGATCCCCTCCCCGTCCAAACGTACTTTTCTTTGACAGTGTCTTTGAAGGTGCTGAAAATATTCGAGAGATTGTCGATCTTGCTCTGGATCTGGGCTTTGTTTCCATCAGGGCTTATTTCAGACAGCTCCTTGGACAGAGTCTGAAGCTTCTCCAAATCACTGGCGTGTTCGGCCATCTCAGCTTTGGTATCCTGCAAGGCTCATCACAACAGTCAGTCAATCTTTTCAGTAGAAAATGATCTTTTTTTAAAGCTGCTACAATAACTTTCATTTCGTGTTGATTCTGGCGACCCCTGTGGACGGAAGCGGTACGAGAACCTGTCTGCAGGACGCTTGGCGATAAGGTAAAGTTCAGCCATCATCATACTACGGTTATAAATCTTTTATAACCACAAGTAGATGGCTGGTGAAATAAAGTGAACTTTTTTTCCCTTTATGACTCTCCTGTTTTAGGACCCTTCATTCCCTTACGTTAACCTACATGTAGCCGACAGCTAACAGTTTCAGTTGCTCAGTAATAGTAATTTTCTTTGAGAAAGCTAAGGTTACCGACATTCCTGAGTAGTGATATGATTTCGTGGGGATTCCGACCCGGTGACAGGCATGAGGAATAACTGTCATAATGATATAGAAAGTGCCAATCTTCTCACTGATGGCCTTGTTTGCTTGTGTCGGCCATACAGAGGCATCAAATCAAGATGGTTTCATAACCAGCTAAAAACCCATGTTGTATTTTTAATGAAATGTTACTGAAAGTCACCAAATGCATCCATTCGTGCTTGTAAAGTATATCTACCTGCATCAGCTGAGACAGTTCATTGAAAGTTTTCCCAGGCCCGTCCGTCTCGTGCAGGTCTTGTGATCGCTTCACGACAAACTGCTGAACTTTATCTGCGACACTCTCAAACTGCTCCACCTTGCCCTTCAGCTGCTCCAGTTGGGAGACTTTCTGCTTGTGCTTGTCGCAGGCGTCGGAGAAGCGCTGGGAGAGCACGTCCATCTTTGACTGCAGGAGGGCAGCAGCGGAGGGGTCCGCCGTCTCCACAAACTTCTTCACCTTGGCCTTCATGGCTGAGATGCTGCTCTGGCGACTTGCAATGTCCTGCTCTAATGCCTTTAAAACACAGAAGGGACAGCAAAGTTTTAAGAGCTTCATCAGCCACTAATGCCATCAAATAATAGATCTGTCATATAGTTACTGGACTGCTGAACAGATGACAAGAAGACATACGGCTTCTCTGCTGAGGATGTCTCCGATGGATGCCGAGTCCAGGGGGATTGGTTCTTTCTCTTTCACGCTGGCCTCCACGCCCTCCATCCATCCCATCATCTCATCCAAACCATCCTGGACACTCATGGAGCGAGTGAGGGTGATCTGCAGCTTCTCATTTCGATCACTCACAGATTTGGACAGGTTGTCGTAGCGCTCAACGATGTCATCTGCAGGGCATGGGAAAAAAACGGGCTATGTTTAAAACCGAGCATCATCTCACTGTTTGGGACACGTTGAGAGATAAACATTTCGAACACAATCAAGGTCTTATTTGACTTTTATGAGTTTGTTATAATAAAAGGATTAAAAGCATTTTTAAGAGTAAGCCAAGAAACCAATTATTTGGGGAAAGGAAAACAGAGGAGAAGCTCCAAAAGCCATATTTCACTGGTAACTTGTGTTAATATAAGTAATGGTGGACACTTTGGGCAATGTTGACATTGTAGCTTGCTAGCAACTGTCTGCTTGCTTCACAACCCACCTACTTACAAGTAACAACCTTCAAGCATCCTTTAACTTGCATATTTAAAGGCTGAAATCTTCATCCAGATATTACTTAGACGGCGCAAACTCTGCTCCCTACGTTCGATTCTTCCCTCACCTACTGTCTCCTGGATCTCATCCGTGTTGCTCAGGAGGTCTCCTTCAGATGTTATCAAAGCCTCGGCTGTTTTGCGTAGTGTGTCGATAGCAGTCTGATGTCCCGTCATCTGACCTTGTAGGACCTGTGGATCAGTAAATAAGAAGAGATCAGAGAAAATTAAACTGCATCTGTAGCACTTTACATTGCTGCTAAGGAATGACATGGCAATAGTGGGGTAATAGTTTGATAAGAGGTAACGGTTAAGTAATAACATGTAAATTATTTGGTGTAGTATTGACTTAGTATAAACAATGGGTATATCTGGGTAATATTACACTGAAATTTAGCATTTAGCATAGCAACAATGGGTGTTTCCTGGTAAAAAGTCACAACATTCAAAATATAATTTGTACAGTTTTACGTTAAACCAATACATACATTTTATACTATAGTTATTACCAATTTTGATTCCTAAGAATTTTCATGTCATTTTGAAGGTGTTCTATATGATACTAGCTCATAATATTGTAAAAACAAACATCAACCTATATTACCCTAATTAATATCAAGTTATTACCACATTAAAATAACATAATACAATTTTTTTAATCTAAATATTGTTTGATATCACTATTTTATTGTTAGCAGGTGACCATATTGTTACCAAAATGCTTCTTTGCTATTACGAAACAGTTTTGCCTCATTGCTCTGTGTCTTCCTATTTTCACCCTTTATTTTTGGACCTTATTACCATGTTGCACATATTTTAATATCACCCATCGTTCCCTATTTTGATTCCAAGCTATTACCTAGTTAATACTTTAATTAACAAAGTATTACATAATTATAACGTCTTTATTATCAAACCTTTACGCCACCATTACCATGTTATTACCGAACTGTAATGTCAAGCGCTTCCAGTTTATCCACATCAGTGCATTTCAGTGGTGCGGTGGCTGGAAGATAACGAGTGAAGATGTGCAAGAACATCTGGATAATATCTAAGGAAAGTCGCATGAGTCATCGCGCATTTTTATTTAGAAGTACCTGTCGGCCTCGACTCATACAGTAAGGCTTAGGATTCTTTGCAGTGATTTGCAACCAAAGCCAAAAGCACAGTGTTCCTCTGTTGGCCCACAGGCGCCTCTTATCTGGGTATATCTCTGCCGTAAGTCACTACCTCCCTGCAGAGAAATGTTTGAGCTAACTGCAGCCAAAAGCTCTGACAGAGGCGGCCTAGTTTCTTATCCTCCTGTAGGAGTATGTACGCTACAAATAACCAGAGTCAAACTATTCACATGTGGGTCCGAATTTGAACACAGAGCTAAAAATAACTGCGTTGTACTTAAGTCAGTGGAAACACTGTATATGGTAACACGGGTCTATTGTGCTGTGACCTCGTAAACCAGTCGTTGCTCCAAGTTCTTGCATGTTTATTTTGATAAGTTCTTCATAACCTGACATCCATTACAGTTCACACAGAGTTTATGACAGCTGTGGCGAGGGCAACTTCCTTTAACGGTAAAGATCATAAGGACTTTTTCATATGACCCTCATGTGGGCCTCAAGATTAAGAGAGGCCTCCCAAAAAAAATGAAGACTGTACTACAAGACAAAAAAAACAAAGACAAAAAAAAGACCGCAATCTAAAATAAATCTGAGGTTTTCAATATAAGAGTCAGAAGTTGGAAACCGAGACAAGGCCTGGTCACTACAGCAGTTTGTCTTGCCTTGGTCTCCTCCAGCTGTTTCTGTAGCGTTTGTGGGTCAGCTGCAATGGCATCCGACTGCTGTTTTCTAGCCTCCTCCTCTGAGCCGTTGAGCCAATTCGTAAGACTGGCGCTCGTGTCGTCGTATTTCTTGTATTTGTCGACCACGTCTTTCAGGTTGTTGCCAAGCTGATTGCACTGAAGCAAAGGAGACACAATTACTGTAGGTGTGATAAGATATTCAGAAACCAGGTAATTCAGTGAAATACATGACGATAACAAAGGATATAAGATGTAAAACTAACATTTTCCTGATGCTTACAGAAGATAATGTGACATCTTACTGAGGCATTAAACAGCTTCGATCAACGAAGGCAAATGCTCCCACCCAGTGGCAAGAATAAGACATTACAACCCCTCGAGATGCATCCGTTAACTGCAGATTAAATACCTGTGAATGTAGCGTTTTGTATCGACTGGCTGCTGAATCCAATTTATCCTTGACAGCAGAACAAGTTCCTGAAGTATCCACGTCCAGTGATGCATTCTTAGCCGCAGGATCACCCAGCCCACAGGCTTTAGCCACATCCAGCACCTTCTGTCCCGAAATGGTGATGAAGCGAAGGTCCCCTTTGTGCGAGATCACGTCCTCCGAGTAGCTTTTCTGTCTCTGGAGTTTGTCACTGAGGATATTGAGGGAGCCTGCGGGAGCTCCCAGCTCCTCTATCTCACCCTCCGCCTGGTCCAACCAGCCCTCGAACTCCTCGCAGTCGTCCTGGAACTTCTTCAGCTCCTCCTGGACACACTGCACCAGCTTCATCTGCTGCTCGGCCTGGGTCAGCGAGGCCTCGTAGCGCCCCTTCAGCTCCTGGATGTTCTTCTGGAGTTTCTCCTTCTCCTGCGGAGACAGCACGTCGGCTTGCTTGTCGAGCAGAGCCTGAGCCGACTGCGTGGCCATGATCAGATCCTGCTGCTGGGAGAGGATCTCCTGATGACGGGCCTGAGGGAACAACGAAGTCTTGAGAATAAAATACCAATTCATATAGCAGTCATTATTAGTCTTATTTTACTTTTTTTTCCTTACTGTTTGTCTTCATGGTTTAAGAATATTTCCCCTATTTTCCATTTCTTTAATTGAACTTTAATCTGCTTGATACTATTTGACATATTACATAACCTGTGGCTACATTTCACAATGTAATCCATCCCTTCATCTCAATCTCATCATCTGTCTTTTCAACTTAACCATGATGATCTGCCTTGTGATTTTTATAAACTTGTGTACTGTTTTGAAAGAAAGAAAAAAAAAACATCCCACATGTAAGCATGGATTACTGGAACAAACCGACTATACCTTGACCCTGTCGTACTGCTTATCGAGGTCCAGGGAGGCGTCGTTCTTGCCGCTTGTCTCTCTGCCAAAATCCTTCTCGGGGGTCTGCAAAGCGTTTCCATTGGCATCGTCGTCGTCTTCTATCAGTCCTTTGGCTGTGGTTCCCTCTGGCAGGTTTCCGTTCTCTTTGCTTATATGGTCAGTTTGATCCAGACCGCTCTCGTTTTCGTTCCCTATGTTAGATATCCAGTCCAGGAGGCCTTCGATTTTGTTCTTACTTTCTTCCAGGCGCTCAACAGCTGCTGCCTAAACAGACACATAGATTACACACTGACAAGTTAAGCCATAAATCAATTATACTCTAATGAAGCGATTACATTCTGATGCATGACATAGTTCGACATGTGGAGGTAATCTGAGCACAGACCTTTTCGCTCTCCTGTTTTATGGCTGTGGTAACAACCTTCTCCAGATCTTTCCTGGACTCCTCCGCCCGCTGGTTGATGAGCTTGGCTTTGCTTTTAGCCTCTTCCAGCTTGCTCTCAATCGCGGCTATTTGATCCGGAGTCAGCTTGCTCCGGTTTTCCTCCAGAAACTTTTTAGTGCTGCTGATGACCTCATTCAAGGCGCTGGCGTTTGTCAGCACATCTTTTTGCAGAGCCTTGAGATCAGAAGAGGAGGGTCATGGAAACAAAATGTATTCAAACTGATGAAAACATACTCGGACTCATACGCTAAAAGCAAAGCAAACTGATTTCAAACCTGATGCTCCTGCTGGTACTGCTGCAGGTCTGTGACGCTCTCAGCGTTTTCAGCCTGCTGCTGGTGACCAATCAGCTGGTTTTCTGTCAGGGTGAGATTATCGCACACTTCCTCCAACTTCTCTGAAAACTCCTTGTGTTTCGCCAACATCGACTGCAGAACGAGAATAAAAACCAAGTGAGTTCCCGTTCACACCCACAAGAATCAACAATCAATATTTGGGGCACAAACATCGAAGCAAAGACAGACGACATGCAAAATATGTTTTAGTTTACATTTCCCTTTAAAATCTAGTATGCTGTAAACATGCTTTTTTTTCGCCATTCGCCACAAGGGGACATCATGTCTGTTACATGTTAACGGGTTTGTTGTGGGTGAAAGTGCTCCGACAGAGGAGTCGCGTTTTGTCCTCTGGTGTCTTGAAGGCCTGCAGAACACAATCGGCACACAAATGTTAGTCTGCAGAAGAGGTCAAGCACTTGAGCATGCGATGTTGTTATTATCCCTAAACATTTAGGCATTCACAGTCGAGGCTCCCAAATCTGAATCCTGGAAACAAAAGCCAGTGATTCACTTCAGAATTCACATAACAAACAAAACAGACAGATTTTTTAAAGGCAGATGCTATCAGCACCCAGACGTCTGCAGCCAATACAAACACAGATCGTTTTCCTGGACCTGATCTAGTAGTTTTGTTCCCTAAACCCCAACAAACTGCAACTGAAAACTGATAATAATAAGTCATCTAAGTCTCAAAAAAGCGTTAACCCTCTCGCATGAGACTTTAAAGTCCTACGTTTGAAGGATTTTATACTCTCTTCTATACACTCTATATGCTGCATCACTTGGTCATGGGTGTAACTACTGTGTGACGCACCAAATATTTCAACACTGGGATGCTGCTGAATACCCTTTACTTGTCAAGTCTAACTCTTAATTTAAATCCACAATAAATCAACGTAAAGGTCAATATTTGCTAAGTAATTCAAGTATTTTCTCAAAGCTGATTGACCTGAGGTTCAGAAGTCTCACTGCAATTTAAATACTGTGAAACTACATATGTAAAAGGTCTTGTTACAATACATGTCCTGTATGTGCTCATTCACTGTTTGAGTTGATTTACTTTTCATTCTAATCCACAATTTTATACAACTGTACCAATGCTTGAATGTGACCACTAACATAGTTAATACGGCCTACTCTACATGCACTGTTAGCATTCATCATCTCATTCAGCGAATCAAACATGTAAACACAGTTGGAAACATGTGAGATATTTCAAAGTGTATCCCCAGGCAGACCTTCTCCTGGTCTTCCCTCTCTCTGTTGTCCAGTAGGACATCTAAGGCACTCCTCTGTGCAACCAGCCTCTCGGTCTGGTCCCTGAATGCTCGCTGAGTGGTGCTGAGGAACTTGAGAAGGTAGCTGCTCTGAGCCGGAGTCAAGAACTGAGCGTGCTCGGAAATAAAGCACTGGATGTCAAATGTGGCGTCCTCTAATTTGAGCCTGGCTTCTTTCAGCAGGTTGCTCTCCGTGTCCTGGAAGAAGAGATGAAAATATGAGTATTTGTCTGTAGTTACTGGAGCTGGATGTTTTAAATTGGACTTTAAAGATACCTTGTTCTGCTGAATCAAATGTTTCAGTGTGTCCGCATCACACGCGTTCAAATCCGCGTCACTCGTCTCAGAGCTGTTCCGGATGAGGCCTGCTAGTTCCTCAAGATCACTGAGATGTTCCTGGTACGTTGATTCCAAATGTTCCTAAAAATCACATTTTTGAGTTGTTGACAGCTGATGCAACTGTGACGTCACTGTATTTTAATTATAGGCAGTGAACACACTGACCTTTCCCGTTTCCATCGCTTGAATCAGGGAGTGACTCCTTTCTGCGCACATTTGGGAAACAGCAGTAAAATTTGGCTCCAGGTCCAGATATGTTGCAGCCAAATCTTGGTGGATTTGTATAGGAATGCCCTCATCAACAGAATTTAAGAGCTGTTTGGCTTTTTCCATATCTGCTGTCAGAACTGCAGCCAGTCGAGAGAGTTGGGACTCAAGAGTCTGGATAAAAGAGCACATTTAGGTCAGGACTGCTTGACGGCAATGTATACCCCGGATGACAAATTTGCTTCTATCATTTACTTCTAACCTGACATTCCTCTGCTTGGATCTGCATTTCCTCCATGCTGTTGCTCACTGGTGGCTGGACTGAGAGGTCTTTTCTGACATCGTCTAAAACATCAGCGTGATCCTGCAGCCTCCCAACGCACTCTAAATAATCCTGGATGGAGAACAGCTGTGGGGAAAGAAGCAATAAAAGTGTAGCAGATGTTATTTATGTCTAAAACTATGCGAGAAGGTTAGCGTAACACTGAGACGTCAACATACCTTATTTTTAACCTGCTCAACTTTACAGACATCTGACTTGTCATCATCTACATCTTCCCCCTCTGAGCTCTCCTCCTTGATGCTCTCCAGTACGTGCTGCCGCTCCTCCTGAGAGTCCCCACCCAGAGCAGAGTTCAGAGTCTCCATCACTTCCTGCAGCACTGAGAGGTCTTGGCTGGAGGAGACAGTCTTAAGCACCTGCAGCAGTTGCAGTTGGATGTTTGGAGCATCAGACTGATCTGACTGCTCACTGACTTTGTCCTCCTCCAGTATCAGTTCTGGGCTTCCTTTGTCGTCGCTGTTTAGACTGAGGACGTTTTGCTTCAGCAGATCCATAAGAAGGTCTGGGTGACTGCTCTCGATGAGTCTGTGAGGAGTTTCTGTCTCATGGGAACCGTCTTTCTCTAAAGGCTGTGGAGGATTCTGAACTACAACGATAGCGCTTTCGAGATCTTGAGGTTGTGCCTTTTGTAAATCACTGACATCAGTCCCTTCTGTAGTGTCCCCCTGGTCGTCTACACGTGTCCTCACAGCGTCAGAAAACACTGATGGAGCTGAAGAGGAGACTTCAGGCCTGATGCTGCCATCTGACAGGAAATCAGTAACTAGCCGGGGATGCTCAGAAGCACCAAGATCTAATCTTTTTTCCTCTAACTCTTCTCCCATTACAACTTCAGACTGTCCTTCATTCATTTCTGATGCTTTTCCACAAATATCTGCATTTGGTTCATCACTTGTCTCACTTGTCCTTGCATTTCTTGACATAGGAACCTGTTCTGTATCACTGCTGTTTAGGAATATGTCCCCATGTTGCCTCTCTGGGGAAAGAACGTTAGTGCTTAACTCATCATCGTCTAAACCCGACAAATCTTTATCAGCTGCTACTGGTTCACGGGAAACTCTTGTGTTAGTCGGAGTATATCGCTCTGAATCTTCTACATCCAAACACTTCTGACTGATGGTATTTGTTGCAGCGACTTCAAGGTCTGGGTGACTGCTCTCTATGAGTCTGTGAGGAGTTTCTGTCTCATGGAAACCCTCTTTCTCTAAAGGCTGTGGAGGATTCTGAACTACAACGATAGTGCTTTCAAGATCTTGAGGTTGTGCCTTTTGTAAATCACTGACATCAGTCCCTTCTGTAGTGTCCCCCTGGTCATCTACACATGTCCTCACAGCGTCAGAAAACACTGATGGAGCTAAAGACGAGACTTCAGGCCTGGTGCTGCCATCTGACAGGAAATCAGTAACTAGCCGGGGATGCTCAGAAGCACCAAGACCTAATCTTTTTTCCTCTAACTCTTCTCCAATTTCAGATTCAGACTGTCCTTCATTCATTTCTGATGCTTTTCCACAAATATCTGCATTTTGTTCATCACTTGTCTCACTTGTCCTTGCATTTCTTGACATAGGAACCTGTTCTGTATCACTGTTGTTTAGGAATACGTCCCCATGTTGCCTCTCTGGGGAAAGAACGTCAGTGCTTAACTCATCATCGTCTGAACCTGACAAATCTTTATCAGCCGCTACTGGTTCACGGGAAACTCTTGTGTTAGTCGGAGTATATCGCTCTGAATCTTCTACATCCAAACACTTCCGACTGATGGTATTTGTTGCAGCGACTTCAAGATCTGGGTGACTGCTCTCTGTGAGTCTGTGAGGAGTTTCTGTCTCGTGGAAACTCCCTTTCTCTAAAGGCTGTGGAGGATTCTGAACTACAACGATAGTGCTTTCAAGATCTTGAGGTTGTGCCTTTTGTAAATCACTGACATGAGTCCCTTCTGTAGTGTCCCCCTGGTCGTCTACACGTGTCCTCACAGCATCAGAAAACACTAATGGAGCTGAAGAGGAGACTTCAGCTCTGGTGCTGCCATCTGACAGGAAATCAATAACTAGCTGGGGATGTTCAGGAGCACCAAGATCTAATCTTTTTTCCTCTAACTCTTTTCCAATTTCAGTTTCAGACTGTCCTTCATTCATTTCTGAATCTTTTCCACAAATATCTGCATTTTGTTCATCACTTGTCTCACTTGTCCTTGCATTTCTTGATGTAAGAAACTGTTCTTTATCACTGTTGTTTAGGAATATGTCCCCATGTTGCCTCTCTGGGGAAAGAACGTCAGTGCTTAACTCATCATCGTCTAGAACCTGACAAATCTTTATCAGCCGCTACTGGTTCACGGGAAACTCTTGTGTTAGTCGGAGTATATCGCTCTGAATCTTCTACATCCAAACACTTCCGACTGATGGTATTTGTTGCAGCGACTTCAAGGTCTGGGTGACTGCTCTCCATGAGTCTGTGAGGAGTTTCTGTCTCATGGGAACCATCTTTCACTAAAGGTTGTTGAGGATTCTGAACTACAACGATAGTGCTTTCAAGATCTTGAGGTTGTGCCTTTTGTAAATCACTGACATCAGTCCCTTCTGTAGTGTCCCCGTTGTCGTCTACACGTGTCCTCACAGCGTCAGAAGACACTGATGGAGCTAAAGATGAGACTTCAGGCCTGGTGCTGCCATCTGACAGGAAATCAGTAACTAGCCGGGGATGCTCAGAAGCACCAAGATCTAATCTTTTTTCCTCTAACTCTTCTCCAAATTCAGGTTCAGACTGTCCTTCATTCATTTCTGATGCTTTTCCACAAATATCTGCATTTTGTTCATCACTTGTCTCACTTGTCCTTGCATTTCTTGACATAGGAAACTGTTCTGTATCACTGTTGTTTAGGAATACGTCCCCATGTTGCCTCTCTGGAGAAAGAACATCAGTGCTTAACTCATCATCGTCTGAACCTGACAAATCTTTATCAGCTGCTACTGGTTCACGGGAAACTCTTGTGTTAGTCGGAGTATATCGCTCTGAATCTTCTACATCCAAACACTTCCGACTGATGGTATTTGCTGCAGCGACTTCAAGGTCTGGGTGACTCTCTGTGAGTCTGTGAGGAGTTTCTGTCTTGTGGGAACCGTCTTTCTCTAAAGGCTGTTGAGGATTCTGAACTACAACGATAGTGCTTTCAAGATCTTGAGGTTGTGCCTTTTGTAAATCACTGACATCAGTCCCTTCTGTAGTGTCCCCGTTGTCGTCTACACGTGTCCTCACAGCGTCAGAAGACACTGATGGAGCTAAAGATGAGACTTCAGGCCTGGTGCTGCCATCTGACAGGAAATCAGTAACTAGCCGGGGATGCTCAGAAGCACCAAGATCTAATCTTTTTTCCTCTAACTCTTCTCCAAATTCAGATTCAGACTGTCCTTCATTCATTTCTGATGCTTTTCCACAAATATCTGCATTTTGTTCATCACTTGTCTCACTTGTCCTTGCATTTCTTGACATAGGAAACTGTTCTGTATCACTGTTGTTTAGGAATACGTCCCCATGTTGCCTCTCTGGAGAAAGAACATCAGTGCTTAACTCATCATCGTCTAAACCTGACAAATCTTTATCAGCTGCTACTGGTTCACGGGAAACTCTTGTGTTAGTCGGAGTATATCGCTCTGAATCTTCTACATCCAAACACTTCCGACTGATGGTATTTGTTGCAGCGACTTCATCCGTAACAACAGGCGACTGTGGAGATCTCTGACCGACACAAGCGTTTTGAGAGCATCTGGGCTCGGGTTCAACACTAAAACTACTCTCTGAATTCAGCGCTGTTCGCTGAGGTAATCTGACTCCGCTGTCATCTTCTGCAATGCTGTTGTCATAGTTACCATAACCCCTGGAATCAGAGATAATGGCACTTTCAACCAAATCCCTGGGCGATGAGTAATCCCCACTCGGAGTTGGCCCGCTATGCAGAGGTGACGGAACCGCACTCATTAGTCGCTCATTAATCGCTCTACTTTCCTCAGGCGACACACTGCGATTTGATGAGGACTTTTGTAATTCACTCTCACCGACGGTCTGATTTCCCACTTCTGCATCATATCCCGCAACGAGAAACTCTTCATCAAAGGGTGAGCTGTCAGATTTAGAGTAATTAGCAGAAGTGGAGTACCGAGTCTGGATTCCTGGATCGGTACTGATGCTGGAGGTTCTGTCACTCTGTGCGGTTGGAGCAGCGCTTTCTATCACAACTCTGAACACATCGTCTGCATCTGTCATCCGGCTATCGATTACACCCTGTGAGTCATCGTCTTCTGCCAGTAAAGCGTGATGCACACTCCCTGCAGTAACCTGACTCCACGAGGAGGGTGAGATCATTTGAGACTCGTGGCCACCAACCGAGGGAGAGAAATGATGTAGGTAATTACTCATCTTCCCCACATTTTCACTCTCCATCGCCCTGTTATCAGCCTCCTCGTCAGGCAGATCGAGCACCATGACAGCTACCTTCCTCTCCGACGGCTGCTGCGTGTTTCCAGCCTCATTAATATTAATGAAACCCAGATTATGATCATGAGAGATGGAGTGAGTGTAGCTTTCTTCAGGGTCTGAGTAAAGGATGTGTTCATCTTTAACCAACCCAGAGTGCAATGATTCCCTGATACTGATGGTGGTGCTAGACCTCGAAAGGCTCTGCCGTTCCATTAAACAAAGAGCGATATTCGAGGCTCCATCCGACATTTCTGACATTTCGCCCTCCTCATCACCTTCAACACTTTCTGTTCCATCTGACTGCAGGTCAAGCAGTTTCAGCACTGTCCGCTCGTCAACCAGGCCCTTACTGAGAGCTGCCTCCAGGTCGTAACGTCTCCCAGAGGTGACGTCCAAAATACCTCCTTCCTCCATCTGCGCTTTCAGAAGATGAACAGCGTAGTCTTGCTCACTTTCATCGTCCATCAAGTCGTCAGAGCATAGATACTCAGCTTGGGTCACATATGCATCTTCTGATTCACTATAAGGTGAGTCGGTATCGTAGCATGGTAGTGTTTGATGGCAGGAGTCAAACATACTTGGTGAGCCAACATTTGTTCTGTTTACAGAACATGAGGAGGAAAAGACTGACAGATGTGGAACAGCTGGAATATCAAGATCGTCACCATCACCTCCTCTAACATCGAATTGTAAACTACTTCCGCATTTTCCCTCTGCAAATTCACCTGCTTTTGTCCAATTTGTGTTGTTCTGAAACGTGCTTTTCTCCGCTACACCATCATCTGTTCTATCCATGTCAGTGTCACTATCTATAAAAACTTCCACGACAGGATCCTCTTCTAGAGCCATGTCATTCGTTCTTTCATCAAAGGTAATTCTTCCGTTGACAGAGGAGACAAAACTCTGAGGATCACAGCTGTGTTGCGTCATCAGCTCCTCTGGTTCCTCATTTATGTGCAGCGGGCTCTCTAAGTCTACCTGTTCTGAAAGGTCACGAACATTCAAAGTCAGAGAAGTTACGTTTTTCTCAGAAAAAGTTGAATCCTCAAGAAATATTTTAATCATTTTACTCAGCTCGCTATCGAGTATTAGGACCCTCTGTCCTGACTGGGGATCTATGTAGCTGTTTATCATGAGGTAGGAGACGAATAACTGCCTCGCCTCTGTGCGAGTTGGGAAGTTATCAACTTGTAAGGAGGCAGCGGCATGATAGCATCCATCAACTATGAGTTTTTTATATATAAGCCAAGATGAAAACTTTTCATTCAGGCGATCAACATCTGGGAACACGTCAGGAATTTCTATAGACTTCAGAATCTCTGCTGTGTAGCTGTCAATAAATCCATCTTGAATGGCAGAGTTGATGTCGACCACCTCTGAATTTTCAGGAATGTAAAAGGCTGCAATTTTTTCCCGATTGAGGAACAGTCTGCTGGTGAACTCATCGCTGGTGATTTGTTGGTCATACTGGAATGAGGTGGACACATTTTCCTCAAGCGTAGGCAACACGAGTCCAATAAACTGCTGCTGATTTCCGATCACAGTGAGCGTGCTGCTAGAGCTCATCAGATCGCACTGAACGGCTGCATCCACCTTTAGCTTATCACCAATTTGGATGCTACTCGTAATGTCCTCCGATGCCTCAACGGCCTCCTGATCACTTGGACCATCATGACAAGACGTCAGAGTGTGAACATCCCTCCCTGATGTCAGTGATTTATTTCTGCTGAGGCACTTCAATATCAGTGTATTGACCTCACATGGTTCAACCTCCTGCACAGGCTCTAACACATCCAGACAGGTCTTTTGCCTCTGAAGAATCTCTACATAGACAGATGCAGGTATTAAACCACTCTGTAACGCCCCCTCCAGTGTCAGCGTGTCCCCTGTGTAGGACACCGTCAATCCATCACTGCCTTGTCCGACCTCTATCATCTTGATGATCGGGTCTCCACACGCAGCCCCCTCTCTAGCTGCTGCTATGTCAGAGAGCGACACAGAAGAGACGTGTGAACTCTCTATGCACTTGCTTGATTGATTCCACTCTGGCAGGTGGTTCAGGGTTGATTTGTAGGTGAGATCTCGTTTGACAGTATCATCCCTGTCCAGACAGAAATGCGGATCAGACCGACAAAGGTTGGAGGTCACAGGGTGGCCCTCTGGGAGAGCTATCTGATCAATCAGGCCACTCATGGATCCAGCTTCGTGCCCCGCATCACTGCAGGATTTAAAATCCTAAAGAAAATGAAAATGAGAAATATTCAGTGTGATATCAGCATCAAAATGTGTATTGTGTAATGTATGTCAAATTTGCAATTAAAGGAACAGTTCACCCACAAATTAAGTCAGTATCTACTCGTGCCCCTGCTGATTGAAAGTCAGGTACAGGCAGAAAAAGAAACATGAAATTGAATAAAATTGTTCACAGCTCATTAGAAGCAATTTAATGTTTTTCTCATGTTTTGGGAGTATGTTGTTACGTTTTAAAGTGAAGCTATCTACTTCAGTTATTTAAGAGAATGCTGCAACACTGTTTTGCTGCGAAGCTCCAGAAATATTTAGTTGATTCCGAAACTTCCCTCAGTTTTTCCCCTTCACCAAATTTTCATTTTGGGCTGAACTGTTCCTTTTTTACGTATTCAAAAGCAGGACAAAAGGTGTACTCACCAGCAGACAAATACGGGCATGTTAAAACATCATGTGCACAAGTGCAAGACTGCATCGGAAGAGTGACGGATAACACATTTAAAGCTTTCATGCATCTGGGAATGCGGTATCCAGCGTCTTGCAAAAAGAGGGTAGTTAGTCACATCACATACTGTGGATAAAGGGTTACGTGTCATATTAATAATGGTGACATGTCAGACCAAAGCCGGGCGCAACGAAGCATGTTTACAGCATACTCAGATTTTCTGGTCTTATCATGTTCCCTGTGCCTAATGATCCAGTGTCAGAGGATAAAAAGAGCGATGCAAAAAGACAACTGGCTCACACTGTGCTGGGAGGAAAAAGGTTAGTCATGCAGCTGAACATCAGGTGGCACTGTTCTCTAACACATCGTAAGACACAAACACAGACAGGGTTTCAAACCTCTTCCGCAGAGGTCGTCTGATCTGAACAATGCTTGGAGAGTTCATTGTAGGCCTGGCTGAGCGCCTTCAGCTGCTCCTGGGCATTTTCTCTCTCCTCGTCCGTCATTCTGAAAGAGAAAACACAAAGAATGAGGCTCAGAGTGTAAGCAGCGGACAGCGTTCAGCATGTTGGTGACAGCAGATCGACTCACTTGTCACTGTGTTTGTTCAGCATCATTTGTGTGGCCCTCAGTGCTTCTGCGATCTGTTCCTTCTTCGTGACCATTTCCTCCACTGACACCTAGAACATTAAACACTGTGTATTAACACTTTGTATGGAGTACAATTAACCTCATTTTCTATTATGTATATACACATATCATACGATGTTGTTGTGACCGATATGATTACAGTCAACAGCGACACAAAGCTCACAAATATCCACACATTAGAAAAGACTTTTAAAAGACTGCATTACATTTTCCAGTTGACTTACTTATAGAAAATACATCGATTAAAAGAATAAAGATATTCTTTACACTACAGTGACTGGATGACAAATAAATCCCTGCACAAATGACAATGCAATCCAATAGCAGCTATGCCACAAATAATAACTTTGTGCAATCTTTGTTTATAATGTGTCAAAGAGAGTTGACTCAACTTGACAGAGGCTGTCATTTGTGGTGTTGTTGTATTTTTACTGCATTATTTGAAACTTTCTCACATGGAGGGGACAGAATGTCAATACATTATGTTCCGAAACACAGTCTGAGAGATGGCTTCATAATTTGACATAATAAAACAGGAAGTCCAAAGCTGTCATTATTATAATGTAATTGCTGAACTGTAAGTTTCTTTATATACGTTTGTGTGCATTAAATATTTAAAAAATTGAAATAAAAGAAAAGCAAAAAAAGACTTTTAATTCCTAATCCATGATATGTTCCAAAATAAACATTACTGCCTTTTTTTATTATATGTACTCAAATCATAACAATTATTAATTAGTAATAATTCAACTTTTCATTGTTATAACTGAATTTTACTTAAGTTGTATATTTATAACTATATCTAGTGCCAATGGTTTAGGTTTATTGATGTACTGATTAAATTAATTTATTGGCATTGACAGTGCAGGCCAGACCTATTCAACAACTTCTTTAAGGGCCAGGTTTGAAAAAACAAACAAACAACCCCCCCCCCCAAAAAAAAAAAAAAAAAAAATTGTGACATTTACATTCCCTATGTCTGGCCTGTAAAGCTAGGAATTTAATGTGTGAAAACAAGGCACTTCCAATAAAAAAGGTTTTATGTTTATTAGTTTTCACAAAAATAAATATTATATTATCGAAAGTGCAGGACAGAAATTGAACTTTTTAATCTTTCATTGTCAGTTTGACTCAGCTAAATTCCCTCTGCTTAAACAGCCTGGGTTAAAGCCTTTTAATGAAATAAGAGTATTTATGTGTTTGATTACATAAGTAACTAATGATTGGGCTAATCAGCCTACTTATAAAATGCTCAAAGGGCCAGAATTAGGTTGTTAAAGGGCCGCATTTGACTCTCAGGCCGCCAGTTGAACTGGTCCCGTATAAACACTCTGGACAAAATCTATTAAACTGTTTCATGTATAAACAGTTTAGCTCAACTTTAATCACTGATTCCATGTTAAACTTAACCCTCTACTTAAATAGCGATGTGTAAAATAAGTAAATAATCTAATTGTGGCAAGTTTGCATAGTAGATGTGTAATGATATTCTTTAATGCATACATCTATTCTCTTTTCTATTCTGTTACATTAGATAATTTGAATCCTATAAAACCATCAATTACAACCCATTCAAACAGCTTCTCAGCACTAGTCCATCACAGTTAGGATGCTACTGTGATGCACCATAGGCACACATAAGAAACATTTCTATTTTCCTTCATATTTCAATTGAATAATGTCAGCTTTGGACTGTATCTACAGTATAATGCATGTTTCCATAGATACACAGGAACAAAAATCTGAAATGTACTTTGATATTGTCAAAACCTGTTGGGGGGGGTGTCCCAGTGTGACAGTCTGAAATATGAGTGCTTGTGCGACATTGGGGGTTACTGAATCAGTTGGAGGTGATTCCACATAATCAAATATACCATCAAATCCATTGTATTAACCATGCTTCAGTAGGCCAAGTGAACATGGGATGTGATACAGTAAGTACAACCACTACCTAATGTGCAATATTTATTGATTCAGTGAATCAGAAAGTAGACTGTGTGTTTTTATTGGAAATCATACATCGTGATAGCAAAAGGCTGCGATATTTCGATGAGAAAAATACTCTTCACTGATAAACCAAAGCATGCTCTAATACACAACAAATGTGTGGCATTATATGAAAACAGGACATAATGAGAACACCACAAACAATACACGTCATTTACCTGGGGCTTATTAGAAGCGTCTGTGTTGGCATTGCTATCTTTCAGAGCATTCCCACCATTGTTAGAGGTCTGTTTCACATTGGACATCCAGTGCAACAGTTTGCTAACTTTATCACCATGTTCTCTCTTCTCCTCATCAACAGATCTCTAGAATTCAAACAGATGGGTTTTTGACAAGATTGTTAACTTTGTTAGGAAATTAAAAAAAAAAAAAAACAATCGACGGGGGGAATCTGAAAGGAGAGGATATCATAATCAGGCTAAAAACACAAAAGCTCAAGAACCACTGTCAGTTGCATTGACGACATGTATGTGAACCGAAAAATGAACATTTAACAGTAAAGTCAAGGTAAACCAAAGGAAACCCTCTTTGCAGGTTTTGCTTTTATGCTATTGACCAGCATATATTTACAAATGCTTATTACTTGTATGCTGAAACATAATGAAATGTTGATTTTGCGCCATAACCATGAATCTTTGAAGCCTCCAGTAACTTCAACCCTGTGTGGCAGTCGTACACGCTCCTTTCAAGTGCCTCCCTGAACGTGATCCTCCTCTTGGTCTTTGGACAGGTGAGGCTCTTGGTGAGGAACTTCTCATCTTTGAGTGCAGAGGCAGTGACTTTGTCAACAAGGCCGCTCTGAATTACTTCTTCGAGTGAGACTCTATCGTGAGTGTCAGGGTTTATCAATCCTCCAGTTAAGAGCTGGAATTCGATGCAGCGGTAGCCGGCATCCTTTGGGAGGAGATTTTCCTGAACAGCCTGGGGAACAGACAGGCTCTTTGAAGTCTTGGGGTGAACGATGCCATCGAATGCCTGCTCGAACTGTTGGAGCTGCTGTTTCAGTGCCTCATCCAAAAGATTCCTTTTGAGAGCCTCGGAGAGAGGAACTTTCTCTCCTGAAGAAGGGTCGCAAATACCTCCAGTGCAGGCCTGGGCCTCCAACAGGCGTAAAGCGGTGACTCTATCAGTAAAGCCCTGCTGAAAACCCTGAAGGACTGACAGTCTCTTCCTCCGAGTGACATCCCAGAAACCGGCAATGGGGCTGTTGACGTCTTCCACAACAACCATTCTTGAAAATATGATGTCTGCAATCTCATAGATACTAAGAAGGCCGCTGCGGTAGCTTTCAAGCTCGGACGTTTCAAGGAATCTCTGACTCAGAGCGGACTCTAGACAAAGTTGACGGCCACTTTTGACATCAGTAATGACATGACGCGGGCTCCCTCTGATATCTACTAAGGTCTTTTCTTGCCATTCACTTTCCTGCTGGGACAGAAACAGATACGTCCTCTTGTCGATGTGTCTCATCTTGAAAGCTTCATATGCCGACATTTCGATGCCACGACTGCTGATGACAACAGACGCTCTGTGAGAACTCAGGGGAGAGGTGTTGGTAAGATTTCTCTCACCAAATGGGAAGAGAAACACCCCACCATCAATGTCATAAAGGCATTTCTTTAGGATTTCAGAGTAGTATGCTTTCTGTCCAGAATCAGGGTTGTGGAAACCTTTGGGGTTACTAACTGGATCATGCAGACTCTGAAGAGTGTCCTTGTTCAAAAGACCCTGATCAACGGCAATGCTCGCTGGTACCCTGACACCAGTCTCTGGGTTGATCAATCCTCCAGTGGCTACCTGGACCTCGAGGATCTTCTTGCCTTTGTATCTATCAAGAATCCTTTCCTCCATTGCCTGAAAGACAGACAGCTTTTTGCCAGCATGGACGTATCCACTAACAGCTTTCTGAGCCTCCATCAGCTTATCTTTCAGGCCTGTCTCTATGACACCTCTCTCCAAAGCCTCACCAACTGAGTGTGACTGGCCTGTGGTCAGGTCTGTGAGGCTTCCTGTCACAGCCTGAGCCTCCAGAAACTCAAGAGCGTACGTCTTTGCTAGGAAACCCTTCTCAGCAGCTTCTAGGAAGGATATCTTTTTCTTACTTGACTCCACATAAATTCCAGCAATAGTTGTTGGTTTGTCGCCGTGCAGAGTAAGTGATGCTTGCAGATCTTCTGCTGGGATGAGACCCGTGGTCGACTTGCGCAGAACCTCTTCATCCAGGAACTTGAATTTGATTAAGTTTTGGGTACTTGTGCTGCCTTTAAGGTCTGGGAGCTTTTGGGAAGTTGAATACATCTCACTCAGTTTTCCCTCACCGTCTGATCTCTCTGATGTGTCTAAGGTTTCATAGGTTTCGGTGATCCGGTAAGTTCTTGTCTTGGTGGTGCTATGTGCGTCTGCTAGACCACACAGAGCCAGGTATCCACGTGTTGCCACAGACATGGGCTCATCAGGTTTGGTTGAGCTCTCATTTTGAATTTCTTTTTGTAGGAGGGTAGTAGTTTGATGGGTAGAGCTATTCAAAGCTTTCTTTGTTGGTGAATCATGAAGACTTTGGCTTTGAATGACTTCCATCTTATCTTGTTTGACTTGTTTCAGTCCTTCAAGAATGTTTTCCTTCCCCATTGTTGACATCTGTAGATGTGACATCAGAAGAACTTATAAGTTACACTGTTACAGATAACTACAACTGCTAAATAGGTATTTTTATTAAAAGTGTATTCAGTTTAAATAGTTGCAATTGTTAAAGGGTAACGCCACCATTTTTACACATAAAGTGTGTTTAAAGGTCCTGCATATGTGAAAAAACTCATAGAGGAAGCTGCATGTTATCTATTAAAATGACTCCAGTGACGTCACACAGTCTGATGCACTGTGGGTAATTTTGGGGCCCGGTTTTGAAAAGCAGTCCACTAACCTAGCATTGCATACTTAAACACTGTTGGATTCATTACGAAAGTTTAAAAACAATCAAAACCTGCTGCCTACATTACCCACAATGCAACGTAGCAGCTTCCTCTGGAGCCACAAAAGGCTTTATACTACTTTTTTGACATATGCAGCTGTACTCACCAAGACCTGTAAACACGCTCTAACGTGTAAAATCTGTGGAGTTACCCTTTAATAAATATTATATTTCATTGCAGTCAATTGTTGAACTAATTTCATCCATACCTCTGAGGACACTTTCATTTTGAGAATCTCGTCCCCCAGGTTGAATTTTCCACTCTCATATGAGGGCATCGTCCTCTGCGTCACTGTATGTTCCGTCTTCAGCGAACCAGGCTGGCTGTCTTTGGCATAGTGATGACTGGTTTCAGTGACTTCCTGTTTGCTTGCTGTCTGGTTGTCATTCTTAATCCTGCGTTCTAGCGTCAGAAGCTTCTCCTGGAGAGTTTTAACCTCCCAGATGTACGACTCTATTTGGTCGCGAAGAGATCTTGCTTCGCTGTCCTTGACTGTCAGTTTCCACTCACTCTCACTCAACAGCTGTTTGAACTTCGCCGACTCGTTTGGTTGTTCATTGTGAAGGCTTTGCAAACCGCTTATTGTTGAGGTGAGTCTAAGTTTGTCTTCCTCAAGTTGCGCGATTTGGGATTTTGCCTTTGTGAGGTCGTGTCCGAGCTTCATTCTCTCTTGCTGCAGGTTGTCCAGTTTGAGCTGCAGTTGCAGCTGTTGGTCCGTTTGTTGCTTTGACTCCACACTAGTCTGATACACTGTTTTAATCTGTCTGACATCTTGTCTGAAATACTTGTTGAGCATCTCCGCTAGCTCTGCACTATGTTTTGACTTCTCACCTTCACTTGAGTTTTCAGATAGGAGCACAATCAGCTTTTTCTCTATTTCAGTCTGCACTAGCAACAACTGCCTCTCATAGCCCTCCTTCTGAAGCTCTAGTTTATTTTTCAACTCCTCTAGCATTTTCTTGCACTTCTCAAGCTGCTCTTCCATCTGCTGGGACTTCAGCTGAAGGACTGAGTTCTCTCTTTGCTTTTGGTCTGCCTCTGTTTGGGCGCGCTGCAGCTTTTCTTTCAGCATTCTGACCTCGGATCCCGACGAAATGCTTTTCTCTAGCGCCTCAGCTTTCTCCCTCTTAAGGATCATGTTTTCATGTTGTAGATTCGATCGGGATCTGTCAGAATTCGATGTTACGTCTTTCAACGCTGCTCTACTTTTCTCAAGCTCGTTCTCTAGCTGCAATATTTTAGATTCTTTGAGTTTTCTGTCTCTGGTTTCTTTCAACAACTCATCTTTAGTTCTCTGGAGGGAAGAGTTGAACTCTGACAGTTTAACATTCAAGTTCTCTACTTTCCTCTCTGTCGCTTTCTTGTCGCTCTGAAGAGCGTACATCTCCTGCTTTAGGGTTTCTGTAACCCTCTCTGAGCTGCTGGATAACCCTTTCATACTGGTCTTGTATTTGAAAAGCTCATCTTCCAACGCCTTCACTTTGCTGAGATGCTTCTGACTCTCAGCGTTTTCTTTCTGTAATTCTGCATTTTTTGTCTTGAGCAACATGTTCAAATCATTAATTTCAGCATTTTGCATGTGGATCTTTTGATTTGCAGAATTCCTTTCAGCGAACACCGCCTGCAGCTCTGACTTCAGAGTTGCTATTTCTTTCTCGTAGTTGGCGATGTTGGATTTCAGCGTTTTGATTTTCTGCTCCAGTTCGGTCATATTCCTCACCTCCTCGCTGTAATCCTGCATCTTCATCTGAAGCTCATAGTAGGTCTGAGATTTCTTATTTAGCTCTTCCTCAATTATCCTAACCTGTGATTTGGTGCCCTCCGCTTGGGACTTGAAGATTTTAATTTGCTGATCCTTGCTGTCAATCTCCACGGTCACCTGATCAAGCTTAGCTCTGACGTTCTTCAGATTCTTTTCCATCTCCATATTCACCTGCTTTAACTCGTCTACTTTTTTCTGCAGCTGAGAAGCAACTAACTCACTCTTTTGGAGTTCTGCCTCAAGGCTTTTACATTTGAGCTGCGACGCCTTCTCTACTGTCTTCATCAAGCTGTTTTCTTCCCTCGCCGCTTGAAGCTGCTGTTTCCAGCTCTCTAACTCACTCTTTAAAGACTTGATCTTTTGTTCCGAAAACGATCTCTCTTTCTCTAATGACTCTGTTTGGATCTGAAGGCCTCTAACGTCACCCTCAGATGAGACGTTTATCCTCGTTAGCTCGTTGCATTTAAACTTCAGCTGATCTATCACTGCCTGCTTGGAAGCGACCTCTTCTTCTAAGTTGCTAATCTTGTGATTATTGTCCTGCTCCATGGAGCTTTTCTTGTGCAGCTCTCCTTGAGTGATCTTCAGCTGCTCTTTAAGACCCTCAACCTCGGTGCTTTGGAAAAAGGTGTTTTGTTCCAGTGAGGACTTTGCTCTATGGAGAGCCCTCATTTCCTCTTGAAGTTGATTGACGGATCTCTTCATGTTCGCCGCTTCCTGCTGGAGATCCTCCGATTTCTGTCTCATGCTGTTCCTCTCACTTTCCATGTCCATCTGCAGCTTCTTCAGTCGGTTGTTGCTGTCGTCCAACAGCTTTTTGTAACTCTGTGCTTTCTCCTCAGCCATGTCTGCTCTCTTCTGGACCAGGACCAGCTCGTCTACTTTCTGCTGCAGGGCTTCCGCCATCACGCGCTCATTTTCTCTCACTGTAGATGACTCGGGCTCACTGTGTACTGTCGTCTGACTGTGAGATACCAAAGGCGCCTGAGCCAGAACAATTTCTTTAGCCTGGACTTGAATTTGCAACTGCTCCTCTGTACCTTCCTCCACGTTTATCTTTCCCTGAAGTGTGGGGCTCTGTTTCTTCAGATCTTGGTCCTCATTTATTTTCTTTAAGAGCTCTTCTACTCTCCTCTGAGCCAGAGACAGCTTGGCCTCTGACTGCTCAAATAGCTGTTTAGTGTGACTTAATTCCTGCTCGCTGGCATCTTTGTCTTTCATCGCTATTTCTAACTTGGTGCCATACTGATGAATGTCGTGCTCCAGCTGGGATTTCTGGAAGGTGAGATCATCAATTGTCTTCTGTTGAGTTTCTACTTCTCCTTCCAGCTCTTCCACCTGTGCTCGTCTCTTAACCAGCAACGCCTCCTGCTCCTGGAGCCGCTGCTTAAGTTGACTAAGCTCTACCTCCCCTGCGGCCCTTTGGAGCTCCACGCTCTCTGTCCTTTGTGCACTCGCGGCCTTGTCAAGAGCCTTTCTGCTCTATAATGCAAAAAAATAAGTCATCCACTGTCTCATGTTTCATTGGAAATGATCAAATGAATTGCAGGGATATTTTCTTTCTTACCAGAATGCTGCAGGGACGTTAAACAATCTCTCCAGGAATTTGCAATTTTTCAAGACTGCTTGATTTTTTAAATGTTAAAATGTTAATATTCATATTTGACAAGAAAAATCTTAGGTTTATTTTTAGATTATTGTAATGATATTTGTCACTGATCTGATTACTGTGCGTTTGTTGGTAACACTTTATCATAACCTTATAATAACTATTACTAATAAATGTAAAATGTATCATTAATTAAACTTTAGTTTAAAGTTATTTCACTGTAAACAAACAATTAAGTGTTTTATAAACCATTTATTAAGAAATTGTTTATTGAAAAGTTGCAACTATGGTTATAAATAGTTTGTTAATAGTGAAATTACTATTTTGTAAAGTTTAATTAACTATAAATTAACCATTTATTATTAATGGGTATTATAAAGTGTTACCCCTCTGACCCCAACTTGTACCACTTGTGGTTTCAACAAATAGGACTGAGAATACTTCTCAGTACCAGAATTTACAAAATTCTACACAAACTCCTGGAGAGGTTTCATTTTCCCAAAGAACCGGCTCTTATATGAGAGAGGATTTTCGTATAGAATGCGTAAAAATCTCTCTCCTCCCAGCAAGCCACCGTCACCAGTGATACCTGTGCATGCAGACATGCTCTGCATTTGCACATTTCCTTTGCTTCATCAGCATAATGAAGCAAAGATCTTCACTCATCATGAGCTGTCAAGTGAAGAACTCAGAGCAGATAAGGATTAGAAAAACACAGGTGTATTTGCTCGTTGCATCATTTTACAATTTACTATCTCAAAGTGAAGAAATGAAATACCTGCAAGCATGGTGAGTTAAACATCTACAGTACAGTACATAGCCCCAACAGTCTGAAAGGTGATGCAAAACCACTGTAAATGTAGAAAAGCCAGAAAAGTCCTTAAACATGAATCTCTCACCTCCTCGTCTTCAGTTCTCTTCAGAGTTTCACTGGCGAACTTCACGTACTGTGTCATGAGGGTCACGAGAGCAGTGTAGCGGGTCCGGAGATCCATAAACTGTGTGAAAATGACAAGGAAAAGCAAGTATATCACTAAGATGTACTCTGCACAGAGCAGAGCTGGACTGGACTTAAAGTTAAACCGCTGTTTTACCTCCTGCTGGATGGCATCAGAGGAGCTGTTCATCCTCCGTTTCTTGAGAGGGGATTTGTGTTGGGAGTCGACCATCGCTCTGAAGGTCATCAGCTGGAGTTCATAATCCTGACAAGAGATTCACGGGGAAGTTTACGAGGTTGTTTCTTTCTCAACGACAGCAGTTTCACTTAAGGAATAGACAGCTAAATTCATATGTCAAAGAGAGTTTAACAAAGATAAAATAAATGGGATGATTGGAACAGAAATGATTTGGCTTACCTTGATGGCAGATGAGTACTGCTCTGAGTACTTCTGACACTCATCAATTCTGCCCTGTTTGTGTTCAATTTCCGCAACAAGGACCTGAAAAAGACATTATTTTAATATAGACGTACACATCCATGAATATATCTTAGTGAGGGATTGAACTCTTCTCCCACCTTCTGTTTGTTTAACAGCTCGGCCAGTGCCTTGCTGTCCTCAGGTTTGTTTTCTTGGGCCTTCAGCTGTGCTGCTTCCATTTCCCTGACCCACTCGTCCAGACTGCTGTAGGAGTCTCTGTAGTGTTTCAGAGATTTGCTGATACCATCCAGGTCACGAAGCCTGAAACAGAATTGGTATCATCAATGAGCAACACTTGCACTTTTAATACTTCAACAAAGAAAGTCATCTGAAGAGTTATTAAGACGAACCTGCTGTCGATCTGAGAGTGAATGTTCTGCCATCTCTCACTCAGCTGATCAGCCTTCTCCTTGTGCCAGTCGAGGTCGAAGTCGCGTTCGTTGTGCGTCTTGAACATGCGGTCGCTGATGACTCGTGCTTTCTGCAGCTCGTCCTCCATGTCGTGGAACACCTCCTGCTGCTCGTCGATCTCTGACCGCCATTGCTATAAACAGAAGGAGGACCCGTCACTCAAAAATGAGCTCATGATGTCGCCAGTGTTTCTAAAATGTAGAATCCAGTGAGGTTTTACCTTAAGTGTTGATATGACCGACTCAATGGACTTGACGTCAGAGTTCATGGTGTCCTCCTCGTACAGTTTGGATTCGTAGGCCTTAACGAGCGCCTCTGCACTCTGGCTGTGCTTCACCACCAAGCTCACTGTTTTCAGCCTGCAAAACACAGAGAACATGTATTCAATTCAGGTACTTTCAGTTCAAATATCTAATGAGGAAAAATATCTAAATCAGGGTGGGTTAGGGTTAATTTGAGATGTATTAAAACGTTTTATGGACCTGTAGAAACCCTGTAAACGCAACTCTGATTACTACTAGAAAAAGAGGGGATTGTCTTACTTGTCCATATAAATGGAGGACATGGAGTACACTTGGCTCATGCTCTGAACGAGGACGGTGAGTTCAGAGGAGAGCGTCGGCACAGAAGGAGAACCGGCAGCCTGTCTGAGGAACAGCTCGCACTTCTCCTTCATGACGTCGAGGTCCTCCTTCAGTTTGTTCAGCTCCGCTGTCTTCTTCTGCAGGACGACACACAGAAACCACCATTAAAATAACAACACTGTTGAGTCCTTGAATGTGTTGAATGATCATTGACACCCCGATGTGTACCTCATGCTCCGTGATGCGCTGCAGACTCTGCTCCAGGTCGTCTCTCTCCAGCGGTGTGCGGAGTTGCCTGATCAGGTGTTCTTCGTGGGCCTCCAGGTGCATCCGGAAGTTGCGTATTTCTGAGATGTAATGATTGTAGACTGACTCCTCATGTTCCTCTGTTTATGAGAAAGAGGTAATGAGTACAAAAATTACAGAAGAGCATAAAATATGACAGTGACAGGGTGGTTTTGTTGCAGTTTTGATGAACAACATGTAGTCTAACACATTGACCAACAGCTACACAAGTCTGCCTCTAGGTGGCATCATCAGCACAGTATAAGGCCAAGTAGGACCTATTGCAATGCAGTCAAATCAATGGCACTTTGTACTCTGCTAAGGTGATGTCATACACAAATAAGAAAGAATTGTTAAAATAAGTATAATATATGTGTCCCGGTTTATCTACACAAACTTGCGTAACATCACAACATAATACATGAAACGCTCCACCCTATTTTAAACCCATAAGCTCACATTAAAAACAACCCAGTGTTTTCTTTTCACTCGCAGCGAAGCCAAACATCAGCTTAAAACGTCTTCTTAATTCAGTAAAAAAAAAAAAACATAATTCCAGATGGCATTAACTTCAGGCTTAACAGGCTTATGGAGCCATGTGTTTCCCTCACGATGTTGTGTTCAATGTACACCAGCAGCTCTTTGTTAAGGGGGGGAGAGAGAGGAGAGGAATGTGAGCCTTGCCTCTTTCTGCAGATCTGAGCAGCTCCTGGTAGTACTCTTTGCAGGCCGCGACGTCTCTCTCCAGCTGGTTACAGTCTGCCACTGTGAACACCTCCGACTCCTCGCTGTCTTCCAGGAACTCGTCGAAGTGGGACTGCAGGTTGCTCAAGACCTGCTGGTGCTCACCGGGCAACATGGTCTTTATCTGTAGTGGTTGGAGGGACGAAAGCGGAAATAAGACAAAAATGCACTTTGTATTTGTCATCACGTGATAATGAGCTGGTGTTGGAGAGTCTGATAAGGGGAAACACAATGATTCAAACGCACTGAGGACACATTCCAGTTGCGGATGGCTCGTATGTCAGCCATGAGGTAATGCCACGACACCACGCTCTTCATGTTGATGTGGGAGTGGTGCCACAGCGCCAGGACGTTCTGGTACAGCTGCTCAGTTCTGCAGGAGAAGGGAGAGACGTAAATGATACATCCCAACAAGCTAAGTCATGTTACGCATTCTGTGAAAGCCATTTGAACTCAACAATAACGTTTCTTTTGTAAAACAGGATTCCCCAGACACAAAATGAAGCCTCACTTTGTAGCCATGTCGACAGCGTCTTTGTTGGGTGGCGGCACGGTGAAACACACGGAGGGCACCATGGCCTCGTTCCCTGCCGGGTTGATGACCTTCCACTTGGCTCGGTGAGAGTTATTGGCCAACACGCACTCGTCCTCTTTATAGATGGTAATCTGGAAGAGTTGCGATGGTGACAGAGCAGATTTACAATAAATATTGAACCAGCATTCATTTGTTTGTTGTTTGGTTTGTCAGCAGGAAACTACTTAACAGATTTCCACAAAATTTGGATGGAGCATGGGTCTTGGCCCAGAATAGACCTCATTAACTTTTGGTGCGGCTCCGGGAAAAAGTGACAGATACGGGTATTTTTTCTCACCTTCTTTATCATCATGAGAATAATTTCTCAGGGTATAATGTATGTTTATGATGGCTTTTTTCACATTTGCTGTTGAAAGTGTACATAGTTTTCCAAATGCTGGACTACCAACATCTTCACAAACTGTTTCAGTTAATTACACTTTTCTTATTCCTACAAAAACGATGTCAGATATTTGAGAATTGCTTTTTTTTGTATGCCATAATACATACGTGGAGGGGGACTTAAATGTGGTGTAACGAGGCACGGGGAACCTCAGCGTACCTCTATCTGACGATAATCGCAGATGGCTTTCACGGGGATGGAGGATCTCAGAGAGCTGTCTGGGTTCCTGGGCTTGAGCTGCACAATATTCTTGGCCCTGCCCACTAACCCGGCCACAGTGCTGCGGTACTGAAGGAGCTGCTCCTTCTCATCCTTGAGATAGCAGAAGGAAAAATTATGTTTTGTTTATTCTTATAAGATCAACACACAAACACACACATCATATCTTCCCATCAGTTTACCATGGACTCCTGAATGAGATCCTCCAGCCTGTGCAGGCTGCTCGTTCGATCGCAGCTGTATTTCCTCTGAATGGCATCTTGCAGGCTCTTAAGGTAGTCTATTGACTCTTTGGCATCGCTGAAAAACTGCACAGGGGTAGAGAGGGAGAAGTTAGTAGAAAATGCACCACTGAGTGAAACACAGGCAGCAGCTCACCTCAAAATAAACAGCATTCTCCTTGAGGTGCTGTTCTACACACGAGCAGAGCTGCAGGATCCAGCTCCACTGAGTCTGCATGGCGGCTCTGTACGCCTAGAGGAGAGACGCGACAAAACCCAGGCATGACTCTGGAAAATTACAAGACTTTCCTGATCTTTTAATCATTGTGGGAGCTGAATGCAGGGTGGAGACGCTATCTAATTATTATACTGACCGCAGAGCTGAGCACACAGAAAACAGGGCTTACTTCAATGGTGAGCCTGGCTGGGTGGCTCTTGATCATGAGGCGCTCTGCCTTGTCCTGCACAGACTTGATCGTTTCCTCCTTTTCATCCAGCTCCCTCATCAGGTCCTGTGTGGAAGACATAAAGCTGAGTATCTCTGGCATCCAGCGGTGGAAAAGCGCCAGTCGCTCCGTCCTCTCACACAATCTCATATCCTGCCTCAGTATGAAAGTAATCGTTCAGGCAACAACACACAAATCCCTCCACTCCGAGTATTGTTCCATTAAACGACGCCGCTGTAACGCAGCGAAACCTCAACAACCAAAAGTGTCGTGAGGTGTCTGAGCAAGCCCGTGTTATTCTGTCTGCACTGCAGGTTTCACGGTTTACAGTTCATCGAATGGCTCACCGCGTGGTAGTCCCTTTTCTTGGAGATGCTGCTGTTGCGGTCGCTCCAGTCGAAGGCCACCTCCTCCTCCTCCTTCTCGTTCAGCCAGATGAGCTCCTGAGTGGCCTGCGACACGAAGTCGAGCAGGCTCTCCAGGTGGCTCTGTCGCTCTCGCGAACAGCTCTGAAAGGAACGGGCGGCATTCATCAACGCACACCGATCATTTAGAGAGTTTACAGCAACAACGTTTTAGATTGCGGATCACTTACCAACAGCCGCTCGTACTGCTTTTCTAGTTTGTTGAGTTTGTCTGAATAACTTATCTTCAGGGGCATGTTCATCTGAATCTGAGGGAAGAAAAACACGTTTTGGTTTATTTTGGCTTCCTTTCATCCATTCAGAGAGTGAAAATAGGGTTAAGGCCGCAAAGATGAGTCAACTGGAAAAAATTTAGTTGCCAACTATTTTGATAATCGATTCATCATTTCAGTGATCTTTCAAGCAAAAATGTCAAACATTTTCTGGTTCCAGCTTCTTAAATGTTAGGATTTTCAGTTTTTCTTTGTAATTTATGAAGGTAAATGAAGAGTCTTTGTGTTTTGAACTGTTGGTTGGACAAAAGAAGCAAACTGAAGATGTCGCTTTGGGCTTTGGGAATTTGTGATGATCTTTTTTTTACATTCTTTTTGACATTTTATAGACTAAACAACTAATCGTGAAATGAATCAGCAGATTTATCGCTAAAGAAAATAATCAGCGATTGCAGCAACATTTCAGGACGACCTTTAGGTTTTAGATTATAAAACAAAACAGAGAGGAAACTCCTAAACGCTCACCTCACTCAGTTTGGCATCTTTAAGACTCATCTGAAATTCTTCGATGGCTCTGTGCACGCTTTTGTGGTTCTCCAAATGCATTTCCACACTTGGCAAATCTGATCCCCACTCTGAACGATCCAGCTGCACCTTTAAAATGAACAACAACAAAAAAAAGAAATTCAAATCTTGTACACGGTGATTCAAGGCTGCAGTGGATTATACAGAAACTGATGGTGGACGTCTCACCTGCATCTCTTCCACCCAGTTCAGGAGGTCCTGGACAAACTTCATGTTGACCTCCTCCTCCGTCATGTTCTGGTCTGCCAGTGAGGATTTCAGTAAGGGCTTGCGGATCTGCATGTGTTTCAACTGCCTGAGGCTGCCCGGGTCCACGCCGCCGCCGCCGCCCATGTAGCTCTGGACTGAAGTGGGCTGCAGGCCGGGGGTCAAGGCGGGGGTCAAGGACGGGGTGAGGCACGGTGTAAGGCTAGAGGTGAATGTGGACCCAGGGGTGCCTAAACCCCCCGGGGTGAGTGCAGGAGTGAGGGCCGGCGTCAGGCTTGTGTTGATGTTCTGCGAGAAGCCGGAGTTCAGGCTTTGCGTGATGCCCGAGATCATCATTTTGGTTTGCTCCGTCGTCAGGGTGCGGCCTTTGCTGTACACGGAGGAGCACTCGGATCTCAGGGCGAGGAGGTCATCCCGGAGCTTAGACACCCTGAAGTCAACCAGGAACAACAATATGAGATGGGTCGAAGCAAGGGAAAAATCCAATCTGCTCTTATTAAATGATAATTTATACTTATGCACATTTGGATTGCGTCAAGAAATTTAGAAAAAAGAAAAAGAAGAACTATTCACAGCTCGGCTAAGAAACATACAGTATCAACAATCGTAACATCATGAGCATCCACATAGACAAAACTCTCTAAATAAATAAATAAAACTAAATAAAAATTTAAGTAACAATACATTAAAAGAAATAGGTGTTAGTCTTGGTCTAATTTAGTACAGTACAGCACTTTATCACATTGGTAATCCAAAATATACAATCACAGGAGCCCATCGGTTAAAAATGATGTCCGTCTGTACGCAGTTCAGCTGTTAATTTCTCCACTGAGTACACGTTTATTAACCTGTTTTGTAATATATAGTGGTTTAGCCAAGATAAAGCTCTTTTGTTTCTGTTTTTTTGCCAGCAGTAACAGGATACGCAGGCTGCAGACCGATTTATCACACTGGTTGCACAGGAAAAAAACAGGGAAAACATAATGTGCAAATACATGTTTTTCTTCATTGTCGTTTACGCACAACAGGAAATTGTGACAACCTCAATTGTTTAAAAAAATAAGATGAAAAGTTTCAGGTGCACAGGCCGCATGTGTGACATAAAAAGTCACACCCTGCGGCAAGACAGCTTTCTCTTTTCCATAGCTTCGTCCGGGATTGCTCCAATAATAAAAAATAAAATAAATAAAAATCAGGTCCGGTGTTAAATCAGTGTTCGCACTAGAACGAATTTCTGTATGAATCCTTTTCATAGTATGACACAATTTTGGACAATCCGAAAAATGTGTCTGATCTCCAAATTGTCTGTCTCCAACACAAATTTGTTTTTCATTTGGTCATAATTTGCTACAAATAAAAATAAAAGTAGTAGAAAGTAAAAAAAACTCAATCTTAGTTCCCTGTCAGTGTGTTATTGTTTCCAAGAGGATATACTCTGTACCTTTGCACGAGTTGATCTGCGAAGGGGAATTTCCCATCCAGGAGAATCTGGATGTCCACCACTTGTTGTCTGAGGATGTTCTCGCACTCCAGAAGGTAGCCGGCGATCTCAGCTTCGTGCAGGAACTGAATACCAGACTCCAGACGTTTTGCATCCTTATCAGGGGAAACAAAGAGACCCAAGCTCAAGACGAATAATGAACAGTCCGTGCCGTTCGATCACCACTCAACATCAAGTCAAAACTCACAGACTGCAGGGCGATCCTTGCCAGCGCCAGCTTGTCCTCTCCGTTCACACAGTCCCGCTGGACCCTGTTGGCGATCTGCTGCAACATCTCAAGCCTGCAAAAAAGCAAAACGGTGGAACTGTTACTCTGCAGCTGTTATCGCTTTATCAAGGACAAACGCCGAGCGCGCTGGAGCATCACCTGGATCCGTAGGCGATGCTGTTATTGAGAAAGATCGAGCTGTTGATTTGCAAAGGCTCGGTGTCATTGGAGCACAAACTGTTGAAGCTGCTGTTGCTAATAGACGACATCCCGCTCAGATAGGCCATGTTGCTTCGCCGCCGCTGCTGCTACCTGCAGCACGCTCAAACAATCACTGTCACATTTCTCATCCTAACGGCCCCTCTGGAAGGGTCCCGGCCTCGAGCACGCCTAACTGAGGGAGCCGCCTTCAACTCGCCCATATTTATAGCGGAACAGCCAGGTGAGGGGCGTTGTAAACTGAATCCCACCCCGGCATAATGTGCTGCCTTCGGGGATAAAAAATCAAACGGCAGGTCGAGACAGTACACCTTTATACCAGCTGACACTGTATAAAGCGCTGCCAAAAGGGCTGGATGGCTGTCTCTGAAAGCTTTCACCACACCCAGCATTAATAACGCTGTGTTTATACACCGTGAAGGCAGGGATGGAGAGGGTAACATGTCCAAACTATTGTCAGCAGGGAAGACATTTGAGCTTCCATGGCAATGAGATCGACCGCAGACAAACACACAGAGCACAGGCTAAAGTTAAAAAGACTTGACTGAGCTTGCCATGAGAGAACAGTCGCTCTTTATTATATCAGAAAATGTCTCCACTGAAGCATTCAAAACTGCTACTAAAGTCTTTCCTTCAGCGGCCATGCCTCCACATGACTCTGTTCAGAGCAGGATATCGGCTGGATCTACAGCAGGAGTAATGCCCTACTATATACGTAGGAATGAACGTGCACGGCGAGGCGGGCTGTGGCTGGGAGAAGTCAGCAGAATGTGGAGAAGCGAGCTGACAGAGAGCAACAAGTTTGTCGCCTTTATGCCGACGGTTTGATAAAATATGCACACGGTATTTGATGTCATGCTTCAGAACGGCTCCTGCTTTCTGTCCTAATGTGAATATTGCAGCTGACAGTGTGTGAGCGCCTAACCTCTGAATTTAACGAGCCATGCTCATCGGCGTGGTCTGATGACGAGAGACGGTGGAGGCCACAGCGTGTGGGATATTTTTCACCAGGTGCTTTTGCAAACGATTCACGTGTTTTGCGAATCCCTCCATCACGCGTAAAAAGCAGAACAAAGCTCAGCCTTATCGTAGGCAACGATATGCATCTGATCGAGAAATATTGAGAACAACGCAGCTCGTGAATGCGTTGATAGAGATCAAATCGTGGCGTGCGACGCGCCTGCGAGGGGATTTCTACCCTGACATCGACACCGATCCCGATCTTCGGTTTCAGCGGAGGCATTAGTCGGCTTGTAATACGACGCTGGGGCGCTCCGCCTGCACCAACCTCAGACACTGCTGTGCTGAGTCATGTGGCAGTTTTGCTCCTTTGTCTATCTGCCTTTTTGAAAAGCTCATGACAACAATAATTCACATGTTTTGTCATATATAAAAAACACCAGCTGGGTGTCTCTTCAACACTCTGGTGACTTTTGGCTGAGAAGTAACCTGTAATATTAGGCTGTAAAGACTATAAAGATTAGACTTGACATCCCATTACGCCGAGCCAGGCAGGACAAAGTATTAATGTGTTCAGTGGCTGCGCATACCTTTCCACCTCAGGCCTCAGGCTCTTCTCCCGCTCCAGCATGGCAACAATTAATTTACCCCATTCCTTCTCCACGTCGTTCGGGTGGTGACCCGGGGGCAGCTGGATGCGTCCGAACTCGATCCACATCTGTTGGCATGACAGATACTTGTTACCGCTACAGTGTGTGTGGGACTTAAACCGTCAGAACCACGGGCTCTCGTGTTGCGCTTTTGCATACCTCGAGCATTTTGTAGAGATCTTTGATTTTTGTCTTCTCGTTCTCCCTCTGCGGGATTTCGTGCTCTTTAAACTGCAGATACTGGGTGTAAAGTGCCTGCGAAAGGAAGCAGAGGTCGCGGTGAAAGATGCAGTTTCAGGTGAGATCTCCCTCAGCACACTTCCGTCTTTAAGACATCTGCATAAAAGCCCCTTCACCGACAACAGCTATCGACTTCATGCAGCAAATGGATGCTGCTCTCTCGAGTCCATCAATACCTCTGTGAGTGTCAGTTACAGCAGACAGACGCTGCACGTGAGTTATCTAAAGCAGATTGTTATCCTTCACCTCACCGACGATTTATGCCGTCTGTAAAAATGGGAGAGCCGCAGCTCAACTCATGCAAAACAAAGCAAATAATAAGGATCCAAATCCTCGAGTACCTTGATTTCCACAGGGTTGTTGGGGAATGATCTATCTGACATTATGGCCACATTGTGTTTGATCCACTGGCTGAGGTATTTGATCATGTTCTGGTACTCCACCCATTTGATATCAACATCCTGTTCAGAGAGAGAGAAGGATCGTCAGCAATAAAGCACTTCTCAGTGAGCACTCGGAGTGGGCGGGCCAATGTCATCCACTTACATTAGGGCTGATTCCCTCCACGCCGTCGGGTACTTTGGGGAAGGCGTCGTACAGCGTCGAGACGTACGTGATGACAGACTTCTCGTCCGGAGACTGAACGTCCACGTCTGAGGAGGGAGGTGAAAGCCGAAAATGGTCACGAATAAAAACACGTGACAGTCAGCTGTACAAACACCCAAGCTTCCCCTCCACGTGATTTATAGCACAGAGAATGGAGCTCACCCTCGGGGTCCAGGAGTCGGGCCACGCCCAGCTGCTCTGCTAAACCAAACGCGTGATCCAAGTTTGATCTGTTGGTCTGCGTCGACACGCGGCTCATGTCAACCATGTCCGGCCTGCACGAGGGAGAAAGAGAGACTGTAAGGACCCAAAAAAAAACTAGGCATGACAACTAAAAAAAATTGCAGTTCCTTCAGCATTACAGTACCTGTATTTATGAATGATGGCGTTAAACAGCCTCCCATCCCTCCAGGAGGTTGTGAAGTTGTCACAGCGCACACCTACGTAGCCCTCCGTTATCTGCTTGGACCAAAGCAGCAGCCTCTCCTTGGCCGTCATGTCCTCGGACTCCCCTGTCACGTGGATCTCCGAGATCTGTCACAGTTAAAAAAAAACATTCAAGATGTTAAATATAAGTTGCGCCAACGTTAAATGTCCAGTTGTGGAGGCTTGAAAATTTGAACCCACAAAGCTGTGACCAAAAACCCTGTGAGATTAGGCGTGGTAACAGAAACACCTTGATCAGGGCTGTGCAATATGACAATATACTATAGCGTGAGAAGTGAAAACATCCACAACACCAATATTCTTTGTCATTTTGATGGTGCTTTGAGGTATTTCTAAGGCATGAATATTTGCATTATGTCAACAAAAATACACATGAAGGAGAGTGAACGTGACACAGAACAAGGTTATTCCAATAACACGACTATGACGAGCCAGAACAAAAGGAGGAGCTCCGTCCCAAAAACAAGCTAATATATAAATACTCTGTGTATGTCAATAGATATATGTATGTAAATCAACTAACTTATTTTACTTCCCCTTTTTTTGAATTCACTTCGTAATCATTTGTTTGTTCAGTAGTAGTGATAGATGTATTTGTTTTCTTCACTATGACGCAAAAAAAATGAAATTCTGAAACAACATATGTAATTTTAGAGTAAGTGCATGTAAAGTTTTGCATCCTCACAGTACAGTATAAATGAAAGAAAGTTGTCTTTCACTGTTTTAAGTTTTATCCACTAATATTTTAGACTTTGTTACATTCTTAATTGAAAATTTGCACAAAGCCCTTACATAAAAGGAGAAAATGATCAAATATGAGTGTGTACCTTTTATAGATCGAGTATATAATATGAAAAAAGCTATTTATTCATTGAATTTACAGCTAATGTGTTATAACATGATATATATATAGTCATCTGGATATGAAACAACTTTTGATTTTGGTCCTATCGCACAGCCCTGCCTTGAAATATAATGCAGTCAAATGTAACGACACCACAAACTAAAACCTTGGTTTAAACAAAGACATCACAGAAGATACTATTTATTGTAATAAGGCAAAAAATTTTAAGTAAAAAAGATTACAAGAGTTCTTATAATAATAGTAAAAGATGTAGAAAGGGAACGTCCTTTAGTAATGGTCCCTGAAATGTATTCAAAGTTCCCTGAAAGTCACTAAATAACCCTTTGAAGAACTCCACATCACAACCATCTGGGAACATTCCGGGGACGTTAAAAGGCAACGTCCATACACCAAGTGGGACGTTCTCAGAACAAATTTCTAGCTGGGATGTTTTTAATTTCATAAGACTCAAGCGTGAATGAGGTCAAAGTTCCCTTATCTGGTTCACTAACAGCTCTGTTCGCACTTTAAACATGTGAAGTGGCAGCACGTCAGAAGAGCGAGACAGAGATGTGTAATAATTAGTTTTACAACATTTCATTCTGACGATTGAGATGACGCAAAACAAACAATGCCACCTCACAGGTTGAGCAGCACAGGTATCCCTGGTTTCCCAACCAGCCAGGTAAGGAACGACCATTACAGACATAATTCTGCCAGAGAACACATCTCGAAACTTTCCACATCACCGAAAATGTTCTGCCACGACACGGTTTGAACAAGGAACAAGAACAGAGAAACACAGACAGTAGACTTTATGAGAAGAGCTGCAATCAATCACCCATCAATCAATCAATCAATCAATCAATCTCTATTACACCCTGTCCTGAGGGGGGGATTTGCAGCCAGGCGCCCTCAGTCATAAAAACAACAGTGAAAAACAGAAACAGAAACAACTGTCAGGCATACAGAACACAACAGCCCTGCCCGAATTAACATGAACACAAACATCATCACCCTCAAGAAAAAAAGCGTCCAACTTCCACACAGCTTTGAACATTTATACAGCCCGGTTGAGGTAAGTGTGACCGGAGTTTAACAGGCACGCAGCCACCAAAACAAAGGTTGACTTCATCCTTTTAGTCCTGCTGGGACCCCAAAGAAAAAGGATGATCTGGTCTCAAAAGAACGCACTTAGTGAAACAATCAAAGAGCTGAATTTTACTGCACGTATGAAACTGTATAAAAAAAACGGTTGCGTCTGTTTCTGCTGAACAGGCTGAGGTTTACAGCCCACACACTCAGAAGGATAAAACAGATTCAGAAAGAGCAACAAACATCAAAAGTAAATAAAAAAATAAAGGCACTGCTGTGCTTTCTTACAGACAAAATTACTATTATCTGTCAATTACTGTCCCGAGACGTTTGCAGTTATCTATCAGATTGATTTCAGAGCGCTGCTGCATGACAGCTGATCTCGAAGGAGGAAGCGATCTCCTCAAATCGACATGAGCCATCATATAAACTCGGAGAATAAATACCATTCACTTCCACACACTTCAGTCTACAAGTCTCCGATGAACCCGGTGCAATCACTGAATCTACTCAACAAAACCAAAGCCTCCTCAGTAAAGGTGAAAAACAGGATAGGAGCCTGTTCATCACTGCAAAACTGACATTTCTCACAGAAGGCTCTGAAATCTAAGGAGAGCTTTCTGTCAAAAATGATCTCTCAAGAAAAAACTAAACTTATTTAACTTGGTTTCCATTGAAAACGCTGCTTTTCCATTACACATGTGAATGATTTCCTTGTTTAACTATTGCTTGGGCAGTGACACATTCTCTTCCTGTCCCTGCATACAGATGAGCAGCACAAAAATCTGATGATGCTGCCAAAATACTTTTTACATTCTTCTCTGCACAGGTCATGCTTGTGCTGTAGAAATGCTTTCCATAACACATGATTATTGAGTCACTGGCTGCATCCACATGTCCGGACGTTACAACTCTTGCCCCTCGCAGACTTGACGTGACGTGATTATGCCACAGTACGTACAACTGAAGTCCACGAAGTCCAGAGGGTGGACATTTGGACTCGGCCAAAGCGTCTCCAAGAATGACCGTGAACACCGACAGAAAGACACCACAATGATAACACAACGCTCCACACACAGTGGGCCGCGCTGATGAGCGCTTTATAATGGGGATCACATCATAAATGGCTAATGAAGACATGACTCGGGATGATTTAATGCATGAATACACACAGGAGGTATCATTAATTCCTGTTGCTAACAATTAACAAGCTCCTTTCACTTTATGTGATTCGTTCACACTTAATATATAATCAGTTAAAGAATGTTCATTCATACTGTAGTTAGCTCGTGCATAAATACATCAACTGAAGAAGAAGAAGAAGAAGAAGAAGAAGAAGAAGAAGAAGAACACAAAGAAGAAGAAGAAGTTTTAACACAACAAGTCTCATTAGAGCTGTGGAATATTTGATCATCTATCTTTGCAGACAAGATCTAAACCTTCCCTATCCTCAGATGTGCATACACTTCTTTTTAAAATATAAAAAATGTCAAATTGTCAGTTATCTGTCTCAGTATCACCCTTGAGAAGTAGGTAACTATTGGTTATTGGCATTGGATGAAAAGAATCCACACTGTCCAATCAGCCTGGAGGCGTCAGATGCTAATATCTACATTATAAACATGAATACAGTTACATAAATGAAGTTTTATGAAACTGAAATCCAGCTAACTTGTATAACTGTGATCACATAGAGTGAAATATCATGTATTGATTCAAACATTCAATCATCGTGAGTCACCACTCAAGCATATGATTCGTACTCTTCTTATGAAGTGCGACTGCCGAATTACACCCACGCACCTCTATAAATAACAGGTTATAAGTTTACCTCCCGTTGGGTGGAAATACACTTGGCAGGAGCCGGAAGATGTTCTCCGTAACCGGAGCAGGAGGAGGCCCTCCGTCTCCTCCTCCTGTGTGCCTGAGAGCCCCATATAATCTTGGCAAACGCTTCCTCGCTCCCGGGTCTGTCATTACCCCTCAGAGTCCTCAGCATGTGCTCCACCGCTCCGAAGCTGACGGCCCTCCTCAACTGACGTCGAAGCAGCTTCTTCGCCAGCAGACCATCTTTAGCCGGAGCACTTCTGGAAGCCGTGCCATGAAGCTTTGCTTCCACAGCGAGCCGGCTTCTGTCACCGTCCGTCTGCTCTGAAAACCTTCCCGACCTGTAAACTAACCTCTTGCTGATTTGATTGCTGGGATCTCTGAGGATTAAAACTGGTACCTCTCCGACATAGACACCCCGGCTGAGGCTCTCTTGCCTGGATAGGTGTGTCTCCACCTGTGACGGTTTATCCAGCTGTACTTGGGGCTCCTCAGAGTTCCCATCCGGGCCATGTTGAGGCTCTGCACCACTGCAAATGGCCTCGCTTGTAACAGCCTCACTTCCAGGACTCGTGGGAGATACGACAGGCTGAAAATCCGCTGATTTCCTCTTCTTCCTCTGAAAATAGCGGCGACCTTTGAGCTCTTTAGATTCAGGCCTCAGTGGAGCTTTCTTGGGGTCGACATAGCATTCCTCTTTAGGTCCTCGGACACAGCCACAGATGTTTCCCATGGCTGACAGTCGTACACTCGCCTACCCATGGACTGTGCCGAACTCCCAGCAGCGAGCCCTTTTCAGTATCCAGTGAGCTCCGCTCGGTCTGCCGAGTCACTGTCCCAGAGACAGAAAGTCATTTTCAGACGGTGCAGTGGCAGACAACCCGGCAGCCGGAGATAAAGCTCCACTCTGATCAGAGATTTCCTTTCATTGACTCCCAGCGGAGAACTGGTCACACTCTGGCTCTCTCCCCCACTGCATGTCTCTCTCCTCTGACACTGGAATCCTTTCTGACCTTTGAAACATTTCTCTTGCTTAGCTAATCCAGCACAAACGCCATAAATGCACACACAGACGTGGCCCACGTGCTTATTGCTCTCAGCTGACGGGAGAGAAAAAGGCTTGTGGACAGACCTGTTTCAGGGCTCGACCGACAGTTTCGTCTACACGGTAAACATGAGCACGTCAGAGCCACCTCTTAGGTTTCCTAATATTTCTGTCTGTAATGAGAGGGTGAAGGGAGGACAAGGGAAGGCCGGCTATTATGCCCTGAGAATCTTTGGCTCAGCACGTTTGGCCGCGTGAACTGGAGCGGAGTCCCAGCCGGTGAGAAAGGCTTTGAAAACCAGAACGGCGTGGGTCAACGAGAGCGGCAGGAGCAGAGGCAAATCCGAGCCGGACAACAAAGTGCTTTCACTTTGTCCATTAATCAAGCCACGTACAATGGCGGGAACAGAGGTGGGGCTTGGGAGTCCAATGGTTTAAACAAACACCATTATCCGAGCAGATCACCACCAGCGCGGTTCACAGGGGGGGCGAGCGCTCTGACCAGGAAGTGATTCACCCTGTAAAACCATTACAGCAACCATAAGATAACGCCGGGTGACGCGTGACGAGTGTGGCGCAAGCCCACTGTGGAGAAATCTGCACTGTTGTTACACTGCGGAGAGAGAGGAATAAGTCGCGTGTGAAAGAGTAGATGCGATGCCGCCACACACGGCTCGACTAAAAATAACAGCGGGTCACCGTGAGCGCCACAATATTCGAACGCCAGTGAAGTTTCCCTGAAGGTCAAAGTCACCTGACAGCCAGCACAGTTCAAACTGCACACTGCTGATTACCCCAAGTGCTGCTCAGAGCCATCTTATCATCAAACTATCAAATACTGATAATTTCCTTATCAGATTATGTTAAATTACATAAAAATTATAGTTTATAGCATCAATATGACTTATACTGTAGATACCTTTTTTTTCTTTTGACTGACAGGGAGGGAATGCAGTCAATGAAATGGATCGTGAGTGTGTGAACATGTGAATATACACACAGAGACAGCAACAGTCAATCAGGGCAAAACAAACAACCGAGCGTAGAAACACCCGTCAGCAGTGTTGTTGTCATGGTGGTCACCAGCTACAGGAAAATACAAACACAATCCAGTGTGGCAGCTTCGGAAAAAAAGGAAGCACAGCGGCTAACTTTAGGGGCGTGGGCACATTGAGCCAAGGGTGCAGTGAAAAAATTTTATTAGTTAGGGCACATCGGGGTCAAAGAAAGACAACACAGAAGAAAAAAACGACAGCTGGTTTCGACCACAGAGTCGTCCTCAGGGTGAAGAAGAGTCAACCGGAGAAAGACAGAGATTACATATACAGACAATTAGTGGCCACGAGGCTGAACTACACCTGCGTATCACACATTAAACATATCACCAATAGAAGATTTAGTTAGAAGATGAAGTAAATAGTAACAGTGATAATAATAACACTTTAACAATAATAACAACATATAAAGCCAGTTTATAGAGAGGGTCTGAACTCTATTTCCTGGAAACACCAAAGCATCACATTTAAAAATACAATAATAATACCACCTCTAATAGACTGCTCCACAAACTCAACGTCCTCCACTTTCAAAAGGCCTCTGTTGCCATTAAGACAACAATGGAAATGGTATGCCGTAGGGGAATCTACATTATTGTTTTTATGGCATAGTTCTGCTACTCTTTTTTTCAAACACTGCCTAGCATGCCAAATGGACAGCTGAGGCGGTGCACAACATATGTGGAGTTCCAATTAATAAAATACATATTTTCTCTCTCTCTCTCTCTCATCTCTCTTACAAATACTTTTTTGTGTATAGTTTTCAATGGTAAGTAGGGTTAGGGTTTGCAAACATTTAAAAGTCCAGTCACAGTGGCAGCCACGTGTAACGACGCAATCAACTTCTTATCAGTACAGACATGGTTAAACAATGACGTCCGGGCACCTTGACAAAAAGTCAGCAGGGAGAGCAGATAGAGAGGGCACACACCTTGTGTCAATTCATATCATTTAATAGTAAAAAAAGGAAAAACCCAGCCTGCAGCAGGAATAAAAGCACATAAAGTCTGGCCCCTAAACAACCTCTGTCCTTAGACGGGAACAGATCCTGGACACGTTAGTCCAAATCCTTTCATATAAAAGCGTTTAATGTAAAAACAGAGTTCTGTTCACACACGCTGATCTGCCGTCAGCCGTCCTTACATAATAAAGCCAAAAGGTGTATAGCACAGTGTTCCCCTCTGCTATCCTTCCAAATCAAGAAGAAACAGGCCCATCGCTGGCGGATCCACTGCTCAAGGGCTTGCGTGAGACTGACAGCAGCAGGTGCTGGCATCATCACAGACGCTACCTGTCAGCGCGTTGGAGTCCAGGCGAAATCATATTAACTACTTTCCCCTCATTATTTCAACAAGGGCGTCAGACACACAGACGCACCCTCGTTCTAAAACATCAATTCAAAGGCGACTGGAATATTCCCGTCCAGCACCAACGTCTGAGTCATGCAGCAAGAGCCAGAGATATTAATAATGCCACGCAGGACAGTCGGACAGAAGGGGAGAGAGGGAGACGTGTTTGAAGCATGCTGTTGGAATTTTTGGATAGATACAGTGAATACTTCAGCGGACACCTGGAATTTTCTAGCATGCACAAACAGACCCAACCCACTTGACATTTAGTATTCCCTGAGAGAACGTTTTCCTGAGAACATTAATTTCAGGGAGAAATAAAACCTGAGCCTAGAGCAAAAAATGTCTTGAAAACCACTACAACGCTCTTCAAAAGTCTTTCTGAGTGTAACCGCACGCTGTTGCTTAGTTGTTAACAAGGTTAAAAGACTGCAGACAAAGTAGATTCTGGCTTTAATTAAATGTATTACACGGACAAAACCAAACGACTTTCTCAGCCATTTATCGCCTGCATTCACGTCCAATGCAAATTCAACACACCGTGTGAATGCCAAGACATTTTCGCAACCTGTTACAACTCCATCTGAATCCAACACGGACCGCAGCGCCACGTCAACAGTTACATCACACGCGTCAGTAATCCAAAGAAAGTCAGACAGCAGGCATCCAGCATGATGTACGCTGCACAACTTTGACACCTTGTGGTCAAAAAGCAGAAAGGTCCACCGGGTACGAGTGTTTTTAAAAAAAGCATTAATCTGGAGGGACTTTGACAAGCTGTTACACAACACAGTCCCCAAACATGCCAGCGGTCTGTAGCGCAGAAATTAAAGGAGACGCTGTCGGAAATCCTTTGCATTAAAATGTGGCCAATATTCAACAGATAGACAAGCAAGCAAGGCGTAAAGATGATGAACACAGTGATTACAAACTAACAGCCCGTATCAGCATCTACATGTTACACAATGAAATAAAAAGCAATAATAATCCAGTATGTTGGTAATAAATAATCCTAATTACTTGACTATTAAACCGTGAGATATAAACACTGACCTGAAAGTGCAGAATTATGGTCCAGATCAATCCCAGGGTCAGTTTTGGGTTGCCGTCCGTGATGTCGTCATTCCTGATATTTACAAGCTTGACCTTGTCGACAGAAAAAAACACGATTAATACACTGAATATATGAGAAGATGTTATCGAAATTGCAAACAGTTCAAGCGCGATATCCAAATCACAAAAGCTGCAATAATTATAAAGGTAAACTGTGAGACAAGACAGCATTATAATGAAGTGCTGTGGTGCTGCAGAGATGCCTCGCTCAACAAACCACATGTTTGTTTGAAACAGACCACAACAGACTTCACACCTGCAGGATTTTTATAGTTTTTTTGCTCAGTGAAAATTAAAACTGTGATGTAAAAATGACTATTCCCACTGATCCTAAATCATATGGTAATATCAGTCAAAACAATTTGAATATGATATTTTCGATCACATCATGCAGCCCTTATGTGAGTTCAACTGTGTTGTGTCTATTTTGATCCACATGCCTGTCATTCCACAAGCACCACAAGGTGGCACAACAGTCATTATGTTATGTCAGAGAGCCCTGTTACTGTAATCAGCGGGTCTGAGCAGACACAGGGAATAAACGCTGCTACTAATTAAATGCTATAAACCTGCTACAAATGTGTTGTACACCATATATCAGAGGGGGAAAATTTATGTATTTATTGTGTTTAAACAGGGAGATCGTTTTGCATTTAGTGACCTCAGCGGTCGCGTGGACGTGTCTGGTATGTTCTGCAGCCAAAACAATAGAACAACTCATTTGTGACCATCTATGATTCCTTTGTCTCAAGCCTTACGTCACATCTGGCTGACGCTCGGCGGGGCTGAGTTCTTCATCACATCCTGACCGTGGTGGGGGAGGGGGAAGGGCAATCAGAGCTCTCTGGAACCCCCACGGATGGGATTTGGAGTCAGCGCCTCCTTAAACGCTGCTGTTACTGTTAGTGGCCACTGAGCGGTTATTTTCATAAAGAAAGCTGGAAGGTGCCATGAGTCCAATTGGAGAACAGGCAGTGTTGAATTAATCACCGCTGGGGCTGTCCCAGGTCAATTATATGTGTGCCTTCGCTCGCATTTGTTTGCCTCGGTGGTTACGAGGGAACACATCCCTCTCAGTATGATGCAACACCGGCAAAACAATGAAGCTGCACACAGACTGATACATTTATAATGTTTGCAAGTGTGAGAGCTCCCAATTAATTATGTGGACTGACATGGTGGGAAAGGCAGAAAAATCTGTTTTGCTGTTATATCACCATTTGAAGGATTTTTATCTTAAAGGAACAGTTCACCCAAAAATGTTTATTCAGTCATTATTAATCACTCCCATGCCGTTGGCAAGTCAGGTGAAGTGTCTTAGTCCATAAGACATTTCTGGAGCTTCACAGCAAAACAGCGTTGCGGCATTCAACTGAGGTGGATGGGGACTTGTTATAAAATGTAACATCATTTTTTTAAGCCGAAATCTTTACTGTAGTTGCTAAACTAAAAGTGTTTGTAACTGGGTGCACAAGCTTGACCGCACATCATGGGCTTTTTTTAATATTAATTCGGGATCTTGAGGATTTTTTTTAGATTTTTTTTTAGATGGATACTTCATTGCTGTTTTAGTGTGAAGCTCCAGTGGACTACAAATTGTCACCTGTCTATACATCAGCATCATACATCAGAGGACGAGTATATAATAAGTGGATTTTCATTTTTTGGGTGAACTGTCCTTTTAACTCTGACTGCAGATTGACCGCCAGCAGCTTCCTCCGTCTACATTATGACAATAGACCATATACACACGGCGGCTATTTTTCTCTCAGGGTGGTTCAAGATCAAATGTAGTACTGCTGTGTTCCAGGTTGCTAATCGTATAAGCGTATGGAATCGGACAAAGTATTATCATTTCACCACTTCCTGATTGATTAGCAACTGAAAGGAAAATGGAAAGTCAAAACTTAGAAGGACCTGGGCCATATTTCAACGTTAAACAACTTGTTTGATCACCAATTAGCTTCACTTAAGAAAACAGCTAATGTTAGCATAAAGCCACTTCCTAGCTAACATTACGGTTTAATAGTGTTACATGATATGATAGTGAAATGTGTAAATTAATTCTAAAATATCAACACATGTCATGGACACATTTATCTAAAGCTGGAATGAAAATGTAATCAAACAGTAATGTTAGCTAGGAAGTGGTTGAATGCTAACGTTAGTCATTAACCTTGAATATGGCCCAGGATTCTCACTTTCCATTGTCTTTTTCAGTTTCTGATTAATAAGGTTGTGGTTAAATGATAATGACATGTAAGATTCCCTACGTTTATATGATTCTGAGCTTCCCACCCTGAGTATGACGTCAGAAGAAAATGGCCGCCGTGTGAATATGGTCTACGTGGCCTCGAATGTTGTCCGGTCCGCAATGTAAACGCCGTCAGAAGATGAGGTTCGAGGGTGTGTTTGCACTGGTTCTTACCTGCCGCCTCTTTAAATAATCCAGTGCTATTTGTACATTCTGGAGCCTGTGGAAGCGCATCCTCCCTCTCTCCCGAGGCTGTGGACATAAAGCGGAAAGGGAGACCATGAATGCTAATCAGGCTTTTCTCAACATCAGAGGACAGATTAAAAAATGTGATTAGTAGCATGGAGGACACAGGACATGCTTCCAGGTTCTTACCCGCTGATCTGGTGAGATAAAAAAAAAAACCACACACACATCAAGAGTAGCCACATCTGCAGGCCCACTCAAAATCTGTGCATGTACAGAACATTTTCCACCATTTGCATCTGAAAAATAACTAGTAAGTACCCCTGCTAGTTAACGCCCTCTAACAGCTAACATAAAGCACATTAATGCATTTGGTTCGAGACATTTTATAAATCAGATAAATCAGAATGATGCATTTTTCGAGCAATCATCCAATCTCCTGTGGCACTTTGATGGTCAGAGGCCACAGCGTGAGGTAATGAAATGGAAAATGCGTTGAAGCCAGGGTGCAGCAGCAGCGCAGCAGCGAGCGACTTGTGCTGCGTTCAGCCACGTTTTCTTAGTCGGTAACAGCTGAGAGAAGAAATCCCGCTTATCTCGAAAGCAAAGCGATAACATTTCATCAATTCATTCGGTGAATCTCATTCACCTATGAAGCCCTCTCGAGGCTTCAAAAAAAATGAAATGAAAATCAGAATACCCCAAAAGCAGCAGATGAAAAATGTCCTGGTGCTCAGGTTGGATCTGAGCGACTTGATTGGATGGCTCAATGATGGGCGAAGCTAATGAAATGGATATAAAGACCCGAGCTTCACGGCCAATTTCACTCGTAACGAATGCATCTTTGTAATGCCTTCGCAAGGTCAGCGTGCCGAATCTACTGGTTTGTGAGAGAGGATGCGTGGGTCTTTAGATCGTGTGCACATTTCTCCACTTCATCAGTGTCATGTAACAAGGATTCAGACATTACTTCCTGATCAAAACAAGTTGCATTATGGAAGAAAGTGCTGCACAGAAATCACAAATCTTCAAAAGAAAATTGGGAGAAGGGAATCTCTGTCATAGAAGAACTACAATACGTGCTACAGGAATATTGTAAGGCTACAAGAAGTCAAATCATACAGTGGGATTGTTTCTACACTCCTGGTTAAATGGTCACAACACGCTCTTAAATTAGTTGGTTAAAAGGGGGGTGGGGAGGGGGCAAGCCACACGTACCCCCTTATCATCATCCACCGTGTCGCCATGCTGCTCAACCGCACATGCTTCTGTCCCACTCACCAACCGCAATGTCTTCAGAAAATCACGCTCCCTTGGCTTATCACCGAAAAGGCAACACATGGGGGGAAGGGGGGAGGAGAAAGGAAGACATGGACACACATGGCGGCCAAATCAAAAGGACGTTAGACAATGGACAGGAACCAATTAAAGAGGGGAGAACAGAAGAAAGGGGGGGAAGGTAGAGGGGGGGACAGGATGTAAACAGAAAATAGATAAAAAAGCCACTTAGAGGATGAAAGTTAGTCACAGTGGAGAGGGAGTATAACAGCTGGGGCTGCTCACAGGACCACATGCATTTTTAATACAGTAAGGGACATCACAGCATGGTAACATCACTGACCTCAGGACTGTACAGTTAACATACTTCGATATAAAGGTGAAAGAATGACATGTTAACAGAGAAATGAAATAATAACAGCCTGCTGGAGAACATGCAGCCCTCCACTGTCTGAGGCCAGAGTCCTGCAGCTGCACTGAGCAGCTATGTGCTCTATATGTGAGGGACTGGACACACATACATATTTAACTATACAGAGTTTGAGCTGGAAGTCAAAAAGGCTTTATTCTGCTAGAACATGGCCACAAACACGAGAAATTCCTGTTTTTGATGTGATTTGGACATTGTTTACTAGCATTATTATAAGAAAGTCCATCAGTTGCATTAAAGTTGGCAGAAAAAAATATGGTCGCTCTATTAAACTATTATTACTCTAATTTATTAACATATTTCAACTTTTAAATTTGCTTTTTTTTACATTTCGAATTAGTTAGTAGGCTTTATTCTATAAGATGTAGCACAAATTCCACAATCCTTTTTTGTGGCTTGTAGGTTGCACTCCAGTAGTTCTGTAGTACTCAAAGTACACTGAGTTTACACAGGACTAGTACATTGTCTTATTTGTTCTGGCAGCTACTCAAACAATCTCCACACATGGAAACAATCAACTCGTAGTTCATTTCCTGGTCATTCCACGTTTTGACAGAGTGGAAATTGATCACACAGCTGTAGAGTGTCACCACAACACATAGCTTCCTGTTCTCTATAGAAACACTGCTCGTGGTTGTGATATTATTCTGCCACAATGTAATTTTATAGTAACAGTGTCACATTTTTGCGCTGGCTGTGTGTCAGGTGCAGTCACGTTTGTGTTGGAAAAGAGCACTGTCGATAAAACCAATGAGAGCTGGCTGTTAAGTTATATCATTTACTGCCTTGGTCTGATCAGATTGAATACATAATTGCAATTTCAAGGAAGTGTTCTGCATTTCCTCCCTCGTCCGTTATGATTTTAATTGTTTGGTTACACTTTCTGTCACACCGGTACTGTCACAAGTGTTCTTTCTGTGTTAACTGTGTGAGATGCATGAACGATCATCACGGCTAACTTCGGAGGCTAAATGAAAATCTAGTGTTCTGTTATTAACGCAAAATATCATTTGGGATAAGATGATACATTTCTTATGTGAAAAACTGTTTTTCGGTCATTGGTCAATTGAGCACTTATCATCGTGCTACAGGCTCCCCACCACCGTTAGACAGGCCTCAGTAGGTTTGTCAATGTTATTATTGTGTTTATTTCCTTTTAAATGCTATTTGTGGCAGTTTTGTTTTTACTTCTAGTGACTATCTTTTCCTTTGTAGGGTCATTTAACCAATTTTTTTATATTTGGATTGTTGATACTATGTGATTTTCATTGTAGTTGCTTTTGTGTGGACAACTAGTGACAATTTTGTCAAAATAAAGAATATAGGAGGCCTTTTGCAGTTAGTGCGTTAAAAAGGCAAGTTAGCAAGTTAAACTTTGTTAATGACTGCCGAGAACTTGCTGGAAACTCTGATCAGTGGACTAGTTTTTCCTTGATATACTTCCTTTTTATACCGACTAAAACACAACAACCTTTTGTGTGTAATCACTGTACATACAAAGTGCCTGATCGATGACTGTTTCCAAAAATAAAAACCCACATGTATATATAAAGCAATGCAAACCATACCACCTGATTTCATATTACCTACAGCTAGAAGCACAGCACAACTAATCACAATGATGAGTGCATCGGCTGGCTTCATAGATAACCCAGAATGGATAAGGAAAAAGAAACAAAAAACGGAAAATGCTCGCAACCACCCCAGCATACCATTCACAAGATAACGTGACTTTATGAGTGGGTTTTGGCGGATTCAGAATCACAGCAGATCTGATTACAGACCATCAAATCCCAGGATTCCCTCCTACTATCAGTTACATAAGTACGAGGGAGGAGGGGTAACCGAGTCAGTCATGCACAGGTGTGATAGCTGCTTTACAGGAAGGAAAGTAGACTTCTGATATTCCTCAGTGGTGTCTTATGACAATCTGAATGTCTTGTGATTTTCGTAAGACTGATCTGAAAGGAAATTCCCTCACTAAGAACTCATAAGGCTCACGAAAGTCCCCTAATTCCACATGTACAAAAACGTCGTCATCATTACTTTAGTTGCAGTTTCTCTTTATCTCTTTAAGAAACACCGACCAGGAAAACAAAGATAAGAGAAAAACTCACCAATGTGTCTCCGGACAAGACCTCCAGCAGTGAGATCAGGTTATGTCCATCTCGTAAGTCTTCGTACAGGTCATTTATATGCTTCCGTACCTGCAGACGTGGGGGAGAGAGCAAAATGTGAGCAAGCTGCGGACATCAAAGGTTGCATTCACACTGCAAGCCTTAATGCTCAGTTCTGATTTATTGCTCTGATCTGATTTTTTTTGTTTGGCTGTGTGATCTCTTCACAGTCCTGAACTGACCCGTATGCCAAAAGAACATCAACAAAGATGATACACACACCGCGGTGTGGCATGTGGAAATAAACATGGGGGTTGATGTGTAGTGGAGGTCACCAAACCTGTGAGCGGAGGATAACGAGAAAAAAACTTGGGAATTTTTGAATCATGGCGTTTTGTGAAGCAATGGCTGCTACTTCTGTCCGGAGGAAGAGAAAAGGTATGACTTCCATATGAGCAAAAATTGGACCATTTTTGCCCTCAGTCTGACACAGCATTATTGCTACTACACAACTGTTTATTGATAGCTGCTCATTATCAACAAATGTACTTCAAAACTGGCGTCATTTTGAAATTTCTCACCGCTTTCATTGAACCATAATCTCAATTTCTCAAGAACTGATTTCTGAGGATGATACCAGGAAAAGTGTCCCGCATAATAGTCAACCGTCACCCCTGGTATTTCTTCCTCATGCCTTTCAATCCCAGGTTTAGAAAACAGTCTGAACAGTCCCGTCCGACTTAAAATGAATGTTAGCATCAAACACCCTGAATATTAGCTCAAGCAGGACATCACTGTGACACCTTATCTAAGCACTCAGGCGAGGCACTTCACAGCTTTCTCCTTCCAGCGGGCCCATCTCTCCTTCCTGTCCTACATACCGCACCTCTGAAGTCACCCCGCTGCCCGTTGACCTGCTTTCACACAGGGCTTTCAGCACTGTAATCCCAGATAGCAGCCACAGCTGTGGCGCCAAAATAGACCTGCACCCTTGTGTTATTGGGTCAGCTGAGCGGGTCCCGCACCATTACACAGCACCTTTCTCGTGGACCATGCGCTTGACCTGCTGAAATCTGGCTGTCAAAACATGAAGTAAAATGCTCCAAACGTTCCAATCAAACCATTAGCGCGAGATCAACACGCTCAAACATCTCTGCAGCTTAAGTGCATGTGTCTTGTTTTACTGCAGTATTGTAGGGATGAAATATTCTTTCTTTCTTCTGCCAAGGTTGTGACAAAGTTTACATAACGTGTCTCTCACGGAACACTGCTTCCTGAAGGCAGAGCTGGAACCAGCAGCTCCTCGGGGGCCTGAATACATCTTTCTAATGATTTTCTCGCTGGAAGTAATAAATTCATTCTTGTCTGAAAACATCGCGCGCAGGCGATCATAAAAACCCATCGTTAGCCTCATCTCCATCAAGCAGGGATTGATCTAATTGACAGGACCCTGAACCAGACGCCTCAGGGTAGGTTTACAGCCCACACCCACCCACACGCTCCGACGATGATGATCAAAGAACGCCAAAACCCCCTCAGGAGCCAAACAATAAATGTAATCATGGTCGAGGAGAGAAGAGCGGCCCACCAGTCATGTAATGATATAAGTGCCTCTCAGCTACACAGCGACCATACAGTGCTGCACAGGTTTTGTTCTAGCCCATCAAATAATAGCAGGTAAAGAGTCTACAGCCACGCTTGCAGCCCTTTAAAGGCTGTACTTTTGAGCTAAGTGCTGACATTAGCATGCTAGCCTGTTCACCATGATAATGCTAACATAGCACGTGTAATGTTCACCACATTTACCATCTCAGTTCAGTGTGTTAGCATGCTAGCATTTCATAATTAGCACTTAACACAAAGTAGAGCTGAGGCTGATTGAAATGCCAATATCACAATTCATCTTTCCAAGAGATGCTGAGATATTTGGACAATAGTGGGGAATAGCCGACACGCACTTATCATAAAGCACACGAGAAGATATAGTCTGAAACATAATCTATTGGGCTATAAACTCTGGTTGACTCACAGAATAATATAAAAATTAGATCAATTAGGATTCAAAAATACCTTCATGACATGCGATATACTCCAGCGCTATCGGCTCTCTGCCATCTAACCGCCAACTAAATGATTTAAGTCCCTAATTGAAAGTTAAAAAGGTCAAAGTCCGCACAAACAGAAGCTCCTCTCTCCCACAGAAAACACTGCTCCTGAAACGCCTCATCACCATCCATCCCTTCGATTCCGTGACTTTGTGACATCACACTACGTCACCATGTCACACACATGGACAATTTATGCACAGCGACTAGTTTGGCATGTCAGAATTGAATTAGCACAGCTGCTCTGTTGTTGTTAGTGGTGGTGGCTCAGGCGTGTGTGAGCTGACCAATCACAGCAGACTGAGTATTCGATGGGGGGGCTTAAAGAGACAGGTGCTCAAACAGAGCGTTTCAGACGGAGGGAGAATACAGTGCCGCAGCACTGGACAGTATGAGATAACTGATATGTTATTTGAGCATTAAAGCATGTAAACCTATTCTAGTAGAGACCCCAAATAAAAAAAAATGAACCTGAAAATGAGCATAAAAATGTCTCCTTTAGGATATACTTGTAGGTATATCACAGAATGACATGTTTAATGCCTTACGTGACATAAACGAGCGTGATTTCTGATAGCGGTGATTGACGTGTCCCTGATGCATGAACTACAATTAAATCATTACACATGTATCCCAGGCAGTGACTCTGTTGTACAAAGACATATTGGATGAGACGTGCCAGCGCTTGTCTGTCTGCTAAAGTGTTTCATTGAATTCCACAGTAACGCCTCAGTAAGCGATTCAAAACTGCTGACTCAACAAAAGTGCGGCGGCGCAACAGCAAATGTCATGCTAAGTGACTTTTAACGAGCTTTAATAATATCTGAGGCGGAATGTCAGCGTGTTCGGACCCAACGCGGAGAGTGGTAATTGTTATCACTGCCAATACTTTCAGAATGGATTGTTTATGTTGGAGGAAAATGGTTTCCTGATTGCTGTGCAGGAAAATGTTGGAATTTCAACTATTATTTAGGTGTCGTCTCTGTGTTGATGAATGATGAACGCAGTTTCCATACGAACACACAAAACACAGACGACTGCCATTTTTCAGATCGGTTTTCACACGCAAAAAAATTCCGACTTTGAAAAAAATGACAAGCGACTGTCATCGCCCCGTCTTACCTTCATCAGATGCTGATTTATCCATTTTGTAAACGTCTTCTTCTGCACTCTGTCTCTTTCATCTGGGGAAGGGAGAGAGAAAAAAGAGAAAGGGCATCTTGTGAATCACAAAGTGTTTGGGCAACACAAATCTCTTCTAACGGAGGCTGTAATTAGACAGGCCTGCTGTGTATACGCCTGTTGTGTAGCCTGTTGTGTTGCTTCCCAGTGTCACGTTATTTCTGAATTACAGTTTCAGTGAAAGTCTGGTAGAAAAGTGGAGACACATGAAGACCACAGGGCCCAGTAGCTAAAAGCAGGATGTCATTTCCCAGAGGCTGAATGACATCACTCTCTCCTGGTCGCTCTGGACCACATTATGTTCTCTGTTTCCCCGTCAGTCGCCATGGCAACCATACTTCCTGCAGCCAGGGGACACATGTGAGTCCGAGTGTTTATTGTACTTGCTAAAACTAGATTAAAAACTACATCCAGGTGTGAAAAATGGAACATTGTAGTTAACTGAAAGGAGAACGTCTCTCAGTTACCTGTGACATGTGTGTTCAAATCTGTCACATTGTAACACTCACAAAAGTAAAAGTCCAGCAGGCAGAGGAGCAAACATGAACAAGTGAAATACCCCAACACATAATCAGAAAAATATTTACAGAGAAGACATGACTGATGAATTAAAACATCGGCTTTACAGCTTCCATAAGTCATTCAAAGTTAGGTAATGGACCTGAAAAATGAACTTGTTGCCTCTTGAGTGTGCCACACATACGCTGATACAACCCCAACAGACTCAGAGCATTGTCTATTTAAGATCATAGTTGTAAGAACTGTTTGAAACACTTGAAGGTCCAGAGGGACGGAAGCGTCAGTGACATGAATAAAGTGTGATGCGTGCAGGATCTTCTCTTTCCAAGACTGAAGTGACACTTTCTAACGCTCCTGCATTTGAGTCAGCTGGATGTGAGAATATCTTCTTTGATTGGTTTAGTTTACTGAAATAACTAACGGAAAACAATACTGTGCATAAAAATATAAAGGAAATTACTTCGGTTTTATCCTCTGTCAGCTCGGTCAACTTTGTTAACACAAGAAGTGTGAGGAAGCATATAATCATTGAGGCTGAATGTCTCAATGCCTGTGAGTCAATTGCCTTCAGAAAGTGTGGTGTTTGTATTGTAATACCTATTTTGAACTTCTTAAATCTTACCCCTGACACATTGCCCCTAATAAATAAATCTGATACTTAGACTAATGAAGTAAGGTGACGTAACTAAAACTCAACATATTTAAGTGATAAAAACCAAACTGAATGGAGCAGTGGGAATACCCTGTGTTGAACCGAACTGAAAACAAAAAAATGAGAAGAAAATGACAGAAAAACACAAAACTGCAATAGCTCTGTCCAAGACGCAAATGGATGCGAGGACACTGACGTACACTTTCTCTGAATGGACTCCTTTCTAGGCGAAGTAGCAGTATAATTAAGTACTGAACTTGCATTCATATGGTTTGCGTCGTATTTTTCCGTGCTGTGTTTTCCCTTATTCTCGTCCTCCATCCCTCTCTGCCGGAGCAGAGCAGGATTCTGGCCAGTCACCACAACCGTGACTCATTTCGCTGCTTCCACGTCTGCCAGACACAACTCCTCCGAACGCTCCTCGACACGAAGAAACACGCTCACGCGCAATCAGAAACGTTAACGGCAGTCCACCAGCGAGGTCACGTTTGCTCCACACCCCGAGTATTTTCCTGAACTCTGACCACGGGGCTAACGGCGCAGATAACCTCCTCCCTTTAATAAGCCTCGGCGCAGATTACAAAATAAGTTTCGCTCAAGGACATGTTAGTCATGAGCGAGCACAGACACGACTGATCGTTCGAGACGGAGCAGTTAGATTAATACTGACCCATGCAGCACATTAGAGTCACCAGGTGAGCTCTGTGCTCCCTCTCGGCGTCGAGCAGGAACTCCATCCTCTGCTTCAGCTCCTGAGGGCCGTCTGCAGCGTCGTGGTTCAGGTAGACGGATGCCATGTGGATAAGCGACTGAGAGAGCAGTAACCGTCTCCGTCTCCTCTGCCTGCCTGCCTGCCTGCCTGCCTGCCTGCCTGCCTGCCAGCCTCTAGGGCAGCCGTGACTCCCTTTTCTCATCAAGCATCCAGAACGAGTCCTGTCAGGTTTTCCGTGGCTGCTGACTATTTTGGGTTTCCACGCGGTTCAGTGTTTATCTAGCAGCGGCGCTCATAACCACAGAAGAAAATCAGTGTTTCTCATTTAGAAAAAAAAAAAAACGGAAAAAACGAAAACAAGGTCCCTGTCGAAATGTTTCCGGACGGTTCCAGTTTACTCTGGCAGCGCGCGCTCAGTTTATTCAAGACGCAATTAAATTTGTGATGAGAGCCTGAGTCACTTTATCTTTGCAAATATCTCAGCAGAAATGTCTTGAGCAATATAAACATGTTCAACCGAAGACCTTTTTCATTCATGGGTGTGCAAGCTTTCGGGGCAATCTTCTCTCTATTGCGAGGCTGCCAAGACTCACCACAATGTTTTCATCAGCAGAAAAACAACTGAGAACAAATCCAGGCAAATAACAACTAACGCCCTTCTTGATACGACATGAGAAACACAGTAAAGGACAAACAATCCTTCCATGGAAGTTATTTACAATTGTTTTCCTCGTATACTGCTCATACCGCTTACATAAGACACTTAAAATTATAGTGCCCCTGTTCTTAGATATGGAACTTCAGCGAACCATAAATCCACTTTTAAATCAGGTTTACAGGCTCGAGTAATGTCCTCTTCCCGCTCTTTCAAAATAAAGGGCTTGACATGTACGCAGGCTGAACAGATTGCATTATTTCAACTCTTAATGACATTATGTTGAATGCCTTTGGAGTTTGTGGCATAAAAAAAGGCTCAGATTAGACTTTTAAATGATCATAAAGCCTGTAAGATGCATTCCCAGGATAGCAGATGTACCTTACGAGCCCTGCGACTGTACTCTCTGCAGATTCTTACATTGAGATCAACTAAAAATAGTGCACGAGTCAAAGCCACCGAGAATTGGTATGTGGGCTGAGCTGACAATTATTTTGTATGATGGTCCCACACATCTAGATCAAGGACATGCAGCCAAACATCAAGTGAAGCAAGTAACACATCAGCAATATGGAAGACTGAACCTGACAAAAGCAGTTATAAATAAAGAAATATATAAATGGCTCAATAAATAAATAAGCATGACATTAAATGCAACGGAAAGAGAATAATATGCAATGAATACAAAAATGTAATTCATAAAAATGTAGGTAAATAGATATTTCTACTTTAACATGCCTCTATATTTATTGACCTTTGTATTAATTCAACTATGTATTTACTTTCTCAATAACATTTTTAATTAATTCGATTTATTATTTTTTCTGATTCTATTTGTATGCATTTCCATATTATTTCTGTAATATTTACATTTGCATTTCTCCTCTATTTATTTCCACAAACCTATATTTTCCAAGAAATACAGGAATAAATAAGTAAACAATTTGTGGAAATGAATAATTTATTAATTACCTAATCATTATTTTCTTTGAAGGAAAGAATATTTATTTACATGTTTAATTCTGTAATATTTCCATTGGCATTTATTAATTACGTTGAAAAAATGGTTTATAGTACAAAAATAGATAGAGAAATAAAAAAGTAAATACAAACAGAAATACATTTTAAAAATACATTCATAAATAAAATGGGAAATGAAATGGAAAGGTAAATAATCAGTTGAATTAATACAAAGGTAATTACATAGAAACAAAGTAAAGCAGAAATATCTATTTAGTCACAATTTATAAGTAAATGAAAGCCTTTTGGTAGGTTCAGTCCTCCATACAGGAGCAGTCGGTCTTTATATAGAAAAAATGTGATGCAATGAGAAACATTAGGCGGCAGTGCTGCTGCTGCTGCTGCTGCTGCTGCTGCTGCTGTGTCACTGTGTCCTTTTGACTCCACAGCTAAGAAATAAAGCAGTGCAGCCTGCAGTAAGGCACCAATTTGGCTTGTAATGCCATAATCTAAGCTCTTGGCTGCATAATATATAAACCGCTCCAGAGAAACTCATTAATATAGATTGGCTGAGGAAGTATTCCAGGAAACTCTCCAGCTCAAAGCACAGACCAGGGAGCTGAACCAGCAATCAGACATGGTCAGAGAGAGGCTGCTTCACATACTGCTCAGATTACTGATAACAGCAGCCACTGTCAGATGGTGTGATAACCACGATTAAGTGCTTGAGTACGAGCAGTATAAAGTTATAGCTGCACTTGTTCTTCCCCAAAATTAAGACGTGGTTAACAGCATGGTGCCCTCTTGAGGATCTGGTGAGAATTAAAAGCAAGCGTGAACTCACTGACATTGAATTCTGCAAACTTTAAAATAGTAGTCGTACATACTTTTGTCCTGACATGAAAGCAGTAGTAAGGATCAGATATCAAACCCTGTGACAATAACAATGACATAATGTCAGATATCACTTTTCACTCACTCTCCCGATGTTGCACGCCTTGATCAGCTTAATCAATTTGAATTCTACTTATCACATCTGAGAAATTCTATGCTTGCATAACTTGAACTTTCACACCTTTTGACTCTTTCAACCACATCAGGTTTACTTATGTAAAACTGCCACAGTACAATACTACGACTGAACACGTAGACACATGTTTTATTCATCACTTCAAAGCTGCATTGGTATCTTGTCTCATTGTCTGGGTTCGTTTCATAATCCTAAAAAATGCATTTCAAAAGAAGTCGCCGCTTCAGTTTCACCAACAAGCCTTAACAACGCCCCTGCGAGGAGGCCGTTAACTGAGCGTGTAACTCAAAACATGTAATACTAAAATTAACCTCCAAACACAAAGGACCTGAATTATGAAAAAAAAAAAATGATATGATCATCACACATTAAGCAAGTGTGGAATTTAAGGGTTAGTATCAATTTGTTTGGGTTTAAGGGGAAAGTCTCCGTAAAGGCCTGGAGAACAGATATGGTCCCTAAACAGCAAACTGGTAAGGGTGCAAATTAAACAGTGACTCAGTAACCAACTTTTTTAGGCTCTGGTGTGACACTGTGACAGAATGTATCTAATAATAACAGTAACACATGAGCTCATGCTGGATGGCACTAAATGTATGATGTTTATTTCATTGTTGTGTTTTATTTATGTTGTGAAAAAGCTCCAAGTTGTGACAACTGACATACAGCGTGTGAATTCACTGCTCAGTCATTGCCCACAGACGTATTCTGTTACAGTGGGAAGGCCCAGACAAGTCATCCACCACATCTTGGATGATTCATTCAATGTCCTTCCTGTCATGAGAAAAAGGTGAAACGTTCTCTGAGGGGTTCATCTGCCAATTTCTGCAAAAGATGGCAGCCGTATCGTCTGATTCTTAATGCGTCTATTTTTTTTAAGGAAGCACCTTTTTAAGCATATGCAGTTTTTTGTTTTATTTATTTATTTTATTTAGTTTATAATGTGTTTTATTTACCTTGTCTCTTCTTGAGAGTCTGGAAATAATACTGCTTTCCAATCAAAATATCAATCAATGATTATTTGAAATAAATTCACCGTTTTGCGTAAAGGTGCAATATGTAAGATTGGCCACCTGTCTAATTCATACTCCAAACAAGTAGGGGGCAGCATATCAACAGAGTGACCGCTAACTGTTGCTAACTGTAGCTGCTATTAGCTAGTAAGCTAAGATGACCGAGCAGCTAGCAGTCCTATAGCTGACTGTGCCTGGACTGGAAGCACGGTGCACCAGGGAATTGTTGTTGTTCTTCTTCTTGAGGTACAAACTAGCTAGGTGCTAGCTTGTTAGCATGTTACTTCAATGGATATCTCCTCACATTGAAAAGACGTCAAAACAGTTATTTCTTCACATTCTGGTGATCACTTTAGTTAATTTTAGAACATATGAAACTAAAATGAGCAGTTCAGAGGTCTGGGAACGGTTCAGAAATGTGTTAACCGGCAGCTTGTGAACTTTGGCTTCAGTGGGTTGATGTTTGAAGGATCCTGAAAGCCGGAATAACCACCTCGTCTTTCTCACATTTCATTTGAACTCGCTGACATTTTAAACGTTAGTGTCTGATTAAGACATTTACCCCATGACTGGTTAAACTGGTCGTAATGAAGCAGTAATTATTATTTATATTTACAGTCTACTGCAGTTCTTTGCAGACTATACGGGCACACTATTCTTTTAACAATGACAGTGAATAACACTGAAAATCCCCACACGCCGTAGCCATGCTTGCGTCTTAGTGGCCTTTGTGTCTGTCTGCGCACTGAGTGCACCACAGCATTCAAACGGACAGCCATAGAACTCCTGAGACACTTATTTGTAGACCTCAGCAAAGCACATGTGCCTGGCTATAAATAGCGACAGCCCTAAACCATGCTGCCCCTCCAACTGCCGGCCACATAATCTGTGCCACTTGGGTGACCATCATCTCCTTACGTACAACAAAATACTGACTGCTGGTGGTAGAGTTGACTTTTGTGCATTTGTGGATATGAAGTCTGTTTCCTTGTCTCATTTATTTCCTTGTCGATGTGATCTGATCTTAAAAGGAAGGTTTATAAGAAGTTAGGATATTTTTAGCCAGTATTGAATTTATGTATTGAAAAAACAGCGATTCAGGACATGACGCTGGTGGTGTGTCTGCATTGATTATAATAAACTGTGTCCAACAACACAAGAGCAGACCTTAAAGACAGTCCACAGCACCTCACTCCGATCTTTCATGACCAGATTCTGTCAAGCTTCTTTTCGCAGGAGAACGGATAAAATCGTTGTTTTCCGGAGAATGTTTGGGACACGGGGGGCCGGTGTCACCCTTTGGCATCTTGTTATGTCACGACGCCTAAAATATCCTCCCATTCTGAGCAGAACAGAGTCAAAAAGTCCTAGCAATCAAAATCCAGACCGTGTAATCCTCTTGACCTCGTATGGGAAGGGAATTTAAAACAGACATAAACGCTAAACTGAAAAGCCCTCAACCTTCCCGCCTATAATGACAAGGACTCGCTAAGCATTCTTGCTCAACAGCTCTCTTTTCACATCCCTTGTGTCACAACCAGCTCAGCGGGCAAAGGCATGTTTACCTTCGGCTTGTCTGTGTGTCGCATGGCAGTGTCGGGTCTACGTCACCGTGTACTTTATCTTGGCTATCATCATCTCACTGACATAATAACAAAGCTATATAAACAACAATGGCAGGAAATGATTCATTGGAACCATCAAGTAGGTGAGTCTCCTGCTCAGCAGTGTCATGACATGTCTCCAAACTAAAACCTGAATGCCGCTCAGTAGAGCGCATGCCTTCTGTCGAGGAGGCTCCCTTTATTTCAATCAAGCCTACGCCAAATTTTTTTTTAAAAAAGCATGTCCAAATCCACTAGATCTGGATTTTTATTTGGCTCCGGATCAAATTGTACCCACTCATAGAAACCACCAATAAAAAATACACATGATTTTTTTTCACCAGGATCCAGGCTTTATGCCTTGAGAAAACAAAAATGTCAGCACCAAAGCTTTCTCAAAAGCCACTTAATGCTTAATAGGATGAACAACATGCTTTACGACATTAACATTACGAATTGCAGAATGAGCCTTTTACATCTACAGAGGGAGCATGTGCCATGAGACTGCCATGTTTCTACAGTAGCCCAGAACTGACACTCCAAAAACTGCCTCCAGACAGGGCCCCTTCTAGTTTTTCATGTTTTTAGAAGGGGAGGGTGAAGCAAAGGGTGTTCAGTTGCCACTAAATCCTGCACACGGGACCTTTCATGTCCACTGCCTATTATAATAGGAGCCTGCAGGAGTGATGACTCAAGACATAATATAATGGCAACCTTTTGCCACTGCATTTAAATGACCGTGTTGTGAACACGACATTGGTGGTGAACCAAAACACAAATGTGAGGATGAGGAGGGGGGGGGAAGACACTCGATGGTGCATTGTTGTGATTCTTTGGAAGTGAGAATACTACAGTCAGTCTGCTCAGAAGGGCAGGGCAGCGTCTGAAATATGTGTCTGGAACAGCTCAGTAATTGAAACAGGTTGCCAAGCCTTCAAAGCTGCCCTTCCAGTCCGTTTTTTTCTGAAGTGTCCAGGTTTAAGACAAAGCAAGGAAGAAACCGAGGAAAAGGCTCCGACGTTTGAGCATCTGTGCAGAGATTATCACCTCGTAGTACACAGCTCATTTCTGCAAAGTAGGCAGTATAGTACACAGTGCAATCTAGAGGTGTCTCCTTAATCAACAACGTTACAGACGTGTGTGATGTCACATTTCAGGCTGCTAAGATATATCGCTCAATATGCTCACTGGTCAGGTTGGAAGATTGTCTGACCCCTGATGAAAAGCAAATGGAGGATGAAGGTGAAAGCTGGCAAAGTGCCCTCATGCATGAGCTATCACGGCACAAAAGGCACTCAACAAAGTCAAGGAGAGGGAAGGAGGAAGCTTTAATGCCAGCTAATGGGACATACATACACACTTACAAACATGAAAGCACACACACACACACGCACACACGCAGAGTTGCTAACACTCCAACACTCCAGCGCCCATATGTGCAACAGCTGCAACTGCCACATTTGAGTGAGCATTTGTGGATGTGAGGAAATCTGTTTTCCTCCCCAGACCTCGCACTGGGATTACAGAGAATCCTTATCAAGACTTACAACTTAAAGTCTTAAAGTAATCCTGCGTACATTCTCAGTCGCGCTACATTCATACAATTGTGGATCCACATTAACAGAATTTCGTTTGGAAAAAGGACACAATGATACGGATTACTACGCAGAAAAAAATGGAAAAAAAGCTAACAACTCGTAAGATGGGCTGCTGTGAGAAGTCGTAGCTTTCAGATGTAGACTAGATCAACAGCAATCTCATATTTAGAGCCTTATTAGTCACGAAACAATGATGACAATCGTATTAAAAATCAGAATCTGATTTTAAAGTCGTTTGAAGTAGTTTCTGTGACAATCATCGCTCTAACGGAAGGATCATTTCATTAAATATGAACAGAGAGGCAACAAATGAAAGGAAAACCCCAAATCAAGTGTTTTTGTAAGGTATCACTGCCCCTTGAGATGCACTAGTGTGTCGTGTTGCTCTACGATTACACCGCCTAATCAGCGAGACGATGGCGGGGTTTCTCTGCCAGTGTTTTGAGTTTCTTTGTGTACTTAAAACGACGGGGACTGAAACGGAGCAGGTGATATCGGATTTGGAAATGATAAATATCAAACACTGAAACAACTGCAATTCAGAAGAGAGAGAAGACATCGGATGAAGCCGAAGCCCAAAGAAGAGTCATCCCGGCGTGCACATTCACGGACTTCCTCAGTTAACCTCTCCTTAATTTGATTGAGAAGAAGGAGCAGCCGGAAATGCGCAGAAGGTCATGCGATGCTGCCGATCACAGCTGTCGCCACAGGAGGTGCGCATCAGACTATGGCGTAGGTCACGGCAAGTGGTACGCTGCCCACTCCTCGCCGCCGGCGTGACAAACTCACCGTCTGACTAATGACCTTTCTTTTTACAACTCACGACTGATACCAGGCAGGTCGTGCGAGGACAGCCACGGTTTCCCGAACAATAGCTTCACAATCGACAGTAAAACAGATGGAACTGTTCATTTCTTGGCCTCCCGTAGTGGAGAAAGGAAAGCTGTTTCCTGCTGCAGCTACGGGATCGCTTCCCAGCATCTGCTGCATTCAGGAGAGAAGGGTGGTGCTGCCGGAGCGAGAGAGAGAGGAGCGGCTACAGAGCATGAGTCAGGGGTGGGACGGCGAGGCACAAGATGATCTCATGTGAGAGGAGCTAAGGAAAGCCGTGGAATGGGTTTCAGTCATGCTGGTCTTCCCGTCACCATGACAGCACACGCACACAAACAGAAATACATCACACTCGCAGACATGATGCACGGAGCTGCAATAAAGTTATAGATCATATAACTTAAAATACAATATGATAATAAAAATCAACCAGAAGGACTGTCAATGTATATCTCTTAATTATTAAAATAAAAATAACATGATTAACATAAGATTAAAGACTAAGTAAAACACAGATATATTTCTGTAGCTGAAGACGATGGAGCAGTAAAAAGCTTTCTGAGAGCTCTGCTGGTTCAGATGACACTGCCCATTTTAAATGAAGTCTATTGATTAGATCAATGAAGGGCTTGGCAGCATGAACAACATTAGGTCTTAGCCTCAGTAGATATAGAGCGCTGTGTATTTACTGTAGAGGGGATTTATCTTTTAACATTTTATTCCCACGTTAAACCTCGTGAAAGTGACGGACAATTATCCGACTCTACATTTCTCATTTCACCACCGATACGAACTGACAAACTGATCTGAGAAAGAAAAAAAACACCTGCGAAATGAAACCAAAAGCATCTGGTATGAGGGCGAAAGCACTTCCTGCTAGACGTTATTGTGAAATAAGAGAGCGCCAGTCCTGATCCATAAATCCGAGGCACTTAATTGGCCATTAGCACTCAGGATTTTGGCCTCGGTAGCTGTGAAATTACCCTCGATAATCAGATATCCACTGTATGTTAGTTCCAACAGGTCAGGTCCAGTGGTTCCAGCGATCAAAGCCATGATATCTTTTACTGATCCGAAAAACTATGCTTGATTTAAAATATTAAGCGCGTTCCTTATTGAATATGAATGACATCAAATAGGTGGGTTCATGCTCCGTTTTTTGGGGGACTACGGTGGCCGACTGTGCATGCATAAAATATTCAGTAAGGAATATGTTAATCTGAAGGCTGAGTGAGGTGGGTAGATACCCCTTTCAGTCTGCGCCTTCTTAACGTTTGATCTCAATGAAAAGCCACAAAAAGAGAAAGTGTCACTACCATCAACTTGACACATGAACAAGTCTCTGGAACTTGGATGCTGCTCCCGTAACAACAAAGTGTCTTTTGTACGGTGGCAGACAGTCTCCATAGAGGCAGCAGGCTGTGTGTGTGTGTGTGTGTGTGTGTGGGCCACTGAGGCCGTTTGAATGTGATGAGTGGGCTGTCGACATAGAGCAGAGGGGTTGGGCTGGGCACGGCCCAGGAGGATGGACAAAGGCAGTGACTGTGCAAAAAACACAATGCCCGCTCACTCGTCGCTCGGTTGGATCATGCAAGATGGAACATATGAAACGGTTGATGTTGATAATCGCACGTTTCCTTAACGTATAGAAATCGGTCTTGTAATGAGAGATTAAGTCATAATGCAGACTACAATGACTCACAGACAGAAGCAGACACTGGCAGACCACACCCTCCTATACAGTATAAACAACATCCAGAGCTGGCATCCTAAAGGCTGGTCCTGTGCTGTATATGGCTGTCAGCTAACACTTGATCCTCCTCAAGATAAAAAATCCCAAATTATCATTATTATTATTATTCAAGGAAGATCTCTACTGAAAAAAGGATGATATCAATCATACTGTTGTAACATATAGGGGTGGTTTTGGATCAACATCGATCTTGTTGTGGTATTTAATGTCCTCTTCCTTCTGTTTCCAAACTTTACATCACCTCATTGACTAACGGATCAGTGCCACATGAACAAACCAATAGACTGATGTCGCCAATTAGATTGGCTGTGCTGACTGACTGAATACCTCACAAGGCTCGTCCTAAGGTGATGTAAACAATGCAACACAATCGGTTGAGATTGCTATAGCAAGTTATAGCAAATGGAGAAATGTCTGGCATTTCACAGCGCAATTGGGGAAAAGAAATTGCAATCCAGATCACGGATCAAAATTAAAGGGGCAATATGTAAGAATTTAAGTTGAAAACGTTCAAAAATTAACTACAATTTTCAACAGAAGGTGGAGATATAGCAGTTTTCATTAGGATATTATATTATTATTATGATATCTACTGAGGTTGGCATGCTAACCAGCTAGCCCAGTTCGGTGCTGGTCCAAAGCTCCCGAGCTACCATTGTAAACACCAACCCTCCCCTAGGAGCTAGCGGCGCCAACTGGGAGCTGCATGACTCACTGAGCTAACCAGCTAATAGCAGCTACAGTCAGCAGCAGTTAGCGATTAATCTGGCGAAATGCTGCCCCCGGTTTGTTTTGAGTATGAGTTTGGATATGTACGTATTACTTTTTTTCTTTTTCAAAACTGTGCATGAACACTAAAAGGAGGTCAAAAACTAATGGAACTCAGTAGAGTGCATACCTCCGCCAAGGCTCAACATTCCCCTTTAATTCAGTCGCGCCTAATACAAGATCAATCTTTACAGCCCCGTATCAATCTAAATTTTAAACCACCCATGACCCCAATCAGATCTAGGATCACATTGTACTCACTCATAGACACAGGCCACCTAAATACACCGATTTTACCAACAAGGTCCATGCGTCATTCCCTAGGAAATTAACAAAGACGTTGAAAAAAAACCATCTCGTCATATTAAAGAAAGAGAGCAAACATTTCCTGGATCCGTCCCTTTATCTGGATCCACACCAAACGTTAATGGGTCGTGTTCTGGCCCGAGATACATCATCCATCCAATTTCGTGGAAATCCATTGAGCATTTCTTGTGTAATCCTGCTGACAAATCAACCGATCAAGAAACAAACTGACATAGGTGAAAACATCACCTCCTTGGCAGAGGAAATAAAATGTTTTGTCCAGCCTGAATTCCAATTTCTCAATAAGCAAAACATGTTTACTCGGGGCCAACTCTATAAATACACTGTGTATTCAATCTAATGAAACTATTTACACCATGTAGCATCTGAAAAACAAATGTACTGCAAGAAGAGCTGACTGAACCACCGTTAAATCTTCCCTGGTGTCAGAGGACGATCAACTGTTGGAAACTCTAACACTTCATGCTGACGGCCCACCGGGCAGGCTCTGTGAGAACAGCGCGATCCGGCAAGGCCACTGCCCAGCGCCCCATTAACTGTTGTGCGCGTCTTAAGAAACCATGTCTTTAACTCACTGCTCAGGTTTACAGTCTTTTGTAAAGCCTGCATTGAATTTCAGCCCGGACCAAAGGAATTCCTCCACTTGGTGTACTATTAGCTCTAATACCTAATTAGTGTGGCATTCTTACAGCCGGGGCAACAAGAACTACACAAATGCTCCCCGTCAATGGCGATTGTTGTGCTGAGTCAGCAAAAACCTGAAACCTCTCATTCTGGTCACACACAGATCAGGACCTTGTGCAGAATTCCATCGATCTAGATATCTGTCAATTTTTTTCCTCAAAAGGTCACACTGTTGATGAACGAGCACAATGTGACACATCATGTGGCAGTCACTCATTACGGGGAAGCCTGTACTGTATCTTTTCCCTCCAGTTTGACGCTCTCAGATGGCGCTCGGCGACTCTGGGATTTGGCCAGGCAACAAGTGACAAGCCCCTGCATAACCTGCACAGTTACATATGAGAACGGTCCAATCCCGTATCTTGAATTTGGCCGGACAAAGACAAATCTGTCTACGATGTTCTGTTTACTGGTCTGTTTGTTCGGTAACTGTTGATGTGAAAATGTCTCTCTTTGATACTGGACGCATCACATGGAGGGACGCTCGGGGCTCTGGGTGATCGCTTCCTATCAACTGCAAACAAAAATAAAGTAAAGGCAGGGACTTTTACAAGACTTGGCCATCGCCCTATGGAAAAATGTCTCGGCCGTTTTTATGGAAACAATAAATACAGTGTGTAGCCGTTTTCTTGTTCAAAGGTGCATTGTCTAGTTTTGTGGAAAACATTTTAATCAGAACAGAAAAATGCTCATTGATTGAAACAAACAGCACAGTTTCATACCGTTTTACTTTGTTTATATTTGGCGGACCCTGCCACCTTTCTATCTTCAAACAGTGTTCTGTATACCTTATTTCTCTCTGAGAACAGCCTGTTTATTCAGTTATGGAAAAGATTTTGTATTATTTCCTTATCAATATTGTAAATATTACAATTGATGAGTTTGAATTTCTTTCCAAAAACTACATAGTGCACCTTTAAATTTAAAAATTTACATTTAGAAAAAAAAGGTTTAAAGAATATATTAATTTAAAGATTCATTTCTCAACCTTATTATCCAGTCACATATGCGCAATTACACCTCTGCTTACCATGGTGTTGGATACGATAAATTCCTCTACAAACTCATTTTTAAGGTTTTCCTCTCACATCTATTATTTCAAACATGTTTCTTCTCACTTCTCCGATAATAACAGTCCACAACATTTGATCATGTTTATTGCTACGTATCCTTAACTGACATCTGGTGAATAAATGTCGAGTAATTCTTTTTTCTGGTTCAGCAGCCACAGCTTTCCTGCCGTGAGGAGACAGATGTAAACAAAGCGGGTGGAAACAGGGTTGCGGACGAGTTTGCTCGAAGTAATGATTAGCCCACCAGCTGATCTCAAGTTTCGACCAAGATCACTCAATAACCAGATGTTTATGAGCAGGAGCACACTGATAGGAGAGGGAAATGTCGTCAGTTTTACATAAAGGAAACTGTTAATTGATCGAAGTACGAGCGAAAGCGCAAATTCAAATCATTTGCATTATTTTGAGGCTGCGAAACTTAAATTTTGTGGAAGTATGATCAAGAAAATAGCAAATAAAATGCCTTACCCTTCCTTGTTGGGTTCATTGTCCACGCAACAACCACGCGGAGTCAGATACCCCCAATAATCGATATGTAACATGTAAAAAAACCAATCGCGGACTGGTAGTTAGTGCTTGAAGAAGTCGCGAATGATAAGTAAGCTCACTGTGAGTCACAACTCCTCTCCCTGCAGACAACAGCTACAGATTCCTAATGATGCCACATCATATGATCCCATTAGAGCCCAGTCAGGGCCTTTAAGCCCTGCACCACAGCTGACTGGCCCCGCTGGCTGCAACACCCAAACAGCTGAGAGAGAACATGCTCCCGGCGAGCGACCGGCACAATAGCGCACAGTATACATGCTGATTGTTGTTTTACTTTGGGTCCCTGTGTGGCGAGGGGGACACACAAAGAGTTAAAAAGCGCTGCTGTCAGTTTGAATTCAGCCTCCCCACCCCTCAGCCAGATCTGCACATGCAGGGCCGGGGCCTCAGACTGCATGTGGAGCAGGCTGTCAGGGAGACGCTGAAGAACACGGAGCTCGTGTGTGTGATGGATTTACTCCAATTAATGAGATAGACCCAAAAGGAGCAGCTATGTGGAGGGACATGAGCTACGAGCGAACGCCTCACCCTGCCATGTCATTGTCCCGTCCGCCTTCGGACACCACACAGGACACATTAGCCGCGTTCAGTCGCTCATATTCCCATATTTAAATCATAGAATTAGAACTTTTATATTATGGAGGTATGATCTAATGAAAAACAGACTTGATTTCCTCAGTTTAGATCCTTTCAGTTTGGTAATAAGTGTCATCACCCGGCTTGGAATGTTTTTACCCCACACATATTTGACACTTAAATTTCCAGTTTCACAGCTTGAACCAGAGAAATAACCCTCTAATCTAATTATGACCTGGGATCATAAAAACATCGTAATAAATCCTTTGTCTTTGGCCACCAAAAATCAGCCTGAATGTGATGTCATGCAGGAAATATTCCCACTTTTTCCACTGCGGGGATAAAGACAGTAAGACCGGCCAGTCACCACAGAGAGACAGAGAGACAGAGAGAGAGAGGGGGGCAGGCTGACATTTATTGAACTGTCAGCCGGCAGTCACACACATTTTCCTCGCCCCGCTTCAAGACCCAAAGAATCTGATTTGCTCCCCTACCTTTGTATTTCTCCAAAACATCCTCATAGGCTTGAAGGTATTCCTGTTCGTCCGAGAGCGCACTAGCCTGCGGTGCGTGCTGAGCCATAACCCGGGCTCCTCAAACTGGACACTCACCAGCGGCGGCGGCGGCGGCGGCGGACAGGGGAACAGCGTGTGTGAGAGAGTGTGTGTGCATGTGTGTGTGTGTGCGTGTGTGTGTGTGTGTGTGCCGAGGACTCAAGAGTGATCGGCGCTGTTGTTGTACCGAAGGAAACGCCCTACAGCCCTCCCTTGTCTGCGCCCCGTCCAATAGGCGACACTTCCTCTCCGGAGTTCGCTGGATTGATAGGAAGGGCTGGCGGACGGGCTGCGCTGCAAGAAGTGGCCGTCTTAACGGGCCGATTGATCCGAAACTGAGCCTCAAACGTCACGAAAATACAATTTAAATCAGATGTCCTTAAAACGAGAGGTCAAGTCTCCCCAGCTCTCGCGTCATGCGCACGCATTCTCACTGGCAGGTCAAATAAGATGCCCAAACCAGACTGAATGAGCGGCTCATTTTTTACAGCGTGTAATAATAAACGCTTTTCCCTGTCGGGCGTCTGGACCGGCTCCGAACACTCTCCCTTTTTTTCGCCGCTGTCCACCTGCCAGAGACTCCCAACTTTAATCAGATCAACGAGACCGCTGCTTGAAATGACATGCGTGTCCATCAGCTGTCAGTGATCCCTCACACAGATAACCCATCGGGCGCAGGCTTAACAACAAAGTCCCGTGTCGAGATCTGCCGTGTTGCACGTCCGTCAGGGGTTTTTTACGACCTGAAATAGCGTCAAAGTGTCATTATAAAACACTTAGGCGCTGTAAAACTTCAGTCTTCCAAGTCCGTTATCGAGTCATTGGGAGTGATGTCATTTCTTCTGCCTAAATCTACTTTCGTTATCAACTTTTGGGCACATTTTGATGCGTCCTCGTCATCCCATCTCAACTGATTATTCGCCAAAAAAATACATAATAATAATAAAATGGAATGATTCATTTAAATTGATATTTAAGATGCTCACGAGAAGAAATAGTGTGGCTCAAAGATGCAGGGGTATAAATATCCTGTAATGACCACCTATCCAAACTGCCCTGTGGTTAAATTTAAGGCATCATATCCAGAATATGAGCGCACCAAAATACCATCACGTGCACCGCAGATCCACAGCACTACACCCTGTGAATGACCCGAAATAAAAATTAAAGAGACACCAAGAGCCTTTAACAAGCCGCTGTACGCTCATGTAGCCCCCATATATGCACCTCAAACGCATTGTTTTTGTCGTGGACAACAAGGAGACTGCCCCCTCACCTGCGATCCTGAGCACGGCTCTCTCCGCCGGATCCAGCACGGATCCGCCGTGGATTTTCCTCTTGGATCGCTCGTGTCTGGGCAGGTTCCAGGGTAAAGTATCCCCGGGTGCAGGTGATGCCGAGCCGGATTTAACACTGTAATCATCCTCGTCTGAGAAATCCGCCGAGGAAGACATGGAGCCGTGCAGGGAAGGGTTCCCCGAACTGGAGCTCTGTGAGACAAAAGAAAAAAAAACACGGGGGATCAAGAAAAACAGAAGAACAATGCTCGTCTTGATTTCACCTCTAACGCGCACGGATCTCGCAATTTCTCGCCATCGAGGGTCAAAGTGCGCAACGCGAGCGCCTGTTAGGTGCGAGGACGCGGCGTGACACGAGCCGCCGGCTCGCGAAGATCCATAACAATAAAAGATTGAGCCAAATAGAGCCGATGTGAAATCAATAGTATCTGGCTCCCCCGCCAGGTCGACTGTAAGACTTACCACTGTATACATGGAGACCTGTCAGCTGGGAGAAGGGAAGAAAAAAAAACACAATCCTGTTTTGCGCCTTATTAGCTCCCGGCCATCAGTCACACATTCCGTGCGTCAATATCCAGAAGGTGCCACGCCCTTTGAGGGATGCTCCGGCCGCGGCTTCGTCCCTTATTCTCGGAGCGCTGAGGGTGATGTCAGATCTCCGGAGGGCCGGCGGGTGATGGTGCGCTGCGTGCCGTCGAGGCAGAGCTGGAGCGCGATGAGGAGAGAGCAGACTGCATGTGTCTGCGCGCGACGCGTCATACCCGGCAGCCAACGGCAGCAGGGCTCCGGCAGCGTTAGAGCGCCATCCCCGCACAAAAGGTGGTGGCTGGCTACAAAAACACCCAAAATAAAAAAAGAAAAAAGAAAAGAAAAAAAGCGGGGGGTAATGAGAGGACAAGGGCTGCCACGGAATCACAACATGACTGCTGAGAGGACTTTGGACGCGGTTACATAAGAGTCTAGAGTGTAGATGGGGTGTTAACCACAAAGCTACAGTTGAGCTAATTACCCCAGAGAGAGAGAGAGAGGGAGAAAAAAAGGGGGGATTGCATTTGATTTAAGGGAGGTTTAACCAGGTTTACATTTAAGCCTGTTCCAACAGAGAAAAAAAAAATAAATCGAATCAAAAACTCCTCATGCATTCTGAGGATTATCTCTAATGTGTGTTGGTCTTTGGCAGACTCAGAAACGCATCGCTCATGAAAGACAAATGATGAATGAGTGACCTTCTGCTGCAATTTCCTGCTGCGCCCTGACACACCTGGAGATTGAGCAAGAGAACAAAAGGAGGTAAACACATCCTGATGGAGGAGGAAGGAGGTGGGGCGCACGAGGACTGCGTGGAGACACGGTTTGATTAATGATAGAAAACACCTGAGTTAAAGGGGCGCTGCGCAGCTTCGGAGGAGGCGTTCAAACTCAGAATATCAATAAGGTGATAATACAAACGCAGAAATATTTATCTTTTCCATGAGTGAATGTTCTTTCTCTTCGGATTAAAATGTCTTCCTGAAAAAACTACATAGTGCACCTTTAAGTCTGCAGTCAGGAACATGCTACAGCCTCAGATGTAAATGTTGAGAGGGGCCTCCGGCAGCGTTCCTGCAAGAGTGCAGAGAATTATTCCTCGTCTTTAAATAGCAGTCGTAGTGAGAATCTGTTCTCGGCGCCGGGTCACCGTCAGGTCTGCGGAGCTCGATAAAAGCAATGTGCTGTTAATACTAGCAGCCTTTTCATCAGGATAACGAGTCGGTGCTGAAAAAGGCGGCTCAGTGTTGCAAATCAGCTTCTACGCTTATTCGTTATTCCTGCCACTGAAAGGGGAAAAAGTGGATGAATCGAGGAAATTCGACGCTCATTATCGTGAAGTGATTATTAGTCGGGCTGCTGTGGGAGTCGGTGAATGTTCTCCTGAGTCAGTGTTTCACTTTTCTTTTGTATCAGGGGGCAAACTGGGCAGGGATAAGAATAGCTGGAAGATTAGCGGCCCTCCCCTTCACTTAATGCACGGCTTATCCTCTCCATGAGGGAAAGTTGGAAATGATTTTTTTTCTTTGCAAAAAGGCTACGTTCGCGCAAAAATAAGTCATCTGCTCACCCTGATGTCAGTGGAAAGTCAATGTTAAGTTTTATAGTGTACGAAACATTTCCGGAGCTTCACAGAAAAACAGCGCTGCGGCATTCTCCTAAACAGCTGGAGTAGATGGGGACTTGTTTTAAAAGGTAAATAAATACCCCCCAAAAGTACATAAAATGGCTCTGTACAACTCACAAGATGTAATCCAAGTCTCTGCGAGCCCTGATATCAAACTGATTTGAAAATACATTACTTGCACACTTTGTTATGCCGAAATCTTGTCTGTAGCTGCTAAGCTAAAAGCGTTAGCACGCGCCCCGTCTGAAGTGCGTGCATGAGCTCAACCATGTGTCAAATGTGCAAGTAATGTCTTTTCAAACCAGTGAGGGTTAGCAACAGGCATCCAGATCATTGGATTACATTATGTGTTTTGTTTTTTTGGTTGTTTTTATGTTATAGAAGGCCCCGTCTACTTCAGTTGTGTGGAATGCTGCAACGCCGTTTTGCTGTGAAGCTCCAGAAATGTTTTGCTGTGTACAACACTTCACCTGACTTTCCATCTGCATAACTCAATGTTCATTTTTGGGTGAACTCATCCTTTAATAGCACATATTCTCTGTTCAGGAGCTGTTACTATTATTTTTTGTATTTTCTTTAGACAAATGCACATTAAGGACATCATCGCCGCCTATTTGACGATGTTCGTCAGTATCAGTGAAATCGAGCCCGCGCAGTATATTTTGAATCGCCTGTTTGCGAAATGCGCTCTCCCTTTTCAATAACAGTAAAAAGAGGAGCACGCGGGTCCAGACGCATTTATAAAACATTCACTGAGCTCAAATCTTCAGAAGCGTGAAGCCAAATGCGTTTGTATTCCCATGTTGGCGATGCACGTTCTGTTTTTAAAATGAAAAATGGAACTCGCTTGGCCTGCTGTTTTCAAAAAATATGCGAGGCAGTCAGTAAGTTCCCTGAAGACACTATCAGTTCAAAACACACATAAATATGATTTCACCGAGACAAGTCGACCATTGTGGATTATTCATTTTGCATAGTTTAGTGCAGGCTACACATGCAAATATATCATGAATGATGCATGCTGATGGCAGATCCAGGCCTGCAGTAGTTTGTGCAGTGCATTAGTGTATATTAAAGTCTGCTCATGAACCCATAAATCTCCACATTCATTTTCTTGTTGTGGTTCAAGTAGTATACGCCTTTTGCACTGTCAGAATATAAACACTGGCAGACACAGGATCGTTTGTCTTTTGCTGGCTGTCAGGTTCGGCGTTTCACCTGCACCACAACTTGAATCGTGGAGTGGATTTTGGCCACAACACATTTGATTTAGAGCCATCAGACGAGACTGCTACATATTGGCTCTTCGTGATCGCCGTCTCTGATCAAATTCATATGTATGTCGGCTGACAGAGGCAATAAGACAAAGCGCAAAACTGTGTCTGCTATCGACAGCGCGAGCAGGGAGCTGCAGCAGCCTCGCACGGATCAATAGGTGCCCCTGAACGCAAGTCGGTTCAAACATCATTGTCATGTCAAGTCTTGTTCCAAATCAGAGTTTTATGTAGCAGGAACAGCTTTAACCCTTTGCGGTTCAGATTCAAGCCATGAAGGACATTTTATAGTCAGGATACAACAAATGACAATGAACATCAGACACATTCAAAAACACCCACAGGACTCTGTGATTTTGTGAATGCGGGGATGTGAATTCTTTTCTCTGGAGAAAGAAAAAGATCCTCAGATAAGCAGCAAAGAAAGCCAGAAACGAACCAAAGGGAGGCGATGTGGCGAGTACACATCTCCAGCTGAGGCCGTGTGTTTCTTCAGCTGCGTTTCCCTGTATGTTCACTTCCAAGAAGACATGGATCAATATATGGGTCATGGTGTTACAGCCTCTCTCCTCACCTTACCTTTTAACTCGACTGTCTGTAACTGATAAAAGTATTGAACAGTGGAGAGAACACTCACGGTTGTTTGGAAGCGGTGGAGCTACTTCACAAAGACACAGAAGTGAAAAAAAAAGGCCTAAAAACTGTGTCGAGTCGACATAGAGCTGAGCTGTTAATCCATACCAGGATACGTGTTATGTTCCCATGCCAACATGGTGAATTGTTAAGAGACTCACAATGGATTACAGAAGATGTGTACCAGCATGTCAGAGAAGGTCTGCAGAGTGAGCAGATAGCACAGGACGTGTTCAAATGGAGGATCGTCATTTGAAATTCAAATCAGAAATCAAAATCAGCCAAGAGCTGACACAGTGACACGCTGTATGTCTGTGCACTCCCTCAGCTGATGGCTGACTCGTGTTAATGATTCATAGATTAATCATTTTTAAATGTTCTGTGATCCGTTCAGGTTAGATATTTATCACATCCTTTACAACACAAGGATTCAACACCTTTAGAAAATACATTCTAAAGTAAAAACACTTGAGCAAGGCTGTCCATAAAGGGCCCTCAGGCCAGAGTAGTCCCTCCATTAGATTTGATCCGCTAGATGTTCATAGGGAACAAATAAAATAAAAGGAATCGCAAAGAAGGTAAAAATGCTATTTTAAAATGTAGAATCCCTAATTGTTAATCATCTTTCAGAATCTGAGCACAGTGGGCAGAGTGATGCTTTGTGCAGAAAGTCCATCAATACAGGGAACTTTTAGGGAAGCCCTGAGAGGCAAGGGAAGAAAAACTTTAAGGAACTTATCAAGATTATCCTCTCAGAACATTGTTTCACCTGTTAACACAGGAGAGACAACAACTTGGATCAGACTTGTCAACATGAATAACACATGTTTTTTTTCCCACTTGCCTTCAGGGCTTCCATACTGTACCATTTTGTATCTTAATGACCTATTTTTTACCCAGATGGTTTAATTTGATTATAAAAAATAATTTCTTTTAAGACAAAACTTGTAATTGGCAAAATCAGATTACCAATTGGAGAAATGTTCAATTGTTCATGCTAAGTTAGGATATAGAGAATCTGCCTTTAAAACATACAATGTATAACAATTTGCACTAAAAACATTTTAAAAAAGAAATAACAGTTTGGATGTTATGTAAAAGATGCTTATTGTGTTGCAAAGATACCTACTGAACTTGGCCCGCTAACCAGCTAGCGAGACAGCATCCTGTCTCGTAATACCGCTCCAGGCTTCCAGTCTGGACTGCTAGCTGCACGGCTAATATAGCTAACTAGCTATTAGCAGCAGTTAGTGGTTATTGTAGTTACGCCACCCTCTATTTTGGGGGATTTACCTTAGACAGGTGGCCAGTTCTTAAATATCGCACCTTTAAAGAAGTCTTTAAATTACCTCAATATTTGTATTCTGTTTTGTGTTGAACCTGCTTTCTTTCCTATGTTTGTAGAGACCGACTACATTTGGTTTCAACTATGATTACATGACTCAAAATGCTTCTTTAGATCCATGTTTGACATCTTATCATTAATAACTAAACAATACACACAGCAGATACAAGTTAACAACACGCAACCACACAAATTCTTAATTTCATAGGACCTTAAACTGAACACTCTTGAAAAGGAGGAGGGTTCACACCCTGTGGACAAACACTTTCCTGTGTCCTTGAGCAAGTTACTGAATCCTTACCAGGTTCAAAGGCACACTGATGTCCCTGTGGAGGGGAGCAAGCAAAAAATAGGATCAGTATTAATCATGGTTACATTTAAGGGAGGTACCTACAGGTTTGCGTGTGGGGGTGACTTGCACAGACTGGTAAAATTCTGGCAGGACTCTCTTCTTCACTTTGCGTTTCCTGAGCCCAGACGACGAATCTGGTTCGCTCTCGGGGATCTCGACCAGATTGGGCTTCTCCTCTGTCACTCGAGCATGTATGCTCCGTCTTGCGTGACGTGGACTGTGCCTGAAGCCCTGGGAAACACGGACAACTGTCAAGCTGGCAACAGATTACACTCTGAGCAGAGAGAAATTAAAAAGCCCTCATCGTGATATAATAACAATTGTGGTGTGATTCAGGGTTGTTAAGCTAGGGAGGGGCCGGTGTGGTGTTTGGCCTAGATTTCCGAGTCAGAAGTGTTACAGAAAGATGAGACAGCAGCTTCATTCACGACAGGAGAAAAGCCAACTTTTGAATGTAACATTTTGATCTATCATCCTATTCTTTGTACCGTCTCTTGAGTTTTTCCTCAGAGCTGCTTATTGCTGGTCTTAATATGTTTGAAGATAATGATCAGCGACTGTTCTTCAATATTGAGGCTCAGCGACTGTCCGGCTGTTATGTCCTTGAACACGATACCGAATCCCTACCAGCTACAGCACTGAGTCAGTATGGGCTCAGTGTCCTGTGGTTCAATAACAAAAGCTGCACAGGAAGGCAGCCTTTTGAAGCATTCGGTTTGGAAACTTCAAAACCATGGAGACATGAAAAAGGCTCTATTTTTAGGTATGGCAGTGTACGAAATCAAATGCATTCTAGGCTTATAGTAGTAAAACTGATGGGCCTATATGGCACTTTCAATATATCATGTTTACAAGACTAATTGTGTAATGAGATATGGCATAATAACTTTGCTTTGGTTTCATTTGAATCACAGACAAATCATGTGTCAGTTTCTCCATCACTGGAATTATGTTTTCTAATTACGTTTTCTAAGACAGCTTTTGCTGATTCTGAGGTAACAATTTGGCGCTGGAAGTTATTCTAGTCTGTTTTCATTCATTTTGCATATACTTTTTTTTATTTTGTAGTTTTATTTTGAAAGTGCGAAACGTGCGTAAAACGGAAACAGGTCGACCGAGGCTCTGCTTGACGCATTCGGGCATCAAACATGATGACAAATACGCTATATCTTCAGTGTCGCACCACAGAGGGGGTTCCTATCGGCGGACATATGTGACTTTGCTCCAGAGCACCCACTGTACAGAGTTTCAGTCCCGCTGAATGAATGAAACTGCAAATTCACCGACATTATTTATTGATAGCCTAACACATGCGCATTGCGCACATCATGGTCCTTAAAATAGTCATGCAGTTCTGCAAAAGTCCAAAGAAACAGGCTTTTGGGTGAAGCAGCAGATTATCTTTTAAAGCCTCAGAAAGCTTAATATAAAGGGTTTTACGTATTGACTGCTTCATGTACGGATGTTAAATATATCACAGAGGACTGACTCAAAGACGTAATGAGAAAAGTTCATCCTACCTCTGATCGAAAATGATGTGATCGGAGGCCAACTACAGGACAGATAACAGATGTTAGAGTGACACGTTGGGATTCAACACATGACACAATGTATGACAAGTTAGATATCAATTTTATACATTCACTTGATCGAGAATAACTCCAAATGTTAAAAAAGATACAAACTAAAAAAACACCCTCTCCCTCAGTCAGTGCTCCAACACTATCTAACGCCTACGTGAGTCTCTTTGATTTCTCCAACAGCCCACACATGAACATACGGGCAGGTTTGACATGACTGGCTTCTCTGGACCAGGAGAACAGATGAAACATGACATGTGTACATGTGAAACATGCGCTGAGCAGGACGCGGCCGGCCTGCGCTATACTCACCGCGGCTCTTGGTGCGTCCGGAGAGCACGGATTTTATTGGATGCTTTCCATTACGAAGCCTGCGGTGCCAGCAGCAGAAGAACAAGATTGTCGCAATAGTCCCGAGCAAAAGCAGCAACAGTAGCAGCACACATTGAATGCTGTACGGCCGTAAGAGGACCAAAAACGCCGCAGCAATCATCATAAGGCGAGATGTAGGACAAGATCCCGCAGCCTCAGACAGCTGGCTCCTGTCCTCTCCTCCTCTCTCCTCCTCTCTCCTCCTCTCTCCTGCCGTTATGTCGCCGAGAGCTCAGGATGAGCATAAAGACGCTGACTGACACACGTGAAGCATCGCGCAGCAAACCGCGGGGAGCGCACAGGCCCAGAGTGGACTGCCCACAATATTGCTATCATTATTGCGAGGTACAACGCATGACTCAGCAGAGGCGCAAGTTTGATTTATTTATATATTTATCCAGGGGCAGGGAGAGTCAGCAGATTCATCCGAGCATCGCAGTAATCTGCTGCAGTCTGCTGCCCGAAAGGATCAAGCTGTAACACCCACAACAATGCTGTTGGTATTATTAGATAGTATTGTGTGAAGGTCAACAGTCTGATGAGATAGTTTACAGGGAATATATGTCTTAATTTCAATCCAATGCCTACAATATTACTACTAGGGCCTATTTGTTATGATGGCATCATTCATGTCTGATGTATTTTAGGTATATTTTGCTGTATAGGTTCAGCATCCCTGTGAAATGTAGATTATTGTGCTGTCAGGCTCTGAAATGAGGCAGAACGCCATGTACAGACACTTTCAGGATGAGGGATGTAAAAAAAAAAAAAAAAAAAAACAGAAACCAACTCTAATCATAATCCACCAGGGGTTATGTAATTTTTGGATGAGGTTATATCATTTAAAGCGTTTTTTTTTTTTTTTTTTACTTCAGCCAGATTAAAAGCTCAAACAAAGGTGTGAAGGGATGAAAAAATAAGTTTTATTTCCAATTTGGAAACAAAAAGATCAGATGCCTACATGATTGGTATGTTAAGATGCATTTATTAATATGCAACAGCCTACATATGCAATATGCAATGTAAATGCAACAGCCATTGTTTGTGTATTTCAAGATGTGTCAATATACGGAATAAAACTAGTACATTACACATTTCAGGTGTCAATATAAATATTGTACATGTGGACATAATACACAATTGTTATATGTTACCTTACATATAAATGATTTGAATGTTTGTAGTTATTTTTATATGCACAAGCTATATGATGACTTATGTGGCCTTACTAAGTAAAACACATGGATAAATTAGTCTTTTTGTCAGCGCATAGGTTCTTAAGAGGGCATATGGTCAATGGCAGCACAGAGCATATGTTCACGTAGTTGTGTCATGCATGTTAATACACTGTATGCAAATACAATTAACTGCCGTGCCAAGTTAATTGTATTTACATAGCTCAATGTCAGAAATTTGCCTCAAGGGGCTAAATTATCTGCACAGCGTATGACTCCCACTATCCTTGGTGGTAGTGGTGAGTTTTCAGTATGCCAGATGTTCACATTTGATTGTACATATCTTCTGTTTATCTAAGAGATGTATAGTATGGTCATGATTATTGTAATACATGTAAAAAAAAAAAAAAAAAAACCTATGGAATCATTTGGGTACTCACACTTTCGTTGGAAACTGCAGTATCATTCAGTCCTTCTTCTTTCAGGGGTGTCTGGTGCTGAAGTCTGGTCGTTTCTGTCTTCTGAGTCATTCTTCCTCTGTTCACATGAGCCCCAGAAGACTACACCTGCAGCTATTGATCGCGGAGTTGGCAACTGTTAAATTAAATGCCAGCTATTTTGATAATCGATAATTTATTGGTTTGAGTATTTTTTTTTTTCACAAAAAGAGTCAGAATTCTCCGATTCTGCCTTCTGATATGTGAATATTGTCTTTGTTTCTTTACTCCTCTATGACAGTCAACTGAATGTCTTTGCATAGACTTAACAACTTATCGATTAACCGAGAATATAGTGGACGGAATAAGCCACAATGAAAAAAACTGTTGGTTGCAGCCCTATGTCAGACTATGACACCTGATGAAAGAGGCTTGGATTGCAGTTAATCATCAGGATGAATGTTTTGCTCGAGGTGATATGTCTGAAAATCACAATGCATTTATGTACAAAGTACATTATTAAAACATCTGTGCACATACAGATTACTACTGTCATCAAATTAGTGTCACACACACAATATGTTAGATATATCTGTCATTACTAAATCATTTGCATGTGTCTTTTTATTCTGTGGTTTCCACATGAGAGAGCAGGGTCCCGGGGAGCCCCCACGCCCCTCTGTGCACATTACTGCTGCTATAATTTATCATGATGTATCAAAGCAGATATATGAGCCTGATGTCTGTTTGATTTCTCAAGTGAGCGGTGCCATTTAGTTTCAGTCTATGTATAGCTATTCATCCGAGGGGAAGAACTGATATATTTATAGATTTATAGTTGGTGACATTTCAAACTTCGGCCCGGACTGGTAATACCAGACGGGCGGGGTTTCAGTATTGCGTCTGTTGTAATTCAACAAACGTTTACCCCGTCCGCACGGCACACTCCGTGTAGAAAAGGAGCGCTTCCGTTGCACATGACGTCGCAGACCAGACTAGCTTCCTTTGCTTTGATTTTGGGGAGTTATGCTAGCTAGCTACCTCTCTGTCAACTGAGGAGCCAGCAGGAGCAGTAGGTAATGTGATGTCCAGTTTAATTCATCTGGCGGCTTCAACCATGTCGGCTGAACGCAAAACTCAAGAGCAACTTTAGCGTGCATACTTTACATCGATTAAGGGCGTGAGCTAACGCTACAGCCGATGCATGCGCAAACGTCAGAGCTAACGTTAGCTTAAGAACAGCTCGGACTTTTTCGGACCAGGGCAACAACACAGTTCTGGATGGCTACCACGGTGGGGCAGTCATTTCAAGATGTTGCTTCCAATAAAGTTGCCGAAAAGACGTTGGTTGATAATGCAAAACCAAACACCACCGAACTAATTTGCCAGCGACAGATTGGGGTACTTCACGTCGGTGTCAGGCGCGTGTAAAGTTGCAGAAAATGGGACTTGAATGGCTCAAGTGCAGCTACATGCTCTGCAAAGCTAAACTCATTACCATAAATGTAAGCGGCGTATGACATTTCTTCTGTGGCGCGTAACTTCTTCCTCGCTGGAAGGTAAAGGCACTGTTCCGCAGTGCGGCGCTCAGTGCTGCCACCGGTGGCGGAGAGCTGCATTACAACAACACCGCGTTGTAAGAGCATGGGTCGTTGCAATTTAGCTTCCACCCATTAGTGGCAGCACTTAAGAGAAGCACTCTAGTGGGTAGGCAGTGAAGAAATTATACCCATGTTGGATTTGTGATGGGCTATATTGGGTTTAATGGAACTGGCCTGCATTACGCCGGAGTAAGTCGTGTTTCTGTTGCTTTATGCAAGCCTCAAATCGACGTGGAGTCTCCTGACATACCGTTTACAGCCAAATCTCATGCAATCATTCCTATAACTAAGCAAGATTGACGTATTTTCGTTCTGTTGCTAGGGCTTAGCCTATCTAGAGAATGATTAAACTGTTAAGAGGTGTATTGAACCTAACAGCGAAGGTTCATGGCCACATTTTTATTGAACAGAGCCAGCCGGCTTGTCGATGAGCTCACAGTCGGTCGGTGGTGTTACAGTCAGTGCTGTCAGTGACACCTGTCTGGCTGGCTTAGGTCAACTAGTTCACACCCCCTTCCTGTAACATTAGTCGTTCAAAGTCTGGGCTGCAGCTTCATAGGTAACATTAAGTTTGTTTTTTTTCCACAGAGAAATGTCTTCTCCAGTTCAATCAGACGAAGATGAGGTGGAAGAAGTGGAGTTTGTATCGGTAAGTGACGTGTACACGTTAATCTTTTATTTTTTTTAATCAATGGGTTCAAAGGATCACTAAAACCACATGCTTTACAGTCTGTGCACCGACAATGGCTGAACTGTGCAACATCTTGAGCTAGCATGGTAATCAGGCTGAATTTCCATTTCACTTCATTCACAATTGTATCTTAGTAAAGCCACTGGATGATATAACAGGTTGCTCCTTATGTTGTAAGACTGTAGCTGATGATTCCAGCATAGATCCCTTCACCTTTTCACGGGCGCTCCCAGAATAAATCATTATTTGTATAAAGGGAGGTGTGTTCTACAACGCTAAATGACATGGTGTCTTGCACTTGCTTCAGGAGGGCCCTCTCAGACCAGTATTGGACTGTATTGATCTACGTAGTGACAGTGAGGATGAGGGATGTTCATCATCAGCAGTCACTGTGAGTGGATGAATAGAACAGCTTTTTTTTTTTTTTTACCTGTCAAGCGTTTTCTAAAAAAAATTAATAATAATCACTATTTTATTCTCTTGCAGCTGGAAGATGAAATCACCTGCCATAAAGCACGCGTCACATCAACACTGGACAGATTAGCACACCAGGTGGCTCTAGAGAAACGGGAAAGAGCAAATAAATGTAGAGCATTTAAGGTAAGACTGCTTATATTTCAGACCATTGCCTTCAATTGCTTTTTTGATTTAGCGTTTGTTCCCTTTTCTTTCTTTCTTTTTTGTTAGAAAAGGCTAAATTACTTTATATTGCATACCTTATTAGTTCCTGCTTCCTAATTTTATGGCGTCAGTACTGAGATATCTGTATTCTACTCATGTTTCATCTACACTGGCAAAGGAGAGGGAGACGCCTTATGCATTAAAATGATATGATCACACTAACCATGCTTCTACATTATCATTATGTAATATTTTATTTATCAACTGCTCCGCAAAAATGAGTTTGTGTCCATAGCCGTTGAAAGCAGAGTCCAGTCTGTAGCTTCAGCACTGTCAAAACCTCCATAGCAATTCTGTAATCGGTTTTTGTTTGTGTCCCCTTTATTCAGTAAATGAAACTTTTCTCCAAAGAAATTGTCTTAGTGTGTTGAGCTGGTATATGGTATCAAGTAATAGTTACAGTGCCACCCTGTGGACAGAATGGTTAGAAAACTAACCATTCTGAAAGCAGGGTCACTCCATACAGCATTATACTGGTTAACACTTGGAGAACTCATATCAACAGAATCAGTTTTCACTGACAAAAAAATGAAAATGTAACATAATATGTTCTGTCTTCTCTGTCATTGTCTCTTTTCAGGAGAAGCAAATCTCACAAAGGGCTCATGGACAGCAGGAGCTGGCTTTTAGTCCAGTGAATGGAGTTAATCGGGAGGCAAAGCGCTGTGTAGACATGTGGTTAAAGATGCCAGGTACATTAATCTGAATCACTTGTAAATCTGAGATGATTCAAGTCTATACAATACCTTTAAATGCCTTTGTTTTTGTCATTAACTTTCCCATCATGCCACTTATCAAACTGTTCCCTTGTGTCTCTTCAGGTGTTAAACCTGGAGTGATCAACGCTGGTTTTGGAAGAAGGCGCGGACCTGTTTCTTTTCCCATGAATAGTTCAACCAGACACACTTGTCCAGTGATTAACTGTGGTCGAGTTTATGAGAATGCCTCCCTCCTCGAAGGGCATTTAAAAAGGTAATCCTCGTCTGTTCATTTCAGAGTAAGTTCACTGTCTTTCCCACCATTTCCTGACTACTAACACGGCATCTTTTGCGATGAAACATCCCATGTGTAGGTTCGATCACTCCCCTTGTGACCCAACCATCAATCTGAAAGGATGTCCGAATGAGCTCTTTGCCTGTGCTGCCTGTGGTCAACATTTTCAGACTAAAGAAGCCTGGAGGAGACACGTTGAATCTAAGGTTGTTGCACTTGAATGACTGGGCTATATATCCTAATTATTTTGTGAAGAAACATGTGTTGAGTGACGTTGTTTTGGTTACCAGGTGTCGTCATCCGCTCCTGATGGTCACAGCGTCAGTCAGACCTATCAGAGGATTGTGTGCTTTGCCTGTCCCGCCTGCTACCTCTTCTTCAACCTGCGAGATGAGTGTCTTCAGCACATGTCAGCCAGAAACCACTTCACAGAGTCACTCTGCATGACTGGTAAGGTTTTTTGAACATTTGTATTCCTTTACATCATATTTTAAATGCAAACAGTTGTGCAATTGTAGGGATTGCTTAACTGATAAATGTGTGAACTAATTAAAGACTACATTTTTTGTATATCTGTAATTGTGTCTGCAAAGAATTTGTATTTGCAAGTTCCTATTGCACACTGTATAAGCAAATTATTCTAAATGACTAGGTTGTCATTTAAGTTTATTTTACATTAGACTGTCTTTAAAAAATACTCTGGATATTATGAGCAACATTACATGTATCTTTTATTTTTTTTATTTGCTTAAAGACACCGGAGGAAGAGCACTGCCAGTACCCATCCCCCAATATGTGAAGAATCGGCTCATCACTTTGTGCAAGGATGCAACGTTCAATGTCCGATGCTCTTTATGTCACAAAGTACTGATCTCACATCAGGCAGCTCAAGCTCACTTCAAGTAAGTTTACTGGGATTTATTCAGTACACCTGCATATATTATACCAGTTTAATCCAAAATGGGTGAACCCAGCAGAAATAAGCGATTCTGACTGACTCCTTTCCCATTGCCAGTTGACAAGTTGGCCTTTCTGCTTTATTTCTTGTGTGTCACATTCAACATCGCAAATGCGCTAGAAAACATGGGACAGTAGAAAGCAGAGGATCATATACCCCATCAGACTACATCTGGAAGATATTGCACTTGTTTTAAAAAGTCTGAATAACACTGCGAATTAGACAGATCAGTTTTTCTGGAGCTGATGATGGAATTTGTTCGGGAGTGAGACATTTCGCTTCATTCTCATCTCTTAAGAGTTGCACGTACGCAGATGGATAGGGCAGCTGGCAAGGACTGAGTACTGACAGTGAGGCCAGTGATAATGCTACCATGGTTACTTTTAAATATCTTTTACCTCAGTCTCTCTTTCCAACTTAATGCCGACTGAAAACATTTTTGAATCGGGATGGATGAAGGGAACACAAGGAAACTGATGCAGATTTTACCTTATTTTTTCTCACTGAAGACAAAAGTCAGGTGTCAGTGGGTGTGAGCAGGTTTTCTGTCCAGCATGAGATCTGTATTACTATCTTTTGACATTCCATGTGTGTTTAGCAGACATGACTTTTGTTAAGGTGTTCTGTGAAACTGAATTTTACCTTCCCCTTTCCTTCTTCTACAGTGTGCAGTGCAGACAGGGCTGTGCGGTGGCCAAGGCCGATAAAACCGTAGTGCAGGTCATGAAACAGCTGCAAGTCCGAGGGCAGTGCTCCCTCTGCTGTAAAATCTTCCTCAGCCAGGCTGAAATCGAGAGACACAAGGAATCGACCCAGCACGACGTGGAGGTCAACCAGTCAATGGAGAAAGCAGTCCTTCAGCACTGCAGGTTTGGTGAAATTCAACACACACACAGGGCCGCAGAGGCACGGGGGAAACGACAGTGCACTGGCCTTGAAACGCCTTTTCAAAAGAGAACTAAGAAGAGGAGCGATTGTGAAGAATTTCCAGCCAAACGACAGGGGCTAAGCCCAAGTGTGAACGGCAACTCGACAACAGCATGGTTCTGTGAGTGTGGCGTACAGTTCCCAGAGGAGGCTGCAGCCAGCAAGCATCTCCTGGCTGTAAACCAGATCTTCCATCAGTGCGGCGTGTGTGGCAAACACATGGGAGAGTCCTCAATTACCCGCCTGCATATGAGCCGCTTCCACGGCGGAGCTCATCTCTCCAACTTCCTCTTCTACTGCCGCAAGTGCAAAGTGGAGATGCCTCGCTACGAGGACATCTTGTCGCACGTGTCAGAGGTTCACAGCGGACACACCTACTTCACCGAGCAAGAAGTGCCCGAGGAGCTCGCCGCCGTCATCGACGCCAAGCCGTCCACCAGCGCCCACCATTCGTCCTCCACAAAGTCCACGATCCAGCAGGACACCGTAGGGACGTCCTCCTTGAAGGCAGAGCAGACTTGGATGTGCAGGATGTGCGAGGACGTCTTCGACTCGGAGGAGGACGTCCACAAGCACTGCAGCGACATGAACAGCCACAGCTATCAGAGGTACATCTGTGGACACTGCCCTCAGAAGTTCTTCAAAGAGTCCACCGTGCGCAGGCACTGCGCGAACGAGCACGACGGGCAGATCAAGAGCTCCCACTTCTGCGGCCTCTGCGACAGCATGCCGTTTGAATCGGAGGGCGAGTTCCTGGAGCACTACAAGAGCCTTCACAGCAGGGACTACTACTGCATGGACGACGGCGCTCGGCCTGCCGTCGCTGAGAGCGCCGCTCATCTCACGTGCCGGTGCATGGGTTCAGAAAAGAGCAAAGAGGAAATGAAAGCTATATACACGCAATGTATGAGAGACCTGGCCGACAAGGGGAAATGTCATTATGTGTGCGCGCCCTGCCGCGTGTCCGTGCCCTCCTACGCGCAGATGAAGACGCACGTCCACATGAAACACCCAGCTCTGAACCTGGACAAGACCTTCGACGTGGAATGCAAAGCCTGCCAGGAGAGCTTCACAGGCGTACCGAGTTTCCATAAACACTATCACTCCCGACACTGTGCAATGGAGCCCTGCGCGAGCTCCAGGACCTGCAGTAAAGAAGCAAAAGCAGCCGCTGTGAAAGTACTCGACGCTGTGGAGATCAAACCAGACACCAACGGTAAATCTGCTGAAAATGTTTTTCATTTACTATCAGTGTTTTGCAGGCAGAGCTTAATTTAGTTTTTCATCTTGGCATTTCAGAGATAGACGATGAGACACTGGTGAAGTTTTTGAACCAGGATCAGGCCAACAAGGAGAGTGAAGTGCATGCAGGTAGGCAATAAATAATACATAACCACTGTGTAAATGGACAAGATGCAGTATGTACATACACAAACAAACAGGAGCTTTATAACAGATTACAATTGTAGTGTTTATGTTATAATCAACTTTTCTTTTCAAAGCTATAAAATGTTTCAGACGTGGAGTATCTATGATTTCATCAAAGAGGAATCTGGCTCAAGCTTTGATACAATTTAAGTCTTGGCATATTGTATCACATCCGCAAACGGGAAGTTATGAAACGCCTTCCATGTAAAGTCTATGCAGTTATAGTGCCTGACTGTATTCTTGTGTCGTAATACTGGTTTTAAATTAATAGTTGCTCACTTGTTGAGTTCTCAATACTTGGATACATCTTTGATACCATGTGTTTAAAAGGCTGCACAGACATTAATGTTACAAACGCGTTGGTATGTGTTCTGTATCCGAACTGTGTGCGGGTGGTCGATTTAAAAAAGCAAAAGGAGAGTGCTTGAGATTTGTATTTCTTTTTGCCGTGGTATCAAAAGAGGTGTCGGGTATCTTCTTCTTCTTCTTTTTTCACCGAAGTTTAAAATTGTGGTATTTTCCCAACCTCCCTGTTCCAGATGAATCGGATGATGAGATGTCTGTGAGTGCAGAGCAAGCAAGAGAGTCAGCAGGTACGAGTCTGAACATTTAATCTTTATCCAGGCTTTAGGCTACGACTGAATTGTGGGGATCACAGATTTATTCCATTAGCTACATCCTCAGCTAGATTCTTCCCTCCTTTGCTGAGTATAGTGTACGTCCCTTTGTGCACCAGTTACTGACTGATTACATTTAACTAAAGAGAATTTAGTCTGATAAACACTCTTCTTTTTATTGGCCTTAGTAGTGGGGGAGTTGGGATGCAGTTTAAAATGTACAGATATAATATAGCACTGTATAAGTTTATTGGGACACAAGTGTAACTTTGATCCTTCATCTCTACATTTTCCTGTTTTACAGAGTTGGAAGAGGCTCTTCAGAGAAGTCTTCTGGAGTTTTAAGGACGAGATGAGATTCATTCAGTTGTGGCCCGATGTTCTTCAGACATCATGTGGAGATGTTTTGTACCAGGATATTTGTTCAGAATATATTCAATAAATGTTAGTTGCTATTTTTCTGTGTGTTTTAATCATTTTAAAATCATGCAGTAAAATCATTATAGGGCATTCCCATCGCAGATCATTCTGTGCTCTGAAGGTTGGCTCGTGGCTGTAGATTTACACACTTGTCGTCTGTTGCAAAGATCCTGGTGTGTCGAAACATGTGCTATAGATGGCATCGATGACACCGCAAAAATGCCGTGGCTGAACTTGTGACCACGTTGAGAACCGGATCTCCAAACGCCATCTCGGGTTTCATTGCAGACTTGAAGTCCAGCGTATTGAATGCACCGCAAGGAGTAGGGCCCCCCTTTGTATGTAGAAAAGTATTTCCTGTCATGCAGGTCCTGATCTTTACGGTAGTTTCCCTTTTGTAATTGTGATACACATGTATACAGGTTTCATTCACTTTTTTGTTCACACCCTCTTAGTCACTCGTCCATTGCATAATCCGTTTGCAAAGTTCAGTTATAGGTCAGTCGGATGATGAATTAAACTTTCCGATATAGTGAAATAGTTTGAGGTCTGAGCCCTGGTAGTAAACAGTGAGCGCACATACATGCAGTCATCGTTGCAAGTTAATTGGGACTGACCTCTCCTGGTTGTAGAATGTAGCAGCTACCATCTAACTGCAGTTTCAGAGGCGACGTTGCCTGTGTAAACGTGGACAGGCCTGTGTCACCCACCGGTGAGGAAACCTCGTCTGATTCACATTTAGATGGTAAAGACATTTATAGAACCTTTAGCATGACGGAGAAACGGTATCTGGGCATTTTATTTAACATGCATAAAATATACAATCAGTATAGTATTCTTATATATAACATAATATTCTTCTTTTTTTCCTTATTAGTTCTGTGTTCATTTCAGTCTGCAGGATGTTGCTCTCATGGCAAGTGTCTTTGTCCTGACATCACTTTTTGCCCTTTCTTCTTATTTGCGAGTTACTGTATGTTAAAATTTAACCAGTTCAAACTAAAAGCAGCCATCTAAAGTCCACTTTCCATCAGGGTTTGCAAGAAATGGAACAATGAGTGCTGCCATAGAACTCTTTTTATGAAAGCTCACTCAAGGATATTTGTTAAATGTGGAAATTAAAAGTCTTATTGGTAACACTCTGCTGCTAAATGTGGCATTCCATCAAAATCAAATCAGTTTTATTTATATAGCCCAAAGTCACAATCACATTGCCTCAGTGGGCTTCACAAACTGTACAGTCAATGACATCCCCTGTCCTTAGACCCTCGAGTCGAGTGAGGACAAACTTGCCATATTGAGAAGAAAAAAACCTTTGTAACAGTGAAAAAAAGATGGAAGAAATCTCAGAGGAGGGATCCCTCTCCTCAGACTGACAGACATGCAACAGACGGTGTATGTACAGAACAGAACAACAAAATCAAATTGGTCCAATCCACTTTTCAGCCAGTTTGTCGCACTAACTTACATTGCTAATGCTAGCTAACATTAACATTGCTAACCCAAGCAGGTGTAAACATTGCTTATGCGAGCTAACGTTGCTAACACTTGTTAGCTACCCATGAATGTTGCAAACGCTAGCTACGGTTAATGTCGCTAATGTTACCTAGCTAACTTGAGGCAGAACACTGTACTGTAGAACTGTTTACATTTTTTCCTCCCACAAACTGGCAACCACCAAGACATAGACGTATACGGTAGCCACATTCACACAGGAGGAGCCGCATTATCTCCGCAGCGGAGGTTCGCCAGTTCTTCGCCGATGGTGATTCACACAGAGCGAAGCATCTCCACCTTAAAGAAAAACTGCTGTGACTTCACACAGAAAACCAGTGCTGCGGCTCCTGAAGAGGTTGTGAGGACGTCGGTGTGTTTTCAAGCTGTTTCCCCAGGTGTCCCCCTGTCAATCTAAACCCGCTGACAGTTTATAATCATATGGATGCTGTTATAATGTGATCCTGACCCACCAAACATCCTGGAAAGTAACAAAGCTAGTTTTTCGCTCTAAATTATCGCCATCAGTAAACTGGACGCTGTCTGACTCTGTCACTCGCGGGGACGGAGGCTGTTTTCTGGGGGAAATTTCACTGAAGTCTCGGTCTGGAGGGCTGACGGTCGCAGTGATTCATTTTCATCACAAAAACTCAGTGAGTTAAAGTTTTTTGCCGGTGAAAGACAGACATTTCTTCGGGCAGAAATGTGACGAAGAGTCGGTCAGACAGGCGGAGGACAGACAGAAGGACAGACGGATGACAGACGCTTCTCCACATATATCTGCGTTATTGTTTTCCTCACATAAGTTGCCAAAGACAGTTACAGTCACTATGTTACTTTTGTTTGGTCCTGTAACGTTGCTTTGTGGGACATTTCTCTGTATTAAGTTGAGTGAAGGACCTGTGCAGTTAACCGACCATCCGATTGACACACATAATGCGGCCTTGATACTACCTCCAGAGGCGGATCAGCGCCGGAGTGAAATATTACCCTCGCCGCATCCGAAGGATTCACACTGGGACGGATGTGGAGAAACGCCAGTGTGAATGGGGCTACTGACACCAAAGACATTATACTATTGGCTGACAAACCTTGTTAGAAGCCAAAAGCAACAATGTTTAAACAGAGATTAACAAAATAATTAAATGTACAATAATGATTCACAATCAAAATTATGGTTTTAGGGGAAAGGGATATTAAAAAAATGATTGTCTGCATGAAAAATGTCATCTAAAATGATGTGATTGAGCACACACATATTTATACAACACAATCTCGATAATGTATCTCTGGGGACCCCCTCAGCTCTCCGGGGACCTCTCGGGGGTCCGCGGACCAGAGACTGGACCCGCCGTTCTGGTCTCCTCGGGAAACTTCTGCGAGGAGCGAGCCGAAGGAAGTCACAGCCCATGTTAGGAAATGTTCTCCCAGGGGCGCTGCTGCAGCCACAGCACAGCACAGCACAGCAGTCAGTCAGCCGGACACACAGCTCGGGGCGGTGATCGCACACGGCTCGGAAGGATTTCTCTCAGATCGCATCAGTAATAATAATAAGAAGAAGAAGAAGGAGAAGGAACATTCAGCGTCATGGCTCAAGCGAAAATACAGGCGAAAATGAGCGACGCTCAGTGCGCCAAGTTCAGCCGGACGCTGTCCATGGCAGACCGCTCCGGAAGACTTCTGGAAACTTTGGATCAGCTGGAAATGAGGTACAGTGAGGTGCCAGGCCTCAGCATGTGCGTGATCGTTAACATACGTTTCTGCTCACATCTTATTGAGGCTACTCTATAATATAGTAAACTAGTGTGATACTGATGTGATCCTAACGGGATGAAGGAGAAAATGGTGGTTGAAGCCGCAGCTGGTTCTGTTGTGATTAATATGAGGTTTTTGTGAGTTTGGTTCTTTTACTATATCAATAACGTGGATCGGGATTTTCTTAGCCCTCTCCTTTTATAACAGCAGGTACTTCTGTGGGTGCAGATGAACCTCTGCTCACGTGTTGCTGTCTCTGTCTGTCTGTCTCCGTCAGGGTGGAGGCTTTACGCGAGACGGCATCGGCCATGGAGCAGGAAAGGGAGTGCATCCTGGAAATGCTTCAGTCCATTCAGAACGGACAAGAAATGCGTAACATCTGCGCCGGTGAGGCTTTCAGGGAGTAACCGGCCATTACAGAGTGTGATCTAACCTTGTTATCAGAGGGTGTGTGTGTGTGTGTGTGTGTGTGTGTGTCTGCTCTGATCTCTCTGTAACATTGTGATCCAGTGAGGTTATCTCTGTGGGTTCTGGGTTTTGTCATTCAAGAAACCTCACGGGAAGGAAGGAGGCAACGTGATAGTTCTTGCACTCACTCCACCCAAGGAAATATAAAAGTTTGCATCAGCCCATGTTCATAGTTTGTTTCCCTCCCTTGTTCATCTCCAGTTTGTATAATAGGATTGCATACAAATCATTGAAGCAGTGTGTATTGATTACCTGAATCACAATGTCCACCTTACAGTAGCCTAACTATACAGTACTTCAGGGGGTTGGAAATGTAATCCAGTACAATCCAATGTAGTAACCCTGCTGCACATACCACAATTTCCAGCATTTTTCTAATGTATAATGAATCCGTTTTGTGGAGGATGCCGTCTGCTCCCTATTACAGGGCATTTGTGTTATTATTTTCACCTGCTGGACAAAATAACAGTTGATTAAAGTCTTACATTTTGACAAAAGGACAATATGTGGTAATCTGATTCCTCAAACGGAGATCGTAGAGTTGAGTCGACACCTTTCTGACCGTTTTAAAGGCATTTTCAGTCAGGATCCGTCTGTTTCTGTATGGAAACACACCATGGCATGGCACACACATGGCAAAAGTGTTTGATAAATGAACCATCTTTCGCCGAGAAACATCCCAAACACGACCAAATACTAAGAAAATGAGAAAATACATGAAGTGGGCAAGATGTCTTTGCGGAGACAGACGCCGCCACAGGAGTGATGGATTATTTTTGCACGAGTTTATCCTCTTTTTTTGTTGTTGTTGTTGTTTGTTTTGTAAAACCATGCATTCCTTTTAAAAAAATGAACTTGGTGAATTTTCCCTAAGTGTAGGAGATTTGCAGGGGCCATCCTGTTGGATTACAACTGCATCCAATCTGGCCCGGATCCACCCTGCAGCAATACAATCACACTCACCTGAGCTGCATGTTCTCCGGGTGCTGGGAGGACAGCGGGGACGCCCTGATTGTGTTCTTATCGTTGTATCCAGAATCCAGTGCTGTATATCTGGCGTGTTTGGGGATGTAAAGAAGCAGCACTGATTTCTTTCTTGTTTTTTTGTTTCCTAGGTGAGAGAGAAGAGTTAGATCTCACTGCAAACCGCCTGCTGGGCCGCACGCTGTCCGTGGAGATCTCCGTCGGCACCATCAGAAACCCCATGCAGGAGGACGCGCTGAACAAGGCCACCGCCATCATCGACGAGCTGGTGAAGAAGCTGCTGGACGACATGGCGGCCGGCCGCCAGCGGCTCCTGGCCCTGCACGCCGCCTGCGTGACCGAGGCCCCGCCGTGCCCCATCGACCAGAAGTTCCAGGCCATCGTGATCAGCTGCGCCCTGGAGGACCAGAAGAAGATCAAGCGGCGGCTGGAGACTCTGATGAGGAACGTGGAGAACGCCGAGAAGAACATCAAGATCATGGATCACCAGAAACTGGAGCAACCCAAAGCCAATGGCTGTTAACGGGACTCGCCACCGAAACATTAAAAAAAAAAAACGTGTCTTTAATACCACTAACCTCACCGAGAACCGTTGTAATCCTGTACTAACTCTGAGAATGGCAAATGAATCCTAATATGTGGAAACAGAGTGAGACTGAAGCTGAGGGCCAATAGCACAGCAAAGCTACAAACGAGTTTTACATTGATTTCTTGAAATGATCGAGTTTTATCTTTAAACGATTGTCATTTACACTGCATGACGTGTTTACCCAGTACACAGTGTGTGTTCACACGTGCACTTAAATGAGACGGGAAGTCACACAACGGCATGCTCGACAGATAATCCCGCGTACAAGTATTTTTTTTTTGTTTTCCTCGTCTCACCTATTAAATCGGGCACTTGGGAAGGATTTTGGACGTGCACACACACTACCTCCTTGTGTGAAGGCGACACAAATCACACGAAGCCGTGGATTTTGGTTCATATTTGCACAAAAGCTGTTTTTATGTCAGATTGTGTGTCAAAGCGTGAATAAAAAGCACATTGTTTTCGTCAAAGGTGACGTAATGCTGTAATACGTGGGAGGACAACTGCACATCTGTTTTACAGGGTACCTCGTCTATGTAAGGCGCAAGAGCAAAAATGAACATTGGTAACACCATCATTGATAAATCATCGTTAGTTAATAGTAATTTCACTGTTAGCAAACAATTAAATACTTACAAACCATTTGTTAGGCAACTGTTTATTGTGACGTTGCAACTGACATTTATAAAACTGTAAATGGTGAATAAACACTGTGTATTTCATCTCTAAACATTATTTAAACGGCCATTGTTAAGTTGGAACTGATCTCCACAAACCTTTACAACTGCTTAATAAATGGCTTCAGAAGGATTTAATTGTCTGCTTACAGTGAAACAACTATTCTTATGGCTATTACAAAGTGCCAGAATGAAGCAGGTATCTGTCTATGTGTCCTGTTTGCATCAAAGATACAGACAGTAGTTTACTGTACGAAGCTCTACACAATTAAACACCAGTAACTTAGTGCTATAATCACATGCCAGTCAGCTTTACTGCCCTACCAAACCCTGTAAATGGGGTACATATTTAGTAAAAACTTAGATATAAACAATGTTCTACTACAGCAAAAATGTTATGCTTTTTGAGTTTGCAATAACCCCCAAAACTGACCTAAAAACAAAAATGCTGTACTTGTACTGCAGTATAGTTAAAGTAAATGATCTCCCCCCAGTTGTTATCTGTAAATGAAAAAGATCTTTTTTCATGAACTGACAGTTTGGCTATTTATTTTGTTATTCCACGTGATTAAATAAGACTGCAGCTAAGTCAACTCGTGATGGAGAAGAAACGCTGAACTGCCGCGAGAGGTTTGATTTATTGGGGCGGTTAATAATCAGTCAAAAGAGACATCAAATGAAAGCATTGCAACCTTTATCTGTTTGACAGTTTGCTGCTCAGCCCGAAAACCTTAAGCCCTTTTTCTCAACTCTAAACTTCTTTGTACGTTTGACAACTAAGTCTTTACTCGAGGGACACCGCATTCCACCCGACACATGTTCCTCCTCAGTGGATGGAGTCTGAGCTCTGCTGAGTGAAAGTGTGACGAGGGGTTGAAACATCTGGGGAGAGCTCGAGGGTGAACCTTGAGACTTTTTGAGTTAGAACTGAACTTTTGCACCAATCTTGCTACTTATTGAACTGTCAAGACTGTCATCACCATCACCATCTTTTAGCTACATCGTTCACACTTTAGCGATTATTTCTAGTCCCTGTTGGCTTTGTAAACTCTGACCGAACGCACAGACAAAATGTCTTTAATGTCAAGTTCTGTTTCAAGGGTTGTAGCAGCAGAGGAGTATTTTAGTTTGAAATTACACACAAGATGCTGAAGAAAAAAGTAGAGTTTTATTCATGTCAGATTACCATCAATCCCCAACCCCCCCCCCATAAAATCAGGTGTTGCCCACCTGAAGTTGTGATACACTATTAACTGTTAAAAACTAAAATCCAACAATGCGTGTTGTTTCTGCCTGACTGAAAGCATACGTGTGTCGGTCTGTCTACCTAAATATGTGAAATTGATCTATGAAGTGTGAAAAACAAGAGTAATAGTAAGACATGAAGATTATTACAACACCTGAGTGACAGCACATGAGTACGGTTAGTTTAGTCTTTAAATTATGTCGGATTATATGCCATCTTAATGGTAAAGTGCTCTCAATCCATTCAGTCAAAAAAAAAAGCAAGAAAGGCAAAGTAAACACAATGTTAACAATAAGAGAAAGCTTGAGAAACAATTATTTACAGATTCACTGTGCAGGCAATTTCAGACAAACAGCGAGAGTAGGGATCAAAATGCTTACCGGTGGAGCATGTAAACATGGACAAGGCAGTGTGGCGCGGTCGGACATTCACTGATGTGGGAAAAAAAATGCTTGCATGCACAGTTACACCACACTTGCTTCTTTTTTTCTTTTTTTTTTCTTTTCAAACAGCACTGTTTACGTACAACCAAATGAGAAACGTTTGAGACGCGACACAGTCTTTGTGCCAGTGGTGTAACCGGAACATATTTTAAAGCACCTAATGGGATTTTCACAACAGACTATAACGTGAAAACATGAATGAATGAATTCAGTCCCATCTGAACATCTGGAGAATAAAGTTCATTGGAATCTTTTGACAGACATCTGAGAACTTTCTAAAAAGACAAAAACGTACATGCACGTCTATTCCAAGATGATGGAGAACTATTTATAAGGAAGTTATGATCATCTCGGACAGGGGACTCTATAACTTTTCCACGTATTTCTTTGTGCTTGGTAAACCGCTGTCTTTCATATAATAAGTTCTGAAGGAAAAAAAAGGCTTAATGCAGACCAGGCAGTAATATAAAGTTCACAGGTAGTTGCAGTTTGGGAGATCTTTTTTTGGAGTACCCTCGTGTAGTGAGAAGAAACTGAATTCTCTCCCATATTCAGGCACACACGAGCAAAATATCTGGTCTTGGTGGTCAGGTTTTGTACCTTCAGAGAGAAATCATTCGTACCACAGGGACAAACACCACTTAGCAGTGAGCCATCAGTCTTCCGGAAGCTATCTGCCCTCACTCCTTCTTCTTCTTTCTGCATCAGAAAGCAGCAGATTCATATTTACAAAATAGAAAGTGATTCTACAGAAGCCAAATGGAAAACATAAAAATCTTGTACCGTGTTTTAGTGTTTTCAAATGTTAGAAATATAGTGAAGTCTTCACTCTGAGGCGGATCAGCTGCTCAGAGCTGTACCGAAGTTAAAGTAAAGCACAGTTAAATGTAAACAACTGCAATCAAAAACATAGCGCTATAACTCATTGTGCCTTGAGGTACTATGACTCAAAGAGCAAAGGACCATTATTCAACCTCTAAAACTGGTGAGAGTCTTACGATTTGGTTAACAGAGCTGTGAATAGGAGAAGCAGAAATTACTGTTATTAATTATTGGTTATCTATATATTTGGTTATACATAGGAGCACATTCTACTAATTCTGTGTAACATCAATATCACTGCAGCTTTAGTATTTAACTACAGCTCAGGAAGAGCTAATTTGGCACTATGTCAACACTTCAGTGAAAATATCACCCAACACTGCTGTGATTCGTACAAAAATACTTCTGCGCAGAGAAATAACTCTGGATTCGATAGTGTTTTTGTCCATGATAAACAGTATAGTTTGAACCATATTCTGTTGACAGTTATAAAAATATGGTACAAAATAATCTGTGTATCTTCTACAATACATGCAAACATATTGCACAGATGAAACGCCAAAATCCCGACTGTAAAAACCATCTTTTGCATTTTTTTTTTAAGGGTATAATCTAATTTTTTGACAACAAACATGCAGTGTAGCTGCAGCTGTTGCTGTTACTTAAGGCAACCACAAGGGGGAACCAAGCGTGTGCAGGTATTGTGTGCAGATCGTTGCTGGAGGCTGAATTAAAGAAAATTCAACCATCGATGTGCGGAACAAACTCAGGATTCAGATTTAAACATCAGGTTATTAATGCAGTGTAGAGTAGTATGTCCCAGTCTGAGTGGGCTTTGGTCTCTAAATGTGATTACAGAACACAACGATGACCGATGGAGTGTCAGAAACGATAGTCAGTCACTAAAATGAGATGTTTCCGTCTAAAGCAGGCTGCAGCTTCCAAAGGGATTTTTACTCTTCTTGGTCCTCTGTTTGTTTGGTCGCAGAGTGATGACTTCTCTGCCGTTGCTGGAGTTCTGGTTGCAGACATTACTACTCGTGGTATTAAAAACACCTGTGGAAAAACAACGTATTAGCAATGTATAGCACTTGTACTTGCAACACGGTGTACAGTAAGCTTCCTTACCTATTTTATTGCTTGTTGTATGGACCACCTCCGTCTCCTCTGCCGTTTGCTGTTTGAGTCGCTGAAGATACTTCTCAGCTAAGTACTTAAAAACTAAAAAGAGAAAACCAGTACAAGTGTTAAGAAGGGAACATCCAGAATGAGATTAATTCACATGCATTAAAGCAGCTGTCCACGTTATCGGTAACCCACCTTCGTTCACATTCAGATCCTCCTTTACCGAAGCTCGATAAAATCTCAGCTTCAGCCTTTTAGCCAAGGCTTCTGCCTCCTCGCTGCAAAGAAAGACAAAATGTCACAACAGTGCAATTTGTCTTTAACTTTTAATTACTTTGGCATAAAATAAACTGTTACAAACTTTTTTATAACAGTCTCTTCCAGCAGGTCGATCTTGTTCTGCACGAGGACTGTGGGAATATCTCCGACCTCGGCCTCCACCTTCTCCCTCCAGCTGTCGATAGCCTGATACGACTCCCTGTCTGTGGTGGAGAAGACTAGCACACATGCTTGGGCACCTGGAATGCAAGACAGCACACCAACTGGTCGTGTTTTCAAGCTGTTTATACTTTTAGAAATCAGATACGTAACTGACATTGTAAAAACATTGGGTACACTTTCAAAGGAACCCTGCTGATGAGTCACAGTGCATGCGCTCTGGTTGAATACTGCGCTGCCGCTCGACCAAAAAATGTGTGACAAATACAAAGGTAACCTCAGCGGTCAGGGAGGTCAGTGACCTAAAGCAGCAGTGGTACATTTGTCACAGTGGCGGGGGCTCTTACCACGGTAGTAGGCCTTGGTAATCGCGTCAAACTCCTCCTGGCCCGCGGTGTCCCACAGCATTAGTCGGACCTCCTCGTCATTCACACTAAAACAATGAGCATGTAATAAGGAACAACTATGTATTAACTTGTCTGCAGTGAGCAAAACGACATCCTACTTAGCACATCACTCTCGTTTTTTTGTTGTTTTTTGAGATAACTTTTTATTTCAGTTTCCTCAGTGAACATTTTTTCATATAATAAAATTTGTTTTCCTGGTCACTGTCATTGACACAGTGATACAACGTTCATCAATATCCACTTTGGGATCTTCATCACTGTTGACTAAGATATTCTTTATTGGTGAAGTTGCAGTTGTCGCTTGTCAACTTTTTTGAGAAAAATAAAGTCACACAAACGACTGAACTGTGGAACCTTGGAGCCCAGCAGTAGCTTTAATATAAGCTATAACTGATATAGGAATGACAAGTTGCGTTAAACAACCGCTTACAGTATCTGCCTCTCCAGAAAGTCCACTCCGATGGTCTTTTTGTAGTCCTTGGTGAAGATGCCCTTGCAGTAACGCTGGATCATACTGGACTTGCCGACGGCTCCGTTGCCGACCACGACCACCTTGATGGCCACTTCCATGTCCTCCTCCAACATGGTGGCGACGTCTGGCTGGTTCTCTCAGTTCCACTCTGCCTGGGTAGTTTCAATGATGTGACACGAACACATACACAAGCTGAAAGTGTGAAATAAATAAAGCATGAGTGTGTGACACATGTTTAGATACTGTGAGTAAACGCATACAGTAACACGAGTGCAACGAAAATATTCTCCTGTGATTTAACACATCTGAAGCCCTCATATCAGTGACAGTTATCTGTGAAGTAGTTTAGCAAATCTCCCCAACTTCACGTTGGTTACTGTATAATGGTCAGTAGTTACATAGATTATTTGCTGTACTAATGCTGTTCATGTTTGGTTTAGAATCATCTTTCTGCCCTCTGTTGGTGACAAAACCCTTACTACTTCTTTTGCTAACACTAATTCTCAGTTCCGACACAAAAAACTTTGTCTCTACCCAATAACTGTGGCTACAATTAACGCTATTCTTCCTTTCCTCAGTAAATTAACAGTCATTAAACAAACTATCTTCCTTGCTTCTCAAAGCTTTAGCCTTTTTTAGAAACCAACCTGAAACAACTTGAGAACACAAACTGATTAGATCGATGGATGAGATACTGATGCGATCTGCGAGACAGCTCAGATTTGCCTACTCAAAATTCTAAGCTGTGAATATAAAGTAGTTCCTATTTTCAAGCATCATATCCTAGGAACATTTCCCCCTTAAAGTAGTTGTGATTAGATTGGTCAGATAAAGCTGATTCGGTGTACGCAAGTAGTTAATCTTTATCAAATTACATATTAGCGTATAAATCTGTTCAATGCAATAACATAACACTCATTTCTTAACCAGAATACAAACCCCCAAAAAAGAACAATCAGGTAAGTTTTAAGTTAATAGGGTGGCAGCAAATGTTATGTTCAGTACTGAATCATCTTATTTTTCATTGGTCTTTTTGTATATGTCACCAATAATGACAAAATCTCATATCAACAGAGATTAAAGCGTTTGTTTGGCTGACGATCAAAACTCAAAAAGAAGAAATTAAACGTGTTTTATAGCTTTAATTGTCATTTCTTTCAGCACTTACATTTACCTCAAGAATGTATTTGGGCAGGGAGTGCTTTACAGCGCACACACAATGACTGGAACTGTCCTTTAAATCATTGCATGCACTCACACTGAACTCACTGCTGTAAACTGAACCATGAACTTGTGCGGAGCGACTGTGTAATGTGTTTATTCTTCCATTAGCACGGAGAGCAGCAGACTCCACATAGCAACTGGCAACTCTTCCACAGTTTTATGTGTGTGGCTGCTGAGTGCAACGCTAAACAACATATTGTGGGAAAGCTGTTCCCAGTGGACGCTGACAACCTACTGTGTGACTGCTGTCCAAAAGCCAGTCTGGATTTGAGTCACGATTTGTGCTGCAGACCGAGATATTATTCATCAACTATAATTGAGGCGCATGACGCAGCAGTTTTTTTTATAACATGCAGGCAAAAAAACATGGCTTAAAATAAACGGCCTGCTCTTTGTTTGAACACTCTTTCAATGGGATGATTTGAATTAGGAATTAGGAATGATATACTTTTACATCTGTAATCTGTAAAACATTTTGCTTTGTGTAAATACGTGCTGACTGTTTTCAGTATATCTTTATTTTAGATAACTGCTTTATTCTATTTTGTGGAAGATATAAATGTAAAATAGCCCATCGTATTTTGACTAATGCTCTTATTCTTTAGTAACTACTTTATTATATTCTACCATATTACTACTTCTACTTCTTCTACTACTAATCTTGTATTCTGCACTGTGCAGCTCAGATTTCCTGCTGCCAGTGGTATCTATCAAAACAAATAAAAAGACAGTGTTCTGTGCAGAGGGCTGAGCGGAGTGGGAGAGGTGGCATATCTGCTGCAGCTCCTCAGAGACGACCACCTCTGGATGAGAGAGTCGGGCGCAGAGCCAGACCTTCTGGAGGAGTAAACACCCTGAGTCACACATGATTCTGCTCTGAATCAGAGTCGTCTCCTGACAGTAAACGACTCTGATTCAGAGCAGAGTCACACATGATTCTGCTCTGAATCAGAGTCGTTTACTGTCAGGAGAGCTCAGAGATTACCTTTTGACTTTTGGGATTCAAAATGTGGATTTATCTTCGCTCCTATTTATCAACCTGACTGCCGCAGTGACCCACAGAGGTGACACCCCATGCTGGATGATTCTGTTCTGTAATACTGACTGCCACCTGGAGCGGGAGGGGAAATGTGCTTTACTTTATCGACATGTTACTGAGAGGAGAAGGAAAAAGAACAAAGAGAACTGTAATCTCTAGTGAGTGCTGAGCTCAGTGACTGACTCTTTCACAAACACACAGATAGGCTCATGTACAGTGAAGTATTCTGGCTGTTGAGGGGAATAAACGCTTCAATAAGTAATGCAAACAAACACAAACGATCCCGGAGTCAAAGTCGCTTCGCCGGTGGTGAATACGCCGTTAAACAACCACCATAGCTGATGAAAATCTATCTGACGTGACTCAGGCTCAAATGTTGGCAGATGAGGTAATGTAACCTTAAGGAAACTTGTGGATTTCTCCGGCTGTGGACATTGTTGGAAACATTCGGATAAACATTTGTACAAAACTTAGCTAAATACACAACAGAGGTCTCGTCATTTTAAGACATGTTCATGCAGAATTCCTAGAAATCATATCTTTCAGGGAAGACTCAAGACTCCCTCCTTTCTTCCAGCTTTGACTCATGAGCCACGTTACACATTAGCAGCTTTCTCACCTCTCACTGTAATCATCTCAAGATGGAAAATTGGGGGATTATGAGGCTGGTTATGCACGCTCATGATTCATACTACGTTTACACAATGACTTAGAAATTCATTCAAATAATGTGCAGTGAACATTAACGACATTAACAAAAGTAGTGGACAATCAATTAGCATTGATCAAATATTGTCGATCGCTATAATTGTGTTTCATACCTTGAATGTTCTACACAAAATGCAGTAAAAAAAGGAAGATAGTGCCAGAAAAGGATAGTTTCAGTTTGACTCCTCATTACCACCAACTCCAAGTCATCTTCCATACAGGGACAGATATCTTCATGATATTTCACTACATACTGTAACTTACATATTTTAAAGACATGAGAAAGACTGAAATACATACTTATCTTTTACATAGCATGGTAACAGGGTATCTTACGTATTACAATCAAATAAGTAAACTTAGTATGTATTAGACAGTACAACCCCTTCTCTAGACAGTGAGTCATCTTCACAGACTCACAGTTATTCTGGCCAGGACTCAAAGTGAGCCAATAATTTAGGGCACAGTTAATATATCATACTGTAATACCTTGAGATGTAACCACATCTTTCTGTTGAGGTTTACTGCTGCTCAATCTAAGGCAGTATTTTCAAAGATTTCTGCTTTATTCCCTCAAATCAAAGTCCCTCGCCTTGGTCGAGGTGTGACCTGTTGAACAGCTGTCTGGGGAGGGGGGGTGTTCAGGTACCGAGCAGCAGCTGATGCTGTCTGTTAAAGCTGAACTAAGAAAGGCTAGAAAACTCAACAGAATAGCGAGGGCTAATATCTTACCTGTAAAAAAAATCGCGTTTCAGCTCATCCGGTGTCCACCAACATTAGATGAGCTAACCAGCCAGCTAGCCCACAATCACATAGCTCCAGCCTCCCTCTGCTCTTCTCCGTGGCAAGAGGAGACGTTGGTGACTCCGCTGCTAAGGTTACTTAGCTAATGTTAGCCACTTTCCACAGAGAAAAAGCACCCCCTGCTCCGCTAGTGACTGATACCCGGGTAATGACTGCTCAAGCCGAGTGTTCGCCGCTTAAGTGCGACAGATAAAGTTTATTTAACGTCTACAATTGGGTAAAATGCGTGCCATTTACCGGACGAAAAAGGCACCGCTATCTGTCTGTGCGCCTACGTTCCTGCTAACTACGTTGCGCATGAGTGTAGCTAACGAGGCTAGCTCGCCAATGTTTGTTGCTAGGCAGCAGATTCAAAGAGTGTACAATGCAAGATAGTCATCTGTCTTGTTCACGATCTTCTTCGTCGTCTCTTCTTCTCTTTTTTTTCTTCCACTCGTTGTTGTCCTTCTTCTTCTTAATGTTTTTAAGTTTTGGCAAACGATGAAAAAGAGCATGACCGCCACCTACAATGACATAGAGCTCAACTCAAGGCTAATAATGAAATCACACAAAATCAACTGGGCTAAAAATAACAGAACGCTAGCAAAGCCCTGTAAATCATATGTGTTCTTCCCGAATGATAAAACAAAAATGGAGAACATTCATTTTCTGAACTATCTTTCAAAATATCACGTCGGAGGGTTTAAATCAAAGTTTAATTTGATATCTCTGAAGCTCTGACTCAGGCCTTTTCTCTCATCTTGGAATCTTTGACAATGGACCAGCAAATGTACTTGTCCACAAGAGTCACATCTTTTTGCATTAGGTTTTCCTATTTGCAATATTGTGCTGTTCAGCTTACTATGATGAACATTTCACCATCTCCTCTTTACTGCTTCTTCTCTAGTTGTCATTCCGCTGACGTTTCTTTGAATTCTTTTAAACCACCACTCTGCCCTCTCTCCTTCCCACGTTTCTGCCACTTTTGCAACTCTTTTGCGAATCTATCTGCTAATTAATTTTCTTGTGTTTCAATATGTGCTGTTAACTACAGAAACATCCCACTTAGTCCCATCCCACCTGCCAATTTGAATTTTGTAAATGAGTTACCTTTGGAGTCTTTGGAACATTTGTAGTTCTGAGGTCACAACTGTAAAGTGTTGAAGTCTTTGTCATGTCATTAAATCCATAATGATTCCTCTTCTATATTAATATTTATCATACTGAATAGTACAATGCAATAAAAATAGGACAAACTTAAAAAATATTTCTCTTGATCATCCGGCGATATCATAATCTGTCATGTAGGCTATAATTCAGAAATCTGACAATGTATTGCAGGGTGTTACTTTGAACGGTGTGATTTTAAATACCTTTGTAAATGCACAATAAGTAAACACTAAAAGAAATGCTTTAATACTGAACAGCATATTAACTTCACCTACACATAGTCTTGGAAGTTCATATGTGTTTTTAGTTTGAGTTTAATTTTAGAAAAGCAGAAACATTATACCAAGCAATTCAAAAGAATCTGGCAGCCTTCATTTAAGATTTTTATGAATAGCATCTTAAATAGATATTAACACAGTACACATAAATATTAGTACAATGTCTTTTAGAATATTGGATTAAAATAATTATGCTTTGCTTGATAACTTCTAATAAAGATCTTGCATGCCACAGTATATTAATGCTGATGTTCAATACAATGCATGTCGTCTTCTTTGGAGGCTTGCTATTGGCTGATTCTGTCCTTGATGGCTCTGTGGGTAGACATGATTGTAGTGTCTATCTTTCAACACTAGCAAACAGTTTTACACATTTCCATTTTCTTTGATTATAAATGGTAGAAAGTGTCTGGATATATAAATACACGGGTACATAAAAACTTCCTGCTTATTAATGAGCTTCTCTAAACCAACTAGTTCTGGGTGCGTTTGTTTTGTTGCACGGATGTAGTACACGTTGCTGTTGCACCCGGCGAAATGAGATTCACAACAGAGACACTATGTATAATGAATGGCTTATTTAAAAACCCTTTTCACGCATACGACTGATTGATATTCATCACAAAAAACTTGGAAGTCTTACATTACACACAGAGGTCACCTCACCGTTAACGGGAGCGATACGACGGGGCGGGCGGAACAACTAAACGAGCGCCCCGACGCTACGACAGGCTCTCTCTTCCTGACTTGTCAAAAATCGTCACCGTTTACCCGCGTTCGTTGAACAGCCCACTTTGTTTGGCGGGACCGACCTCAGGAGCGGACACTCTATCAAATAATCGGTAATATAACGACACAATAAGCATTTAAATGCAATTCTAGCCGTGTAATAAGCTGCGGAGGTTGTTTAAGCTAGCGTTAGTTCGGTGCATGTTAGCTAGCACCTTCCGACAAGTTGCTAGTTTGTGTTCAGGATGTGTGTTGTTGACTGAGGGAACAGTCTTGTCATTTTTAGCGAAGCTTTCTGTTTCAGGGTGGAATTAAAGTCTCCTTAAGTGATACAGCTGGTTTTTATATAGACAGAGCAGCAACACTTTGCTTTAACAGGGCCGCTGGACCCACTGTAACATTATAAATCGCTAGCTAGCTAGTTTGATTAGGTCAGTTGTCTCTCTGGTTAGCTAACACAGCTGCTTTTTCCAGGTTTCGTGTCCCTGCTGGAATAAACTGCACAATAGATCCTGTTCAGTGGAGGTGGTGGTCTTGCCAAGTTACTGCAGTGACAAACATATTTTGACAGGTAGCAAAAGCTTTCTGCTTGAATAGCTGCTTCATTCTTCTCATCTACGTAATCTATAACTATCATGGTTTTTGCTGTGTAAGATCAGCTCCCTATGTTATGTTATGTTATGTTATGTTAGGTCAAGTTATTTAAGGTGCCACTTCTTGGATGGCACAATGCAAATGAGACAGTTATTTAGTGTTTGTTGTTGTTGTTTCACAGCATCCCTGGACTTGATAAAATAGGGTTGCTTTGTCAAGGAAATTTGTCAAGTTGTCAAATGTTGTCAGTTATTATGTGTTAAGTCCATAAAATTTAAATCACACAATTCTTCTTTATTGTACCTGCGTTATTCCACAAATACCATCACCCTGGTGAAGGCAAAATAGCTGTAACTGCTAAAAAAACAAACAAAAAAAATATTAAATTGTAATTTAAAATTTGTACTAAATATGCCAGCCATGTCCACCAGTGATCTACTATATGTTGATACATTACTGTCTTGTATTGAAAATGTTCTTCTTCTTTTCCCCTACCATCAGACACAATGCAGTTTTCTAGCAGAAGACGGAAGCTGATTTCCAACCCTCAGACGGAGCTCTATGGACACGCTCTGCAGTTCTACGGGCAGCCTCCCCTTGAAAACATCTCTCTCTCTGAATTTGAGACGTTCGCTGTGGACAGACTGAAATGTAAGATGACATAGAAGTGATGAAAATTGCAGAAAGCAGTGTTTTGTCTGCTGTTGTTAAATTCATTTTAAATGGATGTAATATTTACATGTCTTCTTTTAATTCCACTGCAGTGTTGAAGACCGTTGAGAATTTGGGAGTGAGCTACGTGAAACTGTCGGAGCAGTACACAAAGAAACTGGAGTCTGAGTTTAAAAACCTGAGCTTTCCTTACAGACCAGAGGCTGTGAGTATGTTTAGCATGGCATACATAAAAAACTTGAAATTAATTTAACGTGAACATAACATTGTTTAACAATAGAATTAATTTGTAGGAGGAAAAGGATTAAAAATTGGCTGGATTGTCGACATTGTTGGAACAAATCAGGTTAAACTGACTCTTTTGTGAGCTTTTTAAGACATCAAACTAGCAAAAAGACAATTACAACTACTGTATTGGGTTCTCTGGAATTATATGATAATGGTAATCCACAAGACAACAAAAAAGTTATAAAAAGTAGTGAATAATGAAGAGCAATATGTCATTAAAACAATATTTCCTTTAACTCGTTAAGGATGACCGAAAACCTCACAGTGGACCAAATGAATATGACAAACGAAGAAAGGACCACATCTCCCACTTCATCCTCAGACTTGCCTACTGCCAAACGTGAGTGTGTGGTTTCTGTAGAATGTTTGTTGCCAAATGAAAAATAATGAAGAAATGCAACTGAATAAATGTTTATATCCAATGGTGTCTTTAAGGGAGGACCTGAGACGGTGGTTTATACAACAGGAAGTTGATCTTTTCCGCTACCGCTTCAATGACCTGCCTCCAAGACAAAAGCTTGAGTTTCTCCACAGAAATAATCTGCAATATGACACGGTAAGTCCTTTATTCTAAGAGTTTTGAATGCCTGTTTCATAATTTAATGTAGACAAATGCCATAACTCATGAGGCTAAAAACTGCAATATCTTTTGTTATCTGAGGCTTACATACACATCTGACATTGTTATTAGTTTACTTCTGTCCACACTTGTGAATGTTGAGGCTCATAGACTGACCTGAACAGGCCACTAGTATGTTCGTATAAGCACATTTATATATATGTTACATGACTGACCACAAAGCTGAGACAGAATCCTGTGTGTTAGTGGATAGTAGGATAGGAGAAGATACAAAAAGCAGTAGGGATAGTGCTGAATGTGTAGCGTCTCCATTCACAACACGTGTGCAGTATTATGTCCACTAGATGGAGCTGTTTGATCACCCTGACAGGACCTATGACTGTTAAGATTTCCTGGAATGGTGATTAAACAATTTTAAATGTTGTTTTCTTTTTTATTTGTGAACCAAAGAAATTCAGGGATCATAAAATGTACATAAATGCTAATCCTTCTCACATGTGAATAATAACAGTTTTGTTTAGATTCTCTTTTACTTTTAAGTGTATATGTTTAAACCCACCTTAAGGAAGCACTGCGGCGTGTATTCATGAAATGGAATGAACAGGACTAAGTATTTAATAATTCATCAACACTTAATGTGTCAAGCAACGATGGAAACTGTGCATTCATCTGATAAATGGTCTCTGGTTTCTGTGAGCCTCAACTTTTAATGTATTAACACTGACAGAGTGCCCCACATACTCACACTCACAGTGTTGCCTTTGCAGCTTCTCGCTGAACCTCATCTTCCTCATCAATAACTTTTCAGATTAATGTCGAGGAGAAGAAGTCTCTGCTGGATAAACTTGTCAGCTCCAGTTACGCCGTCAGTGGAATCACTGTGGAGGATCAGGACTTCTACAAAGTGAGTTACTCATCTCTCGCTCCCCATTGAGACCGCTAACAGAGTTAAGTGCTTATGCCTCCACAAAACGGAATTAAAAAATAAATTACATACAGTATATACTGGAAGCTAGACATGCTACCATACATGTAATGTTTTGTATCCTGGATGTTAGAACTTCTTCCTAACGTTGTCATCTTAACAGAAGACCAGAAAATGTTCTAATGCTAAAATTATCCTCACCCCTGTAATTATCTTCAAAGTGATTTTTCCATTTACTCTCAAAGGCTCCAGTGTTAGGGAGTCCATTATAAGGGTACTTACCATTTTTTCTTTTGTAATTTCGAGTAGTTTCAGTTTGAAAAAAAAGTGTCCAGTGTCTAGAACAACGGAAATTATATACTGTGGCTTTTCATGCTTAATAGGCACTCAGCCAGTGTTGTCATGAAGTTAAGGGTAGTGGAGTAGAAACTCTCTACACACGTCAAGTTATGACATTTACCTTTCAGGGGAAAGACTAACAAAAGATACTAATGAGATGCATTATGGGAAATGTAAGATCCGGTGTTTGTTGGAGCATGGAGCATACTAGGAACTAAAAGTCGGAGTGTCTCACTGTGTTCATGTGCTGTTGGAATAGTCGGAAAAATGTTTTTTCCAACCAGGAAAATTCACCTGAATGCCCTCTGAAGGAAAAACAGTGTTTGAAAACGTTGGTACACAAGTTGCCGAGTTGATGTCATATGATATGACACATGACGGATGAAAGTAAACATTGGGTTGATGGCAAGAAACTCTGACCAAAGTCAAGTATTGTATCGTCATTGTATCGTTTCCTTTGCTCTTCCCTTTCACTCAAACACTGGAAACAGCTGGCATTATGTTGTTTAATCGCTCTGAGCGATGCAATGCAAAACAACTTGTTCTTGCTGTCCATGTTGCTCCCACGTTACACACATGAATGCACAGAAGTCAGAAGTACGACTTCTGCGGGGGAAGTGGACCCGTCCGAGGAGCACATGAAGGCAGCATCAGCCTCTGATGCTTTAATGTTGATCTCTCCTGTTGAAATCTGTCTCTTATGAGTCCCCCAGCTTTATGGAAGTGCAACCCTAAATTGCTGGAGTGCTCTTATAAGGTCTTTACAAACTAATGTAGAACAGATTAGATGATTACTTGGATGAAAATAAGCCTTTTTGCATTGTTTGGGGCCCATTCTTTGTTTTACATGTAACAGCTCAGATCACACATAAAACAATCTGACTAGAATTTACAGAAAACTTGAATCCTTTGGTGAAAAAAAGTGTTGTAAAGTCATAGATCTTGATTTTGAGTTCAGTAACCTCCTGCAGTGTTTTGTCTTCCTGTTCTGGGGGCTCCAACACACCTGATTCAAATGATCAGCTTGTCCTGAAGCTCCGCTGAAGCCTGATAATGAGGCATTCATTTGAATCAGGTGTGTTGGAGCAGGGAACATCTACAACATGTAGAGCAGGAGCAGGATTGAAAACATTTATGAACATCTTATCCCATGTTGAACTTAATACCACACAAGTGTTTTCATTAGTGTCCCCCAGTCTGTGTAACCTTAGAGCAGCAGTCAAACAGGGAAATGCCTCGTCTCTTTCTAAAAAATAAAACATTTAAAACATCGCAGTAAAATACTGATTTGTCTGTTTAATTCTATACTTCCCTACCTTCAGGGCCAACGTTGGAGACGGACCATCTCACAATACAAAATAAATGAGCATCTGTCGGCCCCCAAGGCGGTTTAAATCAACTTACTGGAGAATTCATGCTCTCCCAAATGGAAACTTTCCTCTCTGCGTCTGAGTGTCTCGCCTTACTTCTAAAGAAATGCGTTGACATTATGCTGTTGAATCGCTAAATGTTCACATAGTTGGGGGAAATCTCTCTAATCGGTATGAATGGAGGGTGCAAAAGTAATTGAGCTGATTGTCAGATCGTCATCGCGGCCTTTCACGGTTGAATGGATTCAAGTCCACAGTTTGTCTGTTCACAAAAGCAAAGGGGGGAAATGTCATGGCGTGCCACTTGACTTTAGATTTACATTTTAGCTTGTTGCTGACAGTCTTACACCCTGAAAGAATGTAAATCATCACTTTATTGGACATCTCTGGAATAAGTGAAGGGTTGGCTTTAGCATCCAGACACTCGCCATGCATGCAGACAGAATACAAAATTCTATGTTTTTTAATGGATTAATTATTTTATTTTATTTTAAAGGTTCCATTTCAAGATGCCCTGGATCTAGTGCGAACAAGGAAGGTGTACCTCAAAGCAGGCTACGTGTACATCCCTCACCAGGACATCGTCACCATTGTTCTGAATGATTTCCGAACCAGGCTTTCTAAAGCTCTTGCAGTAAGTGTTTGCAACTCTTCGCCGCTCTTGCTAAATAATCAGCATTTCCCGCAAAATGACCGTGTAAGTGTGTGTGCCAGGGGTTGGGGGTTAGATCGGGCCCTAGCCAACAGTGACCCGACGACCTAGGGATGAGACTTAATGTTCGACAATCACTGTAAAAGTCTGCTGATGTGTTAGCACACCTGGGTTGCCTGGCCAAGTAAAGCATATTTGTGGTAAACACTGATGATGAATGTTATAGAATGTTGCAGGATGCTCAAAGACAAGTGAGAATATTTGTTTGAGAGAAACATAACGGCCTCAGGCGTACTTCGAGGCAGTTCACTGCATACAAATATAGCACAAATTTACCTTTATTTATATACAGTGTGTCCAAGAACTTAGCTTTGAATCAGTGATAGAAACATTTTGCATTATAATGCAATCCAAGTACCATAGACCCTCTCCAGAATATTTGTATTTAAGTGTTGAATGCAATAAAGTACAGCCTCTTACATACAGTCGTATAGCATGTGTATGACTTGGCATGTAACTGCTGCATTTAAACAAAACAAACCCATAAAAAAAACTCCAATAGGCTCTTCCTGTTTTAATAAATGGTAATCTATATAAAGTATTTTACATAATTACATACATTTCTTTAAATGCAAAATATAACAAACAAAAACAAAAGAAATTCCACTGTCCTTGATTTTTAATCAACACCTCTCTGACTCACTCCAGCACAGCTTCACTTTGCGTTATGTTGTGTCTCTGTTGTGTCCACTCCCTGCACTTGTAGTTTATGTAAATACATTTTGTCCATGTGGTACGTCTGGTCCCACGAGGCAAATTATTAAACTGCAGCCGTGGTTGTTGCCTTCAGTGCCCCCGAGGGAAAGTGGAGAAACGCAGGGTTCGAATGAGGGGAATAAGTATGCACACATGACATGAAGTGTCTGGAGGGTGGACTGAGGACAGCTAGTCTGAAAGTGCTTACTGTCCCTACAGGCATGATGGGGGTTTTTTTTAACCGCTGAGGAAGGGCGGTCTGATATCTGCACACTCGTGCATTGCATCGAATGCCCCGAGGAATGTTGAACATGATGTTTTGGGAACCAGAGGCACTGTTTATAATACATGTGAGGAGACAACCGCGGTTCATTTACATCATGGTGAGGGGTCCTGACCACGGAACAGGCATGCTCAACACCCATAAGCAGTGGCACTAAGTATTTTATGAATAGATTTGCTCTATTAATGAGGTGCAAGAAATCCATAATAGAAATATGCCGATATTAAGACCTGTGAATCATTACTGTTCTGATTGGAATGTTAACCTTTCTACTCTGACTTTCTAGATATTTATTTGCTACGTGTGTGAATTCTGTACCTGAGGTAATTGTGTAAGAATTATGATTTCTACCTCAGCCAGGGAGGTCATGTTTTCATCTGATTGGTGTTTCACTTTCTGCTCAAAATGGGCCTCATTGTGTTCTGATGTTATACAGTCTTCATTCTTAGAGCTGATCATTGAAAAGATGGTTTTCTATTGGCATTCCATTGCAGGTTGCCAGTCGCAGAGATACAGTTGAGACAATTTTCTCTAAAGCGGAGCTGGCTGCTATCAGGAATTTGTATCGGATGCTATTACATCTGCATGCGTCACAGAAGTGAAGTGTTCATTTGTCCCTTAGGTTTTGTATTTAGAGCAACAGTCTCCAAATCAAACTTGTTTGATTTTCATTTCCACATGCAATATGTTCTCCCACAGAAAATGTGACAGTAGACTGTATATCCCACATCAAATTGTTTTTTTTATTTTGTATAGTGTTTTGTGGTAAAGCTAATATCAGCCAATTACCTATTGTTCTGTCTCTGATACCCCCAGATGCAGTGCCTTTCCAAAGCAGCAGTTTGAGTTCATTACTTTGTGCATTGGAAATTGGCAGTTTGAAGAAAGGTCTTTTTTGTTGTGTGCTTTTTGTTTAGTTGTTTGCCCCTTGTGTTTAACTGAGCTGTCGCTTCTAGTCGGTGCATTTCCAGGTAATGCCTGTACCAGCCATGAGACAGAGTTGAGCTCCGTTCACCAGTGAAATCTAAAATGCTTAATGGGAAATGGAAGTAGACACTATCGGCCAACTGGAATGCGTTTTATTACCAGAATTACAAATGAGTGTTTCTGAGAGTAGTTTGGATGTAGTTTTAATAATCTCAGAATGCGTGCAGAATATCTTGGGCACCAAACCTTGACCCTGCTGCTCCGATTATGTGCTTTTTTCAATTCCTCAGAAGCTTGTTATGATTATGTTAGGCGAAGAATCGGCACAGGACTGCACCATCTGTAGAATCCATCCTGCGTTGTTCCCACTGTACGATAGAAAGTCATTGCCTCTGTACTACTGTTGGCAGAGCACTTGTTTAACATGAGCACATGGCTCCGTCATGGGACAGGCAGGACCATCTTTTCAGCGCCATTCTTCCAATTCCTAGTAATTATCTGGACCACTAACTGTTGGAGTGAAATAATGCTTCCAAAAACTATTATTCTTGTATCCGTGCCATGGCGACTGTTTCTGTGTTACTATAATGGTTATTCTCCTCCGCTGGGGACGACGAGGGGACATTGCAGAAAATGTGTCATTAAAAAGGCATGAAATTGAAAGCTGCTTCTCCATACGACTCCAGTTATTGGTACGATGTTTATTTTACAGGAAATAAGACACATATATCATGTTAAGCTGTTTTTGTGCATGTATAAGGCAGACCTTGAAATGAGCATTTATAAAGCCATGTTTAGAAAACACTTAGACCAAATGAAGTGTGTTATGAGAAAGGGATGTTCATACATTTGTACGTTTGCTCGTTCAGACTTAAAGCTGGAAAACTTTACAATTTGCTGAACTTTGTGTTCAGACTGAGACAGGGTGTGAAAACAAACTGATGATGCGGGTGATTCTTCACTACCCCCATCTACACATTAAATGTGGATCTGACCCAATATAGGTCCTGGGTCAGATCTCTGGTCCTAGGGTTCAGATGGACCTGTGAAGACCTTTAGCGTTTACTCTTTTGTTTGAAGTACTTAATCTATAAATGAACTAACTTGATTATTGTTCTGTGTAGTGCTTTCGCTTTGTTTCAACTAATCTGCAATCTCAGGCTGTTGTAGTCCTTTGACCGACACTGTTTACCGTTTCTCATGGGATGTCCATCTCTTCTGCAGCTGACAGCCCGCTCGTTACCAGCAGTGCATTCTGATGAACGGCTCCAACCGCTCCTCAACCACCTCAGGTAAGCAGAGAGATTAATAACTTCGCCCCCTACTTTGCCAGGGCTCTGTTGAAAAAGAAGATTTAGCAGAATTGATCTGTGGCTCCAAAGATTGGACGATTGTTTGCTGGTCTCAGTTAACCCGATCTGTCCCTGCCCAGATGTTGAATGACCTTGCGGTGACTGGCTCCATGTGTGCAGAACCTTATATTGCTATTGTTAACAACATTTTGGAATAATTAGTTCTCCTAATTGTTTTTCCTACAATTTCCAATGCTCTGTATTGTATGACTGTTTTGGTGAGAAATATTAGTTATTGAGTGGTGGAAGCCAAGTTTCTCTTCCACAGAATACTTAACCCATTAATAATAACCTAAGGTTTCACACAAAGATTCATAGAGGTCAGTATACACCCTACATAAGCCAAATTCCAAATGTTTGGGATACTTATTCGTACAATCAGAGTCCGTGATATGGACACAGTGCAAGTTTTTATCAATAAGACAGTAATGGTGCATTAAAAGCTGTTGCTTACCTTGACGTGATAGAGGTTTTCGCCCAAAATGCAATGTTTTGGAAGCATTCTGGTTTCCGTTTGTAGTCTGAGTAGTATTGACCATTTAACATTTTAGCGCTTTGGTTGCATGCTGGCAAACAGTCTGTATGGAGAGCAAAATAGGTTCAGAATGCAATATTGGAACACACAGTGACACAACTGATGTTGATTTACTGCCTTATTAGCCTTTTTAAAACATAAATTAATGTGCATCCTGGTCTTCCAAAACACTTGCATTCAATTATAATGTCAAGAATTGTGGTTCAAACGTCTGATTATTGACTTTCCTACACCACGACATAATCTTTCAAGAGAAGAGAAGACTGGCAATAGCCAGTGGGTTCCGAGACTGTGTTTGATCACCCAGTGCCTTTCACATAAAAAACATGTTCCCCATTGAAAATTAGTATAAAGCAGCAGAGTTTGCATTGTATAGTGACTTAAAAGCAGCAGCCGTAGTTTCAGCTTCAGCAGAAAAGCAGAGCGGCTCAGAGCACACCGAGGGTGTTTATCTTATTTGAGATAAAAGTAAGAACATGAGTATAGGGGTGGAAGAAGTCATGTTGCCTGATTGTTGATGGGGATTAGTGGGCAGGTTGTTGAGATTAGTGGGCAGGCCACTAAGCTCTATGGTAACGACGAACACAATGTGGGACTCGGCGGGTTGCCAAAGTCATCGTCTTAAAAATCTACTGATAGCAGCTTAGCCGATTTGAGTTTGTTTGGCTGGATGTCACAAGGGATGCATTATATTTTGTTTTTCAAAATTATTATGTCCAGTTTTTGTGTCTGCTCTTAACCTTATTTTCTATCACGAAGATTTGATTTCATTGAGGAGAAATGTCTTTGGAAACATAATCAGTTTTCACAGCAGCCCTGATTGCTTCTATAATTGTATTATTCTTATTACTAAAGAAATTCAGTCTCATTTGTCACAGTCCTGCTTTTTTTAATATATATTTTATCTTATTTTAGTCATGCCTATGTGGGGCAGGATTACAGCATCCAGAAGAACGTCGGGAAAATCTCCCTGGAACAAATTGATTCAGTAAGTTGTTTTGACCATTTTTATTATTCTTGACAATGTCAAGTTCAAGGTGGCATTTTTGTTAGGTAAGAATTGTATAAAGTGGAAAAAAACTGAGGTTTGTGCCTTAATTCAGACGGTAGAGCTAGGAATGAATAGAAATTGTGTTTAGTGCCATTTAAAGATTGCATTGAAGAAACAACAACAAGAAGAAGCATTTGATGAAAATAAGAAAAAACATTTACAGGTACATCGTCCTTTTGCATGTTAGTCATCAGTTGTCGTCTGCCTCCAGCTTTCAGGAAAGTCGTTCCCGCTCTGTATGAGGCAACTCCACCAGAGCCTCAGAGAGAACCACCACCTCCGTCACGGCGGTCGCATGCAGTACGGCCTCTTCCTCAAAGGCATCGGCCTCTCTCTGGAGCAAGCTTTGCAGTTCTGGAGGTCCGAGTTCATAAGAGGCAAAGTGGATGCAGACAAGGTAGTGTTGACAACGTAAATGCCTTATTTATTTTGAGATGCATTTTCAAAAAACCCATCCTGGATTCTTAAAACAAACAAGGGAATACATGCGGTTACCTCTCAGTTTCCTGTTAAATGTTGATGTGGAACCTGAGGGGAGGGATTTATTGGAGGGGTTCACGCAGCGCAGGCTGTCAAACTAGTCATTACTTACTTATATACCTTGCTATTGTAATTCTGAGTCTGATGAGAGATGAGGGCAGGAGGGGAGACATCAGCCACCGTCCCCATCTCCAAAGTCTCAAAAGTGAACTTAACGAACGAGCGATTGTTGAGCAGCTGCGAGCGTTGAGGACCGCACTCGTCGTGAATGCTCCCTCACTGGTTTTTATGTGTGGGTTTTGAGACCAGTTAAGTGCCACAAAGGAGCTGCATTTCCCGTCTCTTTTGGCTCTCTTCCATTAAGCCGTTGCAGCATTTTGGATGTCGATTACCATGGCGACAACAGCAGACGCTTCCAAGCATTTAATCGGCCTTATAGTAAACAAAATTAACTACATGCTAGACAAAGTAAGAATTATGTGATAAACCTGTTTATATTATAAAAGACGTGCGAGTAAATGTTAGATTATACACTTAACTTTGTCCAACATTATTTTCTAAATAAAAAAGAAATGAGTTCAACCAAATGCATTATTTACGAAGGCCATTTAATCTTCAAAAGGCTTGTACATGCTGACCTGATGAAATCCACAGAGTCATTTTTTGTTCATTTTCTTTTTTTCGCAAGTTTATCCTTGATCACCAGATTGATGTACTATAGGACAGCGGTCTGAATGCCTCTCCCTCTCCAGAGTGCTGTTCGACACTTTATTAGGTGATGCCGTTTCATTGGCGATAGACTGACCCCATCAAAACTGTATTGATTGAAGGAGAGTTCACTGGCATCATTATTTGCACGCGGCGTTGTGAAGTCTAATGAAGACTAAAGTGGTCGTGAGATCAGTTATTGTGGCTCTCAGTAGAAGACAAGACACATTAAAGAGGCCGTTGTTGTTCTCCACGAAGAGATCCACCGCTCTTCGTGAGAGAAAGAGACGATAGTGCCGCATGACTCCACATGACGGGAAAGTTTGAATAGAACAGGCAGAATATCATACTGTGCTGTTCAGCATGAATTCATTATGTTGTGCGCTCTTGTTTTTAATGTGTTAAGCAAGCCTCGACTACGCCAACATTGATTTAACAATTCTCACACGTTGTTTGTATTTCTGACATCAACAGCTACAGCATTAGCTTTTATTTCCTTAATTAGGTCCTTAGACAGCTGCAGATTTGTAGTTACACAGTGTATCTGACTTTGATCGGCTTCAGTACACGGTTCAAAAGTCTGGCCTTATAAATGTTAATGCATTTCCGTATCGACTATAAAGAGAATAACTGCCTGTTGAACAGATAATTGCTTGGATTGTACTTTCACAGATATGACTGCGCTGTACACACTAAAGGCTGTTGGAACTTGAGCTGTTGAGTGCCTGGCCTTGGCTGGCCTTTTGACTACTTTTTCCTGCTCCGGTCTCAGAGTACCCACTTGGGAATTCGCTGTGAAGATATCATGACCCCTAAAAGATCCACTTTTAAGTGTTTATGAACATTAATATGAACTTTTGAATCACTTTTATTCCGCTCCATGGTCTATCTCGAGGTTGCCATTTTGTAGAAATATTGACGAGAGCCAGTAGGCAAGTTGAGGAGGAAAGCCTCCCCCCTTGTTAGCAAAATGACCAATGACCATCCCTCTCTGTCGCCACTGAGATCAATGATAGAAAGACCGCGGTCTGGTGGCGTAGCCAGACGCCCTCCTATCTTAACCAGGACTTACACCTGATACATCATTGAGAATTATTACATTACGATGAAGCATTTATATTTAAAATTGCACAGCTTTTCAAGCCTTTACCGCACGAGCGACCTAGGACACTGACAAACCAGTTGCATGTGTTGTAAATCACTCATATGTATGTATACTGTATATTGCACTTATCATTGTGATTCGAGTCGGACAGATGAACACACACAAAGAGATGAGGTAAGAAACAACAGTTGTCTGTGATTTTGCTCCTAAAGGTTCCCTGAAAATCAAAAAACAACTCAGTTTTGTCCTATAAGATAAAGAAAACATTTATAGCATCAGGTTAAATCACATAATCAAAATCTGTTGTGAGACATTCTCCCCTTTTGCCAGTTCATTCTATTTCTTTTCTCTAGCAGCACCCATAAAGCAGCTCAATCTCATCCAACAACAAGGTTGTTGTTTTTTTAACATTTTTTGATGCTCATCAGACAATGCAGTGTTAACAGGGTGCAAGGTGAGTGCCAAGAAATCCTTTCTTTCTGCTGAGCGCTGAGTGCACCCGTCTGGCACAGGAGTGCATGTGGTGTGGGCCTTGATCCCCGAGCCATGTTATCTTTTGAATAATGATTTGTTGTAGTAGATCATCTGGCCTGCCCGGCACCCCAGGTAGGCTGCACTCTTTCCAGTCCGCGGACATGTATTGCATCAGCCGCACAAAGTGTCCAGGCATGTTGTTGGAATATGCTGAGCGTCTGTTACCTGCTGGGGCCACAATTTCAGTAGTAATGGGAAGACACATCAAGGAATTCAGACCGTGAGGCTCAAAGATGCACACACAGTCCCTCGTGTTTTTAGCTGTTTGAAAATCAGCAGCACATAAGGTTTTTCACACCTCTTTTCTGTGTGCAAAAGAACAACCTTGTACACAAAGTGAAGAAACTCCTAGGTGAATAGAAACAAAGTCAGGGGTTTGATATTAACACCTTATATTAAAGGGTTACTCCACCAATTTTACACATTGAAGTGTGTTTACAGGTCTTGGGAAGTACTGCTACATACTGTATGTGGACAAAGAAGTGTAAAGACTTGTGGCTCCAGAGGAAGCTGGATGTAATCTGGCAAACTGCCTCCAGTTATGTCACTAAGTGGCTTAGATGCATTGTGGGTAATGAAGGCATCAGGTTTCGAAAACGAAGAAAAACGTGTGGAATTAAAGACTAAGTCTGGGTCTGCTACGTAGAAATGGATTATTTGTTTTTTAAACAGTCCCTAATGAGTCCATCATCTTTTTAGGAGTGTGATACTAGACCAGTGGACTGCTTTCAGAATTTTGGCAAGCCTAATGTTATTAATTACATCAGTTGAGCCGAATCAAACCAGTTGTGCTATTTGGTCATTATGGGAAATTAAAGCATAAAAGCCACGAACAAGCTGAATTGTGTCCAAAGCATTTTACAGTTTTTCATCAATTTAACAGGGCAGCCCATTGAATAATTTGTATTATTATAAACATTAGTGTCCTGCTGGTTTAACTGTTGATTGCAGTGAGCACCTTTATTTAAGAATAGGGTAAATACTGGTATGGGAAACGACAAAAAGAGCATATGATCTAATCTGAGATGAAATAAACAAAATATCTCATCATTTTTGTGTTGTTACAAAAACACAATAGCCGAATAGGAAGCATTGCAACTAACACGTATTAAAGATGTAATATGCAACATTTTTGCATCAAGATGTCTAAAAAAAACACGTATTGCATCATATTTGGTTGAGGAATGTACTTCCATTATCCAAGATGTTTCCAACAATTATCAAACCCAGAGAAATGCACAAGGTAATGATGCGTTTCATTGGGTTGCCTGTCCCTTTAACTTCTGGGAGAGAGTCAGAAAGTGAGAAAGGACGTCTGTGAACAGGACTGAACATAACGTGAGCAAACTTCTAATCCATCGTGCGTGAACATTTCTGCCAGAGTCATGTTGATAGATTATCATCAGCAGCGGTGGTTGTTTCACCATGAAGACAACAGCTCCCTTGATCCCAGACTTTTGTTTTAATTGAATTGACCCCTATTACATTCCACGTGTTTAAAGCAAGTGTTTCGACTAATAAAGCAGAGTCCCGTCCTTGTGTCTGTTATTTGCCCTCAGTAAGAGACTGTTTGGGCCTCTATTTCTGTGGTGCCTTGGTTCCCATCCACAAGCTCCGAGAGAAAGCGTGATGGGATGTGCAGAAAGTCCGACACTTCCGCAGCAGAATGGTGCTGACCAGATCGCAGCTCTCACAATGATGTATGTGTTAAGTCAACGACTGCACTTTGTGGCAAGCTGCACAAAAGCCTGCTCATTAGTATGCGACAGGCGCAGAGAAAAAGATGGGAGGCAGCGATGCCGAAAGGAAGGCCTGGAGGAAGAGGCAGTGTAATATTAGACTAGAGGGAGAGGGAAAATTGATGAAATCGACTTGATCTGTCCATTTTTCTTGCCACGTAGTTAGCCTATTCATTTGCAGAAGTGCCTGTTTGTACCACATCTTGGTGTGTTTGTGTTGCCGTGGGGCAGGACCTATTTTGAACTGCTTGTTTTTACAGACGTTTACGTCAGGTTAATTAATTTCCTCTAACTGACACCATTTTTCACTTTATAGATTTGGTTTCCTCTGGGATCTTTTCCAAAAGCGGAAGAGATTCATTAGACAACACTTTATAAACTCCTCTGAAAGTTTGGTTACAAATGTTCACCGTGTTGTTGTTTTTTTTTACCACTGGTATTTTCAGTACAAATAAAAGTGGGCCCCTGCTCCTCCTTCGTAACCTTGTACAAAGTTTTTTTTTTTTTTTTTTTTTTGTCCGTGAAGGGATTCATGAGGGACTATTTTGCCCTTGTGGGTTTTTGTTCTTTTTTTCCTTTTTAGAAAGTCCATAAAGTACAAGACGACATTCAACTAGCGTGGCCTTTTTTTGAGTTCCACAGGGACTCCTACAATTAAAACAATCTATCTTATCTTCTGCGATGAGCTGCTTGCAAAATAGTGCTACCATTTCAACAACATGAGTTAAATAAAAAGGGATAATGCCAATCCATCGTTATCTTATATAAATGACTTGAAAAGAAAAGAAATAGAGAATTTCCCTGAATACAGAAGTTTTCAAAAAGGCATTCGCTTTCACTGAGAAATGCACAGTAGAAGCAGGCGGACACATAGCTGATATTCGCCTATTATGTATTCCATAAATGTATGTGTTGGCTGATCAGTAATGAGACCCTGCAGTACAGAAATACCAAAAATATGTTTGAGGGAAGTTAGAAAACCGTGTCGCCATATCACATTTTTTTGCACGTGTGAGCACCGACATGCTAAAACAGGTGAAAAAGGGATCGTCATCGAAGGTGTTTATCTGTTTGAAAAAATAAAGTGCTATCAGCCTTTAAAATCTAATTTTTGGTCAGGCTCTAATAATTTTCACAGCAGACTTTTTGACTTTTCATAGTAGGCAAAAGCTGTTAAAATAGGAGTGTACACACACATCCAAGGCAAAAAGGGCAGGCGTCGAGTCAAAAACTTGCGAAACATGAAACACAAAGACTGCTCGCACACTGCAGGGCTCCAATATCCACATCATTTAATGCAACAAAGTAGACGTTTCGAGCAAACAGGCCTGAGTGACACTTTATGTACAAATGAGAGCATTCACAAGAACATTCTCTGTCTCAAGTGTCACATATTATGCATCTGCATGCACTCAAATGATATTGCACATTAATGTCATTAATGATGGCTCACTTCTATTCCAGTGTCCCAGTAGGCCATATGACCGTGTGACAGTGAGCCAGCATGCACAATATTAGGACCCTGAAACTGAAGCAGCTAAATGGAATTCAGCCACATTCATTTTATCATTTACACCCATGCTTCTCCTTTTTTTTTGTAATAACACAACAACTTAGAAATCCCCTGAAAAGTCTGATTCATTTCCAGTGAGGTTGAACTCTTTTACTGGCTGTGACATTAGGTTTTGCGGTAACCTTGTCACAGCTTGAAGGTCTTTGCGGTTCTAATTTGTCTCAATTGCCTTTTAGTTTCGAATTCTCCTTGTGCGTTGTATGTAAATGACCTTTGAGAAAAGTGGTCCCCTCCTCTCTGCAACACCAAACTTCCTAACTTGTGTGCACTTTCAGTTTTTTTATATAGTCCCTCACCTTTCATTGTTTATTGGTTCTGAAAAGGCCTGTAGTGGAGATTATAAAGGGAACTATTTTAATGGCATTACATACAAGAGGAATTGGAGCTACAGGCATATCAGTCACTATGGACTGAGCCTAAGAAGCCGTGCCAAGTTTACACACATGCACGCACACACCCGTACGTAATCCCTTTGATTGTGTCCTATTTCTCTGTCTCCATTGCCGCAGGTTTTTGTGAATGTGTCCTAGAGTGTGGGGGGATGCTACAGCGATGTAGCCCCACGAGCCAAGATGTGCACTAGAAGAGCTGTGGCTCTGCTCTTTTAATGCAGCTTTTGTGCTGCTGTTTAGACTCCGATTTTTCCAAATTCCCTCATTTTTGGAGGTCAGCTGCATTAGCATATATCCAGGATTATCTGAAGTGTAGGTTGAAGTGTAGGAACGCAGTTGGTGATCAGAAGAAACACTGAAAATATCACGTTATATTTACAGGAGTTGCATTCAATATAGAGTAAAATTAGGGCGACATTTGATCGCCGAGAGGAATCTGAATACTGACAAGTCTGCGTTGAAGAAAAGGGCCGGTTTATAATCTGTTGGGTTTATGAAGTAATATCTTTAATCACATCATTCATAAGAAAAAAGAAGTCAGACCACCTCGGTCTCACTTAGAAGAAGTGAAAGTTTAATATCATCATTCCCAAATCTTTGTATCACTTTTTTCAGACCACATAGGACTTTTTTTTTTATTTCCTAATTATTTCACATAATACATATTAAACACACTTTAGTGCCAGTGGAGTTCCAAGTTTCGTTTTAATAGAGTAGGGGGGTCTTAAATCAGGAAGTGGCTTCTTGAATTCTTAGAAGCTCTACATAATTAATATTTGATTTATTGTACTTAAAGAAGATTTTTATCGATTTTTAAATTGCCGCTGCAGCTTGTCACATTAGCAAGTTCAAGGGCTTTATTGCAACATTAATGTGTTACGATGGGTGCAGTCGTTGCGATTGTGTTCCGCCGCGGTCGAGGCACTCTGTGTGTATTTTACCGTTTGATTTTTAGAGGCAGGGTACCTGTAATTCAGTTTTTATGGTTGCACATAAACACTGTACATAGAAAACGGGTTCACTGTGAAGGCTGTGTGGATTGACCCCCATCAAAAACTATTAAGAGTTTTTAGGACTGGATAAACCTGGAGAGTAGATCGTGTGGCGGCTTGCAGAAGTCTGGCACTTATAAGTTTATTGATAAGGTTCACTCGTGTCCTTGACTTTGATGTTCTGCTTTTTGGGAGATCGTATAAAGATCTCCCAAGATATCAAATCAGTGACCCACATAGTCTGATTGAAATCAAACCCTGCTGCGACGTGGTCTTACATACATATTATAAGATTAGGCAAGGTCCAGTTCTGTCCGACTGTGAACGCAGCCTGCTTCGTCACTAATAACTTGGAGCTGTGCTGTAAATGGAAACAAACTTACAGAGAAAATACATCCACATCCAAATGTTAATAGGTAAGATCTTTGTTTATTCAGCTTTCAGTACAATACAGGTTATCATTCATTTTGTCATCAATTAATCTCATCGTCTTAATCTATAAAATGGCAGAAAATGTTGATAAATACCCGTAACAGGATTGTAAAAGCAAGCCAAAGTCCTCAACCTTTATTTTTATTCAGTTAGACGATCCAAAAGCCTTAGATACTCTTTTGATTATCACATAAGGCAAGGGGGAGCAAGATGACTCCAGAACTTAAAGTCCCCCTCCACTGTGTTGTCTTCTTGTTCCTAACATTGAATGTTTGCGTTTCACCATGCAGAGTTTAACTTCAGAAGGTTGTTTTCGCATCTATTGTTTAAAGTATTCATTTTTGATCTAATTTTAAGAGGCTGGCCTACGAGCAGCATTTGTGACATCACAAATGGTTTTGAAGCTTATCCTGGTCCAATGCCTTAAATACCTTTTTTAAAACAACGCCTCCAGTCCACAAAAACTGAGAATGGACTTTACAATAAAGTAGGGGTCGTGAAGTGGATAACTTTTTGAACATAATAGTACTTTTTCGTGAGAAAACCATATTAAACAGAAAGTTACAGGATGTTGCTTTAATTAAAGGTACTTCCTCTGCAGAAAATGTCCTGTCACTGACGATGAGCTATATGTGACATTTTTAAATTAATCCCGATCCTTTAATGTGGTTTTACTGTTACCTGGTTGAGGTGTTACTACTATTTGCTGCTTTAAATACCCTGAGATTGTAGTCCAGTGTTTCCCAGCTTTAAAGACGCGACGCCCTCCAACACATTTAAGCAAGAGGTGGTAATTAACTTTACCAGTAAACCATAAATATGGAAGTGCTACATTTTCAATTAGGAAGGGTAGGTGGTTTATTTAAATATACTCTTCATATTGTATCAAAGTGCTCCTCAGGAGAAGCGATGAGAGAAAGATGGCCATATCACCGTATCCATAATTCAGCTATCCCGAGTGTGGCGACACCTCTACAGCAGGTTCTCTCTAATAGCTCTATATTTCATTGAGGAAAACACCCTGTCAAAACTGACATGATGTATGACAATGTCTCTTTTCACCCCAACCTTGTCCCTCTTACACTCTCATCCTCACTAATGCCTTCTCTTCCTCCCTGCCCTCCTCTCTCTCCCTCTCTGTAGTTTGACAAAGCATATGCCTACGGCATCCGCCACATGTTTGGCAAAGAAGGCAAGCGAGCAGACTACACCCCCTACAGTTGCATGAAGGTGATTTTATCAAACGCACCCAGCCAAGGCGACCATCATGGTGAGTCAACGGCTGTTGGAAGAAGCCATTAACCATGTGATAAGCCACTCAGCTGTCATTATCGGGCTGTTAACTCGAAGCTCTTGGATGGAAATACCGAAACTGACTGTGGGCATTACCAAAATCGTTTTCACATGCCGAGTTCCAGTATGCCATCTTAATTGTTTATTTATATAACCATTTATTTTAATTCATTTTCATTTCATGTTTGCAGGATGTCCATTTCGACACAGTGACCCAGAGCTGCTGAAGCAAAAGCTTCAGTTCTACAAGGTGTCTCCCAGTGGAATCAGTCAGGTGGGTGCCGTCAGGTCCCTCAGGTGGTTCGACAGCCATCCAGCCACCATTATCTGCTTTTAGCATCTGCTGCATTACATTATGTAGGTATGCACAATCAACAGTGGAAGATGTTATATTATTGGCCACCGCAGAAAAGAATATTACTGCAGATAAATTAAGCTGTCAATACAAAGCCATGATGACTTCTGCAGCATCTACACACTTTAGCAGTGGCAGTATGTACCTTTTTTAAAGTAGCTTTACGATCCACCAGTACACACAGTAAAGAAAACTAACTGCAGTACATGTTGTTGCACTAACGATGTCAAACTGCTGCACCTGGAACCATAATGTTATTGGAATTGGCCATGAGAGGCAGGTAATTTCCGAATAAATCTCTGTCGTGCGTCTCCACTAACATTCCTCCCCTGATCTCATGAAACTCAGCAGACATGTATTGATTTAGTCCACGGGTTTAAAATAAAAAATCTGATAAACTATTTCAGAAACTGGCAAATGGTGGTGTGAGCAGGCCGTTAGTTACTGGATAAAAAAATACAAACGTTCAAATCAGTGGCAGGACAGACTTGGCACGAGCCGCTGCAGGGCAGATGGAAGACACCAACATGCGACGGACTTCTTAAGAAGAATAAACGTGTTAACAGAGAGACACTGTGCCGCTCACATTAGTTTGACAGACTGAAAACAGCCTGATGAGACTAATGATCTACTGAGGCTGTACTTGCGTCTGTCCTTTGAGCTAAATGCTAATTCCACCGTGTTTACAAGCGTAACGTTTACCATCTTAATTCAGTGTGTTAGCAGCTACCGTATGCTGATTAGCGCTAAACACTAAGTAAACTAGGCACAGCTGAGGCTGATGGGAATGTCAAAAAGTTTGAGGTATTTTGTCATGAAGAGTTTTGAAAAATGACCGGATGATGGCCCCAAATGAAAAGTTAGCTGATCACCAGAGTCATTATTTTAGGGCATTCAGTGCAACAGTTGGTGAGATATTTCTCTCAAAAACACAAAGTGATGCAAAGTCGGGATCACCAAAGTGATTAGGATCCATCCTTCCAAAATGTAATGGAAATCAATGTGTAGACACAAAAATCATAATCGTAATGTTTTGCTCCACTTCACTTGTTTTCTTTTTGTCTTCTTTTGCGAGATATCTTTTATTGAAAGCAATGCTAGCTGGTGTAACAATGAGCATTCGTATATAGATTTTAGACCTCGAGAGGAAAAAAAGACCCCAAAGCAAACAACAAAGAAAACAACGCCGCTCAAACTGTACACATACGAGAGACAAATGATTGACTGTTTTCACAGGATGACGTCCGACATCATCCCCCTATAGTGGGTTCTATCTGAACCGCTTGAAATGTAAAGATAGTTGAGGCTGCAATATTACGATCAAGTGTCTGCCAGATGTTTGGCGTGTCGTTTCTCTAATCCCCACAGAACCTCCCAGGGTGAAGCTCATAAACGGGAGGTGTGATATTTGCCCCATTTGCATGAGAGAAGATAGATATAAAACTCACAGCGCCGCTCGTGTTTACTTTTTATTATTATCTTTTGTGAGCATTTTGCAAATGTTCCTGGTACGCCATTAAACAAAATCATAAAAACCGCAATATCTGGCAGAGCCTAAGAACAGCTCATGACTGATCTAATAGCGGCCCCAGCGTTGAGCGCGCTCGTGGCGGTATCACGCTGGAGGCAGCCTTCAGGAATATGGGGAATAATGAAGGAGCCAAATACAGGCACATTCCACGGAGCAGTCTCTCTCCTAGCGATGGCTGAAGACCTTGAATTTATTTTTCAGCAGGTCAGTCACCCTGAGTATACAGCCGTGCTACCGCCGCAGTGGTTTTAGTACAGGAATGTGAGAGGTGTTATGTGACCAGAACCAAAGCCCGGGCTTTAAAATATCTGATCACGTCCTCACTTTCAACTTTAAAGAGTTTCTGAGAGAAAAGTAAGCAGGAGATGTACCAGAAGACTTGAAGGTGTAATCGTAGCCAGCGGTTGTTCTACAAAGAGTTGACTCAGGGCATGAATATCTAAATTAGCCCGAGTAAGCCTATGATCTGTTTTTATTACATTTTCAAACATTTCTTGAAGGATGTATTCACTGCTGTCATCATGATTAATGGAGAATGTTTGGAAGTAGTCGACCGAAGGCCCGTTGAAACAATTTTGAAAACAAGGCTGCAACGGCACGAAACGTTGAGAATATCCTCTGAACATGTGTGTCGGTGTATGTCCTGGAAATTCTCCTGCTTCATCCTCTTCATTTTCTTGTTTGCAGATCCTGGAGCTGGTTAAAGGAATGCACTATCAGCTGGCGTGCCAGAAATACTTTGAGCTGACGCACAATGTAAGTGCAGATTTAATTTGAAGCTGAGAGTAACTGGGGCTGGCTACCTGTGTCGGAGGCAGCAGCTTTGGGATTGCATCTCATGCATGAAGGGCTCAGGAGAGAGCCAGAACCGTCACACCTCCATCATTAGCTGGCTGTCACAACCACTTAACTTTTATAGGTTTATTATAGCGTTCAGATCTATGTTATCCCCTGTGGATACTTATTTAATTTAATCTGTTTAAGTTTGGATGCTTGAGTCATCATCCCTTTCAGTCACACTCGAGGTCTACAGTTTTCAAACTCTGAACATTTGTTTGTGACATTCGCCGCACGCCATCCAGTTGAGTTTGGCACACAGTTCAGACGTTTGATCAGGTTAATTAAAACTCAACGTTTGGACTTGGCGTCAGTTTTTAAGGAGTATTAAAAAAAACAGAGTGAGCAAATGTGATTGTTTTGAAAATCAGGCGCAGGTGCTGTTACAACTCTGATCAACAGTCGTAAGTGTAGTGTTATTTATCTGTCTAGAGTGTTTGGTGTGAGTTGAAGAGTTTTGCAGATATCCTCCATAGAGATTCTTATATATAATGTTACTAGATGGCACTGGGCTCATCTCTTAGCAGTGTCTCTTTCCAGAAATCATGACCATTACTCGTATAATCTACAGACCTTGTTTTGAGGAGTTTCATGTAGGAAAATTATTTCTTTTCATACCACTGCGCAGAGGGAAGAGTGCAATTACTCCTGGACTCGAGGCTAACTCACCAAGCTAGCTAAGCTATCTAATGTTACAACTCAGCCGAGGAGGACACCATTAATGTTTACGGCTATCTTACAAGACTATCCCACTTAACATACAGAAACGATGATGTAGTCAGTCTGCTCATCAAAGTTTTGGCCTAGCAAATAATCGCTTTTACTGAAATGTCGAACTTTTCCCTCCATTACTTTAAGCCTCCTCTGGAGAATATTTTGTTTTATCCCCGAGCTACTTGTTCTCACTGGTTATTAACTTTAATCGAATTAATCTGCTGGAAAGATGCTGGGCGGCATGCGTTTGTTTACAGTCATTACACACATATTAATTTAGCCCATGCAATCAAATGAGGAAGAAAAACAAGTTTTCTGCAGTCATGTGTAAAAATGAATTGTCTTCACAACACAGCTTATTCACGTTGAATTCACATTCTTGTGAAGCTAATAAAAAACAAAGATCTAACAGAAAAGATGTGGTGTGTGAGCACAGGTGTGAAATCTCAGCAGCAGGAGATGCAGTCGGTGTTGTTCAGCCACCTGCAGATACATTATGATGTGTTTCCAGGAAGCATTACGGCCCATAAAGTGCTACAGACTTGTTTTAGAAGATCTTTTTCTTCACTCGAGTGGCTCAACAGGTAGAAATAGCGTATTGAAATGTCTTCTCAGAGATCTTAATTTGGCACTTGGAAGACAATCATGCTGTTGTGTACAAATCCATCACAGCAAGTTAAAGCATTTCCTTCTTCAGTATGAAACGCTTTCAGAACATCAATCACAATTACGTAGCTGTTTATAGATGATGGAAAAGGTCACACGGAGAGTGCTCGGAAGAGCTCAAACTTCATCTGTTAATTGATTCATAGGTTTTTACTCATCGTGAGTGATTTTGACATTTTATTTCCTGAAAGGGCATTTCATCTCTTTACTGATGGAGTAGTTAGCTCGCAACTTAGCTTGCTAATTAGGCCATAAAAAACCTGCTGTCGTTGTCGTTAATAAGTGGATTGTTTGAATTAGCAACCACCCCGGATCAGTCTGCTGCTAACCTCACATCCTTCCTCTGCTGCGTCTTCTCTTTGTTTTGAGCAGATCGAGGACGCAAATTTCTCGCTCAATCACCCCAACCAGTACTTTATCGAGAGCCAGAGGGTTTTGGGCGGAGGCAGGGACATAAAGCGGGAGATGGACGCTCCGCAGAGGCCGCAGGAAATCGCCGCCGCCAAAGGAAACAACGCGCCTCGAGAGGCTGCCACAAACGACCCCCAGGGTTTGGCCGAGATGACGGAGGATCTGGACTCGTTCTTTCAAGATGCCTGATTTTCCTTTTTTTCTTTTATACGTGTAGAAATAAATGTTTGTTTGTCTTTTCTATGAGAACTGGGGGATGGGGGTGTGGTTTAAGGCTGCAGCCAATTATTTTCATTGCTCATTAATCTGACCATTTTCTTCTTGATTAATCGAGTAGCTTGGTCTGTAAAATAAATACAATTTATAATTGATACCTAATCAATTCATTGTAACAGCTCTCGTGTGGACCATATTCTGATCTGAGTCATCTGTATCTGATATGTTAAGTATTAAAGTTGCATATCAGTAATTTCACAATAATGTGTTAGTCTCATTCTCACTGGGATCACCCTGATTGGACTTTATTCAAAGCCAAACCTCAGACCAAAGCAGATTTTTCAACATTAAAATTCCTTGTTCACATGTCAGTGACGCGGCATCATTAATTTTTTCTGTTCAACCCGCGTGTTCAAAGAAGCCTCGCAGTTTGTTTTCGGCCTTTGTTTTTTTCCACCCTGGTCTGAACTCAGACTGCTTATAGCCAGTCTCGGTGCACCGTGTTTTGGCAGGGACGTGGTTTTGGGGGTGATGACTAGAACATTTCCCAGCTGTCTCAGAAACAATGTCATTGTATTTGCTGGCAGGAGCACGGATGAATGGTGGCAGGAGGATAGATGAAAATAAACAATTTCCACAGTTGTATTATGCTGCCTTGGAATATTGCCTCATAGTGCACAATACAATTTATCCGGAGCACACGTGGTCAGGAGACATTTCCTCACTCTTCTCTGAATAATTTATGAAAAATGGTCTAGAAGTCAGGAACTTTTTTGCACAACTGTGGCACAGGCTCTAATCTTGGTTCTTTGAGCTCTTATCTCCGCTGTTACTGTACGCTTCCTACAAGATTACTAACTTTAGATCCAATTAGATGCACCGTACGGGCAGCCCTGAATTATATGAATACAAATGTATTTCCCAGGAGACCAAAGGAAATATTGGATGATTGAATGAAAGCCTCCTTCTGTAATTTAATCATTGTTAATTCTGAATTAAATTTAATGTGCCCTGAGGCTGTCGGATGTTAAAAAAAACACACAAAAAAAACTTTGCTCTGCAGGCTTTTCTGCTTCAAGACTTTGACACATTCAGACCGCGGTTCGTCAACGTCTCGCGCTTGTGTCGTCGGAGCACAAACACACGGGCCCGCATCAGAGCTGCACATTGCCAGAATTAAATTAGGTCTTAAAATCCAGGCATGGTGCTTGACATAGAGAGGATTTATTCAGTATAATAAGGCGACTGGATAACAGTGCGCAGCCCGGCTGCTGTCAGCAAGAGACCCTTGATGTTTAATATTTGGTTGAGCATGACTACGTTTGACAAAGCTGGCACTTTCTTAGACTGTGGGCAGGCAGTTGACTAGGACGGCGTTTATCTCCCCCGAATGGATTTACAATCATTAGTCATGAACTTGCCTGCTTTCGCCCTGTGTTTTGTTTTTCCTCCAGTGCTCATTACATGGGCGAGAGGTGTTCTCGGGGACGGTGCATTATCCGAAAGGGCAAGAAATTGAATCCAAGGCCCGAAACGCAGCGTTTGTCTCACGAGCCTCGTATGGAAGCTGGCGTACGGGGCTGAATCTGTATGCATGGACGTGTCGCTTTTTCTTGCTGCTCTGCGAGCGTGTGGCAATCTGGAGCCTGTAAATGCTGCAAAACATCAAATCCTTGAGTTGATCTGCATTGCATCCACAGACGTGGAATCCCCCGTTCAAACAATGCAGTGAACAAAGAGGGACAAATTTCAGGTATAGGAATGTTCCAGAAAGTGAATCCTGCGATGTAAAGCTGCCACTGATTATTTCAACTGCTGAATAATTCAACAAACCAATTTATAGATCATCAAAATAATTAGTGATTCATTTAATTGTTGTGACTGATCGATAATCGATTAATCATTGCAAGGAGTCGGTGAATAAAGCTCAAAAAGAATTCAAAATATATTCCTCTGTAGTTTTGAATACTCCGGACTGACTCCATTGTTTTATTCAGAGCATGATGTTTCTCTTTGTCCTCTTCCCAACGTAATGTCACTCGGGGGACCCAAATGTGCGGCGGTTTGATTTCTTATTTATCAGAAGCAGCTCAAGTTAATTTGCCGATTTGCGAGCGTTTTTGTTTCCTATTTATCGTTAAGGAATAGATGACATCCCGTAATGCATACTCGTACCTCTTGCCTGCCGGCTTCACGAAATGAGCGCCGTTTATTTGATAACTGTCTCATTCCTCATTTCAGATCTCATAAAAGGTTGTGCAGTCGTGATGGAGTATTAGCTTTTCAGTGGGAGGAAGAACAGATTATTTTGGGTCTTTAGTGGATTCTTGTCAAATTAGCTGCAGCGCTGTCACAAACTTTATCCTCACTGCACTGGAGCTGCCGCTGTATCTTCTTTCTTTCTTTCTTTCTTCTTTCCCAAAGTAATAAGTTTGAGCAGATCTGAAGCAAAGCCTGATGGAGGTTGAATTAGTAACTACATCTTGAGTTAAGCCAGAGTGTGGAGTACATTGCTCAAAGGCTTGGAATTGGTGGGAAGAAACACGTAAAATTGTGTCCGTGGGACGGTCTCACATCTCTTCCTTGAAACAAGTGCGTGAGTTGGGAAACTGGGAGGTTCGACAGCGATCGAGTGATGAAAGGTCCTGAGGTTGGATGAAACTCTACATGCTGCTAATGAAGACCATGAAATGCATCGTTACAGTGTCGGAGAAAGCCAGTGAGTGGACTCAAGGCGCAATATGTAAGAATTGGCCACCTGTCGAATTTATGCTCCAAACCAATAGGGGGAAGCATATCACAGAGTAACCCACTAGTTGCTGCTAACCGTAGCTGCCGTTAGGTAGTGAGCTCAGTTAGCCATGCAGCTACAGGTCTGGATTAGGGGCTGAGAGCAGCAGTGGGGTGTTGGTGTTAAAGTTGCTAGCACAGGAGCTTTGGATCTTGACGGTCCAGGGCTAGCTGGTTAGCACGCTATGCTATCTTCAGTACAGTTTAGTGTATATACATCATAACAGTTATTTCTTAACAATTCTGTTGATAGTTTTAGTTATTTTTCAAGTGTGGTAAACTGAAATTATTATATTCTCATATTGCACCTTTAAAGCGACTTGAGGCAGGATTTGTGAAAAAATAAACATGCATTTTAAGTTTTTAAATGCTAATGGGTGATGAAGCGTTCATAAACAAAAAGAATGAGCCCACCCACGTATCTCTCCGTTGCCTTGAACAGGCTGTGTGCTGCATAGTGTTCTGCAATTCGGGGTCCGAATTTCCCCCCGCGCAGTCCTGCGGACGTGACGTCAGGTGACGCTGAATGCGCGTCCTCGACGGCTTGGATACAGGAAGAAGACACGCGCGGTGGACCCAGACTAGTGTTTGTGTAGTAATGGATTCTGCTACGGCCAGAAAACGACCCACCACCACACAAAGTCCACTAAAAAGTCATACTAAGAAGAAAACAAAGGTTTTATCAGCGGCAAGTCGTGAGTCGAAACGAAATTACGACCAAAGCCGGGCCAGCACCCGAATAAACACCGGATACGCGTTCGGTTCATGGAGGCAGCTTCAGCTTGAATTGGGACTGAAAACAGATGCTGACATGACTCATTTCCAAGTAACCAGGTAAGAAAACATTACAGGTCATGTTTAGAGCTTTATTTGAAGTCATATGAGATAACCGAGGACTCGGAGTGACCTAAAATGCAAAGTAGCGTTAGCTGCTAACATGTAGCTTAGTCCGCCGCTGTGTAACACTGAATAGTTACAGACTGCACATTTTCCACGGTCCTTTAGTCTGAAACCGAACAGTTAGAAATATGTCACTTTATATATGGGACCGAAAGCCCAACCTGTTATCCGGGAGGTGACGTTAGCAGCTGGCTGTAGCCACATGCTAACGGTTTGTGTCTGTGTAGTAACATTAGCCGCTAACACACAGCAGTCCCGTATCAGAGACGATGTTTTTGTTCCCCAATATGCCGTCTTTGCTTTTGCCTGTGCCTTTCAGACTCGCCGCTTGTGTGTCGCTACACACAGCGAGCCAGCTTCCCGGTTGCCTCGTGTGTAGGGGATAATGCTATCCCTTACACACAGCACAGTTCGCAGTTGTAGGCTACCAACGTCATTCCGCGGAGGCATGCGCGGAGGTCTCGCAGTAAACAGTCACGTGAACAGCAAGTACAGAAATAACAGCGTCACAGCATCAGCTGCTCTGCTGTGAACAGTTCATGCATGCTCCAGCGCCGGCTTGGCTGATGGCTGCAGTTAACGGCCATCCTGTCACTATTGAGTCTTATTTCTTGATCCTGCCTCATGTCCCTTTAAGGGCCCCCTCCTGAAAAGCCTAGTCTGCTCTCATTGGTCAGCTCTCACAGGCCTGAGCAGACGCCGCTCATCTTCTGCATCATGGATCTAACAGGGAAAAATCTGGATACAGTGTAGGAGCCCGAAGCCAAAAACATTTTCCTTCCTGCGTGTAAAAATAGCCGGCTAACTTCCGCTTAGCACTCTGCTAACTTGAATGAGAATAGAATAATTTATGGATTTATGTAAGCTAATGGGGAAAGGTGGTTTCAGGGCCAGTGTGCGTCATGTGGTGTAATTACACAGTGCAGCAAATGTGTCAGATTGGCTTCAAGGCCCTGTTTCTGGGGCCTCGTTCTGCATCGGCTCTGCCAACTCCGCTGCCAACCACAGCACTGCAACCTTCCACAGGTCCCGAAGGCTCGTTTGAGGGCACAGTTTCTGAATAAAGGCTGTGTGCATTTCTCAGTGGACTGAATGTTTTTGATACTTTCACAGTATTTATATAGATGGGACCTAGACCTGCTTTATGATAAAAGGACATGGAAATCTCACTCTCTCTAATATGGAACCTTTAACCATCTATCATAAATGAGAAGGCTGAAATGTTAACTAAAACAGTGGTATTATTAATGTATTGAGGCGACAATCCTCTGCTGTCATAAATATGTGTATTTAAAGATAACGGCAAATAGGCTGACATTTAATTTTCTTCTCTCTCCAGATTCACTCAAAATGTCATCCATGAGTATATACCATATATTCTGTGTCGACTCTACAACCCAAAGGTCCCACTGGGATGTATTAAACACACACAGCTTGGATTGTTTACTTGCAGGAAAAGAAAGCGGGGCGAACTTTTTATCCATGGAAAACATCTATCTGTGTCTGTAAAGTTGTGTGGAAGGAATTATTGTCTGAACAAATGGGACTTAACAATTTCAGTTTCCCCCAGAGCACCCGTGACTCACTAATAACTGTTCGGTCTGTCCAAGTCATTGTCGTGGCAAGGTTAGAGTAGAACAACTTTATTGTGGCGGGTTGCGAGATTGATAATTGAAATGATATTAAAAGTAGATTTTTCATTGCCAAGCATTGTGTTCGCAAGATTAAAAAACCTTGATCTTCATTTGAATATTTATTTTCCTCGTGAAAAATGAGGGCGTTTTATTGTCACATCTCAAATCCATTACGATGATCAATCCGCACGGCCATTTCTTTGGTGCGGAACTGACCTGGCGGCGTCCTTTACTTCATTAATTATCGGACTGGCAATGCAGTAATTGTTGTCTCATTTTATGACTTGCTGGCGTATAAAAAAGAACCAAATTAAAAGTCTTGCAGCACCTTCACTCTACCTGCAAAGCAACACGCTTTGCCATCTTGAACTGGAGGCTGGATTTAATCCCGGCGTACACAGGAGGCTGAATTTCCTTCTATTTGACTTGCATGTTTTGGGGATATGGAAGAAAAACCAATACAAACAGAAGGTAAACAGGCAAACACTCCGTGTGGCTGGGAATTGTGTTTTAGTCCTCGCTGGGAGCTGCCTTTGGCTTTGAAATGCGAGAGTGGGTTTAGCAGGAAGTCAATACACAAATAGAAGTTATCAGTGGAAACTATCCGAGCCTGTGTCCTTCCTACGAGACAGTGAGAGGGCACCTGTTGGCACCGTTCCATCGGTCTAAATCTGGAGATCCACGAGTGTCCATTACTGTCTCTCGATGATGTTGTCCGGTATCGATCGTAACGGCGTCCGTTACGCCCCCCATCAGGGTTTTTGTCCGCTTCACGTGAAACCTGGCAGCTCTTGTCACGATGCAGAGTGCGGTGACGTCGGTCTCTTACTGGTTACAAAAACTGGGTCGTCAAACATTCATCATCAAAGTCCAAACAAAATCAGCCCGCGAGACTGTGACGACGCCGACGACTGTAAAATCGCAGGCGAACTTCCCGCAGCTGTATGCAAACGCATCATTATTCCCCCGGGCGTCGTCTCATTAACCCGACAGATGTGTGAGCCGCTGCTCGTGTGATTAACTTTGCTCACAAACTCTTCACTCTCTCTAAGCCTCACCTGCAGCCATGCTGTCGCTTCCTGTTAGACTTAATGTTGGACAAAACCTGTGGAAAAAAAAGAAGGAGACTTGGCTGCTAAAAACATCGCCGCTCCTGCTCTGGTAAACAGGTTTTAATCACCGTGGCGCACGTGGCAGCTGGTTTTTTTTTCTTTACCCCTTCCTAGCAGCGTCGTGCATCAGACCGCTCGCTAAACGTTGACCGTCTTTTTGAACCCCCCGCGCGGAGTTCGCCTCACAGAGGGGGAACTTACATTTTCATCTTTCCGCAATCATTTTTCCCCATTAGTTATTTGAGCCTTGAAGCCAGGATTTAATGAGATCGCACTGTTGTTTGCCCACATTGTACTTGAAAATGGCCTCGCCATCTCATTTGGCTGCATTTATCCATATCCGTGTTTACATTTCTCTCCCTGTTTATTGCATGTGTGGACACTGCGGCTGGATGATTGCCCGTCCGTGACTGTCGGAATGATCCCGGCGCGAGTTCGACCGCATTTGAATACCAGAAAACCGCTTTGTGTACATTCTGACTGCATTAATGAGACGATTAGCCACACGCGCAATCACGGCTACGGAGGGCAAATTAAATATTTATCCAGGGGTTCATGTGTGGTAGGTTATTATTATTATCCAGCAGCCCACGGACCGTATTCACCTCCAGGTCGTCAAACAGGCCACCAACATTTCGTCGCTCGCCTCGGAGTACCATACAGACGCACAAGGTACCCTTTGGTTTCCACATGAGATGCACGGAAGCGCGACATAAATTGGGTTGGCACATTTACCAACCCATTACTTTGTGCTTTTTGCGCAGGCTAAGGGAGCTGTTTACCTCCAGGCTGAGAGAGGTTTCACACTGGCACAATCCTGGCACGTTACAAAGCGGGCGAACCCCGCGAGCAGGATTCGCCCCGGGTCATGTGGGGTCATCCAAGCACAGTAAAAGCAGAGTGATCGCACAGCAAGAATGTATTCATTAGCTGCACGCTCCCAACAGACAGGGCAAGTAGACGTACAGTGTGAATCCCCCCCCCCCCGTCATTTTTGTACTTGTTAAAGATATCATATGTAAACATTCTGCATTATATTCTCTAAAAATGACCAGATCTTTGTTATATACTTTGTTGAGTTGTGTCCTCACATTATTCCAGATGTTTCCAACATGTTTAAACTCGGAGAAATCCAGTTTACTCAATGCAACGGTGCGTTTCATTTGGTAGCCTGTCGCTATAACTTCCGGGATAGAGTCAGAGACAGAGGAAGGAAGGAAGGGATTTTTCAGTCGCATTGATTTCAAACAGCCAGCGTACTTTACCTTGCATTAGCCGCGAGCTGGCAAGCGCCGACGCGCAGAGAACGTGCGAATCCTTGGGCTTGCATTCAGGTCGATGACAAAACTCAGCACTCACCAGAGACTCTGGTTCCCTCTCTCCTCTCCTCTGCTCTCCTCTCTGTGACGTTACATTCGTGAAGCAAAGTGCATTTCCCCTCCGGCAGTCAACATTACAGCACATTAACACCTGATAATGGCGGCCACTTCGCGGATCCCTGCCGCAGTCAGACCGACAAAGATAAATCTATCGATCTTCTCGTCGTACTTTTGGCAAGAAGCGCGTTCCGTAAAATGTTCAACTATGTCTTTAAGTAGAAATATAGAGTATCTGTGAGGAGCTGGTACTGTATATTCAGACGTGTCTCTTGTGTGTGCAGCATATTGACAGTACGGTATTAATGGCTGCCCCCGAAGATGATTGCTTGTTGAATGGCTGCTGACGGGAAGAAAAAAAAAAAGTCTCCTCACTTCCTCTCACAACCAGTTAAGTGGATTCTGTCACACATATTAAAAACAAATCTGCAGCCGAGTGTGACACATCAAAGGGGAAGTGGAAAGCAAACCCCCTTGTTAATGGTGGGAATAGTGGAAGCGGGGACTGTGGGACGTTGGGGGGGACATAATGGCCCTGACAATCAACCAGCTGAGTGCCCGTCCCTTTTTCCCTACAGGGGGTTGTCGGCGGAGACTGAGCGCCGGAGCTCGCTGATGCTTCACGAGCTGACACGGAGTTAGGTCTGTGTCGGCGGCGAACAGACGGGAGATAAGAATTTTTTCGAGAGATGGGAGTGCGAGGAACCAGAGTTAAGAGCAATTCCCTGGATTTCCTCTCTGACGTTGACAGATTGATGAGCCGCAGCTCCCAGCAGTCCACCAGATTGCCCTCTTGAGATTGATTGATATAAAATAAGGGTTTTTTTTGCCATTTTTCAGCGTCGATGCCCTCCGAAAGGGGTACACCTCGCTAAGTTCCGGCCACTTTAAAGGCTGCGAAAAGTGCATCCTGTCCTACACCACCCGTTCCAATTTAAAGCCGACATTTAGATGAATGATGTCCCCGATATCTTCTTTTGGTTAGAGCCCATAAGTTAGGAGCCAGAGCCGGTCTAGCTGCTTTTTTTTTCATGGCATTCTGCCTAATGCAATAACAAAGGGACGCAGTGATGGACCTCGTAGGCATGACTGTGAGACACGACATTACAAAGGAAATGTCATAAAACAAAATATCAACGTTTTATTAAATGCATTAGTTTCCGGGCTCGTTTGCTTTTATACCATAAACACATACACATTCTTCAGGTCCTTCAAGTTGACACCGAGTGATGCGCTCCATTAAATCGCACGTCACTGAACATTTCTTAAAAAATAAATCATTTTTTTGGAGATGATCCGTTGGAGAGGGAGAGCGGGCGGGAAACAGGGAGCTCACCTCTCTCTCGCTGCTGCATTGGTTAATCTCTTTCTCGTGGTTCATAGCTTCAGCGCCCCTCGGGGAGCTGGGATTTTTTTTTTTTTTTTTTTTCACCACTGACATGCATTTTTCATCTTCACAGGCTCTCCGGCAGCACTCACTGTAGAGGATTGCAGTTTTCCCAAGCCCCATAATTGTCTGTAGTCTGATGTCTTAGCTGTGGTAGGCACGACACGTGGACAGATTTCAGCCAGCAACTTCCCAGCAGGCTGCGGAGAAAAGACTTCTTTGCTCTCAGAATTACATCAGTGTGACCCCTTAGCATAATGTCAACACCTCGCAGGGCTCGGATGGTATACACGCTGACTGATGACTCCGTATTTTGCAGCGCTGTTTCAGATTGTCCTCGAGCAGCGGGACCCGTTTTGGCCTCGGCCCTTCTGCCGGAGGTGTCGAATCAAAATCGGACAACAAGAGACTTACAAAACTGACATTTTGAAATAATCTATCAAGTGACTCGCACTGAAACACATTTTCTTTTGGCATCATGTAACATTTGCCTCCCGTTCGCGCAACATATTTGGAAAGTACCTGAAGCGGAAGGACTAACAAAAGAGTTAATTAGAAAATGTCCGAGCGGCCCGGTGCGCCGTTCTTGCATAGTTGCCGGCCTTTATTAGATTCTGGAAAAATGACATGGACGGCTCCCAATTGAGACAGTGCGCTAATACAGCCCCGCGGGGTTGCCACACTGATAAGGTGAGGTCAACGTAGGCCGGTAATTGACTTCAGCAGCCGGCTGCCGCAGCGCTTCAGGCATTTTATCAAAGGAACAACACAGCTGGAGAGGAGTAATGTGGCTGTGGACCGATTGTTGCTGAAATGATCAAAATTAGGGTTAGCCTAATATATGGAGCCCCGAAACTGACAAAATGAGATACATAACTGAAGACTTACGTAATTAAAATTGGTAATTGGATAACTGAAATGCAGTGTAAAAAGAAATGTAAATGTTTCTTGTATTGCTCATCAGCTGACAAAATAATTGATTTCGCTCCTCTGTTTATCTTCACGAGCTTCATTTTTCAATTCATACATTTTTTCATATTCGTGGTCTTGGCACAGATTTAATACGCTGTAGCCAGCTATATCACTGCACAACTGGATAAGGTCCTCTATCAAAGCTAAAGCATTTAAGCTGGCAAGCAAAACGCTAACACAGTTAGCCAACTAATGCTACTTAGAAGTGGGGGTGTCGCAATACCCGGTAAGCTTTAAACCTTTTTCTTTTTCTTTTTACAGATTGACTAGGTTAAAAATAATGTTAAACTGTATTTCTTTTTACAAATGACAGCAAAGGTTATGTCTGAAATAACAGATAGTGACACCAGCCTACATGTGCAAAGTATATTTTTAATAAGTGAGTGTGAGCTTCAACTTATCATGTACTCGCACACCTAATGTGGAAGCTGACACTTTTGATAAAAACTGAGGCAATCAATGATCGTCTTGCTGTACTCTCCTGCTCTGCGTGCTGCACAGTCGCATTAGTCATTTATGTTCACCTATAGCATGTTAGCGCCTGGCTCCCATTAGTTTGTCGACTGTCACTTGTTGTGAAAAGCCCTGGCTGTCCTTTGCAGCGCTGTGATTAATTTCTCTTGTTTTTTTTCTGTAAAAACTTCCCCCACAGACGCCGCAGACTCTTGTCATGAGCTCTTCATTAAAGCAAACAGGGACAAAAAGACTCAAACACGACCTTGACTGACAATCAACCGCTGAATCAATAGTTCGCTGTTGCCGCGTGGGCGAGATGGATCCCCTTGCCCTGTGAGCAATGCTCGCTGTAGGTACTTTTGTCATCCAGACTGAATGCAACAACTGTGTATTATTTTCCTCGCTGTGAAAAGAAATACAATCTAGGCAAAACAAAAAAAAAAAAAAAAGGGCTTCATCGGGGACGTCCGTGACTCTGAATCTTGACAGCTACATCACAGCCTCGACTGTCGGAGGCATTTATCCGACATGGCATCTTGCACTGTAGCTCCTGGGAGCGTGTAGAGCGGAGAAGGAGCTGGAAAAACAGACCTAGAGATACCCACGGTGCCATCGTCCTTTACAACAATCTTAGATGTTGTTTCCACTTTAAGAATTTGGTTGAGATTGTGAAATAGCATGAAAGCAGATCAGTCGGTTGTATACCGAGGCCGCGATAGGGAACGAGACGGAAAAAATACAAAATGCGAGCGGATCAAAGTCTTATTTTCAGCCTTGACGCGCCGAAGAGTTGCGTTAATAAAGTAACGACAATTTTAAAAACAACCGGCGGATAAAATGAGACAACACATGTCACATTCTTCCCCATTATTCCGCTGTCACACTTAAAGGATTTTAGAGAGCGCCTGAGTTCCGTCATTAGAAATTTATAAAGCTTTCTCTATCATCATCATACTGGAGATGTTCAAAACAAGTCAGCCGCATAAAACTTCACAAACCCAAAGTGATTTTTTGTGTCGCTCTTCAGCAGAGTACTTCAAATAGGCCGACAGTTATGACTCAGCCGCGGTTCAAATAAAGCAAAGGCTGTTTGAGCACACTTGACTTAATTTATTTTGAGAAATAAGGATTCAAATAAAGGGAATTATGCATACTCACAACTCACCGACTGGTTTTTGTTTGGATCTGTTTTAACACTGGGGACGAAAAATCACGCCCGATCCTGTTTAGATTTAGTGGAAAACATAAATAATCAGTGGCTTGCCTCGCATTATCAGTGAGGATACTGAGGCATTATGAACACTTGATCCTGTTTGCATCAGCCTTTTGTGGTTTGTGGTGGACGGGATCTCGACCGCGAGAAGAAAATGTGATGTTTATTCATAAACAGCTATTTGTCATCTGAATATGGAGATGTATTTAACAGCTTGTATCTGCATTATGCATGAAAACGCTCTGGTTGGAAGGGATTCAGACTCCGCTGTCTGTTTGAAGACATTATTCAGAGACAATTGGGTTCAGTTTTGGTTGAACAGGTTCACACCTTGAGCTCAAACTGTTGAGAAAATCAACATAATGGATGTCGATGTATGTCTTTTTGTGAAGAATAGGGATAGATACTGACGGAAATCTTGTGCGTCGATACCGTAATTGTGACGACTTCATCGGTTGAGGGAGAAACACAGTTAGCCCAATTCAGTTGCCGCCTGGTTCATCCACACGACACAACACAACATGTCAAGACTCATCACCTCTCCAAAAATAGCCCTAATGAGCATGGAGAGGAAGGGGGCTTTTCGTGCAAAAAGGAAGCTCAGATCAGATGTAGTAGTCCGTCTACGGTGACACACAACTTCTTCAAAATCGCAGCTCGAGCTACATCCTCACCTTCTGTCACCTGGCTTAGATCCCAGCCCGCCGTCACGAGGGGGAGCGACATGAAAATCATCAAAACGCATCAAGGACTCTGACTCCGCGCGCCATTTCATCACAAGTGCTCTACGCCAGTGAAGAGGCCCTTTTAGACTCGGGTGATTATAAGCCCCTCGTTTTCTATTCTGGCTCATCAAGCAGCTGTCTAAACAGAGCTGAGTTTGCTCAGGTATCCGTCCCTGGCTGGCGGGAAAACGCTGTGTGTTGGAGTCATCACCATGCACTGTTTTGCACCATCGAGCATTTTCTGGGCGCTCGCCTAGATCCTGACCCACTTTGGTGCCTTTGTGTTTCCGATATTTAGATCAAGTGATATCGAGGAAGATAAACGCCGCGCCGTCTGACAGGCTGCGTGGAGTGGATGTCACGGAGCAAACGGAATTAAACAAATGCCGGCGTCAAGGGTGGATGTTTTGATGAAATCAGCCCAATTGAGCAGATTAATGAAATCCCTTTCCGCCCAAAAAGATCAGCAATGGATGATTTTCCGCATCGGATCTGATTCATTAGCCCCGCAAGCTGTTCAAGTCGAGCCTGAGATGTGCCTGACTTAAGGGGGGTGATCGATTCATTGTTCTGTAAATCAAACACGAGTAAACAACTTTCGACGTCCGCGAACACTTACGCGCCCGAATCGCTTCTGTTGATCTCGAGCGTTAATCACCGCGCGCTATACGTAGAGCGGCAGACGGCGGCGTTCATTACGGCTGCCACTCAGAGGGTGACACGAGGTGCGAGCTGTGACTGGCTGCCGAAGTGTATTCCGGCGGCAGTGGCAGGTTGGGCTCGTAAAGTAGCTGTGACAGTTGGCCAGAGCGCCGGCAGCGGGCTCGACTTGCTTAATGAACTAACATGTTCATGTTGGCAGCACTAAGTGAACCATTTATTAGTGAGTTGGGAACAGACACAGGGTGCACTATGGGTTGGTAATGACGGCAGCTGCCAGATGACAACACGGCTATAATAAGGTGCGGCTCAGATTTTCTTATATATTTCCAGCGTTAAGTGCTTTTTGCTTCAGGCTATGAACGGACGTGAGTTAATGCCAAACATATATTTCTAACATTAGAAGCGGTCTAAAGTGTCTTTTTCTGCTGCAAATATTTAATATGCGATAGACTCTCATCCGGTGTGGCCGTTTGTACCCTTTTAAAAATATAACACTTGGATGCTTTAGTACAAGTTCAATGTTTTATTGTCCACCAGGAATATGACTTGTTGTTGTCTTCATAACACAACCTGCAACACAGAAAAAGAGAGGAGAAACAAACACTTAGAGTAAAAAAAAAGCAAGGCATTAAAGGAAATGAAAACATTTTAAAGGAGACCTATTATACTTTTTAGTTTTTTTTCCTTTCCTACAGTCTGTGCTTGTGCATGTCGAAGAGCTTGAAAGTTATAAAAGCCCGAAGTCATCGTTAACAGGAGCTCCTCTCTCCCACAGAAAACACTGCTCCTGAAACGCCTCGTCAGTAGTTCCGCCTTTAATTCCGTGACTTTGTGACAACACACATTTGCATCATTTATGCCTAGCAGCTAAATTGGGACTTAACAACTGGTTAAGCACAGCTGCTCTGACCAATCAGAGGAGACTGGGTATTCGGGAGGGTCCTTAAAGAGACAGGAGCTAAAACAGAGCATCTCAGATGGAGGGGGAATACAGTTCTGCAGCATGTAATGCCGTTTTTCCGACAGTACCAGCTCGCCTCGCCTCGACTTAGCTCTCCTTTTTTGCGTTCCCATTACCGAAATCTGGTACCTGGTACCTGCTAAAGTGGTACTTTTTTAGTATCACCTCCGTATAAGTTCCAACCGAGCTGAGCTGATACTTTTGTGTGACGTAAGCTGGCAGCCGGCCACTGATTGGACAGAGAGCGACACCCGCTACCTTTAAAAACTAGCATCTGCGTTCAGTCAACATAGCGATTACACGGAAGGAACAACGTGCAAGAACACGCCGTGGACCGTGGCAGAGGTGGAGACGCTCCTGAGTGTTGTCGCTGAAGACGCATCCAGAACGAGCTTGATGGTGCGACAAGAAATGAAAAGGTGTACGTGTTTTGCGTAGCCCACAGCCAGCCCTGTTTATGTGTCGCGTGGATAAGTACGTAAAAATTAAATGCAAATGCAAAAATTAGATGCAAAGATTGAAACCATCCTCATGCCTGTACACTGATTATTAACGCTGTTTTTTTTAACCTTTGCATAAAGAATGGAAATAGATGGAAACTTTTAGCTTATCTCTGATAAAGGAGGAGAAATGTGCCGCAATGTGTAAGTACTTTAGTCGGAAACATTATCAAAATGATCAACAGAATGTGAGGTATTATGTTGAAGAGGTATCTACTGAAGTCGGCTTGCTAACCAGCTAGTACTGGCCTGGCCTGGTACAAAGCTCCCATGCTAGTGGTGTAAGCACCGACACCTCCCTGGTGCTCTAAGTGCTCACAGTCCGGACCACTCGCTCCTCTGCTACCTGAGTCAACAGCTAATGGAAGCTACCGTTAGCAGCATTTAGCGCTAACTCTGGTGAAATGCTTCCCCGCTGTTTGTTTTGATTACGAATTCAACAGTCTTACATATTGCACCTTTAATACCGACATAAAAGAAGTGTAAGCGCAACAATGTGTAGTTTTATGGATTATATATTATCTATTAATTTACTGATTATTTCTAAATGCTATACACTAAACTGATCGTCTCTGACAGATATGACAGTGAGCTTAATCTTCTGATGAAACTCCAAAGCATATTTCCAGAAATATCCAACTATTGCTGTCCGTCTATATAATGATCTGACATGCATGTCGTTATCTATCTGAATTGATCCTGAGGATGTATGACAAGTGACACTGTGTCCTTGGTGTGCTGTACTGTAGTTTGTATACGCAGCGAGCCTTTGAGCCCCGAGTCTGACATTTTGTCTTGGCGCGCATCAAATGCAGTACGGTTATTCCCCCCGATCCACTGGCTGTCTCTTTATGAATCCCCCAGTTATAATCTGTCAACACACATCTCACATTCGGGTTACGTTCTGTATGGAGATGTGGCTTTTAGCCAGAGACAATCAGCTCGTCCTTGGGATGGAGATGGGGGGGACAGACCCCCCTCACTCTCACCTCAACCTTTTTTCAAATGAGCTTTTATTGTCTTGTTAAGAACAAATAGGTGCAATCATTCGAGAAAACAAGGCGCTAAGCACGCGAGCTGGCACCAAAGAGCTCGCAGCCATCTTTTATTTGTTCACACAGACGTTGACTGAATTAGCGAGTACAGCGTGTTGCATATCTGAGGATGACTCTGTCTCAGCCAGTCTGAACCCACAAGCAGATGGTGTCATTACATGACTGCAGAATGTGTTGGTATCAGCTCAAGCCTGCACCCTCTATATTCAATCATACATATTCATAAATGTTTTTCTTCTTTTCTGTCTCATTACGAAGTCAGTGAACACACCAAGACATTGCGATGTAGGACATGACTTAGGAACAATATAGTTCTACATTTTGAGACGGAAAAATAGCAATACATATTCATGTAACCTTCTCGCTGAGAGTTCAATGAGAACATTTGGGCCACTCAGTTCATATAAAGCTACAGCCAGGCTATCAGTTTCTTCCTGTTTCTCTGTGCTAAGCTAACTAGATGCTGGTTGTCACTTTAAATGTACTGTATAGACTCTAACTCTCAGCAAAGAAGCAGATAACAACCTTTAGACCAAAGTTATCTGCACTCTACATAACATAATTATGTGTTTTGTCACTTCTAGGGATGCAGCGATGTACCGATTTCACGATTAACCCTGGTTTAAAATGTCATGTTTGGTGACCGTAAACAAGTTTTTGTTCTCACTCTCAAAAAGGGACATTATGATACATTATTTTTCAACTTAATGCTTATTTTTATTTATTATCTCATTCTATATTATTTGGCTACTGTATCATTTCAGTTTAAATCTGTTAAATTAGTAGGTTTGTAAATTAAAATAAATCAACGCATCATAGTCGCAAAACTAGAATTTTCCCTCAGACTATAATCATACCATTAAATATAATTGTTGCATCTCTATGCCATTTTTCCATTACATCTGTCGGCCTGGCTCCACTTGGTTTCAGTTACAAACACGTTTCATTCACTAGAACTTCTTCACAATAAAAGCCCCCCGTTATTCTGAGATTTAAAAGCTTATGTGAATCAGCATTACGGGACACGCTGTGTTTTCACCAGCAGTAACTAGACATGGCTCCTGAAACGGCTGAAAGTGAACACGACGAAAGTTCAGTATCAATTTTCGGGGCAGACTGTGCTTGTTACAGGTTGGCTGCAGTCGCGAGGCGTCACCGCGGCCCGCTTGGAGGCGGGGCAGGCCGTGGCATGACCCTACGGTGGCAGGCCCCTAGCCGGCACGGCTCGGCTCAACTCAGCGCAGTAAAACTGGTAATTGAAAAGCAAATCAGCGCGGCTCCGTTTGACTAGCGCGGCCAAAAGTGCTAGCGGAAAAACAGCACTAGTCACCACCTCCAATGTAGAAATAGTTAGTGTGAACTCTGCTGGATAACAACTTTCCAGGACTCCAACGGGTTCAAGGACAGTATATCAGTAGATAGCTTTTCCACAGTACAACTTAAAAGCTGATGTCAAAACCAGTTATTTGAGAGCCCATGACTGCCAAAATTAACAGTTCAAAAAAAATCCATTAGGAGAACTTGCCTGACAGAGCTTTGTGACAGTGGAATTTGAAACATGACCTCTCACAGCTAGAAAGACATTTAGAAGGTCCAAAAGAAGAAAATGAAGTTTTTTGCTGTTTGTTGAAGAACCGTTTTAAAGTCGTTTAACCCCCACTGGATTGGACGATAAAATTGTCTCCTAAAGTCTCCTGCAGAGCTGTCAAGTATATTCAAAAAACACTGATCAAATAAACCGCAAATACATAGAGACGCGTGAAGCGCATGTGTGCTGTTCTAATTCGATCACGTCCTCACCTGTGAGTCATTTGTCAGTCCACGCCATCTTCATTTCTCTTCCATCATCTTCCCTCTCCGACTCCACATTCATCTCTGTGTGCCATAAAAAAAAAAAAAAAAAGACAGTAAACAGAATTTATCTTTATTTCTCCACCGGAACAGATGCATACGCACTTTCACTAAATGGACTAATGTGTATTCTATTAAGAGTGTTGTGGCTGCATAAACAACGCTGCCAAAGGTGATAAACTTGGCACAACACGGCAAAACAAACAGCTGCCTCTTCTTTTATTGCGCTCGAGGCTGCAGCCCACCACTGCCAAATGGACAAGAATCACTGTGGGTCCATGTGAGCGCTAATGGTGCAGACACGTGGAGACAGCAGCAGAGTCTTTTAAGCATCTTAGACCCCCGTTCTTAGTGCAAAACAAGAAAAATGCACGACGAGTGATGACTCTTTTTCCCGAAATCCTTTTTGTAATCTGAATGTGAGAGTCTTTATCTGTGGCATTCACTTTAAGAAATGCATCAGCATCCAGCGCAGGCTCTGGGACTCCAGCTCTTGGCTGCCTCGGCGCTGGCGGCGGACTTGTTATGAAAATGGATCTGAGAGCGTTTCTGGCAAAGTGCTGCACGCACATCACTGGCATAAACAGAGTTTTCAGCAACAGCGAGCACTTCCAACTGTTAGGTGCAAATAAACACGAGAGATGGTCTTAAGACACGAGTCGCAGACCCAAACCCAGGACGGAAAGAGAGTTAAAAATTGGACTCATTCACTTATAATTACAGCTATTTAATCCTCGCCATTTTATTCTAGGCGGTTCACCACGTCTCCCCTCATAACTAGACTTGGATTTAATCAGCAATCCTCCCTGAATAACACAAATCCCTCCTTTTATACATACTGTGTGTCTGAGCTGCTTTATATTCCCGGAAATGTTGTTTTGTTTTTCTTCATATTTATTTAATAAACGGCACATTGCGGCTGCTGTTGCTGCTCTACAATGATTCATCCTGAGAAAACTGCAGCGAAAAATATATAATGTATGACAACGTGATCGGTTCGTCTTGTTTATTTTGTGACCCAATCGCCAAGTTGTTTGCAATGTACGGTTTGAAAAAACAAATCACTTGGTTAGATTTGGGAAGAGATCATGTTTTGGGTTTTTGGCCATCAGTCATTTCCTGTTTTATTTTGTAGTCTGTATCCTCATGTGGCATGTTTTCCTTTCCACTTCCTGTCTTTGTCTGTTTCCCGCCCTTTCTGTTTTTCATTAGTTAATCAGCCTGTGTATTGAAATCTGTGTTTTTTCCTTCGCTCCTTGTTGAGCGTCTGCGTTTCTCACCTGTTCCCCTGTTCACCCTGTGTCCTGTGTTTCTACCAGTGTTCTTTGTGTCTCCTTGGTTTGTTTGTTTTTTTGCACTCTTGGATTCCCGTTTTGTTGCCAGATTTTTATTGCATGCTCTTTCGTATTAGTGGACTACAGCCTAGTTGATTTAAGCTCGCCTTTTGATATTTCAACCGGCCTGCCTCTGTGCCTCGTGTTTGGGTCCTTTTTTTGTAATACATAACACTTTGCTTAAATACGTGTTTTTATTACAGTTAAAGTTGGCTGCAAATCTCCCAATGTCTTGTTCTGTAACAATGTATTTAATAGGTTCTTTGGCATGTAAAGTGTTAAAAAAAGAAAAACACTGCTCCTGAAGTGCCTGAAACGCTTCGTCAGTAGTTATTTAAGGTAGAGGTGACACTAACTGGATGCTGAAAACACAACCTAGCCGACCGGAGACAACGGTGAGCGGCGCTGGCTCAAGCATGTGTGAGCCGACCAATCAGAGCAGACTGGGTGGGGCCTTAAAGAGACAGGAGCTAAAACAGAGCGTTTCAAACAGAGGGGAATACAAAGCTGCAGCACTGGACAGTGTGAGAAAACGGATGTGTTTTTGAGCACTCAAGCATTGTGAACATATTCTAGCAGTCACCCAAAATAAAATCAAGAACCTGAAAATGAGCATACAATGTCTCCCTTAAAATTATCCAGTAGTTTCACACTTACAAATGTTGAAACACAGTCTTGAATTGTGGTCATTGGATTGTCAGCCATATCGCTAGTAACTTCTGAACATATTGCAGAAAAGTCTACATTGTATGTAGCGTATGTATGACACAAACTAATGTGAACGTATGTGTGGAGACCAACTTGAAACACGTACCAAGCTATACTTCCCTGAGTGACGACGGGCCCGCACATGTCTGATGGCTGAGTACAATCCCCAGTCCTCTGGGAGCGGATTCTCGCGCCTGCTGCTCTGGAAAGAAGCACAAGTAGAAAAATGCTATTTTGCAAAAAAATAAAAAATAAAGGGGGGAGCATGAGTCATGTTGCTGTACTGCAGAGTTAGGCTGTCTAGTAATTGTACAATACAAGCGAACAGGACTGAGGCACAGTGAGATATCCGCAACAATGTACGGCTATTCGGCCGCCAGTCGGGAGATAAGGCAGAGGCAAATACCCTTTTTATTTTTGTTAGAAGTGTTCTGTATGTTGTGCAGACAGCTGGGCCATCATTATATAATGACATATGACAAAGCCCACTGGAGACAAATGGAGGCCGCCACGCTTTTATCCCGGTTCAAATGCAACATTTGTTCCATTAACTCTAGATGAAAAGTTTTTTATCATTAACTCCACAGTTATCTTGTTTCGAGCCAAAAAACAGATTGTTCCTCCTGAACTTGCTCCTTAATTAAATTGATGTTTCCTTCGCAGCAAATGATCTCTTTTGTTTCGCGAGCTCAGAATAACTTCAAAGCACACACGACTCCACTTGTGACGCCCGGGACTGTGGAAAATGTTTGCGACTGACTGTTGACCAACTCTCTGTTCTTAATTAAACATTTTCTTGTCAGATAACGAAGATTAAACTACAGTGGAGCCTGCCGCAGCAAAAAGTCCTGAGCTCTACATTCGGAAGTAAAGTTTCTGTGGGCTGGCTTATTTCATGATCGGACGGACGATGTTTCACGGCCGATGACGACTTCAATCAACAGATTTGTTACATTACAGTAAATAGAATGATTCAACGGGAGAAAATGGCATCTTTGTGCTCGTAACATATTGAAAAATCCTAACGCCTCGCAGTCTTCCAAAAGAAATATATATTCATAACGTCCATACAAACAACTATGGATGCTGTATCTCGCATTTCTGGGTCGGCTTTGTTCATAAATCTTGTTATGCATCGTCAGTGCAAGTGTGCAATTAAGCTGCTACGCCTCTGAATGCATTTTCAAAAAAAAGAATTGCACCTTTGGAAAAATGTGAGGGGAAGGGCATGAATTATGAATGGGTCAGCGCGTATCTGTCCGCAGGGATTAAGTGTAGCTGTATTTGCACAGATATGAAACACAGGTTTGGGTAGGAAATACATACAAATAGGATTTATTATAGAAACAGCAGAGAGGAAAGATGCAAATAAAAGCTGGTGCAGGAGGAATAAAAAAAAGATTACGTTATCTGACAACTCTGAATAGTAGCTATGCATGTGTAGTCATTTTCTTTTTCCTAAATGGTCTTCAGTTTGTTTTTCTACACTCCGTATTATAATAATAATTGTATTTATTATATAAATCTAAACCAACATCGCACATTTTCTCTTCAAGCCAGCCTCATACAGTAACTACTGTGCTGTTCTTACTAACCATATGATTAATGACTTCTAATAGCTTTGCAGTTTCACTAAGATTCTGTTTCCTTTATCTCTTTTCTTTCCATTATTTTAATCGCACATCTACGCTTTATTGTGTTTTTAATGAGGTGTCAGAGGTACAAAAACTGCACACAGCATTACTCGCGGTTGATGTAAATGAGCTTTAATGGGGGATTCATAGGAATGCGCAGCAAGATGGAAATTAGATTCCAGTCCTTTAGCAGTGTGCGGCACAGTGAGCCACAAGGAGATATCACTCCTTATCACGGATATACACATGAACGCAGCCTCCGTCTGATTTAGGCTGTTGGTTAAAGTCAGAATGTAAGGGCTGTGCCAGTTAATTGGAAAATGAAACAAATTAAGGAGGACAAATGACCTAAAACTGCTCATTAACTGTTAATTATGTCTCATTGAAATGTGAAAAGTAATCGGTAGTGACCACTGGTGACTAGAAATACTGTCATTTGCATAAATATATCTTATTTCATTATGTGCATACAGTATCCAAAAGTCTGAGACTACACTGAATTTCTCTGCTATCGTCACGTAAACTGGAAAATAATCAGAAAGTTTACAGATTCAGGAAGTAAATGATTTTTGTTTCATGGCCAGACTCTGACTAACTCTCAAAACGCTTTACAGAAACCAGATCAGAACTAGCAAATACAATCTGAAATTCATGGCCATTTTTTTGTTTTTTGAAGACTCAACTTTTCACTAAAATCGTCGCAAACAATATTATTACATTTGAAACTCCACAATACACAAAAGAAGTGTCTTGACAAGCGGTCTCAGGTGAATGTAGGCTTACACACGCACTATAAACAACCACAATGATAAAAGAACAACACAAGGACACGCACTCACCTGTTACCTCCCTCTCCGCTCTGACCAAATCACACAACAGTGTGTCTCTTTATCTGCGGGGAGAGAAACAAAACGCTACGATAAAGAACACGTCAGTCCTTTTGTATCGTCAGTAATAAAAGTACAGACGGACAGACTGCATGCAATAACAGAACACAGTCATTACATTCCATCACTGTGAAAAAAGTAAACCAGTTTAAATATCATGAATATTTATGAGGAGTTTTTGAGCAAATTTTGGGGGGAATTTATTTATATCACTAATGTGATGTTTTAGTTTTTACCGGTCATTATTTTAGCGTCTTTTATTGAAACGTGTTATTTCTTTTATCACAGTTTAGCTGAATTTCCTGATGGGCTGTTTAGGGATTTTAATTCAACAGGCATTTATTTGGCGTTAAACAGGGCAGGTTTACTTTTTTTTAAGTGGCAGTTAGCATTCGAAGATTTAAACTAGCGTTATCGGTATTTGGGTTACCTGCTTAGTGTTTAGTCTTCCTTTTCAGTCCCGTGATCTACACTCTTAATGAGCGCCAGGCTTCAGGTGTACTAATCACAAAAGAGAATCCAAATCGCTAAAAGTGGGCTTCAGCTTTGGGGTTTAAAGCACGGAGGGTTACAGTGCATATACAGCTTTCTCAGGTTAAAGAAATGACAGAAATGCAGAGAGAGGTTAGCAGAGACATTGATGAGACACTGCAGGTCGCTCTTATTTCATTCAGCAATAACACACTATCAGAGGGTGAATCTCTACATCCTGTATGGTCCATTATGCTCTCCACGAGCCAGCTGAGTGACATTATTATGATAATATATGAGGACTTCTTACCTCTTTTAACTCCATATCATTCTCAGAGTCAATCAGTGTCTGTTTAATGATGTAAAACTTCAGAAAATGGATTAAGAAAAGAAATGTATTAGTTTTTTAAATAAGAAGGTGATCAAAGATTCAAGGACGATTGAGCAGGAATGTAAATTATTTAACAAACGTGTCATTTGGAGACAGGTTGGTGGGCTTTCTTTATGAAGCAGGTTAGCCGTTACCAGATGTTAAATGGTCTCGGTGTCCAAGAAAAAGAAAAAAAGAAAAAGAAAAAAAAACAATTTATCGCTCCATAGCCACCTATTTAGAGAGTCTTACACACTGCATCGAGGTTTATGTTGTTTTTATTAAATGCTTTATGTACAAATACAGATTACACACAAAAAACAAAGCACGCATTATAAATCACACACTGTATACTGCCGACTGCTCTCAATCCAAACAAAAGAGAATGTGTTTTGCACGATTACGATCTCACACCTTATATAATTTAAAAAATCACAATGTAACTTAGGCTAACTTTAGTCTGCGGCGTCGACTCCATGTTGCCATGAAGTCGTCATAAATCAGTTTCAGCAGTCAGTTATGGGGGGGGAAACTCGAGGATTGATTTAGATCCATGAACATTCAACATTTTCAAATGTATAATAAAAAAAAAGAAGAAAAAAAAAAGAAAAGCTAGATCATTTAGTCACTTTGTATTCAGGTCTCCCATTCTGGAGAGGGTTTGGTTTCCATCTGTTGCCTTTAATCTGGTTTATCAGGTCAATTGTGTTCAGAGCGGTGTGTGCTTCTCTGCCTGCCACCACAATAATGAATTTTGCAAGTCATGCAACCAAAACCAGGACGCTGCTGCGGACCAACACTGATCATCAGGAGCTTCAGAAGGCAAATTAAACTTCTATATAACCATCATTAGTGAATGGAATATTTACTGTTTCACTGCTTTATTAACCATTTATCAAGCAATTGTTCATTGTAATGTTGCAACTGATGTTTATACTGTAGTACTTTGGCCCAATCCCAATACAACCCTTGCCCCCTACCACTTAGCCATACCCCTCTGTTTTGCATGTCCATGCCCAGGGGTGGGGTGCCTTGGAGGTGTGTTATGGTCCTTTTCTTTGTAACAAGCAATAAAACAATCAGTGCTAGTTTGCTGATGTGTCGGTGTCCAACTAGCTTGCTTATATCACAGTGTTACTACTGATCTGTTGCTGATAGTCACGTATTTTGACGTAGTCCAATCCTGAAGGCATTTGATGCCTGAAATTGAACTTAAGCCCAGCAGCGAAGTTGCTGAACTCGGTACAGCTCCTCTAATATCAGTGCAGACTGGCAGGGTATTAGTTCGGGTTGCTAATGTCAGCCTATAAAGCACCGCTAGTGGCCAGGTAATGAAACTGTGTTCTTTGACATTTGATGACTTGATAGATAGTGTAAGTTGTGAACGGTATTGTAAATCAACACGGCTGAAGATGACATGGTAGAAATATATGAGGGTCACTGATGTATGACAGTCTTGAAGGGTTGTCCCATTTCATAGGGGGAGATTTCAACCACTATCTCCTGTAACTCTGTTCTGAGGGGCACTCAGTGTCAAAATTGGGAATAGGATCGAGCCTTAGCAGATGGCTAATAAATACTGTCTAGTTCATCTATAAACATTATTTGGATAGCCATTATAAAGTTGCAACTGATGTTTATAACCTTTACAATTCAAAGTCGATCAATTGTCCACCTATTTATGATGGCTGTTAGTAAAGTCTTACCATATATTTGCAAAAGAAATGTGTCTTGAACAAGCTAGTCTGAATCTCTCGTGGTTACGTTTTCGCTACAAGGTATTATTCAGTAAAAAGATCCACCTACGCCAGACTGGGCTCACTGCCGCACCGGTCAGTGAACTGCTGGAGGGAGGGTGACGAAGGCCGAGGAAGGATTATTTTAAATGTGAAGTGCGGCGTCACCTTTGCTCTGCAGCCGGTTAAAGACTCGTCCAGCCTGTAAAGTCATTTTTTCCTTCACCACAATGAGCTAAATCGTGCTTGTGGCACGTATTCTGTCAATATGTCAATGTCTAGAACGCTAGATCTAAAAGATAGTAGCCTTTGGGGGTATTTGTGGAAAAAATTTGACTTTTGCTTGGCTTTTTTTTTTTTTTAATGGCCTCAAAGTGGAAGACAACTGACATGGGATGTCCCCCGATGCCCTGACAAAAAGCTTGTCAGACTGTTTTTTTTGTTTTTCTCTCCCCTAGCCTGACAACTCTGACGATGTTTTCTGTGACACCGACCCACAGGGTCACAAAGTACTGGACACATAATGAAGCAGAACACAGAGGATGTTGCCAGCGCTGCCTGTAGATGGGTGAAGTCACCTGCGTACCTTGAGTGAGTGAGCGGTGACGGCACAGATTGGCCGGGGGGAAACGATGGCTCTGAGATCGCCAAATCTGACACGGCGAAAGGCCAAAAATATAACGCTGCCAACCCTTGATAATCGCTGCATTGAAGGCAATACATGGAAACCCATTTTGTCCAAATCTTAGATGTAACTCAGAAAAAAAAAAAAATCTGCAATTTAATGTCAAAAATCTGAAATAACTCCAGTTTTTCGGGGGTATCGAGTTGAAATGAAGGGCATTTATAAACAGCCAATTTTAATAACAACCTTCCTGTACATGAGCCTGGATGAGAGCCTCTTTTTCATTTCCTCTCCGTATTTTCAAAACAAAGGCTCCGAGTAAAATCTGAGTGCTGCAATAATGTTAGCGTTTGTGGATTAATGTGCTTTATGGGGTTATTCTTTATTTTCAATTTCTGAAGGAGACGGACAAAAAAAAACAAAGCAAATGTTACAACATTTTTTTTTTTATGAGGGATTTAAAAAATATATATAAATAGTTTGAAATTGGAGGTCACATGTCTGGAGCACCTTCAGTATCTACCATAGGGATGTTTTCTGTAGCCCCCTCTTGTCAGCCGTAAAACTGGGGCTTTGAGGCTGGGACGGGTGGTCGGCCACTCCTCCTCTGCGGAAAACAAAACAGTTAAAACACAGGGTTCGTGTCACAACGGCGTCCCGCACGATCCATTTAACCAAAGACAAGAAAAATCCAGGCAAGCAAATTCCATCCCAGGTACTGTGGAGGCTTTTCTCCACGGAAAATTAATTTCATAAGCTCTCTGCCCTCTGTTGGACCAGCGCTGACTGTCAGCAGCTCCTTCCTTATGGGGCCAAATCACATAGAGATGCCCACCGCCGCCGCTGCACGCCACAGTGCTCTGCTTCCAAATAAGAAAGTGTTTATGGAGCAGAAAATCAAATCATTGGCCCCTTGGTTTTGGTTTTTGGTCCGACCTCAACACCCCAGTGCACAATTCATCGTGCTGAAAATGAATGAGGCTGCAAACCCGCTGTGGCAACCGGCTTATCGCCACCAGCTGCTATGTGACAACCTTGTAACTCCACTTTTTGGTGATTTTCGACATTTTTGTGCCTGAATTGAAGTCGGTTTGACAAAACGCAAAGACTCTTTTGCTCATGCAACCTTGTAGAAAATGTGAAGAAAACAAAGCAACTTTCCAAACAGTCGGCGTTTCGGAGATGCACACAACGTTTTGAGCAGCTCTCTCCGGAGTAAGCCAAACGACGGCACGTATCCAAAAGGCAAAACACTCCACCTTTACAACGGGCATCCGTTAGCCCCCTGAGCTTCCACTGGCACATTTACTGTTCCAGGCGAAAGCAGCGCGTAGCCAGAAAAGGTAGGAGGGGTGATGCATGCAGGAGCGGCTCCCTGGGTGAGGATGATTAGAAGTGGGCTGAACCCACGAGGCTTTTTCCTTTGTCTCTCTGCTGTGAAACATCTTTTAAATATCAGCGAGGCAGCAGCCAGGATTGTGTGGCCAAGACTGTGTTTTTTTCTTCTTCTCAGGAATTAATTCAAAGAAGGTCCAAGGATGTTTCCTGAAAAGTTTGTTTTTAGGATCCTGCACTGTGTCCACAGATGTGACTAATTATCTTTAACAATGGAAGCAGATTGCTGATGTTAATGCGAAATATTACTGCCTTGGTGTCAGGCGTAAGGACGGGAATCATTTCAGGGGAGGAGCTGTTACTGTACACTGATGTTGCAGTAGAAATAGGAACCATACTGATCCCACTCGGACGTGACTTACCTAAGTATTGCATAGAGCTACAGCTATGAATTATTTTGTTTTTCCAATAACCCACCATCGTTTGATCTAAAAATAGTGAAAAATCATAATTTTCCTTGCCTATACATCTTAACGTTTCGCTTGTTTGTTTGACCAACAGTCCCAAACGCAAAGATTTTGCATTTCCGCTGAGAAAATCAACAAATCCTGAAAACCGAGAAGCCAGAACCAGAGAAACATGTGGCGTTTTTGCTTGAAAATTGACTTGAATGATTTATCAGACATCAAATGGCCAAATCCTTTTAATGTAAACCAGCCTATAATCATATACCAATCATATAATCATATACTTGATACGCTAGTAGTGTGATGATGACAGCTGCACTGTTGCCACATGAAACAATTTACAGTGTGAGCAAGTAGAGAGAGAAGGGACGGCACATTACAAAGACTGTGATGTTTGAATTTATGATGAACACAAGCTGTTCTTACCGTAGTTGTTGTAGGATTCATCACTGGGTCCGTGTCCATATTCATAATACTCTGAAATGCTAAATCAGACAGAGTGGAGACGTTAGTCAGAATATATAGAACAAAACCAACCATGTGTTCGTCCGTCTTTCTGAGGACTTTCCGACCACACACTGTCCGGGTCACTCAGCCCAGAGCCCATTGGTTCCCACTCAAGACACTGATTTTTAAAAACAAGTCAGAAATATATATATTTCTTGACTACAATAAGGCTCAGTGGTTTTCTAAAACAGCTGGGCACTGTAGTTTTTGGCACACGTTACTCAAACAGGAGTAAATAGTGCATTTGTGGGGGATTATTTTAAGGTGTGGATTAAAACACATTTGGTGCTCTTGAGAGTATTTACAGCAGAGAGACGGGGTATGTGGGATTAACTACAGTGCCCACGTTGCTCACTGGTGTTAATTTAATCGCCTTTGTGCAACAATGAAATTGTATGGCACAAAGAATCAGAAGTAAAAACAGAAAATGAATAGTTTTGTTAAAGTAAATCTACAATTACACACAAGGTTGACGTCGTTCTGTGTATTTCTTATTATCAGTAGCTACCGTGAACAAAACAAAACAATGTGCGGCTCAGTAGTTTTCTAAAAACAGCTGGGCAAATGTTACTCAAACAGGAGTAAAGAGTGCATTTGTCGGGGACTATTTTCAGCTGCGGATTTATACACATTTTAGACGCAGCAGGAGTTTATGTGGGATTAGCTACAGCGCCCACTAGGGGTGTTACGACACAGCGATCCAGAACGATATATCTATTCGATGAACAACGATCCAATAGCATTGATGCAAAGTGAAAACATTGATTCATATCGCCGCCATCGTTAAGATACGCCTTTATTTTGAAATTCCCATGGCGCGTCTGTGTCACCGTTTTCATCCCTCCTCATCTCCTTTGCTGATATAAATGTAACTTTATTGTGTTAAATGGCCATCGTATCGTGGCGGAGTCGGCAAATATCGTATCGTTGTCCAAAGAATCGATAGAATACCGTATCGTGATGAAAAGAAACATGATATTTCAGGCTTTAGATACACTTTTCATGGGAATTGTTGACTGTAAGACAAATACAAACATCACCAGGCGTATTAATTAATAAACAAGGTGCTTATTCATGATTCTGGCAAAATGTTGTGAGCAAACAAAAAAGTGAAGGTCTTGACTTCATTAATAAACATGATGCTGAAATGTACTGTACAGCAGTGAGACAGCTGGTCACAGTGGATCTTTCACCGGTTGTATCGTAACAGGAGACAGATGGCGACTGAAAAAAAAGATGTTGACTGAAATGCGTTGTTGTGTATGCAGCGTGCAGTGTGTGCGTGCGCGCGCGTGCATGCGTGTGTATGTGTGTAAACATCACCTCTTTGATTGATTGCTGTAGTTATCCTCATAGGCTTCGTAACTCTCGTCATCATATTCACCACCATACCCGTCGTCGTAGCCCTGCGAGGAAACATGCAATAAGCATTAACCTCCACTTGTCTCATTATCTCCAACCAATCTGACTGCTGAGAGATTAATGTGTAAACAATCAATACTCGGTTCCACAGGCGAGGTCCGCGTATTTGTGTCCATATCAGGAGAGGGAACAGGAAAAAATGTACGTCCAACAGAGATTATTGATTAAGGTTTGCAGGGGGAGATGTCTCAGCAGGGGAGCCTATGGACACCGTCTGAGTCTTAAACTGCAATATGGATCTTTACTGTTGATAGCTACTCGAGAAACAGGCATTAAAACCCATTTAGCACGAGTAAAAGTCGTGATCAATGATAATAAAAATTGAAGCTTGCGGCACAGTAAAGACTTCCCAAATGTAGGTACAGTTTTATAGACGCTTTCGTAACCACGTTATTGAACAGAGGAGCCCCTCCTGTGAAGCTGTAAAGCAGGCGACGCACAAATTCATATTACTCTCTCGTACATTTTTCACACACAGCACACACGCAACACAGAGGGAAGGTGATTCTGTGATAGCAGTGAAGCGAGGTGTCTGCACCATCGGAATAGGAAAACCAGGCAAATGTTTGTTTGCCCCCCCAAAAAAAGAAATTGGATGAACAGGGGCCCCCGATGGACACTCATATTGGCACATTTGACAATGACCATGTTTAAGTTGCCAACTTTACACCTGGCCAGAGACTATGAATGAATACTGGCCTCTTAGCTATTTCTATATTTACAGTAATGTTCATTATCATGCGCTGTCCCTGAGAAATAAACTGAATAAATGAAATCGCTCGCCTTGTAATATGTTATCTAAAATCTGCCGGTGTTGAAGTTGCTTAGTTTTCAATGAGTTGGAATTTTTCTGTTATTGAAGAAAATTCTACTTGTGTGAACAATGGAAATTGCAAAAAAAAAAAGCAGCCTCTTTCCTCAGACTGTGAGACCCTTGAACTCATCCTCAACACTTCACTGTAAAAACAGCTTTCCTTGTGTAACATAAAGAGACTAACAGTTGATCAGGGCCGGGCAGTGTGGCCTTAAAATAATATCACCATATTTTTTAGGTCATCTTACGAGATGCAATATTTTGAAATCTTCTAAAAAGCATTTGATAAATGTTAGGATTAGGCTACAGAATCAAACATCACAATATTTTTGACCATATAGGTCCTCCTCAGATATCGATATGGCAACAATATTGTAGGGATTACTGTTGGTGCTTATCACAAAATATTACCACATTAAGATTTCTGATCAATAACCATCAGTAGTGGGGATATAATGACTGAGTGGGGAAAGACAAGTATCGGGACAAGTGGAACAGTCTGGTAAGTTCAGAAAATGCAGTGTTTAAAACCAGGAAAAGACAACACTTTTGCCAAAAAATTATATCACACCATCCAAAATCCAAGATGATACATATTCTCATATCACGATAACGCTATATATCGAATAAACTGCCCAGCCCAGCCCAAATCAAATGAACCTTGAACCTTGAAAGACTTCTGGATTTCACATTATGCATCATAATGTCGTTGAGTAACAACAACGTTGTCAACACACAGTTTTAAATTTGTCTACTAATCGTTTTTGGAAATTTCTGTGTCGAGCCTCAGACTTTTTTTCCCTCCCGATCTGTAAATCCCGTTAGCGACTGTTTACATCTACAGAGGAGTAACATGGTTTTGGAACAATTCAAGTAAACATTATAACTCGGTTAGAAGAAAGAAACCACGGAGGGGCTGACTAAGCAGCTTATTAGATCAAAAAAATAAATAAATAAATATTAAATTGGTTACTGTGGCGTGTAAACACACGTCTCACTCCTTCCACTTGCAGTGGACTTGGACTTCCTCTTTTGCATAAACCATCCAATGTTCGCTTAACATCATCAATTTAGGATCAAAGGTTCTTCCCCATGTGCCAGACACTGAGTGGGCTGCTGCACCTTTTCATCCTTTCATCGCTCGTGCACTCAAGGGTGTAATTTTCGCTGGGGTGAGGGTGGACATGTCCCCCTCGCTCTTCAAAATCCGGTTTTCGTCCATCTCAGTTTCACAGCTTCGGTTTATTTCCTCCCTAAAATCTCTCCGAACATCCTTCGACTGTCCTGCCGCCTGAACCCAGATCAGAGGGAGGAGTTGTTCGAAAATGTTGGAGCGCTCATTAGTTATGACTGTGCACTCCGAGCAATTAAGTTTAATGAGCAGAAGTGAGTGCCTGGTAGACGTTTCGCCCTCAGTTTTGCCTGTCAGGCAACTTATCACGCTGGAGAAGGTCTTTCGCGACTGTTATTATAAGCAATCGAGAATAATACAGGCAAGGTAAATAATGATGCGGCAGTTTACGTAACTTATCTTATTTCTAATCTCTAATTTTCATACTGCTGCTATTATTATGGAAAGCACAACACTGGATTGCTATAAATGAATATAAATGCAGAAGAAGAAGAAGAAGAAGCTCAGATTTCATAGGGTCCTCCCTACCCATCAATCAAACCCGCACCCCTGTGTGGACTGAGAACACAGCACTTCACATAATTATCTGTTAAATGGTTTATTCATGACAGCCGGGATAATCAGTCTTAGCAGACCAAAGGTTCATGTAAACAGCTTAACCTGAATAACACCTTTACTGGAGCAAGGCCGAAGTGTAACCTCAGCTATTATCTGCTCTCGTAATTGTCGGATCGCGCTCATTTAAAGATTTAGGGAAGTTTAAAGTGCTTATGTTTCTTTTTCATCAGGCCCTAATCTCTCTCTAATCCTTTTCCGAGGCCCGCTTTTTCAGATCAAGCTACCGACGTACACGCAAGCGCTCGGGTTGCTTTTTTTAGACGTCGAATGGTGTTTGGAATTAAAAACGCCGGTTTACGCCAGACGTGGTCTCGGCGGCGCCGCGTCTGCCTGCAACAATAAGGCAATATCCTCCTGCTTTAGGTGTGGCTGCTCGCGGTAATGCCTTGTGACACAAAGGCAGACGCGTCGTCGGTGTGAAGGACATCAAGTGCGGCAACACAAAAGACATTATATTGGAGGCACTTGTACACACTCTCCCCTCTCCTGCCGGGTAACGCTGATTCAAACAGCTCCGGTTCCTGTGTGGCTTTATTTGTCTGAACATGAATTTCACTAAATTAAAGTTAGGGGATTATGTCAGGGATTAAGTTGTTCAGGGGATCCAATACTTCTCTATTTCCTGCACGAGTCTTTCGCCCACAAAAGGCAGAGTCAGAGACGCCGCATATCTCGGTAATTGACTGTTTCGTTTTGCAATCCCATACGGAAAAAAAAAATCGCTCCACGCTGGACCGTAAATGTAAAGCAAATAGCGGATTAATTTCACTCGCATGTGTTATAAAAATAAACCTGCAGTCACGTAAAACTTCTTAACAGTATTAAAGAGGTTATTTTTTTTACTGCCGAACTGTGATGTGCTGCCTTCAGACATAAAAGGGAGAAGTCAGCGTTGTTTTTAGCGCGTCAGACACACAAAGTAAATAACTGATAGGGACGGTGAGTTTATTTGAGCACATCACAGCCCGTGTAGCTGTCGGTTCCCTGGAAAGATACTCGGCTCACCATGAGGAGGGTTTTGATAAAGGCATCTCAGTGTCATGCTGCTGTTTACACTTCCTAACACAGCGGTTATCCAGTTTTATGCTGCCTCATGTAGAAAATGCTGCTTTTAAAAAATGTGTTTCTGAAGAAACACCGAAGCTTTGGGTCATACTGTACTGACACTTGTTTCAAAACCTAAAAGCTGTTACGTCCAAGCAAATTTGAATGAGGTTGGTTAAAATTGCAATGTAAGTGAAGGCTAATTTACCGTTTTATACACACCTCACTTGGCAGCAATTGTCAGGGCTGTGTCAAATATGAGTCTCTGCTCTCTCCCACGGAAAAAAAAAAAAACGCTCCTGAAACGCCTCGTCGGTAGTTCTGCTTTTAATTCCGTGACTTTGTGACATCACACTTCCTCCCGTGTCACACATTTGCGTAACCTGTGCCTCGCGGCTAGCTTGGCGCGCAAGAATTGACTTGGTGCAGCTGCTCTGCTGTTGTTTGCGATGCTGGCTCAGGCATGTGTGAGCTGACCAATCAGAGCGCACTGGGTAATCAGGAGGAGGGGCCTTAAAGAGACAGGAGCTAAAACAGAGCATATCAGACAGAGGACTGGACAGTGTGAGAAAACCGATGTGTTTATTGAGCACTAAAGCATGAAAACCCCAAAATAAAAGTATGAACCTGAAAATGAGCATAATGTCATTATATAGAAGTCTTCGAAGAAGCCAACTGAGGTTTTTTTTTCTCTTGCATTCTATTATATCTGATGTCTTTGTTTTTTAGTCTTAACAAAGACAACAAAGCACAACCCATGTATGTATACGTACGGTTCTAGATAACAACATTTGCATGAAAATGATTATATTCTACTCGTTTGTTCAGGTCTCACGGGGACAATCCAGCGAAGCATTGTTCGGGGGAAACAATGCAACAAATGTAGCGTCTAATCAAGCCTTTTAATTAAGTGCGAGCTGAAAGAAAACAGAACAAAGTGTTCCTCACACTCTGACTTATCTCTCCGCTGACCTCGCTGTTAGTCTGACCCTCAACACGGGCTGCACGGAGATGCGACAAGCCGCTACATGTAAATAGGCCGGCCCCTAATTAACGAGGGGCTTTATTCCTCTGGTCTGACACTCATCTGTGAAAACAATTAACACTGGTCCTCTCTAACAAGGCAGAGGAAATAAATCAAATGTTAACACAAGGGTGGAGAGTCCTCGCTCGGTGTAATTAGGACAGCGAGGAACCTAAAGGCCCTTAGCACTGTGCTTCATTATCAATTGACAACCTGTATGTCCCCTGACAGTGACTGATCTTCATAGGGAGCTGCCCGTGAATGCCTCTCCACGCCGCAGAATGGGGAGGAAAATGAGATTTGCAGCCTTTTGTCTCGGTGAATGGATGCTGCTCCTCACTGCTTTCTACCTGTGCAAATTCAATCAGCACACACCTTTTTGTTTTGTCGCTCGCGCACTTAAAGTACGAGTCTACTTTTTGATATATTCACTCGGACCGTGTCACGGCGAGATTCGATTCTCACGTAACAAAATAATTACGATGAGACGGTTCTAAGAATAGCGACGTTAAACAGCACAGTTTGTCATGCCGGCTAAACAGATCAGACAAGGATTTCTCAGTTCTGCCTTGTAGAGTTTAGCATTCGACGTAACCGCATCTGTCTGCCTCTTCCCTCGGCCTCGGTCCCCGATGATGCGTCTGAGGCCATTATGCATTCCACCTGAGTTTTTCTTCTATTGAATAATCGAGAGGCAGTGTGTGTCGTACATCTGTTTTAATAAACAGCGGGGTTCTGCATGGAGAATTTCCATAATTAATCTAACAAATGTAAACTCAGCAGTGTATCTGAACCCATTGTCATAAAGCAATTACGGCAGATGTGCATAACGGTGGCCAGAGCGACTGCTGCTCCTTCCAGAAATACACAGAACCTCACGAATCTCACGCATCTTTTATGTTCATGAAACAGATGATATGGGGAGAATTTTTTTTCCCCCCCGTTTCAAAAGGGTGTCCTTTTGCTTTTTCCACAGTAGATAGATTAGACTTTTTTTCTTCAAAGCCTCCCAAAGCTCTGTGTTTAATCACATTATGGCATTTTCCCCGCGCTGCCTCGGTATGGTTGCAGGGCTCAGGTTTTCAAAAAAAAAAAAAAAAAACGAGCCATGCCTTTCAATTTTTACCCGCAATTTGTACAATTCATGGTCTGCTGTCGGGGACAGATCCCTGTATCACTCTCCGATTCCACTCTTCCGTCATCAGCCCTGACATTAAAAGATAAGATTTGATCCTGGGATTTGATCTTTAGCATTAAACTGAGGCCGTGGTCCCACTCTATACACAACGCCATCAATCACGTCTTTTAATCTCCGTCTCCCTTTGCACTTTTCACATGAAGGAACTTCCGCTGCTCTTTCCAGGGGGATTGCGGAGCTCCATTCCTCACTGCTTGTTTAAAAGTCACAAAACCATGCTTATTAGTGGTCATTTTGCACTTAATCAGCAACTTGATCTACTTAAGTATACCTCAGTGCTACACATATCGCAGTGAGGTAGCTCTCATTCTCTGATGCACAAGAATGGGGCTGAAGTAAGAGCTCTCTGTTATGTGGCGAGCCATTAAATATAAATGCAGCAAAAACACATAGTCTGAAGAGTGTTGCCCCAGATCACAACACGCACTGCGAGAGCGCAGCGGTGGAAGAAGGGGAAGTTTCTGTGGCGCACTTAATAATCTCATATTTCACACTGAACTCAAACTGACTGCACACAGCTAAAGACCTGCAACGACTCTAAGCGATCCGGCTGTTCAGACTTTAAATAAACGTAGTGCCCCATTAGATCACATACTGTACCGTGCACGCTGTGCCGCAAGAGCTCGGCGGTGGAAGGAACTGCTTTCTGGGCGAGCTGTGAAACACTTTTTTCATGCAGTTTTACACAGAGGACAATGGCTGATCGCTGACCGAGCAGATAACAGACATCTTTCAGATCTGCATCTTATCACGGTAAAGATGGGAGAGTCATTGCGCAGCTTAATGCAGACGGGTCGCTAATTGCGCAACTCCTTCACGTAATGAAAATGACAAACAGTTGTAAAATAGCGTGAGAAAAGCTTGCTCATCGTTAAAGAATATGTAAGAATTGGCCACCTTTCTAATTCAGCCTCGGCAGCGCGTGACGAGAGTGACCGCTAACTGTAGCTGCTAACTGTAGCTGCTAACTGTGGGTGCAATTAATTAATTAGCTCAGTTAGAGGTGCAGCCGGCAGTCTGGACCGTGAACTAGCAAGGCAGCTTTGGATGGGGACGGGCTGGGCTAGCTGGTTAGCATGCTAGCTCCAGCAGTCTGTTGATATTTTAGTAAATTCTTTAATTAAACTAAAATTATTGAATATTGCACGTTTAACTTCTAGCATTTTTCACTGTGGTTGCCTGAAGCCATTTCAGGGTATTGCGTAATAATCTACCACAACATAGGAAACATGAGGAAACAATGTGCTTTGTCAGTTTTTTAAATGATCAAACGGTCTTTATAATTCAGTAAAGACCACCTAATGGACCGGGTTTACATTTTATTTGGTAAATCTGCCGACTGATCAGTTGATCTTTCGAGGATTACCGATCACGGCGGGGCTTATCGTTTTATCTGCGACGGCGCTGAAAGCTCACTGGCGCTTAACATACGAGACAGAGATATTCACAGACACACAGCGGATGATCTTCGTGGCACTTCTGCTGCAGTCTTTCCTCAGAAACTGAAAGCCTGAATGCCATTAGCTGTGTAGACATGGACCCTAATATCCGACTAACGTTCAGAACAATAGCCCAATCAGAATAACACTGTCTCATGTAACCACCTCTGTCAGAAGAGACTGATCTGATCCGGCACGATGTGAATGAATACTCAGTCAGATCTAGAGGGGTGGTGAAACCTTTGATAATCCGTTCAATAGGAAAATATGAGCACCTGATCACCATGTACACTAAATATATTCTCTCTGTGCTAGTTTGCCTCACATTGGGCTAATACTAGGTGATGATAGGTGATTCCGGGAGGGTCAGGAACATGGAGGCAGCAAAGCAGAACTGGTCTATGGTTGAAAGAACTTTTTTGTTGGAGATTTAAGGATTGTTGATGGTCGAAAGGCTGGAAACAACAGATAAGAAACACAAAATATTGTTCCCAGAATACGATGTGGGTCCTTGACATTTTTGGAATCAGGCAGAGCAATTGAATTTTCTCAGTAAAGTTGGGGGAAAGAAAACTTTCTCAATCTATTCTTCTTCTTCTTCTTCTGTTGTATTTCCAGCAGATTATGTTCCTTACAGCGCATGTCAGAGGTTATATTCTGATTAAATGCTTTGTGGTATGGAAATGCTATTGAAAACACTTTATTTAGCATCCATCTAAAAGTCGGATTGAAGAAATACTGTTGTCAATTTAACCACAGCTATTGATCTCTGGATTGGGAGGACTTCATAATGTATGACAACATGCAATGAATCTGTTGTAAAACTGAACCAACCCACACGATGAGACCAACACAATGATGTTGATTTCAATATTTGTAGCCAAATGTTTGTGTTTGAATCCACGGAGGTCAGACCTCAATGAACACAGACTGAAACCTCCCAAACTCCCTCCGCGGCGAAGCGCTCCCTCCACTTCACCTCCGAATCGTTGCTATCCTTTAAGAGGGAACAATAATGGCCACTGTCACTGTATTAGTTTTACGACGCTGACAGCATGACAGAGTCCATTAATCACCGAGGTCTCCGGAGGACTCCCTGCAACATGATGACCTGCTCCACGGCAGAGACACGGCGACTGTTTAAGGGAACTTCACCCCAAATCGAGGAGAAAAACAAAAGTCTGTCATCCACTCGCCCGTCACAGCGGCTGTAAACGACCGGATGCATGCATCACCGTGACTACGTATGTATGCGCTGGGCATGAATAAGCAATCGGATGCAAATGGGACTGTTAATAACTTGCAGCGCCGACTGTGGATAGAAAGGCTGAGGGACAAAGCGACTCCAAAGGAACAAAACAGTGGCTGCGTCGAGGATTGAGTCACGTGACCAAGATAAAGAATCTGTCGTACTGTCCTTTAATGTTTCCTTTATTAATTATCGATAAGAACAATCCATTCATAGTGTATTGCCTCAGAGTGAAGTATTGTATATACAGTAGTATGAAGTGATATTAATTAAACCCTTTTGGCTTTTAATAATAAAAAAAGAACAAATGCGTTTCCTGAAATATTTACATAAAACGGCCAATATTTAGATACATAATTGTAGGAAGCAGAATTAGAATTATTAGCTTAAAGCAAGATTTTTTTTTTTTCCTGGATGCGGACTAATTAAAGCCATCTTTGTGCACGCATAAATTACTTATTGTTAATTAACTGCACAGTAATTAACTATTAACAAAGTGGCGATCGGTGTGCTGCAGCGGTATTTTGATAAAACCTCAGTTTACCCGATTCTTACCACGTGATTATTCTCCTTCGATGCCGTGCTTGCTCGTCATTCTGTCGAGTCAAGCAGACGCTGCATCGTCACATTTAAAGGATGAAGCTGTAATTATTCCAAGTTCCTCTCACCGTCAGGAAATCCAAAAGAGAGAAACCTCTCCTGTGGCCACGAGTCGATTGGTTTTCAACGGAATTGTAGTTTTTCGCAAATGTTATTGGAACAGGCGTAAACTGTGGGCTTTTTTAGTTTGGGGACTACTTTGAGCGGTGGAGTGATACACATTTGGTGCTCAGGAGAGTTTTTCACAGAAGCGGTGGCTTGAAAGTGTGCCCCTGTTTCTCCCAATAAAGAAAATGGCGCTGAGCGCAACCCTCCGACTTACTGATGTGTTTTTAATAGTTTTTGGACAAGAATGGAGCTCTGTGGCACGAAGGAACGCGACAGCGCTTCTTAGCACATTTGATTCATTGTTGGTTTTGTAGTTTTTATGGGATTAGCGGTGGGAAAACACTGCACACGGGACACTCTTTAGACGTTGTTCTCCTTGCCATTGAGGGGAGAAAGTTTAGGTTGCGTAAAAACAGACCACAGGTAAGCGTTTCATGCCGGAACATTTCTTGTCGATCGGTCGATGCACTTGCGAGCATTCAAAAAAAGGAAAGACTACGCTTTTTTAAGAAATGGTTTCCCCAGGATTCGCTGATGACGAGACAAATATAAAACATTAACAGCGGTATCCTCAGTCAGCTCGGCCTCGAAGTCCTTGAAGATGAAATAACACCGAAAACGCTTCTGCTTTTGTCGCGGCTGCCCTTTTTATGGTTCCGCCGGGTGTTGGAAAAGGTGCAGTGTTGCAGCATTCAGCAACACCTGAATGGCAAAAAAAAAAAAAAAAAAACTAGTCATCGCACAAAGAACTGTATTCTGGGAGGGAAAAAAAAGCAAGCAATCAAAGAGGAGCGCCGGTGTAAAGGATATAGCAAGGTGAGATTTGTGGGAGAATGATAAAGAGGAAACACTGGGTTCATAAATTATCGAGCAAACAGTGAAACGCGATAACTACCAGCTCCCCCGTGCTTTCCACTGAGGTTTTTTTTTAAATCGATACCACCCTCGATTAGACACAATTATGGACATTCTCGCAGTATCACTCGCACGAGACGGACTGACAGCTCGACGCGGTCCATCAATCAGCTGTCTACATGATACCCCGCGCACGCCGCCGCGCGTATTTCCTCAAAGACAAATACAGGATGTAGCTACAAAGAGGCATCTGCCTGCTGTTGATTTATTACTGTGTTTCACTAGATTGTACAGTGCAGGATTCTTGTAGGGGAATAACAACATGCTGCGCGGCACCTTGTATACGCAGTGATTGAAAAAAAAACAAACAAAACAAACACAACCCGGACCTTTGTATAAAGAGGTCTCGCCGCACTCTGGAAAACACGCTCGGAGAAAATTGTGTAATGTCGTGAAAAAAAAAGAAATAAATAAAAAAAATAGCTAAGTGAGATATGAGGGAAGAAAATGTTCAGGACAAACTCATCTTTTCCATAATCCCCTAGTCTCCGCGCTCCCACCCCTCTTCCCAACCTCCAATTACAAAGAGAAGAAATGCCTCGCTTTTTACTCCTCAGAAATACACAGGCTCTACATCAGAACTCAATTTGGTTTGGTAATGAGACTGCGCTTGTGCATTTCCCCATGCAGACAGCCCAATCTTCAATTGCCAGCACACATGGGGGCTTTGCTTAGCGGGAAGGCTCTGAGGAAATAGACGCGCGAAAAAAAAAGGGTTCGCCTTTTTTTTTTTCTTTCCCCCGTCCTCGTCTGGATGAAAACTCGGAGCTCACCTTGTGTCGTCTTTTTCAAAATGACCTTGAGAAATTTCCGAGATCTGAGCGCGAGCGGGCGTTTTAACAGGCACTTTGAGCGTTTTTCTGACACCGTGGACTAAGTGATGTGAACAAAGACCACTGGTCAAGGCTCTTTTTGCATGTTAACGGTGCGGCTGTTAATAATGCAAAGACAGTAAGTGAAGTGAAGTAAATGGCGCGTGACGTTCCTGCGTTTTGTATTTATTTGAATGGCCAGGATAACTTTTATCTAATAGTTCATGACAGCAATTTATAGGAATTTGAAAACACTTTTGCACTAAAGCAGACTGCGAATATACGCAAATATACTACAGGTCAAAGCAGCCGTGGCAATCGCACAGTCAGCCGCAGCAAGTAGACTCCCCAGACTCCCTCGCAAAATCGCTCAGATTTGTGAGATGTCGAGCTCAGAGAAACTTTATAAACTCTGTGAAATGCCGTCCGTGACAAACTACTTGTTAACTCAGTTATACATTAAGTTACGTCTTTCCTTGTATGAGCCATCACTGTGCACATCTGTGCCAGTGATGTGAGTTCAGGGACGCGTAGCGCCAGATGTGGAACGACATACGTAGAGGTGTGCGCTCACAAACAAAGCATGTGAATTCCGGGGATAAACAGCCTTAATAATGCAGCACAGTCAAGAAAATAGACATTTCATAAGGGAGACGAGCTTGTGACTGTTTATCACCGTTAACACAGGCCCCAGTCTGCAGTGTAGTTCATTAACTTGACTCAGTAACCAGAGAGTTGTGGAGTAATTAGGCTTTATGATCAAATAAAGTTTATATGTACAAAGGTAGGGTTCTAATAACACTCTCCCTTAAGGTGAATTATAGTGTCTCTGACCTATAACACATGCTGCATTTTTACTTTTGTGGCGTACGTGTTGGTTTTTCTCTACAGCGTCCCACCGCGTGTGTTTTAATTAACTACACACCACAATTAAACTGCAGTTGCTACTTTTCCCAGGACGGATGGAACGAAAAATCTGCTCGCTGCGAGCAGGCACTAATTCTAAGGCGCTGACATCTGGTTCGTTCACACCCGGCAAATTCACATTATTGCGGAGCACGTTTCCGTCACCTGTCCCGAGTTCGGTGCCATCGGGGGTGTCAACCGACTCCTCGAGCTTGAATTTCAGACTGTCGTGTAACACACTGCTTCTCCGGAAAAAAAAAAAAACCTGGTTTGCCTTGAGGACAGGCCAAGAGCGCTGCAAGATTACACTTGTTTACTCCGCAAAGCTAAAAGGAATTCTCCGGGTCAACATGTGAGGCGACATTCACATCAGCTATGAAATAAAAGGAAAAAAGCAATGAACACTGAATTCACCATGTTTAAAAGGTGATGCGTAAGCTCAAGAGACAAAAGACTTCATTTAAGTGTGTGCATGTTTTTTATCCTTGAAAACCTCAAATCTGATCAAATCTCACCTTCGAGTAGAAGGAAATACATTATGTGATGTTGAATGTTTAAGCACTTAGCTAAATTCATTGTTCCTCTTTTTTTTGTTCGCTGTAATATTCATCTGCAAACCTGCGCAGCAACATGAATCCCTTTATTTTGTTTTTCTTGAGACGTGAGGTCAGGAACGTCTGTGAAAAGAGGAAGAGAAGGATCCCTTCATGAACTGCATCAGACTCAATAATACCCCAAACTACTGACACAAGACAAAGACGACGTGACGTTCACTGTGATGGATCGTTCATCCAAAGCAACTTTTGAGCCAATCAGCTTGATTTTAATATTATCCCGAGATGAATGGAAACCAAGGGCTGCCTAGCAGGTCCTGAATCATTATAAAAAATCTGGTGTGCCTTAAGAATTGAAGTTAATTAAATAAAAAAAGATTTTGCAGTGACTTCCTGTTGCCCTAATTTCTCGAACACGTGTCCCTGAATGCCCTGCCTCTCCGTGTGAGGCGACATCCATCCAGATCACATGGCGAGGGGGATCAAACCAAGTCCGATTTACACACGGTTCATGTGAAATTACTATCAGCCATACTTTTCTAGTGTGTGCAGAGAGAGGATTGGACTTACGTAGTCGTCGTATGATTCATGTGTGACGGCTAGCAGCGGGGGCCTGTACCCGGCGCTCCCCGCCGCCCCTGGCCCTCGGAGCTTGCACCTCCCTCGTCAGAGCGGTCGTGGGGAGTTTGGTGTGCGTCGCCGCCGCCGTCCCCCGAGGCGCCGCCGCGCTCCTTCCCGTGCCTCTGTGGCCCCTGGTAAAGCAGACAAGCAGACGCACATGGCATCACTTTTTTTTTTCCCTGAGAATCTTACCCTGCGACGCTCGTGAATAATGTGAGGATGAGACAGTGAGGAACCTGTTAAAACCCTGGTTGGCGGTTGTCGTACAGTGTGCTCGAGATCAACGCAACCTCCGCTGGCGCCGAGGTAGATCTCGTGATGATCAGAGGGCTGAAGAGTGTCACTTTGTGTCTTCCTCAGCTCTGCAAACACGCCTGTGGGACGCGATGGAGCAGCGCCGAGCATGTGTTTGTGCAAAAATCACACCTCCATCTGCCCGAAGCTGCCGAAGACACTCCGGTTTGTAGACACACTCAAGACAGGTACCGCTATCAAGGAGAGCAGTGACTCATTTAACCGGGGTCCAGCAGCGTGGAAGGCCAAAGAGTGTGAGCAGGCGCGAGTCGGTTCAGTTGGATTGCTTTCGTTTTCTAGAGGCGGCTGTCCAGGAGCGGACCCACGTGAACGCAGCAGGGGATGAAACAGGGGGATTTAAAACCTCGCAGAAGAGGTCCATTGTCTGCAAAACTTCACATTGTAACAGCAGCGTGATGTAGGTGGGCCGGGGATAGCCTTTTTTCTTCCTCCAGCGCATCCGTCACTAGGTAGCAGCCCATTGTGATCCAAAAATACAGACACTCAAAGGGGAATTACTGGTGCATATTTTTCACGGGGGATTTACAATAATCGCTTATCGGGGCGCCATAAGGAGAAAATCTGGGTAAGGAAGTGGTGGTGGTGGTGGCGCCGGTGACTTTAAATTGTTGGGGGGGGGCGTCCCATGTTCGTGCTGGATTTAGCTCATCTACATGCGCTGCCTGAATTAGGCCAAGCTGTCACGGCGAAGTGTACCTGCCTGTTCCCGAGGGACCGCCACGGCTCAGGTAGATTACTGACAATTTGCTCTAAAAAAAAAAAAAAAAAAAACGGACTTAAAAGGAGAGCGGGAGAGGCGGGCTTTTCAGCGGCACACATGGCTAAGTCAATCAGGTGCTCTGGAACATTGAGTTTTTTTTCTTCCTGTTACTGGTCCTGCCTCCCCCCCCCTAAAAATCCCCCTCGGGCTACGGCGCATTGAAAACAATATAATAATATGTTGAGTTATCAAGAAGACATAACTGGAAAAAGAAGTGAGAAAGGAAGCACTTTTTTTAAAGCGGTTCGCCTGAGGAGGAGAGCTAAGAACGGGTTTATGTGAAATATTGAAATGTTTGTCAGTGAACCCAATTACTCTGAAAATTCACCGTGAAGGTGGGAACTTCCTTTTTTATATTATTAAAATATGTACTTGGCATTCACAGCAGTGCACACTATAACAGCCGTGGTGCAATGAATATAAACTACTTTTGGGTGATTGCGTAACTGAACTAAAGGGGCATTCCGCCGGTTTTACACATGAAGATTGGTTTACTAAACATGGCGAATATGACTCAATCTGTGACATCAGTTGTATAATATTTTCTTTGAAGGCAACTTTGGGTAATAAGTGTTAGTTTATAGGGAATACATGCCCATATAACATGTTAATAAGACAAAAGATCTAATTAGTTAGATTATTAGACATTTATCAGAAACTTGTTGGCGCTTCAGAACGTCAATAAAAGCTTTATGAGTTTCTTCCAATTGTTTATAATAGTATTACAAACACATTTATTGGTGTCAAGAAAACACTTCATTTTACATGGTAAGCGTGGTAATTACCAAGTAACATTACTGAAATTTCTTTGACATTACCTCCAAATAACCAAAATAATTACCTAATTAACTCCAAGATATAATATAATAGCATCCTGCTATTTTCCAATAGTAGTACGTATAATAAATAGCTGGTGTTTTTTTTTTTCTAAAATACAATTCCAGGAAACTTTCAACTGGTTTCTGCTAACTTCTGCTGATCATGGCATTTAAATTCAATAAAAACAAATTGACATTTAGGAAAATGGCTCAAAAGTTGGACAGACCTGCTGATGGTGGTTCAAAAATGTAAGTAAATTTACTGAACTGCAAAATTTGGGCAGCAACTTGTTGGAAATTTAAAACGGCGTGAGCAGCAGAAGTTAAGCAGAAACCAATTGAAAATGTCCGGGAAGTGTTTGGAGAACAAGAGGTCCCTGAATCTCAGGGGAAGTAGGCGGTGATTACCAAGAAACCCATTTGAAATTTCTTTGAAATGAGCCCCCCTGTTACCACAATGATGCATAACTCCTGTTCTCTGTCGTGGTTCATGATTTGGTGTCTTTGTGTTGTGTCTTTGTGTTGTGTCTTATGTTTTGATTTCCATGTCCTCTCCTGTGCTCTCCCCTCTGTTTCCCCCTTGTTGCCTGTATGTCTGCCACTGTCGTTTCTCCCCTGTGCTTCCCCCTCGTTATCTCACCTGTCCTCCTCCCTCCTCTCTCTCCTCACCTGCTCCTCGTCCCCTCGTCAGTGTGTTCTGTGTGTTTGAGCCTTTGTTCTCCACGCGCTCCTCGTCGGTTCGTTGTTTCTGTCTCTGTCGGTGTTTTGATGATGTCCGCCTCGAGTTCCTTGCGCTTCCTCTCGCGTCTCCAGCCTTCTGTTTCGGTATGTTCTGGTTTTTTGATTTCTTTGTTGCTTCTTTGATTTGAACTTTGCTTTGTGTAAGCTCTTTGTTTAGCTGTTTTAATTGCTAGCTTTGTTTTTTTCTTGTTTCATTTAATTTTGTGCTGATCTTTTAACCATTCATCAATTTTGAAATCATTTTTTTGGTAATTTCGAAGAGATTTCAAATACGTTGCTTGGTAATCACCACCTTCTTACCATGGAATTTCCAGACCTGTAAAATGAAGTGTTACCGATTTTTACTAACCTTTAAATACTATTATGTATTTGATAACCTTCACTGAGCTATTCTGACGCTTTAAAAAGAACAATTCATACTTTCTTATATATTTATTAGCAGTTAATTATGCACATGCTAACAGCTAACTATGCATCTTGTTGCCACCAGATCTTAAGTGACAACAATACCTTATTAAGGTTAATAAATACTTTAAAATGCACTTTTTTTTTGAAAGATTTCTTTGGGGCTTTTGTACACGAGTTGATTTCCATACAGATTCTGAATAAGAACAAAATAAGAGTTTCTGGGTGTCAACACAGATGTCACTCTTCTACTTCTAAAGAAACGGGTTGGCAGGTTCACACTGTTTTAAACAAAAGCGTTCTAAAAAAAGACAACACCAGTGATATCCTATGGTTTGTGTGGGAGGTTTGAAGTGTGAAAGATGTGGGGACTTTATCGGGGAGGATGTTTCTCTGGCAGCCTGAGAGCCTCTGAGTTTTCAACCCACTTAGGTCTGTTGTTTCTGAACTTAATGGAAGTGCAGCGCTGACTTAAAGAGAATAATTTAACTTTTCACCATTGTGTGTGGACTGTAAGTTCATTTTCACAACTGTCAGTGCCATCTAGACGTTATAAACGTAACGGGGCCCTTTCTGCAATCGGTTTCTTACCTGGTGGATATTGCGGTTGCCGGTCGCGCGCTCCTCCCCTGCACGCTCCTCCCTCGGCTCGACTCGTCGGAGCCGTTCAACAGGGAGAGCTCTCTCAGCTGCTCCTGTCTGATCTCGTCGTTGTAGTCCTGCGGGAAACAGAAATACAGCGTGTCTCGTTTAGAGAAAGGAGGGGGAAGAAAGAAAAAAAGAAAAAACAAGGACATTTGTCTTCTGACTGCAGCAGATGCTCGCAACAGCAGCAAACGCCATCAAATTAAAATGATCTCGACGCGCACAGGAAACACATGGCGCCGCTGAGCGTTGACTACCCGAGGAGGGATATTTTCCTCTGGTGATATTTGGACACAAAATGCAGGAGAGAGAGATTAGAAAAATGTGGGAAAAGACAAATATTCCTCAAAAGAGCCGCGGGTTCAGTGTAAGTTCTGCCTGATTAGAAGAGAGGAATCGGCGGGGAGACATCCTGCAGAACTATTGTAAAGTTTTCTTCTGGGTTTTAGCAAATAATTTAGAAACCTGCATGTTGAGAAGAAGAAGGGTGACATGAAAGGTAAATTAAATAATAAAAAAAACCTTTCTTCTCGCTTTAAAGCTGCAACAAAAACGTTCCTCATTCCGTCGGCACGCGCCGCCTGTAATCGACAGTTTCAACAACTTTGCGCCGCGTATCGTTATCTTGTGCCTCTGAGCCATTTTTCACCAACCTGTTATCAAACATGATACGGATCATTACGCAGCAGACAACGGAGTGGACAAAGCGGCATTCATTATCTTGTCATTGGTGACAGATAAACAGGCTTATTTCTCAGGAACACGCGAGCAAAGCCCGCAAGATTTGGCACCTCGGGGAGAAATGTTTTTGTGACGCCAACAAAGAGACGGAGGCAGCAGCCGACCCCCCCCCCTCGGTCGTCGACGTCTTTGACAGCCGCGATTTTGTGACTTTGTTTCGTCTCCCTGACTGGTTGTCACGCTGAAAGGAGAGCAAGGAAGGGACGCAAATCTTACGTCATCCGGAACACTTTAAACTAAATGAAAGGTGAAACGAAGGCCAGGTTGCACGGGAAAGTCTGAGACGAATGAAAACATCTCTCCTGCTTTAAATGAGTCATTCATTCGTCTTAAACCATTTGCCGTAACGCAGCAGGGAGCGCATGACATTTGAGTGTGAACACGACTGAAACTGGTAAATTAACTGCACGCCGACTGATGAAATGAGAGCGCACTGATAAGGTTAGGGCAGGACTTCAATGGGTGTGCAGGCTCTGCGAGAGTCAGATACCAGCTCGCAGACTGTGATCTCGGGTTGTGACGCCGTCTTCTCATGAGGTTATCGCAGCGGAGTCGGTTTCCCGCTCAGTGATTTTTGTATTGTTTTGACACCGACTGCAATCAGATCTTCACAAGAGGCCCTATTAATAGATTTAAGTGATTCCGTGTGACCGTCGAACAATTGTGAGATCCTTTCATTGTCTAAACGTGTGGAAAAATTACAACAAATTCTTCGTTATCTCCAAAAAAAACTCTTAGCACAGTATCTCACAAAGGTTGAAGTCTCCCTCTGATCAAATATGCACAGTTCAGTCGGGTGTTCGAGTGTAGAGATGTGACACGAGAAAAGCTATTCTAACATAAAACATTTGACATTTTACGCTTCTTAAATCCACGGTTACACTCAAATGTATGTATGACACACGTATCATATCAGCATTTTTGAAACATGCATATCTTGTTCACATTACACGTACATGAGCTCACTTTCATGTCAGGAGCTGAGACAGCTGCCGAGCCAGAGGCCACTGTTCAAGACTGCGTTTCAACTTGAGTAAGAGCGAAACTGAATGTTCTCAACGAGAGGTCGGGACGTTTTACAGCCACGCTTGTGGCAACAAAGCCGAATATCTTCGAGTGTATCGAGCTGCAGCCACAACAAGAAGCTGAACCTCTACATGTGGTTTGGTTCGTGGACTGATTGGGCCACAGGAGGTCAGAACTGCAGTTGATGGTTACATACTTCTTAAAATGACAATATAATAATACAAGTATCCATAAGCCATTTTATTCTGCTCTCAACTGACTGATTCCTTCCGTTTTTGTACCTTTCACAATAAAAGCCCTACACATACTGCTCATCAGGTGGGACTTAAATCCACGTATACCATTTTAGTAACAGGCCACTCAGTAAAATAGCTCCCAACATTTATGTACAGATATATTTTTAGCAGTTACATGAACAAAATGTTGTTTTTTTCTCATTTATTCCCTTATTATTTCTCATGATTATTTCATACATTTTATTTTTCCGAAGACGGTTTTTGTTTGCTTTAATTCACTGATGTTCAGTCATGTGTTGTTGTGCTTCAAACACATGGACTAGCTCATTATTTCTTTGCCTCATGGTTGCTGAAATCCTACCTTTTAATAGAATTGTCAATTTATTTCTGATCTGCTGTGGTGTACCGTTTTCCTCAGGAACCACAGCACTTGGTACGAGTGGGCGTTTTTCGTAGGTGGCATTGTTTGAAGAGTCTGCGAGGCTGCAGCTGAAAGCTTCTCAGTACTTCTGAGAGACGGCGGGATGGTTCCCAGCTTCGTTTGGAGCAACAGAATCAGGTAATCCAACACATGATATTTTCCTAGCCGAGTGTTTTTTGTGCCTTAGCCTAACCAGACCTTGAGCACACGGTTGTCACCACATAAAATTGAAAATTAGACCTTAAGAAACAGAGTTTAAACTTAAAGAAGTCTCAACATATCCATGATGTGCTGAAAAGGTGCATTGCCAGCATTTATTTTGCCAGTTGGGTCGGGTAAATGTGAGTTTGACGTGCACAGAAAAGATGATTTTGTGACAACTAGTTTGGTCGCCAGTCATGGTCCAAATGTGCAATTACACAAGTGTGATGGAGAAACGTGAAGCCTCCAGCACACATACACTTAGAATGGACTTGTTGAAGGATCCTTGTGGAGGTTTTGATCACTATTAAAGGGTAACTCCACCAATTTCACGCATTTGTGTGTTTACACGTCTCTGGGAGTACTACTGCATATGTGAAAGAAGTAGTTTAAAGTTTTTTGTGGCTCTAGAGGAAGATGCAAGTTATCTAATTAACTGCCTCCATTAATGTCACTCGGTAGTTGCGTTGCATTGTGGGTAATGTGGGCGCCAGGTTTTGAAAAGGAAGAATGCGTTGAATAAAAAGGGTGATATCTCGCGTTCTGCTGTATCACTTTTGGTCATTTGTGTCCAATAGTGTTATGCCTACATTACCCACAATGCAACTTGGCTACTAAGCAGCATCCCTGGAGGCAATTTATCAGATTACACGCTTCCTCTGGAGCCACAAAAGCTTTTGTACTACTTTTTTCATATTTGCAGTGGTACTGCCCGAGACCTGTGAACACACTTTAATGTGTAAAATTGGTGGAGTTGCCCTTTAACACTACTGTGCAACGCTTTGATGTGAAGGTCTCTGGTACATACGGTATATTAGCCAACAAAGGCAGTGAGAAGGAAGTCTGTAAGCAAGCAAAATCAGAATGCATTTTGTTTGAACCTCGAGGACACGAGCGACGTCTCCTGGTGAGTAACACTGAATGTCAACAGAAATGTTTGTTCACAAGAAAAACTCCACAGGGCACCTTTAAACATTGCATATTCATAGATTCGGGATTTTTTTAATGAGGCGAAGGCGCAGATGCGGGTTTTTTCTTACATTTCCGACTCGTTAATTTTTTGCACAAGGAAGTCACATCACACTGTCACAGCTCCTGAGTTCCATTAACAGGATACGTGTCACACAGAAGGATATGACGAACAGACTCTGACACCCACATGTCACCGGAGAAGAACGGAAAAAGATCCTCATGGTAGATTTCCAAAACATTTGACACACTGCACACATGTGCTCCTCTTGTTAATGAATTAATAAGGCCTACAGCGCTCTGTTGGTTTGAAGGAGACTGGCACCGCTTTTAATTGGAAAGCTGGCAGCTTATCCAAAGCACAACAAACATGCCAGAGCTTGTAAAAGTTGACTGTTGACAGAGGCGTTAACACGAGAAAACAGAGATAAACCCGATGCCGAGGCTTCTTGGGCCCGGCTGTTTGCTCGCGGAGATTAATTCAGGCCATGCATGACCTTGTGCACACACGATGCCCTTCGCAGAGACTTTAAGGGGTCAGCGCATGAAGCATGGCTGCCGCACGACTCCGTTACCGCCCGTGATGACTGATTTCCTGCCTTGTGCAGTTTGTCTAGCGGTCTGCGGGCTGCAGAACCATTTATGAAAGCACTCCTATATCCTTGGAAATCTTTCTGGCAGAAATACAGTCACATGTATTTACAAAAAATGGATAATACATCTCAATAATATAATCTTCAATTAAGTGATGTTTTCTTGCCAGAGGTCCTCTGAGACCTTGAGGTTCCCCTGATTAAACACATTTTGTCCAACACAGATAATACTCAACAAATAAACCCAAGCTTTCGGGTAAACCTTGTGTCCAAAACACGGCGCAGTTCATGTGAAGTCAAGGCAGCCACAGGAACTACTTGATCCATATTATCACGTATGCAGATGTCAGACGGAGATGCAGAGGACAGAGTTAAGAAATCAGTGGTAATAGACAGTACGCTCACAGACTCAGCAGATTTATGGCACGTGGTGACGCCAAAGAGCCAATTTCAATTTTCCGAGAGCAAACCAAGTGGGTGTCGGAATGTATCTCGTGTCCGATCGGCTGACGCAAAGGACTCATCCTCATCTATCTACCGCAACACCCTCCCATATCTGGTGAACGGGATGTCACAAAAAAGGCTCTCACAACGCGTCTGCGATGCTAATGACACAATTGCAGTGGGATATAACGTGTTCACATATGGTAAGTTAACCTCAACATGCAATTTTGCAGGGACGAATACTTTTATAAACATGCACTCATTTTGCAGAAAAATGGCGGCAAAGTACGTTTCTGCAAACCGCTTATATGTTCAAACTTTCCATTTCTCCAACGAAAACCCAGCGTACGGCTTGTTTTTTAGGAGCTGGTTTGCAGTGAGAACCAATGGAACCAAACATCATCTTTAACATTTTCACATTATTTTTCAAGTGAAGAAAATCGTCACAGTACACGCCGTCCTGCATAACAACCCCGCGAATGCTGTTCTTATCCTCCCAAAGCACGTCAGGCCAGTTGATCCAGAGGCACAGAGGCGGCCACGCAGCTGCAGCAGCTGTTCATCTGCATCTTGATACGATCTTGTTACGTTTTTTTTCACCACGGGCAGCTAATTCCGGCTCTTCACAAAAACTCAGCTGGGTGTAGATGTGCGGCCCCGTTTTGAATGGACTTGTAATCAGTTTCAATCATAGGTATGACTCAAACAACAATGTATCAGTAGTCATTTAAAAAAAGACCTCAAGAATGCTTTGACGTGGAAATGATCTCATTTCCAAGCAACGTCTAAACCTGCCAGAAGTGAGTCTCCTGCTAGTTATGTGGAGGTATTGCATTGAGCTTTAAGAACAACGTGTAGCGGCGACACACTCCCAGACTAAGGGTTTGGCTTTGTCAACCCAACAAATAATTAGCGTTGCCTGACTTTAATCTCATCTACCATCGCCGTTATCGAAAAAGTTAGATTTTCTCTTTCGGTTCATGGCTATTCCTGACTAAACCCTCCCCTGTCCATGCATTAAATCAGTGGCAGGTGCCGTCAATTTAAATTGATTTCATATCTTTAAATCAAAGGTGTGCAAGTTACAAATGGGATCCTTAGAGCCTGCTTGTGCGAGGCTATAATGCTCAGCGTCCCGAATGAGTCGGATGTAGGCACGCTGCTGGTAAATAATCTCAAGGCAGAGTTCAAGTATAAATACAAGAGCATTTTTTTTGCAAATGAGCGTCCTTGACATGACTCTCCCTCGATTCACTTCATCACGCTGCTTCATGATCACGGGTGGTTTAATACTGAACTCAGGAAAAAGAGTCGATGCTACTATCGAGGTCCTGATTTGCAGGAGAGTAAGTGGTCCATAGTGTGATGCCGTTACACGCCAGACATCTGCATGATCTATATATCGCGCACTATTAGAGAACAAAAGCCTCCGCTAATGCAAGGTGAAGAATTGATTCTCGCTCGCCTCCTAGCTCATTTCCCCCCTGCATTGTTCAGGAACACCTGTGCGGCCTGGATCTTTGCTGAAGATAATAACGTGGAGGACTGTGTGTGAGAGATGCCTCTGCCACGCCAGGCGAGTCTTCACTGGGTCGTATGGATCAAATGGCTTAAAATTGGAACACAAATAGTCCCGAGTCCGCTTCAATAGCACGTTTTATTATTGTTTGACTTTACATTTGACTTTATGCAAAAACTAATTACTGTCACGCATCTTGTTCAAGCATCTGTGTTCGCCTCTCCGTGCCAAAACGCTCCCCGCCGCAGTTTGGCCCGAGATGAAGGCGGCGAGCTCATCCAGCTGAGAGCGGGATCGGCCCCGTCCTTCTCCGGTTGCTGTCACTCTCAGCCTGCGTATGCACACCGGCCCGCTGATTAGTTTCCTGTTTGCATTTTGCTTTCTTTTATAGGGTGCAGCACCGCTCTGAGCTGACAGCGCTGACAGCATTTCTGTAGTCAAATTTTTGCTTCACAGCAGATCTGAGGGCTTTTTTTTTCCTCAGTCGCTCCGGCGGCTGATAAAAGTCGGGAGTCAGACAAACTGCACTTCTTCTGTGTGCTCTAGTTCTGCTCGGTAATGCACAAATTATCTGGCTGGAAAATGGTCACACAGCTTGCTCGCGTGGTTGTGATTTTTTTTTTTTAATAATTTAACAACCGTTTAAAAGTCCTATCAGAAGATTCATTTTTCCTGTTTCACAGACGTGAGCTCCGTGGGAGCTCAGTGGGAAGCAGGGTTTGTTAAATTACAGGGGTAGGACATCTATTTGCAGACATCATTGGGGTGAAGCTGCATTAAAATGAATTTTTCTGTGCTCGAAAATTAGGCACGTTTCAGCTCTCGTTGGGAGAAGTGAAGTCAGTCACCTCAGCCCACACGCTCTGGTACATACTTAGATTTTCGGCTGTGACCAGCGGTGTAAATCATTTAACTGCACATGTGGCATCGTGGGAGACAGCCGCGCGCCGCTGTAATCCCGCCCGCTGCACCGCTTCGAGTCGAGTTTGGTTTCTGGAGCATAATGTCACACCAGGAGCGCTAGATTGGTCACCGGAGCAGTGGGAGTTCTCCTGGTGGGCCGGCGGAGAGGAGAGGAGCAAAAGCGCTGCACACCAGCTGGCTCCATTTAGGCGGCAGGGTCGTAAAATTCAGTCCACATCGCCTCCTGGGCCAACTGCTCCGTGGTGCACTCTGGTCACATGCATCCAAAGGATAGTCGTCGACTTACAATTGCTCTACATAAGATTGGTGAAGTGTTTTTCATGCAATGGTCCATTTTATTGTATTCTCATACTTTCAAAGCCAGACATTTCCTCTTCAAATGAAGTTATGGACAGTAAACTTTCCCGTGCTACTCCTGTCAGTGCTTTCAAAGATTTTCCGGAGAGGCGAGTTCATTTATCATTCACAGCCTGATTTATGTAACATTTTGTTTCCCAGAAAAACATAGCAAATTTGATCTTTTCTATAGCTGTTGGCGGTATTTTCTGAATCATGGAGTAATAAAACCTTCATCTTACGGGTGCAGTTTGGTTAAGTTTTGGCAAGAAATGTACTTCCTTTAGGTTTTGTTGATATTACTTTGACTTTTGACTTTTTCTGACTTCCCCGTTACTCTTTCCTGCCCTCACCATAACCCGCCGGGGACACGCGGGAGGTCGGGGCGCTTGCGGAGCGCACCGAAGCGCCGCCCACGTTAAATTGGGCTGTTCAGACGGAGCGCACGGCGGCCCCGCGCGATGCTCTGTGGACAAACTGCAGCGATCCCTGCCAAGTGATTCTGGCAGGAAAACACACTGATAATCTATTAGAAATAATGTCACTGCTGTTTGTAATTGTGTTTTTATGTAATCATCTATCAGAGCAAACACACCCCGACACACACAGACAGACAGGCCGCGGGCATCAAAACCCCGTCCCCACAAATCATCACACAAGCCTGTCGTCGTTTTAACGTTCGGCTAGTCCAGGTTATCATGCCGCTCTATGTGTGGGGCCAGTTAGAAGAGAGCAGAGGAACTGACCAGAAATGTGCTTCTGAGCAGCCAGACCCCTCAAGTGACATCAATATATTAGACATTCATGCAGCTCCGTCTGGAGCCTCTAGAAACTCCCGAAGACCTGTGAACAGAATGCGATGTGACATTCCCCTAATATTTCAGTCAAATACACACATTAACATTATTCAAGCCTGTTGGAAATGTAAAAAGGAATTAACAATGTGACCAGGCCCCCATGCAGAATATCTCCAACCGAACTGATCCCCCGATAGCAAACCGCTGGAAGCCACACTCTGACAACACAGACAGTCTTGCAGCAATAAAGAAAAAGTAAACAGCAGGACACACTTGCCACTCTCCACCCGAGGCGGGGAACATCTGTCACCGTGGATACTGACAGATGCCTGTTGTGTTACATTATGCGCAGTTTATTTGCCAATCCATAAGAACCCCCGAGGCAGCAAGCTTCTGCCATAAAATAGATGGTACGATCTGCATTCATTACGTTTTTTATTGACGTCTTTCAGTTGAATTCGGGGTGAAACTAACTTGACGTACACGCCGGGAAAAGAAGCGACGCGGGGAAAGGATATGTAAGGTCTCATTAAGCAGGAAGATGTAACATAAATGTGTGTGCAGCACCGATGCTTTTAAGTTTGGATAAGCCTTTTTAAATAATAAGCAGGCATTAGAGGGGCTAATTGTCCACTTCTTCCTGCCACCAACTGGTTGTGAACATCCCTGTGAACATCCGGTAACCAGTGCTTTTTCATTCACAGTAATGATTTTCAGCCCTTTTGTTACTTAGTAAAATCTGCCTTAATTGGTTCCTCCGCAGTGACTCTGCATCATTAGTTCTGCTGGCAGGTTTTCAAACTTCTTTTCAGCCCAAACAGTCTGTGCTTATTGAGTGTGTGCACCTATTTAAAAAGGAATGTATTACAGCCGATCCTGCGCGTACACTAATTGGAAAACTCGTCTGCACCCATAAGAATAATTTAGAATACACAAAACCTCATCTTCTCTCAAGGTACTGCAATTAAAGCGAGCGCTGCGGCTCCGCCAGCGGTTCATTCATTGCCTCGAAAAAAAAAAAAAGAATGCGCGTGGAAGAAAAAGCATCGCATTTACTTCAGATTATACGGTGAACCCTCTGCCCCGACAATGCATCGAGTCTCCGGCTGATCTGAGAGGAACAGCAGAACAGGCCGGAGCAGATTTCACAGTGCAGAGTGCATCGGAGCACCGGTGAGCGAGACGCTGAGGCGGATGAGCATTTCTGACAGAGTGTCTGGTTCATGTGGTGTGTTATCTGCACCGTCAATCTCACAAAAGTTGTTTCAGCATACTGTACGGGTCTGTCGACAGTTGCTATATGTGCTCCGAATGCACGCAACATGGTACAGTGCTGTTCTTTAAAGGGGCTCTGGGGAACGTCTGTGTTGTGCAGGAAGCCGGTCGTTAGCTTACGTTAGCGGGCGCCATTTCCAAACCACTGGCAAAACCCGCTGTTGCTATCTGTAAGAAATCCCCGGTGACTAACAATTCGTCAGACGTATGATGATGTAGGCGCTAACGACATACAAAACCCATTACGTCATAAAAATGTTACGTCTTGAAAACTTAAACATGTGTCTAACGCTGTGATCCTATCCTTTTACTGATGTTACATAGCCTTTGTTTACATTTGGCGGACCCTGCCACCTTTCTATCTTCAAACAGTGTTCTATTTTCCTCTGAGAACAGCTCAGCTTATTCCCTTATGGAAAGGATCAATACATATGAGTTTGTATTATTACCTCATTACTATTGTAATTATAAAAATTCTGAGTTTGGACTCATTCTTCAAAGCTCCATAGTGCCCCTTTTTTAAGCTTAAAAAGTCACACAAATTGGCCACATGCTTCTTTAGGCAGAGAGATTACATCACCTTACAACCACATCTATAAATAAGAATTTAAGCAATGCACCACAAATCTTTACACTGGGCCCTCGAGCGGTAATGTTGTTAACTTGACTGAGTCTATAGTGTCGACACTGTCCCCAACCTGAACTTTACAACAAATACGTCCAGCATCTACTCGGCTTCCTGTGTCACATTCGTCACTCTCGGCAGACTTTCAAATTTGAAGACGGAAGAAAAACTGGTGTGGGAAAAACGCGTCCAGTGATTAGAGTATTTCGCCCGAGAGCTACCGCATCAGGAGCAGATGAATAACCCCGTGTTTTCTTTAGCTGTTTGTTGGCACAGTGTTAAGTCATTTGTTTTGGGGAGGGTATGAACCGCTCCGTGCAGATGCAGTATCATTATCCTCCTGGCCCAGCGAGCAGGCATGCTTGTAAGAACATTGGCCGGGTGTAGGAAGAAGCATGAACTCCATAAAGTCGACTCATGCAGCACAACTCCTCTATTAGGCTTGTCACATTTGCAAAGCTTGATTAATATTTACAGCTTAGACTCAGCAAGTGTACACAACATGCACATTAATTATTGCTCAGTTCTCCGGGCAATAAGTTGCTGGAGTCTTGCAAGTTGTTCCATACTGCACTTTAATTGCTGAATACATTATTTTTCATTGTGAGTAAGGGCATGCGGTGTAGAGAGGGGGGGAAAAAAAACCGTCCCGCTTATATCTTACTCCTCTGTAAACAAACCCTGGATACAGAACACTGTTTGCTTTGTGTTAATGAGCCTGGTGGCGAAATGATCCAGTCAGCAGCGATGAGTGATGCTCACATGTGGCTGCAGGAATAGAAATAAGGAGGACAAAATGAGGTGAGGCGCTGAACTTACTGGAACTAGGAATTTTTTAATTTCCTCCAAGGCGTGACTCATGCGGGAGTAGGCCTCTCCAGGTGGAGCAAAGACTTCAATTAAAACGTGAAGATCATTACTCAGGTGGGCGTATTTGGCCTCTCCGCTGTTCCTTAATTCTTCTTCCTGTGGAGGGAAAAAAAAAAAACAGCAAGTGAAGGATTTGTGTCCATGAATGAGAACTGAAATGATTAACAGCAAAAGTATTATGTTCATTCTAACAAGCATCACATTACATACTTGTTTGGATTAAACTTACTGAACTACTGCATAATAACATACAATGAGGTTTTCTTTATACTGAGCATCGTAGTTTGACAAAACAAAGCAGGTGAACTGTGTTGATGTTGAATGAATAAGAACTGTAGAAATAAGCTATGCATGTATATTTGTATGTGTGCGCATGTAGGTATGTACTGTATATGTACATGTGTTTAGCACATATATACATGTATTTATGTATATATGTGTGTGTATGTGAATGTATTTAAAGATAATATGTGATTTGTTAATTGTACATTTAGAAAAAAAGCGGCTCTAACGACTTTGAAACTCAGAGCTCTCACGTGTCCTTAACGACTCTGTAGGGAGTTTAAAAGCCTGTAACTCCCCTCCCCAGTTAGTTAGAACTGAAGAAGCCTCTTGAATGAGAGGTGAAACGTCTCAAAGAAACTGAAACGGGTCCAGTTGCCTACGATACAGCACTTAGATTTACCATGACCTGGATGACTGAGAACCTCCATCAACTAATTGTACATATAGCATACCGAATTGTATATAGTTAGATGGGAGCGTACGAAGGTAAACAGGTTCAGGAAGTAAATTGATTATGATTAACTACTGAGGTGTGGAGAAGGGGTAGGATTAAACAAGTGCATACTTCTTCCTACTCCTTTTCAAGCATGCAAATGCTTGTTAATGAATTATACTTTGTAAGATGCGTTTCATTTCATTATGCTTACTTGTCAAACTAATTTAACTTTTTGTTTTGTTTTCACGTGTCAGAAATAAATTGGTAATCAATCATCATTTAGTCATTTAATTAGACTAACTGCTAATGTTTTATTAAAGACTCGTTTGGACTAATTTTTGTGGCTCTACTGAATCAGAATCAGAACTCCTTTATTTGTCCTGCAAACGGGGACATTTTTTACACTGCAGTTTCGCTTGTGCTTGCTTTCAGCATTTTAGGTCATGGAGCGAGAAATTTCAGGTGGCTTAGTGTGAAAAGGAAGAAAATACACAAATGGGGTTGGGGGGAGGCTGGGGTGGATGGGTCAAACAAACACAGAACTCTCAGCCAGGGAGATCAGCGTTTGTGTCCTGTGGAAAACCAAAAGTCAACAATGACTTATTTAAACTTCACTAGTCACTGTCCAGTCAAATGTCAACTTTTTTTGAGCTAAGACAAACAGCCATGTTTTCAGCTTTGTGGCAATGCATTTCAGATGATTCGGTGACTTTGTAAAACGTTTGTTTGGCTTAAGAAGTAGGAGAATTGTCTCAACTCATGCAGGCGCATGCCCTCCTTCAGTTTTATCAATAAAACTCTTTATGTCACATAACATTAACAATACTTATTTCAACCCAAACCATGATCTTTTCCTCAACCTAACCAAGTTCTTTTGGTGCTCAACCTAACCAAAAAATGACTGTTTTCCCAACATTAACCAGCATTAACGATGCTAACATGATGTAGTTAGGCAGGTATAATGTTTACTATGCTTACTGCTGAAGTTAAGCATGTTAGCATGCTAACATTTTTCTATTGGCACTAAACAGTAAGTGCAGCCGGAGTAGGTGGTAGCTTAGTGGGTAACTGATGATGCTGCTAAAGGAACATTTAGATGAGCAACAAAGTCAGTAAGGTTCATATTCCAGCACTGTCTGCACAGCATACTCCTGTTTCTGTCTGGACCGCTGACATACAAAAATATGGATGATGCGTCTCCACTTCCTCCCACCGTCCACAAATGAAGCCAAAATATCCCAGAAAGAATTGCTGGTTAACGTCCTTCCGAACCAGAATCGGCACAGTACTTCGTGCTTTGGAGCTTCATCTCCAGTTCCCTTCCATTTTTCCACTCAGTCGTGAGGTTTCAGGGTTCAGCAGTCAATCATGACATCACAGATTCCTTTTTCAAACCACACTTAACAGAAAAATGAACTCTGACCACATCAGTGCGATGAGAACTACTTAAAACGACAGAAACCGTCTTTTGGAATAATTTATTTGACGTGTTCTTTGAGTATTCAGTTTGTCCCATCTACTAACGTGGAGCGGTTGAGATGATTTGGCTTCAATTTTGGGGAGCTGTCGTGTCGTTCGTGTTTATAGTCAACGGTCAGCACCAACAGACGTCCTGTGGGCCACGATACTAGACGACATTCAGCCATAGGAAGCACCTCTGCACTAAATCAGAGAATGAAGAGGTTTTGATGCGGTTGTGACTCACAGCTCCACCTTCTCCCCTCCGTTCATCAGAAGCAGCAGTCAAGGCTGGCTATCACCTACAGTTACATTTATGATTTAGTTTCCGAGAAGAAGCCACTTGAGCAATCACTACATGGACAGGAATACGCTTGTACCACATAGAAAAAACATTTTCCGAATGATATGTGGCCCTTTCCCTCACTTGCGTAAGGAACGACGCCGCGCGGATAATTACTCCACGTCTGACAACGACAGCAGAAAACGACAAGAATAACAGACCAGATAGAGCAGCTCGGTCATAGATTCTGGCAGCAGGGAGGCTGTTAGTGAATGTTTTTTTTTTCCAATAGCAATTGCATTTTTTTTTATTTGTCAAGAAGAATGTCTGCTGGCTCCGCTCCAGAACAGCTCCGGGAAATGTTTAAATGGATAGACATGTTGTGACCCAGGCACGGCGTTCAGCTCAGATCATGCTGATGGTCAATAAATGATTTGGTGAGGCGCTGGTGAAAATGGATGTTAGGTTCCTCAGGAAGTAAAGAAATCAAGCAACAGAATGACAGGAGTAATGCGCGGGCAGAAGTCACGAGTCAAAACTGTCAACCTTATGTGCAAAACAGACTAATGAAGCAACGCGGTGCAGCTGGGGAGGCAGCGGACTGACTCGCTGATGAGAAACACACCGAGGATTGCCTGGCGGACAGGTGGGGCCACGACAAGTTCGATAAATAAAACAGAAAAAGGGAAAGCGCCGCAGGTGTCACCACGGCAGAGACGAGCAGCAGGTGCCGTGCCACTTCTGTCCTGACGATGATCCACATTCAGGATTGCTCTCCGGCAAAAAGTTTGCTAAGGTCTCCAGGTTCTCTCTCTTTCCCTCGTTACAAATTCCACCACGGTCAGCATAAATGGTGCCAAATAAGTGCACGCAGTTGTTAAAGCGGCATTAATTGATTGTTTGGCCAGTTGGAGGCAGAGGAACAAGCTGTAAACACAACACTGACACACATGTGTTATCATCTCGTGAGGTTGACACGGTGGACAAACAGCTGCCTAGCTGCACATCCAGCAGCTCCGGAGGAACTCTGTATATATTATTTAAAATATATTTTTTTGAATGTATTTCTGTGCTTTTATTAGATAATTGTTTATTGATGGATTAGTTTTTCTGTTTGTGTGTTGTTGTTTTTTTTGTTATTTCGTTATTTGGCATTTGTTGTATTTACCCAAATTATGTCATAATACTTTCTATTGCTTTTTTTTGTTGTAATTTTCTTTCCTGTAATGGAGCTGCTCTTCAAATATAACCAACGAGCGAGCAAACCAATGAGAAAATATGTTTAATTAAAAAATAAGTAATTGGTAATTTAATATGGGTTGGGTTTTTTTGGGCGTTATTGTGTGTCACTCAGTTTATCAATCCAGTCATCTGGTGTCCACTTAATCTGCTCTTTGAGCACCTAATATGTAGCCAACTCTGATTTTGCATCGAACAGTAAACAAATTCAGTGGTTAAAGCTGTTGACTTATGGAAAAACATTCAACATATTTAATATCACAGTAATGATGAACTGATAAACGATTGTTGAGGCAGCCGACTATCAATCAAAGAAATAATCATTCATTTGGAGCCCTGCTTCTGTCCGTCTGACAAACGTCCACGCTCACTGCAGCTCCGTTTTTGGGGATATCCGGCAGCTCTTAAGCCGCTTAATTCTCCACTATGTTCACCAGCTTGTTGCTAACTTTGTTTATCTTAATTTTAGTGCTGAGTACGGAGCACTGAGTGAGTTTATGGGAGCAGTGAGAACGAATGGAAATAACAAAGTCGAGGGCCATAAAACCAAAAGAGTGAGTTAAAACATAAAATGCTTTGAAGGGCTGAGGGCTGGCGGGGGGGCACAGAGTCCGGTTATTGTTCCCCTTAGACAGTGTCAGTATATAAATAGGTATTGCAGTTTTAAAACATTGTATAATAAAGATCGCTCATTATCAGCACCTTCTAAAAAAAAATGTGTTTCTGACTGTAGCTACTCATTTCAAGAGCCGCACAAATGCAAGCACTTTCACAGCAATCCTTCGAGCAGGAGAGCTTGACATGACGAATGGTAAAAAAAAAAGAGTGTAAAGAAGTATATATTATGTTAGGACAGGGGGCATTGATTTAAAGTAAGTCTACAAGAAGGCACTCAAGTAAACAAAAGAGGCCAGTCCCAGCATTTAATGCGAACTGTTCGAAAAGTCTGACGATAAGAAAAAAACCCAATCACCTCCAAGTCTTAACCCAGGCCCCCGAGGAGCCCTGCCTGAGGCGTCACACCGGCTTTAAAGGCTTAAAAGATCTGTAATACACCTCCGGGCCAGTCCTAACTGTGTTTCAAAAGAATTAGTTAAATTGTAAAATCAATTCTGCACTGAACAAATAATAAGAAGTGATGTCAGACCTGGAGTGGAGATGTTTTTTCCCCACCTGTCAGAAATGCAGCTGCTGCATACTGAACAATGCAGGGATTATTCAGCCACGCCAGAGACCTTTTTTTTTTCACCTGTATTATCATCCCGCGCCGCAACAATAGGGAAGTCGAGTGCTTTGCTCAAGGACACAATGATGGTGGCTGTTATGAGGAGCGAGAGAGAGCCACTCGAAACACTTCATTCGGGGCCAGACAATCCGCGGATTCAAACTTTTGTCCTTGCATCACAGGGCCGCTCTCTACCCTCTGGGAGGAATCAGCTTTAATTAAAAACCGCTCGGAAAAAAATGTTCGGCAGGCCTTTCACATCCACTGTCAGGGAGCCTAGGTCAGTCTGAATCAGATCAGAGCGTGCATGTGGGCAGACGATCGTGTCTCGGAGCTGTTTCACTGGAACGTTGGAGGGACTGCTGCACACACACACACACAGCTATATGTCAGTTACCATGACTGCGGTCTGTGTGTGTGTGTTCAATCAGTCGATATTGTATGTTTAGGAGCTCAGACGTAAAAATTCTCTCCAACCTTGCAGTGTTTGTGTTAACGGCCTTGAGTCAGAGAGGTGAAACGAGGACTCCCCGCCTCAGCTCTATGACTCAGCACCGTGTTAACCGGGCTAATATCTGTGCACGGGGTGTAATACTGACCATATGGTGTATTAGGACTGGGTGGCCTGCTGCTCTGATGCTACATTTCCAAACCTGAGACGCTGCCACGCTGCTGGGCCGACGCGCCCCAACCGAGGAGCCGGGGCGAGACGGCAGAAACGCGCTCATGTTTGCGCCACGCTGGCCCGCGACCAGCCGTCCCTCGAATGGCAGCCAGCCTTTCAGCCGCGACCTTTAGGTGTCAGCCTCATCACGGAGTCCTTCAAGACCGTGCACAAAATCAATACTGCTAACAGAAAACCGCCGAACACTAAATCTGATCGTTTCAGCAGCCCTTCATAAGAGACAAGTATCGGGAGTCTATTATTATCCACACATCCTTCAGGCTCCAGGTGAATCCACCGTGTTAGAGGCTTTTAGTCATTCATTCATCAAGTGATAAAAAGACATCTCGCACGCCGCATTCACGTAAATAAAAGCCTTATTTTGCATGTATTTGTTGTCGTTATCGTTTTAGCGCCTCTTTACTTCATTTCACACACCGAGGACACGTTAATGCAGCACACGGGTAAACTGAATGGACTTAGTGGCAGGAGGCCAAACTTTTAAATGAACTCTCGCACTGGCCAAGACGAGGCACTGGCAGCGCGTTCAGACTTCGCCGGAGTGAAGACTTTTCAGCCTCACAATTAGCCTTGAAAAGAAATCCATGCGAAAAAAAAGGTATTAATTTCTAATTACAAAGCCATCCAGTTATTGAAAAATGGCCTTCATTAAGTTGACTTGTCCAAAAAGCTCAGTCAGGCCAAAAGATCACTGGGTTGAAACTGCACTTTTTTTAATGTTTAAATTAAACAACGACCAAAGGCAAAGAATTAACTTTGAAACCTCTGCGCCCGAGCGCTGCGAGGAAAATAAAAGTGTGGTCGACATTTCCATAAAATCTCCATCTGGGAAAAAAAACAAAACGTGTAAAGGTCCTCAACAGCGACTGAGCGGCCATCCATCTCCTGCTTCAACACTTTTAATCTGACGTCAACACCCAGAAAAATTAAAAAAACTGACACTTGAGAATGTGCGCCATTAACGACCGTCTCCAGTTCTGATCACAGAATTGTCTGCTGATTAAGTGCGATGTCGTCGAATAGCTGCTAAGTGATCTTGAGGTGTTCTTGACTAAACCGCCATTAAATATTTACTCCAATCACAATGATATCTTACAAAAACTGATTTTCGGGGGCCACTTGAAGGCAGCTGAAACGAGCTGTAAACACAACGCTGGCATATCAACAGCAACGTTACCAATCACACTGGAGCTGTGATTGTGTCCGCCTGACGAGTGTGAGTCCAACATTCGCTCCTACCCAGCTCTGTTTTTTGGACCTTGTCCACATGTACACTGGTGTTTTTTTTCCTCCTCCGATCTCAAAAAAGTTCCCGTCCACACCAACGGTATGAAGACACGAACGCGGGCTGTCAAGCGCACGCCAAAGCAACAGGTGCCGATATAACCTCTACCGTAAGGCCCCGTTGGCCAAACAAAGGAAACAACCTGAACGACCCCGGTTTTCCTGTCTACACAAACACTGAAAAAAAAACTGCCTTTCTGAATATCTTCACCCTGGCAGGAGTTCTCCGAAAGCTGTTTTCAGTGACTTAAAATGCCGTTTCCGTGTGTACGGAAGGCCAAAACTCATCTTCGTTTATAAGAAATACTCGTCTGCGTGCGTAGAGGCCTTGGTCTCTACCGACGCCTGAAGGATACCATATCTGCTAATTGCTGGTAAATGCTCCACTATGTTCACCAGCTTATCTCTGAATTCAGCCCTTATTAAACAGAGATCCCGCAGCAGTGTAGTAGAGAGGATCCATATCATTACACTGCCTTTTTACACTGACGCGAACAACAGTGCTGCCCGAGCGTGTGACTTTTGAGGAAGCGACAGAGACTTGACATCAGGGCTGACATTATCTGCTTCATGCTGCTTGATGCAAAAAGGAGAAGGAAAAAAAAATTCAGACTTTTTGGATGCGCGGGAGTTTGTTTGCTTGTGAGTGACGTGGCAGCCTCTGCAGGCACGTCGAACTTCGATCATTCTTACTCAATTTATCGAACAAAGCAGGGCCGAACTTCCGGTGATGGAATTGGCTTTGGCACCTACGGTGACAAAAGTCCTCAACAATAATGTTCCTTGTTGTCTCCCCGATTCACGGCTGCACTCAGTCATCTGCTAACTTCTTCATCTCTTCTTCTTCTTCTGCAGTTAGCTGCTAACTGCTGCTAACTACCTTCCCTAAGGGTGGATCGCACACATGACACTTGTCCTGTCTTGCCTTCTCCCATATTTTACGCTGATGTCAACTCAGCTCTGTTGCTACCTCGGCTGCAAGTTTGCTGATGGAATAACGTTCAGTGTTTGTATGTTTTACATCAAACGGCTATTGTGTGAGGTACATTTTTCTAGGCTTTTTGGTGAAAACAGCTTCCTGCTGCGAGTGAAAAGCGCACCGTGAGATGGTAAGAGTGAACCGAAACCGTAAAGTCGTCTGCCCGACAGCTAAACAGTGAGCTGATACTTAATCTGAAGAGGGCCAGTTCTCTTTAGGCTCACCACTACAGCCAACGCCTTTTACATAATCATCTGATATGTTTCTATGATACAAATATTGATTGCAGCCGCTTTAAAGTAGTTGTAACAGCCCGTGCATTACTTTTGCCTCCACGTGTTCTCGGCGCGCTGAAAAGCAGCTCCAGTTCCGCCGTAGTGGCGACGCCGCCGCGGGTTCACCTGTCATGTCTCGATGTCTGTATCGGACGCTACAGTAAGAATAGCGATGTAACTCTATCGCGGCACGCTCAGACCTGTTCCGAGCGCGAAACACCAGATCCAGCAGGCTGCCTGCGAACGCGCTCGGGTGAGTCTGGCCCCAGGGAGCCCGCAAGTCAGCAGGATAAATGACTTTGGCGAAGAGATTCATTACTTTGCATTCATAATTGACTGTTACAGAATATGCTATTAAACAACAGCACACAGAGAAACATTCCCGTTCTCTCCTACATATGTTTGTCAACTGAGGGCTATTAATTCTACTCTGGGCGCGATTCATCTCAGTTACGGCTCGGATGTTGTCGGCTAGAATATGCTTGGAATTTAAAAATGCTTTGTTTCTGTAAATATTTCCGTTCGATCGATATCTCTGGCCGGCCGAACAGCCACGTTTCAACACAAGCCCATATATCTTTCCTCTTACCTTGTCTTTATCTCTCATGGAGCCTTTGCCGAGGATGGACATCTTCACACCCGTTTCCTCTTGTAATCGTTTCATGGAATTTCCCCGTGGTCCCAGCAGCTTCCCGACGAAATTAAACTGTGACACGGGAGGGAAAAAAAGCAATCAGACACCCCATCAGCGCTTTCAGCATGTGTAAGAGGAGGACAAATAATGATAAAAGCCGGCGTATATCTGGACAAATGTTTCTGAGGCCGCCTCTCCCTTCACGGGTTGGATGTTAAAAAGGAATTTGATCCGTTTGGAGAAAAGGTTAGCCATGAAAGGTGCTCGCTGCCCATTAGTCATCTATTATCAATATAATCTCACATTCCATTCACCATTCATCATGTGGGGGAAAAAAAGCTGTAATGTAGCCCCCGTGATGAATCAATATAATTGTGCTCTGTACGTAGCACATTAAAGGTGACTCTCACCCCGCATAACTCACGCATCCATCCACTGGCTTGAACTGTGCCCTCGCTGCTCATGTATCTTATTGCCGTTGCGGGTCATCCGTGTCATGCCGATGAAAAAAGGAGTAAAAAAAAAAAAAAGAAGAAAAGTGAACATGGGCTCAAACCAATAACGTTCCAGACTATTCCAGAGGTCAGCGCTGAGATAAAGTCAGAAATAATGAGTTTCTTCCCAGTGGGAAATTAAGTAATACTATCCCGATGACAAACTATCTGATTCAAGCCTCGGGGCTGTGACTATCATTTCCCTCTCGCTGTGCACCAGCTAGTGTTCATATTGAGAAAAGTAGCTCTGGGTTGTTGCAAGGCACAACACTGCTGAGATTAGTGGTGATTAATCTGAGGGGTGGAACTCGTAACGCGGCTGCAGTCAAATTGGCAGTTCCCGACGAAAATATGAGCAGAGGAGCAATTAGAAAAGTGTCATTTACCCCTCGAAACAAACCGACAACTTACACCAGCTCACTGACTTTTTTTTTTTTTTGTAATAAACTGTTTGACCTTCAGGTGTTCGCCGTTGGATGGGATGATAAGAGGCCCCCTCCAGAGCTGAACAGGTGGTCAGCCGCCCACCACAACACACTCTGGCCAACCCTAAAATGATATTAACCTTTTTCGCGAAGCAGCCTCTCCCACTGTGGCTGAGCGGCTAATAACTTCACTGCCAGCTGTGTGGCTGCTGCAGCTCAACTCTGACAACTGCACACTCAGCTTATTTCGCCCCGACATCATTAACATCGTGAGTGAACGCCGCGTCTCGGGTTAGGGAGGCGCCAGGGGACGCCCCAGATGAAACCCAACTTTAAAAAAAAAAAGAAAAAGCATCCCCGCTGTCCTTGGCCGTCCTCTGATCTGAATGATTAAGGCACCTTTGTCGATGCCTTTCTTCACAGGGGTTGCTTTTGACAGGACTATCCTATAGCTGGCAGGGAGCTCGAGAGCAGATGGTCGTTGCGGCTACGTCGAGAGCGCGCTCGCTGGGCGGTAGAAGAAGAGTGGCCTGTTTTCATTAAGCTAATGAATGTCTCGAGCTACTCCGCCGCTCCATGGCGAGCAATTTGGGCTTTGGAAAAAGGGGCACGGTTCGGTGTTAAATGAGGTTTGAAATGATGCAATGTGCCCCCTGCGGTCCCAACACTGATAACTATGCAGATATCAGACGGAAGGGTTGTTGTGAATGCAACGATTACGACGCGCAACAACATTTTTCGACATTGGACAAATATTCAGCGAGACAATGGGCGCCCCCGATCGACTTATTTGTATTTCATGAAGTGTAACTTCTACACGAAGGACAAACATTTAATTGAGAGCTTTCATGCGGGATGAATTCTAATATATCAATCTCCATATTCATTCCGGAGAAGCCATTTCTATAATATTCTGGGTCTACGAGGCTTAAAGCAGGAGGTGAGGGATGAATCGTGCGACGCTAATGTGAATGTGCAAAACTGCTAATGCAGCTGAGCAAAGCACTTTTCCTAACAACCTCCATGACTGAGGCCCGCTACTTAGATTACGATGAGTTTTTAAAATCCTCCTCGTAGTGGAGAGCCCACTGCACCGCCACATCGGCCTACAGGTACACGAAATGCCATTGGTGTGAGAAACACGTTTACCAATTTGACAGTACGTGCACTGTATGACGAAGTACACAAACAAATGAGAAAACACAGTCCAGTAAAGAAAAACAAAGAAACCTCACCCTGCAAATACAGAGACAAGACAATATTGACAGAAAATGTTCTTCTGGTAATATCTTTTGTTCCTTTTTGTCGTGTGCACAGAATTCCTGTATTTGCTTTGTGTCCTCTGTATTTGCAGCGATTCGTTAAGCTGCAGCTGTGCTTTCAAACAAATGCGCTCCTCAATTTATTTCTTAATGGGAATCTCCCAGTGATTTTACACATCTAAGTCTTTTAACAGGCCTTAGAGAGCACGACTACGAGCCTTGTGAAGTGCCATGGTGTAAGACTGCAAAGGTATATATTGGCCACTGACTGTCAGGCTTTAGGACTACACTAATCCAAAATACTTTGACCCCTACAGTCTATATTTCTGCATTTTTCTTTATCATGATGTGGTTCGATATTATTTCCGGCCTACAGTACATGAAACTGAAATAGTTTTACTCATTCATAAAAAGTTCTTCTTGCTTTTTTTAACAAGAACACTGGAAATTGAACTGCATAGCAATGAATTGTGGGTAATTAAAGTTCAGTGCAGCCTCAACCCAAAGCGGACTCTCTAGAAGTCAACTTGAGGGCCCTTGTTGAATGAATGAACTGTGAGCTTGGACAACATTCAGCACTTGCATATGGAATATGGTCAAGTGCGGTGCGAATGGATTCTTAAAACAACAACAAACGCTTCACTTCGGCCGGTAACGTGGATCGTAACACGTTACATGACTTAACTGTAGTAATATATTACTGAAATATAAGTAACACATTAAATGACTCTGTTACTGCTAACAGAAATACATTACTGTAACCCCCGCGATGCTGATAAGTATCCTCGAGTGATGTCACTTGAGTCGATGGTGGTTGGGGTGTGAATTTAAAAATGTAAGAAATCTGTGGGTGTGGAGAAATAAAATAGTGAGCTTACCATATGTCTGTAGACAGTTCCTCATCTCTGCACAAGGCTAGCTGCACAAGGCTACATTAGCTGCTGCTAGCATAACATACTGTAATGCATACTCATTATATAAAGAGTTGTTTGAACACACTCAAATGTCGGACTGAACTATTGGAAGTCAAATAATATCAATTTAATGTTAAAGCCCAAAATCACAATTGCATTGCCTCAGTGGGCTTTACAAACTGTACAGTGAAAGACAAGTTGCATTATGGGTAAATGTGGCACCAAACGCGTGCAGTGAAAAAGATATCTCTGGTTGTGTTGCATTAAAAGCATCCTTTATAAGTCAAAAGATACAGGAGTGCAGCTAAACGGGTGTAGAAGTCTTTTAGGGCTCAGAGCTGACATCGAAGAACTAGCGACAGCGACGTGGGACATGCCGCGACATGGCCCTGGCACACCAACAGCCTACCGGGGTGGTTGATGACCGCTTTGGCCCTATTTGTTGTTGTGTGTCCCACACCACTGGCACTGTTTGGCCATTGTCGGCGGCTTTTTCAGCCTTTGTCGCCACTAGGTTCTTTGATGTATGTCTGGTGTGTCTGGGCCCTTTAGTCGCACTACCCTGACCTCTCAACATCACTGGAGATAGGAGCTACTCTGAGCACTTCAAACAGTCACACCTGTCACACAGTCCTGTCATTATATCTCCACATGCTCCTACATTTAGTTATGCTGGTGCCTGCTTTCACAAATGTGATCAGTTCGGTGTCAACTTCAGTACAACTAGGCCACCGTTTTTAAAATTGAGTTTCATAAGAAACTCAATTTATCCTTTTTTTTTGCCTGTTATCCCCCAAACTTTAATATTAAAGATGGCTGTGATCTACATTTATCTTCATGTGGTGTCAGACCGCAGTGACTGAGACTTAAAGGTAAATTATTTAAAGGTTTTGGAAAGAATGAAACCCTTACATTCTTGACATGGGGCACTTTGTAGCTACAACAAAGGCATGTAAACCTGGGCATGAAAATGTGTTCTCCACAACAGGAGGACTGAGCCAGGAATGTAAAACAACATGTAAAACAGGGGCTGACACACACTCTGGCAAAATGTATTGTAACCTTTACATAAATGATGCCGTTTAAAGACAAAAGCTTCTTTCATTAACTAACTGATCACAGGTGTACGCAGAAAAATGGCAGGGGAAACAGACAAAGACAGGACATGGAAAGTAAAACCTGACACGTGAGGATAAACTTAAACATAAAATCACAAAACTAAAAAACCAAAACCACTGCTGTCGAGAAGAGGATTTTATCAGAATAGAAATATACATAATATATTTATAGAAACTGTTTTGGCTGCGGGCTGCAATATTTTATCTTTATTTCATACCTCTTCAGTAATGTGCCCTACGAGGCCTGAGATCTCTATGAACACACAGTATCATCCCAGCTGAATTGAATTTTCCATACACTCAAAAATACTTTGAGAATATTGTGTTCTTTCATGAAGCCGATTTTTAGTGCTGCTAAATTAAAAGTAATACAATCAGTAAAAGATGAATAAAAAAAAGATCAAAAGAAGAACACACAAATGAAAATCAAAGAAAACCTCGGGATGATTTTATCTACCAAACAAACATGTCTGCCGCGCTCCAGTATTAGGTCAGTTCCATGGAAAGAATACAAACATTGACGTTTTTTGACTTCAAGGTGCCGTAACGCTGCAGATCCAATAACAAAGAGGGGGAAAAAAATACCATTTCAGCTTTTAAGCTGGAAAATGTGCACAGTGGCCTCCCTTTAATGCAGTGCACCGGGGCCAGTCAAGATTTGCAGATGTCCTGAGGCACTTACTGCCAGGTTAGCGAGCTGTGCTATTGGGGAAGGTCCAGGTCCTGTGTGATAGGAGGATTAAAGCCTCAGGTAGAGGTTTATGCTTTAATGACAGCTGGGGATGACTGGGCTGTGAGCTTGTCAGAGGAGTGTGTCCTATCACCTCCACAGACATTAAAGAAAGCAGATGAGTGGTTGTTCGGCGCTCGCATGACGAGCAGAGGAGATTCGCCACTGTTCACTTGGAGAGCCTTTTAGAAAGGAATCAAATCATCGAATGGAGCGTTTGAAGTCAGTGTTAATACTGGTAATCTGATATTAAGGTACGACTTTACAACTGTTGCCTTGAGTGAGGATGTTTCGCTGTCCAAACATTATTAAACAACTTCGGACGTATGCAGGCAGTCTTTGTAGGATCATGCCCTGCACCACGAGAGTTCAAAGAGTCTAAATCGCAAAGCGTTTCACCGAGAGATGAGTGAAACCATAAAACCAGTAGAAATCCCCCCCCAAAATAAATAAATAAAGCATAAAGTTCATTTGCACTGAGTTAAAAAATAACCCAGATCTTACTGATGCTTCATCACAACAAACTGGAGCAGAATGTCCCAATAAAAATTCCCAGTTCCCATTAACAAAACCCTGAGCAGCCACCATGACGGCCTCCACACACAGACAGGAAACAAAACACACATCATCACTACGGATCAGGCCACAAGCAACTTCAGCCAAGACCAAAGCAGATGAGAAGCTAGCAATGCCGAAATAACGCAACACAACTGATATGATACATTTAGGACGATGACAGTGATCCAGATCGGTTGTGTTTTGCTCCAGCAGCAGCCGCGGCGGCGGCGGCTACCTAGTTTTCCTGTTAGAGCGAAGACAAATCAATTTGTACAACCTGAGCTCCGTAACAAGCTTCAGCTTCTAAATGACAAACGACTTTTCTGCATCGAATCTCCTCCACTTCTCCAGCAAGTGGAGAGGCAGAACATTACAAATCCTCATCCAAATGCAACAAAAGAAAAGATAAATAATCAACACTGTTACTGCGTCTCATTTTCACTCTTTATATAATGCTATACATTACAGTATGTAATATGATTGCTATACTGTTGGGAAATGAATGAATGAGAGGGAAATGTATTTTTCGATTTGTGCCCACAGACAGCAAACTGCACCTTTAAAGGAGCAATACGTGAGATAGTAACATTCAAAAGTGGGCTGAATCGATCAACAGAATGTGAAGAAATAAGAAAGTTGACTTTATGTTAAGGAGATATCGCCGTAAGTTAGCATGCTAACCAGCGAGCTCCTGCCTGTCCCAGTCCAAAGCTCCCGGGCAAGCGGTGTAAGCACCAACGCTCCCCTGGTGCTCGTTGCGTGGGCCGCTAACTGACCTGCTAACTGAGCTAACCAGCTGACAGCAGCTAGCAGTTAGCGGCGGTTATCCTTTACTTTAGTGATATGCTGTCCCCTATTTGTTTTGAGTATCAATTCAACAGGTGGCCAATTATTTCATATTGTACCTTTTAAAAAAATAAATAAAAATCTCACATTCAGAAAATTAAAGCAGCAACATTTGTTGTTTTGTTTTTGTGTTTTTTGGGCCACTTTAGGATCAGCAGAAGATGTTGCAAACAACACTGACATATTTTCAGCTAATAAGACTGTTATAGCCAAACAAATTAGCCCAAATTTGGAGTCGTGTTTGTGTCCATCTGTTGAATGTAAGTCAAATATTCACTCTCCTCTCTGCTGCAGTTTAGTCTCCTCCAACTCCGGAGAGTTCTCAGCCACTAATTGCCTCACTATGTTGACCAGCTCATCACCGATTTTGCCTGCTGTTTACCTGAGCTTTTTTTTTTTTCTACCTGGCTCTGCTTGAAACGATGTTGATGGCAGCTATGAGTACCGACCAGGAAAGCAATGATGTGGGGCTCAAAACCAAAACAGTGGGCTGAAAGACGCTAAAACGCTCTGTGTAGCTGAGTCCAACAGCAGTCGGGTGACATTGTTTTCTACGACGGGCTTCAACAATTACACACAGTAATTAGATCCATTGTTATTAATTAGAGCAGCTTTTAATGAGGGGTACAGTGCAATTCAAAACACACATTACTTTATTTTTGTTTTCCCCGACCGTCCTGAGGCGGCCTCGCCATTAGTCGCAATTAGCTTTAATTTTCTCCAGCTGAGAGCGGCTCCTTCATTTCTATTATACGCCGCATCGTGAGGCAATAGTGTCGGCAAACAGCACACTCGAAAATCAAGTGAATCTATGCCGCGCGCTGACATCCCACTTGAGCTTGTCACGTTCCGAGGGCTAACACATACATACGAGAAAACCCTGTTGGCCTTGTTATTCGTATGGAGCTCGGACGCGGCATGTGTAGGATGATAATGTACACCGGGGAGGGATTTATCTGTATTACATCTCAGCAGCATTGTGCCAGACAAAGTCATCACGCAAACACTGACTCGACCGGATCCAAAGGAAGAACGGCGATGCTATCAAACAAGTGCTTAATTTTAATTCACACTCGGCGCTCCCTTCCACTGTATTCAGCACTTATCTAAGCAAAACACCTTTCCGCATGATAGGCCTTTCTTTGGGACACTGACATCTCCGGGCAGACAAAAATGGGATTTCTCTGTGGATAGAGCGCGGCTGCTGCACTATTTAAAGGTCACAATAACCCAAGACTGATAAGCTCAAAATTGTGGCACCCACAAGGACACAATGCGATTTAATGTGTTGTGGGCTGTGCGTGTGTGTGTGTGTGTGTGTGTACCTGCAGGATGATTGGTTAAAGCACATACCCAGCGGAGGTAACTAGCTTGTTTTAAATGTGACAAGAGCAGAAATATGTCCAATTTATTCAAATTAAAAGGGCAGAATCGTTTTTTTTTTTCTCATTCTCACGCACACACACACACGCCGAACACTCCCAACTCTGGACTACCAGACAGTATCAGCCATTGAAAATCTATTTCATGCCCCAAGGTTATGAGATGCTAATCAAGCTGTCTCATTAAACAGCAGAGGATAAATTCTAGTTAAGAGATAATGAAAATGACTATGCTGATTATCTTAATCATATTTTTTGCCGAGTAGGTAGCGATGGCTGCGTACATTTTCAAGACGTCCATTAGCAGCTGTGAGTGTATCATTTGTTTACGCGTCAGGCCGGGACAGGTACAGATGTACCCTCCTCTCCTCGCCTCCCGTTAGCAGAGATCAACCTCGTCTTCAAGGATTCATCACTTTTTTTTTCAGAGATTACAGCTGGAAAGCGACGGTAAGGTCACCGGAGGAAGGCTCCAAGGCTGAACGTCTTTATCTTGACAGGCTGGTGAGACGACAACAAACCCTAATGTACATTTTACAGAGAGCGGCGCGCAAAAACACACCAGTCGCCTCCGGTGAATGATGCGTTCAGCGAGGTCTGAAACTTCAGCTCATTTTTGTATCCTATCAGGCAAATAAACAAACTAAACAAACAAACAAAAAACAGAAAAAAACACTAAATGAATTTAGAGATACAGCTTTACTGTGAAGTTGGAGATTTATTCTGCTTTGAGTAAATGTGCCTCCCTGTCAGCGCTCCACCCCGCTAATGTATTTCGGATGCTGACAGCTAAAAGTGAATTTATTATTCAGCGAGTAAGTGTAGTGTGACACGTGCAATCCACTATGAGTTTACGGATGCCTTGTGGGATTTCTTGAGAAAATAAACCAATCAGAATGCTACAGTGGTTACAATATTGCAGTTTCGCAACCTGGACGTTGGTGAGAAAAATCCTAAAAGTAACTTCACACTGCATAGAATGTATTATGTTATAGTTTTAGAATTGTTTGGGATTTGACAGGATGATTAGTAATGCGCTGAGGTCCATGATCGGGGTTGAGGAAGTTGTGTAATGTGCGATCGTATTCCAATGTTTAGCACACTGAAACTGTCTCTTGCTACGGTTTGCTCTGTCACTGCAGCAGACTGCTGGCAGCCCTTGCCCACAGACCATAAATGAAAATTTGCCTCTATCTATATGTGGTGCTATAAATGTATGCGTTGCCGTGCTAACTGAAGAGTGAAATGAAATGAAACATCCCTGTAATGTGCTGTGTTGGCACTGACTTTTGATTTTGAGTGTAAGCTACTTACACGCATATTGTGCGGCAGCACAGCCGTCTGTCTGAGTCAAAGCTCGACAAAGTTTGAGTCAATTATTTGTTGCATTGTAGCAGACGCGATTAACATAAACTGCCACGGAACAAGGGCCTCATTTATTAAACAGATTCACAATCAATTTCGAGCGTGTGTGTGTGTGTTTCTGCCTGTTTTTTAATCCTCTGTCAATTATGTATTCACTTTTTGTCCTTTTCGCTCTTTCTCTTTCTCTTTCTTTGTCCTGTGGCTGTTCCCGACTAGACCTTGTTTGTTTGATTGTTTATTCACTCGCGCCGGCATTAAAGAGGGGGAAATCACGAGACGGGTGCCTCGAGTTTTAAGCCGATTTGAGATTTACGGACCACAGGTGCGCGAGTTACAAATGGGGGTTCTTAAAAGCAAAGGTGGGGGTTTTGTGGGAAAAATAACTGCACACGCTGCTCCGGAACTTATTTCTTTTTCATTGTGGGCATAAAAGGAGCATGTTTCAGCTAGATTAATCCCTATGAGCGCTTCCAGCTGAAACACGTTCTTATGATATGCTAACAGTGAGCAGGGCGATTTGTTTCTGTGTTCGGCGGCTTTATCAAACGTAAGCGCACCGTAAGAGTGTTGATGGTTCAAGTATAAATCTCAGAGCAATATCATAAATGAGGACCTGACTCTTTTCTCAGAGGACGTTTTGACTTGTCAAAAAAAAAGCACAGCTGGACAGGATAACATTAATGAGAGCTTACATAAGGTGTTACAGAGCCGGTGGAAAGATGCCATCATCAATGTTTTTCACAGCACCTGTGTTATTCCTTCTATGACGCGTCAAAATGTCTGCAGTGAAAGCGGCCCTCAGTATCCGTCTGTCAGTGTTCCACAACGAACGATTTCATTGAATTACTTTGCATCTAATTACGTTGCAGGAAGGTGGCAGCTGTAAGCAGGAATTAGCACTATTAGACTGCTGAGGCAAGACGAAAACACAGACTTATGACATTTTATACTTTCCTCCGCTGCCAGTGACAGACAGAAAGGCAGACTGGACATTATTGAGAAAGTCGGCTTCCAGAGTGACATAAAATAAAACCAATTAGTTTTGTGCCTCTCGGTGGGGGCCAAATGTTGTGAGACGAAGAGTCAAATATATTGATCAGTGAGAGCCGGCCAGAATTCATATCTGAGCAGCCACAATGTACCAACATTTTTCACAACAGCAAATCCAAGCCCCAAAACAAATTGCTTTACAAAAGCAGTAAAAGAAAATCTAATATAACAATAAATCCGTCATGCAGCTGTTAAAACAGTGAATTACTACACAGTATCATCAGTAATTCAATTTTATTGCTTAAACTGCAAATTTTGTCTGAAGAGTTTAGTTTGGACGTGAAAACTGCGTCATTCCAAGGCCGAACTGTCTCAACTCCGTGAGAAGAACCTGTTTTGAACTCAAGGTCGTCGCTGCGCGCAGCATCGTACTCATCTTTCCGAGCTCTGCTCTGCTTTTTGTCGCCTCCTCTTGTGCGCTTGATCAAAGAGTTCCTTCGTGTGGCTAATTACAATTAACTGAAAGTGCAGTGTTACCAAGATGTTCAAGATAGTGACACTGCAGTCTTGTGGGGTGCTGACTGTGCATTTGGGTCGCAGAAGCTGTTGTTGGACAACTGCTCCGTCCCCCTGGACTGCACTGCCGCGCTCCCTCTGCAGAGCCGCCGCCATTATGTTCACCGGACATCCTGTACATTTTTTGTTAATGATCGAGACTGATTGAAATTTTTAAAACTTATCTCAATGATCTGTCTCTGTGGTTCTCTGGGTTTTTGGACCCCGAGCTCTGCTGGTTTTCATTAACCATCTAATCAGGAGCAGACTCACACCTGGGACACCAGGTGAATCCAATTAACCAGCAGGTAGGACGGAGACCGAGCGCTCTATCTGCTATCTTTTCATTTCACTCCCAATGTGTAGTCTCTGTAGTACAAAGTGTTCCCCACCCATAGAATCAGTATGCTGGACATGATTGGTGAGAGAAGGTGTTTCCATTTAATTTAAGTCTGGAGGTGTTGGACTGACAGGTGCCAACAGAACAGGTGCAGTATGTATATGTACTGCTTCACATCTGTCCTAACCCTCTAAACGTATGAACTATACTTTACAAACCACTGTGGAAGTCTTTTGCAATAGCTGTTACCAAAAAGGCTTATTCCTACCTTCATTTTTAGACCTTTATTGTTGAACTGTAGGATTGAAATGCAAAACACAAACCTGTTTTGCTCTAATCTTGACACATGCAAATGTCCAATACAGCTAAAACTCATGTTGGCTCTTGCAAATTGCTATTCCTTGTATCAAGAGCTCTGCCCTTGTTTGTGTTTAGGACTAAAAATAGTTCCATAGTGCATCTTTAATCCCTATTCGCACCGGACTATAATAACCTGGGGACCTTGTTATAGTTGCCCAGGTACGTTTGTGATCTCAACCCTGTGTTTAATCCATGTTTCGTGTAACACAGAGGTCATGTGGAAAAATGTGTCCAGCGCAAAATCGGCACGCCGGTGATTTGGTCGTGTATCTCTTTTTAAACGTCTGCTTTCTGTTTTCAGCAAGAAATTTGATCGCTGCTCACAGAAGTGGACAGCTGTGAGATCGTCTATTTTTACATGTACCTAAAAGTGATGACGGAGAAGGTTAGGACAGACAAAAGGTTGTCATATTCAAGTATAGCCATGAGGCATCTATCACTTCATTTGTAAAGTGCTTTTGAGAATAATTCAAAATATTAAGATCTATGTTATGTATTGCAATATAGCCTCAAAGTATTGAGTCATATTATTATATTCCATCTCAACAAGCCCTTTGCATGTGTGCTGCAAGTTCGGGGGAATATTCAATCTTCGCAATTAAAAAGTACTTCCGAATGAAAAATGGTCTAACACTTGGCCAGAGAATGCGCCTAATGAGCCAGAAACACAAGGACAGAGAGATCTCTCTGAGTCACTGTGGGTCTTCTTCTCCCAAGAAACAGGCTCAATTGGCATTTTTTTTTATAGATTTGAAATCAATGTAATGGAGTGAGGAGTTCCTGAACACAGCTTAATTACTTTTTCAGCACTGATCCTGAGGAGGAAACAGCAAATTGATTTCTACGGAGTGTCCTGAGGGGCTCGCTGGACTCAAGTACGCCGCCCGAGCTCCCGAGGAGTAGTTAAATGTTCCTCTGCCCTCCACTTGTCTCGAGTCCTTCTCTAATGAGACTGGAAAATCAGTAAACTACATTTTCAGACATCATGGGGCACGCCTCAACATAGAAATTAACTTTACTTGAGACACCGTCTGTGTTTTGTTGAGGATCTTTCCTCTATAACTGTCTTACTGAGACCCGGCAGCGACAGCAAGAGGACAAGTGACCAGAAGTGAGCCCTTTCGAATGAGTACTGGGAAACAAGAGGGTGTCGCCGGTGTGAGAGTGCTGTTCAAAGAAGAAGGGAGCCATGCATATTAAATATATTAGCACTGGCTAGGTCAAACAAAAGCGTATGATGGTTAGAAGTTGACATCCCCCAAAACAAGATGCATCGGCAAAAGCAATTAAAGGAGAAAACCTTAGCATTACAAATGCTAATTTGTTGCTAATGGCAAATGTACGTCTTGACATTGACACGTCAAGCGAGCATTCGCATGACTCTCACTTGACGCTGTGTAGTGAAAGCCTATCGCCGTTGACATTCACACTGACGTCATGACGTTCACGCCACCGGTGTCCGGACATTGAACACGAACGGAGGAGACGATAATAATCACTAATCGTGGCCGTTTGCGGACACCCAGAGCTGTACGATGACATATCTACTGGTACAGAGACAGGACAATTAAGAAGCTGCCGTGGAGGGAAGTTGGCAAGAAAGTAAGACTACCTGGTTAGTTTTGGAGCATAGTTCTGATCAATCTGATTCAGGGAACAAGCACTTTAAAGGTTGTCTGCTTGTTGTCTGGCAGACAGTCCTGACGAAGCATGAATTCACAATTTTACAAGCCGGCACCATGATGTTGTTATTTCGGCGTCCTTTTGATCCATTTTTAATTGCAGTAACTTCACAGAGAGATTTTTTAGTTATTTATTCGTGTTACTCATGCGAGTCGATGCAGCACAAATATTTTCTCCAAGTTTAGTTTGAATGCTGCATTAAAAGGTGCAACATCTAAGAATTGTCCGCCTGTCAAATTCATACTCAAAACAAAGGTGGGACGGCATATTAACAGAGTAACTGCTAACAGCTGCTAACTGAAGCTGCCTTAGCTAGTTAGCTCAGTTAGCCATGCAGTTAGCAGTTCCAACTGGGAGCTCAGGGACCAGGGCAGTGTTAATGTTTACACCACGAGCACAGGAGCTTTGTACTGGGATGAGCCGAGTGGGCACGCTAGCTTCATTAGATGGCTGTACAACACAAAACATAGACATCATAGTATCGAAACTGCTATTTGCTAAAGTTCTACTGATAATGTTAGTACATTTTTGAGCATTTTCAGTTGACATTGGTGTAAGAACAGTAACAGCACTTTACAAACAAATGTTACTTTATTTTGCCATTGTCATATTAAATGTTACAAAGTCACACGTGGATACATTATTACTATGCATCCTACAAACAGCTGTTTAAAAATGAAAAATAGTATTATCAAAAATACCTTCTTATACTAGCCTAAAAAACAAATGCACTGCTAGTCAGATCTGGGTCTTTACGAGAGGAGGTGGCGCTCATACCGCTTTTGTCCACAGGGGTCGCCAGAATCAACAAAACTAACAGCTCCTATAGCTGCTTTAACCAACTAACTATTACCGACTTTGAATCAGTTTGCCATTTATCTCAAAATGAAAAACATGTGTTTTCAGATAAGAATATAAGGGGTTTGATTAAAAACAAAGAATTATGGCAAAAATAAGGGCTCATTCTATTTTTCTTGATGAATGACTTAAAACATATGAACGTAACAAATGATGACATTTGCTATCAGCATGACAGCCGGACACAGATATATTCTGTCTTTAAAAGAAGAAATGATACAGATATTGAAGAAGAAAACCCAACAGATACAGCAAATTGTATCAATAAATATCCGGTGCCCCGGGGCTGACATTAAGCTGTTAGTCTAACAACATTACATATGCAGTACATATGTACGCTCAGAGGGGGACAGATAATCTATACACAACATGGAAATGTGCTGTGCTGAATGCTGTGTCGCTTCACAGAGGCCATTATTCTTCAGCCTACCTGCCATACTCAGTGGAGCAGGTTTCCTTGATTACAGTGGCAGTAAAGCATCCTGGTTTCTCCACACAAGCAGCTGTGTGCCGTAGCTGAGCCGCCTGACGGAGCAGCCTCATTAGGCTACATTTCAAACTCTGTCAGTACTGACATTGCATAACTCAGAATAACGCGCACTGTGTCATGCAGTGATTTATGGTCATTGTTCTCCACTGTACCCTTGAGTGCTTTAGTGCGCGAAAACTTTTCTTTTTTGATGACTACATGAAAATAAACAGACACTGCCTGATAACTTTCTGCTCGTCTCTTTGAGGGTTTTTCACTGATTTTCAGCCAAAACTGGCGGAGCAGGTGAAGCTAGAGCACCCAGACAACTTGCCCAAAACTTTTCCCCGTGGAGGGCCAAAACTAAAAGTTAAGCAATCCTCTATTACGCTGCTTTAATTTAATAGTATTTCAACTTTTATATAGTCAAATAACAACTTAACATTACATGTTTTAGTCAAAATAAAGCTTTATTTGAAAAAGCTGTTGCATGTTTAGTGTCGTGGTGATGATGGATATTGTACTCCTTCACTACAGCAACAGATTGCTCGCAAATAAGACATACTGCCTCCGAATTCCCATCTGCACAAACGAAGTCCTCTTGCCAGCTTTGTTGGAAATGTCCTCTGTCTGCGTGCCACCGTCTCTGCCACAACATGTTTTTCCTACCTCGCATGCCCCAAACTGACTTCTTCTGCAAAGTTTCCACCAATGCTCAGATTATGAGAAACATTGAATAGTACCTCACAGAAATAAAACAGCATACGTGACTATTTATATGAATGAATTGATTATATTAATTGTTTGTGACGTTAAGCATTACAACCACCAGAGGACGCAGCTCGGAGACAAATCGGTCTCGCCCGCACCTCCGCTTTTCCTTCACCGCCGTCCGACTCACGTTTAATCCCCATCCAATCTCCTCCTAGTTCCTCAGACAGATGTTTAAAACCTCTCACCAACTCGCATAACCTCTCCCCAATAAGTTCTGCCATTTTTAAAACTTCTTCCTCTCGTCCTGTGGTCGTGTCTCGCTTGAACTATTGGCTGCACTGCGCCCCCCCCATGACTACCGGAGGGGCTGCTCCGTTGGTCCCTATCTGCAAGCTTTCAGAAGACGTGCAGAAATATGAACAAAATGAACGCGGAGTACGGCCTGAAGGCTCCATCCATATCTGACATTGACCCTTAAGAGACCCTGTCCACTGAATTCTCCCATCTTGCCTTGCAGTTTGACCATTCTGGCCATTTGAAAATACTGCAGATATCTGTCACTGGTCAGGTTCTTTCCACAGAAAATAATACATGGGAGCCTGTATCTGTAGGGTGTGGCTGTTGTGCCTCTTACCTTTGGATACTGTTGGATTGGAATGAGAACTCTTTCGGAGAGCTTGATGTTTTTATTGCTGATGATATCTAGGTATTTCTTCATGTCGCCATCTTTTCTCAATTCATCTCCTTCGCACTTTTCAATCTCTGCAGAAAAACATAACAAAGAAGCACGATAAGAAGACGGTTAGTTCGTCGTGCAACTGAAAAAAAAGCATCAGTCAACATCTCGAAGCGCCGACTGCGGCGTGACAACCGCGCGGCGACACATTAGGACACGTTTAACTATGCATTGCGCCGCCCGGCGAATATTTGGCTGATTAGTACGTCTCTCAGCTGTTAATGTGCTCACATTGCAAACTTAATGATGTGAGATTATCCCGCTGACTCCTGATACCTCCTTTTACATCAGGCCCCGTAATCTCATGATCCAGTAATTCCAATCAAAATAACAACAGAGGCGAACAGTCGCACTCAGCTCGCTGTGGCTCACTTCACTGCAGACTGAGCTCTGGCGGGCTGTCGGCAGTCTCTGACCCCCACACAGCACAGGACTCGCGCAGACGGGGGATTAAACATGTCAAGCGGTTGATATTATCGGGTAGAAGTCAATTGGGGTGCTGGAGATTAGATCTGTGAGCTCTCATATTAAGATCATATTTGCAGATCGTTGATTTCAATCAAACTGCAGATTTGCTCCTTCAAATCTTGTGCAAATTGGCCCAGCAGTCCTCCTGTGTGTCCCCGGCCTTAATGAAACAAGACGAGAGCCGAGAGGTGGTCAACAGTCCGGTTTAGCTTCGAAGCACAGCCCCTCTCGACTGATGCATTTTATATCACTTGACCTAAAAAACACACTCGCTCCGATCCGTTGTTCACCTCGCAAGGATCCTCCTCTGTCGCTAATTAATACTCAGCGGAATTACAACTATCGGTCCGCAGCACACTTTGCCGGACAACAAAAGACGTGGCTGAACAAGACCGAGGACGAGTCGGCGACCCCTCCTGAGCAGCTTTAAAGAAACTCCAGAGGCTGTTTAGACTGGAGCACCCTTATCTGAGCTTTCAGCAGCCGGTGGACAAAGCTGTGAGGTTAAAACAACAGATCGGGCTTTGAATTAATGCATTTCTCTCTTTTTCGCAAATGTTCACGAAGGAAGGACAGAAATACGTCCTCAGAAGTTGCCGAACGCACCTTAAAATCCGAATTTGACTTTCTTTATCGGTTTGTGCGGATGAATCGTTCCAATTTGGCGAAGGCTCCTTCTGAGACTTTTCCTTGACGTGACCTTCCGCACGTCCATAACTCCAGCTTAACGACGCCTCTGTTCCAGTCGGCTCGGATATTCGCTCATTACAGCTTCTTATGGTCAGCAGTTTCGGCTTTACACCATGAATTAAGGTCGTTTGTTTGATACTGCAATTGTCTGTGAAATCACAAAGACTGTCCCGCGACGGTTTGAAATGCACCACTTTCTTCCGGCATGACACAATCTCTCTGATTGTGCCTGATTGTCTGCGGCAGATCATTTAAATTGGAACATGCTGTCTCCCCCTTTTTTTTTTATTTCGCAGCTTCTCTCCAAGTTGACTCTCACCAAAGCCGCAAAAGTGACTAAAAATGAAAATGGGCGAGTGCCAATCAATATTTAAAAATGCCTTCTGGGTTATTAAGAAGCAGCACCAGATGGAAGAGCCTTAGCTGATATTTACTGGAGAGGAAGTTTGTTCATTGCTTTTTATGACCTCTTTCTGGAGGCACCGAAATCAGACACCATCGTTTTGTCAAATCATTTAGGCTCGCGTAAAAAGTACAAAGTTTACTTGCATGTCTCACAATGAGGCTCTAATGGAAGGGACTGTGTCAAGTGAACCCGGTGAACCCGCCGCCGCCGCCGCCTGCCACTGGGTACAGACTGTGCCCAAAGCCTCTAGCTGAAATCACAGGAAACAGATTTAAAGACCCCTCCAACCTTTTATTCCCATCAATGTGGCTGATTCACACCTCCTTACGTGACACTTTCACACAAGACAGGCGCCCGAGGATAGCAGGAGATTCTAAAATGTGCCTTTTAAAAATAGTTAGGTGGCTTTCCTGAGGGTACGAATCAATCACAACCCCAAACACAAAGAGGTGTGCTTCGTATCCGGAACACGGGGTAGTGTATTGTGACAAACTGAAAACATAAATACAGTATATATAGCCTACATAAAGAGTGAGGCTGGTGGTGGAGCCATTTGTTTCATTACTTGGCTCAGACTCAAGCAACTATTGGATGGAATGCCATCAATTGTTACATTCATAGTCCACAGAGGATGACCTCTTGACCTCTTTCGCCATCACCAGGTCAATTTCACTTGGTTAACTTTGGTTTATGACCAACAACACCTGAAAACAAAGACATTCCCATCAGCCTCAGCTGTACATTGTGTTTTGCGCTAATTAGCAAATGTTAGCATGCTCACACGCTGGTCAACATGATAAACATTCCCTAAACATCAGACAGTTGCCAGCATGATGCCGATTAGCTCAAATCACTAAATACAGCAACAAAGACCACAAAGTCAACATGCACGAGAGGTTTAGGTTGAGCCTAATTACCACGCCAAGTTCCTGTGAACTTTCACAGAGGAGCAATAGAAAGCGTCCGGACCGGAAACATCACAAACTGCCACTGTTCATGCACGGCCCGGGACAGGAAGGCTCAACAGCGGGCGATTAAAAACCGCCCAGGCCATCTTTGGCGTCCAATCTTACCGCTGTATCTGCTGCTGTGCCACCAGGCTACAGAGCAGCTTTGAGACTCCTGAACTCATCCTCCACCATACAATAACTGTTTTTCTTGAGTAGCATTAACAGAAAACATTGCATTTTTTGGTGGTTGGTTTATTTTTAACAATGATCACAATCTTTCTCTGACCTTAACCCTAACCCTCGACGATGAAGGTCCCCTAACCTGAACAAAGCAGTATTTTTAACCAAAACTGCCATCTTTACCTTAACCTAACCAAGTTGTTTTTGTGCCTAAACCAAACCAAACCTTAACTTTAGCACTGTCACATCATAAGCCGTAATTTTGTTCCTGCTGACGGGTCTGTCAGATCAGAAAAACACACGGGTGTCGCTCTCCAGGGCATGGAAAAAACATTTTGTTGTTTGATTTTGAGAATTGGCTGTAGACTCTTTGTTTTCAGTTTAGAGGGTACATTTCCATGTGCATCAGTTACAGTCACACCATCAAATAAAGCTCATTTGGATTTAAAAGTGCTCTCCGTGCTCATTGTGAAGTCCCACTACCCGCATTTGTTCCCCGAGACCGGCATGTGGGAGAGAATTTGTTTTGGGTTATGTCTTCAACGTGGGGTGTTTTAATTTCAAACAGGCGCAGTGTTCATGCCATTTGAAAAATAGTAATGATGTTTTTATAGCCTGTGAAGATGATTATACTGTGGAACAGTGCATAATGGGAAACACCTCTATCCTGGTCTGCAGCCTGCCAGTGAACTCGGGAGACGATTGTGTGCGTTAGAAAGAGAGACGAGGAGGGGGGGGGACAGAGAGAAGAGGAGGACAGTGAGCTTACAATTTATAGATCTGGAGGAACGTTCTCACTGGTATCATCGTTGTCAAATATGTGACAGCGACGGGAGCCTGGAGATCAGAGGAGCAGGAATGTGCTTTGAAGGTCACTGGCTTCAGTCCTCACACAGGATGAAAAAAATCTCATCGGGGGGACTGAATGAGTAAAACACTCTCAGCGACTATTCTGGTGCTCTTGATCCTCTCTGTTGCGCTGCCCAAACTGCTTCAGCGGAGCCGCTCAGCAGCCAAGAGTGAAAAAAAAAAACGGTTTAGCTGGGCAGCGACCAGAAAAAATGTGTGCAACTGTATGAGTTATAGGAGACAAGGCTCTGCTGCAAAATGCCCAATCAGCCCGCCACGGCTTAAGGGTAATTAAATCTGCTTTGGTCACTGTGCAGCAACGCAGAGCATCGACACGGACTGAGTAACATTTTACCTATTTATAGATCTTATATTTTAAGTTCATTTGACCGGGAAACCATTAAAACGTAAATAAATATACAAACAAAGCCATATTCGTAATTAAAGTGAACTATATTTAGAAGCATTGGATTTAGCATTTTTGATTCGCTGGCTATTATGGGAGATTTTTTGAAATATGGCTTTCGGTAAACCAGCTGCACCCCCAGAAAACATTAGTTCCAGCTGGCCAATATGGACCGGAAACAATATTGTGATATTTTAAGGCAATAATCGCAAAACACAATATAAATATATATTGGAATCTGCTCAGAAGCATTTGATAAATACTAGGACAGGGAGACAATTTCGTATATCACAATATTTTTGATGGAATACTTCCTGTCCACGACGGACGCAGAGATCGCAAGATTACCTCCAAGCTGACATAAGACAATCTGGCTCTACTGACGCCTTAAAAGCTAAACTCAAAACGTATTTCTCTGACTAAACATTTAATTAGTACTTGACTCCGATTGCTAGCTTCTTCAGTGAGTCTCTTACCTGTAGTATTAGAATTACATTCTCCTGCCAACAAGAAACAATCTGTTTATACTGATTTACATTGCATTTCTGTTACTTTTGTCTTTGTTTTTCTGTTCCCACAAGCTGCAAGCTGTTTCACTGTCCACTCTCCATAGCTTCTTCCTCCTCCTCCTCCTCCTCCTCCTCTCTTTTCATCCAGGCACCCTCCGGATGGACCGAGGCCCTGGGAACATCTACCTCTTCTGGCTCCGGCTGCCTCACATATTGACGGATCTGGATCCTCATACCCTGGGCTTGGCCTTGATGTGATCTTGATTTGATTTGATCTCTTTCGGGGGAACGTCCAAGTCTTAACCAACCCTCCCAATCCCGACCTTAATTCGAAACATGCTGGTGAGTTCAGTTTTTTTTTTAAGAAAAACCAGGAAGGGAACACTTGCCACATCAGACATACATGTCGTGAATACGCACTGTGATGGACTGGACTTTGAATTCCACCTATCTTAAAGTCACCGGAAGCTCTAGTATACTCTGCTAAGACGAAAATACCACCAATAAATGTTTGAGCTACTATCAGCGTAAAGAAGAATGTATGCTGTTCAATAAGAGAAAAGGCGGACGGGAGCTTCATCATTTGTTGGAGATAATATGTTTACTGCTCGGCTGTTTATCCTCGCATCGCGGCTTTATTGGATTTCAGCTGTTGTTTGCCTTACAGTCCACGCTACTAAAGCATGCACTTTGTTCTACTGCTGAAGTGGAGCTATTTGTAAAATGTGTGTGCTTTCAACTCGAAGAAGACGGTGTTGGTGAGATCAAATTGTCTCTCGCTAAACTGCTCGGGGTGGGGTTGTTTCTGATGGGTCAACAGAGAAACGTGGATCCAGAGGCAAACAGACATCCAGTGATGAAACAGTCCACTGTAATGAGTCCAATCAAAATTCATTCCTTCCAACACTGGTTTGATTAATCCCTGCACCGTCGAGCTGTCACGCCACGCGGGGATTTGGTGAGATAAAACAGAGCGTTAAGATGAAGCTCATCGCACCCAACAGAGCGGACTGTCCCGGAATCTGACATGTGCTCTGTGTAGACAAATAAAGCACACAGTAAGCAACCTTCCCGTCTTTTTTTTTTTTTTTGACTCTGCTCACCTTTTATTTTGCAAAGCTGGCTAAAAGGCTGGAAAACCCTGAATAGCCTGCAAAGTGATGGATGAGCAGAAAAGAGAAACTGCAAATAGGAAATTGCTAGAAAGCACACGTTTGGACTCTGAACTTGTAATTCGGGCTGTTTGTGTTACAGCGGCGTTTATCCACCTGTTTGTTTTAAGCCTTCAATAAAACCCCTAAAAACCTCTTAAAGGAGACCGATTGTGTTTTCCTCTATGTCAGAGTTTAATATAGGTTCCTGTGCATGAAAGATGTATAGAAAGTCCACACCAAAGACGCTCCCCTTTCCCACAGAAAGCGCTGCTCCTCGAACGTCTCATCGGTAGTCTTGCCTTTAATTCCGTGACTTTGTGACATCACGCTTCGTCACCGCATGTATTCGCATAATTTGTGCCTAGCAGGTAGTTTGGCAGATAAGAATTAGTTTAGCGCAGCTGCTCTGTTGTTGTTCAGGCGTGTGTGAGCTGACCAATCAGAGGAGACATTGTATTCGGAGGGGGGCGGGGCATTTCAGACAGAGGGGGAATACAGTGCTTATTATTGTTTTTTTAGTAACCCAAAATAAAATGATGGGCCTGAAAATAAGCATAATATTGCCACTTGTCCCCTTTAAAATAACCGAACACTGCGAGCGTAGAGTCACAAGGTTTTTGGTTTATATTAAAATAACGATCCTGATTGTGGTGACTCAATACTGAATTGAGCGATTACCACTTCATGTGCTTGATTGCACTGTAGGCATTTAAAGCAATTGCAGTAAGACGCCAAAATACAAAGGCTTTGCTGAGTGCTGCCATTAGCCTCTAGACAGTTAAATTATTCATCGATTTCTTCTACCTATTGGATTGTATATGTACAATAATGACTTCACAAAGGCAGGCAAAAATGAATGGGTCAAATATTTCTGCAGTAACTGATTGCTCGTTCACAGCGGAGAGCAGAAGAAGTAGCACTCCGCCTGGCAGGGTGGATCTGCGTTCACGAGACCTGCACTCAGCTTTGTCTTTTGTCACTGCGGACTGATGAATCTAAAGGCGTGTGTGTGGGTAATATGTTTGGCCACATGATGTTGATGTGTTTTTTTTTTTTTTAACTGAGCGGCGCCGAGGCAAATTGCATTTAGCCGCTGACACGTTGATAAAAGCATTAAATCTCCAATCTAATTATAATGCCATCTTCGGATTCTCCGCCGAATGTGGGATGGAAAGCGAAGTGTAAAAGTAATTACTATTCGAGCAAATTACACATTGAAAAAGCAGGCAAATCATAGTCATTTTAATCGTGATGGTGTTTCAATAATCATCTATTTATTAGAACTACTTACAAGCCAAGAAGGACTGAAAACATCCAACAAAGCCCATCATTTTATCCATCATTTTATTTTCATATAGGTGTGACTTTAACACACATATACAGCTGCAATTTAACAAATATGCTTTATTATATATGAGGATACACAACATGCCATCGATGGTTTGAACACAGTGTAGTATTTGTGTTTTAAATGCAAACGTATGACTGTTATACACATATTTTAATAGCACTACCAACATGTATATGACCTGTAGGTGTATATTGTATATCTGCACCGTATCTACAATATGTGCATGTGACTGTACTGGCGAAGAGTTCACGTTCTATATGTTTGTATACGTTCTGTCAGCTGTTTGCATTGGGAGCCGTTGGTTTGATAAGGAGGAAATGGAGATTACACAGGGACAGGTGAGTGTGTCATGGTTTGGGTCATTTCCTGTTTTGTTTTGTAGGTTATACCCTTGTGTGTCACGTTTTACTGTACACTTCCCGCCTTTGTCTTTTTTCCTCCTTCTTCCTGTTTCATTAGTTAATTAGAATTAGTTAATAACTTCTCATTTCTCTTAATCGCGTCCTCGTTTACCTCACCTTCGTCTTTTAATTGCATCTTAGTCTCTCCCACCGGGGATTCGTTGGAGAGGCACGAGGAAACGAGGTAATATTTTAGAAGAGAAACGAGTCATCCTTTCCTCTGCAGCGTCACGTGAAGCGATGTCCGTTTCTGACGACGGCCGCAGGTGATCACAGCTGGGTCAGCTGTCAGTCGAGAGATTTACATAATCAATAAAGTTAAACTGATGTGCCGCGTGCGTAACTGCGCACAGCTCTGTTCACGGAGAGATGCATTTATATCGTTTCTTATCGTGCAGGTAATTTAATTTTTCCTCATTAATGGGATGTATTATTACACCCGCCGGCAGCCCATCTGATATTAATCACAATGTTTATTTTCATGACCTGGCAACCCAATCTACAGATTTTCTGCAGTGCCCATGGAGACATCACATCACTAAAGTGATAAAAGTAAACGTGTCTTTGCACTTTATAGTGTAATCAGTTTAGACATTTACATGATTGAAGTTATAGGGAATATAGTTTAGGCCTACAATTGGAAATCAGACTGATTAACTTGATTCATGGGTGGGTTAAACTAAATCTTTTGCAATTATCCTCATGACTGCATTATTTCAACTGCTGTCTGCGCCCCAGATTATCACCAATTTCACAAGTTTGAATATCTTTAAAGCGGACAGCAAACGCTTTTGCTGGATGATCACTTTTTTTTCCCAAAGGCTGATCTCTGGAAAAACTCTAACAGCTGGATCTGCATCTGCTCTGCTGTCTGGTTTTGTGGCTTGAGCGAGTTCAGTTCCTTGCAGTTTTATCACTCATTGGACCTATTAGTCGGAACATGATGCTTTTCCGTGCAAACGAAGCTTCTGTTATACACTTTAAACTTCCTCTGGAGTTCTTTTGTGAAGCCACAGCCTTAAAGTTCAAACTGCGCCTGCGATTTTCTGTCCGTTTCCCGTTTAACAAACAGCTGCGCATGAATAACAAGCTGCAGTCTGTATTTATACCGTGTACTGTATCTGCTCAGAGGCACAGGGACCATTTCATCTGGCAGAATGCGTTTATAATATTTATTCATCATTTGCCTCTCTATTCATTGATATTCAGATTTGTGAAATCATAATTTAATAACCCAGAATGTGATTATGGTGTCTTTTGAAAAATGTTTAAGGGGGAAATTGAATTGATGTAACATATCAAACCCAACGTTTGAGAATGATCAGCCTCACGTGTGTCAAACAGACCATGAAAAGAAAAAAGTTTCTAATAAATGGAGAAAGTTGTTTGTGGTCCCTCTGTTCAGTCAGCCTGACACATTTTTATCTCGGCGGTGAATCAGAAAACAAACAAAATCGAAAACTCGGAGATACACTCGAGTCTAATCTGTTATCTGTCTTCATCCCAGTTTGAAACTCGGGTCACGTTGTGATGTATCGGATCAGTCAGATCGGCTGCTGTGTCAAATCAATAACTGATATCCACTAGGGGGGCCCGTCGGCCGGTAAAAAGACTTCCATGAAAGCTGCTCTCGCTCATCGCTCCTCAGAGATCGCTCGATCATCGCGGCACAAACAAGAGCTTTGGGACAGCCTGCAAGATGGTGGACTGGAACGGCTTCCAATTCAAGCGAGGAAGCGACAAATAAGAGGAATGAGTTGGTTCCTTCACTTATCAGTTTGTCTGTTTTGTTCCTGGTGTCACTGTGTTTACTCCTCTTTTTTTTCTGCCTTTCTGGTATTTTTTCAATCCTGCTTGTGTTCCCAAAGCTTCACCCTGGTTTTACTACTAGTTTTGTATATCCCTCAAGTTTTACTGGATCCTCTCCAGCCTGTTTTTGTCCGTTTTGTTGCCTGCCTTTGCTTTTGTGCACTACAGGTTTCAAAAAAGCTCACTCTTTTGATTTTCTAGCTGCCTGCCTTGGTGTTTTGTGTTTGGGTCCTTTCTGTAAACCAAGACAAAGGGACATGTTTTGTCAGACACTATCTTTTAATATCCAACAGGAAAGACAGCATGAATCATCTGTTTTTAACTTAAGTCCTGTGATCAACCCAATCAGCAGAATACATGTTGACAATGTAGGTTTCTGCGAACCACAGAGATGTTGAAACTTTAGATTTCTTCTAGGTTAAATTTTCAGTCTCAAAAAATACTTGGTGAGGTTTAAGAAAATATCATGTTTTGGCTTAAAATGCCTGTTTTGTCATCACAAACCCTGCTGAAAATCGATCCTGACGTCTCCCTAAAAATCTCCAGCGCTTTCACACTTACAAACGTTGAAACACGGCCTCCTGCAGCGGTTAAAGGCTCGCCGTCCTGTTTGCTTATAACTCCACTACGATCCCTTCCGCCTCCCTCTGCGACAGTCAGGTCACAAACATGTATTGTTAACGAGATGTGACAGATTTTGTTGAAACGTCAATACGAATGTAGCCTGGGACACGCACAGATGTGAATGTATCAGCGGCTTGCATTAACATTAGCTGCCATCATTATATCCTGGCGTCTGGGCTGCTGCGTTAGATGCCAGTTTTCAGCGTGAATGAGACAAATCAACAATGTACATCTCTTTCCTTCAGTCCTGACTGTGTTCACTTTGCGTGCTGCTCCCTGTAGCACTTTTGTGTAGATAAAATCACTGGTATGTGGGATGAAACAGCACATTAGCCTCTATCAGCATGTACTGAATATAAGAAACCATCCTGTGTGGAGCTGGCGCTGTCACTTACAGGTGGATTGAAAGTGATTTAGCGAGCACATTCCGGTTTCGCCAAAGTACGGGCGAGGACTCGTATCATTTGCATCATAAAGACAGCAATTCTGCTTCCGTCCTTAACACCTGATGCCACAGTTCATCTCGCACTTTCCCCAGATGTGTGTCTCTTTTTTGCTCTGTCTCTTAACTCCGCTGTTCTGTGCGAACATTCAAGAGGCGCAGTAACATAATCTGATATCTATTGTCTGAGTGCGGCGGCTCATCCACTCATTTTCTGTCGCCTGAAATGTGCGCGACCTTGGAATTTAATCTTATTCGACCCATGCACTCATTGTAAGTCGCTCTCGATAAGAGTGTCGGCTAAATGCCGAAAAAATGTAATGCAATGTCTCACTTTCCCCCGAAATGTAATTTTTGTGTCCTTTTTGATAGGTCATACCACACGGGGCGGTGTTTATCTGTCGCTGTGAGCCGGGTCACCGCTGGATACCGAGCCATAATGGAGACACCGGAAATGTGCGCGACAATTTATCAACAGGAGAGAAAGAGAGAGATTAAACGAGAATCAATTCTTTGAGAGAGAACTCGGCGCTGTGGCGAAGCATTACCAAAATCGATCGTAAGAATGTAACACGTGTCTTTTTAATAGAAGTTATATTTTGTGGCTAAGCTGAGTCTTTGTTTTGCGTGCTCCTACGATTGATTGTATTCGGCCGCATGCAAAAAGCAGCGGCAATGAAAGTCTCATATTCAGAGTAAAGAGTGAGATTTACATCTCCCCAACAGTTACACATTGAGGCTCACCATCTGAGTCTGTAATAATTACCGGTCTCCATTAGCAGCTGACTGAAACTAAGGCCAAACAGTTGCACAGGTTCATGTTTTGTCTGATTAATTGTAATTAAAGTCTAAGGGTCAGTGCCCAGTATGCGGCCAGAGCTTCGCATTTCAGAGACTGAAATTGATTGAGCATTTTAATCAGCCTACAGTTTGTGCCACAGTTTGTGCCTCTTACATATGCAGTGTTTGCAAGCAGAAATGACTAACGCTGTTATTAACAGCTGGTTACTTTACCGCTTTCTTACCATATCTATTTCTGTGCGCACACATGAGAGCCACTGAGCAAGCCCACTGAGGCAACGCGATGGGCTGTATAAATAGAACTGATTTGATTCGAACCACAAGAAAGTGCGGCTCAGCGCTCATGTGGAAACTTGAAACAGAAGAATAGCTCAACACAAGGAGATATTAAAGGAGGACCTGTCATGTAAAAAAATCTTGAAAGTGGGGCGCCCTTCAGCTCAGTTGGCAGAGCAGGCATCCCACGTGCAGAGGCCCTGTCCTCGCTGCAGCGGCCCGGGGTTCGCCTCCGACCTGCTGCCCTCTGCTGCGTGCCGTCCCCGCTCTCTCTCATCCTGTTTCCTCTGAACTGTCTCATCAATAAAGCCATGAATACCAAAAAGTACTTAAGAAAAAAAAAAATCTTGAAAGTTTAAAGGACAAAGTCCACACCAACAGACGCTCCTCTCTCCCACAGAAAACACTGCTCCTGAAACACCTCGTCAGAAGTCCCACCTTTAATTCCGTGACTTTGTGATGTCACGGAGTCACACATTTGCATAATCAAGTTTGGCACATGAGAATTGATTTAACACAGCTGCCCTGTTGTCGTTAGCGGTACTGGGTCAGGCATGTGTGAGCTGACCAATCAGAGGAGACAAAGGGGTATTGGGGGGCTTAAAGAGACAGGAGCTAAAACAGAGCGTTTCAGACAAACAGGGAACACAGTGCTGCAGCACTGGACATGTATGTATAAAACTGTGTGATTTTTGAGCATTAGAGCTTGTAAACCTATTCTAGTAGTGACCCAAAATAAAATGATTAACCTGAAAATAAGCATTATATGTCTCCTTTAAAGTACAAAACTAAAAAATGCTGTGGATTAAAGGGTGTTGTGAGCTCACATAATGTGCTGTTTCACATTTTAAGATGCACCTAATATTATGTTTGACTTGTCATGATTCATGGTGTTGGTCCTCCTCCATATCTATACTCATCTTTTATTCAGAGACAAATCTCATGCAGATCTGCTTGTATTGTCCCTGTGCCCAGCAGCACAGCCAGGTATTTGAGATATCATATGCCCCGTCAAAATGCTCAGTGACAACGCAAACTAGACGTGTTGTTTGTTCCGAAAAATGTGCAGAAATGTCCCCATTATCCTAAAAATGGAAACGGCAGCACATGTTCCTCTCCCTGTCCATCAAACGTGTCACTCCTGCCTCCCAGTGCGCCTTTCTTTTATTAGGGGTCCCAGTGGTTTCCATGGCAAGATGGCGCTACATGGGGTGTAGGCGAGCCTTTGCAAAGGAAACCGCAGGGTGCCATTGAAGCCTTCCATTTCTTTGAATCTGAGTTCAACCCACTTTTGAAAATAATGACGCTGGTTTTTTTTCCTTTTTTTTGTCAAAGCAGGCAAATTTAAGAGCAAGCCGTAAAGGAGCTGGCTTTTATCTGTCAATCTGAGCCGACCTTAGGCTCCCGCAACACTGAAATAAGATGACTTTGTTCAGGTTTTGCCGGAAACTGGGACGACAAAGTGTAAAACACGTTGTATTGATTGTATAGAATACTAAGTTACTCCATTAATCTTCACTTTTTTTATTACTTCCCTCAATATTAAATAAAAACACAAAGCTCACACTCGACTCTGAGAGAGATTTATCCCCACCCACCCGCTGGAAGAGCTTTGTCCCAAACAGCTTTAAATCTGCTCAAAGAAAGACAAATTACTTCGGAGGCAACATCATTTGCACAGATAAGTAATTCATTTCATAAATACGCCGCTGTTAACTGAGACCATGGTAAATCCATGTTCTGCTGTTCATTGTGCACGATGTGAATAATGCAGGATTACATGCTTTTTCTTTTCAGTGATGAATAGCTGTGGATCTACGAATCTGTACACACACTTGATCCTGCTGTCCACTGATATGCACGGCTCTGCATTATCCATGAGCCGAAGCTGACAAAAATGATAACAACTGGGGGGGGGGGAATTATGAACATTATTTCACAGGCTGCCCACGGCTGACTGTATTGAACATTTTCAGAGCTGACACCACGAGCTGAACTACAGTTTAGTACACTGATTGTAAACGATTGCTTGTGACGCATTTTCTGTTGACCTTGCAAACTGTGTTCTTTTCAGGGAAATAGACGCTATTCTAGTGCAGCCTTTTATGACGTATTGCTGTGTATCGTATTATTTTGTGCAGTACTATGCTGCATTGTAGTAGTTATATTGTATATTATAGGGAACTGCGAGTGTGTCTGCGATTAATTCACAAACACGGCTTTAACTGAATGGCATAAACATAAATTAACAGAAGTATCTTTAAGTGACTGAATCCATAACCCCTTTTTAACACGCCAGCTGTTGTTCACTGGGGCGGACACGATGAAGACAAGACTTTTCATTTGTGTCCTCGGCTTTGTGAGTCAGCCTTGAGTAAATTTGGCAAAGTGCACCGGGTGACAGATGATCCCATCTGCATCATAGTTAGCGACAAGAGCGGGACCGTCAGGTGTCTCATCAACACGTTTCAAAAGGGAGAGCTCGAGGGGGCAAGAGGCGCCAAGGCGCAAACACCCTGTCCAACCTGGGCTTCTTAATCTAACACACAGCCTGACTTCACTTCTTTGAACAAACAAGTCGAAAAAGAGTTGGAAAATGAATGTTTCAGCGAGACTGTGGCGTTTAAAGTTAGCACATAATTAACGGCTTAAATCGATGGGGTCAGGTGTTGCCTTAACAATGGACAATCTTGTGATAATAATCAGAATTATCATTGATGAAGTAATGTATCTTAAGACTCTTTAATTTGAAAATGACAGATTAATATACACCGATCAGCCACAACATTAAAACCACTGACAGGTGATGTGAGTAACATTGATCATCTCATCACAATGCGATGTTCTGCTGGGAAACCTTTGGGTGCTGGCATTCATGTAAATGCAACTTGACACGAACCACCCATCCAAACACTGTTGTGGACCGAGTACACCCCCTCATCACAACAACACTACCCGATGGCAGTGGCCCCCCAGCAGGACAATGTGCCCTGACACACCGCAAACACTGCTCAGGAACAGCTCGAGGAACACAATAAAGGGCCCGAGGTGTTGACCGGGCCTCCAAATTCCCCAGATCCCAATCTGATCGAGCATCTGTAAGACGTGCTGGGGCAGGTCTGATCCATGGAGGCCCCGCCCCCCCAACATACAGGACCCAGAGGATCCACTATAAAACGCCCTGCTGCCAGACACCACAGGACACCCTCAGAGGTCTGAAGTCCATGTCCTGACAGGTCAGAGCTGTTTTAGCTGCACAATATTAGGCAGGTGGTCATAATGTTGTGCCTGATCGGTGTATATATAAAAGTCAATGTTTTCATTAGTGGAACATCAGTGGAACTTCTGTGTTGTGCTGGAAGACGGTTGTCAGTTTATGTCAGCAGACTCGAAAAACTTCCACACTAACGTTAACTGCTGTTGCTCTCTGATAGCGGAGCGAAGAGATTCAAAAAAGCATGCGTAAAGTCACATCCTTTGGACTGTTGCACAAAATACAACCAGGGTCCTTCACTGAGAAATCCACAGTCCAGATGCATCAAACAACTTAAACAAACCTTCCAACTTCTTGTATATGCAACCGAAACTTTTTTTTTACGCCATGTTACAATCCGATCACATATGGCTGATAAAAAAGTGATTAATACAGGCAGAGCCCCTTTAAGTTTCACAGAACGGAGATTTCTTTGTACAGTCCACATATGAAAGCACGCTTGGTTTGCTAATTTTATGCCTGATATACAATGTTTACCATCACCAAGTGTTTTCCTCTGTGTTTTCTCGTGCCTCTGTAAGCAATTTAAGAAGTGAACTGTAAGTCTATGAGGGCTGAACACCTCTGGGTTTAAAAAGCCAGAAGGAAAATATATTGTTTCCTCCATTCACCACAGGGACAGCCAAATTATCGGCCTGGCCGCATATCGGGGCCGATAATGAGCATTTTTCAACCATCTGCATCTGTGATTTTTCATATCCGATTATCAATTAAGTAAATTAATTTGAAAATGAGTTGCTTTGGCTCTATCTGTGGTCACCACTCTGTGGTCTTACTCAGTGTCCTGCCTCCAACACTGTCTAGTTAGTCACACGTGACAAGTAGGGGTGGAACCATAAATTATTTCCTTGCAGATTGTGATAAAACGCAACAGGTTGATTATGGCTCACATGAAAACCAGTTGGGTCATCGAGCTCACACGTGTCTGTAACAACTCTGGCACAGGGTTTAAAAGCCTGCCAACTCCCCTCCAGCTAGTTAGAACTGAAGAAGCCTCTTGGATGAGAGGTGAAACATCTTCCAGAAAGTGAAACACGTCCAGTTGCCTACGATACAGCACTTAGAATTGCCATGACCTGGATGACTGAGAACCTTCGTCAACAAGTTGAATGTGGTGAATTTCTATAATCAGGATAATCGAGAATCAAGTCGATCATGAATACCCTCACATGAATGACTTGAAAAAGCTATACAGCTTTCTGACGTACAGTCCTAAACTGGTTTCCTGATTTGTTTTGAATTGCCTAAGCCTGTCACCGTGGCTGAAGGCATGGCTCGCATATCGTTAGCCCCCACAAAAACAAGTTAAAAAGGATGTCACAATGAAGAGGTTACCCCGATTTATTTATCCTCACTTTGTGCAGGAGGACCTAAAGATTTATGATTACTTATCTAAGGTGCTTTGTTTGTTTTTCACTAATAAAATATGTGTGTCTTACTGGTGATGCAACAAAAAAATTGTGATTCCAGAAGGTTTGGGTGCAATTTTTAATACCAATAGATATTTTATTGGTAATCAGGATAACACTGGGAATTTCAAGTGTGTTAAACAGGGTAATAGTGAAATTTTGATATTGGCCCCATGCTTAGACACAATGAATAGTCTATTAACATGGAATAATCTGAATCTGCAAAGTTACTGAAATGATCAAATAAATACAAAATACAAATACAAAACTGTACTTCCATTCCATCACTGGACATTTTTAATTTTGACACTTATATTTCTTATTTTTACTGCAAAAATGTATTTCGTTTCCAGATATTGGTTAGTGGTCTCATCAATTAGTAATAATCTCTACATGTATCAGCCGATGGTCGATCCTGACAGCGATAAGAGCTCTTTCCAGCAGAACATGAGAGAGCCCACTGTCTCGATTTGCACTGGCTAAACGCAAAAGTTCCATCTGTGGAGCGGCTGAGCTGGGCAGAGCTTCTTGTGTTTGCTTTGCGGTGATCAGTTCCCATCAAAAGTGACACATTCTCAGCGGCATGTGAATGAGACCAAGGCTACCTGCAGGATGAAGAAGCACTTGCTATGCTGCGGGCTGAGTCTGATCACGCTGCCCTGTTAGACACAGCGTCACATTAAGTCAGGGGAGAGACTGTGGAACATCTGTCTCCGTGGCATCGGGTCCCTTCTGCGACCTTGATGACAGTTATCAGTTATTGTAAGTGGTGATGCGTGAAGGTACTTTACAGCATCAGACTGCTGATGACGTTTGGGTCCGTGTACGCACGTTTTCCTCGAGAACAACTCAAGATGGACTGCAGAAGTCCTTTCTGACAACATCTTGCAGCTTGTTTCTGATCCCATGAACCCGTTATAACATTGCCAAGTTTGATATCAAACAGTCTTTGCAGGAGATCCTGATCTAACTCCATGCTGAACTGTCGGTCGCTGGCAATACACCGAACAAGTCTGAATCGTAGCAGGTTTAAATCCAGTCGATGTGCGATCAAGGCAGTTGGGTGCCTTTCCAGGTTGCCCTGTGCCGGCTAACTTGACCTTGGAGGTCAGCTGGTTAGAAACAAGAGGTGCAAACTCACTTACTCTGACTCCGCACCTACTCCACTTTCCGTCTCCCCTCTCTGGGTGGTGGGGGGAAAAAGTTCAGCACCGGAGCCAAACAGCAGCTTTCTCCATCTAACGCGCGGCAGATTCACGGCAATCAGGCTGAACACCGACAGAGCCCAAGGGCAGTGTGTTCAAACGATCTCACACCGGGGGGGCGCACCGCAACTTCCCCTGAACGCAACGCGACGGTGTTCTCATGCGCGCGGAACGCGGCGGACGCTGCTCGTAAACAAGTGCGCAAAGCCTGGAAGAAGAAGAAATATGAAAAAGAAATAAACAATACCTGATTTACCTTCTGCGAGCAGGCGCACCGCGTGCACAAAGGAGGGGTCCAGGCTGTTCTTCTCCGCCACCAGCTCAGGTAAGTGCTTGTCCGGATGCATCGTCGCCGCGGCGGAGCCTCTTCACCGGCCGTGCAGGTGAGGGAGGCGACCGGAGGAGCGCTGCGCGTCGGAATGCAACTGTAAACCTTCCCGCTCCTGCTTTTTTTCTTTCCCCCCCCTGTCAGTTTACCAGTCTTTAAGAGCGGCCACGAGCAAAATAGGAGAAAAGCCCAGAAAAGATATAAAAAAAGAAGAAGAGATAACGTCTCCGAGATGCTCGACAGCGGGATGTTGAGGTGTGATTCAGAGGTGTGAGCCCATCATCGTCTCCGCCGCCGCTGCCTGCTGCCTCTCCTCCTCGGCACTCCGCCAGACTCTGAGCCTCGCTGGGTCTGCAGAGCGCGCTGCTCCCCGCCCCTCAGCAACATTATTGGCCATATTCAGGGACTGGCTGCTGCCGCCGCCGCTGCTGCTGCTGCTGGAAAACAAAGACGCTCCCCGCTGAGCGCATACCAATTGGGTGATGATCCCGGGAGGAGGAGGAGGAGGGGGGAAACGGATAAAAAAGAAAGTTTGAAACTCGCCTGGCGCTTCGGTTATATATCACTCCGGCGTCCAGTCGGCGCGTCGAGAAGGTTTTTTTTTTGTGTGTGTGCAGCTGTGTGGTGCAAAAAGACGTAGGAAGATCCTAAAAAGACATCCTGGAAACACTGATGATAACACTGTTAATGTTGTGTGGCTGCAACCAGGCCCGTAGGAGCCTATGATAAAGACCCGAGCCACTCCATTTGAAGTCAGGGATTTTTTTTTTTTAAAGTGGCTATCAGTGGAGCACGAATTATAGCTGACTTTGATATGATAAAGTTTAATTATAGCTAAATCAGTAATGCCATACTAGTAAGAGATAGTGGCTTATCTCCCGGGAAAACATTCCTCATCCAATTACTCTCTCGACTCAGCCGAGGAAAACCCGTAAAGTACGGCGGCCTGTGAGCTTCTCGCGGTGTTCCGAGAGTTCGGTGGCGCGGTGGTCACCGGCAGGGTGGACGGATGTTCAGAAAACAGAAGGAAAGGCTCCGCTGTCGCTGTCCATGGTGCTGAACACGTGTGCGCAGACTGAGCGGAGGGCAGTGGGTACAGCATCCTCTGCAGATCATCAGTTCTGGTGTTGCACAGGTGGATATTATAACATTTTTTGAAGCTGTTATTTCCATAAAATCATGTTTGCTAAATTAAAGTGCTTTCTTTCCGTCTCTGGGCTCCATACTTGATATTTATACTGGCTTTTGATAGTTTTCTGCTCTTGTGTCTTGGAGGCCTTTAGAGAACATTTTGCCCCCTTTGCAGGTGACATGATCTGATCTGCTCCAACAATCTCTGTGAAACCATCCAAAAAAGAAACGTGGCTTTATTATTATTATTTCGCATCTTATTGACAAGCTCTTAAATAACCTGGCCATATCCAAAATTACAAGATCTCTTTTCAGGCGGGACTCTTAAATCTTTTTCACAGCCTAGGACTGAATTCGATCCCCCTCAAACACATTTTGCAGCGATTTACAACTTTAGGAGTTGTATCCAGTCCATACCGATGTATTAAAGTGGTTTGAACATGATTCAGCTTGAGAATATACAGCCGGAAGCTTCTGCTTTGAGGAAGAAAAATGTCTGTTAACATGATATCAATGCTAAAACATCCTGAGGGGATGGTTTTGGGTTCCCCCTGGAAGAAGGGATGTGGAGAAACACTCTGCTGAAGGCAAAGGAGATGACATCTTTTAGCAAATCCTGCGAGACCCAAGACTTTCCACAGACTGCCTGCGACCCCTCATCTTGTGTGGCCGTGCCCTAAAATTGCAAATGTCTGGCTGCCTCTCCAAAGTTAGATTAAATAGTAGTCGGGATTGATCCACCTCTAAATTCACATCACTTTTGTGCTGGGATTGGACTCCAAGTATGAATGCAGGTAAAACAGTATATTCTGAAAATGGCTTTGTTATAACCCTCACAAAATTACAAAAAATTATTAGATGTAGAGCCCCTTGATATTCCAAGTTTCAAGTTTACTTCATTAATATAACACTCAGTGAGGGATGTTAAACTTTATTTACATCTCACCCCTTGCGAGGTCTCACATGTGCCCAGACGAACTATAGAACACTCTATTTTGAACTTCACTGGTTTTGACTAATGCTAATTATTCATTTTTTGTACTTTTAATTCAAAAAAACTAATAATTGTATGTGTTTGTATCTGTTCTTGTTTTGTGGCATCCATTAGACATTGTCTTAATTTGTTTTGTGTCACTTTACTATTATCTGAAAATGAAATTTGTTTCAAAAATATTAAAAAGAGAAAAGTGTTTGGCTTATGAGGCAGCAGTATCAATGCTGTCATTTCACTTTGGCTAATTTATAACTATTAGATTCTTTTCTCATTTGTTTCCGCACTCTGTTACTTGATTGATTTATAATCCCCTTCCAGTTTAAATCCCAATAAAACGTGGTCAAAGACAGGACTGTCTTTCAAATGTTTCATATTTGCTTTGTATATAAAGTTATTATAAGTTATTTAGTTTATTGTTTAATGCAGAGACCATTCAGAGCAGTGTCCATCGATGCAAAGAGCAGCCTACCTTATTGACTGAAATGTAGTTTAAGAGCAGAGCCATTGTAATGAAAGATCTCCACTTCCTGTCCGATCGAGGAGGTCAAGTCACCTGCTTGTACAGTGAATTATATATCACCACATGAAAGCGGTTTTAATGTCATGTGAATGATTCATTAAATCCTGATGAACTGATGTATGTGGGTCAAAAATGCATTTGCATCTCATATAAATGCCTCTCTGGTCCGACTGCTTTGATAGGACTTGAATCCTAAAGTTCTTTGCAGCGCAGCGGGCTGGCTGCTTTACTTACTCACAAATTAGTTTTGAGCACAAGAGGCCGGTGAATGACCAATTCGGGCTCCACTTGACCTTTAGAGCTCATTCTGACCATGCTGATCAGAATCATAAAGACTGTGGAGGGACCTCAGACACCGGTGTTGGCTGAATGAGTGTTCGCTTGGGTGTTATTTATGCTCCTGTGCACCGTTTGGCGAACTGATTTATTGTTCAAATCTACGGTAATGAGACAATACCATATTTGTCTGTGCAACGCTAATGTTTTTCTTTTAATAATGTTACACGTCAAAGACTGTACACGTCAATAGAAATTCAGATTTTCAATTTTCTTGAGCTTTTGGTTCATGACGGCCTTGACATCAGTTTGCAAGACTATGTAAGCTCGATGACTTCCATAAATTCTTATCATTTCATTTGACCTGTCTGGTATCTCAAAGATGAGCCCTCTGGGAGACTTAGACATCGTGTCATGTGTGGTTTCAGAGGCCAGAATGATGTTTACACACTATTTCATTGACTTGTTTTCCTCTATACATCTGCATAAGTACCTAGAGAGCAATAATTCTTCTTATTTGATATTGGAGCTCTTGCTAATTGCTACTTCCGCTCATTTCTGAAATGCCAAACAGGCCTGGAAGGGGCAGATATTGATCGTTAACGTGCGTGTCCTCACCATTTCTTTTTATTTGTTATTCTTCAACGATTAATCTCTCTCTGAAAATGAGACACGGGTTTATTTTTTCTGCTCGATGGCCTAGAACAAGGGACCGTTCATGCTTGCTGATCCCTCACTGATTTAAATGCAGCGAGTGAAATGATTCATGACGGTGATGCTGATAATGCTGTTGATGTTACAGTGGCTGCTAATAGTGGCCTGATGACTATGTGTGTTAAAGTTCGCCCAATTATTATATAATTTTCAGTCATTTTCAGATGACCCCCATGCCGATGGAAAGTCGGGGGAAGTTTTGTAGTCCGTGAAACATTTCTGGAGCTTCACAGCACAACAGTAATTGTTGTTTGTCAGTGCAGAGAGTTTACTGGACTGCTGCATGTCACTTTGGACAAAGATCACCATGACTGACTATCTTAACTGAGGCGCTCTGTATCAAAACTATTCAAAGTGTTTCTACTTGGATTTGATGCACTCTTGCAGCTCTCTAGTGGTCAATGTGCAACAGTGCACATTCCACTGCTCCATAATATGTGATGCAGAAAAACCCTTCATGTGATTCATTTCTTTTGATGAGTGTTTTTTATAAAACAGAGACTGCAAGACCGAGCACAACTGCAGGTTAATAAGTAATAATGTCTGTTTCTGCTGCTGCATGTTTTTGAATGGACTTTTTGTGTCTGTTGAGCTTTTCTTATCGTGCTTGTGGACAGTGATTACTTTGCTCCATTAATGCTTTACGTGTCACTCAGGTCAGGTTAGCTGCCTCAAGGTCCAGACACAGATCAACAATCATTAACAAAGTCAACAATCTTTAACTTTATCTAACAGTTACCATCTCAAATCTGAGTGCCACTTGAATGTGGGAGTTTTCTTATTTATTTTCATAGAACTTCATGATGTTGATAACTATGGGGGCTATGCTAAATTCCTGTCTCTAAGCCCATTGTGATTGCTCAGCCAATTATTAAACTCTGTCCTCATTTTGCACCCTCTAAGCCCCGCCTTCGTCAAGCCGAACACATTTGTCCCATAAGTGCTTTCAAAATAAAACCACCCACAACAAACAAATCTACAAATGTGAATAAAGGGCAGGGTATATACTACATACAGCCCGAAATCACTATTTTAAAATCAGATGGAGGCATCAGTGTTAAATTGAGACTGTTACAGTACATATAGTATAAGTATATACTCTGATAAGTAGGTAAATGCAGAATAAAGGATCTGATCATTCTGAATAGCCTATTATTCCCAATGAAAATCCCCCAAATTATGGCAAAGCACATTTGTCCAAACTAACAGTTGTAGTATAACCAACAGGAGACCATTGATGTGTGGAGTGATTTTGGTGACACTACAGTGAATATTAGTGAAGTTATTGAATATTATTCCCAATAGAAATTCCTCAAAATTATGGCAAAGCAAATTTTTCCAAACTAACAGTTGTAGAATGACCAGCAGGAGACCCTTGATGTGTGGGGTGATTTTGGTGACACTACAGTGAATATTAGTGAAGTTATTATCTTTTGTAGTGTCTCTTTTCGGTATTGCAATTTGTAGACGGTCCCTGCGTCCTCGTCTCACAGACAGCTGACCATGGAGACCAATGTTATTTGTCCGGCCCGGAGGACCGCTCGTTTTGATGAAAATACGGTTGTAGCTCGTTGTCTATCTTACTACGGTAGTTAAGAGTCGTCGTTTGTGTTTTAATAATGTTTCGCTTATGAGTTATTGATCCGTGAAGTTCGAATTTGTGAATATATTTCCAACTTTGCCGAACTGCAAGTATGCACCCATATCCCAACATCATCCAACTCATGTTGAGTACATCACTGCTAATGGCTAATAGGTAGCTACACGGCTCCCAACACGATAAACAAGCACCAGCCAGTGCAGTCTACTCTTTAGTGAGAAATTGTTACAGACGCCTGTTGATATCTCCACTTTCTCCCTTTTCACAACTGAAAACGAAAAAACCAACAAACCTGTAGCTAGCTTAATAATTTTAATGAACATGATTAACCCCAAATCTCGCGTGACATGAGCAACGTGATCTCGCGAGTCCAAGGCATGCAAGGTTGCTGTGGCAACTCATCAGTTTTCATGTGAATCATATTGATACTTGAAAAATACAAAATGCGAATATCTGCTCGTTGAACTTATACTACTTTTACTCACTTGCTGATAAACAAACAATCCTGAAGAAAACCACTGAAAGAGACAAGAAATGGGCGACACTGGAGATATCCAAATGAGGTAATGTAATGTTGAGTGTTTAAACCATTAATATTTATTTTTTGATTTATTAATAATAAAACAAATCTGCTATGTGATTACTAGGTAGAGATGTAAGAGAGAGAGAGTTTCTGTGCTAAGTTGTATCTGTGATGTTTTCCCAGCTGTAAACAACAGATGTACTTTTTGTGATTGTGTAGGGGAAAAGTCTGAATAAAAGATATTTTGGAAAAGTCCTACCAAAGATCGATATGCTAGGCTACTTATTAACAAACCCACTTTCTGGTCAAATGAACAAGCTTGCACGATTAACTTACTTAATATCTTACAGACATGGCTTTAAAAGATTTCCCTCTTTTTATATTTTTAACAATATTTTAAGACATATCTGTTGAAAACTTGAAACTCATAAATCATAAATTGGCTACAAGTATTAAACTATTTAGACATTTCATATTTACTTCAGTTGTTTAGCAGACCCCAAAAGTTTTTGTTGTTGTTGTTATTCTTTGTCTATCTTTCCATTTCTATTCCATATTTTGTTGTACATTTTTCAAAAATTTCAAAAAACACCTTTCAAAATTGTACACAGCAGGTATTACTACCCTGTTTAGGCTAATATCTAATCTATTTCCAACTGTAAACAACAGATGCACATTTTGTGTTTGTGAGTGATTTTTCTCATAGTGTTTCAGATGAAAATCAGCCTGAGGAACAAGACAGAACTGCCTCAGAAGCTGTACAAACCGATGACCGAGAAGAGACGCAAAACAACTGCATGAAGAGACTGCGATGCCATGCCGTTTTGATTGGAGTTCTGACGATCCTCTGTGTTGTGACCAGCATCCTCTTCATTCAGAAAGAGCAAAGTCTGACAGCTGAGAAGACCAAGCTGAGCCTGCTCCTGAAGAACATATCGCAAGAAAATGCTCAGCTGAGCCTGGACCTGAAGAACACACTGCAACACAAGAAACAGTTGGAAGAGGAGAACGGAGAACTGATCATGTTTTTCAATTCAACACTGAACAACTGCACTGACGAAAAAACTCACCTGAGCCTGCTCCTGAAGAACAAATTGCAAGAAAAAACTCAGCTGAGCCTGCTCCTGAAGAACACATTGCAAGAAAAAACTCAGCTGAGCCTGCTCCTGAAGAACACATTGCAAGAAAAAACTCAGCTGAGCCTGCTCCTGAAGAACACATTGCAAGAAAAAACTCAGCTGAGCCTGCTCCTGAAGAACACATTGCATGAGAAGACAGAGCTGAGTCTGCTCTTGGAGAACAGGAACACATGGCAGTGTTCATGCTGCAAGCCCGGCTGGGCCGCGTACTCTACACGCTGCTTCTTGTTGTCCAGCAAGGCAGAGAAGTGGAAAAAGGCTCGCAGTGAGTGTCTCAACATGGCGACTGACATGGCCGTGTTTCGGAATGCCGAAGATCAGGCATTCTTGACCAACATGACGTTTCAGTTTGTGCAGCAGCACCCTGAAGAGTATTTCCATTCAGCGTGGATCGGGTTGAATGACATAGCGGTGGAAAACGAGTTCTTCTGGATCACTGGCCAAAGAATGGATCAAAATGTGACTTTTTGGATGACAGGTGAGCCAAACAACGCCTTGGCCTCCTGGGACAAGAGCCAAGCGGGACAGGACTGTGTTGCAATTGTCCCTCCAAAAACCATTGGGACGCAGAATTGGTTGAACACCTGGGATGACATAATTTGTGTTAGCAAACGGCACTACATTTGTGAGACCACAGCTCTTACTGTGACCTGATTGACCTGGATGAAAAAGGGTGGAATCCACCATGTATATAGTTAATGTCATTTTGTGTTTAACTCATTTCTGTACTTTTTTATTATATATGGATATTCAACTTCACCTGATTTTCCTGTTTTTGTCTAATGCAGTTCACACTTTCAACACACACACTGACTAACATTTATTTCAGTAATGTTGGGAATTGTGAATAATTTATGTTCTGGTGTAGCTGTTGTGTCGGAGAATTTGATGTCCTGATTACAATGGTAATATCACATTGAAAAGGAGATTCCCAGTTTGAAATGGCTGCAGGGAAAATACAACCTTGAGATGTAGGGAGGCCACATGTTGTTATCGGGGCCCTGGACCCCCTTAGATCCACCTCAGAACTGCCACTGCTACAGTACAACACCATCCTATATCAGGGTTCCCGCGGGGTCTTAAAAAGTCTTAAAAGCATTGAATTTATGAATTTGGAAATAATACCTTAAAAAGACTTGAAAAAGTCTTGAATTTTGATATCTGGGTCTTAAAATTTGTGCAGTATGTAACTTCTCTGTATCGCATTCTCCTCAAAAGTTTCATTTGTCAACCACTATTATTTTGAACCGCAGTGAAGTTAGTTTTAAGTTGGATATTCGACAGACATTCGCTCCGGTTAAACCTCTTCTTCGCTCCGGGTACACTGCGATCCGAGCAAGCCGCTCCAACATTTCAAGTGCACCCGTATTGCAGACTTTACAGTAAACACACGGCGATAGAAGACGGCTACAGCGTGTACCGACTTCCTGTTTTCAAAATAAAAATGTGGGCTATTTAAAGCAGAGATATTGTGTTTAAAGCTATTGAGAAGCTATTGAGCTAAAATGCTAATATTTACATATAAAAATTAATTAAAAATATTTAGAGATTTAAAATGCAAAAACAAGAGGTGTATCTCATGCAGCCAGTGGAGTACTATGATCCCACACTGATTTTGAGTCAATTGATCACATGACCTGGAAGCTATTGAGCTAAAATGCTAATATTTACATATAAAAATTAATTAAAAATATGAACAGATGTAAAATGCTAAAACAAGAGGTGTATCTCATGCAGCCAGTGGAGTACTATGATCACACACTGATTTTGAGTCAAGTGATCACATGACCTGGAAGCTATTGAGCTAAAATGCTCATAAAATGCTAATATTTACATATAAAAATGTATTAAAAATATGAACAGATCTAAAATGTAAAAACAAGAGGTGCATCTCATACAGCCAGTGGAGTACTATGATCCCACACTGATTTTGAGTCAATTGATCACATGACCTGGAAGCTAAGGACGACGTGAGAATTTTTTTTTTTTCCATAAGTAGTTTTGGATTCATACACTGCTGAACTAAGTACTTCATAGACTACTTGCATGTATAATATGAAGTACTCTTACTGTGTACTTTTCAAGTAATCCTTTGTCAAAATCCTTAACAGAGAAAAAGAATAAGGATATTTCACCCAACTTTGATGTGGAATACAAAAACTTGTTTTCCATAAATAGTCCAACATATATATACTACTGAACTAAGTACTTCCTAGACTACTTGCATGTATAATATGAAGTACTTTTACTGTGTACTTTTAGAGTAATCCTTTGTCAAAATCCTGACCAGATCACAAGTACATACACAAGTAGTACATTTACTCAATTACCTTACCTGAGTACAAATTTAAGGTATTGGTACTTTGAGTATTTCCATTTTCTGCTACCTTACACTTCCGCCCCACTACATTTTAGAGGCAAATAATGCATTTTTTTAAATTTTTTTTTTTTACTTCCCTACATTTATTCAGTAACCTTAGATGCTTGTTTCTTTGCAGATGTAATGCTGGATCCGATCATTTTGAGATTATTACTTTTTGGGCTTTATGTAGACAGGACAGCTGTTGGAGTCGGACAGGAGAGGGGGGTGAGACAGGCAGCAAAGGACCACAGGCCGGAATCAAAATATGAGGCGCAGCTGAGGACTGGGGGGGGGGGGGTGTCCCCTCCAATATTGGAGACAGGCGCATTTGTCCCACCCAAAAATTATACCGCGGAGGAGAAAAATAGTTGATTTTGAAATCTTCAACTCACTTGCTTTTATTTTGAAAGCGCAACACAGCGTCTTGTCACCGGCCCGTCCCCGCCCCCTCAAAGGCTCAGACTGTTTGGGAAGCGGGAGTCTACAGCTGGCGACAATCCTCTGGGGTCGACGGACGCGCCAGCGTGTCTGATCTTGGAAAACAGGAACACACTGCAGTGTTCATGCTGCAAGCCCGGCTGGGTCGCGTACTCTACACGCTGCTTCTTCTTGTCCAGCAAGGCAGAGAAGTGGAAAAAGGCTCGCATTGATGTATTAAAGCGGTCAGTGTCAAATAAACGTAGTTGGGTGAAAAAATTAAATACTTCAGTACAAGAACCTCAAATTTAGTACAGTGGTACAGTGCTTGAGCAAACACGTTTGCTTTGTATAGGCTAGCAACTAAATTTTTATTATGGGTTCTGTGTCATTTGACTTTTGTCAAATATACATGCACACGCATGCATGCACCCATATCCCAACATCCCAACTCATGTTGAGTACATCACTGCTAATGGCTAATGGCTAATTGGTAGCTACACGGCTCCCAACACGAGAAACAAGCACCAGCCAGTGCAGTCTACTCTTTAGTGAGAAATTGTTACAGACGCCTGTTGATATCTCCACTTTCTCCCTTTCGCTACAACTGAAAACGAAAAAACAAACAAACCTGTAGCTAGCTTAACAATTTTAATGAACCAGAGAAATAGAGTAAACACTCACTCTATGGCACTGTAATGGACGTGATTAACCCCAAATCTCGCGTGACATGAGCAACGTGATCTCGCGAGTCCAAAGCATGCAAGGTTGCTGTGGCAACTCATCAGTTTTCATGTGAATCATATTGATACTTGAAAAATACATAATGCGAACATCTGCTCGTTGAACTTATACTACTTATACTCACCTGCTGATGAACAAACAATCCTGAAGAAAACCACTGAAAGAGACAAGAAATGGGCGACACTGGAGATATCCAAATGAGGTAATGTAATATTGAGTGTTTAAACCATTAATATTTATTTTTTGATTTATTAATAATAAAACAAATCTGCTATGTGATTACTGGGTAGAGATGTAAGAGAGAGAGAGTTTCTGTGCTAAGTTGTATCTGTGATGTTTTCCCAGCTGTAAACAACAGATGTACTTTTTGTGATTGTGTAGGGGAAAAGTCTGAATAAAAGATATTTTGGAAAAGTACTACCAAAGATCGATATGTTAGGCTGCTTATTAACAAACCCACTTTCTGGTCAAATGAACAAGCTTGCACAATTAACTTACTTAATATCTTACAGACATGGCTTTAAAAGATTTCCCTCTTTTTATATTTTTAACAATATTTTAAGACATATCTGTTGAAAACTTGAAACTCATAAATCATAAATTGGCTACAAGTATTAAACTATTTAGACATTTCATATTTACTTCAGTTGTTTAGCAGACCCCAAAAGTTTTTGTTGTTGTTGTTGTTATTCTTTGTCTATCTTTCCATTTCTATTCCATATTTTGTTGTACATTTTAATTTGCTATATTTTTACTATGTATTTAATTGTCTGTATTTCTGTTTTTCTATACTATGAAGTACTGCAGGCATTATAGCAAAAAACTGGAACTTGTTTTTTTCTACAGCGATTACACTGTGGAATCGGTATTTACTCAAGAGTTATAAGTTAAATTAAAACTTTGTCAGGTGAAATGATTGTATTTTTTTAAATTGGTATGTTGTTTTTTTTGGCTGTGGAAATCAAAATTGCATGTTAAATCATTTTTTAATTTATAGACCAGTTTGGTACTGAAATGTGGCTTTTACCTGACAGTATGATTTAAAGTAGCATTTCTTGATCCCCTTTCTTCTTCTTCTACAGACAAGACATGGCTGACACAGAAAATGTCGAATTGAGGTAATGTAATAAGGAGTTTTCATACAATTCATAGATATTGTTTCTGTTTCTGAAAATGTAGCTGGAGGCAGAAAAAATCCAGGTGTGAATTTTGGGCGATAATATTGACCAACTACATGAGTGCGTCATGTAGAGTTTGGTTAGCGAGTAAAGATCTGGGAAATGATTGTATTTTTTTAAATTGGTATGTTGTTTTTTTTGGCTGTGGAAATCAAAATTGCATGTTAAATCATTTTTTAATTTATAGACCAGTTTGGTACTGAAATGTGGCTTTTACCTGACAGTATGATTTAAAGTAGCATTTCTTGATCCCCTTTCTTCTTCTTCTACAGACAAGACATGGCTGACACAGAAAATGTCGAATTGAGGTAATGTAATATTGAGTGTTTAAACCATGTATTTAATTGTCTGTATTTCTGTTTTTCTATACTGTGAAGTACTGCAGGCATTATAGCAAAAAACTGGAACATTTTACCTGACAGTATGATTTAAAGTAGCATTTCTTGATCCCCTTTCTTCTTCTTCTACAGACAAGACATGGCTGACACAGAAAATGTCGAATTGAGGTAATGTAATATTGAGTGTTTAAACCATTAATATTTAGTTTTTGGATTTATTAATAATAAAACAAATCTGCTATGTGATTACTGGGTAGAGATGTAAGAGAGAGAGAGTTTCTGTGCTAAGTTGTATCTGTGATGTTTTCCCAGCTGTAAACAACAGATGTACTTTTTGTGATTGTGCAGGGGAAAAGTCTGAATAAAAGATAATTTGGAAAAGTACTACCAAAGATCGATATGTTAGGCTGCTTTTTAACAAACCCACTTTCTGGTCAAATGAACAAGCTTGCACAATTAACTTACTTAATATCTTACAGACATGGCTTTAAAAGATTTCCCTCTTTTTATATTTTTAACAATATTTTAAGACATATCTGTTGAAAACTTGAAACTCATAAATCATAAATTGGCTACAAGTATTAAACTATTTAGACATTTCATATTTACTTCAGTTGTTTAGCAGACCCCAAAAGTTTTTGTTGTTGTTATTCTTTGTCTATCTTTCCATTTCTATTCCATATTTTGTTGTACATTTTAATTTGCTATATTTTTACTATGTATTTAATTGTCTGTATTTCTGTTTTTCTATACTGTGAAGTACTGCAGGCATTATAGCAAAAAACTGGAACATGTTTTTTTCTACAGCGATTACACTGTGGAATCGGTATTTACTCAAGAGTTATAAGTTAAATTAAAACTTTGTCAGGTGAAATGATTGTATTTTTTTAAATTGGTATGTTTTTTTTTTGGCTCTGGAAATCAAAATTGCATGTTAAATCATTTTTTAATTTATAGACCAGTTTGATACTGAAATGTGGCTTTTACCTGACAGTATGATTTAAAGTAGCATTTCTTGATCCCCTTTCTTCTTCTTCTACAGACAAGACATGGCTGACACAGAAAATGTCCAATTGAGGTAATGTAATATTGAGTGTTTAAACCATTAATATTTAGTTTTTGGATTTATTAATAATAAAACAAATCTGCTATGTGATTACTGGGTAGAGATGTAAGAGAGAGAGAGTTTCTGTGCTAAGTTGTATCTGTGATGTTTTCCCAGCTGTAAACAACAGATGTACTTTTTGTGATTGTGCAGGGGAAAAGTCTGAATAAAAGATATTTTGGAAAAGTGCTACCAAAGATCGATATGTTAGGCTACTTATTAACAAACCCACTTTTTGGTCAAATGAACAAGCTTGCACAATTAACTTACTTAATATCTTACAGACATGGCTTTAAAAGATTTCCTTCTTTTTATATTTTTAACAATATTTTAAGACATATCTGTTGAAAACTTGAAACTCATAAATCATAAATTGGCTACAAGTATTAAACTATTTAGACATTTCATATTTACTTCAGTTGTTTAGCAGACCCCAAAAGTTTTTGTTGCTGTTATTCTTTGTCTATCTTTCCATTTCTATTCCATATTTTGTTGTACATTTTAATTTGCTATATTTTTACTATGTATTTAATTGTCTGTATTTCTGTTTTTCTATACTGTGAAGTACTGCAGGCATTATAGCAAAAAACTGGAACATGTTTTTTTCTACAGCGATTACACTGTGGAATCGGTATTTACTCAAGAGTTATAAGTTAAATTAAAACTTTGTCAGGTGAAATGATTGTATTTTTTTAAATTGGTATGTTTTTTTTTTGGCTGTGGAAATCAAAATTGCATGTTAAATCATTTTTTAATTTATAGACCAGTTTGGTACTGAAATGTGGCTTTTACCTGACAGTATGATTTAAAGTAGCATTTCTTGATCCCCTTTCTTCTTCTTCTACAGACAAGACATGGCTGACACAGAAAATGTCGAATTGAGGTAATGTAATATTGAGTGTTTAAACCATGTATTTAATTGTCTGTATTTCTGTTTTTCTATACTGTGAAGTACTGCAGGCATTATAGCAAAAAACTGGAACATTTTACCTGACAGTATGATTTAAAGTAGCATTTCTTGATCCCCTTTCTTCTTCTTCTACAGACAAGACATGGCTGACACAGAAAATGTCCAATTGAGGTAATGTAATAAGGAGTTTTCATACAATTCATAGATATTGTTTCTGTTTCTGAAAATGTAGCTGGAGGCAGAAAAAATCCAGGTGTGAATTTTGGGCGATAATATTGACCAACTACATGAGTGCGTCATGTAGAGTTTGGTTAGCGAGTAAAGATCTGGGAGGGAGAGTTTCCTTTCAAAATTGTACACAGGTATTACTACCCTGTTTAGGCTAATATCTAATCTATTTCATACTGTAAACAACAGATGCACATTTTGTGTTTGTGAGGGGGAAAACTATTAAGTATAAGCCTTTATTTTTCTCATAGTGTTTCAGATGAAAATCAGCCTGAGGAACAAGACAGAACTGCCTCAGAAGCTGTACAAACCGATGACCCAGAAGAGACACAAAACAACTGCATGAAGAGACTGCGATCCAGATGGCATGCCGTTCTGATTGGAGTTCTGATGATGCTCCTCTGTGTTGTGACCAGCAACCTCTTCATTCAGATGCAGAAAGAGCAAAGTCTGACAGCTGAGAAGACCAAGCTGAGCCTGCTCCTGAAGAACATATCGCAAGAAAATGCTCAGTTGAGCCTGGACCTGAAGAACACATTGCAACACAAGAAACAGTTGGAAGAGGAGAACAGAGAACTGAACATGTTTTTCAATTCAACACTGAACAACCGCACTGACGAAAAAACTCAGCTGAGCCTGCTCCTGAAGAACACATTGCAAGAAAATGCTCAGTTGAGCCTGGACCTGAAGAACACATTGCAAGACAAGAAACAGTTGGAAGAGGAGAACAGAGAACTGAAAATGTTTTTCAGTTCAACACTGAACAACTGCACAGACGAAAAAACTCAGCTGAGCCTGCTCCTGAAGAACACATCGCAAGAAAATGCTGAGTTGAGCCTCGACTTGAAGAACACATTGCAAGAAAATGCTGAGTTGAGCCTGGACCTAAAGAACACATTGCAAGAAAATGCTCAGCTGAGCCTGGACCTGAAGAACACATTGCAAGACAAGAAACAGTTGGAAGAGGAGAACAGAGAACTGAAAATGTTTTTCAGTTCAACACTGAACAACTGCACAGACGAAAAAACTCAGCTGAGCCTGCTCCTGAAGAACACATCGCAAGAAAATGCTGAGTTGAGCCTGGACCTGAAGAACACATCGCAAGAAAATGCTCAGCTGAGCCTGGACCTGAAGAACATATTGCAAGAAAATGCTCAGCTGAGCCTGGACCTGAAGAACATATTGCAAGAAAATGCTCAGCTGAGCCTGGACCTGAAGAACACATCGCAAGAAAATGCTGAGTTGAGCCACAACCTGAAGAACACATCGCAAGAAAATGCTGAGTTGAGCCACAACCTGAAGAACACATCGCAAGAAAATACTCAGCTGAGCCTGCGCCTAAAGAACACATTGCAAGAAAAAACTCAGCTGAGCCTGCTCCTGAAGAACACATCGCAAGAAAATGCTGAGTTGAGCCTTGGATCTGAAGAACATATTGCAAGAAAATGCTCAGCTGAGCCTGACCTGAAGAACACATCGCAAGAAAAAGCTGAGTTGAGCCACAACCTGAAGAACACATTGCAAGAAAAAACTCAGCTGAGCCTGGACCTGAAGAACACATTGCAAGAAAATGCTCAGCTGAGCCTGGACCTGAAGAACACATTGCAAGACAAGAAACAGTTGGAAGAGGAGAACAGAGAACTGAACGTGTTTTTCAGTTCAACACTGAACAACTGCACTGATGAAAAAACTCAGCTGAGCCTGCTCCTGAAGAACACATTGCAAGAGAAGACAGAGCTGAGTCTGCTTTTGGAGAGCATGAACACACGGCAGTGTTCATGCTGCAAGCCCGGCTGGGCCGCGTACTCTACACGCTGCTTCTTGTTGTCCAGCAAGGCAGAGAAGTGGGCAAAGGCTCGCAGTAAGTGTCTCGACATGGCGGCTGACATGGCCGTGGTTCGGAATGCCGGAGATCAGGCATTCTTGAGCAACATGACGTTTCAGTTTGTGCTGCAGCACCCTGAAGAGTATTTCCATTCAGCGTGGATCGGGTTGAATGACATAGCGGTGGAAAACGAGTTCTTCTGGATCACTGGCGAAAGAATGGATCAAAATGTGACTTTTTGGATGACAGGTGAGCCAAACAACGCCTTGGCCTCCTGGGACAAGAGCCAAGCGGGACAGGACTGTGTTGCAATTGTCCCTCCAAAAACCATTGGGACGCGGAATTGGTTGAACACCTGGGATGACTTAATTTGTGTTAGCAAACGGCACTACATTTGTGAGACCACAGCTCTTACTGTGACCTGATTGACCTGGATGAAAAAGGGTGGAATCCACCATGTATATAGTTAATGTCATTTTGTGTTTAACTCATTTCTTACTGTACTTTTTTATTATATATGGATATTCAACTTCACCTGATTTTCCTGTTTTTGTCTAACGCAGTTCACACTTTCAACACACACACTGACTAACATTTATTTCAGTAATGTTGGGAATTGTGAATAATTTATGTTCTGGTGTAGCTGTTGTGTAGGAGAATTTGATGTCCTGATTACAATGGTAATATCACATTGAAAAGGAGATTCCCAGTTTGAAATGGCTGGGATAAGGGAAAATACAACCTTGAGATGTAGGGAGGCCACATGTTGTTATCGGGGCCCTGGACCCCCTTAGATCCACCTCAGAACTGCCACTGCTACAGTACAACGCCATCCTATATGGGCTGGGTAGAACAGAATTACAAAATATGTGTAAACATCATGAGCCAATATTATATTTTTGGTTATATTGTCAGGGTTTACTTGATTGCATTTCTGATAATGTCATTAAAATATGGCAGTTTTTAAATTACGAAACTCTTCTTCATGATGTCAGGGTGTCTGACATAAGTGGTTTCCGCAGAAAAGTGCTCCACTTTGTCCTGGACAAAGTCCAGTAATAGAATGTAACTTTGTACATTTACTCAAGTACCTTGCCTGAGTACAAATCTAAGGTATTGGTACTTTGAGTATTTCCATTTTCTGCTACCTTACACTTCCGCCCCACTACATTTTAAAGGAAAATAATGCATTTTTTTTTACTTCCCTACATTTATTCAGTAACCTTAGATGCTTGTTTCTTTGCAGATGTAATGCTGGATCCGATCATTTTGAGATTATTACGTTTTGGCCTTTATGTAGACAGGACAGCTGTTAGAGTCAGGCAGGAGAGGGGGGTGAGACATGCAGCAAAGGGCCACAGGCCGGAATCAAAATATGAGCCGCAGCTGAGGACTGGGCCTCAGTTCAAGGGTTGCATGCTCTACCAGGTGAGCTCAGCAGGCAGGCACACACTTTAAAATTAATTTAATGTATCTACAACTGGATAATAACAGACAAACACAATAAGATTAGTTGCATGACCAGTAAAAGGTTCCCTGTTCATGAAACCAGTTCACTGGGGTTTTATTGTGAAAGGTTTCACCGGAAGTTGTGTGTTTCATTGTATTACTCTTGACATGACCGTGCGGGCGCTCTTTTCTGGATGAAGTGGAGCAAAACGATTGACAAATCCCACGAAATCACGTGACCATGGCGGAGAGTTTGTCCCCCGGGATGAAGCGCGAAGATCAGGACAGGTAAGTTGAGGTCCATGGTAGTTCACATTAGCACGTATTCATTCAAACAGCTGTAAGAAGTGTGGGGCAGACAGCTGCTTCCTGTTGAGAATAACCTGTCTGTCCGGTGAGCTTGCTCACACGTGTTCTGCAGTTTAGTCTGGAGTCTGATCAACACTTCAAAACATGTACGGAACTGCTGAAAGTTGCATCAGATTCTTGTAGAAATCATCCAGCACACAAAAAACACACTGAAATGCATATGGCAGAAGACTAAAAGCAGCAACAATTATGTATTATGGTTGAATGGATGATTTAATAATAGTCTGACCTGCATGCAATCACATCTGATGACTCAGTTCAGATAAATACTGTATATCCATATTACACAGAGTTATACAGAGCAATGAACACCAGGCTAACGCTCCAAGATCAAGTATGTGTTAATATTTTATTATTCTAAAATACGAACGTGCATGAAAAAACATGTCTACTAGAAAAAAAGTTCACCAGTAAATTACTAATAGACTCAATCTCTCATCTCAAGGTCCATTTAGCAGCAGTTCTGGAGCTTTTGGTCATATCACAAGACCTTGAACTTGAAGCTCTGAGAGTGTTTTCAAGTCTGACGTCTGAATTTAAATGTATTTTGCACAAAGTTACCATTAAGTAAGGGATAATCGGCGACGTGGAGGCCTTAAAACCGTTTGCGCAGCGAAGGACGGTTGCCTCCACGAAGTCCATCAATTCCTGATTATGGACACCTCGAAGGGCATTATCCCGCTTATACCATGGTCACTTGCCAAAGAAAATAAATTAAGACCATTAATTTATATTTTCATGCGTTTTACAATCAAAATATAACATTTTTCAAAAGCCATAACTTAGTTTCCCTGGTAACGCCTGAGGGTTTGACTAATACCTGGAACCATTACCCGCCCATAAGGTTCTTATGCAACGGAAACGTTGTTCACTCCTCCAGTAAATAGGACGGACCTTAGCTAACGCTATGCTAGCAAGATTCAAAGTCAATAACATTGCGTACGGTTGACGAACAGTAAATATAATTTGACAGTATGTTTAACAACAAGACTAGCTAGCTTACCAGTCATGTCATTGTCTATAAACCAGACCATGGTATAAATACTAATAATTTTGCCCCTAAATCAAACGTGCAAATGGGGTAAGTGTTTTCTGAGTATGGCAGAGGGGCGTTCACCTACAGAATTTAAAATTGGTTTTGTTTTTGGGCAGTGCTTCCTGAATCTTCCTTTGTTTATTGCTCTCAGTCGTGGCAATTCTACATGAAATGGAACCCTACAACTAAAGTGTTAGTTCATAGTATCGGTCGTAGGACTTGTTATAATGTGAATAAAACCTCAGAGGCACAGAGAAGATGTTGTGTAGGCATTAGTACACCAACATTGCCTCAGCTGTAATTTCTGTGACACTCCATGAACTACTGCCGTTCTGTGTCCTGCAGGAACTCAAAGATGTCAGCAGTCGTGGTCGTGCACGGCGGGGCTTGGGCCATACCGGACGAGCTGGCCGAGGCGTCCGTCGATGGAGTGAAGGCTGCGGCACGTGCGGGGTCCCTGGTGCTGAAGGCAGGAGGAAGTGCGCTGGATGCTGTTGAAGCAGCTGTGAGGGCTTTGGAAGACAACCCTGCCTTTAATGCAGGTATTATCAGTTCGGTCAGATTTGTCCGTGGCGCTCTGTCTCCATCTGCTGGCGGTGATGCCGACATTCATCTAGACTCAGTCCAGAATCAGAGTGAAGGCGGTCAGCAGAGGTCAGGTTTCTGACAGACTGTGGGGCCCATCTTCATAATCCACCATTAACCCCAGATTTAGTGTGCATTATGACGTAATCTACGTGTTAGATTATGTCTTTAAACTAGTCTGTCCTGCCTGATGTATATTATATTTGCTCAATAAACATAATCCACATTTTCCCTCTCAAATTATGGGTTAAATAGTGTTAAAGTGGCACCTTCTGTTACCCCTACTGTAGACACAGGTGTTATATTGTGTCCACAGCCGTTAGTGTTGCGCTCTTAGGGCTCTCCGAGTACTTTGTCGCCACCGTGTGGGCTTGTGAGGACGCTGCAGGCAACATAAGTCCATCATGACTCCAGCCTGACTCTCTCTCACCCTCTCCGTCTGTTGTTGTTTTGTGTCGAGTTCTTGTCTGAGCTGATTGTGACTTTTTTTATTGAAGGGCACGGAGCGACGCTCAACGCCGATGGAGAGGTGGAGCTGGACGCCATTATCATGGATGGAAGGACACTTGCCAGCGGTGCAGTGGCTTCAGTGAAGAACATCGCCAATCCCGTGTCACTGGCACGGGCAGTGATGGAAAAGGTGGCGTGTGGAATACTTGACTTTGGAGACTGATGTTTAGAGAGGCACTGATCTGGATCCTCTTCATAAATGTTTCTGGTTGCAAACAGCTTTTTTGTGCGATGAACAGATCGGTGTTGGTTATCAAAGAAATACATTTTCTGTTTTAATTTCTTCTCGCATGTTTGCTGACTTGGGAAATGTCAGACCGCCCACGTCATGCTGACAAGCAGAGGTGCGAACCTGTTTGCAGAGAGCATCGGCATGGTCGCCGTCCCCCCTGATACGCTGCTGAGCGAGTACGAGAAGACAGAATGGGAGAAGCACAAGACTTACGTTACTGGAGTAGCTGAAGATTTTAACACTCAGTGGTGAGTAGTTGCAGTGTTTGGCTTTATTCCGGCCCCTTCCTCTCTGGACTTAACAGTGCTCTAAAACTTCTACAAAGCGTCTTTTCAGCCTGAATACACTGAAATGGAATACATTTCTGGAGCCCATAGGGAGGCAAATGTGCAGTATTTAAAAACCTTTTTTTAAGAACTGCTACAGAAGGAATCTCTGAGAAATGCAAAATAGGATGGTTTTTTTTGTCGTCTTCAAACCAGACGAAGTCAGTTATTTTTAATATGCAAACTAGAACTGCAAGTATCTTTTTTTTAATTGGATCACAATGTGGGTTTGATTAGCCATTAGACTAACTCTGATTAAATGTTATGACTCCCTCTAGGCTTTTGACTCAGGTCTTACATTCATTTGCAGTATAGAAGCTCCTAGCATCCATTGCAGTGCTTCTCTTCCTCCAAGTTGAGAGAGCACATTGTCTTGTCTGACTTCTACAAGATGAGTAGAGGGCAACGTGCACACCACCTGCCTTGTCTCTTTGACGGTGCAGGGAATGAAATCTCCCAAAGATCCAATTCCAAAGTGAGAAGTCAATTCAAGCACACACACGTATCATACCTGCATTAATTCATCGAGAAAAGTAAGCCATGTGATTAGAAGGGCCTTTCTCAAGACAGGTCCTGCTTAAGAAAGGTCCTTGTGAGCAAAATATTTCACTTTTTAAAATGAATTAATGCATAAGAGGTCAGTGTGTGCAGGAATTGGGTTCTTTCTTTGAAAATGGATTCAGCTTTTATTTCACGGTGGAAGTACTTTTTTCTCATTCTAGGGCTCATGACACCGTCGGGGCGGTCGCTGTGGACCGCGCTGGTAACGTTGCATGTGCGACATCAACTGGAGGGATCCGGAATAAAATGGTCGGCAGGGTGGGAGACTCTCCTGTCATTGGTAGGACTTCCCCGACTTTCTCCAAAAGCGCTATTTTACACCGTCGGCTTCAGCATCATTGAGTCTGAGTGTTATCTCATCTTAAATGACTTTATGTAGTTGCACTGTGAAAGCAATGTTATCATCTCAGATCTCCTTACAAATGTGTTTTTATCATTAAATGTTGTATCCCATTCTTTCTTGTAATTAAGGCGCCGGAGGATACGCAGACAACTTCAGCGGTGCTGTGTCTTGCACTGGTCACGGGGAGTCTATTCTTAAAGTCACGTTGGCCAGACTCATTCTTTCACATGTTGAACAAGGTAAGACACTTTCAAACTCTCTGCATTCAGACAAGGTCTCCTCTTCCGTCTGTTGGATGTTCATTAAGTGACATTAACAAACGAATTAGATGTGTGAGTGTCTTATGGATCTGGCCAGGTTTTCTTATATCTCATGCTCCCTTCTCCCCACGCAGGTAAATCAGTAGCGGACTCCTCCCAGCTGTCTCTGCAGTACATGGCGGATCGTGTCCGCGGCGCAGGAGGCTCCATCGTGGTCTCTCCATCGGGACAGTGGGCAGCCACATTCACCACAGATCGGATGGCCTGGGCAGCGGTGGATCAGGATGTGCTGTGGTATGGATTGGACCCGAATGAAAGATTGAAAGAGCAGTTGTCCCAGTAACTGTCTTAACAGAGTTTTAATATTAGTCATATCATTGAGCCTGTGTTTTACATCTGTTTCCTACTAATTCACTTTGATTTAGATTGTTTGGGCTGTTGGGCTTGATGGACATTTGCTAATGTTGACTCTATAGAAATCAAATGAGTAGTGTTATACTCGTTCTAATGTCAAAGCTACGTACTTTATATACGTACAGATAACATAAACTGTACCCGATGGAGGAGGTGGATATTAGAGGATATACTGTTTTTATCCCTCAAAATCTGAATTTAACACTACATGTTACATATTAACAAGACCACACCTGTTCCTGCTGCTGTCCATTGGTGTCTAATAACAAACATACAGTATTTCGACTTTATTGTTGAAGTGCGGCTTTTTAAGTCTTGGTAGTGTACCATTCAATGAAGTGTGTCCCGTACGCTCGTGCTAAAGTGTCTGATTTATTTCACTGAAGTCTGTTTAACTCTGTGTTAGTTTAATTCTTCACAACCACAATGCTCCACGTGTCCCTCATCACAAATTGTTGGCTAATTTGCACATAAACTAAAAATTTTTACAAGACATGTTGATCGGCTCAGATGTGTAAGAGCAGAGCAGCAGACTGCAGGACTGGAGGTCTGGTGTTTGGAAAGACGTGCAGAAACTGGACAATACAACTACATTGAATATTAAAGAAATTAAAGATATATCTGTTTTAATGTGTTATTTCTCCAATGTGATGGTCCAGCAATTAATGGCAGTTAATTCACATGTGTCATTATTTTTTACTGGTTGGCTGCTGGGTTCAATTCATTCTTTTTTCTTTTAAATGTTTTTTAACTGTATTATTTACATTTGTTTTCATTGGTTTTACGGACTCATGTCTAATGTTCAGTTACACTACCGACCGAGTGGGTGCAACTTCCGTGGTCGTCCACCTGGACTGAAATGTGCTTTATTAATTCAGTTATTTTCTTTGCCTTTGAATTAAACGTGACCACTGTCTTTGATCAGTGTTTTTTAACTACGGCCCTCTACATGATGAAGTCGACTGGTTTCAGTGCTGCCGTCTTTGCTACAAGCAGTTAACTAGTGGCTGGGATCTGAAACCAGCAGTCATCCTATTTGGTATTAGTAATGGTTTCTCTGATTGGTTGGTCATTCGATAAAATGATACAATTTCTGAGTGCAAATCACCACCGTAAATACATTTACAGCATATATCAGACACTTTTGTCCCAAGCGACTTGCAGTAATTCATACATTCATATGCTGATGGCGGGGGCTGCCATGCAAGGTGCCAACCAGCACATCAGGAGCAGTTTGGGGTTCAGTATCTTGCCCGAGGACACTTTGACATGCAGACCAGGGGGAATCGAACCAGCAACCTTCCGATAACAGGACGCTGGCTCTGGCTCTACCTCTGAGCCACAGCCGCCCAAAACGCAGGTCTGTAACAGTTTGTCAGACGTAACGTAGGTGCTAACTACAAGCAAAATTCATCACATCGTATTAATGTCATGTGTTGAAAACTTGTATGTTGAAGTAAACGTGTAGGTAACGCTGTGATCCTGCCCTCTCACTGAAGTCACACGGTGCAGAAACAAGCGATAGAGGGACAGAGACACCATTCACCCTGTTACAACACACTGTACCGTCAGCATGATTCTGAAGCTGTTAGTTTAAAGTAAAAACGTTACATCATGTTGCTTTGATTGAAATATTTAATGTATGTAGCTGACTTTTATTTTTATTTTTTTCACCAAATGTCGTTCAGTCTCTTTAAAAGCAGTTTGGTGCTCAGCTCTCTCCCAGCACCTCCAGGACAATGGGCTATCAGAAGGTTGTTAACATGACAACAGCCTCATTCATGAGCCTCCACTTCATTTGGCTAGCTGTGTTGTTGTCCTCGCTTCATCCTCTGAAACAATGGCTGCTCAACCAGAGACTGTCGCTGATTTGGAATCAGAATTAGATAGGATGATCATGTGATTTAACATATGGGGGGCCGCTCCGAGTGGCTGGTTTATATGGTGTTTTTGCACTTTCAATAACTGGAGACAGAGAAGACCACCAGTTTTATTCTTTTAAATCACAGTAACACCCTGCTGGACTGGTGTAAAACTTTGTATACCTTTCATTTAACAATGTTGACTCTGTGGTTGGGAGCGTAGATGTGTGCACAGCAGTAAATGCTTTTGAGTTGAAGAAGGATATTCCAAACCAAGTTAATTTAAAAGAATTAGGTACCTGACATGGTAACTGAACTATGGCTCTCATTCTGGGGGTTGGGAGCCGTAAGGGGGGTTGGGAGTTAAGGGTCAGGTGTCGCCAACTGGTTGTGGAGCAGAAATAAGTTACAGGGAATATCTCAAGGAAATTGAATCGAAAGCAACTGGATTTGGTTTTTGCCAGTTGCTTTCAATTCAATTTCCTTGAAATAACTATGACCTGGATGAATGAGAATATTCACAAGCTCGTTACAGGGAATAGTTTTTACATTATATTGGCTGTGCCTTGTAGGATTTGCCTTAAAATAGATTTTACGTTTAAAGGTTTGGGAGTCAAAGAGAGTCCAGTGCTGGATGGGGATTGTGAACACCAACCTGATTTTTCTGGGGGGACATCACTTTAAAAGGTTGAAAACAACAGTTTCATAAGATCTTTATTGTAGTTGATATTGTTCAACAAATTGTTGAAAGTTGATATACGGACTTTTGACTTGCCTTTTTGTTTTCATTTCACAAAGACAAAAGCTCCCAGGTTGAATATTTGCCTTGCAGACTTATTTTATGGGCCCTACATGCAACTAATACTCAAAAGTAACGACGAATCAATTTACTTTACAGGCAAGAGGTGTCAGATATTAAACTAAGTTGACTCAATCGAAACAGTTTGAGTTCGTAAGATAGTTAAACAGATGTAAAAGCTTGCTATAGATGGGTTTTATGTTCGCACTACCAGCTGCTATGGTATCTGTAAACAGAAGCCACGTGACGAACGGCGCTGCCTGTCAGGGGGCTTTGCAGCAGCAGGACGAATGACGGCTGAGTTAGAGGAAGTTGTTGGGAGCAGCTGTGCTAGTATGTAACCTTACACGAGTTGCAGACAGCACCGCGGAGAAAGAGAGGTGAGATTCGTATGTATATGTGAAAATAAATATTTCCAAATACCCAAACAGCACGCATCGGTGCAGATGCATGTGGGCGTGATCGTCTAACGTCTGCTAGCACTCAGGCTACAAACAAACTTGGTCGCTAAGGCCTGTGCTAACGCGTCCTAGCTAGCCTGGCTGACAGATCTCGCATCGAGCTGTCTGACGTAATATCTGCATAAATACTGCAACATATTTCAGATTTACTGGCATGGATATTAATTGATGCAAGTGCTGTTTGTAGGAACGGCGCTACAGTTTAAAATTGTGTGTTTCCTTGGGTGGTAACTTCCTCCATAAGTTAGCGTTCACAGTTAGCTTGCTAGCATACGCTCTGCAGCGGGTTGTTGTTAGCCGTCCTGTAACGTTAGCGTGCTAACTAGCCAACACCTCATTGGCAGAACCTCGTCAGAGACGCTGTGTTTCATATGAACATTAGGTTACATTAAATGAAAATATATCAACATATCTAGTAGGAAGTCTGCTAGCAGATTTAAGTAACGTTTTTTATATGTGCACTATTAATTCAGGCCTGCTCCGTGTTGTGTTGCTAACGTAACGTTAGTTGCTAAAACTTGGATGAAAAACGGTAACTTGCAGGTCATTCAGCATCGTGTTTTCCTCTTTCGAGGTTCTCCGAGTTAGCCAAAGGACACGTTTTATTGTTTTTACAAACGCATATCTCAAGCGCATGGGTAGTGCACATTTTATTTCGCAGTGCAAACAGGAATGAGCCACGGAAATGGCCAGAAGCTGACATGCTAGCGACGTTGACCCAACGTAGCAGGACAGCGAACCCTTTAGCATTTACAGCTGATGGGGGCATCCCAGAAGCAAGGTTACTGCCGCCGTTTCAACAACACTGTAACTTTAATCTAATGTACAGTCATGACTGAAATAACATTTATTCACCACAGACAAAACACACGTATTTGCTGTAACTTTGTAAATAATGCTTGCCAAAAGTTCTATCAGAAAGTTTTTCTCGAACCAGTGTATGTCTGTTCAGATCCTCTGGCTTGTCTGCGTTTCTCAGTAATGCTCCCCTGAGTCCAGTTAATACACTCTGTGCTGCTGGGAATGATGCATTAGAGCTCCTCAAACAACATTAACTGAAGATGACTGAGAACCCTCATCACCAAATTTAAACATGATCTTTCTCGCTCAAAATCTGTGAATTGACTCCCTCTTCACTCTGCATTCTGTCTGTGTTGTCTTGATTCAGGAAGGCAGCAGCATTCATGGATATTGTGGACACCTTTAATCATTTAATACCTAGTGACCAGTTGGACGAGTCCCTGATTATAGGCCAGAATTCGGAATGTGAAGCCAGTAATGAGTTTGGGACAGGACCCCGACTGGAAGATTCACTGAAGAATATGCTCAGTGACAAGGATCCCATGTTTGGTTGTGCAAGCACTCAGTTCAATCTGCTGGACAATGAGGACCCCACGTTTCAGATTGCTGGCTCAACAGGTATGTGAAAAGATAAAATAGATGGTACAGGTGTCTTATGTGTGTTTGTACTCAGTCATAATTTATGAAAAACTTGATAGAGGAAGTTTGAAGCAAACATTAAATGCTAACATTATGTATTTATCAGCAGTGCCTTTACTATGTGAAGGTTTCGCTAAGTTTCGAGTAACTTTGACACATAGATGGATTTCTTCAGAATTCGATATGCAGGGAAATCCTCCACTGTCTACACAGACATTTTATTGGCACGATCAGATGTCACATTCACACTGTTTTATTTGAGCGTTAGGGATCAATAATCATGACACAGAATGGTTTTCGGAATATGTTATTAAATACAGCAGAGATTCAGCAACTCGGTTGTCGTTCAGTGGTGTTTTTATATTTCTCTGTATTATATTTTTCTTGCAAATGTGTTACTGTCGCCCAAAAGGCTATTTTTCAACGTATCTGATCTTCCTTTTATCTTTGACTACCAGTAGTTATGCAGAATCAAAGTTAAGTCAATTAGGTTTTCACATACGAGGAATCTGCCTTTGTGCAATTATTATGACAAAACACACAGTTTATTATTTAAGTTAAAGAGGTGTACATTTTTGTATTTTATTTTAAGGTTTATTTGAGTAGGGACAGATACAAAAACATAGATAATCTTGAACAGTCATCTGATGTATGCATCATAGTGTTTTTAGCCAAAGCTAATTCACGACACTTGTCCCTAGGTGCAGGAATATGCAAAAGTTCAGAGTATACAATATAAAAACAGTTGAAATGTGCACGATAAAGTTGTTTTCTAGACGTTAAATTGCCCCTCACATCGATACGCTGGCATATAAAAACTTTTTTTCTGATGTCTGTCGCAGCTCTCGCGGAAGGTCCAGCATCCACAGGCCTCAGCAGGGAACCGACAGTTGCAGAGCCCACACAAGTGAAGCGAGCTGTTGGCAGGCCGAGGAAACGTCCACGTACTTTAGAAGACAGTAAGTTGAAGCTCTTTAAATATCCTGTTTCCATTATATAAAACACTTAAATTAAAGACGATGTCACATATGTTGTGTTTCTTCTTTTTTTTTAAACAGAGCCTAGCAGCGGTCCACAGCCTGCGAACGCATCGTCCAACACTGTTGCCCGAGGACGACCGGGAAGGAAACCAGTGAACAGGCTACAGAAGTCATTTCGTATTGAGAAAGGAGTGAAAGGCGCCCAGCTGAAGAAAGCATTAACTCTGGGAGGGCGTATTAATGTTAATCATCTTGATAGTGGCGTGTGGCTGAAACCTACGGTTGTGTTGAGGCGGTTGACCGTCACAATTGGAGGTTTTAAGATTGAGCTACTTCCTGGACCCTCTTATGCAGAAAATGTGGACATGAGCCAGGCGGCAGTCCTTGACGATGGTTTATCTCATGGCGGGGGCGTTGAGGTGGCTGTGTTGCCAGACAATGCTGTTAGTGCACAGAATCCCAAAGCTGACAACACGGCAGAGGTGGCTGGAACGGAGAAGAGCTCTGCTGATGATGCAGCCCAAGCGCTCGGCCCGTATGTGAATCCTAACGACGTGCAGACCTCCAACGGGACATTAGCGGAGAGTGCCTGCGCGCAAGAGACAAAACTTGACAATCAGATTGTTTCTGAAAAGCAGAAGCCAGTCAGCGAAGGCAAAGACGACGTGAAACCGCCACAAAGCAATGAGAACAACACAACTGCTGTTAGTAATAAGAATGACGGTAAGGAAAAACAGCAGAGCGTGGCCAAAACACTACTCAAGTCCAAACAAGGACCGATCTCAAACAAGAACAAGGACTTGGTTTTAGCTAAACCAAACAACACGATTAAGGGACAAAAGTTATCTCCAAGCACGCCATCCACGATCATCCAAAGAGAAGACCTGCACAAAATGAAATCTCTGAAGGAAAAGAAAGATATCGCACCTTTGAAAAGGCCCGCAGAAAACACCCAAAGTGAGCATGCGACTAAAATGCAAAAGACACAGGGTTCAGGAGACAGTAAAGTGAAGCCAAAATCGCCAATTTCACCTAGCTCCGCAGTGAAGAAGGTCCCATCATTTGGTACTCGGATCGATCAGCAGGGCCCAACCAAACCTAATCATCCTCAGAATAGCTCCAAAGTTGAGACTCCTCACCCTGCGCAAAGTCGTCCAGTCCATCCTGTAAAAACACCCGACGAGGGAGGTCAGGAGAAGGCCAAACTGAAGAAGCCAGAAAAGATTCTTCAAAGGCAGAAAAGTAAAACCGCGAGGAGCATCTCTGTGGACGAGCCACAGCTGTTTATTCCAGATAACGCGCCTGTTGTGAAGAAGGAGGCTGCCGAGGAGCAACCTGCCAACAGTGAGACCGCATGGGATGGAAACAACTGCTGTGGCCTGTGTAAAAAGCACCACAATAACATGTAAGTGTTGCTCTCCAGTGTTGTAACTGTTGTCTCTGTTCAATTCAGGCGCACTCAGACTAGGCAATCCGTACAGTGCTAAAGCACATTTGACCCCGCAAAGTCCAGGTTGTTTGACATGTGTGAGCGCTCTGTGACATGCTCAAGCAAGGCACACTTTCTTGGCCCTGACATGGTTGGAACTGTTGCTCAATGCACAAGCACGGGTACGCAGTGTATGTACAGGAGGTAACCGTTTTCAGGTGCAATTGGGCCCGGAGCAATGTGAGTGCAGGTCAGCGAGGGGACTGGGGAGGAGGGACAATCGTGCTCTGGTACGGTACGGAGTAACCGGGGCAGGTGTGAGTTCCCCCTTATTGTGTGTTGTGGATGTAACTTCACAATTAATTGTTAACTTCTGTATTTGCTCAGCACAGAATGCCATATTCTATTTTATTTAATCTCGGTCACATTTGGTGCTCTGGTACTCATGGTGCTCATTTGCAAATGCTCTTAATCAACATGCTCTGTTCAGGTTCATGGTGGGCTGTGGCCGCTGTGACGACTGGTTCCACGGCGACTGCGTTGGCCTCGATCTGACGAAGGTGCGTGAAATGGAGGAGGAGGACCAGATGTACGTCTGCTTGAAGTGCTGCGAGGAGGAAAGCAAAAAGGTGGAGCCTGAGCCCCCGAGTGCAGCCAAGCCGGAAGTACAGGCAAAGACTGAAGCGCAGGATCTTAAGTCGCCTCCCAAACCCCGACCAGGACCCTCCCAGACACTCGCACCAGGGGGGGTCAGACCAGTAAGAAAGGTAAGCAGTGTCACCTTTACTTCTTATAATGTAGCAGTTTGAACATGCATGTAAGACAAATACATCTTTTTTTTTTTATACCAAAGGATATTTTATTTGTTCCCACAGCTAATTCCTCCTCTATTAATCATAGCCAGTGTTACCACTACACAATGGTTTGTTGTCTTTTTGATTTTACTTTGCCTCTACAGCAGGCTTACACATGGGTGCGTGGTTAAGATGCTGGTGTGTGGTTAACATTTTTCCGCACATAAAACTCACCCCTTGTTCTTTTTCCATCTCTGTCCAGGGGCTTATAATAGTTCATGTGTTATTGTTTTCACATGTTTTATTTTCTTTGTTAATCATCAGTATTTATATCAAAACTAATGTGCTTTTTGTTCTTTTTACTTCTCTCCACAAATAGGAACCTGATAGAAGGCCGTCCACAGATGTCAGAGAAGCAGCTCATAAAACAGGTATTTTTTTCAGGCCTGTGAATGTAAAAATAAGTTGTCGTGGTTTTTTTTGGCTTGTTCTGTTTTTAACGCCACACTGGGTTCAAGGCCCGGCTGGGTTTAATGTTACTGCAATATTTAAACAAGACTGAATGAAGATGATCCCAGCACATGAATACATTTACACACAGTACGAAGGGAATTATACAACAGATTCTGTTTGGTCATTTATATTGAAATTTATTAGACCACTCAAGAGAAGATGAGACGCTTTTTAATTTTATAAATAACCCCAAGAAGAAGTGTATGAAGTGGATAGACTTTAAAAGCTTTCTGAAACCAAATATAATACTGGAATACTACAACATGCTGGTGAGATTTGATTGCAGCGTGGTGACATACTGTATGTGGGTGTCAGATGTTTCTAGGTATAAAAATACCTGGAGCAGGAGTGTATATTTTAAGTGACCCCCACCCCACACACACACACACACACACACAAAAAACAAGAACTCTTGTCCCCCAGCTCGCTGTTTATATTAAAAAGTCAACAAAGTTTCCAGTTTCAGAACATCCAGTGAGCGGGGAGGACATCTTGGGAGTCGCAAATCCTTTTGGGCATTATAAGAACGCAAACAACAAATAAAAGGGAGTGTGTCTGTACTGTAAGGGTGTCTTAATATAGCTACAAACTGTTTTGTTGTTCCGTTTTAGGAACCCCAACCAACCTAACAAAGTAAAATGTTCAATGTCATCTTGCTGCCAAATACAGCTTTTCTGGTCCACATACTGTTGCAGTCAAGGTCATCCACCTCAGTTAAAGTCAGAAACTGTTTTCATTTCGGTGTGTGTCACCTTTATTGTTTCACAGCCGTGTGTTGACTCTTTGATATTTTGTAATCCTCGTGGCCGCAGACTTCCTCTGCCTGCTCACCACATATTGTCATTCTGTCCTCGTAGGCATCCAGTTCAAACAAGAGACAAAAAGTAAGACTCCATCTTCAGCATCAAAGAAACCTGTGTCTGTTGAGGCAATCAGGCGAAGTGTGCGCGATTCCCTGAAAGAAATCCTCATACAGAGGTAAGTATTTCACGAGGAAAAAGTAACCAGAAGAACAGTGTAAATACTGAAATTTACATTGCATTCAAAGTTTTTTGTTTAATGAAAAACTTTGTGCATTTCAGGTTGAAGGAGTCTGATTTGAACGTCTCGGTGGAGACGGCCTCTGAAGTTGCCAAGAAGACAGAGAGGGAGCTGTTTCACCTGTATAAAGACACTGACAACAAATACAAGAACAAGTACAGGAGCCTAATGTTCAACCTCAAAGATACTAAAAACAACGTAAGTAAAAACATTTCAGAAATGGTCCTTCTGTAAAGTTTCTTGGTGGTGTGGTTCAGTTTAAATAAAAATGTACTTACATTTGCATCATTGTAATTGTATTGTTTAGGTGCTCTTCAAGAGGGTTCTCAAAGGGGAAATATCTCCTGGTAACCTGATTCGTATGAGCCCTGAGGAGCTGGCCTCGAAAGAATTGGCTGCTTGGCGAAAACGGGAGAACCGGCATGTAAGTAATGCATAAGTCGGTTGTGTTATTTCTCATTGCATGAATTCCCCCTGATAACTAACAGTGCTGGACCCAGTAGCTCTGCTGCGTTTCCATTGATGTATTTCTAAGTATTGTGTTCGAATAGGTTGATGGAAACAGTGTAGTTTAAAAAATAAATAAATAAACGTCCTTAGTTTTTGTAAAAATTGAGGAACCAACTTCTGACAGAACTACACTTCACAATGTATTTACTCCAGACCAGCTGATAGAAATGCGCCTTATCTTTTTTCCTTTTTGCAAAATTTTGAAAGGAATTGGTTAGAATATGCTTGATAATTAGATGGAAACACAGCTACAAAGTCTGATATGAAAGTCAGGCTTAACAGATTATCAACATGTCCTCTTTTATCTTTTTTTGGTGCAAAACCTTCTAAAAAGCAATATCTCTGTTCACAGACTATTGAGATGATTGAGAAAGAGCAAAGAGAGGCAGAGAGACGACCCATCACCAAAATCACACACAAAGGTGAAATTGAAATTGAGAGCCAAGAGCCAGTAAAGGCGCCTGAGCCTGTTGAGGTAAGGAACACGTCTAATATCAGTCTTCATGACTGTATTTTTACCAGTTAAAGAATGTCTGCTTGAATTTCTTTTTCTCCTCCATGTTGTCAGGTTGAGTCTCCTCCCAAAGTGACTGAAGTCTCAGCCGAACCTCCAAAAACCCCCGAGAAGAAAGAGGATAAAACCAAGGAGGAGAAAGACACCACCAACCAACACAAGTCTCATTTATTTGACCTACACTGCAAAATCTGCACAGGTAAACCCTGAGAATCACATCACACGCCACTGAGACATTTTGACATATAATGTGTCACCATCCCTTTACTAACTTTGTTGTGTTTTCTTTTCAATAAGGTCGCATGGCGCCCCCTGTGGAAGAGGCGCCGACCAAAGTGGTGAAAGTTGCTACCACAGTGGTCAGGAGGCAGTCCACCAAAGCAGAAGAGACGAAGAGCACGACTCCACCTGCGATGGACGACGACCTGCACCTCACCGTTTTAGAGGAGAGCTTCAGAAGCGCCAAGTCAGGCTACGAAGGAAGGTAAGCAGTCGTACTCTGACTCTCTCTGTGTGTTTCCTCTCTGTGCAACCTTTCTTTTGTGCGCTTGCTTCATTGCTGTTGTATTGGCCGCAGGTCGGATCATACAGCTGGAAGAGAGGAGGAGGCTGCTTTCCTGGCTACCCTGAAGTCCCTGTGGCGCGGATTCATTCATATGCCTGCTGTGGCAAAGATGGTGACAAAAGCTTTCCCCGTCTCAGGCACTGTGGACAACTTGACTGAGGTAAAGAGGACACAACTGGACATATTTAGAGTTTAAATCACTGCTGCAGAGTATTTCAGAGAAGTACAGTCAGTAAGGGTTGTGTTTTTTTCCCCCAACAGGACCTTCCAGACAGCATTCAAGTTGGCGGAAGGATAAGTCCACAGATAGTGTGGGACTACTTGGAGAAGATTCGGGCAACTGGAACAAAAGTGAGTTTTTGGCAGCTTTCCTTCTTAAATGGATTATACATCCCAATACTGAAGCCACATTTTCAAAAGTCTTCATACAGTCTGCTTTACCAACATGTATCTATCCAACGGTTAATCTCACCTCCAAAACACTTTGTCTGAAAATAAGCTCGTTCTCACTCAGAAAGCAGAACACAGTGACCTAAAAACATACAACAACAGAGAGATTTACACAAATTGACTTTATTACTACTTTAATTCAATTTAACAAGAATAAATCAGAAATTAGTTCTTCATATCCATTATTTTCCTTGATATCTTTCCATTCTGTAATTTACATGAGAAAAATAAAAAGTGGAAACAAAAACAAATCCCTGTAATTCCAGAGCTGCAATTTAAAAACGAACAAAACAACAACACGTGTATAGTATAAACAAACTGAAAACAAGACACCTGGGTTCAGCTGTTTGCAATGCTTATTACATAATTTTATTGTCAATATTCTGATAACATTTTCTATATATCAATTTAGTTACTGCAGCAATACACACAACTAGCCCTCTTTCTGTTTTAAAGGTACAAGGGTACATTTGTCATTTTTACAATGCCATGGTATCAAAAAAGTTCTTTTTATGCTACATTCACAGAAAACAAAATCAAAACAGTCTATTCTATGAAACAGAGTGTGGCAGATGAATTGAAAAACAGTTCTGAAAACAGCATGTTAGCATTTGAAAAAAACGTAGTGCAAATATATAAAGTGTTTTGCAGGAGGTGGAGTGTGAATAAGGAAACAGTTCACGGTCACTGAATGCATTTTATTTATAAGCCATGAGAAGTGATTCTAAGTTTGGTCCACACAGACTTTTGACAATGTGACTTCCCCTTTTTTAAGAATGTTAGCAATTGAATAAAAACGATTACACACGTGGTTCTTTGTGATTAAGAGCAGCTCGAGCTGAAACGCGGCGATGCGCTGTAGAGCTGCTGCACAGAAGAGTTCTGGTCAAACTCGAAGATTTCCCTGACGCATGCTTTTTTTCTGTAATTAAAGGAGGTGTGCCTGATTCGCTTCTCCCCTGAGACGGAGGAAGATGAGATCTCCTATACTCTTCTCTATGCCTACTTCAGCAGTCGTAGGCGGTTCGGGGTTGTGTCCAATAACCTCAAACAAGTGAAGGACATGTATCTCATTCCTCTGGGTGCCACTGAAAAAGTTCCTCATCAGCTTGTTCCCTTTGATGGGCCAGGTAACCTGAACACTTAATCTATTTCCTCTTGGATAATTGTTTTCTCCCAGTAAACTCACACATTTGTGATCTTTCAAACCTAATTAATCTTTTAATTTGACAGGTTTAGAAAACAACCGTGCCAACCTTCTCCTTGGACTCATAATTCGCCAGAGACCGAAAAGGGATTTTCTACCCGTGGACATGAACGAAACCGCGAGGATTATTCCTGAGATCAAGCCTATTGCCGTATCCACAAAAGAAACCCGAGCAACAGAGGAGGATGAGAAACTCTTCCTCTCTTCTTTGACTGCGCCACATAATAAAGAGAAGGACAAACCACTAAACACTACTGAAGATGCTGACGAGCCAGTCACAGAGTCTTTTGAAGAGCCATCTGCATCAGAGGAGACGAACAGTCAGGAGCCCCAGAAACCCCTGCGCTTTCTGCCAGGTGTGTTAGTAGGCTGGGGTGGGGAATTACCGCCTCTGCCAGATTTTGGAGGCAAACCTGCCGCAGTAGCAGCAGACGACGCCCCGAAGACCCAACCAGCTCCGAAAACAGAGGCCTCAACTGGAAGCACAAAAAGTCCAACAGCAGCTGCGCCACGAGAGCGCTTTGTCATCAAGAAGAGAGAAGCTAAACCTGCCAAAGCTGAACAGGACCTATCCAGCCCGACTGATGCATCTGCTGTTAACAACTCATCAGGAAAGGTTGCCGCAGTGGTGACCCATGGTGCATCATTGTCTCTGAAAGATAAGCCTCCAGATGTATCGACTGAAGCCTTCCTGGCAAGCTTGTCAACAGCTCCGAGTGGGACTGAAACTAACAGCTCAGCAAACAAAAGCGACGCTGGCCTTTTGTCTGAATCTGAAAAAGGAACATCTGAAGGGAATCCTTTGTCGCAGTCAAAGTCCCAGGCTGCCTCAGCTCACACAAACAGCTCCAAAACTCCAATAAGTGGGATATTGAAAAAATCTTCAGCCTACTCCAGTGTGAATGAAGACAAAACACCGGTGCTACAGAAGGATAAAGCCAGCCTCCCTGCTCCTTCGAGTCCTAAACCTGTTCCTGTGTTGAGCAGCACTAGAAACGAGCCGGTTACACTATTTCACCAAGGATTTTTACAGGTTTCTCAGCCCAAGAACAAACCTGAGAAAGAAAACCAAACAACCGTTCGATCATTCCCTAGTGAAACAGAAGATCCTGGCACGTCCCAGGCAGGTGCTACAGTGACTCAGACAGAAGTTCCTCCTGCAGCGGATCACAAAGAAGCCTCCGAGCTCCAGCCCGACTCCATAAACGCACCAGCTCTCCCAGTACACAACAGCGCTGCACCTATTCCATCGCAGCAGCAACAGCCTCAGGTACCCGGCAGCTACGACTACCCGACTGGCCCACACAGCCAGGACCAGAACCACAGCACACCGTGGGCTCAGGACGGCACTGTGCACGCCATACCAGGACTTGACCTGCCAGAGAGCATCTCGGAACCACCTGGCAGAGCTCCTTCCCTGTCCAAAGACCAGAAGCGTGGGGATGAGCGACGCAGCGACTCGGGGGAGAGGCAGCGGAGCACCGAGGACAAAGACCACCACGGCAGGCACGGCCACTACAGGGACTCCTACCACGGGAAGAAGAGCAGACACCACGACCGGGAGCGGGAGAAAAAGCACGATCGCGACGACAAGTACAGGGAGAGGAGCAGGCACCACGGACACTCAGACGACCGCTACAGCGAGAAGAGGAAAGAGAGGCAGCACAGTGACGACTACAGCAGCCGACATAAAGACAGACACAGACACAGAAGGGACTCTGATTATGAGAACGGACGGAGAAGTTCAAAAGACAGCTACTCGTAATTATGTTTTTGTTTGCCCTGCTAGCGAGCGTTCGGGGCTCTGAGAAAGACTGTGGAGTTTTTCATTTTCACACAGCCGTCTGAAGCTTATATGCCATTTCCTTAGAAGTTCAGTTTTATGTTATTGACCGTACAGCCAAAATGAAATATCATTTCAGTGGGATTATAAAGATCTTTATACAACTGTTCTCTTAACACGAAGAATCCACACAAATTCACAATGATATCTGAAAATGTTCATGTTTTTAACCTTCTATTGCAGGGGTATTCAACTAAAATTTTAAGAGGTCCAGTTAGAGAAAATTTCCTCAAGCGAAGGTCCAGAACATCATAATGTCAAACATTATATATATATATATATATATATATATATATATATATATATATATATATATATATATATATATATATATATATATATATATATATATATATCAGTGGCGGCTGCTGGTCTTTCAAGGAGGGGAAGCTCATTTTTCCGGCCTACATCATAAATGTGTTTGTTTATTTATTATATATATTATTATTATTCAGGACACCTGAAAAGACCTGTTACTTTTCCCCACCTTTTGCACTAAATCAATCTTAGGAGCTGACCTGCCCTGCTCTTTAACTCTAACAACATTCATATTATCTGCCATGATGTGCAGCTTGCTAATGCTAGCAGCTGGAGCTGCTGCGCCAGGCTACTGTGAAGTGTGACCGCCTGTGAGTGTGAGTGGTCGTGACAAAGTCGCTGGGGATCGGTAAAGTCTCCGGATCAGTTCAGAACAACGGAATGAAAAACTTGGAAAATGCTCCGGTGGATGTTTATTCTTCAAGATCGCTGATTCGCTCATTTAGCTGTCAATCAAAAAAGGATTCCGCCTCAGACAGCTCATCCAATCATCATGCAGAAGCCGAGCGTCCGGGCCAGCCCACTGCCCCATAGACCCCCAGAGACGCTGAGCGTCCGATGGGCGGGACAAAGCCCAGCATTTATCCAATGACCGTCTGGTTTCGCTGCAGTGGAACAACCCGCTCTACGCTTCCCCACTGAAGTCAGTAGAAGCTGAGCGTCCGACTGTGGAAAGCGCTGTGGCGCTGCGGGGATGAATGAGAAGGAAGTTGCGCCGGTTACCTGTGATAAGTAGCTGATTCTGAACAAAAGATGAAGGCTTTCTAGCGCGTATTTAGTCAATGAAATGTACACACAGCAGTACATATTTCACCACTTTTTTTTTTTTTTTGTGGTGACATTTTAGGGGAAGCTGAGCTTCCCTTGCAGTCTGAGAGCAATCGCCACTGATATATATATATATATATATATATATATATATGAAGTAATGAAGTATAGCCTCATAGTTGTATCAACATCTGCATCTGGCTGTTAAATTAAACAAAGTACAATGTATACAATGTATGTAAGTATACATGTGTACATTGAACTACACATATAATAATAATAATAATAATGTTTTTTTCTTATTAGGTTAAAGAAGGACTGCAATTAAAAATAGAATAGAGAAAATAAATAAAATAGCATTTGAAAAAATGTGCATCTTAAAATAAAGTGATTCATTTTGGAAAAATAAAATAAAGTGTACCAGCAGCTTGAGTTTCCCTTTTTCTTTGTTAACTGTCTCAACAAATGTTTACAATAAATGATTATAAACACATCTTAACAACTGAACAGTTTTACAGTTTTTCTTTCTTCCCCTCTTATATCTTATGCCCCCTCCGTCTTTTCTCCCTGTCTCCCGCTCACTCGTCTCTCTGTCTTCTCTCCCTGTCTCCCGCTCACTCGTCTCTCCCTGTCCTCTCCCTGTCTCCCGCTCACTCGTCTCTCCCTGTCTCCCGCTCACTCGTCTCTCTGTCTTCTCTCCCTGTCTCCCGCTCACTCGTCTCTCCCTGTCCTCTCCCTGTCTCCCGCTCACTCGTCTCTCCCTGTCTCCCGCTCACTCGTCTCTCCCTGTCCTCTCCCTGTCTCCCGCTCACTCGTCTCTCCCTGTCTTCTCCCTGTCTCCCGCTCACTCGTCTCTCCCTGTCTCCCGCTCACTCGTCTCTCCCTGTCTCCCGCTCACTCGTCTCTCCCTGTCTCCCGCTCACTCGTCTCTCCCTGTCTCCCGCTCACTCGTCTCTCCCTGTCTCCCACTCACTCGTCTCTCTGTCCTCTCTTCCTGTCTCCGGCTCACTTTTCTCTCCGTGTCATCTCCCTCTATCGCTAACTAACCTTTCCACCTGTCACCCGCCTCTCATCTCTCTCATCTCTGTGTTCAGAATCGTGCTGTTGTTTACACAGATTTGATTGGCTGAGCAGCATCACGTGGGATGGCTTAACTCGCATGCAATTGGTCTGTAAGGTCTGCTTAACAAATGCCGTAAAGACTAGGAAAGTTGTGCTGGTTAAAATAGAAGTGCCCCGTCAAAATGTAGAATCCCTCAGTAATTTATTGATTATAGGTCTGGGTCCGCATAGGACGGCGTCTGGGTCCGGACTCGGACCGCGGTCCGCCTGTTAGTGACCTCTGTTCTATTGTGTATATTCTGTTCATACCGAGCTGCTGTACTTGACTACAAATGATCGGCCAATGTTTTTAGTCAAACGTGGAAAACGAGTGTGGACCATTTGGTTAAAGGTTGGCATGAATGTAACAGAGAAAACATTTAACTGAGGACAGTGATCCTAAACAGCAGCTTTGCTTTTTTTTCCAGCCTAATTTCTTTTAAATTGCTTAAAATATTTTATAAAACTTAGTTTCTATTGACAAAGTATGTACATTTTGGCTTGTAATATACATTAGAGATTACGTGTGCCTTTGCACTGTGTGTTTATGTACAGTTCGTAATAAAGCTAATCCTTTTTTTATTATTGATTATAAAAAGAATTCTCATATTTCTTTCTAAATGTATTAAAGGTTGAACCTGGATACTGATTTACATTGTGCTGTTACTATAAAGTTGTTGTGCCTTGACAAGTAGGGCTGCGACTAATGATTATTTCGATCGATCGATTAATCCATTAATTAGATAATCCATTTAAAAATGCTTGTCACAATTTCTCAGAGCTCAAAAGTAAAAAATCAACGACTTTTCATTTAATTATTACTTACTCTAAAGAGAAGCAGCAAAGCCTCACATTTAAGAAGCTGAAACCAGCAAATATTTGACATTTTTGTTTGAAAAATGACAAACGATTAATCGATTATCAAAATAGTTGGTGGTTTGTTCTCTTTTGATCATTGCGGCTCTACAGTGACCCATAAGACAGATGAAAATCAATCTGTACAGTGTTGAAGAAACGTACCAGAATGTAGTTAAAAAAGAAAATTGTAAACTAACTACTGCCAAGTGTGACACACATCAGGCGCTATAAAACACAACTGTCAAGTTTAAGATCTTGTGACGGGGCCTTTTGACGACTTTCACAGCTATTCATTGCCCTCAAAAACATTAAAACCCTCACTATCGCTGAGAAACAGCAGCGGCTTGGTGTCTTTAAACAAAAATACACTTCTGAGATTCCCTTCAAACGCTTTTGAAAACAACCCAGAAGTGACAATTGATACATTTCTGCTCAACTCAAATCCTCCAAAGTAAATGTGACCGCCGTAGTCTAAGGCCACATAACGCTCAAACGGGTCCACGTCTTGGAAAAGGATTCTCTTACCGTTTAGGAACGTCTGGATGACTGTGCCGTTTAAAGATATGGAGACGTTATGCCATTTGTTACAGCACAAAGTGAGATTTCTGAAAGTCATCGGGAGGGAAAGCCTCTCCCCGAGGTTGACCGCGATCTTGAGGTGGCCGCTCTCCAGTCCGACGGCGAGGTAGTCGTCGTCTTCGTGTTCAGCTTTTCCCATCCACATGATCAAACTGTCGTTGGAGCCTGCGTGGAAGCTGAAAGAAACCTGCGTGTGTTTCAGATTTCTTGTGTTGTATCTCAGGTCCTGGTGTTTAACGTAAGAGTCTCCCACAAACTTGAGAGTGTCTGTGGCAATTTCTGCGTCGCAGTACCTCCCTCCCCATCCCAACGGGCATATGCAGCGGTACGAGGTGACACTAGACGGGGAGCATGAGGAGCCGTGCTTGCAGGTGTTGTTTACACAGCTTATAGACTGGTTGCACACTGAGCCGGTCCATGATGGCGGGCATATGCACGTGAATGAGTCACTTCCTGTCGGCGAGCAGCGACCTCCGTTTTGGCACACCTTGTACCCGCAGGCGGTCCCGTCCCAGTCCCCTACATTCGCTCCGCTCACCGCCCCCGTCTCTGTTAACTCCAGCTCTTCACCGTTGACTATAAGTTCTCTTAAACCACCGGTGAAGCCCGTCGGCTCCCCTTCAGTTGCGTCCGTGGAGACGAAGCTCAGAGTGGACACGCCGCCGACAAAGATGTCCGTAGCAACCTCGAGGGTGGCCATCCCTTCAGTCCCGTTCTCTCTGACCTCCTTGTTGTCCAGACTGAGGAAGCCTTGGTGACCAAAGCGGCCGGCCTTCACCGTGTGCCAGGTCCTACCACTGGAATCCACCCGCTCCACGGACTTCAGGGTGTGGACGCCGTCCCCGAGGTTGAACCGCAGCAGGACAAACCGAGAGGTCAGGGAGAGGCAGAGGAAGTCTCCTGTAGGAAAAATAATAAAACAAGGGTCATCATACCTACTGTTTCTGAGGTCAAAAGTAGCTCTAAGTTCAGTTCAGTTGTCTGTCAGTTAAAAGGACTGATACATTCATGTATAGTGAATGTCAGTTTTAAATGATCAGAGCAACACATAAACATCCCACTGTGTTTTAGGGTGGAAGCAGAAGACCCCCTTTTACAAAGCTAAAAAATCTGCATGTCTGAGTACCATAAGAGTGCTGAGTATGGGTTGTAAGCAGCTCAGCCAAGGATTTACTCTCCTCCATAAGCCTCTCAGAACAGTGCCGATTGATATTTGATTACCTAAAAGCAAACACACACATTATCTGGTATTTGCATTACTAGTAAAACCTACGAAAACTAAGCCTGAATGTCACAACTTAAAGGGCAACTCCACATTAAAATGTGTGTTCACAGGTCTTGGGGTGTACTACAGTATGTGTGACAAAAGTAGCACAAAGCCTTTTTTGTGGCTCCAGAGGAAGCTGCATGGAATCTGATAGATTGCCTCCAATGATGTCACTCAGTAGATAATTTGCATTGTGGGTAATGTAGGCGCCATGTTAAAAAAATAGTTTTCTGTCCTGTGAATCACCTTGAGACCCTCCATATTCATCTTTAACATCTGGTAACACTTTATAATGACCATGATAAATAAATGGTGAATTTATAGTTATTTAAACTAAATAGTAAATTGTCAACAAACATTATTAACAGTGATAGAACTATGAATGTAGGTTTAATTAACTACAAATGTACCATTTATTAACAGTTATTGTAACGTATTATCTATTTTGTAACTTTGGTGAACTGAAACTTTAATTTAGGGAGGTCTGTCAGCAGAATGCTGCTACTTAAGGTGCCTGTCATTAAATAGAATTATGCCAGTGACTCAAGTATTGATTTTAAAACACTTGTATATCAACATATGAATCTTTACTTCACATATGGGTGGTATCAGTGCACAATGTGATGCCAGTGTGACACGATAACTGTTTTTCAGATGATACAAACAGAATATTTTCTAGATATGTATTGAATTATAGGAGGTGCGAAGTTCCTACTATCTGTATTTTTTCATTGAACCGATGTGACAAAGAATAATTGTGCAATGTGTCCCACGGTGCAAGGACGGACAGATAAGGGAGTACATCCTGATTCCTAACACGTCAACACACACAATTTACAAGCAGGCCTTAAGCAGGGAATTGTGCATCCTCACCGGCTCTGGCACTGAGATGCTGCGCAGTGTAGAAAAGGATGCCATCGGGTGATAAAGGCTGGAACTGCAGCTGCACAACGGTCCTGTGTCTGATGCTCATAGGTGGGAAGGACATCCATGATGACTGGTTGCCGCTGAAGAAGGGATCAGTGATGGTCACGGCTGAACGGGCCAAAAACAACGCAGCAGTTATAACAGCGAACAGTGGAGCTCTTGTCTGAATAAAATCAGATATAATGACGCAGTGAGGGGCTCAAGGGTGCAACCTTTCTCGCAGTAGAGCCCGGCGGTCCCCAGGGGGCACTGGCAGGTATATCCATCGGGGAGAGGGATGCAGGTGGAGCCGTGGGCGCACAGAGGAGGGGGACTGTGCTCGACATCACACACAGACACGGTCTCAGAGCAGAGCGCTCCCTTCCATCCTAATGGGCACTGGCAACTGCAGACGGACACAGTCAGACACTGTGAGAGGCTTGTAAACACTGTCATTTCCTGTCGCTACACTCGCACGGCGTAACCGGTGTTTTTCTATAAATTATTGATGCCCGGTCACGATACATACGGGACTAACGTAAACTTGTTGGTGTGCATTCAACTCGAGCGTAACGCCTCCATGCGTTATTCATGAGCCAACTCATTATAAATAATCAGAAATGTGAGGCTCAAAATGCTGCCGATTTGTTCACGTACTACACAGAGGAGCCGGAGTCCACGCACGTCCCTCCGTTCCTGCAGCGGACGTGAGCGCACGGGGTGACGCCGCACTGACCCACGCTGCGCCCGAAGGCCGGGCGTCCCGCGGGCTGTCCCAGCGCCTGGAACTTTCCGTCTCTCCTCGTGCTGAACTGCACATCAAAAATGCACCCTTTAAGAAAAACAAGAAGAAGAACAGAGGGACACTTTAATTTCTCTGAGAGAGGATTATCGGAGCATGAACAACATCTCTCAGCTTCCTCGTATGAAGATTAAAGGTGCGCGCGCTAAAATGTGACTAATCTGAATTGTGTTTCCCACCGGAGTAACAACGATAAAACAATGAAACGCCTCTGAAAATGTGTTTGAAATTAATGTCTTTGATGGATGTTTATGGGGATTTTATATCAACTAGACTTAGTTAAAGGTGCATTGTGTAGTTTTGGGGAAGAAACTTAGGGAACAAACAAACTGATCTTAAAGGACAACACAATTTCATACTGTTTGAATTCTCCTCTGAGATGTGGAAGAGATCTTTCCTTCTAAAGATCTTGTTTATTCAGTTATGGAAAGGAACACGTACTTCTAAGTTTGTATCATTACCTAGTACCCCTTTAAATCTGTCTTTTCTGGTGTCTATACTACAATTCAGTCATTCAAGAGGTCTGAGCCCCTCCCCTCCTCCCGTCATCACGCACATCACCGTGATTCAATTCTACCAGGACAATATTTGCTCTGGCCTGTACCTGCCGAGGACGGGGCCTTCTATAAATACGAGGCCCGAGCACAAGCCTCGCAGTCATCCGCACATGCAGGCTCCCTTCTCTCTGCTGCATTAGTCACTGGCATAAACAGGATGCAGGGGAAATGTCATGCTCATTCATGAATATTCATGGCATGATGCTGTCTACTTGGCAGACTCAAGTGATGGCTGCGGCGCTCGCGAACATAGGCGGTCGCCGAGCGAGGCAGATTCATAAGGACGATTATAAAAGCGGGGTTTATTTTTGTTTCAGCCGCGCACGCCGCCTCTTGTAAAGAGAACCAAGAAAAACCCGGGGAGCCGAGTCTAGCAATTAGACCCGTCAGGAAAAATACTGAAAGCAAAAAATGCGCTGTAAAAAAACAATCGCACAAAAACTGTCAAAACTACACACTTCCATAGCAATCGTTAAAGAAAAAAAAAAAAACACGAAATGACTGACGTTTAAAAAAAATGAAATGACCCTCGAGATCTTTGAGCGAGCCTGATAAGAAATATCTGCATCGCAGCAGGAGGAAATGAGAGCTTTCTAATCCACAAACTTCCCCGTTTATGCCATTTGATCAACAGCTTAAACTGAGTAAACTGATTTCATTTTTTTTTCCTTCTCTCCCCAGCAGCCACAGTACCTCCTCCGCCACCTTTCCACAGGGGAGTGTGGATCTGTTGATAACTGGGAGTGAAGTGCATTATCAGTGTGTTCACTGCCAGCCATCATGATTAGGGCTCGAGGAAGGTCACACAGATCTGATTAGACGCTCATGAGTTCTCATTACATCGCGAGCAAAAAGGTTATGGTTCCACCAGAGTCGCCTGGCTCAGGTAGTGCTCGCCAGTACGACGTGGGGGGGGTCGGGGGGGACTGCGGCAGCCACGCCGTCGCTCCACCGCGGCTGATTTGATTTTTGAAGGTTTATTTGGCGAGCGGAAAAAAAATGAATTATATGATGATAAATAAGCGAAACGCTGAGAATGGCTCCAGACCTTAAACATAGAAAGCTCTTGTTCACCTCAAATGGATGTGCCATGACATTTCATAATAACAAGCCTCATTGCTGTGGTGCGGAGACTGCTGAATATGGTTATGATGATATTCATAGCTGTTGTCATCATTACGGTTATGGCAATTTTGCTCCACAGCTCCGCACATTAGCGGGCACGATGAATGCTCTCCAGAATACATTCGTTCAGGGGGGGGGTCACTTGAGAGAAAGCATAAATGATGTTGATGATGACAAAGATTATTGGTATGGCACCCTTGTTGAGGTGACTTATCAGCAGAGGAATGGATTTGCACACGACGCGAGACTGTACGGGGAGTGATTAAAGGTTGCAGATACAATCAACCTCAAAGCTCCGCTCTGGCCTCGCACGCAGTCTGGGCCCGTAACTCCCCTTTCATTACACACCTTCCGCTCTGCTTACAAAGACACGGAGTTCCTGGGAGAGACTCCGAAGCCCCGGCGCTCGCACTCCAGACGGCCCGAGCTGCTCGGTCGTAATCGAGCCGTAGCGGTCTTACCCTGAAAGCCGTGACGGAACCTGGAGCCAAGTGGCAGTAGTTCAGGGGTGTACTCATTATATCCGCCCACAAAGAGCTGGTTGAAAACGTTGAGGCCGACCAGGGGTCCTGGAGACGAGCCCGTCCTGTTGCGCTGTCCGTCCACCTTAGAAAGACGCAAAATGTCATCATTAAAGCTCTTACATCTGTAGGCGTCGGCGTGGGAGCGCCACTGATTCACCGATCTGCCCGTGTTGTCAATGCACAACCTTGGATTGATCACAGAGTTATTCAATTCAGGCAGCGTCCACGTATCAGCCACAGTAGCTACAGAGCTCAACTCTCATGGTTTTTTTTTTGCCTCTGAACAGTCTAAATTCTTCGAGGCATTGATTCCCCAGGGAGGCGTCTCACGGTTCCTGCAGATTTTGCAGCCACACTTTAAATGATGTGAACATCCTGTTCTGTCTGATCACTGGACCGAAATGATTTCTTTTTTTTTTTTTTCTTTCTTTCGGTACAAAGAGACCTGACGTGTTCCAAGAAAATCCCCTCGCTAAGACACCATTTATCAGCGCGCACCACCAACAATGGATAAATCAGCAGTGTCTTTGTGTTTAAGTGCACAGTCTAATACCTACAAGCTGTACGTTAAACAGCAAGGTGACAGCTTAAAGGGAAAGTGTGAGTATCTGATCTGAGAGCGGGGTCAATCAGTGCGCTGATGAGGTCAAATGAGGGAACGTCTTTTAGAACAGTGGTTTTCACCCTTGTTGGCTCATATTTATTGTATGACCTTACTTATCCACTGTTCTATTCATTTGATGTCTCTATATGCACTGTTCACACTTTGTGCAGTTCAACTGAAGAGTTCATTTTCCTTCTCCTTTCACTTGAAGGGATTTTTTCAAAGCGTGAAGGCCTTGTGTGATTCCTTTTTTCACGATGAAAACGTACAAGTCAGAAAAATAACTGAAGGCATTTGACGTGAACACTCTTTCTTAGCTCTTTAACTCTGACTAATATTTACCCTTGAACTGAGTGACCTTGAATGATAAAAGTAAGGTTTACTTGTGAATGTGAAAGTCTGAAACCACAGTGACGCCATCTATTGATTTGTGGACTATTCTTGTGAAGCCTTGATTTTTCTGTCTCCGTCTTGTTTTTTTTAAGCTAGAAGTGACAATATCTGAACGTGCTGAGGTGGGTAACCTGATTGGATCTGACTGAGACGCTGAGGACATGCCATGGTGGCGACCTGGCCATTACAAGCTAGCCGCGCCCTACACCGTACCCTGCTTTGTTGTCTATTCTACTCTAAATAGGATGAATTTACCACATGAACATCATGCTGTATTGAAGAAGACTTGAAACTACCAATTGCGACCGTAAACTCAAGTATACAGTTTGAGGTAATAAATCAAGTAAGAAGTAGGGTAATTTTTTTCATTTGCTTACATACAATCACTTAAACCAGTGGAGTACCACTGAGACGGATAGAATGTAGGTTTAAGACGCTTCAACACTGACTTTACTTTTCTAACTCAGTGGCTCCCTCAATATTTTATGCAGACAATGAGAAGAACGTTACACACTGTACCTGCTCTCTGTACTTAGGATTGGCCAATTATCCATCCTGTACATCAGTTTATCTTCATATGTCTCTGGATGCAGTTTTTGCACCATCAGCAGCTCAACTACAGATTTAATTTCCCCTCTCCTTCCAGAGGAGAGAGAGATTTGACTTTAAGAAGTCTGAGGACCCAGACTCATTCATTATTTCACATGAGAAAGAATCATTTTGTCACAAAAAGGTTTTGTTAAACAAGAAATGCATATAATTTCTTTCTTAGTACTTTTATTTTCTGCTGGGCCCTTAAGATCTAGCCTGCTGGCCCCCTGGTTGGGGACTATTTTTAGAAGAATGGCGGCACAAAACGTTACTGCTTTAAAACATCATCCATCTATACGTTAACACTGTATGTATGCATGCAGGTACAGGAACTACCAACTAATAATCAAATCACCTTCAGCCATCCGGTTTTCTTTGACCTTCCGAATGTGACGGTGTGAATGTCGATCTGGTGGTTCAGTCGATCGCTGACGATGGTCGCCACTCCTGATCCGAGGTTGAATTTATGCACGACTCTGCCATAACGTAACCCCAAGACGAGGAAGTCATCGCCGTCGTTGCCTGGAACACACACGCGTCAGAAGTATTCCACGAGTACATCAGACAACTATAATGATACATTTCCAACAGAGCATCCTCAAAAACTCATCCTCAAACAGGCAGTGATCTGCTCATCCATTACAAACATTGAGAATAAATGAAACATTTGTTTGCTTAAAGATTAGTTTCAGTTGTCCTTGTGTTTCATGTGTTGTTGTATGCTTTGCCTCTCTTCAATGTAACTTAATCACGGCGTTGAGATAATGAACTCATTCCTTGGTGGTGGTGATCAAAAGAAGCCACATCATTAAACCAATTATCACGCAAATTATTTTGCATTTCATCTATTCTTCCATTGAGCCTTTGAATTTGGACCATTTCCGACCGCGGCGCTCACAGTCCTGACAAGCATCTCATTATTCATACTGCTCTTGTTTTGCTTTGCCTCCACCTTGATGAATCGTACTCTCGAGAGAAAAACGGGCGCAGGAGATCCACAAGATCTCGTGTGTTTCCTTCGTCGTCTTCTTCTGATGAAGCGTGCTGGTGACAGTGACTCTGCCTTTACCTGCTGCCGGATCTGACCCCGCGGAGAGGAGATCCTAATTTAAAGTGAGGGCTGCTGACAGCGTCACATGGCAACCGCACCTCAAAGTCTGTTTAATGCAATTGACATCGATACTTTTGAGATGCTCGGTTCACGTGCCTTTTTTTTGCGCTCGCGCTTCCAACGCGCTCCCTTTGAGAGTCGGGAACAATAACAGTTTAGCTGGAAATCAACTAATTGCTGAACTGCAGGAAGACTCGTTAATAATGTCTCAAAAATCTGCCAAGAAAGACAATCCTTCTGGGGATCCTCTTGATTAAAGGACCTCAGAGGAGAGTGGGTATCCATTAGATAGCACATTACCATACACAGCGGGGTGAAGCCTCTCAAAACGGCAATAGCGTGTCTTTTTAAAATCCCTAATGAAGTTTGACAACTCCAATCCAACTGAGGAGACGTCCCGAGGTTCGTCTCCCTCTTTTCCATTTGAACCCAAGGAATGATTTTCATATTGTTGAACAGATCTAGATCGGCGCTCACCTCGTCCCTTGTGGCCGGCGAACAGCATCAGGTTGTCTCTCACAGCGGATGAGTTGTCGGCGAGCGTGAACTTCAGCTTGAACTCGTAGAAGAGGCTGAGGCTGGGGACGGAGGGGTAGGCCACGAAGGACGTGTAACCAAACTCATCACTGCCGCCGAACCTGGGACGGGTTATGTTGATGGCTGCGGGAGGGACAAGGGAAAAAAAACACATTTATTCCACGTGTGTGTTGAATGTGACTTGTGCCGTGCTGATCTGCAGTGTCTGAGTGTGAGTGGAATCAGGTCTGAGTCCTCATCTCCAACCTCGCGGGTTACCAAAAGATGGCACTATTGCCGCACATTACACGCCGTGGGGTTAGTGAAACGTTTTCTTTTTCTGAATGCTATTACATGATGACCTGTTTTTCAAATACTATCACCTCTTCAGTCCCATTCTATTTTCATTAATAGCTGTTTAGGACGGGTTCTGGCAAGCAAGCAATCGCTTCACACTCAATGTTCACAAGGGTGGCACAATAATCCCAGTGATATTCAATTACAATTCCGAATGCATGGTTGATTCAATAATGCTCCTCTCTTGTACTTCCTCCCAGCACACCCCATCTACTTGATTTAACACCGGGGACTCAATGTAAATTTCCACGCGCTCATTCAAAAAATTACACGCTGCTGCGTATTTATTTTATTTATTTATGTATTTCTGATACAGCAGCGAGGACTCACACACAATCCTGCACTTCTTTGTCTTGACTGGAAACACCTTGTAATTCCTCTGCAGCCCCGGGCGATGGCTAAGAGGAGGTTCGGCGCTCCCCCCCTGCGACTGCCCCTCGGCTCTGTTTGGCCGCTAAATTATTAATAAAGCTGCAAACGCTTGTGTTATCATCTGTAGTCCGCCCGAGCTCTATTTGCCTATTGTTTCACTGAACGGCCTGAGTGAGTGTTACAGCTTATTTTAAAGCTTTGCTGAGTGTGTGTGCGTGTGTGTGTGTATGTGTGTGTGTTCTTCCCACCTGTTCAGAGCAGATACAAACGCGTCGACCGTCATTACTAAATCAAATGACCTTGAGCTATTTACCCCGTCTATCGATGGATTACCCTCGAGCCTTCTTCTGCGCAAATTAATTACTCATCCGATCCGATCCAAATTGATACCAGCACATTGGAGATGACCAGGAAATAATAACAAATGGGATGTCATCTTTTTGTTTGTTTGATCAGAATTTCAAACTGCAGGTGAGGGACAGGGAGTTCAATCAAACACCTCTGGAGAATGCGGTGTCCACGGAAACTAAACGTCAGGAGTTTCAACAAACACGAGCGCTGAATTAGCTTTTCACTTGCAATGTCCAAAATAAAACTCCCCGGAACCGTCTCAGAGACGTACTCGTGATAACTCGAGTTCATGAAGCCATTAAAAAGGTAATTGAAAGTGTTACAAATCAGCTGATTAATAAAGTGTCTGCAATCTACCGCCTTACATTCCTGCTTCAGATATGAAAGGCTCGTTTTTGAGTTTTGTTTAGGGGCATTGTGGGACGTGTTATGATGCCATGTGGTGATGTCAAGGTTCAGCAGCAGTGCGGGTCAGAACCAACGTGGCTGCAGAGGAAGAACGTACTTCTCCTGTTTCAAATGATGCACAGTGTTGGTTCACGCGCCTCTTTGACGGTGATGCGCTTGCATGAATTTCACCCAATTCGAGCACATGCTTGTCGCGCCAACGTCTTCGGGGACCGCCCATCAATGGACGCTAGCTTGAGAGACGTCAACAATGACTGCGTATGCGGATGCATGCTATGTAGCTTTTCTGTCTTTTGTTTCCTTGTAGTTTTCACAGTGTCTGCTGAGGGAGAGAGAGATGGAGCTGAAATAAAACTGAAAAATAAGACATCTGTACGATGCGTGGCCATCACTTCGTTGGGCCCTGTCTACATCTCATTCAACAAACAGTAGCAGAGATTAGCGATACATATTTGAGAACGATCCTGCAGGCAGGTTTAATGTCATACAGTAGCTCTCAGCAGCCTCAGAAAAGGTTACCAACAATTACCTTTTCATATGTGCTGAACAGCATTCGTTTAAGACCACAAAGGTCCAATAAGATGTCTTATGCTGCCGGATGTGATAGGAGTGTGGCAGCAAGTCATCTATTCTCCCCATTCAACCGTTATGCAAACAGATTAATTTACAGTATGTTTGATGTATAAACACAAGATTAACAGAAATCACTTAGGTTCAGTGGTTTACAGTTACGAACTCCTACGCAGGGTTCCTGTTGGCTAACTCGCCGCTGCACAACACTCTCTAACTTGCGGCTCTCAGTACATATATTATCAAAGCAGCTTATGAACTGCCGCCGTGAAATGCATCCATCTATGGATTATAACGCCGCACTCTGTCACATAATGTAACACAGCACTTCCACTTTGCTGGGTATTTGTGTAATACGGTGCAAACCAGCAGGAGTGGCAGAAGAAATACAGGATGACACCCGGCGCCAGATTGCGAAACGCATTCCGACATAAAGTGTGCATCTTATAGCTGCCATACAGCAGCTGGGGAGAAAAAACAGCACTTGAGTTAGAGATCGCTGTATAGAGTATATTATCATTTTCTTTTCAATCTCGGAACAATGCAAGGGCAACAGAAACTTCTCCAAATCAATACCAAACAGAAGTGCTGATGCAGAATAATGCTGCACGCTTAAAACCAGCTGAAAACGGATTGTGTAAAATGTATCTGTAAAAAAATATGATGGACTAATAAAAGATTGGATTACATAACCGTAAGTCGACACTCGGCTGTTGTTTGTTTATTGCGTGGCTGTGTTGAAATGAGTGTTGCACTAAGACCTATCACTAAACGTATGTAAAAAAACTAGAAATCTGCATGTGCAGCCACTATATATAGCAGGGATACCCAACCACCGGGCTGTGAACCGGTACCGGGTCCTAGGTCGTTCAGTACCAGGCTGCTAAAACCCAGCAGGAACTAAGGGTGGTGATGTTATTGCCATTTATGTACTGCATTGTGTTTTGTTATTTATTTTCCTGGAAATGGCAACCTTTTTATTACTACTCTCAAGGCAAAATATTCTCATTTTACATTAAAATGTTCAAAAAGATGTATTTTATTTACGTGAAATCGTAAACATGTCTCCTGGGCCGCCAGAAAAACGACTCATGTCTGGCATACAAAAAGGCTGGGAACCCCGGATCTACAGTATATCCGGATATATTCACTAAACTATTAGAATTTCAAAATATGATTGTGCCTATTGAAGCCTCATCATCTCAGCTGGGGATTTATTATGTACTTCTAAAGTGGTACTTAAGGGAAAAGTTCACCCCAAAATGAAAATTCAGCTCTCCTCACCCTCTTGTCTATGGGAAGTATGGTGAGTTTTTGTCGTCCACAAAACATATAACGTATTTTCAGATCAATTTAAGACCTCTAACCCTCTCTGATACTTAAATTATGCCGAAGGTCGTTTCTTTACATTTTCAAACAGGTCCCCATCTACTTCAGTTGTTTAGCGGAACGCTGTTTTGCTGTGAAGCTCCGGAAATGTTTTGTAGACGACAAAACTTCGCCCGACTTTCCATCAATACAGGGTTGAATTGATAGTTTTTTCTGTTACCCTTCTGACAACCAGAGAAACAAACCGAACCTTGGCGGAAGGCAATTAAAATGATAATCGCAGTCACCGCCATCAAATTTGCAAACAAAGCTAATATTCAAATCAGACAGGACGAACTCTGAATGAGTAACAGGAAGTGCTTGTACTGTACTCATAGTACTGTATATTTCACATGGGGCGCATTGTCTTCAGTGTTTTTTTTTCTTTCTTTATTAATTCTAAACATTAATCTTTAACGGGAGGTGTGTGCATCTTGTATACAAAGATAGATCATTAATAATTCTGAGTGAAGTCATCTCCAGTGTCCATGAATGTTTCATGAATTCAACTCTTGAGGCACTCCAGCATCATTCCCACTTCCTAGTCTTCCCTTTCCTCCATTTCCTGCTTGTTCACAGACCAACCTCGTGTTTTTAAAGTGCACATGTGAACTCAGAACGGAGAATATTGCACCTATAAAAAAACATTTTGCTCTTTCGTGTTTCCTGCCGGACAAACAACTTTGGCCTTTTCTCAAACAGAGAACCAGCGCACTACGGCTGACAGTGTTTTATGAGTACAAACAGAGCCCGGAGAGGCAGGGGAGTGATCAGCTTTTGAGTTCTGATCTTATCTGATGTTATCTGGATTTAAATTCAAATGTCAGCCGTATAGTTAGTGTGACAATGGGAGGTTAGGTTACTCTGTTTGGCGTGTGGGTGCAGAGAGACTGTCGGGGGATGTGACATGGCTGAGCGCCCTATATGCCAGGCACCCCGCTGCTCCTGCCTTCAGTTTAGTCAAGCAAAACCCCTTTGTTTGTGAGAACCACTGTCTATGAAGCCTCCTTCTTATGGTTCAACTGTTTGGAATTATAGCACAGCCCACTATGGAGCAGATAATCCCACTTTCTATGACTTCTTTGTCTTCCAGAATTAGCTCCAAAAAGCTCTGTGTGACTAAAATGTTGAGTTGAATATAAACAAGAATCTACAGCCGTGCTAGTAGTCCGGGTGAGGCTGTACTACAGTAGCGCTTTGAGCTAAATGCTAATGTCAGCATGCTAGCACAAGTCACGCTGATAAAGCTAACATGCTAACATAGCAACAGATTGTTTATTCAATCATATGAGTTGAAATGTAAAGATTTAGTTGATTTAAAAACATTATTTGGCAATGTGTTAAGTCAGAAATAGACTATTACATGAAAATCTACAGTAGTTGTTTATATTAAAAGACACAATTAGTAAGAATCGGCCAACAGTTTAATTCATACACATACTCCAAACCAATAGGGGGCAGAATATCATCAGTGTAACTGCTAACCGCTGCTAGCTTAGCCGCGCATTCAGCGACCCTATCCGCTGACTCTGCCTGGACTCAGAGCTTGAGCTACAATGTGGCTAGGGGCTAGCTTGGTTAGCACGCTAACTTCAATAGATATCACTGCAGCACAATAAAAAGACACCAAAACCTTTATTGCTTCACATTCCATTGATTATTTTTGAATGTTTCAAACCAAATTTCTAACATAATGCACCTTTAGGATCAAATGACGAGGATCCTAGATGGAAACTTGATTTCAAAAGTCTGTATGAATGTACTAAATTAAAAGCAGAAGTGTATTTCAGTGATTTCAAAGTGAAACTGTGGAATGCTCTGCACAATTACTTAAAAAGGGGCAGGTAGGTTTTAGCTTTTTTTTAGTCGTAGTAGTAGTAGTTTGGGTTACAGCGTATTATTTGTTTTATAAAATTGTTTTGGGGAGTTACAAACTGAAATTTCGAAATTAAATTTTAAATGAAATGTTTACCATGTTACATTTACACTTGCTAATGGGCATTAATCACAAATAGAAATGCGGGTCGTGTAAGTGTCTGGTCTTTAATGTGTTTTCTGTTAATCAGTTGCTCCAGTGATTCTTCAACAACCTCCTCAACAAGCGGCTTGTAGTCATCCACAAGTCTTTCAGGGTCCCAGCTTCAATGTCTCGTGTGGTGACTACATATAACACCTGTTTTTATGTCTTAATATAGAATATAACATAGGACAGAGCCTGTCACCGATATGTCTTGTTCCCTGATTTCATTATTAACCCTTCACTGAGGCAGGTGATCTCACAGCGGGTCTCATTAGAGAGACCCGATCAAGACGACGGTGGCAGTACGACACAAAGTTACAGACGGTTCATTCAGCACAGAGACATAAGAGAACAAAAGTGATACACGCAGACAGCTGCACGACCATTATTAACTGATCTGAGCAAAGGTCAAAATGCCAAGCGCTCAGAAATAATCATTGCTCTTGTGTAGACACTCAGCCTAGATCAGAGTTTCTTATGGCTGTGGAGTTGCGTGATGGGAACAGAAAAGTTATTATTTACCAGGGTTTTGTGTTACAGCCTATAATGAAATGGAAAATAAGTGTCCACAGCCAGCCAGAAGTGACAGCGAGCGAGCTTCGCTGGTAATGCGAGAGAACATCAACACCCCTCTGTACAGCGTGAGCCTGACATTTTAAGAGAAAAGTTCTGAGGAGAACTGCTGAAATTCAGTTGTTGGGGAAATAAGATCTCACGAACTGAGAGGAGTCTTTTGGAATATTCAGCAGAGCCGGCATGAGTTTTGCCTTTATTATCTAACTCTTTTTGCTGGAGGAAGACGTTTCTGCCTTTTCAGCACAATTTAGTTTCATTAATCCCTTTACTTAACAACAGGCTCCCATTCTACCGACTGCTCAGGGCTCTCATTCACCAACTGTTTGCAGATCATCTCAATAAAGCTGCTAAATCTACGCCGCGTTGATCTGCGCGGGCGCTTTTGCACTTACGTTCGTCACACAGTAGACCCTGTCTCCCGTAGGGGCAGAGGCACACGGCTTCCAGCGGCGACTTCGGGATGCATGTGGCTCCGTGACCGCAGGGGTCGCGCTCGCAGGCGTTGAACTGGCACAGCCGGCCTGTGTAGAGAGGGGGGCACTCACAGAACCAGTCCTCCGCATCGCTGAATGTGTAGACATACAGAGGAAGACATCATTAGGCCAGAGGTGAAAATGGGCCGTGACATTACAGCAACATGTCCAGACGCTTTACAGCAGGAGGCCCCAAACTCTCTCCCTTGGAGGGCCAAAACTGAAACCTACAGCGGGATCCGGCCCGAGAGCGAACACCTATTGTATAGCATTTTCAGACGCAAAATGTTACTAGGACCCAATCTGACTTAAAAGTGTCACATTAGGGATCCTGCACATTTTAAGAGCATTTTTCCTTACAAAAATGAAACAGCATAAACGGAGATTCACATCATAACTATTCAAAAGTGCAATATGAAATAATTAGAACAAATAGGGGGCGACATTTCACCATAGGCAGCATTAAACGCTGCTAACGGTAGCTCCTATTAGCTAGTTAGCTCAAGTAGCAATGGAGCTTGTGGTCCGAACTGTTGAGCTTGGAGGACCAGGTAGGTGCAGGTGCTTACACCGCTAGCATAGGAGCTTAGTACCAGGACAGGCCAGGGCTAGCAGGCTAGCATGCTAACTTCAGCAGATATCACTTCAACATAAAACTTCACAGTCCGTCGATAATTTTAGTTAATTTTTCAATGTTTCCAACTAAAATTCTTTCGTATTGCAACTTTATATATATATATATATATATATATATATATATATATATATATTATGGAGACCCTGGCTTTACAAGCTCACACAGTGGCCAAAGAACACACAAGGACAGAGGAGAAGATAAAACGAACCACCCTGTAATGCAAAAATAATGTGTAAAATAAACTTTTGATACAGGAGGCCTACTGGATCACGAGCATTTCAATGAATGTGTGGATAGTTCTGAAGAAAAATAGGAGTCCTGCAACAGCTCTCGCAGAGGACGAAACGAGTTTTGCATACGTCTCTCGGTAAAGGTAAACACACACCCTCCGAAATTACAGCACATGATTAGCAGCGTGTCAGAAAAGCTTATAACCAGAAACCGTACAGGATTTTCTGTCTCCTCTCCTCGATTCGTATGCGTGCACTTCCTCTCCTGGCAAGAGGGAGGAATGATCTAGCATGCAAAGTAATATGCAGACAGGGACTTTATAAAATGCTCTGAGATGTGCACAACTTTGAAAGGTATGATATCAGATGGAGGAAGCATTGGTGGGGTTTCAAATCTATAAATTAATAATGTGTTTTGAGCAGCAGCACTGCAGGATGTAGTTTGCTCCTTGAGAAACCGGCTCCTCCAAATGAAATATTTACATTCTGTCACCGGAGTTGAGCGTCGTTACATACGACTGTATTGAAGAACAAAAGGATGCTGTATAATGTAGTAAAAAAAAACCCCACCTGTGTATGATTATTAAACAGGCTGCTAATGTCAGTTTGGAGACATTCAAGCACAGCGATACACAGCCACACACTGTCGCTGCCAGCGATGTGATCATGATTTTTCAAAAATATTAGTCACAGATAAAAATTGTCGTGCGTGGAACAGAACAGGCATTGTTTCTTGTATAATCTTTGACAACCCGAATCAAATATTTAATGGAGCACCTCCTGGTGCAGTCTCCACGTTACAGTGCTAATTTGTCCCTTGCGTTGTCAGTTAGCTGTTGCGTTTAAATGCCGGTGACACAAAAAAACTGCGTGGGTTTTCCGCCAGATGCTCCAGTTTCCTCCTCCAGTCGCAAAAACAGGCAGGTGAATTGGACACCTCAAATTGATGGCAGGTGTGAATGTGAGTGCGAATATGTTTGTCTGTCTGCTTGTGCCGAGAGGCTGCCATCAAGAGCGCCAACGATCCGCCCTGCGCAGGATGAGTGGGACAAGAATGTTTTTATTTGACAGAAATGTAAAATATAAATATTGGTGGAATCAGGTTGGATAAATACTGCATCATTAGATAATGTTCACAGTTTTTGCATTTACTTCCACATTCTAAAGGAAAGATATTCATGCACTCACTGGTCGATTCTCACCCTCATTTTACAGGGCCGCAGATTTCATGTAATTACAAATACGCTGCATGGTAATTACCACCCACTCACTGTAATATTTCCGGACCTGTTAAACGGAGTGTTACCCAAATTATGCTGGCTTTTTTTTAGGGATAAATAAATGAAGTTATGTCTTTTTACATGAAATAGATACATTGAATAGGTCACATTTCATAATCACAATCATCATTAGATTGTACATTTATAGTTAATTAATCTTTAGTTAAAATTTAGCTCACTATTAACAAAACTGAAATGCTTTATTATCCATTTATTAAGCACTTTCTTTATTTGAAAGCTGCAACCAATGTTTATAAACCTTTACGAGTGTATATAAATGGTTTATTAAGCATTTCACAGTTTGTTAGCAGTGAAATAACTATTAGCTGCATTTTAATTCAAGGAAACATTATGCTTTTTCGTTTTTTCCTTTGCTTCAGTGTGTTGTATAAGCTCTTGTGCGTGTTAAAGATCCTGAAAGTTAAAAAGGTAAAAGCCCGCACCAACAGAAGCTCCTCCCTCCCACAGAAAACGCCGCTCCTGAAACGCCTCGTCAGCAGTCCCACCTTTAATTCCTTGACTCTGTGACATCACACAATATCACCGAGTCGCATATTTGCATAATTTATTTCAAGTGTACCAGTTTGGCTCGTAAGAATTCAGCAAGCACGGCTGCTCCGTTGTTGTTAGAGGTGCCGGCTCAGGCATGTGTGAGCTGACCAATCAGAGGAGACACTGTATTCGGGAGGTGTTTCAGACAGACACATACAAAAACCAGGCTTTTAGTGCAGGTATCACACAAGACAACACAACAATACCGACCTTGGAACCACTCACCAGAGTTTACTCTCTTCACTACTTTCATTGGGGGAAAAAATCAATTCTGTTCAGAAGTGCTGAATCTGAATTAACAGAGAAGAATCACTTGGGCTTGAAGGTTTTGCCGACATATATTTGTCTTTGCTACAGACAGAAATACCTTTGTGTCCTCTTAGAACAAAACATAAATAACCAATATAAAAAAAAACACATTATCTTACTTATCAAAGGAATGTAAATGAATTGTCAAATGACTTGATTACAAGCACTCGATCCAGGCGGCAGGCATTACTGGCTCCAAGAAGGTAAAGTGCAGATAGAAGAGGGGAAGGTTGAAAACACTCGAGTTTTAATTGGCCTAATCAAAAACTTGGATGTGTGGGGCGACAAAAAGGTTATTTTAATTTGGCTGAGGTAATTGCTTTGATTATGAAATTGTACTAATGTTTTCCAAAATAATTTGAATATGTTAATCACAAACGCTGGTGCTCGCCACATCTCACGCCGCTCAGAAAAGGGCCCCCCGGTTACAGCATGCTGTAGATGATGAAGAAAGACTGCATTTTTAATGTAACAAGCGCCAGACAAAATGATGAAAAATTGACCGCTCAGCCTATGATATCCCTGTCAGCTGGAACAATAACCCACATGCATTTCTCAAATTTCATCCCTTGTAAGTTATTTACAGAACACTTCGTTTCAAGTGCCTGGTGGTATGCAAATACTGTGCTACAGTAAGGCACTGATGAGGCTGTGCTGGCATGGCAGTCCTCAGTTCTCGGGATGAAAGCATTTAGCCCACTTTATCCTTTGTTAAAATAAAAAAAGGACCACTGGGTTTAGCAGATATTATTTATAGAGAAAGCCTGCTTTGTGTACTCAGACGCCATTTGTTTTCCAGTATTGCAAACAGCCAATTGGACACCGCGACGCTCCAGACACTATGACTCTTCTTGGTGGGTGAGAGGCAAAATCATCTGAGAGACGACTCGTCCCCCCCCCCCAATTATTTGTCTCCCGAATTTGAGCGGAGGGATGCAGTGGAATCTACGCGTGGCATTCACCTGCAGGCTCCCATTTTATCAGACGGCTGCTCGATACTTTCCCCTGACCTCTCCCAGGCACCCTTGCAAACATTTTCTTGGCGGTTTGAAGGCGATCCGAGTCTTTTTGAAACATACTGCCACAGAGAAGCGTACTGTAGATGATACTTGAAATGAAATCCTTATAGAAAGGAGGCATAAAGGCGTGAGGGAACTTTTTCTCAAGGGATCAGACGATATTTCCACGGCCCAACCTAGAACACTGTGCACTCTGCAGAGAGCTGTGCCTTTCTGTCACTCTTTTTAAAGCGCATTCGCCGGTTTAAACTTGACGCTCTTTTTGAAAATGTGCCGGCGTACAAGTTTTTTTCACACCTCTAAATTTCGAGACACCAACTGAAAAGGAAGAAGACCCTTAGTGTACCTTTCAAGAAACTGTCCTTGGATAAACAAAGTGTTGTCAAAGAAACCAAGTTGTGTGACAATGAATTAACATTTCTTCACTCGATTGGCACAAGAATGCGCTTGGCCTGGATAACAAACAGCTGTCAAGTCAACCAGTCCTTCTTAATAGGAGAGATTTTCCGCACACAGAACTTGTCCACTGCATGCTGTAATGCAGAGCCATCACTGGTCTCCCTCTCTCACCGAGCTCGCAAGCTGTCGTCGGGCCAGATGAAGTGAAGCTCTGCCTACTTCTGCGAACAGACGTAGCGTTTGCCAGAAGGAAAAAAAAGAAAATGTATGTAATGCTGTAATGTTTCTTGGAACCAAAACTGAAACAGTTTTTTTTTAAGAGCAGGAAGGAGACAAAAAGCATAACAGCTCAGACCGCTGCCGACCTGACAAAGGGGTAAAAAAAAGACTGAAAGAAGAAAAACACAGCCATTAGGTGAAAAATGATGTGCACGCTGAAGACTGGCTCGTGCTGGATGACTAAAATAATGAATCAAAAATAGAGGGTGTTTGTGTCTGGAACACTGTGGAGATGCGCCGAACACCCCACTGCAGAGAACAGATTCCTTCAACTGGAGATCACGATGGTTCCCACAAAAGCCATCTGCAGATAATGGCTTCAAGGATGCACACACACACACACACACACACACACCGTACCGGACACACACACACACACACACTCATTTAATTTCCATCAGTCTTTGACACGAAACCACCACAGCCGGTTCAGTCGAGGTTACTTTTATTTCTTGTTTTCTAGCTCGGTCTCTTACATTGCAGTGGAGAAATATTTGATATCTGCAGATAGCTGCACATTATTTCTTCTGATGACACACACGTATTAGTTTTGCACGTTTTCATAACAAAGTGACCCTTTTGTTTGCAGCGGGGGTCACGGAACAATATTACAAAATCGGACTCTTTGTCGCTAATACAGTGTGAAATTAAATTCAATCTTCAATCCGCAACTTCAAATAAACAAGGAGACGGAGAAAAAGGAGACGTCTGGTCGCTTTATGTAATATAATGCAGATAAAGACGGCGCCAGGTGCTCTTAGAAAATAGGAAAAAGAAACCCAAAAAAACAGGCAATCCAGGCACTGCAAATAAGAAAAAATATCAAACGAGAAGGGAAATATAACAAAGCTTAGTTTATAGTATAGGAGCCCATAGGAGACTTTATTGAAATGATAATGTAAACTTAAAAACTTTAATTTGATTTTACAGTAGCGTTACAGTTTAATCCCACACATGTGTGTGTTAGATGAGTATAAATGAAAAGGAAAATGCAATATTTCAATGTGCATTATAATATTGACATATAGTGACTAAATCATTTAAAGGGTGGTTGTGAAAAACAGGCAACATGTTTTCATGATCTGGGTCTTGGGATTGCTTCCTGTACGCTACTGGCACCATATAGGTGCGGCCATATCATGTTGTTTGGAGCCTTGATGAAGACCCAGTGGTGGAAACATGTGAAAAAGGCTTCTTAATATTACCCTTCCTCGTTTTCACACATTTTACATTTGGACTGTGTCGACTGCCTTTGGTTTTTGAAACTACCGGATGTACCGTCTTTTTTTCTTATCGTCAACAAACTGTAACGATCAAAATCAAACTGACCCGACCAAGCATCGTCTGTGTATCAAAGACGTGCTCATTCCTCTGTGCCGCAGGCGTCCATTGTTGCCCAAAAACTGGTACAACGCGTCAGTGAGCCGCATCATTGCACTGGGTCACACACCCCTTCATTACCACAAACACAGGCACCGAGTCAATCTCATATACAGAACACGGTTCTGCTGCCGTAAATGCTTACTACAGCACCAAATGTGTATCAGTCTGAAGCTGGAAATAGTCCTCAACTTATTAAATCTATTTACTCAATGACCTATTCTCCTTCTGTTGTGCTGCGTTAACTTCATTTATTAGGAGGCAGAGGTCTGCTCCGCTCTCAAAGACAAATCAGACGCACTTCCTGCTCCTGCATGTTTTCATTCTGACTCATGTGAAACTTGTCCCCAAGTCCTTTTAATACTTACATCATCATTATCAGTTACTCCTAAGTATGTCAAGGTTAGCCACAAACTCTTTTTTAAAAAAATAAAGTGTAGTGTATAAAAATAACCAATTTGGCCAAAAAAAACAGTTGCGCAGTTGTTTTGAATGCACTCGTCCTCCAAAATTCAAAGACACAAATACAATAAACTCCGTAATGAGCAAGTTTTCTCTGGAAATATTCTTCAGGGAATGCGACTGCACATGGGATGCTAGCTATGTTTGTTTCTAATGGTGAATTTAAATAATTGTTTCTTGGACCTTGAGTTATTTTATAGGTGCTTTGAAACGAGCTGGAAGGAGCTGGAAGTCGGATTTCTTTCGCAGGCGGTGGAATGAAGCACTGGGAGAACTCGCTGATAAGTGGAGGATTGTGTGCCACCCAGGCTGGACTATCACAGGATGAGCACGGCACCGTCTCTCTCCTGCAGCCAATTAGCAAGAAGTAATTCCGTCTGCATAAATTCTCTTCTGTGTGTGTGTGTGTGTTAGTCCATTCTCGACTCCGTAATAAACGCAGATCTATTTATGTTATCTGTGTGTTAATCCACTTTCTTTTACTTCAGAGGAGCTCGCAATCTGATGAAAAAAACTTTAAAGCAGCTACAATCAATACTTTTATATGAACGCTGAATCCAGACTACATGCATGTGTAGGAACCGTGGCGGCAGACCCGTGGAGAATTGTTATCCGACTGTGCGGTTCTCCTCAAAGATTCAGTGTTTTTCATAGAGGGGCATTTAGCGGCTAAAGACCAGCATATTTTCTCTTGGCAGTCCAACAACAGAGATAAAAGGAAAGTAAATATTGGACTTGTGCCACCAGGTAATCAGAAACATCAATCCACTTGAATGCTAATGTTGCTCCCTGTCTGCTTGATGTGTACATAAACTAAAAAGGGGTTGTTAGAAAGTTTGCAATATGAAGTTAAAGAAATGCGCTTGTTCGATTTCTTGCCAAGAGTTCGATGAGAAGTTTACACCATTGCAACTGATACCACACGGACTGGAACCAGTGGGAGCAGCCAGTCTATGGTTCTGTTTACAGTATCACAATTCAACTCTAATACAATACTTTCAATTAACTACCTGCACACAGTGCTGCTGTGTAAAAAAGTCGTTGAACACATTGTACTAATATTAATATCTCTGCAGCCCCGGGCTGAAAATCTGACTGTAGATCTGTTTTTTCATAAGCCATCCTCATGAGAAAAACAAACATATAGGTCAACTGGGAAAGCAGCTTACTACGACCCATGTTTCCATTTCTCGTTGGGCGACGACCTCTAGAGGTAGTAGTAGGTATTACCACAGCAAAGGAGGAAGTCAGGCATATTTATAAGTAGTATAAAGAGCGACATAGTCGGCATCAAGTGGAGATCAGAGATTGATGGGTCAAACATACACAAGACTTTCCCCCAGGAGGATGCTGTTTGTGTCCAGTCTGACAGAAAGTTTACAGTTCGTACATTCACACAGTGGCGGCTGCTGGTCTTTCAAGGAGGGGAAGCTCATTTTTCCGGCCTACATCATAAATGTGTTTGTTTATTTATTATATATATTATTATTATTCAGGACATCTGAAAAGACCTGTTACTTTTCCCCACCTTTTGCACTAAATCAGTCTTAGGAGCTGACCTGCCCTGCTGTTTAACTCTAACAACATTCATTTTATCTGCCATGATGTGCAGCTTGCTAATGCTAGCAGCTGGAGCTGCTGCGCCAGGCTACTGTGAAGTGTGACCGCCTGTGAGTGTGAGTGTGAGTGACAAAGTCGCTGGGGATCGGTAAAGTCTCCGGATCAGTTCAGAACAACGGAATGAAAAACTTGGAAAATGCTCCGGTGGATGTTTATTCTTCAAGATCGCTGATTCGCTCATTTAGCTGTCAATCAAAAAAGGATTCCGCCTCAGACAGCTCATCCAATCATCATGCAGAAGCTGAGCTTCCAGGCCAGCCCACTGCCCCATAGACCCCCAGAGAAGCTGAGCTTCCAATGGGCGGGACAAAGCCCAGCATTTATCCAATGACCGTCTGGTTTCGCTGCAGTGGAACAACCCGCTCTACGCTTCCCCATTGAAGTCAGTAGAAGCTGAGCGTCCGACTGTGGAAAGCGCTGTGGCGCTGCGGGGATGAATGAGAGGGAAGTTGCGCCGGTTACCTGTGATAAGTAGCTGATTCTGAACAAAAGATAAAGGCTTTCTAGCGCGCATTTAGTCAATGAAATGTACACACAGCAGTACATATTTCACCACTTTTTTTTTTTTTTTTTTTTGTTTTTGGTGACATTTTAGGGGAAGCTGAGCTTCCCTTGCAGTCTTAGAGCAATCGCCACTGCATTCACATGATGTTAGAAAAAGTCGGACTATTGTGACTATTGTGCTAAAATTGAACTGAATTAAATTTCTCAAAGTTGGACCAGCACACCAGATAATACGGTTGGAATTCGATTTACTCTTTCATGTACACGCATTAGTCAGACCTGAATTGTCATCGCCATTGACCCAGTAGTCGTCCACGGCATAGATTCATAGCAGGAAGCCGGAAAAACAAAAGAAGACAACGACGAAGTCATTCATGCAATATGTATTATGTCACGTACAGTGTCGAAAAGTCATCCATGCTTTCACCGTTTGCTGTGTAGCCCGTTTTCCGCTTCTTAACTTGTCTGGTATGTGACGTAATAGGTCAACCGGGTGAAGGTCCAGTAGCAACAAGCTGAAACAGTGCTTCTAGCCACCCACCGCGGTGAAGTCAGACATACTTCTGTCAATAAATCGATTCTCCCCTGGTGCTTGTATACTGGGACAATGGCAGTAGTCCAATTGAACGGCCTAATTGAGCTCTCACCGTAGCTCGGAGTGTGCATGGAAACATACTGAGTGAGTTATTCAATCTTATTTAAGTATTTTCCTCACCCAGTAGTTAGTTTTCTTGCTAACCCCAAACTAAACTGTGAAGCTCCATTATGCTTGTTAATAGTTGACTGCAAGGTTCATAATGTTTTGGGAAGAATGATAAGGGTCATTTTGGAGTCACCGCCAATCCACCTATTCAGTCAACTTCAAAAGTTGCTGTATGCATCAGAGGAATCAAGGTCTTAAAATTTCAATATCTAACCAAGAGACTGAACATTGCAGGGTGCAGTTTGAAACCCTGGTCCCCATGCCCAAACTGCACACAGGTAAATATGTGCATCAGTATGTATGTTACACAGGAGGTCTAACTGTCTAATCAGAGGATGATTACATGTTGCATTTCAGAACTAAGTGTCAGACTGTATACACAGGCAACAGATGTTCACATTATGCTCCAATGAGAGACTCTTTTCTTATTTCTAATGCTCTTGTTTGTGACAGAGCAATTATAAAGTACTTCCAGCACGAACGTGTGTGTGGAGAATCTTTCCATTTTAACATTTCCATCTGCTGTATTCACAGTCAGTCTAATGACACGGTTTCTGCAACCTGCAGCCGAGCTGTACAAAAGACTACAGATATCGGCGGCATAAAAAGGCCGGAGTCCTTAGGTGCTGGCAGCCTAGCTTTTCACATTGGTGTCACCTTAACACCTCATATGTATGTGTCACCCACCGTCTACAAGCCGTTACCCTCTCAGGTTTAATATTGATATTTCCACGTGCCTAAGTGAACAGGAAACCACATAAAAGAGGACGGCGCTGGAATCACCCCAACTGAACCCACTATCAAAATCCCACTATCAAAATTAAACTGCGGCTATCCAGGTCAACTAACGCAATGAAGAGAGCTCTGCGAACTCGCGGTGACCCCCACACGCTGTGTGGTTCGAGGGGATCCTGCATTAACGCGTCTTCATCACACGGGTAATTGCAAGGCCTACTCTAACGCACGCGGCAGGCCAGTGTGACCACGACACCGCCAGCTCTTAATTGGTATTCCTGGAGCCATTCATATTCCAATATTCATGCTGCCCCCCCCCTTTCCATTTCCTGTTTCAATAAAAGCAGCCGCTAATTTACAGTGTCATAACACAACGAAGACGACATTTAGAGCAGCTTCTCTCTGGATTACCTGAGGTGAAAGGGCATCGCGTGTGGTTAATGCACACTTTAAAAGACAGGCGAAACTGCTGTTAAGTGGGGCGGGATGGCAGTCTGATGAGCTGTACTGCAGCTGGAGATGAAGGAAGTACAGATCTCCACATGTCTGGTCCAGGGATTACCTTACTAGGCCATATACACTGTAGATTCTGTAGATTTATAGAAAGGAGCGGGGAGGAACAGCTTTGGTGTACAGCTACTCAAAGAATAATCTATCTTACCCCTCTTTCAGTAAACCATCTCATCATTTAAAGAGGCCATATTATGAAAAAAAAACCTCACTTGTTCAGTGCTTGTGCACGTACATTTCGTTATGACTGAATGCCTGCCAACCAATTAAAACCACCCAGTCTGTTTTTCTGTGGGCTGCCGAGGTCAGAAAACATGTGACGGGCTCAGCTAGTGTTAGCTTTGTTATATGAAGCCTGTTTTTTTCTCCAGCATCCTTGCCGGTAGGCCGTGTGTGTGGGAGCGTGCGCGTTGCTGCTGTGCATGATTAACTTGACAGACATGCCCTAAAGACGACAACATAGCTAAGTGTGAAAAACAAATGGTCAATCTGCATGACTTTATTTTCTGTGTTAAACTAACTTTTACTGGCCTGCTGGGCAGTGGGGTCAAGGCTAATACGGATCATATTCCCTTCCCGAACGTGCAGTGATGAGGCTGGTTCAGGTGTTTGTGAGCTGACCAACCAAAGCAGGCCGTGTATTCAGGGAGGCGGGCCTTAAAGAGACAGGCGCTAAAACAAAGGGTAAATAGGGTCTAAAGTCTATACATCGATCAGGATCAATATATCAATTCAATGATCAACGACCCAATAGCATCGATGCAAAGTGAAAACATAGATTCATATCGCCGCCATTGCTAAGATATGCCTTTATTTTGAAGTTCCCATGGCACATCTGTGTCATTGTTCGTGTCCATGCTCGACTCCTTTCTTTTATTAAAAAGAATAGATTGTTTTCCATGTAAATGTCTGAAACCACTGATAAAATAACATTTGCACTGCAGAGTTCAGTAATGGAAATTGTCAAATCATATTTTAGTTGCTTTTTTTTGAGTAGACATAAAATGTAACTGATTGTGTTAAATGGTCATATGATATCGTCTCATACTCGATGGCAGGCCTTTGTACCGAACTGAATGGAAATCGTATCATGGCAGTCTTTGTGATATCGGCAAAGAATGGATACAATATGGCATTGTGATTAAACTTGCGATTCACACCCCTAGTAAATACAGTCCTGCAACAACGGACACCATGAGTAACATAATGTGTACTTTGAGCATTCAAGCATGTAAACGTTTTCTAGCAGTAACCCGAGATAAAGGTATTAACTTGAAAATGAGCATAATATGTCTCCTTTAAGAAACTGACTGTCCACTTATATATTTCTCTTCTCGCTATGATCCTGATAATGACACCCTACCAATCATTATGACAACGCACATATTAGGGTTGATCTACTGCCGATTTAATATCAAATTATTTATCATATCAGCTTTGAACATTTAGATTTAACAAAGTTTCTTCACTGACAACATTGGCAATATTAGTGTTGTATGTTTTTCCTCTGCCAGATAACGGTAACTGCTGTAGGACATTTTGGCAAGATGGTTTGTTATCCGTCTTAAATGTCAAATCCAGGACCGGGACTCATCAGCAGGAGGTGGGCCTAAGAATGTTGAACCGAGTCGAAGAAAACCAAGAGCTCACAAACTGGTTTAAAAAAAGTAGCTGACCTCTGTTATTGCGCTGGCTCCTCCAAGGGTGTTGCTGCACTGAGGGAGAGCAGGCGCCTTCACACTGAAGTTATGGCCCATTTATTTTCTGTTGCTTATTTAATTGGCGCAGTGTTACCAACTCTCGAAAAGCCGGAACTCTCGTCAACACTGAAAAATTTATCAACTTGCGAAGCTGCAGCACTCGTAACAGCCTGTTATTGTCAGACTGAAAATATTTGGAAATACAGTGCAGTACGACTGACTTGCTTCTCCTTCTAATTTACTGCAAAAAAAAAAGACGTCAGAAAATGGTTCAAATGATGTCATCCTTAAACAAAAATGGCTACATCTTGTGATGACAATTATCCATAGGGATTCCCCAATCAAATGATTCACGATTTGATGCAATTAATGATCAATTCCTATTGATTTTCCACTGATGCCGAGTCCCAGTCCAATGTCTCACAGTGAGCCTGAACTAAAATTAGTCCAAAGTTGATAAGATAAGAAATAGTTGGTGCTGGGAAGAGGAGCTGTTGCCAAAACTGTCGTTTCGTTCGCTGGCTGACTGACTGGGTGACTGTGAGCTCAAAGCTACCAATACACAGTCACAGCTCCATTCATGTTCTCAGAGATTGGGAAAACAATTTAAATGAACGGGAATATATATTCCCACAACAGAAACACTGGCTGTGACAGTCCTTTCTCAAGCCGAGTCACACAGGCACGGGGAGACAGCTGGTCGAACACGGAGGTGAAATGACTCTGTCACTCACATTAGTTTCTCTTTCAACACTTTTGCTGTTTGTAAGAATACCCAGTAAACACTCCTTGCTTCACTTTGACGCATGCAGGTAAGTTTGCCTCATTTCTGGGGTAATTTCTTTCATGTGTCTCATTATCACAGGAGGAAAATCCATTAAAAAACTGTATTTTACTCTTTCAAGTTCAAAGGTAGCTCAGTGATTTTTCTTGAATGTGAAAGGTGACCTCGTACCTGACGCAGGTCCCTCCGTTCCGACAGGGAAGGTGCTGGCAGACAGGCGGGTCGCAGTTCTTGATGTTCCTCCCTCTCGCCGCCTCACCCGCCAGGTAAATCTCCTTCGCGTTGACCCGAAGTTCCCGGATACATCCAATGAATCTCCTCGCTCCCTTTGCGCTCCCGTCATGCATCTCCCAGTGGGACGAAACATCCCCAAGAAATATGGGTCCGAAGGTTCCCTGCATAGAAAAAATAAAGCCAGTGATCAGTGTGATCGTTTAGTAAATCACACTAAATCATAAAATACATGTTTCCCTTCAAGTACGAGCTCCGCAGCTGAAAACAGGCTCTCAATATCAGCGTTGGGGTGAACGTATTAATATCATCATTGCATTTACAGGACGGCTTATCACACATCAACAAGAAAGATGAATACTGTTGCTCTCCACGTCCACACGTAATCACGGAGCTACAGTCTCTTTCTTTTTTCAGCCCTGCTGACGCCACATGGTAATACACATCCTGATGCAACGCGAGAGAGGTGCAATATCTCCAAAATGCTGCGAGCTTTCTTTGATGCGCAAGGTAATTGGGTGGAATTAATGCAGATAAATTCTGTGAACTTGCAGCTTATCGTACCATAACGGTCAATTTAACAAGTGAGGCATAATTGTGTCTGCAACCAAAGTGGAGCTGCACGGGAAAGAAAGAAAAAAAAAAAAAAAAAAAAGAAGTAGCACGAGACCGTCTCACATTAACACTAAATTACATATATTTCATTCAGAGAGGTGACCCCCGGTTGTGCAAATGAATATTGAATACTACCTTCTATCTGGGAGGTTTACATAACACTTTCATACCCACTCCATGGGCGATGATTAATTTATGAAAGACAAATCAGCATTAATCACAGCTTCATTACGCATTTCTTTTTCAAATTATGTAACAGGGTGACAGTGGATTCAAAAAAGACTCCCTCGAGTCAATGTGGGTTTCTGTTCAGTGAATGAATAGTTATATACTGTAGATTAAAGCGGCGGCTCGCCCAAGTTTTTCCCACCAAGGACCACTAAACTGACACCAATTAGACCACAGAACCCCCTTTTTTGTGAGATGCAGTCCCAGCCGACCGTATGATAAGAATCTGGCTAATAGATGACCAAAAACAGGCATACATTCTGCCATTGTGTTACATACAGGTGAAATCAGTGAAGATGAATTATTCCCTTTTTAGCTGGGGATCCCCTGAAACCCCCCCGAGGACCCCTGGAGGTCCCAGGATCCCACTTTGAGAGCCACTGGTTCGCAGTACTCAGCAGGCCTTACAATTCTGGCCCAGAAGCAACCTCTGAGGGGCCCGGCACACATCCATCTGATATACATGGCAAAACATGTTAACTACATTTATAGGTCACAATTGCTCTTGATGTCTCATACACATATGATATCATAGATGTGATGTGTATATAAGCTGCCATTTATTAACATTGGGTTTTTTTTGTCATTGCCAAAAGTTTAAAAAGAAGATTTTAAATGCGGTAAATGTTTAATTTGAACATTAAAATCTGGCCCAATTGAATTTGTTATTCAATAGCCTTGGTATGCAGATATTGGTAAATGTCGTCCTTTTAGAATATGATATTCATCATTACATTAAGTTCATTAAAAATCAGTGCTGGGGGTTGGCATTACAGTATTATATTACTTTAAGCAGTAACTGACTAATAAAATGTGTCTCAAATAGGATTACAGTTACTAAGTATCATCCACACCACATTACTTCTGCCGCCCGCCACCAGAAATATATCCCCTGAAGGAGAATTATGTGGGCTAAATTCCAGAATGGCTGCAGTCAGACTAGTTTTGGGGACATACTTCGATTGCTTTGACTTTATCACAGAAAAGGACACAAATGTAACAGTCAGGTGCAATCTTTCTGTGGTGAACAAACTCTCTCCAGTGAGAAAGAGTGATGGACTGCAATAAACCTGATCTTCTGTGCTCCGATTAGCCCTTATGAAAGAACATAATTATATTACTCTCTTCCATTTCATAATGCCTGGCCATACTTTTGCACTTATTTTGGTGAAAGAAACACAAAAGTAGCGCAATCAGTAACACATTAGTCTACACAGACATCGACACTGTATCCTTACAATACATCTCACTCAATAAATTTGGCTCTCGAAGTCTCAGTTCTTATTAACTTGCTTAATTTAAGTAAAACCTGGCGTAGTTTATCAAGCTATGCTGATGATGCCCAAATGTGTTTGGAACACAACACAGGATGAATATCGCTCCTAAAGAACATAGCAATGACATGATTGTGAACATATTAAATCACACTGACCTGACGCCTCGCTTCACATTTTACATCTTATATCAGAGGTTATGAAATCCTAGCAGTCATGTCAGAATTTATACGGCTTTGACATCCCTCGAATGTAACCTTCATCTTGACTGGGGGCTGATGCTGGAGTCAAGGTGTTGGACAGCTGCGGCGGAGGTGTTCAGCGGCGGGATCGCGAGGTGTTACACCACATAATCATACGGAAGCTGGCTTTGAATCACATAACCGCTGCACACTTGAAAGCTCCTGAAAAGCCACGCATGACAGGGTTGACGGGGACGTATGTAATGCCACTGCAAAGTTAAGAGACCTTAAAAAGTACCTTTAACAAAGCCGAAGACTCGAATAAAAATAAAGCGGCCGTGGCTGGATACTTTTACAATGAGCTAAACTGTATTTTATGTGAGACCACCAGCTATGAGCCACGGGAGCCGCATGATGACGATGGGCTGATATGGAGCGACTTTACGATGCCTTCAAGTGTGTTTACCATGTTTACGAGAAGGGTCCATTTGAAAGACCCGCTGATGCAATATTCATGACTGATGTAAGTGGACTCACAGAGTGGGTTCACGAGCACCCTATGCTGATTCCTGAGGTCTATTTGAAGGCAGTCAATGCCGCCTCCATTTCATTATTATATTTCTAGATAGCCTTCTGAAGCACATGTGGGCAAGTTTAGATAAGGAGGCCGGTCACACCGATACAACATCCCCAGACAACAAACTGCTGTGAAGCGAGCCATATTTCAGTACTAGAAGCTTACTTTTTCAACATGACCTCAGTTAAAAATGAAGCAGGAAGACTTTCAAATTCAAACTGAGGTCTTGCACCCTGACTCAGGCAGGAATCATCAAATATTTTGTATAAAAAAAAAAAAAAACTCCTCTCTCTGCTGTATGTTGGCTTCCAGTCCAACCTGCCAAAGGTAATAGTGGCTATGACTTGTTTATCGCTCATAGAGGGCTCCAGGGTGCATCCGTTTCGGTCGCACATTCACCCAAATTTGGCCAGATGCAACCAAACCTTTTTTAATTTGGCCGCACTCTGTTTGAATTCAACAAATACTACTTCATTTCAAATTTCAAATTTGTGCGCAGCGCTGCGCTGACATCCGCGAAACTGCCCGATGAGACTCGGCAGTCAAGATTGGAAACAGTCAGCAGCTGGGACACGCGTGTGTGGAGTGTGTGTTTCAACCCATCTCCAGCTCCACTGTGGGTTCACAATGTCGAGTCACATCAACTTTATTCATGTAGCCTAAAAATCACTCACTCGATTTGCCTCAAAGGGTTTTACAGTCTGCACTTCAGACAACCCTTGACAACGGCAGACAGCCGGCTACAGTGAGAACTTTACATAATAGCATGCTGGTGGCTTATTTCACTGTTGTATTCCAACATGTGAGCTTTATGCTTTTCCTGCTATATGTAATTCATTTGAGGTGCCCCACGTGGTTTTTCATTCATGGCTGAATAAACAAACTGACCTTAAAAGGACAACGCAACTGCATACTGTTTTTACTTTGTTTATATGTGGCGGACCCTGCCACCTTTCTAGCATCTAACAGCGTTCTTGGGACCTTATTTTCAGCTTGTTCGTTCAAGTATGGAAAAAATGAATATGTCAACGTTTCTTTTATTACTTTATTAATATTGTAAATTCTTGTAAGTCTTATCCAGTGGCCCTTTAAATTTCCTCCGACTGTTGCATGCCAGTAAACCCAATCCTTTGTCTAATCTGTGTACAAATCTCATTTTGTTTAATTTGACGCGCTAACTCAAACCAAAACACATTCATCCACTGTATCTTTTATAATCTCGTTAATAGATTAATCTTTCCTAAAAGTTGGCAAATGGTCACTGGCAACCAACATCCAACATAACCACAGCAAAGATACCTGCATAATAAATGTGTTACCGAGAGAAAAAAAAAGGAAAAAAAAGAAACATCTTCGCATCTCAAATTAGAAGACCATAAATCACGTTGAGGTAGGGGGAGGCGTGTTGAGCCTGTGGGAAGGTTGAGCCCCTCTCTGCGTCGTTCAAAGTGAAAAACAAAATTATTAATTTAATAACAAATATAGGTGTTGTTAATCAAATTAATGAGCCAGAGTGAAAAGACCAGCCTGTGATTAACAAGTGAAAACTAGCTTGGCGCTACTTACCCGCCTGCCATTAAGGACATTATTCGCCAAGTGTGATCATCTTGGCAAATAATGTAACAGGTGCGCCTGTTTTTAATGGGAGCGCCTGTTCTTCATTCATAAAGCAACTGCTGCTACTTAAACACAACGTGTTAGGCCGGCTTTAAAAGCATATGGTTATTCTTCTCATACTTCTCAAGTGATTAACGGCACTAATAAATACATTGAAAAGTCACACAATCCATAATTTAGCTGTGTATCTACAGGCAACAGCTAAGGGCTTTTGGCACATATGAACCAACAAAATCGCAGGATCCCTTAAAATTCCACTGACACTAGTGCTGATACCTGGTGACAGCATCAGTAACAATACAAATACTATAATGGCACTTAATAGGGCTTAGAGCTCCGCCAAGCCTCAACTGTCCCCTTCAATTCAATCAACCCTAATTCAATATCATAGTTGACAGCCCTGTATCACTCTAAATACCAAACCACCTATAACTGCTTAACCATAATTTAATTTAACCTTAATTTTTCACTGAGTTACCTGAGATCCATGCATTATTTCCTTAAGATTATTGCCCTATCTCACAATCATAAAGAAAGTTAGAATCCTGGATCCGACCCTTTTTCTGGATCTCCATCCAAAGTGCTCCATCCAAGTTTCGTGGAAATGCGTTTAGTAGTTTTAACTAATTAATCAACCAACCAACCAACCAACCAACCACCCCAACCCACCTCAAGCCAGCGAGCATACTCCACCCATGGCAGTGGTTCCCACAGAATCAGACATTAATTGTGGCGGTGGCTGTCCAGCTGGATGCCATAGAGCATGCGCACTCAAGACTTCTGCCAACCGAGTCGGCTAACTTCCAGTTTAGCGCAGAGCTACCTTGGATGGGGATAAAATGTACTTGGGCGGCTCTTCTAGACTCTCCAAATGTTATTGGACCGAATTGCTCAAAATTCTGACAGTAAAACAAGTCATTTCGTGGGGTTGTGAGGCTTTTATTACCATTTCACAGACGCGTATTTCACAATGTTAGCTTTTGGGAAAAAGTCCCCAGTGCATCACATTCATGCAGAAGGCATAATTAAGATTTCAGTCAGAAACTTTCTAATCAACATAGGCACTGAAGTAAGAAAGGGCGTAATAATGAGCTTGGGGGTGTTATACAATGGCAGGGCCAAAGCAGAGAGCTCCAGATAAAGAATGTCGAGTTTAACCCGGATCAGCTGGTGCTGGAACGACTCATCCATGGTGGCTAATCAAACATGTGCAAGCGCACACTCCTGTTAGTACTTTGTAACATGAACGCCACATTAATTAGTGTTTACCTCGCGATCTTGGCGGTGACAGATAAAATGACTGCGGCCGTGATAACTTTCTCCCTCACGATGTTATTAACTGCTGTGCCGTGTTTTGGCACCCATAAACCTTCACACTGAAAGACCTATTATTCGAAAATGGAATTCCCGGATTATTTTTCATGTCAATGTCTTTCTTTCATGTCTCACAAGCTCCTGAAGCAACATCCCACCAACGCAGGCCCTTGCAATGTTTTTTTTTTCAGTCTGAACGCCCACTTAATTGACTCTGAAAAGAACAATATTGCCACGAGTAGGTTAAGCCTCCACCTGATTCCAGAAAAGTTAGATATAACATTTGTTACACTTATATAAAGTGAACAGATTTACAAATACATTTCTCACAATAAAATAAAACACTGATGGTTTTTGCACATTTCAAACTCACTGACATTCATGAACAGAGCAGTGTATAACTCGTTGTTATGGATCTCTATGAAAACAAGTGAATGGAAGATATTTGATGCAGTTCCTTTGGTTGTTTACTCGTGGATGCTGAAGTCACGCATGTCAAATTGTACTGCTTTAATTAACATTTTAATATGTCTAAGGAGAAGGAGGTAAAAAAAAAGACACGCTAATGAGTTAGAAACGCTCATTTAAGAAAATGGTTGCACTAAGGGTTGATTTGACTGCGGGCGGGTCAGGTTACCTCCGACACGGGGTGCGACACGTACTCCTCCAGACGCTGAGCTGTGCCATTATCTGCAGCTATTTCAATCATACATGACCCTCCTTGTTTGCCGACAGGCAGATTGTATCTGTCGAGAGAGAGAACAGAGAGACGCCGGGGTCAGTTAGAGAGGCTGCGATATCTGATACTCACTATGAATCCAGCAAAGCATGAAAAACATTGTGATGGAGAGACAGACAGAGCAGTCACAGTAGTGGAGCTGCTAATGCGACCATTGAGACCATACGATAAACTGACAATCCATGACTTCTTATGCATATTTTCTGCGAGGCTTTGTGCATTGGTAGATTGGGATGGAAGCGATGGCGCATTTGTATCCTGCGCTAACGCCCAAAACCCAGGAGAGACAACAAAAATAGAGAACAGCTTCCACAGCTGGATTTAAATAATAAGTCCAGAAATAGGGGGTTTCGGCTTCTGTGCTGCCGTGATATTCTTTAAGCAGATAATAATGGCTCTAAATACCGTACAGATAAACCGTAGACCCCGAGACAGTCCAGGCCAGTCACAAGCAGGTTAAAGGATAAATTCACCCAAAAATGTTTTATGCGCCGCCCCCCTGCTGATGGAGAGTTGGGTGGATTTTCGCAGTCCACAAAACGTTCCTGGTTCTTAACAGCAAAACATCGCTGCAGAATTCTCCTAAACAACTGAAGTAGATGGGGACTTGTTTTTAAAATGTCAAAGAACAACCAAAAATAAACATGAAAAGGCTCCATACAGCTCGGCCAGTATAATCCGTCTCTCTGAAGCTCGCGTCCCCTCTTCAGACGGGGTGTGCGTGCTAATGTTTTTAGCTCAGTAGCTACAGTGAAGATTATGTCTTTAAAAATGGACGCAAATAACGTCTTTTCAAATTAATTTGAGATCTCAGCACTTCAAAAGAACTGGGTTGTACCAGACAAGCTGTATGGAGCAATTCTTTCATTTTTTTCAGTTGTTGTTTACATTTTCTAAAACAAGTCCCCATCTATTTCAGTTGTTTAGGAGAATGCCGCACCGCCTTTTGGCTATGGGGCTGTGAAGGATAAGGAGATAATGACTGAATTAGCATAGTACATGACATAGCTAGTTCAAACAAACACATGATAACAACAACAATAATAAAAGTAATAATAATAACAATAATGATAATAATAATAATAATAATAATAATAAAAGCAAACATATCTGCCTCCACAAATATTAGCATGAGTGCTCATTATGTCATTCAGGATTAATTAATTATAAAAATGAGGGCACATACCACATATGCATTATAAACCTAATGAGTAGGAAGACCATTTTATCATTTGACCCCCTGTGTGTCTCTGGGGAAATACTCAGTTGCACTAGTCATTAATGTTGCCGCCATAATGTTAAGTAGCTGGTCTACTTGTGTCACATTCCAGCTTTGGCAAAGTCAAGTGATTCCCTCTCTCCAATTCATCATTGGCATTTACACCGGCAATGTGCGATCGCAGCCTCTTTACAAGGGCTGCACATTATGCCAAGGGTCCACACCGCGCACATAAACGCGTTTCTGCTGGCGAGTAATCTACATGAAGCGCCTCGTTTCTCGTTCCACTGGTTTATTCATCGTTGGCCCGTAAACATGTAAAACAGCTAATGCATGTGTGATCTGCGAAATCTGATTCTGCGAAACGAATTCACCTGTTCTTTGCCGTCGCACCGCGGTTGATGAGGTAAAAACCCTCAAATGTCTGCTTTAATGGCCAGATGGAAACAATCAGGGCAATCGCCCTCCTGCTAATTTGAAACAGCATTCCAGGACGCCTCCCTGAGGCAATCACATGCCTACAACTTCAGGTAGGACTAATTACAGGTATGTAAATCACCAGAGCTCTTTTTTGTACACACATACACACACGCGCACTTATGAATGATGGATTATGAGACATTTGTGCGCAATACTATCTGATGTCCACAGAAGACATCCGTCTCCGTCCTCGGGGTGTGTTTCAGAGGTCATTTCTAAAATAAACCGCGCGGCCACATTGTTTATTTTCAAGTCCCACGACTGCAGCGCGATCCCGATGAAAGGACTGATATAATCCAACGCTGCAATTGTTGTCGAGGCAGGAAACATCACAACACTGTTACAAAAATCCCCCTTGCAGAGAGACAGAGATGCAGTTTTTTTGGTGCTTACAACAGTAGCTTTTGATTCGGCCTGCTAATGTTGCAGAGGCTGTCCTCCGAGACAGGGAGAGCATGCTCACTAAGCAAACAGGATGATGTTACTTGATGAGCTCTCGTGAGCACACTGAATGCTCCACCGGGCTAATTTACATTGGTCTTGCTCTGAGGCAGAAATGACTATTTATAAAGATGACTATGACTACTTTACTTGGTCTAGTAGCTGGATAGCGAGGAATACGCCCCACAGCTCCACATCATCATTACAAACAGACATACATACAAATTCAAAACCACAATGGATTACACCACACAAACAAACACATGAGCGAATCAGAAGAGAAAAGGAGGCCGGGGTTTGTCTAACGCTGAGATGAGGCGCGATGTAAGTTCTTATTGGGCTCCCCGTGCACCATTCAGCGCCGGGTCTCGCAGGACCGACACGAGCAAATTCCCAACTTGAGGAAAACAAACAAAAACGTATGAATATTTCATTTCCTCCACACACACACAGAACCACAATATGGCTGTGATCATTTCTACTTACTCCATCATCACTTATGCATTTCTTCATCTGGCTAATGCGCTAATCATAAGTGATTTGTCATCTCTAACGCGCTCATTTAGATCGCGCCGTGTGTGTGACTAATTCAGCGCAACTGCATCGCCGCAACTTTCACTGGAATGTTGCCTTCACGTGTTGAGGGGGCCCCTGCATTTTTCAACGCAAAGGTGTTTGTTCAACCTGACGGCGGGCGCTCGTCTTTACAATCCCGCTTTGAACGTGCCTCCTTCACAGTCCCCCTGCAAGAAAATTCATAATGAGGGAGGATCATCATTAAAATATCACTATTGCATAAAACATCTGAAAGTATTGGCAACAGATGGCAGTAAAACATCATGCACTGCACCGGTGCCCTTGCAACAGTTTTCACTCTGGCTGATGGGGGAATGTGTATTTTTTCTTTTGTGTCTTCTTATTCTCATCATATTTCAGATTCTCACAAAAAGCTAATGACAATGTGGAATAAAGTTGGTGGTGCATTTATAATTTGCAGGTCTTTCAGTGATTGAAAGTCAAGGGTGTATTAGTTCCGCACCCACAGACAATGCTCAGCAGTGTTTGGTACCTGCGAGCAGACAGCAAATGGGTCAATCATATCACACATATGAGGACGGCGAGCGAGGACCACCTGTTACTTTCTTTTTGGCACGACAGGGAATAGAGTTACACGTCAGATATGACTGAAACGAGAGAAAATAACGCCCCTTACTGTATGTGTAATAGTCATGTGAAGGCATAGTGCACCCACTGCACAAGATGTACTGATGGATGTATTTTTGGGGTTTTTCCCGTAAGTGCAACGAGCCCTGTATCAGACATTAATCTACACCTACACTGACTGTAATGCCTGCTCTGGCTCTGGTGCAGTGACTTCCTCACACGCAGCACTGCAGCATTTGCTGCATAATTTGTGCTGTGACTGGCAAGCCTCAATTAATTTGGGTAGCCTGTGTTCTATCATTATATCTCCGGCAATACAATTAGACAGCACACAGCGAGCCTCTTGGCATTGTGGGGCTTCACAAAGGAAATTCCCAGTAAGCAGGCAGGGCGGCTGGTTGCTTCTTCAATGAATCTTTTATGGGGGTACTTGTCAATACAACAGTGAACACTGTGTGATTGATGAAACATACGCTACCTCAGATTTGGCACTGTGTCAAGAAGACGATATGGATTCAAAAACAAAACGCTTCGTGGCAAGAGCTCACTTCGCACCCACGTGCACATATGGCATGGCACGTCTCCAAGTAAATGTTGCATCCTTCGTAAGTCTTCCAGCGATTGGAGCCCAGTGGGGAAAGTGTAAGGGCGGGCTTTGTCCTCTGTTGGTTCTGAAAAAGTAATCGATGGCTGTTTACTAATTACTCTTGCAAATTGCAAGGGGATTACTTCATCCATTGCTCAGACAAACACTAATTACAGCAGCGATTATTTTACTTTTGAGTTACCTGTAACCCTGCACACGTAGCAATGTGTACAAAAATGCAGAGCAGATCGATGGACACCAAACAGTCCTCTTAGTTCTTTATTAGCAGGTAAGGCCAGTTACAGATGTGAACAGGTGTTTCTGACCTGCACAGAACTTAAATTCCTAAACTTCTCTTCCTCCATCAATACAAACAGCTCCCAAATTTTCCCCTCTAGTTTTAAATTCTTTTCAGCATTTCTTCTGACAGCACTTGCTTCGTTCCTCCCTCTTACAGCAACTGTTGCTAGGCAACATTTCATATGTGCATTTTTACATCAATGGTCAGTGAACAGACTATTAAAAATAAGCTTTTAAAGAGTCATGAAACCGAAAGAGTGCACTCAGTAGAGTGCAGATCTCCAGCAGGTGTGTCTGAGGACACGCAGTTTGTGTGGGAAGCGGGGAGTGCAGGGCAGGCTGGGTGTCCAGCGTGTACATGCCAGTTGTGGAATGAAGAGGAGACATTATGCAAGGTTCAAAACACCAGTGATGTGTAAATGTCCATTCCAAAGTAAAAAATGCCCGAAAAAGAAGACACGAACAGTCACTTGATGGCAAAATATGTTGTCTGTAGCAGAGGCAAGATTTCAAACTGCAGCGGTTGTTGATCACCTGCAGCCCCTGTCAGAGAGTCAACAGATAACTTCACCCAAAAATGTAATTCTAAGGTCTGTTTCTCCATCTACTTCAGTTGCTTAGGGGAATGTTTCAGCCCTGTTTTGCTGTGAAGCTCCAGGAATGTTTCATGGACTACAAAACTTCACCCAACTTCCCATCGGCATGGAGGTGAAAGGATAATAATTGAATTCTTATTGTTGGGTGGCAGTCAATGGTGGTGTAAATCCATGCAGTCAATAAAAAGGGGGTTTTCAAAAAATGCGATTACACACACTCACAAACGCGGCCAAGCGCTTGTTCCCCCTCCAGGCAAATGTCTGGATTCAAAGCGTAATGCAAATACTAGAATTTCCACTGGTTCAATAAGTGATCACTGAAATTTAAGCGAAAACACGTTTCATTAAATTGAAGGGAAAAGTAACAGTGACAGCAACATATCACTAATGTATTAATGCATTACCCACAGCACAGTGGTTTTCAATATTTTAGATGTGCTGCGCTGTGTTGTGTGTGGACTTTTTAAAGCAACAACGCATCATTGCTCCGGGACATATGAGACTTGAGGCAGAGGAGGCTGGCTGATTCAGAAATGTGTAACTGATGGAGAAAACATCGGTTACAAACCTTTTAAAGAGACAGATTCCACCGTAGGAGAGGAACGGCAGGACTCTGGGATGGTTTTTATTCAGGAACGTTGAATTTCTACTTAAGCCTACAGTAATTGTGCTTAATAAGGACATTTACAAATGTACAGAAAGACCCGGGGTGGTACAGCTTACTTGTCGCAGGGAGTTTTACTCAGCCTGTAAAAAATGTTTGTCCAATGTCTTCAGTGGCTCTGGAGGAGCTGAGAAAAAAACAAACTGTGATGATGTAAACGGGAGGATCTCGGATTGAGCCACAAAATCAAATCCTCAACAAAAAAAACAGTGCTACAAACATCTCTGCTTCTGCTTCATCAATCAGTTTGTGGATTGGTCCCTGGCTCACCCTGTCCACATATCAATGTGTCCTCAAGCAAGACACTGAAACCAAATTGCTCCTGAAAAAGATTGAATTCAGCAAACAGTTGCAATGTTGCAACAAAGCATGTTGAATCAAATCCAAAGTTAGACCAGAAGCAATTTAAGAGAATTATAAGAGACATGCAACAACACTCTTTCCAGTCACCAATTAAGCACACAGCAGAGGTATTCTGGGTCCTTTGCTCTCTGTGATCAAGCATTACCATTGACATTTCACCAGCATCCATCAAAGAAGTTCAGAAAACTGCAAGAAAATGACAGATGTAATGGCCAGGTATTGATGCACAACTCCTACAGACACAAAATATCTAGTGCATTTTTAAGCAGAAATCATATGACAGTCTACAAAGACATCAGCATGAACATCAAAACCCGCGAGATGCCAGACACAAAATCCTCTGTCATAAAAAAGAATATTCCCCGTAAGTCAGAACCATACTTGAGACACTACTTCCATTCCTTTGACTGAAGAAGAGAAAAATGAAAAAAAAAAAAAAGTACCCACAAAAGTGGCATAAATTTGAATAATCGTATCTGCCAGGGACTCTGAGTTCACCTGTGACAAGGGAGGAAATGTGATGCCGCAGAATTGCTGTGTGTCATCCTTGTTAATCTTTGACTGTGTGTGAAAGGAAATGGCTCCAAACAGTGAATGCTCAGCACGACGGGATTCAACCAATAATGTCAACACCCTCACAAATGACCGGGGGAGCATTTGGAGTCTGCCACTCTGGGACTTTAATCGTGGCAGCATTGCTCCGAACATCCCCCAAGGAAAACTCTCCGACATGAAAAAAACACCAAAAAAAAAACCAAGCCAACAACAAACATGTCCTACCTAATGAAAAATGACACAGCCTCCCCCCGTGCACACTCCCCTTTGTGAAATTAGACAGCAGCACAGTTGTGGCCTTTTGTCTCGCCAACTTTACAGCCAATGTCAAAGTGTTACAGATGGGTTGTTGATTTTATTGTAAAAGAATGTTTCCAGCAACAGAAAACATACTTTAAACTGGAAATATGTAAGAATATTAGTTGAAAACATTCAAAACTCAACTACAGTGTGAATCAACAGCAGTGTTGACATCATGATGTCAAATGTATGTGTCGTGTTGCAAAGATACTTTCAGATGTTAGCATGCTAACCAGCTAGCCCAGCTGGTCCTGGTCCAAAGCTCCTGTACTAGTGGTGTAATATCCCCTGTTCAATAGGCTCCCAATTCAAACCGCTAGCTGCACGGCTAACTGAGCTAACCAGATAAGGGTAGCTATAGTTAGCAGCAGTTAGCAGTCAATCTGGTGATATTTGTTTTGGTTGTGAATGTGACGGGTGGCCGATTCTTACATATTGCTCCTTTAAAGTTGCTGTTATTGTAACGTCTTGAGTGTTTCACATCTACCGTCAGTCTGCCCTTCCGTTAGGCATTCTTTCACTAGAAAACACAGCGCACCGCAACACCATTAGCATCAGAAAATAATTATTTTTCGCATGCCTATCTACAAAGGTGATGATATCCTACATTCCTCTATCAAAACATGCTGTTTCTACACAGGCCACAGCCTGTAAATACAAATCAAAGTTCTTTTCTGCTCTTTTGAAAGAAAGGTCTGCCAAGGTTTCAGGTATTTCAGTGTTTGATCGATTTAGTCTCGTCTTTCTCTACAAAAGCTGCCACGAAAAAAGGAAAAAATGTGATTCATTCAATTACGTTTATTGTCGGAACAGGCTGCTGTATTCTTGATTAAATATTCTGAATGCCTTTCACCCATTTGTTGGTTGATAATGAGCGAGATGGAGTGTTGTAAGTGGCTTTGACGGAACTGCAGATAGGGATGGGTCAAGGCAACCTAAAATTCCCGCACAGCGTTTAATTCTGTGGAGGTTTGAAATATCTATATTTTCCGATGTATTGACATTAATTACCTAAATGGTGTTGATACTGGAGCTGTTTGAGCTGGAGCAACAGCTGTTTAGACCACCCACTAGAGGGCTTTTAACGTCATTTAAATAAACCCTCCACATTGTTTAATGTGTTGTTTTGTGCTCATCATCACAACCACTTGTGGCAGCAATTATGTCATTATCAAAACTACAGTGCATAACAGCCCAGCGTGGATAAATACCAAGAAAATTGAGGCACCACTGTTAGTCATAGTGCAGTGCTGTATGCTTAACCGAGGTGTCACATCACTTTTTCACGTTGACAACTGTGCATCAGGGCAAAGGTCAGTCATCTATGTGTATCATACGAGCAAGTCAAGGCGATGTCACTGTATGAGAGCAGATATTCCAGATAAGAATGAGAATGTTTATGAGTGGGGAAAGAGGTAAAAAAATTAGAGAAAAAGAAGGAGACGGGTCCGTGCTGCAGAGAAATTTGGCAATTTGTATTTCCCCCGTTTGAAACTCGGATTACTAACAGTTAAACGCAACCACTGCCCCGCACTGCACACATGCTGACAGCGAGATGAAGCAGCTGTATTCGGTGTTGCCAACTATCATCCAAGGAAAGGTATTCACTGCTTAAACATGACTAGATGATGTCACGCACTTATTTGCATATGAATAAAATTGCTGAAGCGATCAGGAATAAATAGAGGCACAGCTCGGCAGCGGGGCTCTCTCATTTCTCCCCCCCCTCCCTCCCCCGGCTCGCTCTGCCCCACGGTGCCTGAGCTGGAAGCCTGTGTGTGCACTACGGAGACAGAAGATCAGCTGTGCATGAGGAAGCATTGTGATCACACCTATTTGGATTAGACGAGCGAGTGGTGCAAATGCATGTGGATCAGGTTCAACATTTGGTGCCGGATCTGTTGCCAAATGCTTCTGAGTGAACTGTGTTTTCGCTGATAATCCAAAAGAGTAGCTACGTTCGTTGCTTGTGGCTTTTTAAGAAATAGCTGCACCCGAGGAGGTGTCGAAAATACATTGCTAAATCTAGTGACAAGTGTGGGAAGTTGGCAGAAGTAATTGCTTTTGATTATTACATTATTATCTAACTACTACCATCTGACTCCAGCTGAGATGCTGAGATGCAGTTCAATGACTGTGCACCATGTTACCGAGGCACAGCATAGAAGCATTTAAATACTTGGTTATTCCTTTGTTGTACCGTGATATGGTATCATTTGATCAAGTTATGCATTTAATCTGAAGGTTTCTTAAGAGATAAATTGTGAGTCGTGTTCCTTAGCTTGGCTTCTAAGTTTTTTTTAATGCTGAAAAAATCATCTTTATAACAAAATGTAAAAATATTCTTAGCAAAAGCAGCCCTGTGTAGCAGTTCTCTCAATTAGCTGAAGTCTCCACTTGTGCTTAGACACCCACGATTTTCAAACAACCTCAACCTTCAATACTTTATTCAGACTCAATCCAACAAGGTAACAATGCTGCAACAATATCTGCATACATATGAGAATCCGTGATTTTCAACTATTGGAAGTACGTAAAGATTGAAGGGCAGAGGGCCAAGAATTGACCCCTGCGGGGCTCCACACGTTATTGGGAGAAGCTCTGATGTGTAGCCAACAACTGACACAAAACAGTCTCTGTCCTGAAGGTAGGACCTAAACCAACCCAGGACCACATTCGATAGACCAAACCAATGTTCAAGTCTGTCAATAAGAATGTTGTGGTGAACTGCATTGAATGCAGCAGTTAGGTCAAGCAAGACGAGGGCCGAGACTTTACTGTTATCTATGGTAAGCCCTTATTACATCCAAAACAATGTGTTAGTTAGGGGGCGCTGATTCAATAAGAGCAGCTGATCTGTTGTTTTCATCCAGCCATGTTTCATTTAAAAACATAACGCCAAGTTTATGTTCTGTAATAAAACGCTGATTGAAAATGATTTGCCTGCCAGTGATCTTACATTCAGCAAAGCCAAAAGTATTGTGTCAGGGTCGGGTTTCAGGTTCAGAGATCGTCTGATGACGAGGAATAGCAGTTATGTTTGATAATTGTGCAGACTGAGCTGAATACACCCCGTTACCCCTGTCTCTAATCAGGACAGCAAGTTTCAGTATCATATGATCAGAATTAGTCTGACATGGAGTAGTGAGATCGGCAGGTTGGAGAGTAAATAGGAAGATGTGCAGTGAAACTTATCCCAGATCATATCAATTTCTGAAGCATAAGAGGCAGAAAATCACAGTCATTCAGCAGGTGTAGGTTTTTCTGCTGTATGTGGTCGAGAATGGAGGATCTCAGGCACTTACAGGAAAACACTACACAACAATCTACTAAAATGGCCAATTTTATCCGCAGAGTGCACATCAAAGGTTAATGATCCTAAATTTCACCGTGAGCCATCTGTAAGTGATCTACAAGACGCCCACATGGTAAGAGACCCCGAATCATTTATGAAAAATTCTCAAAAATAAGTTTGACCTTGTACACAAAGGAAAAAATATCTGTGTATAATTTTCAGATCACTGTCAGTGCAATTTGTAAATTGTTATTTTGTTGTTCTGTTCTGTACAGGCAACATCTATTGCATCCTCCCCTGTGGCTCTTCCATCTTTTTTCCCCAATATGGCAATTTCTGTCACCCGACTCGAGGGTCACAGGACAGAGGATGTCGTTCGCTGTACAGTTTGTAAAGCCCACTGAGGCAATGCGATTGTGATTTTGGGCTATGTAAATAGAAATGATTTCATTTCATTCCATTTTCTGAAGAAAAGCTGACTTTTAGTTATCACCATGCCAAAAGAAAGACCGGCTTCACACTGGACAGATTTCTTTGTGTATGTGACTTTGACATCTTGACACGTGTGCGGTCTGGGGGCATTAAAGATTGGGATTTGTCTGAAGTGGTGAGCTTTCACAGAAGTTCTGTATTACCATGGAATCAATTCTCTGATCGGCACTGGTGTGGACTGCTACTGGACGGACGAGCTTTCAAGGGCTTTATCAAAGAGACCATGACGTGCAACCCTGTGTAAAATCTCTTTTTTGATTTTGTGTTTTATATTTTCTCCATTCTATTTTTAAGGCTTTTAAAAAACTGAGTGAAAAAAGTTGCAATTTTGTTCTATAAAATAACAGTTTCTGTGAAGGAACAAAATTGTTGAAGTTGATTGACTTGAATTCTTTCTTCTTTAAAGACACGAGTTCTGAACATTACGCATGTAACAATAACCAAAAACTCACGGTACGATATCATCACGATATGTAGTCCATGGTGCGATATTTATCACAAAGAAAATAGGAGAGCCATATCATACCTGATCGTGATCGTCACCCATCTGTTATTATTGATGTTCTGTCCTGCAGCTGCATTCAAAACATGGCTGCCACCGCACCCAAGTTCGGCAACAGGGCTTCCATCTTGAAGGAACACGTGAAGAAACTGATCCCCAAAGTTCTGCTCCTGAGCTGTAAAAGGTAAGAAAATATGGTTAGTCATCATGAGTCTCTTTTTTCTGTGGGACTAAATTCAATACATTATGTAAGCTACATTATTTATGACATTACTTCAGGCTTAACTCTCCAGATACTGAATACAGAATACGAGTTCCCTCGGTGTGTGTCAGATGTAATAAAAATGTTTAAACAAGACGATGATGGAGACACGGTTAGAAAAAGGTCTGACATGAGCATAGTGGTGCGGAATGAAATTATTGTCAAGGAGTTGGATGGACAAACAAGACATCTTAAATTTGCCTTTAACTGACTATGAGCTGTAAATCCATCTTTCCTTCTAAGCGGCAGGCAGCTGAACAGGACTCTTGCTGGACAGGAGTTCACCAAGAATCGAGTTCCAATTGTTGTGCACTCCACATCACATGCCATTACAAGCACTACTCCATTTTCTTCTTAAAGCATTCAGCTTGGATGGACCAAAAGTCAGTCACTCTTAGCTGGGTCAAAACTAGCCAGATAACAAAAGAGACAATAAAAAGACAGAAATCTACCCAAAGGGCTTGAACAGCTCTTTTGGAGGGAGCTGAAGAACCCCAATCGATTTTTACTGAGCGACAAAGGAACTTCCACCTGCAGGTGCTTGTAGAAAATGAGACAAGGCGAGCGTGTTCTAGTAGCATCTGCAAGAAAGTAAATACAGAGCTCCCTTTTCCCTCACACCACCTATAGAAACCAAAATGATGTACCACAAAGCCCCTCTTGGACCTCAGTGTCGGCACCAACATGGTTCCTCTCAGAATCCAAGCTGCGAGAGGCTATCTCTGACTGGGCGTCATTATCAAGTGCTGTCCACCTGTGATAACGATCATGGTATGTACCAGGGGCTATCCTAGGATAACCTTCAGCTTTGCTAGACGCCTCAGTAAAGGAAAGGTTTTTGGGTTTTTTTGATAACTGTTGCATCTGTGCAAGTATCTCCTATTGTGGACTGTCAAGGGTTAGCAGAAGGCATGGAGTTTTCTGCCTCAAGAGGAAAAGATCCACTTCTTCTGCAAATATTGTCACGAAAGTTACCTGCATCCCATAACAGAGGTGAAAGGTAACAGGAAGAGGCAACCCTCCGCATAGTGTTTTTTTCCCCTTGGATCACCGGTTGGTCCGATCCTGGCTGGCAAGCAGGAGAATGCTTCTCAGGGGCGTATGAGCTCAGCCTATCGATGAAGGCCAGAAACGGTGTCTGTTTATGTCTTCATCTAATTAAGGTCGTGAGACAGGATGTCATATGCCAAAACCCAAACTTCTGTACACTATCACAATGGGCTTGCACCGAGTCTCTTATAAGTGAGACAGTACGGCGGGGGAACGACAAACAGTGGCAGCATTAATCCTCCCACACAGGCAACTAGGGTCTTCAGGAGGGGGGGATGGGGAAACAGAACTCACCAGTCTCGCACCACTGTCTAAGAAAACATGAGCAGAGGGCAGGTAACGTAACGATGGCAATCTGTAAAGTAGACAGTGATAGAGAGAGAGAGCCTGCCACTCTCCCGCCACTGTCAGAGAAGACATGGTTGCAGGGCAGAAGACAGAGCAGAAAGACTTCTCTGTGAGAGACCTAAAATGTTTCACTGTTTTTAACAAGGTATATATCAGCTGAATTAGAGAGAGTGAAAGCAAACCAAAAAATCCAGAGGGAGCTCCTCAGCAGGAGCAACAGAAGTATGGATGACCCCTTGAATTGTTGAAAGGACTCTATCAGAGGCGTGTGTAGCTTTGCTGGGCCAGAACATGGACAGAGGCGACTGTGGGCTGCAGAGAAAGATTTGGGTCTTCACAAAATGTGTGTCAGCTCTCATGAACTAATGGCATTGGTGGCGGATTTGAACACAAAATGAAAAGTGTGCAAAGGCTGAGGTCGTTGTTGTCTCAAGGCTGCACGGCAACTGATATGAAAGCTCTTAACAATTCCTCCAGGGTAAGAAGGGCATCCAGGAAATCCAACTCTTTGTCTGAAAGAGGCTGTGCTTAGCCCAATATACTGAGCTCTGATAATGCATTTTCTGAGAGGACTTGGGTTTCTTCCCTGTCATAAGACTCAACAGGGATGTGTTTAACAGTGCTATATTGGTAATTATTGTTACTGAATGGACCGCAAGAGGAATATGAGATCATCTACCGTTTACTCATCCTTTGTCTGAGGAAGACCTCTACTCACCCCGCCAAGAAATAGCAAAAAGCAATTTGGACAAAGATGAGAGCAAAATATTATTATTGGAGTAAAATATTCTTTGAAATGCTTTTTTTTTTTGCCTGCAGCATTAATTGGTTTACATTCTACCTGAAGGGACTGATCTGTGTGTTATTAGCATCTGTATGTCTGTAAAGATTCACTTTGTATGTGGCGTTCCCCATGGATCAATTCTTGGTCCCATACTGTTCAGTTAAACCATGCTGACAGCAGGCCATATCATCCAAACACATGTTTGTTATTATAGTTATCCTATTGATACTTAGATGTTCCATTTTCTGTCCCATTGAGACATAAAAATGTACATCCAACATATTCATGAAACTGAACATCCAATTTGCATTTCTTTTTTAAGTACCACACAGTTCTGAAACCTAGATAGAATTGAACAAAACTGCTTTATTAAAAAAAAAAAAAAAAAACCTTGTTGCCACAGGCCGTTCACTAAAAAATAACATGTTGACTAACTATTTTCACTGCTCTACCAAAAATGACCTTGAGCTGACTCCAGCCTATAAAAAATGCTGGGCTGTTTCAACAAGAAAGGGATGTTTTGATCCCATCTCACCAGCCACAGGATTTCTGCTTTTGCTTCAAGTTACATTTTACAAATGATCATAATATTTGACCTTTTGTCTGCAAAAAGCCTGCAAGTCTCCATAGTGTATCACTGACATGCATGTCATTACAAGGCCATCAGGGCTCTTGGGCTATCTGGCACAGGTTGACTATTTTTTTCCAAGGGTTAAAATAAAAAACTGGCAAAGTTGCAACCAGCTGATGGAATCCTGACATTGCATTTAATATGGTCAAATGGTTATAATCACACTAAAAGTCCATCCATTATTAGTATTTTTATGATTTTTGTTTTGAATTGTAGTTTTAGTACTATGTCTGTATGTACGTATACTTCAGTGTTTTCAGTGCTTTCATCTTTTGTCTAATCCAATACACAGCCCTGTGATTAACCCTATAAGAAATGTGCATTGTTCAATTTCTTGTTAAAAGTGTTTGAAAGGTTTTATTTCATCACACGTTTTGTATTGATGCCAAAGTTAAAGTTGGCGTTGTACTGGAACACAATGTGCTGAGATGCGTTTCAACAGCTTTTTCCCCAAGTACATACATGACGGTGTCATCTCTCAATATGCCTGGTGACAGGTGGTTGCTGCTAATTATGCTTTATATATATATATATATATATATATATATATATATATATATATATATATATATATATATATATATATATATATATATATATATATATATATATATATGAGTTAACACCTCTGACAGTCTCAAAAATGATAAAACACCTGGGCATTATATCTCTTGTAGGAGAACAGAGCGAGAACCAACATTTAGATGGATTTGTTGGATAGAGATGCAATTACTTCTTTGCATTCATCTACCTTTCCATTTACAGTAATTTGCCAAAATGTATTTGACTTCAAACTATGTGACCTGTTGTAGGAGAGAGGGTCTACAGTAAGGTTTTTTCCTATGAGAAACCTTTAGTTTGTGGCCCAAAATGAAAACATCTAGTGAATCCTGCTTTTTTCGAAGACACAAGGCCATGTAACCGAACCTTGACTCTCCTGTTTCAAACCGTTATATTTGACAAAATAATTTTGATAGGGTGTGGTTAAGAGTTCCTTTTTCCTTTTCATTTGTGACGAGAGCGTTTTCAGGAAACCTTGAAAATGTAATGGAAACACGCGTCAAACATTGTGTTATGCCGCGAAAAATGTGACTGTCGGGGACTGTTTTTAGCAGCGGTGAGAGGAGGCTGAGAAAAGGCGCGACTAGGAATGTGACTTGAGGTAACAAACAAGCCAAGAGGCGATGTTTTTAATATTTTCATTTGATGCTTATTTTCAGGAGGATGGGGCTCACCAAGTTGTCAGTGACACTGGCAAAAAAAGTCACCTTGAACAGTGGGGAGAGATTTAAATGTGGAATTTTGAGGGTTTTTTCTTGCATTTAATAGATGTAATGTCACAGATTTACATAAATTGCAAAGAATTACCGGCAGTTTAGTTTATGTGACAAGAAATAAAGCCTCAATCAAACGCTTTTCTTGTATACTTAGTGTTCTAAAATACCTTAAATGAATGGAAAGTGAAAAAAAATGACCATAAGAATGGGTTTGTGTGGACAGGTAAAAGCATAATTATGCGCGGCACATGGACATCTAAACCATTGCCAAACTACAGACTCAGTAGAGACTGTCTAGAGTTAATGAATGCAGCGGCAAAGACAACGAAAAATCACGGATGCAACTTCCTCCTGCGACAATGAGCCTTTGTCTCCTTTTCAAAGCAGTTGTTTCCTCTTAGCGCCATAACTCATTTGTCGACAAAATATTATTTACTATAGATGTCAATGCTGCCCCATCTTTTATTTTTCTATTTTTTCTCTTGTATGGGATATTGTTCCCCGTTGTCCCCGTGGTCCTGTTACTCTGCGCCGAGCCTAACAGAGCGTTCGTCCTTTTGTCAGCGCCTGTCACCTGTTCTCTCCCTGGCTCTCCCGCTCTTTATCGCTCTCTCTCTCTCTCTCCCCCTCCCTCACCCCACCTCCTCGTATTTCTCTTCTCGAAGCTGACAATTGAAGTCCAGGGGGAGACTCACATGTTTGCTTCGGGGAGAGGTGTGAAAAGGGGGAGCGGAGAATAAGGAGCGGGTCTGGCGGAGGGATTCGCCGCATCTCAATGCATGTCTTTTGGTTGTCTTCTGATTAACTTTGTCTGTTTGATCTCTGGAGTTTTCTTTTCAGCTCCTATCCTCTGATGTGAAAAAAGATGGTGCACTGTAAGCCAGGAAGCATTACTAGATAAAAGGCACCGTGCCCTCTATATATGCTTTCTGAACATTCATCTCTCTTCATGACAGGGCTTCACAGTCTGCTATCTGGCTTCCATATGCGGCAGCGGGGAAATATCATAAATATGATTTGGAATAAAAGATAGATTAGGTATGGATTTAATTGATGCGACCGACATAAAAGTGGGAATGTGTAATTCACACTCACTTTCACATTTATTCACATCCAATCTTGAGAGCGTGTGAGCTCTTTCAAAGTGATGTCGGCATCATGTTGTCACAGTTTCTCAAACCACAGAATAAATCAGTGACTTGTGATCAACACGGGCAGATGAATGGTGGCAGTGGATATACGAGGCAACTCGATATGGGCAGGGCGGAGGTGTGCGGTTTTGCTAGCTTGATGCCAGGCAATATCCAATTCACTTGATTCATATCAAATCTAAAAATTAACATCAGGCATTTTCCAATATGATCTTCCTCTAGCTATCCCCACTGAGATGTTCTTCACCTGTCCCTGGTGTGGTTGCACATAAAATGAAAAAACTGCATATGCAAGAAAATAAATCCCTGAATCCTGAAAATGATGACTTTTTAATTGGTCTTTACTCCAAATAAATGAATATATTGAATATTATAGAAATATATTGTTAGTATTCATGTCTTTATCTGAAGAGATCTAAAAAAACAAATACATTTTCTGTTCTTGTGTTGTTGTTATTCACGTCAATCGCACACAAGGGATATGACTAATCACTGATCACTCATCAGAATACTAAGGGAACAAATGTATTATTTATTATATATATATATATATATATATATATATATATATATATATATATATATATATATATATATATATATATATATATATATATATATATATATATATATATATATATATATATATATACACATACATATATATATATATATATATACACATACAAAACAGTATATATACATATATATTACATATATAACAGTGTGTATATACATAACAGTTTTTTATATAAAAATGCATGGCTTTTGGTATTTGTGAAGGTATTCTCTCTGGGAAAAACTGACTGAAAAATATGCACCACTTCCCTACAGCTGTATTCTTTTTGTTTATGTGCTGTTTTCCCACAAAACGTCCCAAAACAAACATTAAGCTTGTCTGCTCGCATAAAGCATACTAAAAGCTTTGCTTTGCAATTATTCTGCTGCTTTGTCCCCAAACCTATCATTTATCAAGTCAAATCACCTATCAAGTATATCCTAAAAAAAAATGTCTCCTTCACTTTTCAAACACAAACAACTGAACAACAATCTGTGATTAATAGGCCAGGACATGGCAAACATATACATGATATGGGGACAGTTATATCTGGATGGTGCTTGTGTTTTTTATGTTTTTGAAACCTCTTTCATCTTACACTCTAATTAGGCACCTGTGTCACACAGTACTGTGTATTCGTCTCAAAATCGACACTACCATTGTCTCTGTGTATTTAAAGCTCGGCTGGTTGACCTTTTAAGTGCACCAACCTTAAACTGTATAAAGCTCTAATTTAGAGTCCTATTAGGCTCTGAGAGCTGCCTAATTAACAGCTCCTTAAACACAAAGATTTAAGTCTTTGGTGAACACTAAGGCACTCGGCAGCCATCACGGGAGGCCAATGTCAGCTCACAAAGAGAAAAGTCAATGTATTATTACTCTAAGGAACACAGGACTGTTTTACAGTTTAACAACCAAAAACTTTGTAGTGTCTTTGCAGACTTGCACTCGGACCGTTAGAAGCATCTAGAAACAGGAACAATTAATTCTTGGTGTATTGTAATATGAAACAATCTAGAGAAAAAGTTGATTGTTGAATCTCATCCCCAGGTCATCAAATACTGTAAGCTTTGGTAGGTGGTTCAGCACCAGCCCAAAGCGTCAGTACTTTATGATGCAACGATGAGGCTCAACACTCAACTATCCCCAGAATCGCCTTAAAAGGTACACAGTGTTGCTTTAAAAAGGTCTATAAATGTAAATGAGAGGCCGTGAACCTGTAGACAATGCGACAGATAAGGGAGTTGATCTAGGTTACACCAGCAGGATGAATGTAGTGATGTCTCTGCCTGCTTAGTGCAGAATAAATCACCTGTGATCGCCACACAATGCATGCTGGTTTCAGTTCTGTTGGAGCCCCACCTGACTTTGCTGTGGTGTTACATGGGGACAGCATGAGTCACAACATCAAGGTGGCTGCAGTTTTTTACAGCGAGGAGCTGTAATATCAGTCCACTGTGACACACAGCTGGGTGTTTCTGGGAGTCATTTGAGGACCCGGTGGCTTAGCCTTGAAGCTGGCTCCTATTTTAAGGAGAAATACGTAAGAATGTTAAGCAATTTACGCGTATGAATCCCTTTGTATTGCCAATGTGTGGACGGATTGCAATGTGGCTTAAAGAAAGAGACTTTTTTTGGTCACCATAAGCCTGTGGAATGATTTCTATGTAAATTGCTTTTTTTTCTGGGGAAATCCGAAGGATTGTGACATTAAGCCCTATGTGCGCTCCCATGTGCATTTCCCCCTCTCCCTACAGCGTCAACAGAGTGCAACACTAGCTAACATTAGCTTAGGGATGGCACCCACCATGTCACAGCATCGAACACAAAGTCAAAGTTCACATTACTCCTAAAGTTAGCTTGCTTGCTGATGTAGCAAAATACTTGTGAGTGGAAAAAAATAAGTTAATTCATCCAGACATTCGGGGCTGATCTGGCTGGTAAATTCAAGAACTTTGCTGTTAGATTAGCCTACTTTATCAGCTAACATTACAGAGCAACCAAAGCCAGATCCTTTTAGCGTAGCTAAGTTGCAGCTGGCCTTAGCTTGCTTGCTCGCTAATGTTATCACAAGTATAACCAAGACAGTTTTCTTGTCTCTACCAGCCAGGACGATGCAAGGCAGGGGTGGCCATCTAGCTCCCTCTAACCTGAGCTAAGCTAAGGTTAGCCAGCCAGCTGTAACTTAGCCAGGTGGCCGGTATTGTTTGCATTTAATATAGATGTGTTATAGAGACAATGGAACACCACGGATGGTAACATCATTTAAAATTTGGTCGTATTGTATTTTCCACTTATCGGTTGTCATTTCAGAATTCAGTCTCTTGGTATGTTTTGGCCGACGATGATACTCGCTTGTGCCTTGAGCTCGAGTGCGAGCAACAGGATCCCGGCCGTAGTTCACATAACGGCCTTCGGTGTCGTTAACACAAAATATTTCCTCAAGGTACCACATTGCAACTTTAATATATGCACCCATGCTTTGAGCAGAAGTGTAATACACACAGAATTTCTCATGGCTCAGCTTTCTCAAGCCCTAAATTTTTTTTTTACCACGAATCTACCGACTCCTCTCTCCCCAAAACAATGCTCTATTGTTTTGGGGGTCCACTCGGTGGCAGTCGGGCCTACCTATCCAAATCTGTGACAAAAGAGAGCGCGCGTGTGAGCAGGTGTGGGAACAAAAGGAGCGGGCAGGAGGTGCACGTACAAAGCAGAGCTCACGGATGATGTAAAGGGTCAGCCCAATCCACGCTCTCATTGTGACGGGCCGGCCTCTTCCTTCATATGTGGATTCCTTTGTTCGCTATTAGGTTATAGCTCAGATCATCAGCGCTGACACAACAAAACAGATGGCTCACAGCCGTCAACAAAAGCCAAGGCTATCTGTTGTCCTTCACCAGAACCGCATGTACTTCCCCCCTCTCTCCCACTCTTTCTGAATCATGACACATGGCGTGTTTCATGAGAAGGTCTTGTGATGTTGCGGTTGAAAGCATTTGTGAAGAGGCAAGTTACGAATGAAAAAATCTGGTCCGATTCTCTTAAAGACGAGGAAATGACTCTCTCAGCGCTTCCTTGTCTTACGTCTGTAGCCTTGGAAACACTGCACCCGTCATTGTGTCCTTAAGTTTCCTGTAACAGTAAAAGATGAGTCATGCTGCTGGTGTCACTGAATGACTTCTTTCCATCAGTCCAGTGATGTTTAATATTAACATTTGGGATTGATGGCTACATGTGTTTTATAAAATTGATATTGAAACACCACAGGCAGCTGCTTTAATCCGCTCTTTTACTCATCTCCAGTATGATTCTCCTCCACATTGTGAAAATGTAATTAAAGTTGGATAAATTCAAAGATTTCATTCAGTCTTTTCTTTGGTTTCAAAGCATCCTCTTTGCTTGTACTGAGAAACATTACCCTATTTCCAATGTCTCTGTATAATCAGAGACTGATAAACACAGCCTGATGCATCATTTCTGTATTATCAGTGACACAAAAAGAAAGGAGGTTCAGAGCAATAACAACGGTGAGCACAAGCATGACGGTAACAAAAGGTTTTCAGTGAGGAAAAAAAGTCTCGCATTCATAAAATGTCTAAATAGCATTGTACAGGACGGATGAGCGCTTCCCTTTGGAGTGGCTTTTCTTTACAACAGAAGTAATGTTTCTAGGGCACTTCATTTGTTTTTTCTGAAAGTAAATTCAACTGTAGCTGCACGGAAAACATCTCGACGCGGTATCAAAGGATCTGTTAGCCCACAGTTTGTGGAACAGATAATATCAAGTATTTTGTTCAAAAGTTTGACATATTTGGAAAGGTGTTTTCTTGCCAAGAGTTAGATAAGAATATTGATACTACTCTCATGTAGCATGAAGCTGCGGCCAGGCGCCAGTTAGCTTCACTTATCATAAAGGCTAAAAACAAAACAAAAACAAAGGATATAGCATAGGAAACGTTGTGATATCCAGGCGGAGAATTGTTTGTTAGCTTTGGACAGGAGCCAGGTGATGCTGTTCCCCCAGACGTGTGACTCATGTCATTCAGTCGAAGTCTCAAGTTCCAAGTCAAGTCAAATCACTGGTTGTGTCAATTCAAGTCAAGCTGAGTCCTCAGTTAAAGGTGCAATACGTAAGAACTGGCCGCCTGCCGAATTCATACACAAAACAAACAGAGGGCAGCATAACACCAGAGGAACTGCTAACTGCTGCTGACTGTAGCTGCCGTTAGGTATTTAGCTCAATTAGCGGTGCAGCTAGCGGTCTGGACTGAGAGCTCAGAGCACCAGGGGAGTATTGGAGCTTTGGACTGGCCATGTCTGGATGGTCTTTTTAAACACTAAGATCGCTGAGTCATCATATCCCGAATCAAGTCGAGTCACAAGTCTTTCACTTACAAGTCCAAGTCGAGTCTCGAGTTGTTTATCTTCTGTTGCAAGTCATCAAAACAGTTATTCCAGTAGACTCGAGTCGACGTCTCGGCTTATTCCAGTGCTTATGTTATGCTAAGCTAGTGCTAACACTGGTTTGTGCTGCAGCTTCTTACTCATCGCTCACCCGTGTGAGTCGTATCAATCTACTCATCCAACTCTGACTAACTCTTGTGGAAAAGTATATCTTCCGACTATTTCTACTACCCCCTGAAATAAATGCATCTGGTGAAAGAGAACTTGATGCATCCTGTCACTGCAAATGTCTACAAGTGTCGAGAGAAACTTCCACGGTGACCTGTAGCGGATCACAGAGCAGTCCCACTTTGTCAATATCCACAATAATGCCTGGATTACTTCCTTATTAAATGGTACAGCTCGGGTCTTTTTCAATAAGTTGCATGAAAGTGACATTGCCAGCTAAGACCTTATTAAATATTTTGTACACTTATGTACTCAAGAGAAGTTCTGTATCAGTCTGTACAGTCAAGCTAGCACTTAAAAGCACATTTATTCCCTAGATACAGTACCACAGAAACATATTAGCCAATATAAACATTATTATGTAAAGCACTGGTAGATGATTGCTTGCACTGCAGGCCCTTTTTCTCTCACAGGCACATATATTATGAACGAAGCGAATGAGGAGGGTATTCGGCATAATTTTCCGACCTGATGTTCACTTGCGGTTGTTGTGCTTTTAAAATGTTAGGGATGAGAAGAGACCGTACTCACTGTAGAGGATGGTGCCCTGCGTCGATCCCGTTTTCACTGTCAGGTGGAGAATAACAGCGGTGTCCTTGGCGGTGGTAGGTAGATTATTGCCGGCACCAGAAGGCTGCAGAAGGGACGCAAGAGGCTGCAGCTCCAAATAAGATGTGCCATCGAATGAGGGGATGTATACTGTGGTGTCTATAAATAAAACAAAAAAAGAATACACACTGATGACACGCATTTGAATGAAGTGAGAAAAGTAGAATCCTTTTATTCATTTCTTACACGTCTGTACTAATAACACCCATGTCTCAATGACGAACGACCTATCTAGGTAATGCAATGTCTTACAGTGCTGTTGTTTGGCCACAAAACAGCAAAAATTGGCCGGTGTGTGTCTCCACAGCACTGATAGCCTGCCTGTAAGCAGAGTCAGCAGGGCCCTGACAGGACCACTGTACCTGCTAGTGCGTTATTTCCCACTGGATGAAAAAGGGGTATGACTTTAAGGAGAGGTGGAGGAGGCACCGGCTCAGGTCATCAGCGCCACAATCCAGTGATGATCTGTTGGCTGTTACACAAAAGGACACTGCACACCTGGTGGACAGCCTGCTATTCAGGTACATGACAGTCCAATTCAAAATAGGCCACCGCGGCCTCAGCTCGGGGGACTCTACCTTCAGAGTCCAGCTCGCAAGGAAAACTGCAGTTTAGTCTCAGCTGAGACCTCATGAAATACAGCATGTGTCGGCTTCAAAATACTTTTCTTTTTTTTATTGTGAGAGCAATATGAAAATCCTCTCATGATTCTTGCTCTTGATTCTTTTTCGGAGAGGCTTTGTTGTTGGATCAAATGGATTTTTAGAGCAGACCTGCGAATGACTAACGACATTTAGAGCAGACTAGACAGTAAAAGGAAAGCAACGCGCAGACAACTGAGCAATTTGATGAACCGTGTAACATATAGTAGTGGTTAAAAGTTGGGGTTGTTCATGATAGGTGGCAAAAATAGAGATGCAAGTTCAAACAGTGTCGAATGCTGGAAACGCTTACTCAAGTAATGTGGTTTTGGCTTTTCTGATCATTTTCCTGCGATGCATTGTAACTGTGCCTACTAGATTGTCATAAAAAAGAGGACGATGTGGGTGCTGCTTTTTTCGTGTAATTTACTGTTGGAAAGCCTGACCCTGGAGTCAGACATGCTGGTGGACTGGGGTGCAACCGGTTTATTATTGGCAGCAGGGATCACGCAATGCCAGTGTATCGTTTATTTATGTCATCTATGTCAACAGCCTATTCGGAAATGTCCTTAACGAGGCTATGAAAGCAGCAGAGTGAACTAGAGTAAGTGAAAACATCGGCAAGGTAAATTGCGGGGTTTGACAATGAGGACCGCAGAGTGGCCTGGGGCCCAGCATGATGCAGACTTGGTCGAGTTTAATGATCAGTTACCAGACCGACACCTGAGAAGAGTTTCTGGTGGTGGCATTTCTCAAATTGTCATAATCTTGTTATCTCCGCCTGTGTGCCTCTGCCGCTCTCCGACTCCTGCTCTTTTCCCGACCAATCATGGTGGATGACTCCTCCGAGTTGCGCAAGAAAATTATGTGTAAGGGAGATGAAAGCCAACACTTAAAATAACAAAGACAAAACTGCAAAACTGTTTCTTTTGTTGAGGAAGGAGGAGCAGGCTTTTCTTGGGCCGAAAATGATGAATCAATCCTGTAATGTTTGCTGGCAATTTCTGAGTAAGGCAGATTGAGCTGGCACATTTGTAAAGGCACCGGCAATTACAACAAACACACACTCAATGCCCACAAAAAGAGCTGGCAGCGCCGTGCAAGTGTGTTGGCAAAGCAGGAAGTGGACAACCCCTCATCAGGTCCCATTATGTGTCAAACACAGAAACAGAGAGGCTCAACACCCCCAAAAAAAGGTATTTTTGTTTGCTTTTAAAGAAAGATGTCGGATATTTCTCCTCACTGCGTTTGGAGGAAAGATTCTCTCTTGTCCTGATCTATAAAAATATTACCTGCACCCTGGGACAATTCATATCTTATAATTAGACTCTTGTAAAAAAAAAACTAAAAAACAAACACACGCATCAAATGCAATCGCAGCCAATTAAGTACATCTTGTTACTTTTCCAGTTGAAAATTGTTATATTGCTATGAAGCACAAAAATTTATTATATTGTTAATGGCTAAGATTAAATTGGAGAAAGTAAAGGCAAAATACACCAAAAACCAAACAGCACTTTAAATGAAAACCAAGTGCAGAGTCTCATTGGGTCTGATGTCGTGGTGAGGTTAAAGTTGCTGAAAAGACATAAATGGGACAAAACTGTGCTCTCAGCTTTCATTTCACTATCATTCCTCTCTAGCCGACATCCTACACCACAGCTTTTAATGTGCGAGGAATAAGGACATAAGGTAATGAGCCGTAGAAGGAGGTCATGATCAATACAGACCAAGTCTGAATAATTTCCTGCCTCACTGGTTCGGTCTTTTTTGGCTACCTTCTTACCTTGCAGCCTTTTACCCCGTAACTAATTTTTGCGATCACTTAGCTTTCAATTGAATACTTACATACCTGACAGAATGTCTTTGTCAAGGTCTACGACCTACTGTGTCTTCTCTTGGAGAGACAATTTATCATAGCTTAAAGCTCCGACGTACCTAGATGAACTGGCTTTATCTTGACAAAACCTGTCTTATGGTTGGCTACGTGATATCAAATGCCCACTCAACCACCAGGCGCTGGCCTGGATTACGGCACACGCTACCAGAGGTGCAGCCCCGGGGTCCAAACGTGAGAGGGCAAGACTGACAGCTCGCACATTTCAAGATACGTATGCAAAGGCCGCACATAAGTCACCCTCTAGATCTGAGTAGGTCTGAAAGCTGCTATGGACTGAAATTCTCCATGTGCTAAAAAAAAACACACAAATAAAACACACAGAATTGCAGTGGCTTAGCTTACATGGTGATATTAGATGTGAGCAGGCTTTCTGTTGGTAATCTCACCTGTAAGACATCTGGCTTTCTAACTACAAAGGGGAGTTTGGGGCTTTACTGGACATTAAAATGTTACTATATCATCCTGTTGCAGTCTTAAACCAGCACTGACAAATTCATTTAGGATCCACTGGTCACATATAAAACACTGATTTCATAAAAGCTACAGCTCTGTCTAAAAGGTGAATCAAATCAGAATTGAATAATTTGCAAACAAACAACTTTATGAAGTGTTCCTGAGTCTACGTAGGAATATCTTTTAAACAGTCATGTTTAACAAAGTGGCGAACCTCGCCCCATCTCATACCCAATCATGATACTATCGCCTTTCACCAATTAACCTATTATTACCTCCACTCCAGAGGTTATGTTTTCGCCCGTGTCCATTTGTTTATTGGTTGGTTTGTAAGAAGATTTCTCCAAAACTTGGATGGAGGATCGCTCTCTGCCCAGAACAGACGCCACTGTCTTTTGGTTGCCGACTGGGATAAATGGACTGATCCAGGAATTTTTTCTCCTCTTCCTTTAGCATTGCTTGACAGGGTGTTTTCGGTATTTTTTGTTCCTTTCTCAGGGAATATTACATAAATACTGATGGAAAAAAATCAGCTGTACTTATGTGGCTGATGCTGATCTAAATAAAGATCTGGATGTAGCCGGTTTAAATATGGTTGCTCTAAGATATTGGATTAGGCTTGATTGAATTAAAAGTGAGAGTTGGACAGTTGGAGGAGGTATGTGCTCTACCGAGTGGCATTCTAATTGGTAACAGGTGACTACTGTTGCTGTCGCATAAACAACCAGATTGCTTTCTCTTTTCTCCGCAGTAGCAACTACCAACAACACAGGACAAACCATCAGTTTTTTCATTCATTAAGTCTATAGTGGAGGCATGAAAGCTGATAACTTAACAGGGAGCCGGCCTTCATCTTTTCAGGAGATTGCATTGTCCTATAGTCAATATATTGTGCAATCAACATTTAATCCATAGTGGTAAATTGAAGATAAAAATACCCTGTTACAATACTGCAAAAGACTTGCTCGCTGGTAACATTACGGTTCTGATTCACTCCCACTAACTCCTAGCTTGGTTTGTTGGCCACAGCAGGCAGTTGTTGTCTATGAAAATCTCCTGAAAACCACTTGTTGCAGCTGTCCCACAGACAGAAAAAGAGACAAAACAAAACTTAAAATGGCTAATCATTGTCTATAATGCTGCAGGATTAGTATTTATGCTGCATTAAATGGTGTTTGAATGTTGCAGCTGATTTAAGTTGAGCTAGTTTTAACAAACATATATACTGCTTGGTAGTAACTATGGCGGTACATTACATTTCATCATAATATGTAATAATCATGGTGTGTTTTCTATGAAAATCTTCAATCTGCAAAGCAACTGTAGATGATATTTAATGTAGTGCAGTGAAAGTGTATTTGCCCAGACGGCGTTAAGGTAAGTGGCAAAAAAAATGTGAAACTGAGTATAGTTCTTGTGTAAAAGTACTAATACATAGACAATGCATACACTACACAGTCTATTTTCTCTTCTCTATTGCTTTCACCCTGATCTGATGTTGTTTTAACCCGTTTGTGAAAACCTAACCAGGTGCTGGGGCTGCAAATTAGCCCCAGCAATACCCTCTCCGTACATGACATCTGTTGCAGTTCCCCTTCCGATGAATGTTCATCTGTATCCGTGTTAAGAAACAGAAGGTGCACTTTTATAATACTGGCATTTCAAATCCTGGGAATCTTGTGTATCAGTGGGAGGTACAGTGCTGTATGTGGGAGTGCTTGCTCATCTGATCAAAGGCTCTGAGGATGGAGGGTGTTTTAGGAGATGGCATTGCCTTTAAGGCAAATTTTTGATCTGTGGTTTTGGGCCATGTTAAAAAATTTTTTTTACTTGATTATGTTCCTAATTTTCTTTTATGTATAGCCTGGGAGAGTGCTCATCAGTGTATGTTTTTTTATCAGATATCAAGTCAAATGATCTACTACTAGCCATCATTTTTACATGTATTACGAACATTGATCACATCAGTAGCAGATCAGACCTTCTTGAAAAGTCAAATAAGGGGCTGCAAAGACTGGTGCAACGTGATATTTCTCTTAGATGCACAGTGTACGACATGTCAGCGTTTCATCTAGGACACAAACAAGTCCACATCGTTAGTCACCGGGAGCGATGACGTATCTATAATTAACCGAGAGCAGGGGTGACTTGTTACATTCTCGTGTCTATTCTTAATTCGACTCGATGTGAGGACAAGGTTGTCGCCCGGCGAAGTTGCCGCGGCAATACACATTCGCGGACCCTGTCAGCATATAAACAGCCTGCCGAGTCCGTCTGCGGGCTATCAAGAACCACTGCTGCAAAGCACATCGCTGGATGAGTGCTCGTATGAGATTGCACTCTGTTAAACCTGAGAGACCGAACTGCTTGTGAGGAGGAGCGATTCCTCAAACTCAGCAGAAATGACTCTAAAAGGCCACTGCTGGTATTTAAGGGAAAAGTTTATGTGTGACAAGTTGAGGGATAAGCAGGAACTTACTTTACGGTCATGGAAGGGGGAAAGTCGGAGGGTAAATCCCATTACTTTTTTAAATGACTGATGAGAATGAAGTATGAAATGAGATTACACAATTGTGAGAATATATCAAATCAGGCATAACATCTGATTCATTTCACAGGTATGGGGATTTACCGCACACATTGTTATGCACCATTACATCAAATAGTCAGGTTTTAATGCATCTTTGGGTTATCGAGGTTAATTTCCAATTAGTAAGGTTACCCTTACGCTCGCACATTGTCACGCAGGCAATATATCCACGCACTCTGTCACCGTGAGATGATATTTCGTGGCGTACATGAGTTATTACCCTTCTCTGAACCCGGCGAGAAGTAAATGAATGAATAAATGAGTGAATGAATCAATGAATGATTCATATTTCCTATTATCTACAGGCTGTTCAGAAGTTGGCTAAGCCTCCTTAATAGCTGGCGTCTCTGTCATGTATCAGGAGGGGGGGGCGCCGCTTTCCTCGACGTAGGCGTCTCCCACGGGAAAAACAAATGAGAGTGAAGTCACAAAAATAGCATCGTTTTTGTTACAGCGCCCGGAGAGACAAATAACATTTCAGTCGGTTACTTACACACCTGTAAATTAGCATTTTCGGAACACATGGCAGGAGGTGTCAAATAAAGGTGTCATGTGCACGCAGGCGGCTCAAGCCACGTTAACGTCTGTTAACATTAACTCCGAGCAGCGTTCCGTCAAACTTCCTTGTGTTCTGTAAATACAAGGTTAAGCTATCAGCATAAATCATGTTCAGGGATGGTGAAGGTGAAGATCAACCCAGTTTTCATTATTGGGTTCTCTTTGAAATGCAAATTCCCGTCGCTTAAAATATTCCCCGGGCTTTAAATGTACAGCACATATGACATTTGGTAGCTTCCGTCATCCAGAGCTCCTTATTCAAAACCCGTGACTGAGAGCATTGTTGGCGCGGCGCTCTTTGAACTGCCGAGAAAAAGGGAGATATAGGCTCGATAAAGCTGTCTGTTCTCGCACATGGCGTGCATACACGTTTACAGTGATAACAGCTGGCAAAGTTATCACTCAGAACTCACTCGGCAATTGACTTCATTACTTTGTTCAAGACAGGAGCGACAGACCAGGGATTTATTTTCTGGCTTTTGCTGCGGCCTCATTTTAAAGCACTTCTTTCCATAATATAGAAAATATGGAGTAATGGAAGGTCAGACGGTTATGTCACTCCGACATAAACTCATTAGCTACTTTGCTTAAATACTTTGCTTCAATTCGATGCACTTTTACAAGAGAAAAAAAGCCTTTAGGATGATGACTAAGTGGTGCAGATGTACAGTATAAAGTAGATGCTGCTTTTACTGCTCGCGAGATGCATCTCTGCGGCTGCCATCTTGCCCCAGTGTTCTGACCCATTCAAAGAGGAGAAAATGCCAGACTTTTATGCTGCTTTTGGATGATCTAATGAAAGAAATGCCAAAATCATGAAACAGGGAATGACATTTCACAGGTACAAAGTTTTTTTTTTTTACAAAATTTGACTTGGTTGAAAGTACCGAATTTGATATATTGCAATAAGCAATCCTTATTTTTTAGCTCACATAAGGTTAAGTGACTGTTCTGATTCCAAGTGATAATAATTTATGTCAGGCAAGGAAAAAAAAAGATGATGCTTTTTACTAAGGCTATATATATATATATATATATATATATATATATATATATATATATATATATATATATATATATATATATATATATATATATATATATATCCTGATCAATATTTTTATATTCAATTAAACTTTATTGTCATTATTTGAATGCTTTAAGTTTTACATATAGTATAGGTATAGGTCGCTGTGCAGTGGTAGTCAAGTATCAGTAGAGATGCAATGAATAGATAATCAAGCAATACATAAATAATGAAATGTTGTGATTCAATACAAGATTATTAAATAGTCAGTACAACACATGTAATAATGTAACGTAGTAAATAACAATGTGAGTGGACTGGTATGGCAGAATGTCGATGGAGAGTAGATGTCTCAGTGTCTAGTGTCCAGTCGTGTGTAGATAAGCCGCAGACAGCTCTGGACAGAAGCTATTTCTCCTCCTGGATGTGCGCGTCTATAGAGTCCAGCACATCCTCCTTGATAGCAGGGCGACAAACAGGTTGTGACTCATGTGTGCGGGGTCACCGATGAAGCCGCGGGGCATTATACATTTACATGAGCTCGGAGGCTAGATGTATTCATCGCTCTGGTAAAAACAAGCCGCCCCGAGTCATCCCCTGGTGCTTTTATTTTCACTTGCGCTAAACTGTAAGATTGGTTTCGTCGCTGCTGCACTTCAACACTGCACAGCCATGCTGACGCACTGGAAATAAGTACTTGGTTTGGTCATAATGTGTGACCTAAAAAAAAATCCCCCGAAGTCCATTGCTCTTAATCCAAAGCCCACACTTTCCTCTCAAATGCTAATAAATGTATTTATTCTATAGGCTATATTTTTGTATAGGTTTTTTGGCAACGAAGCCGAAAAGATTACAAGAATGCAGTAAAATTTCACGGAGCTACCGACCGCTGCATATATGCAGTAAGAAAAACAGATTACAACATAATTACGTAGGGTAAGTTCATCCTAAATATTATACTATAGAACTATTAGTGTTTCTATTGAAGTATTTTAGTCTGACAACCCGCATTTATAATCCTGTATCAAAAATACACGGCTGGCATTTGTAACATACCAAACAACTTGAAAATAGTAAAGCAAGTTAGGATGATTTTAAGTGTGGATGGACACTGTATCGATGTCGTGAAGAGGGATTTTTAGTATTTTTCAACGCAACCTTCAACCACGTCAAAAACGTGCGACAAATGATAAGCTCCTTGACCTCGAGAGAAACGATTGATTACCTCTGAGTTACCTTAACGTGCTAACGATTGCTGCTTAGGTTTGAGCAGATAAACGCTGTTAAATCCAGTCCTCACACTTCTGCTCTCGGTTTTGTTTGGCAAAGGCTCCAAAAAAGGCGCCGTCCTCCGAACCCGTTAAATGTCAAGTGGTCCAACATGTGGAGAAGCCTGACAGACATGCCACGCAAATCTCAATCGGAGATGATTTGCATTCCAGTGGTAATTCCCTCCACCTGAGTCCACCTACGTAGCAACAGGCAAAGTCAAACAAACGCACACACCAAACTGACTAAACACGTGCGACTGTCTAATCAGCATATTTACTCTGCGTCGTGGTGGTGTGTTTTTTAATCCACGGCGGAGGATTTACCACATACTATAGCCGGTGCAGGGGAGTGCACATGGCTATCACAACACCATCCGACATGTCTCTCACTTTTGAGCGGTTCGCCTTGCCTTATCAAGCACACAGGCAATTAATTCACACTTCTGGTGTCACTGCTGTTGTCAGTGACAGAGAACGGCCACGATGGCAAAATACAGGAGGCTGTTGTCTACGCTGCCAGAGCGCATCACGCATGGCGAGAGAGGCAGAAAGGGATGTCGGGGAGCTACATCTAAGTGCACTGAAAAGAAATCTGCGATGGAAAAAAAAAAAAAACCTCCTCAGTATGTGTGTGTGGTACCGCTGTCTCCTTAGAATGAAATAAATATTTTCTTGATGTGGACGAGGGTCAGCGCTCGAGCTGAATGTTGAAAGTGCTCGCAAGGTCGCCTTCTCGCTCTCGACCGGCGCTGGAGGTGAACGTGGACACGGCGACGGTTCAAGCAGCTTATACGGATCTTTCATTTCATTAATCACATCCTGAATAATTCACATCACTCAAAAATTCCTATTGCAGCCGACTCCGTTCTCCCTCGTAGTGAAACCTATTAGCCAAAGAGGCTCAGCATATATTAACCAACATAATTTGTTGGCTGGCTCTTGGTGATACCACAGTGGAGGTCACAGTACAGTAGTTTTTTAAGTAGTTTTGTTTTTTTGTGTGTGTGTCTGCGATGTGTGTATAAATCACAATCGCACACAAGAGCTGGGGAAGAAAACTGTCAGCTAAGAAAGAACGGAAAAAAAACATTTCCAAGCTTACCTTTCTCACAAAAAGTTCCAGCAAAGTGAAGCGGGCAGTGACAGGAAGGCAGAGCTCCGCCAGGCAGCTGGTGACATGTACCTCCGTTGCGGCAGAGACCGTCACGGCAAAGCTGAGGTTCACGCGGAGGTTGTTTTGGTGTTCGTGTGGGAGCCGCCGCCGCCGTCGTCGTTGTGTTCACGCTGTCAGGGGTGGTTGATTGAGTTGTCAGACTTGAGGAACTTGTTGTTGAGGCTTCCGTGGCATACAAAGTGTGTCTGTAGAATTGGACAAAAGTTCAAGCAGCCTGAGTGGACAAAAATCCAATTAGACGTTATTATTAGTTGCTTTTAGGGTTTCTTGCGCAGCGAATTTGGCCATTAAATGCGAGGCAAATGCAGCCGTTCACCGAGCAGACGGACTAAAAACCCCAGAAAGAAAAGAGAACTCAAGCGCTGTTTATCACAATAAGTGGTCACATTTCCTCCACTGCATCAGATAAAGCAAAATGTGACTGGTGGCGCTTGTTAAAACCATTTGATCCAGCTTTCACAATACAAGCGCACGTTTGTTAATGTGTTTGAGTGATTTTCCCTTCGGGGACTTTTTGTTGCTCGAGCCTGGAAACCAACCAACTAAAAAAAAAACCCTGATTCATGAGCGAGAAACAAAAGATGCCAGTTGAAAATTAAATCAAAGAGAAGAGTTCATGATGAAGCAATTGATTTTTTCTTTTATAGAATCCAGAGAGTTTACCTGCATCGCTCTATGTTGCTGCCGGCGATGGCGTCGGATGTGTAAAAGCTCCGCAGTTTATTCATTTCAATTATTTCAATGCAGCCAGTGTAGTTGTGGAAAGGCTTTGCTCTCTGAGGAAAAAAACAAAAACAATGTTTCATTTGGACAATTCGCATATCTTTCATAGTTTATATATGCAGTTTTAACAATATGGTATGTTACATACATGTTGCTTTTAACAATGCATCTCCTGTAGGATTCCCATGATAGTGGAGAAATCAAACAGCGCTGTTAGATCCTCACCTGATTGGGTACATACTGGTGTGGCAGACCGCCTGTGAAGATGTGGTTTGTTTTCTGTATCATGTGTCCCAACCAGTAATTACTGGCTGTGCTTCTGATTTTCTCGTGACCAGAAAGAGTGAGCTCCGCTTCACAGGGGGTCAAGCGTTGCCTATTTAAAAAAAAAAAAAAAAGTATGAACAGTTATTCATTTCACATCAGCAGAAATGTTCATGTTTTCTCTCTTTGGACGATTTCAATGAAGAAAGTCTCCAAACTGTTAACCTATTCCTTCAAGTTAAAAAAGGAAGTAACTTTCACGGCCTTGATGAGAAAAACTGTTCATCCCCTTTTCAAAAAAACAAGGTTTGGCTGACACTGACATGACAAAAAAATCTTATGCAAGAGGTTAATACTAATAAATGTTTTCTACGGCTTCATAATAAAAAGGATTTTTCAAAATTTTAGAAATGAAAGGATGAACTGGTACAATAGAGACAAAGAGCCAATTTCAATGGAGGATAATATGAACGTATATGAATAATACGCATAAAATTCTATTGTGATGCTCGAACTTTGCAACGTGGAAAGCACAGATCCAAAAACTGAGGTAAATGCGTGTAATTGCTCTGTTTACTCTGTTGATACATTCATTTATCACAATCCTGTTCTGAGGTGCGACGGCTGAACTCCATTGTGTTTTCTCTGGGTGTCTTACTATTTTCGGACCCACCCCACAGCAATTCATAGATTTCTAAAAACCAATTCTCCACTTTGAGACAACGGGGGAGAGCAGATAATTACCTAAGTGCAGATTCTGGACTAACCATCTGCAGCTCGAGGGTACTCGGGCCACAGATGCACATTCTCCTCTCCGGTGTCTCCCGATACCCCTTGTTCCCCGAGTGGAAGTTAGGAGGCCCGCGAAGCAATCTAGTCTGATTTGTTAAGCCTGTGCTTTGCAGGCTGTTGCATATGCCGGCTAAACACTCGGGGCACTAACTCCGAGCTGCATAAGTCCTTCCTCTAGAGCCGGCGTGGAGAAGCGGTTAATTTAGAAGCAGTCTGCCAGAGCGGCCTGGCCAGCAGCCAGAGGGCACTGTGCTCACTGTCCTTGAGAAGTCAGCCCCACTGGGTTTCTATTTAACATATTGAAAAGCGTCTTTGACGGGAAGATATATTAAAAGTCTATAATGAGTTAGGCGGTGACGTTGAGGATGGCCGTGGCGTTGTAGCTCTGGGTCAAACCAGACAAAGATGGACGGACTCGGCCGTCAGACAATTACAAAGAATTTGCTTTGTGACACCAGGAACCATTTTTCCATACTCCCAACCCTCTAGTTATGACAGCTCTCTTTCTCGCGAATGTCTCCAAGGGGTTGGTGCAGAACATTATGATTGATTCATACGGCTGTTGTATTTTTCTTGCAGGGAAAAAAAAACACACACACAAAAAAGGGGGTGGAGCCTCGTAGCCCTTAAACCTGATTGGCCTTTCTGGATGCTTTTGCATATTTAGGGCAGTGCAGCTTTCTGCCAAGAAACATGAGGCAACCTTCACACTCAGCTTTGCTTCGACAGGATATAATTCGCTCACCTTTGGCACAGTGTGCTCATCATGACCTTCACACTGTTTTATCTTCGTTCTGTTTATGAATTTCGTCTTCAGAAAACCTTGATTCAGTTCTTTCTCTCAATCTCAGCATCTCAGTGTTAGAAAAAGAAGATCAGTGGAGAAGATCATTCTGTTTGCCCAAACAGAACTTCTGCTAAAAGTGATGAAACGGCCTCTTTGCACTTAAGGAGAGACCATCGGGACTTTATTCAACATCGCAAAGTAAACCGATTTGATACGAGTTGGACATTACCCGCTTTGTTTCAGCTTCCAGCTCATACATAATAAACTTTGGGTCTCGAAAACTAAACCACAATCTTTCTCATGTCAGGGTATAATGGAGAGGGCTGGCAGCGAGATTGCACATGGGCTTAGGAACAATATAACTAAAGGGGCCACAGCCTCACTTTAAATCATTTAAACATTGATTTTGTGCTCGGCTCCTGCTTGTTAATCTTTTCGTAATGAAAAACTGCAAATGAAGACTTTAGAACAGCCAATAAAACATGGTCAGTGATCACTAATGCATTTTAATAGGCACATTCTGACGTTTGTTTTAGTTCTTTAAAGTGTAAGCCCTTTTGCCCATTCGCAATAAAATCTGAATTCTCAGTCTGGTGATTCCTGCCAATTATATATCTTCCCCTGGTATTAGTTACAGCCCTTCTCTGAAGAGAAAGACTGCCACACTTGAAATGAGTGGATAACCACGGATCAAGTTAATACCACCTGAGGTGCTAACACTATTTGAACAAAATTTGGATATTACTAAGTAGCTTATCCTGAACGTGCCTCCGTTTTTTTTCTCAACAGTAAATACATAAAATGTGTTCGCCTGAAACAGATACATAACACACCGCATCTAGGCTTGACGTCTTTGTTCGTACATCCGGCAAATTAAAAGCTGGAAAAAAATCGAAATCTAACTCACTTACGTCGAACATGTTTCTTTCTCACATGTGAAATGACCCCAACACACAGCGTCACGCGAAAGAACGAAAAAGAACACACCTGATATTGACAATGTGAACCTTGTCGTCATCGACATGAACCAACGTGCCGATCCGTGTCACCTCTTCCTCTTCATTGCAGCAAAAGGCGTACTGAAACATTTGAGAGAGGGTCCAAAGATGATTTACTCCTTGAAGTAGGCAGCTAATAAGGCCCTTATAAGTCATTACAAGATGCTTTTTAACATTATTATGTGTTAGGAATTTATAAATGTTATTAATAGCATCAAGAACATGTTTAGTGTGAGATTATAAGACACTTATAAGCACTTTATACACTTTTTACTATTTATTTATTGTGTTAATGATGCTATTATAAACAATCATGTGAAACTTTCTGTTACAGCCTATAAACTGTTAGAACAACAAGTTATAGTGATAAGTGCTTATAAATGTCTTATAATGTATCAATACATTGTTAAAGATGCTATAACACATAATGTCTTATAAGGACCTTATTAACTATTAATTTAATGCTCATTACAAGGATCTTTGTATAAAGCATTACCTATTATTCTATGGAATGAGGAAAATGAATGCAGTGACGACAAAACTAGCACAATAATCATGCTGGGTAAATAATAGTCTTTACCTGCAAGCGTCCCTCCCTGATGTAGAGTTTCATGAAGAAGAAATCGCCGTTGGCAGGCCCTTGGTCCACGTAGAGCAAAGTTCCCTGGGCCGCTCGAGTTTGGAATCTCACAGTTATATTGTTGAGCGCGCCGAGGTCGATACCCTCGAACTCCTGGTACGAATCCCCAAAGTAGTGGACGTAGCTTGAATCTGGCAAACGACAAGATAGACTGCGGTTTATGCATCTTTACTGAAAGTTAGATTCTCTATTTATCCCTGAAAGAGGCATTCAACAATTCACTCATTTCACCCACTGGGAGGTCAGAGCACAGGGTGAGACAGAGAGCAGCAGCCTCAGAATTATTTAAGATTCAGAGCCTGGCGAAGGAGACCTCGGCAGGGCAGATGCTTGTTGCCGCTGAGGCTCGAACATGAACTTCCTGGTTTACGCGGTCGCACACACGCTGCTATATGGCGCTGCATAAAAATGCAAATGTATCCATCAAATAACCTCGGCATCATGGATGGGATATAGCTTTAAAAGACGAGTTCAGGCAATCTATTGTGGGAAGCAGAGGCAGAAAATAGATAATTATTTCTTTTGAAAGCTGAAGAAAAGGTTTGCGGGGCTCCTGGTAGCATCACAGCCTGTTTCTCCCACTGTACGGGCATACTGTAAATAGTCTTATTTGCCAAAAAGCTGTGAAGCATGCAAATGGCACTATATTAGCCGAGAGAGGAGCCTTGGCTGCAATGAACGTATTCGCACAAGTTTATTACATGCCTCATTTTATAGTGGAATAACTTGGCTTATATCATCCATGAGAATGGGCAATTACTGGATATTTCAGTAAAAGTTCCACTGCCCGCGAGCTTATTGAGGGTAGTGACGCAGACAAACTTAAAAGACTGACTCAGACTGCAATTGGATGGAAGCATTAGCGGCGCTCATGCTCAATATATTTCTCATTTGAAGGAAGTAGTGCAATTTGTTGCCGAAAAGTCGGACCGGAGAGGCTCTTAAAATGAGAAGCGTGGCTGGATGCACCTGTCTCATGCTCTGTCTGTTCTTATCTTTGAGGCGGAAAAAAAAAAAAAAAAAATCATTACACTAGAGAAATCAGCAAAGCTCCTTTAAAGTTGTTGCCGAGATTAATCGGGCAGCTGCAAAGTGAGACCTTTATCAATATTTGTTACACGTCAGCTCCTAATAGGCCGGGCCCCCTTTGATCTGACAGCGGGGCCCCTCAGGGCAGTTGGCAAACAAGCTAACCTAAATACCCACATTTCTCTGGGGAGCTATATGACCAATACCCCCAGGAAAATCCCCCTGACAAGGAAAATAAATAAATAAAAAGGTAGAATTATCGGGAGCAGACCTACTGTGATCTGGGAATTAATGAGGATAAATGCAAACAGCAACAATGCTGCGCTGTCTTGCGCTTCACTCCTGACAATGGGGTTTGCCAATGCTTATGATGGAAAATTACCCCTCAGAGACAAAGCTATTCATTAATTTTAAAGCCTTGTTTAGCCTGTTGTAGCCTTTGATGCAGTCTGAGGCTGCTGCCAGGAGGCAGTATCATACCTCATTAGCAGTTAGCTTCAGTCCTCTCCTTCAAAGGTCTCCTGTTTTAACCACCACCTTACGTTCTCACACCAGATTAACGTTCCGAGTAACTAGTCGGGCTGAATCTAAATTGTAAATGTGCACGATTTAAACTTTCACTTTCAATATCTTGTTATGCGCAGAATGAGTATTTTCATTGTAGCGGGAAAAAGAGGGCTGAAATACTGCTGACAAGGGGTTTTGTCACTACTGTACTCTGTTCAAAAGCTTTTCTACTTTCAACAGTGGGGGGAAAAAAGTCAGTCTCAGTGGGAATATTCCTTGACATAAATCTTTCAGATCAGATTTAATTAGGGCCGGTCTTAATACATGTCCATAAAAGAGGTGAGAAAATTGAAATGAGTCATTTAATGTAACTTAGAAATGAACGCTGCGGCACAGACCGCTTGCGGATGTCAGTCGGGTTAAAGCGCGAGATATTCCAGCAGAAAAAATAAATTTGGAGAAACACGGAGTTGGGATCAATTAACACGAGGACAGACTTTGGACGGGTGGGGGGGAGAGTAATTGATATGGACGTAATGTCCCATTTATTTTTAAAAAGCCGGGATGTGGCTCCTGTTTGGTCCCTGATTTATTGGGGGAGGTAATAGACTGACTGATTGAACTTGTCACAGGACAGAGATAAAATACTGCTGAGGATCATTCTTGGACCCCTTGCAATTTCAGAGCCCTGAGGGAAGGCAAAAGGTCATTCTGTACTTGTACTGGCAGAAAATGTCTTACATATAAGATATGCAATGTAGGAAGATTTAGCGGAATACTATTATCCTGCTGGGACACACATAGGAGCGAAATCCTAAATATAATATGGCCGTTTGTTTTTTTCAAATCTGGTGTCTAATTATATCTGCGTCTGGTTTTAAAAATAACTGATGAAATCACCGCGCTGACAGTTACTGTACAGGATCACACGGGCCGCAAACTGCAGCCGAAACGACACATCTAGACACTGTTTTTTTTTTGTCACACTGAGCCTTTTTTTTACTCATGAATATTCATAACCCAGCACATCACACACACGTCATTATGACTCACTGGCAAAGTTGTGTCACTGAATATATCAAAATGGTTATGGGCACACTAATCAGCCACTGCCAACTCAATTATAAACAAACTATGATTAAAAACATGCTAACGTAAACGAGTGCCGCGCGGTACGAACGCATGCACGTGAAGCTGAAGGAATCTGAAGGTCAGCGAGGTGACTGCCCCCGGGGGATCTGGCGACGCATGTTTGAAAAGGACCCTCCGGGCTAACCTCTTACTCATCACGTTGATTTTTTTTTGAGGAGCTTAAGTAATTTCCGTTTCTGCCGCAGAAGATAACGGCTTCACCTGCGCCGGTGTGATCACTCCCAGGAAAGTCAACCAAATCGTGGCTTAGCGGCGGTAAGCCTCCCTCCACCTCCAGTGTCCTCTTCCAGATTCTCATCAGCTCTCGCATTGTGGAGCTAAAATACTGTGGAGCTCAGCATCGCGTGTACAGTGATGGAGGGGAAAAGGAGACCCGGGAGACAAAAAAAAAAAAGTTTTTGTTGTCACTAGTTTGCTTCTGAAACTCAACTGATTTCCCTCTTTTTTTAAGATATAGAAAAAAATGTACATGTAATTTGTTAACAGGAAATGGCATCCTCTAATGTGAGTGTACCATATAAACTACCCTCTCTATGTTTAAATTCCCATTGACTTGCCGTATTTCAAAGGTTGTGGAGCAGTCTTAGGTTTAAAGGAGCACTGTCTGAGTCTATTTCAAGCAGCACCAAGGGCACTGCATGCGTTTAGATGGTGACCTAGTTAGATAAACTCATGAGTTTCTGGGTCCTCTCGCTTTTAAACTTATTTACTTTGATTATGCACTTACATGTAAGAGAGTAAAGGGATGTTTCGGTGTGCGGATGCTCGGGTTTGTTTTTCTTTACCAGCACCTTGTGTGTAAGTTTAACCCCCTCTGCGCCGGTGCGGCGCGCTGGATCAGGGGCTGGATCAGGTGCAAGCGGGGAGGACTCCATTATGTTTGTCACGGAGTGATTTTCAGAGTGTCGCACTGAATTGGCTCAAGCTCGTCTGTGTTCAATAGGTCTGTTTTACAGCTCTGTGAACAGTTTCAAAGGTAGACAGACCTCATCTGTCAAGGACAGAACAATCTGCCCAGTGCTCCCAATTCCTCCCCTCACACAGATGACTGAATCCAATACCAATAATGTGCAACATATTGCGTTCTGTGTCTGTCATTTGAGTGCTAAAGGATATAGAGCCAAATAATGATTGGACTTATCACTCTTTGAAATTATTCTCCTCAAATAGAAATAGAAAATGCACCTTAGTGGCCAATACAAAACTAGCCTTTAACAGGATTTTTTTCCCCCGCCACAGCTGCACAAACTGTGACATTCTCTCAATCAAACCTAATATATCATTTCCTGCCATGTTCCAAAGGCTCTCAAAATCACATTTGGACTACAGGCTCAGTGGGACACTTCCCTTATTCGCTACTGGCAAACCTCGTGCAGCAAAAAATGTTTGGTGGGAAGGACAAGGGAAGGATAGCTTTGTAATTTGTAAAAAAAAAAAAAAATCCCTGGACCACCGTCAGCACAAATTGATTGGTCTAATGGCTTAACAATTGAAATAATTTAGTGTCACTTTCTTGCACACACAATGTTAATGGAAGTAATAGCATAGTAATGGGAGCTGTGACTTGATTAAGAAACATTCATTTAAGTTGATACACTGCCATATTGCGGCTGATCTATCATTAAGTTAATAGGTGCTATTCTTGGTGGAGGTGAAATAATTCTCCATCACAATGACTCCCTCCCTCCACGAGCCTCGGCTCCGTGCTTTACGACATATAAATATAACTCATAATGATATTGACTCAAAGTTCTTCCTCACAGCAGAGAGTTAATATTAAAAGTATTGTCGAACCCTCCTGGAAAAACAGAAGAGTTAAAAAAAAAAAGAAGTGAGAAACTACTTTGAACTTCTTAATTATATGCAGCCTTTGAAGCTGCACACACGTCTTTAACAATTGGAAACCTAAAATTGAATATCTTTCTTAAAAGATGACTGTGCAGCATATACTTTATACCCAGTAGTGGAAGAAATACAACACAACAATGTAAAATACTTTGCAACTAAAAGTCAAAGTCTCTTTAACGCTAAAGCACAAGAGTGCTATTAGCGAAACGTACAGTTGTCATGGCTGGCTTTTGTTTTAGTCGCTGTTATTATTTAGTAAGTCATATCCTTTTCTGCTTCCTGTCTTTGTCTTTTTTCCACCCTTTTTCTGTGGAAACCTGTGCTTTTTTTCCCCCTAGTGTTTTTTTTTGCAATCCTGCCTGTGTTCCCCGAGCTTCATCCTTAATTGCACATCATTTAATTTGGTATTTCCCCAGCCTGTTTTTTGTCAGTTGCTTGCCCTTTTGTTTCAAGCCTTTGAGTTTTTTTGGGGGGACTTCAGCTCACCTTTTGTTTTTTCAGCCATCTGTCTTGGTGTCTGGTGCTTTTTCTTCTTCTTCTTTTTTTAAACCCACAACAGCACTCAAATATAAATCGAAAGTACAATTACTTAGTCCGCAGACAGATGGACCCTCTGAGAGCTATATTAGATTGTTTTTACAGATACTAAAATGTGTAAGCATCAGGATGGGAATTAAAAACCTGTTCCCAAATTGTCTGATCCATCTGAATCCTGTGCCTCCAAGCTTTTTGACAACACAACTGCACATGACAAAACACTGACAAACTCATGCGTCTATGCTGCTGGAAACTTGCTTCAAGAATGAGTCACGGCAGACAGGAGGGGACGCTCCAAATCCCGGTTTCATTCATGAAGATGACAAATGTGCTGGTAAATGTCTATAAATGATCAATCGTGTGAAAAGACCAGTGTTATGCTTCAATTCCACTAATGCCATGTACAGTATGTAACTCTCCACACACAAGTGACACTGCTGCTCAACTGAGCTGCAGGTCCAAGGGTAAATATTCTATGTGCAAATAACAGTGCCACGCAGGATGGCTTAACACTTTTTTTCCACAAAGTAATTGATCAGGAGTCAACGAGGGAATCTATAAAGAATCGGACCATTTAGAAAAATGGCTTAATGTCAATAAAATCTTAGAAATACCTATCCTAATATAATCACTGAGATGAAGCCATGTGAAGGGAAATGTGTCCTAGACATCTAAAACGGGACCAAAGGGCGACAAGTAGACACAGCTTTTCAATAGGAGTCGCAAGATTTACCTCTGAAGTGTGGCGTAGCAAAAGTATAACAGATCATATAATAGATAAGTGCATTTGCTTGTCTGTACATGCCTGCCCAGTGCGGTCTGTACCTGTGGATTGATCAGCTGCTGGTGCCGGGCTGAGTGTTGGCGTCGGCGCTCTGGGTGTGGGGCCGCGAGTGATGTTCTTGACTACAGTCGCCAAGGGAACAGAATCAGTAACAGGAGGCAGGCAGCTGACCTTGTTGATGCCATCTACACAGGAAAATGCTTCCGGACATGGATCCAACAGGCAGTCGTCATAGTTGTGCTCGCAGTTCCTCCCCTGTGTAGGAAAAATAAACAACTTATAAATGCACGGTGCAATTCCGGCGGTGAGATGCTGAACGGCAGATAGTGTCCACAGCTTGAACAAAACAGCCCGCATTAAGTAGGGAACATGAGATTATGTAACAATCACCAGGATTTCGTAAAAAAAAAATGTGATGGAAGACGGGAGTCGATGCTGAAAACTGAGATTATTTTCATTATTATATGCAACATTAAGGTGCACTATGTAGTTTGGGGGAGGGAATTTGACTGTTTTTTTTATGGCCAAACAAACCAAAAAAAAAAAAAACTTTCTTTGTTTTGATGACTTAAAACCAATTGACGTTAAAGGACATCACAGTTTCATACTGCTGTACTTGGCCTATTTTTGGCGGACTCTGCCACCTCTTTAGCTTCAAACAGTGCTCTTGTGACCCTATATAACCTTAGTTTATTAACTAAATATATCTGAGTTTGTATTATTACGTCATTAATATTGTAAATATTAAAATTCTGGGTTTGAATATCCTCCTCCAAAACAATATGGCTCCCCTTTAAATATTTAAAATACGCAATATTATCTTCCTGTATGGCATGTAAAACTGTTACAGAAGTAGAAGTGACAAAAAAGGCAAATCGTGTCCTGTTATTTTTATGAACAATGGGAACAAATAATTGATGATCAGACTCATAACAATAAAGAAAAAAGGAAATCACACTCGGGAGGACTCAGGAGAAAAGGGGTGCAAGAGAGTAAAGGTTAAAGAAAAAAAAAAGAAAATGATGGGAGATGGAGAATAAGGTAAAGGAGCCTCACCACAAATCCAGGACGGCAGAAACAGGTGTAGCCATAGCCCGGATCATTCTGGATGCATATCCCCTGGTTGCAGGGTTGTGGAAGGCACTCATTAATGTCATCCTCACAGTGAAGGCCTGTCCAACCTGCCAGGAACAAAAGCCCACAGAGTGCCGTGGTGAGCCCAGGCTCTCCCACTTCCACCCTCTGAAGTGAATATCAATCAGATTCTCCTACATTGATTTGCTTCTTTTTGGGTTCACACACACATACAAAGACAAGAAAAGGCTTTCACTAAAGAGCGTGCCACATACATTTTAATGAGCCCGGGCTGTACCGTCTTTTTATCACTGTCTTTTTTCAGTACTGTACGACTACAAATTTCTCCCTGGAGGAAAAGACGGTGACTTTTGCGTGGCTTTGAGGCGCGGAAGTTATGTAGGCATTATGGTAACCTTTAGTGACTTTTTATACGGCCCCCTTTCAATCCAATATGGGCCTTCTATAAGCATTAGCGTGGTTTACATACGGCGCGCTCCAACACATCTGGGGCGCAGTAAAACAACCATCCGGGCTATGTCTGAGTAATCGTGTTCATGAGCCACAAAGGTTTCTTGTAAAGGCGAATAAACTGCTTCGGTTCCCTCATTTCAGAGTAAATTGAGAGACTCGCTGGATGTCTGAGTGACTCACCTGACCTGCAGTGGCAGACGTAGCTATTAATAAGATCTTGGCAAATGGCACCGTTGTGGCAGGGCGCTGAGCAACATTCGTTAACTTCCACTTCACAGAAATCCCCCATGAAACCTGGTGGACAGCTGAGAGAAAAAAGATCACGCTTTCAAACTGCGAGGCTGTCGTTTCCCTTCCCCGTGGGTCTGACGCACTGTATCTGCGAGAGACCGCTTGTTTTTTCGTTATTTTATCACAAACTTTCCTCCAGTCGGTCGTGGCTTCTTACGTCACAGTGTGTTATTAAAAACAGACAACACATTTTTAGAATCCTGGGGGACACAGAAGTAGAATTAGTAAAGCGGGCGATAAGATGAAGAGTGGGTTCATTTCAAAGTGCCAAACACATATTTATCTAAGCGCCCTGCTCACATCAATACAATGTATACCGCGTATCAAGTCATGTAAAAGATATTTCTACACAACAACACATCTCACTGACACCAGCTGCTCACACATAACAAGTGATTATTAGGTGTGCAATGTCCTATTATTACATCCGATCAAATCAAATTATTACATCCCTCCTTTATAAGGGCAGAGTGGCATGTGTTCTATAATAGAGCCTGACAGAAACAGCATACCATCAGTACGAACTTGTGACCTTAACAGATGCATTTTCCATCCAGAGATGTAAGAGTTTGTTTTTTTTTTAAACAGAAACCAAAGAAAATTAATTCTTTATAAGCAGCTGGTTCATTGGGAGCGAGCAATACACCGAGGTTAAACATTCACATCATTGTTGGATTTTAAAAAAGGCACTACTCTTGAATAATTTATCATTCAGGCTCCTGTGTTACATTCTTCATTCTGGATATGCGGGGTCGTAAAAAGTCATTGTACAAGTCACATCCCACCGGTGTCATCTATACATCTGTAATATTTCACAACAGTGCAATGTACGGTCACGGCCAAAAGTTTCCATACACTTGTACATCACAGCAGTCTTCACCTCCATAGATTTCTGCAGCTCTTATTTTTCTGCGATGGAATGAATGGAACACTTTGTCACAAAAAACATTCATGAAGTTTGCAAAAAAACAGAATTTATACACTTATATAAATTCACTTATACCAAGTGACTTTATTTGACCTTCATTCAGTTCTTTAGCATATGTCAAATTACACCTACAATATAGCAGCCTACTTTCTGTTATACTCAACTACATTTACATTTCTAGATTAAAGTGATAATCTTTATTTTTTTTAAAAATTGTAATAAATGTGTAAATCTACAGGCGAATAAGGTAACACAGTGGTGATTGACCCTATGGCCCAATGGCCAGAGTATTTCAATATTTCTATATGTGCAGGATTACAAACTGGATGTTGGTCTCTACATTCTCTGAAAAACAAAAGGACTGTATTAAGTTACTGCACGAACCAAACAAACCAGACATTTCGTACTGGTGCAGCATCACGGATAAAGTATTCAAGTGATGAAACACAAGTGGACGTTTATCATAAAGTCATCACAGAAAGTGCAAACTGAGTTTAGCACTCAGTGCCAGAGTAGGCTCAAATAGACAGATGACTCAAAACAGACATACATTTTCAGGCCCCCCATACCCATATTTTGATATTTGATAAAAAAAATTTAAAAAAAACTTAAATTACTGCTGCTTTAAAAATGAATATACACATATATAAACACTGAAAAGTAAAATTTTGGACGTGAGATTCTTTAGGGGTTTTAAAATATTTTTAAATGTTTAACATTAATTACTGCCGGCAGTTCCCTTCTCATCTGTCTGGGCCCCCTGGTGACGCTAAGGCCCTTAAGGCGTGTGTCTTGAATGCCTATGCCTGGATCCGGCCCAGCAGAGTGCCATCACTCATCAAAAGTTTGTCTTTAAAACAAGACAACAGTCACTTTTGGCATTTGCTGACTTTGAAATCTTGCAGGGAGTAATGAAACAAGGAGCGGCCACAGTGAGGTGTTAGATGAAGAGCTGCAGGCGACAGGCTGCAAAACTCCAATGTCCCACCAAGGTAACCAACTCTTTTCACTGTGACCTGCTGATCACAGTGTGCGGCATCAAGATCAGATCGCAGAATGAGGGCCGACGGCATGACTTCTTTATTATTACAAAAACACATTTTGTTACAGAACTCTGTGGCCTGTAGTATTAAAGGAGCAACATGTAAAATTTGGTGATCTGTTGAATTCAGGTAAATACTCACGACTGTCATTTCTTAAAATTCTGTTGTTAACTTTATTTTTTGAATATTTTTAACCTAAGCGCTTACATATTGAGCCTTTAAACTGCATGTGCAGTTACCACTAGTTGCTACAGTTGAACTAAGACTGAAAACCTTCGAGGTTGTTACTTTAAAATATCCTCTTTGCTTTATGCATTACGTACAACTCAAGTCTTCACATCCAGATGCTCTCCGAAAAATGGATGGTCATTCATGAGTCTACATTGCGCATTGTCAGCTAAATATTCCTAATAAATCCAAAACCAAATCCACAAACACCAGTGACACTTCCAGCACCTGAACCGAGTTTAGAGAAAACACCGTGCTGCGTATTTAACAGATGGTGTTGCCAATGCGGCGCTCTCAAGCTAAGGGCCTGGTTGTTCCGTCCATGGTTGGAATAAATCAATACGGCCCTCCGTGTGCTGTCACCACTGCTAATTCCTTCCTTTGACAAAACCTGGTCCAGCGTGTCAAACAAAACCCAAAAAAACTCCCTGTTGAAAAACTCAAGTTGAGTTCACAGATCCCAAACTTAAAATTAAAGACCTTATTTGACGGGGGGAGATAAAACAGAATTGATTAATTCAGCAGTGCATAAAATCCACAGGCAAACAAAGTGAAAATATTTAGGTGTGGTAATGGCTTTCTGTTGTGGGGCTGGTGATTTCCACAGGATAAGCTACACCTTGAGCAGAGAGAGGTGCCACTCGATTCCGCAGATGTCATCCCCACTGGCTTAAAGTTTTGACGAGGCGCAGTCATTTTCCAGATGGACAATGAGCCTGATCATGCATCAAAGCAACCCGAGGCCAAGGAAGACCAAGGTCTGCTGGCTCGCATGGATTTCCAATTCAGAGCCACCAGACCTCAAAACCAAACCGAACATCTTTGGGAATATCTGACATCAGAAAAGGCGACAGGTGCGGAAAATAGGAAAAAGCAACAGAATAGACTCTCAAATCTACCAAAAGAAATGACAATCCTCCTCCTTCCAGAGTGTGTCTGTAAAGCTAGATTTGTGAGGCATGGTTGCTTCACTCATGCAACAATTGAGCATGGGCAAAAGGGGTTTCATGCATAACCTCTTTGCTGACCACTATAATAGAGAGAGAATCGAGTGCTTTTGAGGCCATTTGCTGAACAGGTGCAGAATTGAATAAGTACCACTTCAGAGGCACATGCAGATAAAACAACACTGTATTTCAAGTTCTGTAGACGGTCTGGAAGCTACCGCATGACTGATTTTATATTTCAGACCATTAGTCAGTGTACTAGCCTGACCAAATCCTCCTCATTGAAGTGGAAACAAATATGTGGATTTGAAAACATGGTCGCCTCTCAAAATATCTTCAAATGTGAAGCCTCCTCCACCAAAAACAAAAGTCCGTACAGTGAGCTGATGCTCAGAAATTGGATGACAAATCTTTTCACCAACACCACATAAACTATGACAGCTACACTGTTTTTAAAGGAGACATATTATTCTCACTTTCAGGTTCATGATTAAATTCTGGGTTACTAGAATAGCTTTACAGGCTTTTAATGGTAACAAACACATCAGTTTTCTCATACTGTCCAGTCATTAAATGCTCTGTTTTAGCTCCTGTTTCTTAAAGCCGCCCTCCCCCCAAATACCCAGTCTGCTCTGATTGGTCAGCTCGAGCATGCCTGAGCCAGCACAGCTAACAACAACAGGGCAGCTGCGCTAACTTAATTCTCACATGCAAAACTAGCCGCCAGGCATAAATTACGCAAATGTGTGACATGATGATGCGGTGTGATGTCACTAAGTCATGGAATTAAAGGCGGGACTACTGACGAGGTGTTTCAGGAGCAGAGATCTCTGTGGGAGAGAGGAGCTTCTGTTGGTACGGACTTTGACCTTTTTAACTTTCAAGATCTTTTACACGCCAGAGAACATATACAAAACACTGAAAGAGGGGAAAAAAACCTAAAAAGTCTAACAGGTCCCTTATGTATTTTGTTATATCAGTAATGTACGCAACTCTTTAATTATGTCTGTAAATAAAACGATCAACTATTACGCTTACTGCATCTAAATACGGCCAACAACCAGTTAATAAAGCACTAACCCCACACTGTATTTTGATGTCCAACTTCTGCAAAAGAATCCTCTGTTCTGGAAAGAGCACACGAGGCACATTTATCATACTGCAGATCAGCAGGACTCTAAAGGACACTGTTAGCCATAAAACGTGTGCATTCACCAAGTTTGTCCTTGAACACATTTATCTTTAAATATACAATATACATCGCAGCGCCATCCCCGTAATATATGCACAACTACCGTACGCATACAATGAAGCAAAGAGGACAGTAGGAGACAGTAGCGATCCACCGTGTTCACACTGTACTCTGCCCCAACCGATTTGGAGTCGCGGCAGTCCAGGATACATTAAATCATGACACTGAGCAGCGGCGCATCAGCACAAGGTTAGACAATGTAATTAACTGTAAGGCATCCGGGGAGCTGCTGTGTCAAATCTGCACACTCTTACCACATACACCTTGTATCCAGATACACTTCATCACTCAAGGGAGAGTGTGTCAGCAATTAAAAAGTAATGTTTCACTTGCGACCGACGTGGAGGATGCACCGAGTGCACATGCTGCAGTGCCGTTCTCGTAAGTCGGGATGCATGTTGAGCTAGAGACAAGCAATTTGGAACAGAAAAGAATAGAATAGGGAAGGACACAAATACTCCTCGATATCTGTTTGTTGACCTTTTACTAAACCCTGCCCTTTTAGTTACTGTCGCTACATTTATCAAGCCTTCCAGCCTCACATGGCACATACGCAGTTTACAGTTTAATTAACAGATGCTTGACTGAAATGGAAAAAAAGCAGGCTTCTTACTGCTAGCCAGCACCTGCAGCTGTAGCCGTAGTCCTAATTAAGCTAACATTAACATTAGTTTGATAAGACGGTTCTTCAATGCAACCTGCAGCCCTTCACATTAATCAACCTCTGTCAGTGACTGATGTGCCTTTTGGCCTATGAGGTTACCCTCAGGTACGACTAGTAATCTAGTTCGACACTCAAGTTCACTTTAGCTTCGAGCATTCTTTACGTTTTTTTGCTGTGGTGTTTTCAGTTTTGCAATGGTTACAGAAGAAAAAAGAAAACTACAACTGAAAAAAAACTCTTGGAAACTGGAAACTGTGTTGGAAGGAGAGCCGGGTTCAGTCCAATGAAAAGCTGTCCAGTGGCGCACTTGAGTAAGGATGAAATGATTTAATGGCGTGGCTCTTGTGGACTTTCTGAAAAGTTATCAGACTGAGTGGATCAAATTATGATAGTGAAGTAAGTCATTTCGATGGGGTTATGACGCTCCAAAAAAAAAAAAAATTTGATTCGCCGTTTTACAGCCGCTTTCTTTCACAATGTAGGCTTGTGGGGAAGGGTATTTTTGGGCCCCGGTGCGTCACGTGTTTGACCTATGTCAATGTCAAATTGGCTGCAAAGTGTGGTGCTCATCTTTGGGGCTCGGTCTCGCCTCGTTACGGTCTGTGATTGGACTGAATGCAGCTCCGAGGAGAAGTTAAGATAATGGTGAAATCGAAAAAAATCTGTGTCTATGTTTCGTTTAGGTAGGTCAAAGCCGTTTAAATGTCCTGTGCATGAAGACAAATTTTAATTATCTGTGCAGGCTCCGCTCAAGGCTCCAATCAAAGTGTAATGCACCAGAGGGTACACAGCCTGCACAGGCTGAGAACACACTACAAACATAAGAACAATAATATAAGAAGAGAGAAAGAGCATACTACAGTACTCCTCCATACACATAACAATTTCAACATCTAGGGCACACACTTAAACGCATCACACAAGTGCCCGGCTACACCGTTGGCACTGAAACACTTCAAACAGTCACTGAAGTTTACATTCATCAGACACAGAAAACGGATCGGGACGTTCTGCTGACAAGAGACTTTCAACAGTGGACCAACTCACCTGCACGTGAAGTTTGATCCCTCGCCGTCGAGGCAGGAGGCTCCGTTGAAACACAGCGAGACGTTAGACGTCGCGCAGACGTCTACATCAATCTCGCAGGTTTTCCCCGCGTAACCGTCCTGACAGAAGCACGCGTATTTATCAATGAGATCCACACACGAGCCTCCGTTGAAGCAGGGACGGGGAGCGCAGTCCTGTGAATGAAGAGGCATCAAAGGCTCACAGGAGCGACGCACTGTGCCGATAATGCTGAATAATTGAACGGATGCACCCTGAAAATTGGCTTGATTTGCCACCTGCAAAAAACAGCAACTTTGGCTTGGGATGAACTTTTCATGGTTCAAAAGCGGATGATCAGATTATCCGCTGAACTTGACGCTCACAGAGACTCCGTAAGCAGCTCGATGTTTTATCTCTGGGGCCCAGCACGAGCTGTGGCTTGGATCAATTAGGCATTAGCAATTTTCTTTTAATCAGGTATTTGTACAATGCTTACAGGATCCTGGTAGTTCAATTGACTTATCTTGGAGAACAAAAATCAATGGAGTTAGTGATCCCAAAGGCCACACAAAGACTACGAAACTATCCTGACACTGCTTTTGGACAAGGAGGTTTATCAATTAAGCTCAACTCACGTCAATGTTTGTTTCACATCTGCTGCCGGTCCATCCAGATTCACAGAGGCACGAGTATGAATATACGCCATCCTCACAGCTGAGAACACCAACAAAGGACGGGGTCAGAACGGATTCGCCACAATTCAATCAACTGAAAAGCATTCATTTATAAAACTCTTTGACTGTACAGTTCATGCAGAATCCCTGAAGAGAGAGACGGTCCCCTGGGTGAACGAGTATTTCCCCTTCAAGAGAATTAATGACTATAATTGCAAGACCAGTGAGACAACCTGTAAGTGCGTCACATTAGCTCCTTACAACATGTGACATATGTCTCTCCTCACTGCGCCGGCAAGGAGTGTAATTAAAAATAATTCCGCATAATTTGCAGTGTTTCTGCTTTCAGAGGCGGCGAGGAGCCCGTACCTCCCGTGAAGACAGGGCGCTGCCGTGCATTCATCAATGTTGATCTCGCAGTGGAGCCCGGTGAAGCCATCAGGACACAAGCAGCGGTATCGATTAGCAGCGTCAATACACCTCCCGTTATTTTGGCATGGGTTTGAGAGGCACTCGTCGATGTTACCTTCACACCGTGGCCCTGGGAAATGAAGCACATTTTGGTACGGCATTACATATTCAACAATGTAATTAAAGAGAGGTTCTTTAATTGCTTCAGTCCTCAAACCTTTTTACACAAACACAGATAAAAACAAACATTACAAAAGGATGTGTAGTTGGGAGGGGGGGGTGGTCACGACAACGGACAACTGGCTCTAGACACGGCGAAGCAGTCGTGAACCATCTGTCAAGTCCGGGTTCAATTTTAGTTTCTAGCCTCAAAACATCTCTGCAAGGCCTTTATAAAGCAAACAAACAATCTGCTCATTAAAAGGCTGAGTTAGTTTTGATATTTCTGCAAAAAACTCTGCGACTGCATTTTAGATCTCCGGAGACATCGGTGCACGCTGCACATGCTCCCGGACATGGTCCCATTTTCACAGTTTTGTTAGTTCGACAAAGGGATTCGCTGGGTTTGTTTAGTGCAATGAGGAACGGCGCTGACAAAATGCATCAGTGTGGCTCCTCCGTGTGAATGCTGCTGAAGTACATGGCAAAGTTAATCCACTGTATATCAGGCAGTGTCTACAAAGACCTGTATGGATTCATGAATTGCTGGTTTCAGTCTTTTCATGCGATTTATGGACAATAAAAAAAACACCAGCTCTATCCTTCAATGATAATCACAGGGTTATAGCCATTGTCAAGTCATCTGAAAAACTGTATGTGGCACTGACCTTGTACACTCATTCATAATTTTCAACCGCGTTACTCATGGGCAACAGACATCAACGCATGTTTGAGATCGTCAACCTCAACCTTCTTTGCAACTAATTCTGACTCAAAAGCAGATACAAAACTAATCTGGAGCTCCCAAGGACTGATTTTTATGAAAAAAAAAAAAAAAGGCGTCTGACGTCAACAACTCTCAATCCATTGAACCTGAGATCATACATTTTTCAATTAATAGAGAGTGATGAATGAAAACCTACAAATGTTTAACCTCTTTTATGTAATGTTACTGCATTTACTGATTTTTGAATGCCTAAACAAATTAAAATAAACAAACCCTTCCTTTTCATGACTGAATAAACAAACTGACAACACGATTTCATACTTTTTTCCTTATTTTTTTCCCTTTATTTTTGGCAGAACAGTGTTCTGGGGAGCTTATCAGCTTTCCAACACCTTATAACTTTATTCAGTTCTGGGAAATATAAATATTTCTGAGTTTGTGTTATTACTTCACTGATATTGTAAATTAAAGTGAAAATCTGTCCTTGAATTTCTTCTCTCAAACTACATAGCGCCCCGTGATGCAGTGTGGAAGGTGCAATATGTAAGAATTGGCCACCTGTCCAGTTCATACTTAAAACAAACAGGAGGCAGCATTTTCACCAAAGTAACAACTAACCGCTGCTAACCGTAGCTGCTGTTTGCTAGTTAGCTCAGTTAGCCGTTAGGACGCTACTAGCACAGACATTTGGAACTGGGATGGGCCAGGGCAGGCTGGTTAGCATGCTAGAAATCTCTGCAACACAAGAGATAGAGAACCCATCACTGTCCAGAAGTATCGGATCAAAGTTTTAGTCAACAAATCAAACGTAGCTGTGAAAAAAAGATTTGCAGCAATCTAGAATCTAAACTTACAAATCAAAAATTATAAATTGACAAATTAAAAGAGGCGAAACAACCAGAGCGTTCCTCCAGCAGTGGGCCTGCTGACGGTGATACAAGGTGATCACAGACTGACGGGCCTGGTGGACATGGGCGTGTTGTTTGTAGGCGACCAGCATTGCATTCGGGGACTTCTCTGTTCTTTTTTCTCGCTTTTTTTTCCTCTTTAACCTCATGTTACCTCTCGCTCATACAGTATTATTCTCGTACTGACACCACGCCTCGAATGCTTTTAATGAAAACTGTGCTCTATGAGATGTATAATTCAAAGTGGCTTTAACTCATGTCTCATAATGCCCTTTGACACTTCACTTAATCATTACACGCGGAAACATCCTTTTAGCTCCTCGCCGGCATTAACTTTAATTATCAGTTTGCGGCTTCCACTAAGTAGAACCTGAATCAAAGCATTAAGTCGTGATATCGTCTCCTACTGGAAGTTTTCAACCACGTTAGTTTGCTCGAATGTGAACTTGTTCAAACAGTTTTGGATTTCAAAGGACATTGATTACGTGACATGCTGAGCGAAGGACTAATGAATGAGAACAGAATGGGTTTGTTATATGCAGCACAAATATTGCCACGGATCTCTATTAACATGCGAGCTCTGACACCTCACCTGCGTATTTCAGGCTTGTGTGTGTGTGTAAAAAGTGAAGAAAAAAGAATTATTAATTGTGTCTACTTCTTCTTGAAGAGTCGAGAAAACCGTGTAACAATGCGTTTGTCATTTATGTGAATTGACCCTTTAAGAACACCTCAAACTTATTTGAAAAAAAAATACAGGTATATTCATTGAAAAAGCATTTTAAAAGAGAAATGTGCAAAGTGATAATTGCACGATAAGCACGACCAGAGCCGAGCAAAAGAACAGCGAGTGTTGGAACAATAGATGGCCCCTTTAATGTCCCGGAGAAAACTCAGTGAAGTGCAGCACCGAACTAATGGAAAAGTGTGTCACACACTCTCAACGCTGTATATCCTGTACATAATAACAGCTATGACTACGCAGTACCGCGTCTACGGAAAGGCACGATCCTCCAAACATGCTGACTGTAAGGAAACGCGTGGAATTATCCTCCAAACTGTTTATTGCAAGTCTTCGCTGTCCGTCGTCTGCGTTTGAGAAAGTGAGCTTCGTACAGACGGTTGATGACATCCATTATTTATACAGGCCTCACAAAAATAGCAACAAGATCGCGGAGGAAAATGACGAGGGCGGAGAGGGTTCACGCTGCGAAGGAGACGCCAGACAACGGAGGCTGTCAAAATTAACCTCCGTCCTGCCGACAAATCAGAACACAAGTCAGGAAAAGACTCCGAGGACTGTTTAAAGCGTCTACATTACAGCAAGTGACTAGTTTGCCGAGGAAATAAAAATTAATAAATGGGTTGCAGCAAATTCTACAACCCATTTCCACAAAGTGTTTTTGTGTTGTTTTTTTTTTCGCTTAAGTGGTAAAAAGATTACCTACTCCCCCACCCCCACCCCCCACAACAAGCAATTTGGGACTTCCGAGAATCGAGAGATAAGAAATTATGACTGACTGTCGTTAATCATTTCGGTTTCGCTTTTCATCTGTGGGCCGGGACTGATGTAAACAAACACGGTGACAACAGGAGCAGGAATCTATTTATTGCCTGCCGTGTTCTACCATGAAAGAGAATAAATGAACTGCTTTAAGTGTACACAAAATCTATCATTTTCCCTCGTTACAGGGTGTGAAACGACTCCTTTCTTGTGCCAAACTGATAACTTCTTTCGCTTAGCCGAGGAGGGGAGATATACTGCAACTGGAAAAAATTCACACTTCTCGAGCGCAAAGGTTAAAAACAATCCCCGAGCCCCGAAATATTAATAGAGAGCTGTGACAGAAAATGAACTATGGGAACTGTAATACACAAGTGTGACAGAGGAAATGAAGCAATAAGTGAAAAATGATCCGAGGAAAATCTCTTTTTTATTTAACACACATATTTTATGAAACCTCTTATTCATTTTCCACAGACCGATGCTTCCATTATGTATCTTTTAATGTTTTTTATTTAGGTTAAAAGTCATAAAATCCTTTAAGATTCTGGGCTGGCACTTCACACCATATTTACACGCTGCATATTTAAAGGCTGCAGACTGGCCAAACAAAAGGCTTTAAAATCTCTAATACTTACTAATTTGAACAAATACTAGTAATTACAACTGGGCTGAAAAGAGTCTTGCTTGTCCGATATCGCATGACAGATTAGATAGAGGGGGATAATCTGAAATCCAAAGAACCGGATTTAATTGTGATAAGCCCTCAAAATTAAATTGGCTGTTTTCTTGAGACATTGTACCAATAATGCTTCTGTTTTCTAAGATGATAACTCAAAAAACGCTTAAATCCACAGCCCGAAAACCCCTGCTTATAAGTCGTGTGCCACCACAAGAACCGTCCCGATCTTCAATTGACACTATTAGTAAATTCGATTGCGATGTTTGCACGGGCAGAACGTTCCATTTCATTCGCATTAAATGTGCACCACATCTCCAAAGCAACAGATCCCTGCCGAGAACAAACATTATTCATCAAGTTCAGCCCGGCAAACGACTGAATTTACTGAAGCCAAACAACACTGCGAGGGCCAGAACATCATCATCCAACAATGTGCTGACGGAGGAGGCTGCAACAATGTGCTGATTGCACTGTACCATCACTCAGGGGAACACGCTCCTTAATGATGGGTGAAGAAGAGAAAAGAGAGGGTGACGAATAGTGTGCTTAAAGCGTGATATATATAAACGAGATTACCCATTAATCATGTCTCTGTAATGACTTCTGACCCCCGGTACACAACGCAACGCCCATGTACAGTTAAATAATACATTATTGGGATTGCAGGGCCTTTTAGACAAAAACATCCTAAATAAAGATCAGACAGCTCAGATCCAAGCAGCTGCCAAGACCGCTGCGGTATGAAATACGACATCCTTCATAGTGTTTGTCAACACAAAATGACACTGCGCACAGAAATAAAGCATAAATACACATGATTAGGTTAGAGCCATAACTAAAAAACTGCTATTGGACAAGTGATTCATATTGACACCTGACTTGCTGAGAAGTGAAAAAGCAATACAAGATAAAAAAGGCGGCAGATTAATCTTAGTGTCTTCTGTCTAAGTGGAGCGTGCTGACTTCAAGCGAGGTAAACCGTGATGACAGAAGCTGCAGAAGTGTCAAAAATGTGAATAAAACATTTTGTCGGGCTTCTTGCTTCAATTATTTTTCAAAGCTTGAGCACAGCAACGGCCCCAGGATTCTGGTGGCCGTAAAAAGGATTCTGTTTGTGGCCACCTAATAGAGATGAACAGATGGATTAGGCCAGCAACACATGAGGAGATGAATGGTACGCCATGAAAAGATTGTTTTTAAATAAAGGCTGGAAGACATGACATGGTTGTGCTAATTATGTTAATTAATAATTATGTTAATTTTTATTTTATGTTTACAAAATAACAACCACAAAGGCATCCGGGAGTACCTGACAGTGCTGCCAAGCAACGGAATACATTCTAGTTATTGAGGCTAATGTTAGTCAACATAACCCTGTTGACAGAAACTGAAACGCTCGCATCCAGTTCTCAATGAAGAATAGAAATGCCGTGTTTACCACGTCTGCCCGCTCATCCACACTCGTTTAATTTTCTGCCTCTTACTGCAACAGCTCACTACATCAATCTCCATTTTGTTTAGGTCTGCTTCCCCGTGAGATCACGTGAGAGGGATCACAAGTAAACTCAGCTTCAGTCTGAAGAGCCCCGAAGCCATTGCTCCTGCTACTGATGTTTGCTGTTTATTGTATAAACATTGAACGTGTCGAGTCTCCAAAGTGAACCAAATTTGACAATGCGCTTCTGTGGGTCCTCAGCAACAATCCTGCTCAGTGTGAAGGAGGTCAGATGAATGATTGCCTAGATATGCACATACAGACAGACAAAGATTGCTTGCTTTATGGTTAGATGCTTGCAACCCTTTCTTATGTTAGCTAATTAGCAATTAATTAAGCAATGATTAAAGTTGTTTATTTAACAGCTGTATTTACATACATGTATGACTTTCAAGCCAGCTTGCCAGGCTGAACTTATTGTGGCTGTCGGTTTATGGTTTATTCACTCCAAATCAGAATGCAGCTTTAATGTTGCGAGAAAACATAGCATCACTGGAGGTAATCAGCTGTTGGAACCAGATGATTTAATGAAATAGCAGACGCACTGACTGACTGACTCACTCGCTCACTGACCAACCACTGAGAAAAATTCAATATGGACAGTGACGCAGGCGGGAATCAAGTGTCATTACAGCTTAATCACATCCACGGAAGTGAGTAGATATAGCACCAGACTGATGTATTAGTAAGCAGCTTCAACCGTTCCAGTCAAAATGAATGTTGGCATTCAAGACGCAAAAAAAAAAAAAAACACCCCTCGACTCCCCCGATGGCTGAAGCAAATAATATGATGATACCATCAAGTGACACAACAAGTTACGGTGCTTCAAAGGCAGGAGAGATGACACATGACGCCATCAAAGCGGAATTACATTTCAGTCGATTCCAATCAGGATGCGAGAAACATGATGCAATGAATCACCCCGAAAAGACGATGGGAAAATGTACTATTAAACTCAAAAAAGTAAGTAACAAGGAGCTACGGCGGCGGCGGAGCGCTGTGTGAAAAGTTGCAGCGCTGTTACACATGTTACTGGAGCAAATATTTTGTATGAGTTCTAGTTGGTTTGAGCCAATCCAAACTGTATCCTCTGGCCGCTCGCTCTCTTGGGGAACCCTGTTTCCTCAGATGAGCTTAGAGCAACAGAAAAAGTAATGACTTGTACTACGCTGTGCCTAGGCCTAATAATAAAAGCCGCTTCTGTGGGAATTGGGCCATGCGTGTCAGGTTCGGCTCTCCAGAGTAGCAATGCCTCAGAGACTTCCCCCCTCTCTCAACTGGGGAAGGATAAATTGATGATACAGTGTGGAAGACAAATGAAATTAATCTTCCCGGTACCTGACAGGAATCGGCTTTAGATGGTGCGCACACACACCCACACGCACACACACACACGGGCGCTAAAATAGCTTGATGGTTGTCTGAGTGGAAAATAAGACAAATGGACTGAGGTAAAACAACAATAGCGTTCTGAGACTAAAGAGCCTGATGAAGTGAAATAAAGGCAGCTAACAGACACTGAGACGTTCCCATCAGATAAAACAGGTGACGTGAATTTATCTCTTGTTAGCTTTACTGAAAAGCAGCCACTGTATCTTCCAGAGGCAGGCCGGGCTAATTAAAAGCAAGCATTGTGGAGCAGTTTTTTTTTTTTTTTACACTAAGCCAGATCTGTGTCAAGAGTTGCCTCGGTGGCGTGCGGCCGCGGGAGTCACGGTAAGCTTTTCAGACTCTCATATTGATCTTCGTGTCACCTGAGGGCAGGAGAGCTACCTGAGTATCCAGGGCGACAGACACACTTGAAGCCCCCGGGCGTGTTGATACAGATGCCCTCGTGTAGGCAAGGTGAAACTTCACACTCGTTCACATCCAGGTCACACAGCGTTCCAAAATAACCAGGAGGGCAAATGCAGTGGAACCTGAGGAAGACGTGATAACACTCAATCAGTGGGAAATAAAGTGCGGTGAGGAACAGACTGAGGACAGTAATGACAGCATACTCTTATAATTTAGCTCTCACTGCAATTTAAAACAAGCTGAATAATATTTCTCAGTAAAGAATGCACACAATTGTTCTGAGAAAAAATGTGCGTGTGTGTGTGTGTGTGGTCAGACACTCAATTGAAGGCAGAAAATGTAAGAAAGCGAGTGCTTCCTGGACTGAAATGAGGTTTGTTAGAGGTGCCCTTTGGACAGCGAGACATGTAGACATTAAAATCACAAAAAAACCCTCCAAGGCTCTCTCTTTTTAATCCGTAAAATGTATTTATTTCATTTTCACAGCAATCCTAACGGTGGATTACCACTATACACAGCCTTTTGTTCCTTAAGATCCCAGAGTTTGTTATTAAGGTCGAACATGAGCATGTCGTGACAATAAAGGCATTTAACAGTTTAGAAGAGTGCGCTTTGGAATCGTCTTGGGATTCTTATGACTTAATTAAATGCTTTTTTAAAAAGGGCCACTATGTAGTTTTGGGAAAGAAAATTAACTTCAGAATTTACAATATTAATGAGGGGATAATACAAACTCGGAAACATTTTCCATAACTTAATAAACAAGCTGTTCTCAGATGACAATGAGGTCCCCAGCACACTGTTTGAAGCTAGAGAGGTGGCAGGGTCCGCCAAATATAATCAAAGTGAAACAATTTCAATCGTGTTGTCCTTTAAGGTCAGTTTGTTTAGTCAGTTTATTCAGTCAAGAAAACAAAGACTTCGATTATTTAGTTCGTTAGTTCGGCAGAAAAAAAATATCAGCCAATGAAGATCTTTCTCTGCTCATTAACATTTTTGACACAAAACTACACCGTGCACCTCTAAGATGTAAATCAGCAATGGCGTCTGGAGCGTTGTGTACGATCCTGGCTGTCTTGAGTTCGGAAAAAAAACTAAAAAAGAAAGAACTACACCTCCGCTGAGGCCCGACAGTCTCCATTTGGACTCACCCACAGATACCATTTTAGTTAGCCAGGTTAATCTACATTTTGCCAACAGGTGGATGCAAGTATGAAGAAAAAGTTGTAGGTTTAAAGATTTGCATCAGAAAAAGGACTTTCATGCTAAAGAGCTGGACTCATTTCAACAATAAAGATTATACATGAGATGGACAAATCAAATTAGATAAAATGTTAGCGGCAATTTGAGAGCTCACAAATTCAAATGTAAAACCATTTAATGATTTATAAGGTCTAATATCTATTTTAAAAAATGAATGAAATACATTTTAAACCTTTTCCAAGGACTGATAGACAGCGTGGTTTTCCAAACCCCGGACACGACAAACTGCAGATTAAAACCCCGTTTTCAGTTCTCAAACTGACCGGGCGGCTCCTCACACAAAAATCAACAGTATGACAGTAATTAAGCCTCGCCGTGTGTAACTTAATTTGAACTGTGTTTGAAGACTTATTACTGGCTGGAAGAGCTTAACCTGTCCAATAATGTGGTTTACTCAATTCAAATTCCTCTCGGCGGCTGTCGGCGGGGTCTAATATCCCCTGACCACACGCCTCAGAGGAGATCGTTATCCTGCTTGTCAGTGAGATAATAAGAAAACATGCCATTAGGCACCTCTGTGCTCAAATTTAAACTACGTCTTCTGATTAGTCTAATATAATTTTTCATCAGTAAATCAGTTACATCACATTACATACCTGTAATATGCTAAATGGCTTTTACTGTCATGTTTTCTGTTATGTACATTTTTAAAGGCTGGGCTGGCGTGAGACATGATAATTAACACGTTTAGAACATGTTTTTTTTTTTTCTCTATTTATTTTCAAAGTTTTTTAAGAAAAAAAAGAAGGATAAATATAAGACAGCCAGGGCTCTGTGGGCATACGGTCAGGGAGACGGAGATAGTGGCGCAGCAGATAGCAGCGCGCAATTGTTTGCGGTGGGCAGCGGGGTTAAAGCACACCTGATGTGAACTCCCTGGACTGTGCAATCAGGGAGAGCGCTCTGAGCGGGGCCAGGTCACATGGGAGCGAAATCATGACGGGAGACAAACTGGAGACAAACCATTTAGGACTCAAATTGGCCCTGGGACTTCTCTACCCATCTGTCCGACTAAGCCTGGAAGCCCCGGGGCTCCCATTAAGCACAGCAGAGAGAAGCACCAGTGGAGTAAAGCCCAATCTAGATACATGATGTGCTCCTGCTGAATTCGCTCTCTTGTCTTTAGACTTGCAGCTTATGTGTGTCAAGGATGAAGACGGGCTAGTTATATAAACCGGAACACTTTGAAGCGGAGCACCGCCGCCTCCTGTGTTTTTCTCTCGAATGTGCTTTGTTCATTCGGCTTTCAAATCAAACTCAGGAAATTAATTATGCCTTGCCATTCCGGCTATGTGTTCTTGTTTTTTTATTTTTTATTTTAATGCGCACAATGAAAAAAGGAATGAAAGGGGTATACATTTACACTTACTTGTTCACGAGGTCTTGACATACGCCGGTGTTTCGGCAAGGGCTCGAGGCGCACTCATTGATGTCTTCCTCGCAGCGAAGGCCAGAAAATCCCATCTTACAATCACAGCTGGAAGAGAAAAATCATTAATATTGATATTTTGTCTCAGATGGGAAAAAGAAGATCTATCTGTTCCCCACTGGCATACTGCACGGAATGAGCAAAAATCTTTACAAGTTTAATGATATTAATTACACATCATATTTAGCGTGATTGCGCATACAGGCATTTAACATGAAGGCCCGGGTCTGGGCTGTTTAACTAAAAACCAAAGCCGGCATGACAATTCGACCTAATTTCAACCTGAAATGCTACAGCACTAAATCCATTAAAAATACATTTAAAAAAGGGCAGGAGCTCAGAACAAATCTATTAACTCAGGGTAATCGACATCAAAATGAGAGCATAATGGTCTGAAACCTGCGCGGGGATGACGGTTACTGGTTCTGACACTCCGGATTTACTAATGTTTAAAGTCCATCAGCGCGACTGACATTTTCGTGACTCTCTGGAAATGAAAAGCTGGTTATGGATAACGCTCTTTTTACCTGTAGCTGTTGACCCGGTCCACACAGTCGCCCCGGTTCTGGCACGGATTTGAACTACACTCATTGGTGTCAATTTCACACCGACTTCCTTCAAATCCTGAAAGATAGATGAGATGGTCATGGATCGGCAAGCCCCGCTACATCCTGAAAACGTCAGGGCCGATGATAACAAAGGCCCCAGTGAATGCCATTTTAATGGAACTAGTAGCCCCTGTAGCATATCTCATCTTCCAGCTCTCAGCACTCACTGTTTCCCCTTTGAGAGTGTGTAAGTCTAATAATACTTTAGTGCCACAGACAGATTGGTCTGAGGGTTAGTGGTTTGGGGGTTTGGGAGGTGTGTGCCTGTGTGTGTGTGTGTGTGTGTGTGTGTGCGTGAGAGAGAAAGCGAGCGAGTAGGGGGACATCTTGTTAAGTTAGGGTAAGAGGGAGAGCCTAAGCCCAGGAGCTCTTTTGCCCTTTTACATTAGGGGGTTGAGGGGCAGGATGGCTAAGCAGATCAGCGTGGATGTTTTGTTGTACTTCTGAAGGCAGCCTGGGAGCTCGCCGCGCTCCGCCTGTCAGAGGTAATTCTCTCGTGCTTCCTCTGGTCCATAAGACGGGGGTTTCTGCTGACCATGTCCAACTGAATGACTTAGTTTGATGAAGTTCAAAGGAACGAATGAATAAGAAAAAGAATAAATGAACCCTTAATGCACATTTGTGTGGAGGCGAAAACTGGCCGTGATGATTTGAATTTTTTACAAGAAACTGAAACTTGATGGTGAAACTGAATCACTACGGTCTAAAGCAGTCAGCTCTCAACCTTTTCAAGTCACAAACCCCCAGATCCATGGCCCCAGATGAGTTTTTTGACTCACAACATCCTGAAAGTGCAAAAGTAAGGTCATATTGATAACATTTTTAGGTAGACAAATATATTTGTTTAAATAACACAAATCTACAGAGCTTGTAGAACAGTGCAGAATAAAAGTATCTCTATTCCTTAAAAACATTATTATGATTTTGAGTTAATTATCTAAAAAATGTTGTTGGTTCCTAAATGATTGCTTTGTTCATCTGTGTGTTAGAATTCTGACACTTGGTTTCAGCTTCTAACAAGGTTCGTGAGCAAATAGTATAACCCCGTTGGTATCACGTGGTATCTGTGTTTCGTCAGCAATCGAGAAGTCCTTTCAGTTGCCAGTTTTGAAAAAAAAAAAGCAATAATGGCTGAGTTCTACATCAAATGTTAGCCACGTCAAGGCTAGCTATATAGTATTAGCAACCTTAATGTTCGCTCGCTCGTGTTAGCAATGTTAGCCAGTGCAACAAACTGGCAACCCATTGAGGGGGCAGAGGAATGTGCACGCATACTTTGACTCTTACAAACACTCAGGAACATCTATTTTAAATTAGCACTGTGGCAGGCAATGCAATGTAAAAAGTTCTCCTCAGGCTAAAATATGTCAAATTATTTTATTCTCCACAAGAGTCTGGCAACCCCCAGGAAAGATCAACCACAGGTTGAGAACCAGTGGTGTCTACTACATGTATAAATGTACAAAGCACTGACTTTATAGTCAACAGTAGCTGACATTCAGACCTGAACATCCACGATAAACAGGATAATAAATGAAACCTAGCTTCTATCTATCTTTCTATCTTTCTATCCTTCCTTCCAGCTTCCGTACCACTGATCTCCTGCTTCCTCCATCTGCTTCTGCACTGCATTAATACTGTAGTGGTATGAGCGATAATACAAACACACCATTCCCTGTAAAAACTCTGCCATCAGACTCCGAGCGCAGACGTCCAAAGCCTAGTATTGTCTTTTCCCCGCAGAGCACCATCTGCCACGCATAATTAAAGGCGATACAAGCATATAACAAAGTGTTTATAAAACTAGCTTATAATGAGTGCTGTTATTGTCTCCTTGTCTCATTACGTTCGCTCCCACTGCTTCAAGTTGGAGTTAAATATATATATATATATTTCAACTCTAATGGGTTCGGGCTTGTGTCAGTATAACTCTCACAGAAGCGCTTGTTTTAACAATGATGAGCTTTGAAATTATTTTGAGACAAGAACATGAAGTATGAACCTCAGGGATGTGTTTAAATATAAAGAAATGTCCTCTATCGTATCTGACGTAAGAAACATGGGCACATGTGTATTAATGTACACAAACCTTTTAACTACAGCATGATTAATGTCATGTACAAGGCTTAAAAGTATATAAATAGCCTGTAATGGCAACAACAATTTCTCTACTTTCAGTGCTTTAAAAATCAACTGTGAACCAGATGGCAGAAAGTTAAATAGATCAGACGTTTCTCAGTGCGGATAGATGCAGCAATTGTAATCAATTATTTGTGGGTTCTTGCTTTTCAGCCAGATGAGGCTCAGTTCTGTTGATTATTAAGTGTTGTTCAATAAAAAATGGAGCTCTCTAAGCAAACCCTCGCCGCGCATCTTTAATCAGCCGAGTAAAACTGAAGTGTATATCATTTATGTTTTTTAAAGTGAGACATGTTTTCAGTCCGACTCGGGCGACGGTAATGAAAAATAGTGAGACAGCGGCAGCCGCACAGCTCTGTGCATCCTGGGACGTTCGAGAGGGAATCCGCGAGACCACAGAGAGCACCGAGCACCCGGTGAATTATGGGACGGCACAGGTTTCCCAAGCTGGTCTGTCAGTCACAGCAATGGCGGAGCACCTCAGGGACTATTTCGAATGTCACCGCGACGTAATGCGTCTTCTGCCACTAGCAGTGACTGGAGGCTTCCCTTTGACAGAGCACAGAGAGGGATACCCAAGGCGCATCCTCACGTAGTCATTCCATCATCTGGCTGGGGCTTGCGGTGTGTGATCACCGCTCCTGCCAGCGTATGTCTCCGAGGAGAAGAAATTGTGGGTAATCCCGCGCGGATAGTGAGCTAACTTTGATGGACGTCTCAATTGAAATATAAGTGATGTCTTCATTTTAACAGTATGAATTTGGTTCGGACTGATACAGTTGCGACTGTAGTGTTCTTATCAAAGCTGCTGTCAGACTGATGTAAGAATTTCTCAGAGGCAGCTGGGTAAAAAATGATCCACAGCTTGTGCAATATAGATTATGGTCTTTGTCTGTGGAGTCTGTGTCGCAGTAGATCAAGTGTCAGTCCTAACTGATAACATAACATAAGCTGTGTGCGATTTCCATGACGAAACTACATGCTTGAATGCAAGTTTCCTTTCAGTTGAACTGTTGTTCAACTATTCTATTATATATCAGTGTCTTAAATTGTTCAATTATGATTACTTTCGGATTCCTTTCACTATTAAACATAGCCTTGAGTTCTACACTTGATATTTTTACGATTTGATTTCACCAAACTTTTTAGAGATCATGGTAAATATGGTTATCAAGATGATGGTTCACCACTGTCCTTCCAGTTTTAATAATGCGGTGGGCAGTTCTTAACCCAATTTAAGTTTCAGCAGTCTCCCTAGTTGTTGTCTTTGCTTGATGCAGGCCAGTAATTCAACCCTTCTGAAACAGTAACATCTGTTCTACGACCACAGGATATGGCTTCCGACATGGTTGCTTAAGAAATGAAGCTATTCACTGCGTCAGCTGGGGTTAGAGTCCTTAGTGCAAACTGAAACATATCAATCACTGCAGTAATTATCCAACGGAAGGCTCTTACTTATTTGCTTAGTTAAATCCAAGTGGTGACTTTTTCTTTGGCCAGGCAGTGTATGTTCTTGTCTTAAATTGTCCTGTTATATGTTCATGTCCTCAATTGTTCCATTATGTGTTCTTGTCTTAAATTGTTCCATTATATGTTCATGTCCTCAATTGTTCCATTATACGTTCTTGTCTTAAATTGTGCCATTGTATTATTCCTTCAATTTGGCACAACACAGCTGTACCTGTCACCATGCATGTTTGTGAGTACTTAACAAATTGATTAAACATTGCTACCCTTACTAGTCGACTCCAGAAATACTTATTGTTGAAACTAATTATTGTTATTGTGCATATTTCGATAAAGAAAAAAGAAACAATTTTCGCTGGTAGGTCGTGTGATCCTAGTCAAATTTTGCCACCGGTTTACTGATGCGTTTCATATGAAATGTAAGCGATATTTCTTTTGGATAATGTTTAATTTCTAGGGCTCGCGATCATGCAAAGACTTTTGTGTTTCTTTTTATGTCCTAGTGTGTTAACTTATGTTTTAGTAGTCACACACACAGTACCAGATGCTCTTTTTGACGTAGCTCCTATAATGTTTATATGTTAAAGTGTTTTAATGTGTCCTGTTTTTGACTGTTATATGTGATATATACCCATCTTTGCCTTTTTCACAACAAAAAGGTAGACAATGAAGTACTTTCTATTCCGTTCTAACCTTACAGATCAAATTGTGCTCAAACTGGACTGTTTTATGAGTATTTTACTCACTTTTCCTGTCACTAAGTTAGTCTAAGATGTATCAATGATGCTTTTGCACAAAAGCACGCACCATTTCCACCATGTCCCACACATAAACTGGTGTACATAATGCGAGGACTCCTCGTGCATAGTTGAGACCGTGCCCACAAATGTTCCACTGAGAGCCAAGAGATAAGAGAGGGGTAAAATATGAGATGATACACATGATCTAATAATAAAACACAGAGGTTGTTCATCAGTTTCACTGATGAATTTTATTAAATTAAATATATTTCTCTCTTGATGGTTGTGACGTAGATGTCACTGCCGACGCTGGTTTAAAAGCGTTGAATTAATCCTACAGGCAGTGTAATTAGCATGGGTCATGGTCATGCAAAACGACAGCTGAAGTTGAGCCGATTTTCGCCTGCATGCAATGTGTCTCCGTCAAAATGTAACACAGCGGGTTGCTATGAAATGTAGTGAGCATAACTAAGATACCGAGAGGTGAAACATTTTCTATTTTCAGCTCCTCCTTTCATCTTGTGATGCCCACACACCAATTTGTCAACCTGGCACCAAGATATCTCATAATCTAAAACCAAACATAAAAAAAAAAAACTCTACAACTTGACTACCTTAAATAACTACAGTACATCAATAAAAAAAAGAAAATTAACACTGGAACCAAGAGAGATTTCATATCTGTGATGCCTTTGTTTTGCGGTCCCCAAGAGGGCCTGTCAGCAAAAACCATACGCCCCTGTCTGTGACTGAGCAAGAACTTTCTTATAATAGGGGAAATTGATGATACTCTTAAGACTAACAGTAGTCTATGTGCTTGCCATGAATTTCTGTTGAAATGAAAAATGTGCCAGGACTGTGGCAGTCTGAAATCGCACAGAAAGCGAAAAAGAGCAAAAAGGAAAAAAGAATGTGGCGACGCCGATACATCACTGCACGGAGAGGGATTTGATGGAGTGTTGCTATACATTTATTTTTCTTTTGGGATTTCCTGTCACACAGTTCACATGCAGTTTATTCTAAAAGTCCGATGAGACGATAACGTCGTAAGAACAGACACATCTGACACAGGTAGACACATCGTCGGCCCTGTGCAACAAACAACTAATGTTAGGCAATTAAACACAAATATAAATGGGCAGACAAATAAATAATTATATCTGGTATAATTATTAGTTATCACAGTTGTGTCAATCGAGGGGTATAGCACCATTGGCGCTCCAGTAGCTCAATTGGTAGATTGATTGTGCGACCCATGTACAGATGCTTTGTCCTCAGTGCAGCGGACCCGGGGTTCAAGTCCGACCCCCCCACCCCCCTCTCTCATCCCATTTCCTGTCACATCTCAAGCTGTCCTGTCAATAGAACCATGAAAGGGCTAAAAAAAAAAAAAAAAGGAGTACAGCACTCTTGTGAGTCCTTCAGCGAACTGACCAAAAAACTGGGTTACTCGAATAAGTGGGTTAAGAATAGAAGTCTCTTTGCATTGTAAACACCAGCCGCTGCAGCCAATCTACCTCGCTGCCTCACACCTGGACCACCTCTTCAACGCTGCTAATGAAGTCACAAAATGATTAAACACCGAGTTTATTTAAAATTTGTTTACTGCACAGCTGCGACAGAGCCGGGGCCTATTTTTATACGTTACGTGTAAATGCCGACACTTTACTCTTACAGCTGCGTGCAAGTGCCTAAACACAGCCGTTCTCTGGTTTACACGATGCTTACGGTAAACACCTGACCTTTGCCGGATTACAAATGGCACACTCTGGCTTTACTTGAACAGCGGGTATCTTTACTTGTACTACACTTTAATTGCTGCTGAATAACTACACTGCTTAATGAAGGGTCTTTTGTTCATTAAGCTGTTACGTAGTTTGTTCTCGGATGTTCAGAACGCAGTGTTTCTTATTCCAACTTTGACCTTTTGAATGTTTCTCTCCTAGTTAAAGTACGCATGCCATTAAACCGGAAATCGACACAATGTTCAAAGGAGAATAAGTCATACGAGGTGGCGTGTTGGTGTGCCACATCAGAGGTCTGAGATCAAGACAGCCACCTCCGCTAAACGACCGAAAATAATGGCAATACTTGAGTTGGCTCCAGCTGTGTCCATCTCATATATCATTCACACTTAATAACCTTGTCTCTATAGCTCTGCAATTACAATCTGTACTCTGTAGGATGAAAGAAAGATCCGACTGTGCTGTGAATGTAAAAGATCCACTAAGAAATATTTAAAAAAAAATTAGCAGTAAGTTAATTAAGGGCAATTAGCAATATGAAAGGGTTTGCAAGTACTGCTGATCCCACTGTGAATCAACAGCAGCCGCCCCAGCTTGCCGTTTGGTGTTTTGGTTTGCTGGTCCATATGTTTCAGTATGAAGGCTATCACCTCGTCTGCCACATGACAAAACAAAGTCTAAGATGTCTTTTTAGCAGTTGGCAGAACAAACGAGGGGACGAAATGTGAGCAAACGGCGGCCTTGCCCTCGACAGATGACAAATAAAAAAGAGGACTCCCGAAAAAAAGCTGCCAATGTTGCTCCACTTCTACGCTTTTGAACAGAAGGACATGTCAGGTCGAGCGCTCGATGCTGTGAGTTTGATTTTGAGCATTCTTTCTGCGTATAGTGGACTGAAACTGCCGAATGCGCCCCGCGCTAGTTACCACAATTTAATATTTCAACGCAGTATAAAAAATGAGATCGTATGCTGTACATCATCAGGAATACTTTCCATTGGGAGATGTATGGGAAAATTCTTCTGCCTATAACAAGACAAGCAAATCACCACGTCCTCTCTCAGCTGTGTCCCTGCTGTCATAATCAAAATGAAAGTGGCTCTCCGACTTGATACAAATGCAGATGCACCCATCTAGGTCGCCTTTGGCTGCTGCCCCGTGCTTACAGCAAGAAGCTTCATGAGACGTAGTGAGCGCTTTGATGGCTGTTTTTTTTTGTTGCTGCGAGTCTGACCCGTCAGGCGTCACACGGGCTGCCTTTAGCCGGTTGATTGTTGGTACCCTGCTGGAGCTCTACATTTCCTGGCACCTTTGCCAACAGCAAACGCCAATCGGTTACAGAAAAAAAAAAAAGAAAAAAAAAAAGATTTGATTAACGCATGTTTTAAAGAACAATAAACAATATGTATCTTAAGTCCCTATAACCATACATTCATATACTGTGCACTCAGCTCCTTGGCTGCATCGTGTCCCTCCACTTTTTTCAACTAAACCTACGCCTTATAAAATGAGGATATCCTGGCAGCAGTGTGTTCCCTCTCCACAGATTCACATAGAGACCATTTGGGTATTTTTTTTTTTGCCTGCTGTGATGCATTCAGGGGTTAAACACCAATATGTTAGAAGCTACTGATGACTGAGAATTTTTATGAAGGGAAAACCTGTGATACCACTACGTGCTCATTAATGCCTGTTTTCTGCCCTTTTCGAATGCAGCTGTTGTTCGCGCTTGAAAAAGAGGTCTCAAAGGGAAAATGGAAGAAAAGAAGCACCTCTTGCCCTCAGCGATAGAATACCAGTAGCGTGCCGAGACCTTTGCTCACTGAAGGGGTGAGCTCTCATACTGAGACTGAACACCTGCTACATTTTAATATTTTGTTGACTCACTTTCAGAATATTAGACCAGATACGACCGTGCTTCCAGAAATGGAGCTGCTGTTACATGATGAGCTTAGATTTGCTTAAATTACAACGCGGTCATTGACTGCCTTGTGCAGTAGACCATTATTCATGTTTATCTGGAGATTTTTCTTTGAAATATCATTGATTTCAGTAGTTAAAGAGGGTATTCTGGATTAGAACTGTCTTAAAGAGTCAAGATACACACATCACATCTGTCTGTGTTATATCTGACCTTTATGTTCTACATGCTGCTGCAGTCTGAGCATGGAAAAACATGTCGGCCCAGTTGTCAGAATAAAAATGTTGGCATTTAACATTTCTGCAAACCAAAGACACGTTAAAATGTGTCGCATCATATTGTTGACTTTCAGCTGCAAAGCCAGAGACTGCTGTTCAGGATCGCATTTCACCATTTCTAAGCGTGAAACCAAGACATCTTTAACATGGGAGAACGCAGTTTCAACATTTGTAAACATGAAACCACTGGGCATTTTAAATTAAGACGCTACAGCATTTTCAGGCCACGTTAGTATCAACGAAACTAGATAATTTAGACGAGACGCTGGAAGAATTTGCAGCAAAACGAAATTATATTTTTAATGAGGTATCTGGACAAGTTCCAGTTGGCGACACAACCATGTGGCGTTAGTGTAACATGATCTTTTCCTAACCCTAACACATTGGTTTTGTTCCTAAACCAAACCAGATTATAACAGCAGAGCAATGTCAAAACATAAAATGGGCGTTAAACCTAAAGCAACATAAATTGCAGAAACATAATTTTCTAGCATTTATTTTGCCGTTTGGGGTTGACATTTTTTTTTTATCTCGGTGTGACACTATCCTATAACTATGGGATAGGATGTGGCACATCATAAAACCCCCTCGAAATAAACCAAGTTAAGTTGATTGGGGGTATATATTTAGCAGTGATGGCCCAAAAGTGCATTATGTTTAATAACATTACACAGTGCTGAGTGCTCCGTGATATTCACATACATCTGCGCGGGCATCTGGTTAATAAATTGAGACACACATCCACTATAAGTCATATTGTCTAGCTCCTCCATAAAAAAAGAATAATCACTTAAAATGAATGCAGCGAGGATGGACTTTTTCAACACATCTTTGGCAACACATGTTCTCAACACATCTTTTTCAATATCATATTAAGTATGTGTCAGTTCTCTTGTTGGCACAGCTTCACAGTAGCTCATTAACCAACTGTTTGGTAGGACACAATCTCAATCTTGTGGAAGGTGAAGGCTAGTGTAGCATGCCATGCAAATAAAGGGGTTTGTTCTCCATCTGGCCAGGAACACCTCTGGGGATATTCTGAGCCATGGAGACCAAATGGTTTTTGCATGTAAAGGGACCACACAATGCCTCTGAATTAATTCACTGCACTGCAAGAATCATAGCTCTCCACTTCGTGCAATAGACCAGAGGCGAATGCATTGTCCCTCTCTCATATAGCTCACTTTTAACTATTAAATATGCCAACCCATGAGAAGGTGCTAATGGGCAAAGGCGCATTCTAATGAATCTAAAACACTCACCGCAGTCACAGAGTGTTATTTCTATTATGGAAATACAATGGTCTATTTATCTATCCAGCCATCTATCTATCTCTCACACTGTTTCATCTGTTTACTGTGCATGTTTCAATTGAATTAGCATATTTTTGGATTCAGTTTCTAAGTAACCTCAGTACTGACCATGTGAGAGTATTTCACCACCGCTCAGATAAAACCCTGCGGTAGTTTTGTAGCGTTTTGTAGCGCTGCATTGTAAAAACCCTCAGACAGTCCTTTGTGTTTCCACAACTAGTGCTAGCTGTAGTTGAAACAGCTCAGCCTTGACGTTGATTTTATTTATTTTTTTATTTTTTTTGTACTAGAAGAGCAAACACTTCAGCGAACGGAGCAAGGACACCCGAGCCCGGCACACTGTGTACAAGTCGGAGAATCTGATGCAACTCTGCCTTGTTCCGTAATCCGTGTTGAGTGATGCTATGTGTGTTTGTTTCATTTGTTGTGGTTGTCGGCCAGTAACCCTCACCCCAACCTCTACCCTAACTCTCCCATTTTCAGGTTGCTCTTCTATCAGGTTTGGCACTCCCTGCTGAGGCCCCTCATTAAGAGGAAAGTAGAACATCTGTGCCGGTCAGGCAAGATGACTTAGGCCTCCTGGCCAGAGCCTCGGCGGAGAGGCACTGCTAGGAAGAACAAAAACTTCCTACAGGAGCCCTCTACAATCAGGAGAGGATAACTACCTCCCCCTTATGCTTCGCTTTTAAGAAGATTCTTTCAGCTGGCTCTGGTTTTATTCTGGCCTGCAGGTTCTCGCAGCGTACCTTTGTAGACAAAACTCATTTCCATTGTGTCTGTGTTTTACAAATCCCTTTAATGCTTCTCCCAGTAGGCACCTCCTAATGGCTGCCTTTTAGCTCCCGTATAACTGTTGAATAGAAAAGCTGCCACATCGCCCTTTTTGTGAGACTGATATAGTCTAGCGCTCTGTCTTGGGAAAACTCCTGTATGACCACACACTTAGCTATGTAACGCATTTGGCACAGCAGGTTTAAGTTGAGAAAAATGATCATTAAACCAACTGTAAAAGTGCCCAGCTTTAATAAAAAAAACCCTGACACTGCCATCAGGTAGTTTTATACTATGATATATAAGACTGGTCAAAATAGTTTGACAGTGACTATCAACTATCAGCGTATTACTGTTGTCTCCTGGGTATCCTCACAGCAGATGCCAGAACCTCTTCATTTAACAACAACAACAAGCTTAAAAGCATCATGTAGCTAGAATCTCAATACAAGACAAGACATACTGATAAAATATTCAAACAGGAAATAAAAACGGTGAAGCTTAATGAAATTCTGAGAATTAGAAAAATGCATGAATGATGTAACAGCCTATAATCCAACTTAAAAAACATATCAAATCTCTCCTTTCGGGCCAAGTGCACTAGACTGCCAGACACCAATGATTTCCCCATAGCTCTCTTTGGAAAGACGGGAGATAACATGTGAATGGCTAGTTGGCTATGCTCCAACAAGCTCTCTTAGCATTTATAGCTAAATAAATGAATAAATAGACAACTCTGTTAATGCCACAGTCATATTAATACATGCAAAGTAGCATACAAACGTAAGCATACAGCATACAAACGTAACTTTGAGCGGTACATATGTAACGTAACAGCAGTAAGTTATTTCTTACTGCTGTGGGAGTGTGCTTTGTGCTAATGCTACTCATTCTTCAGCTGAGGGGCTATGTGCTTTGGGCTGCTGGTTTAGCTACTGAACAGCAGGCTCAGAGGCCGTGTACCGTCAGCGGAGCACATTGTTGTCATAGCTAACCATATCCAACTACATCATGCCTCACTCATATGTAAGAAACTTAACATTATCGCGATGAACGTAAACGAACATAGCTCTTAATAGCAATCACCGCTGTCAAGCTAGCGCTTTTGTATTGGTACATTTTTGGCGCCCTCTTCCTTTCCATTATGGTGCAACTATCTTGCAGGCAGCCTGTCCAATCGTTTCATATGTGCCGCATGAAGCGATTGGATGGGCTTATTAGAGGCCTGCAACAGCCAAATACACAGGATTTTTTGCTGGTTTTGGCAAAAGTGTTTGATTTATTGATGTGTTTGATTAAAAATTTACCAACCAAAGCTTTAATTTAGTTTTTCTAGAGAATCATGACAAAGATTAGTGGATTCATTCGCAGTTCAAAAATATTTTGTTACAGCTGTCTAGTGGATGCCTAAATAACACTACATTATCTCAAACATATACAATTTTAGATATGTTTTTATGATAAATATGGTAACAGCATTTAGTAACAGTCAATAGCATAGATAGATATATACTGTATATAATATGCGTAAAGCCACTTCACTGATTGGCTGGCTGTATCGCTGGCCCAATGTCCCCTCATCATCTCAACATGTTAATTGTTCAAATGATCCAATGATCCATGACGCCATCGTGTCAAGGAGAATGAGCTCTAAGCTTGGACTGCCCTTCAATAACCCCCTCTAACTGCACATACACCCCACAAGTCTAGACAACCGATTCCTTAATACATCCTCGTTAACAGCGCAAACCTTCATGTCTACCCTGAGGCATGTTTTGCCACGGTGCAGCTGCCATGATTTCAAACTGTGCCCACGTACAAGAGCACACACTGTCTCTATTTGAATGCGGACCATGCTGATACAACTGAGCTGCAGTTCAGTTGGAAGGCATTTGGGCCCGTACAACAATTGAGGGCTGGAGCTGCAGTGTTTCCATTTCATTTCTCAGGGTTCGGATTCTAAACGCAAATGAAAGGTTTTGAATTTTTAATGCAATTTTGTTGTGCACATACGCTTGTACAGTACACACTGTGACCATACTCTATTTTAGGCCAATTACTCCCAAGGTCTTTACCATCTCATGTCATATTAACACATCAAGCCTTATAACTTTAATTCAGTTCATTTTCCTAACCTCCCCATCAAGCATACAGCATGCAAGACAGCAAATAAGCACATCTAAAAGCCATGGACAAAATGGCTAATTGCTGTTGACTTCATAATAAGTTAACCTTGATAATGTTTACTGTGAGGTGTCCATCTCGAGTGTGTGGGATGAGATTTGTTTATGGCAGTAAATCTGGCAGGCACCGGCAGACACATTCCAATTTAATTAGGCCCAGGGAATAAAGCGAGGCCTACACAATTTCCTTGACAAATAACCTACACTGAATGGTAAATAACAAGTCTGTAATATTGCTGCACTGGAATCAAGCCACAGATTGTATAACAGCTCATGGTTTGTTGAGTAGTAGCTATGTAGGATGGATTTATGGTGAATAATAATGACAGTAGTGAGTCACAATGCTTGTGTGAAGTGAAAACGACCAAGCCCACGCAAAGCTCTTGGTGTAATGTATGCAGCCAGCACCTAATTTCCTATTCCTCTCCAAGGAAGCCTTCTGAAACTAACCCAGTCGCTCTATTTATATCTGGCAACATCTTTTCATCTCTGCACTGATAAAGCCATTAGGTACAGCACAACCCTATAGCATCTGAACCTGCTCACTGATAAGTTTTCAATGTTAAACATTATATCATCTATAACTGCTAAGCCACTGATTTGTTATTTTAACAAAGAAGGTGGTCATTTTCATTGCTCACTGTTTTTTCTTTGCTTCTGGAGCTTGAGAATTGAATATAATCATGCAGTGGTTAAGTGATGTATAATATAATATTGTCTCTTTCACTGTGATTTGATTCCATCAAACTGAATTCAAGCTGGCCACAGCTGCAGTCTTCCATAAGTGGAGAAGCCACAATCTTTTAATCACCAATTTTGCACAAGAGTCATTAAATTACCTCAGGAACATGCTGTAACTGAGAACACTAGCAGTAATATGGTTTGTTTCAGAACCTCAGAACATATAAAATATACAATGCATTCAGAACATGCATGTGAAAAGGCATGTTACTCATGCTGTTGGGTTTTTAGTTTGGATTTATTATATGGCTTGACAGTGGAACCTGCGAGTATAGTAAGATATTTTAAAAAGAATGTGGCCAAAATACATACAATTGTAGGCTTCTTGTTAGAAAGACAAAAAAAAGGTGGAGGTAAATCCACTGAATTCATATAGGTTGGAATAATGATACTGTGCAATTTTATCAGCTGATATGTACAACAATATGTTGCAAGGTTCTGTTGCTGTCATCGTATAGCAGCTGGAAAAATACCTCTATGAAAACATATGCAAGTATCCTAGATCCAGATTTATATTAGGATCCGCATCCAGTTGTCAAGATCCATGCATTATTCCCTGAGAAATTAATGGAAAAGTGAAATGGAATCCGTCCCTTTATGTGGATCCACACCCGAAGTTAATGGGGTTTATTCTGGGCCGAGAACCTTCCTTGGTGGAAATCTGTTGAGTATTTTTTGTGTAATCCTACTGACAAACCGACCAACCACCGAACAAACAAAAAGACATGGGTGAAACACAACCTCCTTGGTGTTTAATGTTTTGGCAACATTAGAAGAACATTAATATCCATATTCTATCCTGCTTATTCCCATTTACATCCTTTAACACAGTGTTCACTAGTATCACGGACTTCTTAATGTTGTCTGTGAGCAAAACACTGTGCACAGTGATGGGAGCCAGTGGATTCACACAGATTAATCGTTTGGACAAAGGGAAATATGGAACAGTATTATGCAAAAGAGAAAGAACAATTTAATCAGGAATTGATTGCAATGACAAAGAGCTGATACATACACATGAGGCTGATAGGAAGCAGTCTGGGTATTGGCCCAGTCCTGCAAGTTACTGTTTCTATAAATAATCATCATATGATATGAGCGCAGCACTGTGTGTAATGCATGCACACTGAGCCAAGTATGTGGTACGATAGCAGCTGATTCACCATGGATTTGACTAGTTTGGGTTATTGTAAGTCATAAGGAGAAGTCCAACTAAGATAAAGCAGTGGGCAAGTTCTTCTTATAAGCAGTGAAAAGGCCAAAAGTCATCCTCGTCTGTCTTAGTAAGAATTCATGAAATATATTACAATCAATATGAGAAAACTTTTTGGCGAGCAGGATTTGATCATTATTCTGACAACCCCCTTTAAACCATGACCAGCCAAGGACCAATTTCCAGCTACACGGACTATTCTCTCCTGTAGGGAGTGGAAAATAATACCGTTGCTTCTTAGAGTGAGTCTATCATTTAGGAATGTTAGGAAGAAAAAAAAAAAAGAAAAAGAATTTTGCGCACTTTAAATCATCCATGTAGGAAAACATTTCTTGTTTTTTTTCCAGCGGTGTCAGGAGTACAGTTGATTCATGCATAGGAAAACATTGCTCATTGTCTCCGTTGTTATGATAACTCTTTTTGAAAACCCTCGTACATTTCAGGGAGAAGATGCTTAAACTGTGGCAAGACTATTTTTCATCTTCTTTGCTCAAACCTTCTGATCTATGATGCGTGTTTTTTTTGTGATTTTTTTTTCAGTTCTTGTCTACGCACAGGAACCGATTGAACAAAACGCAGCAGATACGCTCAAAAAATGACCCAAAAAGGGCAAAAAAAAGAAGCACCGTTAGTATGAGGCTGTGTGTTCACTCACCAGCTGGGCATTTGCAGGAGGCTGTTCCATTGGAGCGTGTCAGGCAGGTGGAGTTGTTCAGGCAGGGATTGTGGAGGGGGTCGCAGGGGTCATAAGGCTGGTTGCACAAGGGGCCGCTGAAGAAGGGGGGACAGGTGCAGGAGAACTCCCCAGGTACGTCTGACTCCTGACACTGAGCTCCATTTAGACAGGGCCCGGAATCACACTCATTCACATCCTCCGCACAGTCCACACCTGTCCAGCCGGGCGAGCACAAACACCTTGGATACGGCAGGAGAGGAGATGCGGGCGCCGTCATTGCGGGATTCATTAAAAACGCCTCCTAAATAAATAAACAGTTTTCCGAGGGTAAGGAGTGTCACTCTCTCTGGGACAAAGCACTAAAAATGGATATAGCAGCGTCACTGTTGGCGTGTGCCGCAAATAGACCACCACGCGGCATACGCTTTTTTTTTCATTTCTTTTTTTTTTATCCAAATGATCCACAGGACACATTTCTCAGCAAACAGGTACACAGTGTCACAGCGCTACAGCGCATCATTGGCACCGCACCGCTGGATCTCTGTGTGCGCAGTGTGTGCAGGGAATTCACAGGTTAATTGAACCACTGGTCAGAGCAGCTTTTCATTCTGGACAGCTGAATGTAGGACACAAGAGGTGGGAGCGCTGAGTGGGGATTAAATGGAAATGTATGCATGCGAGACAGACAGAGAAACAGAGAGAGAGAAGCAGAGTGTGCGTGAGCCTGAAGTGTCTGCTCTTAAGGCAGGTGAATATTCCACTTGGTGGCAGTGAGTACCCGAGCACTACGAACCACTCCACCTTGCTTTGCCGTTCACCCTCCAACTTTTCCACCTGAAGCAGTTTTACGTCTCCCCAGCGAGCAGGAGGAGGAGGAGGAGGAGGAGGAGGAGGAGGGTGGGGGAGGGGGGGTATTAGCTGAAGCAGATACACCAGCTTTTTCCTCCAATGATTCACAGATCCCCTGAAACCTTTTCATGCTGTGAGCCATTGATTGACTCATTTGTTTTACCTGCCATCTGCAATTCATTATCTCCGCTGCCGGTGGAAGGACATATTGCTATCTCTGAGCGGCTTCCTTTTCTGCATTTATTAAGTGACTGATGCGCCTCGTGAGGACAGCGCCCTCGAGCCGGCGCGCACACCTACTTGTAGCTGTTGAGAAGGTCTGTGCAGGTGGCGTTGTTTTTGCAGGGCTGCGATAAACATTCATCAATTTCTTGTTGGCAGAACTCCCCCTCCCAGCCGGAGTGACACACACACTCATAACTCTGCAATACAAAGAAAAGGAAACGCTGCTGGATGAGCGCTGAGAAATAGCGACACCTTTACATCTTGGTGAAGTCATTTTGGCAGTTTGTATTTATAGGAGAAATCCGGATTGTGTAGTAAGGGACAACATGTAATGTGAATTTAAATTTGACAATGATCAAGACATTCGTGGACGTCATCTCAGGCTTTTGGAAACGCAGATTCACCATTCTGTGACATTTTAAAGACCAAATCAAATCAATTCATCCAAAAAACAAGTAACAGATTAACTGAAAAAGAAATTAATCGTTAGATGGCTTGATTCCATTTTTGATGAAATCTTTCAAATAGATAGATTATGATTAAAAAAAAGGTGCAGTATGTAAGATTTGGCTGTCTAATTCATACTCCAAACAAAAAGGAGGCAGCGTACCACTGGAGTAACCACTTCGTTCTTCTAACTGTAGCCGCTGTTTGCTAGTTAGCTCGGTTTGCTGTGCATCTAGTTATCTCAGCTGGGAGCTCAGAGCACCAAGACTATCACTGATTATAGTTCTAGATTTAATTTAATTTTTTCAATGTTTTCGACCACAAATCTTATGTATTGCACCTTTAATATGTATATACATAAAACATACACAATCTGTCAAAGTAAGTTACTCCTCTCAGGTTACCTGTTGTGTTAATAGTGACTTTTTTAAAATGGTGATGATGAGTGTTTATTCCTTTTTAAATTACACCGAAAATGGGAAATGAACCCTTCGAGTAAGTGCTTCTCTTGTAGTTCTGCAGCCATTAGTCTTCTAACAGATTAGTTGATTGAAAAGAAAATCAGTTGCCAGCGTTTTTGATAATAGCCAAATCTTTTCAGTCGTTTTGTCAAGCAAAAATCTTAAACGTTTGCCGGTTCCAGCTTCCTTAATGTGGGGATTTCCGACAGTAAATGAAGCGTTTGGGGGTTTAGGACTGTTTATTGGACAGAATAAACCCCATTGGGAAACTGTGATGAGCATTTTCACAATTTTTTGACGTGATACAGACGAAACGATTAATCATGAAAATAATAAGCAGATTAATCAAAAAATGACAATAACCGTTAGTTGCAGACCATCCTCTTGCATGATAAGAACTAAGTCCTCCAAATCTTACAGAAAAGAAACAGCATCCCACATGTTGTAGAATTCACAGAGAACAACTGTAGTTTTCATTGTAAAGGTAATCTGAATTAAACTTTAGTAGAAAACTACAATATTTTTAATGCTCGATTCAAACATATTCAGATCAGATGACATTTTTAGAATATGTTTTAGTAATCCAATGGCTAATGTACCTTATTACAAATACTGACATGCAATTTGAATACAGTAACAGATTCAAGTAATCCGACGCAACTCTGATATCAATACTGACAAGAATTACAGACAACTACTGTTTTTTCATGATGAAGCTGTTAATTAAGATGTTATGGTGATCAGTCAGAGAGCATCCCGCCTTATTCATACCTGTGACATTTTTGGTAAACAAACGCCGCGGCGCTTAATATACTTAATTAAAAACATCTCAGTTTTCGCAAAAATCTCGCAGAACAAAACCTCCCACTCACAAAAAAAAAGATCTTTCCTGCCGAAATCTGTTTAAACTGTGGAAGGAGTCATGCTTGTCTCGAATTTTCACATTACTGCTGTGCAGATGTATTCCTTCTACCACCCACCCGCCCGCCGGATAATATGCAAGCCTGGTTTTTTCATGCCATTCAAGGTATATGGCACAAGCCTTTATCGAGCATACAATACAACCGCTGCATATTCTGTGTGGAAAGGATTTTTCACAGACATTCAAACATTTAAAATATGCTTGATTTAGATTATTTCTTTTCACCGCCAATGAACATGCTGTTCCTACTGTACATGAAGAAAATAGCTCCTACCCTTGTGTTTCTCAGTTTGTGGACCACTTGTCCTTTCATCATTGCAATCTGCATTATGATAATTAATCATGGCATGGGAGATTAATGGTGTGTTGTCTATTACATTCCAAGGTAGCGGTGTAATTTAAATCCTTCTTTGCATACAGGATGAAGGTAGTCATATGGTCAAGGGTTTCTCAGGATTCCTTATTGCCAACATCCTGTCTAAAGGTCCTGGGCGCTGCTGCTTGAATGCATGCTAATCTGTATTTCATACACTGGATGGGAGCCGTTAAACTTTGTCTGATATAATTTGTACACTGTGGGCCCGAGAAAATGCCGTCATCTCATGATAAATTAGATACCTCCAGGAGACTCCAATTCCTTACCCCTGGCAATAGAGCATAATCTCATTTTTGCTGCTAAGTCACCTTCAGGGACCGCAATTCTCCAAAATAAGCGAAAGCTCTGTGGGACACAGTGTTCAGAAGAGAGGAATGGCTGCTCTGTAAACAAGACTGTGAAAGGGGGTTCCAAAAACTGTCCCTATTTGAATAATGAGTTGAGGAAAAAAAATATATAACAGTGAACCCGAGAACAGTGGGACTAGAAAAATATTGGTTGAATTTGATTATATCCCTTATTATCATACCATATTCTATTCTTAAGCAGTGTCCTTTTGTCTTTGAAAATCGGATATTTAGTTCCCGGAAAACAACACTGATATTTTTTTAGCCAGGATTCTCTGCTGGGGATAATTTTGAAACACTAATCAGAGAATTCCTGAAAAATTAACATCAAGGTCTTGATAACCGCATCAGAACATGCTATTTTGCTTTGGGTAGTGCCTGTGAATACAAAGAGGAGGACAACTTTTTTTTTCACACATTAACAGTAATAATGATAACATTTATTTAGACATATGCTACATGCACAGATCTTGCAGAAAGGTAAAATGTTTTTTCGGGTTCAAATCGATTGTTTTGTTTATCTCTGTGTAAGAATTCTGATGTTTTTTTCTAGCTTCTTTCTGAGCCGATAGTATTACGCTGTTGGTACCATGTGGGGTCTGTGATTGGTCAGTAATCAAGAGACTTGACATAGTTGACAGTTTGTTGAGAAAAACATGAAAATGGCAGAGTTCTACAGTACTGCCCCAATTTAGCTCAGTAGCAATGTTTACATCAGCTGGCGTTAGCAACGTAAACACAAGCTAGCTAGCATTAGCATCGTTATCGTCGTTAGTGTTGCCGTTGTTAGTGTTAGCGTCGTCAGCGTTGTAGACTTTTCGCTAGCTAGCATTACCTACATTAACGTTTGGTAACTAGCTTTAGCAACATTAGCTTGTGCAACCCCCTTACCCTAACCCAACTGGCAACCACTTGAGGGGGCAGATGATTGGAACAACAGCTGTGTTGTGATGTGATGTGAATATAATGGTAGGGGGGAGATGGAATGCCACATTTAGTGGCTAAATGTAGTCAATAACACTTTTAAAGGTATAATTGGTCTAATCTTAGACCAATTATTAATCTGAACTCAGCTACTGAGACCGACGGATGCCAGATAGAAATGTGTAGAGCCGGAATAGTTTGCATGAAGTGCTTTTTACGAGGCAAATAAAGTCGATTTAGACTGGTATGAAGGAGAAACTTGAATTCAGACATTGTTTTTCTGTTTGTTTGTTTAGTAAGAAAAACAACTTTCTTAGGGTTTTGAGGGTTTATTTTCTCTATTTCATTTGTCATCTTCAGCAGACAGTAGTCTGCAACAGCATACATACTTATACTATTTGACAAAATGTCAACACTGTTGTTTCTTCACACTGTTGATAATGTTAGTTTTTGAACATTTTAAACCAAAATTCTGACCATGTCTTACACACTGCTTCTTTAAAAATGAAAAACTACACAATGTTGTCTAGATGTCAGGGTTAAGCCTTGTATAGCAATCCACAGTCTGGCAGAATTCATTTTGACAAAAGGTGATTAATTGGAGAGAAAACAGACTTGACCACTGAGTAGTTTCTATGGAGGAAAAAGCTGAAAGCTTGAAGATTAGTTCAGAGCATCTCAACGTTAATTTCAAAAGGCTGAAGTTTGGTATTGCAACTTTTTAGAAATGAATTTGTGTTAGCGATGAAACAATAGTTGAAAGGTTCTGAATTGCCTTCTCTCCTCTCCATGTGGCTCTTCTGGGACTCCATTGGCTCCCAACTGAAACATGCTGTTTTTGTTAAATAGATCTCATCTTTCTTCGATACATTATGCACTCATTTTCAAGAGCACAGGCTTATTTTAAAACACAAGGTGTGGACTATACACCCGAAGATATATGTCTTTGTCCAATGGTAAAAAAAACCCCACAAACCCAAAGACTTTATCTATGACACATCTGCTTCACTACTGCAATCTGTTAGCAAATAAGCAGCTGTTGGAAAAAGGCCCCTGGTACTCATTGCACAGTTTGTAAGCAGCATTCAGTTCCCAGGGCCTTTTGCAGCTGCAACAGATCAATGTTATTGACTTAAAAAAACACTTGAATAACTACAGAAGTAGAGCTCTTCCCTGCAAAAAGGAAACCCTCTGAAACCCAAGCCGGGCTTCTGTAGTAAACAACCATCGGTAGAGAAAGACAAGCACATTTGAAATAAAATGTAGTGGGAAGAAGTCATTAACAAAATTGCTTGACCTTTGATGTACAATTTACAGCCTAAATTTCACAAACTCCCTTTTTTTATTTGTCATTTCAACAAGCACTTGCAGAAAATCAACTGAGGCCCGCAGCTACAGGACAAGCCCGTCTCGTTTGTCCTTAATATCCTCCCCCTGTGGTTCAGTTCAAAGTCTGCTGCATCAGCTTAGCTATAACTATTTGAGATGTGGAAATTAGGCTTTTTCCACAGTAGAAAAGATGTATACAAAAGTTCTAAATACAGAAGCATCAACTATGGTGCTTTCTATATGTTTTATTGTATGTTAGTCCTAAAGATAAATGTCGGATTACTGATCCAAAGGAATTATAAAGGTTTTTTGGGGGGATATCTAATTGCAAAAAAACGTATTCTGGTTAAAGGATGGATGTCTTTAAAGGTGCACTTTGAAGTTCTGGGGAAGAAATTTTAATCAGCAGACAGAGAAAAGTCATGACTGAACAAAATGACCTTGAACAATTCATTCACACGTTTTCATACTGTTTCACTTTGTTTATATGTGGCGGACCCTGCCACCCTTCTAGCTTCAAATAGGGGACCTTATTTCCCTTTGAGAACAACTTGTATATTTAGTTAAGGAAAAACAACTTTTTTTCTGAATTTCTATTCTTACCTCATTAAAATTCAGAGTCTGAATTTCTTCTCCAAAACTATTAAGTGCCACTTCAACATGATTTTGGTCATTATCGTGCGTCCAAAGTTCAGCTAAAAAGGCGTTCATAGTGTAATTGGCTTGGCTTTTCTGAAAGTAATTACACTAATGTGGTGACACTTTCAGATGTTTCCCGTTGCTCTCTTGTTTCACCCAGATACCTAAAACTTGAAGCACACTTGCCTCTCCCCCCTTGCTGAACAGATTTCACAATACAACCAATAAAGTGCCAGACTTGCCTACATTATACAGAACCCAGAAACATGTAGCCATGTATTTTATTATTTTTTTATGAATCCCCCACTACTCATGTCATTGCACAGTTATCTATGCCTTATGCTTCCAAACATTAACTGCATGGCGCTAGCTAAAGGAAACAGGCAGCGCCATATGTGTCCCAGGTTCTGTCAATATTTTATGATAAACCGTGGTATTTCAAATGAGTCGCTAACTGTAGCAATTAACAGCACGAGGCCATTTCAAAGCCTTTCAAAGGCCATTATATGAGTGCATCACCCTTCCAAACCCCCCCCAAAAATCTACTTACCAGATGGAGGTCCTTGCATATCGAGTTGGCGCTGCACAAACTGTTCACACAGTCATCAATGTCTTGCTCACATCTCAGCCCGGCGTAGCCAGGATTGCAAAGGCAGTAAAAGCCGTCTACAACTGAAACAAAATCAGTGGAACAGTTACAGCGCCTTGCATCATAAATTAATTCTCTCTTTAGTCTCTCAGTAGGACCTGCTAATGTAGCACAGATCCACACAGGTAAGTGCTGATTACGAGCATAAAACACAATCGCCCCGCCGTGATTTCATTTTTTTTTAATGGACGTGACCGATAAAATGAACGCCTTTCTGCTGTGTCGTTCTGACCTGTTGTTGCTAAATCTTCGTGACAGGTTCCCTCCCTCTGCATCAGTCTGATGGAGTTTGACGCTCTAACCATCTTTAAATGAACCTGTCTGCGACGGCCATTCAGCCCTTTTTTTTTCTTCTTCCCCTTACTACTTTCCTCGCCTGCACTTATCCCACTCGTTCTCAATGAGAGCCTAAAAGCCGGGGCCATTTGTTTTCACACTCTCAACGCACCGAATGAGGGGGAAAGAGGCGGAACAGAGGGAGAGAGCCCATTTCAGGACCATCCTTTATTCAGATGTTACAAATGTGCCAATTTCTTCCATCACAAGTTAGAATCTCCCACGTCTAATAATCCATTCCTTCCTCTCTTTAACTATTAATGACGTTAAAGCGGGATGCATCATTCTGTTTCTCCAACACAACACTGGTGTACAGGCAGCCAGTGACAGAGGTAATTGCAGTTCTTACAGGAGTGAATTTATTACTTCCCCAGTCAGGGTCCCAGGATTCTTCATTATCCCAAAGATTTACCACGTAATCTATGCTGTCACTCTGTCTTGGTGCGTGTAGCTGCTATTACTCTCATTAAATGCTTTAGGTCCTGGGTGGCAGCAGCATTACTCATCTCAGCCACTGTAGCTATGCAGTGCTCTCCCTGGTGGCTGGCTGGCTGGCTGCTGCCGAGCGCCGGCCAATAGGTCCTCGAGGCCTGCCTCACTAACCTAAGGTGAACTGGCTGCGCTCGAGATTAGTCGAGACAGCTGGCCGAGGTCCACTGTCGCACAGTGAAGGATAGGATACTCTTAAGCAGTGATCCACTGCCATCACTGTTTTCGCTCCGGCGCAAGCCAGTTGAAACAACACTGGCTGGGTTTGTTGTGATTGCACGCAAGCTGGAAAGTCGTGCCAAAGCATAAATAATTTGTTGCCGAGAGAAATTTAATTTCAGACACGGCTGTTGAGTTTTTCAAAAGGTATTTTTGGGGCGTTTTGAGCACCAGAAGCTGGGTGCCATCAGTCCCATTATATTCAAGAAAAGGCGGACGTCTCAAAAACAGTTTAGATGGATGAACAGCACCACAGCTAAGAGGAAAATGTGGGATTTTGGTGAACCTTTAAATTTTCGCTTTTCACAGTAAATGTGTGCAGTGTAATCAGGCCACAGATGGAATACATTGGGTCAAATCTTAATAGATAGCTGAGAGAAGAAAAACAATATTTTTTCCTTGAGCTTTGATTGCATTAATTTTGTCATTTATTATCCATTATTCAAATTACTACACAATATTGATGCCTAATTGATTTCCTTTTACGGTTACATTAAGGAGCTAATCAAGCCTACTGCAGCAGGTAATGTCCTAGATCCTCACATCAGATGGAATAACTCCACTCTCATAACACCCTTATTAGCTGCGATGGTGACCCAATTGAAAACCGCCTGTCAGGCTCTTAAGTGAGCAAAACCAAATTTGACATGGTCGCTACACGTGTGTGTGCCCGGCAGGCTCGCTTCCATCTTGAGGGGCCTGCTATTAAGCATGTTAGCAAGATAGGCTGTTCCTTACCATCATAGCAGAAGCCGTGAAAACAGGGGCTGGAGCTGCACTCATCCACATTGATTTCACAGCGGGGGCCAGTGAAGCCCCGGCGACAGTGGCAGCGGAAACCCAAAGGGAAATGGTCCTGATCCAACTCCTCCACACACACTGCGCCATTCTCGCACGGATTACTGGCCTCACAGGGTAAGAACTCACAATTATGACCTGGGGTGAGGCAAAGAAACACACATTGGAGGGCCGTACGGCAGACAGCAATCTGTGTGGAAATAGCTGTGTAGAGGTAGCTTGTGGATTTCAACCTGGGGATCATCTTTTCTCACAAAGACAAAATATTTTCCCCTGAAATGTAGAAAATAGCAGAAAATGTAAATACAGTACAAGTACCTCGACATTGTAGTAAATAACAGCACTTAAAAGGTGCAATATGTAAGAATTTTAGTTGGAAATGTTCAAAAGTTGACAAACTGTCAACAATATGTGGAGAAATAACAATTGTGACTCTATGATGTCTATGTCTTATGTTGAAGAGATAGCTACTGAAGTTAGCATGCTAACCAGCTAGCCCCAGCCTGTCCAGGTCCAACACTCGCCTGTTGCTCCAAGGTTACAGTCTGGACAGCTAGCTGCACGGCTAACTAGCTACCATCATTTACAGTTAGGGGCAATTAGCAGAACTTCAGAAAGTACCAGCAGTCATCCCGACAATACTGTTGCAATAACAATAAAAAAAGAGCTTTTGAGAATGTTGACAAAATTTGGAGTCTGTATATCACATATGGCCTAAAAATATTGTGATATCTTTTGAGGAAATACCACCTAGCCCTAACTTGAAGTGACCAATTCCTCCATAATGCACCTTTAAGGTAATGTAAATGTACTTAGGTACTTTCCACCAATGAGACAGACATACAGGAAGTCCTAAACATTGTACCAACAGTAGCTGATCTAGTCACTTTCTTTAATCCCTTGTATTAATTACATTTTGTCGTCATTTAAAAAAAAAAAATCTTTCAAATCCGGCCCCTTTCCCACGCAGGAGCTCCCTCTTTAAAACAGATATTATAGTGATAAACACAAATAAGCTGATATTTCCTATTACAGATAATCCTCACACATCCTGATTTTAGATGCATTTTTCGAACCACTGAAACACTCGTTTTTATTTCCTCCATTTCAGTGGCCAAAATGACATGGCTGAATTTATTACAGTCCCTTAAATATATATATACACACAAAAAAAGTTTTGTGCTTGTGACAAAACAATTACCGATCTGATTGGCAGCCATTTTCCATGCTGATTTAGAACAATGGATAAAAGCACACCTGTGGCAGCGCAGCACTCAATTTAATTACTAATGTGCTGATTGAAAGTTCCCATTTGCAATTTTATGATTTTTTTTGTGACACTTTGAGCAAACTCCGGACAAACGAAAGTGCCAGACGTCATGGTAATCAGGTCACGCATGAAGCAAACGTCAGTTGAAGAAAATCACTTTTGCCAAGCACAGATAAGAAAATCATTAAGTACAAACAAGGGGAAGAAATGAAGAGCATGCATATGAAGAAGTAAGAAACGATCTTATCAAAGCAAGTGCAGAACTCAAATCAGGCCAGGCATTGAAGTTTAAATGAGTTAACAGTAACAACGTTGCAAAGCATACAAAACAAGACAACACCATGGTTAAGTGTCCTACCTCTGACAATTTCTGCAAAAAAATGAAGAGAGACACATTTTATGTAAATATAAAATGATGAGGACATTCTTAAAGCAAAAAAAAAAAGAAAAACTCTTGTAAAATTAGTCATTTAACTGTAGAGGAAACGGCCAAATCCAAATGTTCTGCATGCTTTAATCAAATTTTATATGGCACAACACTGCTTTTGTCTGAGCCAGCAGGGTTAAGTAGCCACAGCTGATTACTAATGCAATGTAATTTGAGAATTGGACAAGTTCAGAGAGATTAGTTCTGTTAAGGCGGCTTATTACACAGAAATTCAGTGGAAATACTCAAATTTGGTACTTCAAAATTGGCATTATATAACAGCTTGGCCCTCATACAGTGAGCAATACAACAATTCTGCAGTCTTTATTTCTTAGTTCAATAATGTATAATTAATGATCTGGCAAACACTTCCCATTGTATAAGAAGGATGTGACAATAAAGCTGGACTTATTATACATTATAGTAATTATTCTGAAAACTCTTTTTGTTATATTTGTAGAGAATCATAGTCAATGTGCATGACTGAGTCTTCCACACGGCCAGGTGGATATGGTGCTAAAGCCATAAGCCAGCTAGTCACTCAAGAATGGCTGAGAAAGTGTAGCAGAAACATCCTAATGCTCACATGCTAGCTTGACAGCAGCCACGTTCATCGTTCTCAATGACAATATTAGGTGTTTCTTACATGTGAAACACGTGGTAACATTATTTGCATATGTTTAGTGATGACAACGCTGTGCTCACAGGACACTGCCTCTGACATTAGCTAACTCAGTAGCATAAAGCAAACACCCCCTGCCAAAGAGTAAGTAGCATAAGCAGCGGTGCCAAACTTTTTTGTTTAGCCGCTAACTCAGTAGCACAAAGCACACAGTCCCCGAACCACAGAACGAGCTGCTGACAGCAACAGACTTGTTCAGTGGCTAATGTTAGCATGTGCTAAGATTTAACAACTAGCTGTTCAATACTGCAGTGCAGCAACATTTCTACTGCCAAGACCTACATTTCACTATTATCGCACTCGAAGTGTAGCTACCCACCATTTGGAAACTCTGAGAAACAAAGCACCCAGCATGTACATACAGACTTGGCAAAAGCGTGAAAGCTGGTTTGTGTATAAAATCGAAGAAGACAAAAGAATTCCCTTTTGCTTTAGACACACTTTGTTCCTCAGATGTGTGATCTCTAACGAGGAAGATGAATGAGGTGCAGATTGAGTCGAACAACAATCTGGTACAAAGCAAGGCTTCGGCTTTTGTAGAACGTAGCATTGACACTGCAGGTGAACACTTCAGCTACAAAGTGACTCAAAACTCATTACTGTCAGGCATTCTAACTTTCTCTGTTACCGTATGGCACACATACGCATGAAAATTGCATACTGTCCTCATGTACTTTCATCAAGAAAATAAAACAGTGTTATAGAATTGTATAGGTCTAGAGCATACTTGTATTGGGTTTTATTTACAATTCCCAAAGTCCTTGTCTATGAAAAGCAACTGCACTGTGATATGGCCACAACCACGCCTTACAGCAAGAGCGCCGCTCCATGTGCTATCAAATGTGGCTCATTTCTGCCGCAATTTCTAAATCCCTTTGAATTACAGCGGAAGACTTCTTTTTCTCATTTTCATCAGAGATCTGAATCTTCCTCCTCACGCCGTCAGTGTGCCTTTGAAGTGCCTTTTTGTAAATTCCATCCGCCTTTTTTCAGGAGTCATTTCCTCCTGGCCACTCCGCTGTAAAGCCTAGATTTGTGAAGTGCTGCCCTGACTGTTGTCCTTCCAGGAAGATCTCACAGCCAACAAGCTCATTAGATCCGTCAGAGTGGTCCTTGGGTTTTGACCAAGGTCTTTCTTGACTGGTCACGGGGTTTGTAAGGATGAGTGTCTCTACGACGATTCCTGGCTAGAACGTATTTGTTTTGTTTTTTCACATTTATTAATGATTGCACCTTTTGTGCTCCCGTGAAATCCCACTACAGGAAATGTATCTATCCATCTTCACGCCGGAGTCTCCACTCCAACATGCACAGTCAAACAGTGGGTGTCTCAAAATGAAAAAAAAAAAAAAAAAACAGCTTGTGTTTTGCCGGAAAACATATTCAGAAAATTGCAGTCATTACCAATATGGGACATAAACAAGCTGCTCCAACAAATCAACATCATAATAAATCTGGTAAATTAGGATTTTTTTTATGTTTGATTATTTGTGTAGTACCAGCTAAATCCTACATCTAATTTTCACCACTATATAAACCAACATGGACGCCTGATTAAATCCTAAATTACATTTTTTCAGTCATATTAAAGATGGATAACCAAACTTGCCAATTTCTTTTTAATTTGCAACAATATGTAAACGTTTTGTAGATTTCTAAAAGGGAAATGCAATCTAGGGATGATTATACAGATCATTAAATTATACACACTCTCATATACTATTGTTATTGTGTACAAACACACTAAATTAAGCGTATACATTTGTGTTTAAGACGAGAACTAATGATGAAAAATTGAATATTTTAACTATTACTTGATTAACTAGTGATGCCAATTATAAACTGTCATCAAACAATGATTATTCATTTAATCATCATCTCCTTCTCTCTTGCAAAATTAGGAAGAAGAGTGTGTCTGAATCTTCTTCGCTGTTGGTATAATCATCCATTATCTCCTTATCTAATAACTTTTCAATTATCAAAGTAACAATTTCCTGTCATATTAAAGATGGATAAACAAACTTGAAAATTTCTTTTTCCAGGCACTCATAAATTAAAGTTTCATTGATATCTTACAGTAAAACAGAATCAAGAGAAAATGTAATAATGCACACTGTAATATGCTGTCATTGGTGTAATCAAACGTAGTAAATCAAATACAGAACTCTGTGGTTTGAACCGATGGATTTAATGATCAACAAGCGACTGCCATTATGAAACATCATTATATAAAACTGTCTCTGTGTTTTGGCTTCAGACAATGATCATTTATTAAAATCCAGTCCCAGCACTTCACCATCTCCTTCTCACTTGTAAAGTTAGAAAGAAGTGTGAGGCTGAATATCTTCCACTGTTGGCATAGTCATCCATTACTTATACGGCCTTATTTAATCATTGTCCTGTTATGAAAGGAATATATTCCTGTCATCTATAGGACAGACAACCACAGGCCAATTTAATTTCTCAAACACTTACAAATAACTGTTTTGTTTATTTCTTACAGCAAAATATACTTAATAGGTGACAGAGACATATTATGCTTCTTATTTTTCCCCCTTTCCTTCAGTGTTTTGATTCAGATCTTGACAGTTAAAAAGCCCAAAGTCTGCACCAACGGAAGCTCCTCTTTCCCGCAGAAAAACACTGCACCTGAAGTGCCGGAAACACCTCGTCAGTAGTCCCACCTTTAATTCCGTGACTTTGTGACATCACACGACGTCACCATGTCACACATCTGCATAATTTATGCCTTCCCTAGTGGCTAGTTTGGCATACGAGAATTCATTTTGCCCATCTACTCTGTTGTTGTTCGTGATGCTGGCTCGGCGTGTGTGAGCTGATCAATCAGAGGAGACTGGGTATTCAGGAGGGGGGGGCCTTAAAGAGACAGGAGCTAAAAACAAAGCAGTGGACAGTACTGTATGAGTAGTACTGTTTTTTGAGCATTAAAGCATGTAAGCAATATCATTATTGTGTTCAAAGATTGTTAATTAAATACAGACAGTACAGTTGCTGTTAGACGAGAATTCAATGATGGAAAATAGAACATTTTAACTTTGATTAACTCACAATGGCCGTTTTAAAATGTCATTAGAAAAGCAGATCCATGCTTGGGCTGCGATCATTCATTAAATCCGGTCTCAGCTTTTCACTATCTCCTTCTCTCATGTAAAATGAGGGGAAAAAGTGTGAGTCTGACATCATCCATTACCTCGAACCACTCATCAGCATGTTCTTCCCCCACTGATACGCAATGATAATGCCATGCAGCGACGCAACGGCGGCTCGCTCCTCCGACTAAACGATGGAAGTTGTCACTCGCGTGGCAGAGGCACCCACCATATCTTACAGCTCCCTAATTACTTACGTTTTCTTTATTTAATCACAGGTAGCAAATGAAGATGTACTCATTTTGTTGAGACATGTGAAGTGAGTTCAGACAGGTGAAAATAATACTTTGTGAAGTTAATTAACTTTGCTTTTTTGTCCCCATTCCCTCAGTGCTCATTACCTTTAAAGGGAGCCACACATTGGCAGAAGTAATTACCGGGCCGGTCAATGCAAGTGGCTCCATTCTTGCAGGGAGATGAAGCACACTCGTCAATGTCAAGTTCACACTCTGTACCTTTGACAGAAAAGAACACAGATTGATACATTTGTTATGTGGAAGGTCACTGACGTACAGTTTGGCAGCTTTAAAACAGTTCAAATGGCAAAACACGTCACCGTAGGCCTGTTAACGCCACTTCAGAACAGGAGCTGGGTGTATTAGAAAAATTACAAAACCTTTATTCTTTTGGGTGATTAGGATCTTAACACCATACATACAGATGATGTGAAAGCTGCACAGCAGTGCTGAATACAGCTATAAAACTTGAGAGAGCTCCCTATGGTGCTATTAAAAGATAGAAAACAACAACGATCGTCCCCACAGCAAGACCTCCATTTCTAATACAATTTTCTCTACATTCAAAAGCGCTTTCTTGCATATAACATATATAGGCATTTCAAAAAAAAAAGGATTAAGCACTGCAACCCATTTTATTGCTGTGAATCCTGCTCTGTGGGATTAACAATTAAGAGGAAAACCATTACTGTGTTTGATCTTTACAGGTGAAAAAATACATAATCCCTGTTTTAGAGTCATTATTCATGTTTGCACTTTTAATGGCTGGCATCACAGCTGCACATAATACTAGCGAATAGCTTAGAAGTACCTATACGAGACTTCAAATGTGTACCGCTGTCGCCATACTATCAAGAGGAGCTGCTGATGGCTGCTGACTTCACTTAACACGAAACGTACCCGTTTTAACAGCGATGAATAATTTATGAACGGCGATGCGGCTGTCTGAATGTGCCGTTTTAATTGGCGACAAACAAAATACATAAGTGAGGCAAACATTTTCCCAAATGTAGGTCGTGTATCTTATAGCTTAAAAACAACATGACAAATGACACACAGTCAGTTGTATTCAGTATAGGTAGCTGCTGGGCCCAGGTACAGACAAAATATACAAAAATGCTGCAAAGAAATACAGTCCATCCCTAACCTGTAAAGCCGGGCTTACAGACACATCCATAGCCGTGAACAAGGTCGACACATGTGGCGTTGTGCAGGCAGGGTGAAGATATGCACTCATCCACGTTGACCTCACAGTATTCCCCTGTAAAGGCATGACATTTGAAAAAACAAAGGGTCAGTCTTCACAAATATCCAGTAAGAAACAGCCTTGATTTTGTATTTGAGCCACTTCATGTTGAATTTGCAGCATATTGTCCAGACCATTTTCACACAGCGGCCATTTTCCTCTGACATCACACTCAGGGTGGGAAACTAAAATGCTGGGAAAACGTCACGCCGCTGTGTTCTTGCGTGTTGCAAGTTACGCAAAAGGTAAGGAACCTGACACACTGTTACCATTTCAACATTTCCTGACTGATCTGCGACTGAAAAGACAGGCGGCCAGTGAAAGTCTGGCTATATTTCAACGTAAAAAACACATATTTGACAACCCGTTTGCTAGGGTTAGCATTCAACCACTTTCTAGCTAATATTGCTGTGTGACTAAGTCCAGTGTGTTTCACTGCCAGGCTTAAATAAATGTGTCCAAGATGTGTGTTAACATATTCAGAATCAATTTATGCCTCTCCTGTCGTATTGTGCAACACTGTCACACAATACCTTTCGCTAGGAAGTGGTAGAATGCTAAATTAGTCCCGTCTAAAGGAAGCGGGTTAACAGGTTATCAAATATGTTGTTTTACCTTGAAATACGGCCCAGTAACCATCTGGATTTTGGCTAAGGAAACCAGAACACAGCGGTACGACATGTGAGCTTCCCATCCGGAGCACGAGGTCAGAAGAAAATGGCCGCCCGGTGAATATGGTCCATTAAAGTACGAGAGCTGTCACAAAAATAAATACAGCCAGGTATTTTGCATTATATAATATAACGTTTGTAATAAGTAAATGTTTACTGTTATGCTAGCAAAATTCATTTATCACTGATAATTTCATTTTGAATATTCGTCAAACTCCAAATTTCAAAGTTTAACAGAAAAACGACGACAAACAAACAACACCGTGCATGTGCGCGTAGCTGATGTATTTATTTATTGCAAATGACACAGAGCATTGCTCATGTAATGCAAATTATAAACCATCCCCCTCTATGTTTACCTCCTAATTCGTTCTTCTCTGAAAATACAAAGCAGATCCACAGCACACAAACTGGGAAAGCATGATTCTGTTGCATCTCTGTTTTACACGTTCACAGTCTCTGTGCGCTTTGGAGGAGGCAGTTACATGGTGTGAAATGCTGCAATGAGAAGAGCATTATCCCATGTACCACAGTGTGCTGTTTGTGCTGCTCGTGTAGCACTGCGCAGGATAGAGCTTGTTCTATAACCTAATCGCCATTTGGCCCGAAGGTTAGCATGAGGTAAGTGTTGACACACTGAGCTCAGCTTAGAGGTGTTGGCAAAACCCGTGCTCAGCTCAGCCAGAAACATTTGGATTTTTCTAAAAGACTTTGAGGATGTGCAAAGATCAATACTGGTAAAACAACCGGTGTCAGGCAAAAACTAAAACTGCTGTCATTGTTCTGTCCAACACTCATATTATGAAGGGCAATGAACACGGCAGCAATAAGCGGCAGGTAGTGGTGCTAAGGTGCGATTTTTTACAATCAAAAATCTGTTTCTATTACAAAGAACAACACAATTTCCTTTGCAGATACATGAATACTACTGTGATGTCTATATTTTCATTTTTGTTTAGGTGGTAGGCTCAAAAAAGTGTTGTTTTTTTTTCAAGTGTACCTATAGTAATGTCTGTTTAATCTACCATCCTACACGTTTAACTACATCACCTGCCACTCACTGTGAGCAGAGACAGCTGTTTCCCGCTCACATAAAGAAAAAATATTGCCCTGATGGGATTTCTGTGACTCCTCTGTAACTGTACGTCTATAAAGAGTTTCCATTATTGAGAGGCATCAAGGTTGAAGGGAATCAAAGATTGGCTGTTGCCGTAAATCCTTAAACCGCGCAGACTGACAGCTGGAGTGTAGTATACCTTTCCATCCATACATTTATTTATAGTGCCACCTGAAGTTCAAGGGAACCAAGAGCCACGACAAAAGCCTCTTTGATCGCGGAGGTGCATTTAAAAATAATCAGTTTGTAAATATGTGGGAGCTGAAGTGAAGTCTGACACCATATTAAGTAAAAATCTTTATTCTGTAGTTTCTGTTTTTAGCTTCTGTTCCGTTTTACCAAACTTCTTGTACAGCATCTAACTGGCACCAAATTAGAAAAAGATCAACATTAAAGGGATATTCCGGTGTAATTTTAATCCATGGTCTAACACACCTTGACACCAAGTAAGACCGGAAAAACCGGATTCTGCCTTTTATACTTCTACTCCACTACATTTTGGAGACAAATATTGAACTTTTTTACTCCACTACACTGATTTGATAACTTTGGTTACTAGTTACTTTGCACATTACATGCTGCATCGGAGCCATTTTTAAACTAATTTAGTTTATCTGCAATCAGATTGAAAAATCCGTCGACCCATGGGATACAGTATATAGATACATGTAAATATATGTAGAATTTACTTTTCCCTGGGCTTTTGTACTTTTGAAGTACATTTATTATCAGATACTTTCAGACTTTAACTCTTTACTTTTACAAGAATAATAACACTCTTGTTCTGCAAACCAAAAATGTATTTTCTGGAGGAAAAATAATTTGTTTTAAATTACTCATTTGAAGTTAATTAAATAAGATTATAAAAATAAAGGTTTTCTAGTTAATTCAAGCTTTATTCACTTCTTCATCACTCTTTTGGGAGTACCATTCAACTCCAGCTGGTCATATTGATCTGTGATGATCACTTTTAAAGGGGCTCTGTGGAACTTCTGTGCCGTGGCGGCGGCAGGTCGTTTTTCTAGCCGTCCCCATTTCTAAACTGACGTTAACTACTGCTGCTCTCTGTAACAGAGCGGAGAGAGGCACTGAGAAGAGGCACTTGGAGAACGTGCATGAGGTCACATCCTTCGGACTGTAGCGGAAGAACCCGACCCGAGTCCTTCACAGAGAGATCCACGGTCAGCAGCATTAAACAAGAAATCGTCCACAGGCTTGTGTGGGCAACTGAGAGAGACGGGGGAGGTCTCGTTCATCACGTCATGTTACGATCGTTACAGTAGTTACAGTGTTGGCCTGACCATATGCATCCACACTGTGTCGCACAGTAAGGGTGAAAAGTGTATGAAATACCTGTGATCCCAAGAGGACACCGGCAGCTGAAGGAGTTGAGCTCGTCGATGCAGGAGCCTCCGTTTTGACAAGGCTGGCTCAGACATTCATTCACTTCGACCTCGCAGTTATTTCCTACGAAAGAAGGAAAAGGCAGGCGACATGTTGACACATCGCGGCTGTGAATAAAAAGCCACTTTGACTCACAAAGAATACTCACTCACCAATAAATCCAGGCGCACAAAAGCAAGTGTAACCGCCGAGAGTGTCTTTACAAATGCTCAGGACTCCACACGGCTTTACCTCGCAGTCGTCAATGTTTATCTCGCAAAACCGGCCTGTTAAACCTGCAGTGAGAGGATAAGATGATCTATAGGATTCATGACTGTAGGAGGTTTTGTATCACAGCCTTCAGTAAAGATCCCTGGTAACGATCGTACAGTTATAACTGTCGTTTTATCACTTGAGTTTCTTCCCGTCTCCTCTTCTTTTCTAATGCACAAATGAAGGACAAGGACAAGTGCGCAGTTACCGTAGTGTCATTTAATAGCAAAAGTTCAGAAGCCACTCTCAAACTTGTGAAACACACAGGAAGCATTTAATTATTCAAGCTCAACATTTCGGTACAATCAGTAATTAAAAGTAATCAGATGTGATATCAGCCGATTCTTCTGTACAGTAATTAATGAACAAGCTAATTAAATGCCCATTGTGTAGCAGCTGACCTCTTGTATGGAGCCATGTTTTCTGTGAGTGGCTCACACAGTGCATGTTTGTGCCGACATTTCCTCTCTTTCTCACTGCTGGCAGGAGTGAGGCAACTTATAATAAATGCATAAGGCAACACTTTATAGTAACCATGATTAATAAATGGTTCATTTATTTGATATTTAAACTACTTAAACTTGAGTTAAAAGAAATGTTTCACTGTTAACAAATGACAAAATGCTTTACATACCTAGCGATATGAATTACTGCAATACAAGTAAATAAAGTGGATTCCCCTCATTCTAACTCTTGGCCACATGTGGGTAAAATGTTATGCAATGACACTACGGTCCTTTAACACCAACCCTTCCCTTTGATAAACTTGCAACAGGAGACTTTTGGCTCCTAAGTGGGCAAAGTGGTACTCGCAGCATCCTCGCTGCTTTGAAGTCAGCTCACGACCTGATGAACGGAGCCCCCGACTTACACATTTCGTACGGCTGTTACGTGTTGTTGCTTAAGGCCAAAGAGATTAGACTCCAACAGAGAAGGTAGTTGAACAAGGGGAAGCATCAAACCGGGAGTGTGTGTGTGTGCGCTATACGTGATTCATTTGAGGAACTGCCTCCATTTGAAAACAACCCCTGCTGGATGGTGAACCTACCGGGTAAACAATCGCACTTGAACCCTCCTGATAGATCCACACACGCGGCGCCGTGTTGACACAGGCCGTCGACGCAGTGGTTAATAGGTGTTTTGCAGTGCGGCCCGGTGTACCCGTGTTGACACACACACCTATAAGTATTTGCCAGCTCTTCACAGAGGAGAGTCCCCTCGGGGTCGCAGGGATTTGACACACATTGGTTCACAGATGCAGAGCAGTCGTTGCCACGGTATCCTGTAAGAGGTGGGATCAAAGAGGTGATTGATGTGCCGTGCTGTGTACAGTATCCTCCCCGCCTTCGTCTGGCACACACCGTGGATCGGGATTTCACGTCATGCCGTCATTGCCAGTGTTTTCCTCCCCGCTGATTTACATATTTTATCCAGCCAGAGCCTAAAGCCATAAAGAAACAAGCCAACAGTACACAACCCACAGACAAACAATGGTGCGTGAGGGTTTTTTTTCACCACTTGTAACTAATTTGCGGATTTGTACATGTGCTTTCTAATGATATTCACTCAGAGGTTGAAGCTGTTTTGGTGATACCGCAGTAATCGACAGCCCGAGCATGTTTTCACGTGCTTTAAGGGCTGAATTTTAAAGAAAGGGGATTCATGTAGGATGCACCACACGATATACCGCCGTTACAATGAATATATTGTCAAGTATTAGTCATTAGCGTGCTGATACTGATGTAACTCACCTATCAGATGCCGTGCTGACGCCACCAAAACACATACAGGAGATTTCATCGTCTGATTGTAAACTTGCCAGTGAACTCCTTAAAGTTCTCATGTATAGAAATCGACTTACTAGTAGTTGATAATGCGCTACTGTGCACTTGATTTGAAGTAGCTGCTGTAGCATTTTGCTCTGCTACGCCTGTTCACATGTGAAGCCTACGTAAAGGACCAGTGTGTGGGATTTAGTGGTGCACCCTTCGCCTCACACTCCCTTTGGGGTGGCTGCGTAAAATGCGAAAGGATCTCTGGAGCCAGCGTTCGGTTTATCCATTCTGGGCCGCTGTAGAAATGTGGCAGTGCAAAACATGGCCGACTCTGTCAATATATACGGCTCATTCTAAGGTGACAATCCTAACAATTTTCGGGTTCAGGTTATTATACACTAATCAAACATATTTCTGAATGATATATTCCATTTCTGCCAATAGATCCCCCTTAATCCTGGACACTGGGCCTTAAACCTACAGCTCAAATGAATAGCTTTGGAATACACTTAAACTTAACGCATACACATAACAACAGCAGCAACATTCAATCATAACACCAATCACATTCTTGAACTTGGGCGAGCTGTTATGGCTAAATGGGTTAAAGCAACAAAATGTAACTTCCTGGACTAAGACAGTTGATTGTTGAGAGTCAAATACTGATGCTTTGGGTTGGCAGCTCGGGTCGGAAGTCGATTTGGGTTCAAATAGACCCTTTCACAAAGTTAACAACGTGTTCCAAAGGATAACTGGATATTTTCTAGTTTTTTTCCAGACTGGCAAAGTTATGACATTCCCAAAAAACGCATGTGCATGTGCCTGTTTACTACCTGGAGGGCAAATACAGTAGATTTCCCCAGCTGTGTTGCGGGAGCAGGTTCCTCCATTTTTGCAGAACTCGACATCTGACGCACACGCCGAGACAGGTGTGGAGCAATTCTTCCCTGAAAAGTAAACAGAGGTTGTTAATTGAGCCAAATAAGAAAAAAAAAGAAAGAATGAGAACGCAGCACCGACACGACGACGCAATTCACACAAATGAGTCCGACCGCAGAGAGTGACAACCACGGCGAGCCAGCGTGATGCGAGGGAGCGCCGGTGTGCTCTGTCATGGAGCCAGTAGGGGTGACAGTGCAGTGTGACTGCCATTTATCTGTACTTTCAGTTTCTATTACAGTTTCTTCCCACAGCCGAAGGCACATGTGATTGATTTATTCCAATGTTCTTTCTTACAGAATCACACTATAAATATGAATGAAGCTCCTTTGTTACGACTGCTCAACAAACACATGGAAGCCTACGCTGACTTTGTAGTTGTACTTCTACTACTTGTAGTCAACTTGGATGACTGTAAACATTCCCGCGTTGGCTTTGATAAAACGATATACAGCACATTGTTTAGATTTTTATTACCAACATATAATCTTCAGGAAGAGGAGGAAAGATATCTTTACGCCAAATCAGCCGCAGTCAATCTGATCTCGGCGAATGAGTTCTTATATTAGACAGTGGGACCGCTCTGACAGCTATCACCGCTGAAGAGTCATCAATCTGCACTAGTTTTCATTAAACGCTAAACTATGAAAATGATTACATAGATAACTCACCAGCAAAGCCCGAAGGACAGATGCATTCATAGTCTGCAACCAGGTCAATACATGTGGAATTATTGGCGCAGTATCCATGGGCACATTCATCATAGTTGATTTCACAGTTAAACCCCGCGAACCCTGGTGGAAAGAGAGAAAGAGAAACCTCATCAGAGATGGCGGGTGAATGTCAGTAAACACCCAGAGTTGAAAAGATACTAATTAGTATCAAATTGCACCCGAGAGCAATGCTTTGCTGTCGTGAAAATCTGAACATGAGTTTCTTTCGCTGCGAGCTCATCACAAGCAAACGAGCACATGGCACGGAGTCTGCACCACAGTCTCTATCTGTGCAAATAAATTACATTTCGTCGTGACGTCTTGATTAACGTTTTTTTTTTTTTTTTGCGTGGCGAGTTCTGTCAGCACACGTGGCATTTTCATATCTAAAAGGTTAAAGTCATGAAGTGAAAGTGAGTGCTGCCAATTTCTGACATTTTAGTCCCCCATAAATATATTCCACCGCATGGTCACGCTACAAAATGACTATCATTAGCACTGTCACACACTACGGCTACAGGAGGCCCATGACTAATGCTCGGCTATCAGCACCATCGGTGCAGGTCAAATTCTCATCATTTCTCAAACTGACCATGGAACCAATTTCCACCTCTCTCCATGTCATAAAATTTGACAATTATCCTGACTTCATTAAAAATGCATAACAGGCTTCACCCGCAATCAAGGTTTAATCAGAGGTACGTCTCACAGGTAAGATGTCAACTGGACCAAGAAATTATTGGAAAAATAACTGAGATTTATTCCGTCTTACTCTAATGACGCGGGTGACAATTTGTGATGGAGTGATTTTATGTGAGATTTTAAAGCAAATATTTGCCAACACGAAGCCGGGGAATATGAGCAAATGCGTCACCGGCAATCATCGTGATAAAAAAAGAAAAAAAAAAGAAATAAATGTTGCTTTTGTTTCTTTGTGAGAGAGTACAGGTTTTCATTCTGACAGCTGAGTTCACTGATTAGTTCGGGCTCTTTGGCTCAACGTGCTAATCAGCAAAATCACCTGCCGTCTCGGGTCAAAACCCTGAAAAAAATCAAGAGCAGAAATGAAGATAAACATGTTGGTGTTGGACGAAAAAGAATCCAAGGACCAAGAGACTCCACCATGCAAACATTGTTGAACCCTTGTACATTCTTCAACTTGCATTCAGGTAGCTGTCCATGTTTTTGTTCTGGACATATTGCACCAAACTGAAATGTAGTCGTCCCTTCATTGAGAGCGATAATTATTAATACTGAAGTCTGGAGACTGATGAATCAAGCCTATGTTCTGCATTTATCGGTTCCCAAGATCATAAAGTTGGTTTGAGGATGATCTAATTTCTTCTATTGTAGTTATTGAAATGATTAAACACGTTTCATTGTCTCATTACATCTGGGAGGCAAGATGTTCTTCTTTTGATTCCAAAAAATGTGAAAAAAATTCTCATAATAAGGCAACGGGCACAACTTCTCTAACTCACTGGGACAGAGTTCACAGTTCGCCCTACGAATACACACTGTGAATATCGGCCCCATTGGAAATGGTTTTAATTAATCTCACTGCAATAGGATAAGATACTTAACAAGATGGGGTTTTCTGTGTATGGCTGTTGAACATCAGCACAGAGTGGGAGAGATTCCTTGCTTGTTTAGTGGAAATAACTCGCTGTCTTGTCATTTGTTCGCCTTTGTGTCCACGTGAATAGGAAAAAAAGTCCTCCAAAACATCAGAATGGAGTTGTGTTCAGCTATTTCTGAATGGACATTTCATTCAAACCAGGGTCGTAACTGTCAAGGCTGTAAAAAAAAAACGGTCGGCTGCACACTTAAGAACCAACGAAGGCCTGAATTAGCCACATAATCGCATCATCTCGACAACTGGGGGACCTAATTGCATTGCAACTTACCCTCCGAGCAGAAGCACTGATACAGGTCAATGCCGTCCGCACAAATACCGCCGTTCTGGCATGGCTCGGACTCGCACTCATTGAGATTTACTTCACAGAACGACCCTCCAAACCCTGCAGCATATATATAAAAAAAAAAGAAACACAAAAAAAGACAGGGTTATTGGAATCCTTTCGCCTGTTTTCATTCCTCGGCCAATTAGGATCAGCATGACTTTGTTTTCACAAACAAAAGCCGGTTTTCAAAGCTCGCATTGATTCAAGGGGCTTGCTGGGCACATGCAGACTCAGCTCACTGGATCATTTAATCATGTTTAATAAGAGCCAGTCGTTGCCCTCCTGATTTATTACATTAAACAAGCCCAATCCAGTGATTTCTTAAGATCAGAGTCAATCTATACACAAAGGGAACCGCATGAAACAAATAACACGCATCAGTGCACGCGTTTAAAGGCACGCACACACACAGACACACGCCGGCGCCGGCCACTGAAGAGACGAAACGTGTCAGTGTTTAAGGCCCATAATTGCTGGCGCTACACAGGCTGTGTGCGGGTTAAACTCACACCTCTACACCAAAGAGCGTTTGTGTGTACGACGGGAGTCCTTTCACAGTCAGCCGAGGACTAAACGGAGCATAAGGGATGCATCCTGAGATGCTCCTCGCAGTTAGGAATGTGGGAAAAAAATATATAAAAAGAAACAGTGAGAATAAGCAGTTTTTCTCTCCAGAACAACACGGCAGCGAAAAAAAACAACAACACAAAAACAGGAACAACAGCTGAACAAAAACAACTGCTGCACTGCGAAAATCGCTGCGTGACGAAAAAAAAAAAAAAAAACTGTCTCGTGCCAAGCGGGAGCTTTGGAGAGAAAAAGCTTTTGGAGCACAAATAATTTTGTGGCAAGAAATAAGTATCGCAATGAAAAGTTGTTCCTTTGAAATAAAAATGCAAATGTGCGACAAAATGATGCTGCTTCCAAAAAAAACTGTTTTGGTTGTAAAAACACAATGATTGCGAAATACAGTATGCCCTCCGAGGCAGTTTAATTACTTCATAACTGAAGAAAAATTCAGTACCATTTCCTTTCTACTCACAAAACATAAAGCAAGTAAGAGTCCCATGTCTTTTTTTGATTATGAAACCACACACCTTTATTATGGCATGTTGCGACCCATTCTACCTTTATAAAAAAAAATAAAGAGTGTGCAGGCACATCCAAAACAAAAAAGGGCAGGTGCCGAGTTGAAAATTAGCAAAACATGTAGTAGTTAGGTTTCGAGCAACGAATACTGGAGCTCTGCAGTGTCTTTCTCTTTCACATTGTGATTTCAAAAAATACTTTGATTAAAGGTCCCATATTGTAGAAGATTATACTATCTTTTTATATATATATATAAATAATGCAGGTCTAAGTGCTTTATAAAGATTGTGAGTGTATCAAAATGCTGAATCCACAGGAAGATGCACACAGCCTGTAGTCAGAAACTGTGCCTTCAGGACTTCCTTAAGGTTGTGATTTCACAACTACACAGTTGCATCCTCCTGACGTGGTTGCAAAAAAAAACACCAGCAGAGCTGAAACACAGTGGGAGCGGTGACTGCTCAGGCCTGTGCGAGCTGACCAATCAGAGCAGAATGGGCTTTTTGAGAGACGGACCTTAAAGAGACAGGCACTAAAACAGAGCATTCGGACAGGGTGGACAAAAAATAGAGCACATTTTTGAACATTAAAGCATGTTAACACCCAAAATAACAATGTGAGGCAGAAAATGAGCACAATGTTTGAGCTTTAAAAGGGCTCTATGCAACGATTGTAAACAAAAAAATTGTATTGACCATACGTGAGTGGATTGTAACGTGACACAAATGAAATCTTCCCCGTCTCTCTCGTTGCTTATTCAAGCCTGGGGGCGATTTGTTCGAGTTTTTTTTCACGACAGTCCAAAGGATGACAGCAGCAGTAGCTAACATTTGTCTAGATTAGCAGACTCCATTTCTAGACCAAGTACCCGCCTCCAGCGCAACACCAAGGGTTCCACGGGGCCCCTTTAATATATATGAAACACACAAAGTCATACATGCAAAATCCAGCATTTTGAGTTCAACCAACATTCTCAGTTCAAGGATATGATTGAGTGTGAGTAGCAAATAATAGGTGGAAAGGTTGCCAACGTGGGATAAAGAATATAGTGAGGGGAAGGGGGATGAGTAACATGTTTTGGAAGCCAAGACCGCCGACCGGAAACATCGAGACAAGACAGAATCTTGCAGTTTGCCCTTGAGAAGTGATCTGGGGAGAGCAGCCCGCCGCAGGTTGCTTTCATTTACATAAGAAATCACTCACAATCCTTCACTTTGACATCTGCTGAGCATAAGTGCAACAGGAGTAATGGAGTTACGGTTATTGATTGGCTTACATGAACTTCTATGTAATAGCCATTCATTTGAAAAGAGATAGCCGGGCCGGTGCAGAGCAGCGTCGGCTGAATTATGATTGGCTTGGCAGGAAAAAATGTTTTTTATTCAAAATACCAGAACTGTGTCCAGGAATAAGCCGCACAATTTCCTCCGCCTGTACACACAGTACTACCCTGGCACTCTGTCACTTACTATATATCCTTGACTCTGAAGCTTGGTTACCTCTGGCAAGCCTCAGAGTATCTACAGGTCAAGCCTCTTCTGCTCACTCCTGTGTCATCCCTGTCACTGCTGGCAGCCACTGCAGTGATAACACTGTCATCCGCATGGAGGGGAATCAGAGGGACTCGGATGACACACGAGCAGATTCATGTTCACGTTTTGCAGGAATTGTGAAATTAATCAGCAGGAGTACAGGATTATTTGATCGTTGTGAAGGTCTGAAAACACTAAGCAGGGAATATGGCACATGAGAAGAACTCTTGATCTGATAAAACATCAAATAAATGGATATAGTTAGATCTACAGACAGCTAAACATTTACCCTATATTGTCACTGCGCTCCTTTGATCGAGGAGAAAAACGCTCTCAGCCTCACCGTGCGCCCATTTATTTTCCACCTGTTATTGCACCACTACGACAAACGCGGCACCTGTGGAAAGCTTCCTCACCTCTTTCACATGTGCAGGACACATCCTGTCCACCCTTGGTCTCGGCGCATATTAATGTGTGCTCGCTGCACATTCCGAATGAGCAGAGGTCAATATCCACAGAGCAGTCCTTCCCCTTGAATCCTGCAACGAAAATTAAGTTAACAGCGGGGAGGACAAAACACAGCGGGGGAAATAGCGGCGGTAACGACTGAATTCATAAAACGGCAGCACGGATTACGCAAAAACATTATCCCGTTGCTGTGTGTTTTATTGTGTAAAGACACCTTTTCTTCAGCGGATTAATGGGTGTATCGATTCTCACCCTCGCAATCTACCTGCTATGCAGTATGCTAATTGAGTGAATCATTGAGAGAGAGAGACCCACCCCAACGAACTGATCCATATCACATTTATCTGCCCCACCAAATGCATGTCTGCATGTCACTGATAGATACCCATGTCAATATCTATTGTTGTAAATAAAGGCCAGACAGATGGTGTGACTGATACTCATTACGCGCACAAATAAAAATGACTTTAAGGGAGAGTCCTGAAATAGATCACTGCGTTTTTTTTGTCGCCGACGTCACGCTGCTCAGACCGTGCCTATTAGGTAACGCTAGGGAAAAAAAAGAAGAAAGAAGACATTTTGGATTTGAAAGATCAAGGCTGGGAGATTCACTTTACGGAGTCGCAGATTATTTGAGTTTTTAAGGACGAAATGTTCCAAAAAACGTATCCTCATGCTAACCAAAAACCTCTTTAAAACCAGAAGCCTCTGAGCAGGAGGAACGTTCCCCGTATCCCCGCCGCATTAATCTGCGTGCAGCCGCTGTCTGCAAAGTAGGTCTCACTCACAGGCAAAGGAATGAAATATTTCAAAACATCACATCCTAATGCAAATCCCTTTTATCAAGACTTGAATGTACACGCAGAGGACAGCAGTCAGGTTAGATTATGTAGCTCCTGCTCTCTCTTTACATTTTAACACGTATCCGGAGCGCTGTGCTTTACATCAACACATCTATCTAGATGTTTGATGACCTTCCAACTACCCTTTTCTCGTCATATTATGTATTGCCTTGACTAGTTAATGGACAGCTATTGCCTCCAACAGAGTGTTTCAGAAGTGTTTAATAACCAATTGTGCATGCAATTCACTCTGAAGTTAATGTTGCATGAAGGAATGTCACATTTACAGTGTCACCATCTCCAAATGGGACTCCCTGTTCTGTCTGACAGCTACCGGTGGCACAGCCCAACTCTGCTGCAGAATGAAAAGGCAGACAGTGGAACTATTTTTCACTTTATCTCAACATGCTCAGTAGTAGCAGGACACACTATGTTTTGTTGAAAACAAAACAAAAAAGGAAAAACGTCCTCATGAGCCCATGTTCAGTGGTTAACGGTGGATTAGTGATGGCTCGGAAAACTGCTGTTCATCAGCATATTTAATTAAACATTCTGGTTTGCTTCATCAAGCTGAAAAACTGAAAATCCCGTTCTTGGATAGAACTCGTCGACAGCTATGTGCAAATATGAAACCTGCATCTCCACCAGAGAGCTCATGTTTCTGGCCTTCTTTGTTTGGTCTGCATGCGAGTTAGCTGGGCAGATACGACACAGAGTTCAAGGAAATTTGGCGTCAAGTAGTCCTGGCCAATATTTCGCTGTTGTTATCGTCACTGAATATCATCCTAGATTCTGGATATCATTATATTGTAAAATGGCAAAAGTGTTGCCTTTTCCCAGTTTGAAAGGCTGTGCCAAAATAAAGTGATGTGATACTTTGCACACTTCATTATATCCAGTCATCATATCCACATCATCCATCAGATATGAAACCTATTAGAAACTCAGAACAATTTCACATATTGACCATGTGTCCAGCCCATACAAATATGCACGTTAATGTATGAGAATTACATATATGTCACATACGGTTTATCATTATTTATGCATATAACATATATGTATTTGCATAAATCTGAAATATACAAAACTATACATAATTATGCATAAAATAGCATGTAGATATATATGAAAAATGTATCATATATTCTTTTAATACATGTATGCACACATTTTACCATGAGTATTTCCTTTATGTAACAAACTGTTACATATATGAATTACATTAATTAATGACATTTATTGCCACAGCATACGTCCTACACTCTATAAAATTTGAACAAATAGACATTTTTCATATTTGCACAAGTTTTACAATGGATATTTCATAAATGTGAGAAGCCTTTATCTCCACAGATCCAAAGATGTATGTTATCATATGTTGCCTTATACTGTAGGTAACATGTGGCCGCATCACTCTTGATATAGGTGCTATATGTCATATATTACATACTGGTATAGGTACCGACAATCTTGATAAAGAAAAAAACTAACTGTGCTAATATTTTGTGAGAGCACCAGAACAACACAAATGGAACTGATTTACATTTCACATGTTTACTGAACTCTGCCCCGGCCATGACTTCTACATGTCAACTTATCTTTGCTAAATTTGCTACATAAATTCCTTGGATGAGCCACTGTGCCATCCCATTTTCCTGGTCACGGTCCCAAACTACTTGTACCTGTAGGCTTGAATAAAATGTCACAGCTGCAGTTGTAACCGAATGTATATGACATGCACGTTGTAAGTCAAAGCAAAACGTGGTGCCAGAAATTACCATTATGTATTTAAATGGTACTCACTTCATGGTCGTGAGTGTGTCATGACAGCGTTGAGGCCTACTCAGAAAAAAAAAACATGGCCGCAATCGACTAATTAGCATGTTTGCGAATCACAATGTGTGTTTTGATGCAGATCCGGATGCAGAATAGAAATTATTACATCGACCTTGGCTCGAGAATCCCTTCTCCGGTGCGTTTACAGTCATTATAATATTTAAAAAGTGCTACGATAATTAACTCTCACTGGAATACGCAGAGACTCCGTTCTTTAGCTGGATGGCAGCCTGAACACAGGGCTGAAAAATAGTTATAGTCTTTTGTGCCTCTTGGTGTGTTATTTTGTACAGGAGAAGGGAGCGAACCTGACAGCCATTTATCTAATTGAATTTTCTGAGGAGATAAAGTGATCAAAAACACCTGTCTATAAATCTGTCAGTGAAATCAAAGCCGTAATGGAAGCTTCGCCGACACATCTGTGTTCTGGTTTTCGCCCAAATCTAATTTGCGCAAAAGGCAGAAAAACAATAAGTGCAGATTATTTACCGTGATGCACTCGCCGCGTCCATGATGTCATATAAACGCACAGTGTAACAGGTGCTGCACATGTTTCATGGCAGTAAATGTTTTAATGACCTCACCCACATTCGCTTGATTTATCGTGCAGTAAAACAGGAGGCATGTCTGGCCAAGGGACGGGAACAAAGAACTGAGATTCACAACGACAAACCAACCAGCGATGATATTGTTTCACTAAATCAAATTCAAAACGGCCTGAGCATGAGGGCGAACTTTCAAAAGAACACAAAAGCAAAAACATCCAACATAACCCACGACGTTCTTTGTGGAATATATTAAGAAAATCATTTACCAAAAAACAGACCCATCGTCTGCCTTGTGCCAGACTGTGTACTGTGTTTGATTTATCAAATATTATGTCTGTAAACGCTGTTCTGTGGATTGTGGCTGTTTACTACTAAATGTGACATTGGGCTCGTAATGCCGAGTGGGCCGGCTGCGCCATTCTGACTCGTGCAATCAAGCAGTGATTAAGTATTTTATTACCGGAGGGCATAGTAAAAAATCAGCCGCCCTCTATTATGTACTGATTATGGATCCTTCCCGGAACATGTGTTATAAAATGTCGAACGTATAGTAATGTGTAAAACACGGCGTCGCAATTAAAATGACGAGGCTGAAAACTTCACCCCAGAAGTAGTGTTAACATTCAACAGTGCTGTTTCTCTCTAAAAGGTCTACTCGATCTGAACCGTGATCCCGGAAAATAAAATGCCAAAGACTAATTATTTTCTCTAACCGGACCAATTATACAGATTTATTACCTCTATTTGCTCGTGGAGAACTTTTCAGATGCCGTTTTTTTTTATCTGGTTTTCTAAACTTTCAGAGGACTGATAAATCTTTGCTATCTTTGGAAGCACGCTGAGAAATGATCGGAATGAACCACTTTGCATTCAGTGTATGAGGAATAATCTTTTCACTTGAGAAAATGAATAGCATGATATTTTTGTAAACATGTACCGACTACCCGGTACTTACCAAAAGGACAATGACAAATGTAGTCATTTATCAGATCCATACACGAGCCTCCATTTAGACAGGGCTGCGACCAGCAGTCATTTACGTTCTCGGAGCAGGTCCTTCCTGCGGGATAAAAACAGAGAGAAACAAATGCGCTTGATTTAATGTCACAGGGAATACAGTTTAAAATATGTCTTAACAAATCCATTTTGGCTGTCACTGCGGACGTTTAATAACTATTGGAGGTTGTTAAGCTCTAATGCGTGAATAATAATTCAAACCGCAACAACGTTCGGAGCAGATGCAGCGACAATTTGTGTTTATTTCCTCAACAATGAGCTGCACCTGGTTTATTGTAGACGGGGTTTTATTTCATGAGGCTGCTGATTACCTCCAATTCTGCCGGCTCAAAATGTGACTGAATGATTATGTGTTCGGCACGTTTGCAGCTCGTACGTATGCGCTAATGGTTTAACCTCAACTTTAGTATCCTCTAGGCAAGAGTTAGGTATGCAATTGATTTAAGATTTAACTGACAAATTTAAAGCTCCACTAGGTCCGGCCTCTGGCAGTATTTCAGAGCTCTCAGCCGTCTATGAGCCGGAGAGCTCATGGACGACTAACAGCCTGACGTCCTCAGGCTCTGCTCGTCGATCTGCACCGCTGTCCGCACCAAAGGTAATTGTACTTTTGCCATCAAGACCTCGTTGCGCTGGTACGAAGAGCGCTCTTAATCATTATGTCAAACAATTGTGAATTCGACTGCTTACACATCACTGCACCACTGTTCAGTGAGGGCATCCTTTCACCGGGCAGGAGTGCCAATGGTGACACTCCACACTCCAGCAAATGTCCAAGAAACAGACAGACATCTAAGGAGTCGTAACTAATCTGAACTATTTGCATTTGATTTTGGCAAAATTAGACAATATAAATGAGATACAGTATTGAATCTGTGAGTTTTAACAGAAACATGACATTAAAAAGGTACACTAGGATGTTCTGAGGAAGAAATTTTAAAAGAAGAGACCAAACTGTCCTCAAAGGACAACACCGTTTAATACCATTTCACTTTGTTTATGTTAGCCGGACCCTTCTAATTAGCTACCTCTCTAGGGTCAAACAGTGTTCTGGGGACCTTATTCCCCTCGAGGACGGCTTTTGGTATACAAAAATATATCAAAAAAACTATTTCTGACTTCGTATCATTACCTCATTGATATCAAGATTTTTCTTGCGAGAACTCCACAGTTCATCTTTAAAGTGGAAACAGATTTCCTCCCCGTTGCGTTTCCAAATGGTAGCTAAGACAACCGGATAGTTTCCAAAGCGCAGGTTTATTCCGTCATGTAGTCTATAATGGAGACGTGAAAGCTGACAGAGATGGTGCCAGGCTGCCAGCCTGACTGGATTGCCTGTCAGCCTTCATTTTCCCAGAAGATTTCTCGCCCGTTGGCAGACACTACGGCGGGGGGTTTATAGCGAACCAATCTAAAGCCAGATGGTCACATAATTCTATAGCCGTCACATTGTACGGCAACGTTCACTTCTTAACGATATGTTAAAGCGTGTTGCCAGTTTACATTGATTGTGACGGACAGCTTCAACTGTTTAGCCTTAAACACATCTGGCCAACATCTCACAGGTATGTCACATCAGAAAAGCTGACAGTGCTTAATGAATGCACACCTTCACGCTACAACGTTTTGTGTGTGTCTGAGTTCTAAAATTGATAATTAACTTAATTATATCTCTACTGCATTCAGTATTGCAGTTAAATGTCACCATAAATCTGCTTCTAATGCACAATGGATATCACCTATCACAGCATTATGACATCTGAGGAACCGTTTTTCATTCGTATTTTGAATTTAAATCACTTCAGGGTAGTAATTCCAATTTTTAATCTACATCCATTACCCATTTATCTCAACCTGCATATTTGCCCCGACCGGTGACACACACCTTCGACGAGCTCGGCTTGCCTGTTATGCATCCTGTTACATCATCATGCTGAGTGTCCTGCTTTTGTTCTGTCAAAGCACTTAACCTTCACTCTGTTTTTAAAGGTGCTTTACAAATGAAGTTAATATTATTGTTAGTATACCACATTTCAATATGAAAACCGGCACCTGTTGTTCAATAATAACAAAGAGACAATTCTGATTAACTTTCTGTGTGAAGGCTGCATAATTCTGTTTCCTAACAGTATCTTAACATTCAAACAGTGGAAAGCTGCTCTCCAACCTGATATTCCTGTGGCTGGCCATGCTAATGGCCGTAAATAGGCTCACACTCGCATCAGATGGTCTCATACCCTCAAACCCTCGGGGACAGTGGCACCGATAATCACTGATTAGGTCCACACAGGTGGCTCCGCTCGCGCAGGGGAAGCTGCTGCACTCATTTGTTTCCAGTTCGCAGAGCGACCCTTCGAATCCGAGCGTGCAGCGGCAGGTGAAGTTGTGCTTCTGGTCCAGGCAAACACCATGTTCAGAGCAGAGATGGCCGACACAGTAATCAATGTCCTCTTCACAGTGGATGCCTGTGTATCCTCTGGGACAAAGGCAGCTAGCAAAGGATTAAAGAGAATTTCTTAATACTGTATAGAGTAATTCTTTCAACCCCTGAAGGAAGTGAACAGTAAATGTCACGGCTTTTACAATCATTGACATTCTGGGGCCAGAATGGCCCGGAGACAATCGAGATTCGAACACTCACCTGTAACCATCAATCTCATCCACACAAGTGGCTCCATTTTGACACCAGTGTCGAACACAATCGTTGACATTTACACGGCAGTTCTGACCAGACCAGCCAGGTGTGCAGATACAGGTGTAGCTGCTGGCATTGTTCAGCACGCAGCGTCCTCCGTTGGCACATGGCTGTCGATAGAAGATAGAGATGCTAGATACAAATGTCACGAAGTAATTACGCCTTATGTCTGGAGATTATAATTTGTAGGCTGGGGCTTCTCTTTGGAACCACAATGCTTCATTTATTATGGTTTGTTGTGACACATTTTACCTTTACCAAAAAACTGTAGCTCCTGTGGTTTGGATGTTGCACTTAGCCATACTGCTATTTCAATTATATCGCAATTAAAGGTCTCCTATAACAGATGGTTTGATTTCCTTCTTCTTTCCTGAAACTGTGGCTTCAAATGAGTCGTGAAGACTTTCCATACGGCTGTGATGTCACAACTATACAGTCACACAGCCCTCAACCATGCCCTCAGAACGGCTATGGTTGCAAAAATACAGACAGAGGTGATCCCGAGAGATGCTGGGCGTTGCTTTCTCAGGCTTGCCAGAGCTGACCAATCAGAGCAGACTGGGCTTTTTTGGGGGGAGGGCCTTAAAGAGGCAGGCATTCAGACAGAGAGTGGCCAGGTAGGCTGCAGCAATGAACAGTATGAGAAAAATAATGTGTTTTTGAGCATTAAATCATGCAGACACTTTCTAGTACACTAGGAAAACAAAAGTATGCACCTGACAATCAGCATCATATGGGACTTTTAAATGTTCAGCCCTAAGTAAGAGACATGCCGCTTCATGTGCCAAAATAAAAATCGATACAAATTTGAATAACAACAATACTGCATTTGACTGAGCCAATTCTGGTCCAAAATATAACCATTATCTTACAAAGCAACCCCTCATCATTTCTTGCTCCCGGCTGCCAGAGAATGAGCTTCATTACAGCAACATGACACACTCATGAATACTGATTCATGCTTTTTACTTGGGTTCACTCAGTATTCTGGGTAGCATCCACATCATGTCTTACAAGACAAGATCAATGGTCATTCAGGGCTAAACATCCCCAGTGTTCCGTGTAACAAAACAGATACGGCCTGCTAGCTGGTACATGTGTATATATAGTCGAGGGGGAAACAAAGTGGCAGAGGATGAGCTGGCTTGGGCGAAGGTGTATAATGCAGACATCATGGCATTCCTGTAAGACGGCCAACACAAGCCTTTCTCCACAGTGAGTGATCATCTCCATCTGTCATCCGTGGATGCTCTTCTTTTCAGGTTTGGTGGTTGCTTTTTTTAAAAAACGCAGAGGGCGGATTCATCTGCATGTAAAGAAAAAAAACCTGCGCTTTCAAAAATACAGATATTCATGCGAATCTTCGGTGGCGCTCATCTGCGGCGGCAGAGGTGGCAGCGGCCTTTTCAGTCCTGTAAATGCAATTCCCTCCCCCCTTGTGCATGCCAAGAGCAAAAAAAAACCCTGACAAACAATCACACAGTTTCCAGCTTTGTCTCCTTCCACCGTGACCACTTATGAAATCTGGAAGGTGTGCAACCACATTCAAACTAAAAAAAGGACATAAAAATGTGCTTTAGTGATTTTAAATGTGCAGTACACTGAGTATACGCTCTGGTTCAGAGTCAGGTTATGGGTGAGATCTGTTGCTAACCACATTTATTGGCGCCACTGCAGTCCAAATGTATCAATAAAAAAGGAAAGTAGAAATTTCCCTCATTAAACAACAATTTAACACAGGTTTTTTTTCCCGGGTAAACCGGAGCACTCTGCAGCTTCAGCACCAGCTGACTACTGTGTTTATGGATTATCGCATTTACTGTCAATCTTCCTGTGGGACTCGCGCTTATTTTTATCCCCGTGTTAAACAAAGGATTATCCCACATTTTTTAAATAAGATACTGGAGTAATATTTGATACATTCTCACTTAAGTCCCCAATGTTGTAATTCAGTTTGGGGTGACAGTTTGCAAATCTTTTGCATGTGACTAGAAGTAACTGTGAAGATCCCTACTTTCTTATTAACATATGCAAGTTTAGGTGTTTTATCATAGAACAATAAGTAGAATTATGTGTGCCTATATGACAAGAATAATCAAACACGCATGCGGAAAATTGCATAAAAAGTCCTCCTTCATTTGCTTATTATGGTTCCCTGCTGTTATGGTAATGATGCTGCGCTCTTGTAAAGATTGCATAGAAATTGCCTAAACTGCTTTAAGAGAAATTAACTGGAGACAAGGAGCTTTGTAATCACGTGGAGACAGAACAACAGACAAGGACAAATACTTCACCGAATTGGTTCGACCCACTTGAAGGTTTTGAGGGCAGGGTGCACGGCAGGTGTATTCAAGGCCGCCTGGGAGATCCAAACACTGAGTCTTCGGCGGACACGTGTTGTTGGGGAGAGCGCAGGCATCTATGTCAACTTCACAATTCTTCCCCTGAAAGCCTGAAAGAAAAGAGTGAATACATGTTTATGTGGATGCATTTTTTATTTTATTTTTCAGGAACGCTCAGTGAGCCACAGTGCAACGGACATTTATTTAAATCTGCAGTGCGGGGCTTCTTCATCCTCATTCTGGCAGAGAGGGTACTTACAAAAACACTGTCAACATGCTTATGACGCCATTGGCTTTCTAAATGCTCCTAGCTGCTATAGCCTCCAGTTGCTCATCCCCTCGGCTCTGGCAAACCGATCGTTGCTCCCAGTCTGCCAGCATGGGAAAGCCACCAAAGATTCCAGATTTATAAACTGCGGTATACTACAGTGAGATTTAATTCGCCGTGATGAGCATTGTGTGAGCTGCAGGTTCAGGCCTGACCTTACTTCTTTAGCAACTAAGTGGGGAAAATCATTTCAGAATGGCGGCTCTCTTAATCAGCCGTGTTGGTGATCCTAATTAGAGCTCGACTGATACTCGTTTTTGTTGCGCCGATACCGATATTAGAGAGTGAAGTCAAGTGCGACGAAACGTTTGCATTGGTTGCTCTGGTGAGCCTGGTATTCAGCAGATCTTTTTTTTTTAAGAGTAGCCAATACAAATATTTTAACAAACACCATCTGGGTGTGCAGACAGTTGCCTTTGAACATGTGTATTCCTGTTTACATCCATTTCCACAACCTGTAAGTCACCTTTTTCTGCATTATAATCTCACTTCTATAGTAGGCCGCCGCCTATGTTCCTGTGATAGGTCGATATCCACCTATAATATAGATAAACTGATATATTGGTCGAGCTCTAATCCTAAAGGTGATCCTTTTTTTGTTTAAAGGAAAGAGCGGGCGTCAGCGTTCAGTTAGCCCGTCTACATTTATAACAATCGTTTTATAATGCACCAGATCTGATGTGACTGTCCCTTTCGCGTCGCGGCTGAGCGTCTATGAGGAGACTCATGCTGCGGCGTCAGAGGAATGAGGAGGTGGGCTGATGGCGATGTCATCGGGGTTATTGAGTGGGAGCCTCCCATCACGGACGTCAAGTCAAATTAGACCTGCGACACCCCCAGCAGGCTCATCAGTTATTGTTACTGCACCTGTCACGCCTGCTCAGAGCCCCTGATCGGAACTGTACATCCGCACTGGCCTGTCAGTATATTTAGAAACCATATGTGCTTTACGAATCAGCCTGTGATGTCTCTACTCACCCTCTTAGTATTAATATAAACTGTAAGCCTAAATTGGACGCCGTGAAGCAAAGCTAAAAAGCTCTTCAACATGTTAAGACGATTATATGGCGAGTATGGAGTGTTGTTTGACCACTGCTGTATCTCCCATCTGAAACAAGAGACAGATATCCATCGTTTGCACACAAGCTGGTGCCTTCTCTTTTCAGCAGGAGCCACAGTTTGCTCTTTTCAGCTGCCTCGGAAGCTGCCGTTACAGCCGGCCGTAATCCCCGATCATGAATCTCTAACTCCCTGAGTAAACTGGTACTAGATGTGGCCACAGATCCATGGTAACGAAATTCCACAGGGCGTACCCTTGGCTTTCCAGCCTTTGCTACCGAATCTCATCTGTTATCACAGTAAAGCTAAGCCTCTTCCGCTCGTGTGCCTCATCTGCTGCATCTTCTCACGGCAAAGTGACTTCCGCAGCGTAAGACAATAGTCTGCCGAGTGCCGGACCGCAGGACAAAGCAAAGTCGTGAGACATGGATGGAATTATAAGTTGCTGGCCTGCTTTATCGCCCCGAGCCCTACCTGCCACTGAATACATTATATTGCACCGACTCAATAATACATGTTTCCTCAACAACAGAACACGTGTAGAGCCGAACCCGATTCGCACTCTTAAAGCTTACAGATTCCATTGTTATTTCATGGTCCATTCAACTCGGGGGATAAACCAAACATTACATGTACACCAACTCAGTAAGGGGCTTCCTTTAGCGTCCGCTTTGATACTTACCAACCTGTTTTTTGTTATCAACAGAGCTGATAGTGGTTCTAATTCAGGCCGACATAGTGCCGCAGGATTGAGTCCTAAAAGCCTGAAATCAGTTAGCGTTTTTGCACATTTAGTTTCCTCGTCTTGAAAGTTTGTGGGTCTTATGAAAAGCTTTCAGAATTATATATGCAAAAGTATGGGGGGGAAACAATGCAGCTTTTTATTCTAGTAGTCTTGTAAATTCCCTCTTGAACAGCCTCGGACAATATTTTTGAAAGAAAAATGGAATTAAAGACTAATGAAGTTTTGTGCTTAGCAACAGCCTTAATGAATGGGCTGATTAACCTTCTTACAAAATGATCGAAGGGCTCAAATGAAGTTTAAGGTTTAAGGGCTGGATTCAGTGCATGGGCCGCCAGTTGAGGGCTGCTCTTTTTAAAGGATTCTGGCCCCGGATAGATAACTGATAATAAAAATAAGTAGTTGTACCCCCACAACTTATTATTATTATTCAGAAAGTCGTGGGCTCAAACCTGGACCTAGGATTTAAAAGAGTTTGCGAGTTCTTCTGGAGTCTGCCAAGGTTTCTTGCAGTCTTCTCCCTAAGTTCAAAGACATGCCAGTTAAGTGAAGTGGAAACTCTATATTCCCTGTAGGTACGGCTTTGTTTTTCTGTCTGTGTCTTAGCTCTGTGATCGACTGGCAGCCTGTCCAGGGTTTGCCCCACGTCTCACCCAATTCACGCTGGAAGAGTCTCCAGCTCCCCCGCAAACCCTGAGCAGCATGGGTCGTATATACAAAATGGTGATATATGAAATAGAGGGACGTACACTCGAAGCTATCATTCACAATCTTTTTTGCACCTTAGGCACTCCAAGGGCTGACACAGCTCATCAGTTGATGAAAACACAATGCCACCTCCAGATGCCACCTAAAGTAGTGACTATAATGTGCACTGATGAGGAGAAAACACCCACGTGTTACTATCACCGGTATTGTTTTTTAATGTTTAATTGAACAATTGAGTTTGAGTGAACAATCGCAATGTGTCATTACCGTCAACTGTACATTTCTCAAAAGCAGCAGCTAAAAATAAAACGTCACCTGGCCACTAAGATGCTCTGCGCAAAGCGTCTCTGGTCTGCATGTGTGGTAAAGTGTTCCAGTGGATCGGGAATGAGCTGTTGCCAGACACACTTAGCCTGCCAGCATCATGAGGCTCCCACGAGTGGTCCATCAGTTTACGTTCGGCGAATGTAAATTCAGCCTCAGCCCGTCAGGCACAATAAGCAATTAGAGGGAAACGATATTAATGGCAGTTTGTTTCATGATATGAATATTATGAAACTCTCATTAATATATTTGCACAGTTTGGTTGCATTAAAGTGTTCTGGCAGTGAGCTCGGCGATTCTTTTCTCAGCTGCCAATCACAGGCCAAGGCTGTGAACCGATACTGCGAATAATGTGACCAAGCTGTGCCGTGTTGCCTCCACGTTGTGATCGGCAGCGTGCTGAGAAGCAGCCGTTTATACAATGGTTAGTGTAAACAATTTGTAATTTCATAATAAAAAGTGCTTTCTTTGAAACACGCTGGAAATGTTGAAAACAAAAACATAATTTTTAATATATTTAAAAAATGGAAAAATAACCCAAGCATAGAAAATTATTTTTAGCAAAGGAAATATGATTCATGTGATGAGTGAAGTCAGGCTGACTTCCCCGGCCCAACCTCCGCGGGCAGGATGTGTCACAGTCTAGGGACCCCGCTGGCAAAGGCTAATCACCTTTGGTTTTCAGTGTACACTGAGATGGCCAGAGGGGCCCTGGCTGATCATCTTAAGCCACATTCACTGCATACAAATTTTAAAAGGTCCGCAGCGCCGCCTGCTTCCACGGCTAATACAGCTATCACCAAAATGTTATTACAAAGCTCGAGCTCTGGCCACGGCCCGACATACCTGTAGGACACTGGCATTCGTAGCGTCCTGGCAGGTCGACGCACGTGCCGTTGTGCTGACAGGGGCTGGAGTCACACGCTCTGATCCGAGTCTCACATTTTGCTCCTGAGAAAGAAGAAAAAAATATATAATTAAATTACGCACATTTCTATACAAACACATAAAAGTCTATGTAATGTTTCCTCATTTTCATATTGCATATTAAAAATCATCAAAAGTTTGCCAAAAAAAAACCAAAAAAACATTTAAAGTATAAATGGAAGTTATCCATTTATTCCAATATCTATTGAATGAATGTTCTGTCCAAACAGGGATCCCAATCTTAATCCTACAGAATAGTAATTAAATATCTGTGGCCTTATCAATGTTTCAGGATAAAAGATGCAGGAACTATGAGAAACATCCCTCTCATGACCGTATGTGACCCAGCGGCCAATTATCTTAGCTTAGCATAGTGACTGGAAGCTGGAACTGTAGCGCAGTCCTACTCTATTCAGTTTAGCTCTGTTTGCTGCGAACATAAGCAGGTGCTGTGGACTCATCGAGCAGTGACCAGCGCTCGTGCTCGGCTCACCATCTCCACTACTTTAGTTTCAACACGGCTGCTCAAAATATTCTACCTCCACTCTACTATCCCTGCCATCACAGTTTGAGTTTAGCTCGTGATCAGGCTAAAACAAAGATATGACAGAAAAGACAAAACCTATTTTAATTACATTTCAGTCAACGTATCTAGGAGAAGAAATTCAAACTCAGAATTAAAATTTTTACAATATTAATGAGGTATTAATACAAAATAAGAAATATTTATCTTTTCCATAACTGAGTAAACAAGCTGTTCTCAGAGGAGAACAAGCTCCCAGAACACTGTTTGAAGCTAGAAAGGTGGCAGGGTCCGCCACATATGAACAAAGTAAAACAGTATGAAACTGTGTCGTCCTTTAAGGTCAGTTTGTTTATTCAGTTTATTTAGTCCTGGAAACGAGGAGAGTTATTCATTTACTTATTTCTTTAGGCATAAATTAATAAAAAAAAAACTACAAAACGCCCCCAAAGCTACACAGTGCACCTCTAACGAGAGTCCCTCCTTCTCCTCCTACTTCCTTCTTTCACTGCCTTTGCTCTAAGCACACACATTTTTAACCCTCAGCCTTCATTTTGATCTCAACCACACACCTGTTAGTTTTTACGACTGCACAGTTGTTTCGCTATCACAGTTACAAAAACTGCTTCTGAGGTAGTTCCCGCCTGCAATTAGTGTCTCCAGGCCCATATTTTCGCCATTATGACACAAAAACACAGACACGGTGAAATCAATACCAACCGGGCTGTCGCATCTGGTAATAAGCATTTCCCGTCATCGTTACCTGTAAGAGTTTTTTCCGGAAACAATAATTAGCCGCAAATGATCTTTTAATGCTGCAGGATTTCAGGTTCTGAGCCCCTGGAAACAGGGATGTAAGAGAAGATGAACCCCTGGCTGGACGGGCTCACTTCCTTGTTAAGAAAATGGCCACCTAATAATGAGCTCTATCTGGGCTGAGGAGAGCACACGAGGTGGGGGATGCATGCTGCTTGATGGGAGATTTGTTTGGTGCTCAGCTGCCTCAGCAGCTGCTAGCTGCACCGCTGTGGATGGGGGTGGGTGTCTTCCAGTGCAGGTTATTAATTTAAAATGTCCCATCATCAATAACGGAGCAGCGATGACATGTAGTGAAAGTCCCTTCTTGACAGCGGCACCCTCATGCTACAGCACAAACACCATGATTGATATCATCTGCACGGTACCTGCTACAGGTCATTATATACAAAATGTGCCAAGCTGTGCGGCAGCAAATTATACAATTTGTCCCACTAAAACCTGAGAAACGCCTATGCTCATTTATGGTGTTGAATTCAATCTAAAATGAAGGGTTTTAGCTATTCATTATGGTTTTTTAATTTAAATATGGTGATTTAAGTTATAATGTGTATACACTGCTGTGTCTTACAGGTCTAGAAATGATCTGGTGTATTAAATGATGGTGAAAGTCAACCAAAAAAGCCAATTGATTGGTATTTTCCAGAGAGAGGTTTAAATGCAAAGACCTTTCAGAGCATTTCAGGTAAAGATGATGGATGCACTCCCGGATCCCTGCTTGGCTCCAAACTCGACTGCATACCCTGTTTTTGCGTCTCACGTTGTCATCCACTCCACACAATTAAAAAATAAATGAATATGAATGAGAGCAGGAAAATATATGCCAGCAATTGTTTGTTCTGTGAAGAAACAAACAAAGCTCTCAGAAATGAAACCTGAATGCCGGGGCTTGAGTAACGTAGCCTGAGTTATGATCGGTGATAGAGTACGGTGGGCTTTCTGGGCAAAGCTTGAAATTAAATTGGCCTTTCTACGCCGCATGGCTGGAAATTCCAAAGCAAAAAAAAAAAAAATCCCAAGATGCCGGAAAATGATGAATTCTATCAGTCACTAAGACCTTCCATGGTGTAAGAGACAATTTTCCATTACTGAAGTGGCAACAGATTTCAGCTTTGAACAGAGGGGGAAAATCTTGTTCATGTAGTGCTATGTAAGGGCTTATCTGACTGACAGGTGAGTGTGTCAGGACTTAAAGCTAGATTGGGAAATACGCTACAGGCCAAAACCAGAGCGCACTGGGGAGGAGGAGGAGGAACAATACTGTGCTGTAGCATCATAACCCTCAGAACGTCTATACAATGTTCAGCAAGGAGCACAATCTGTGTTTTTGTCAACAGAGAATGTGACATAGTCGGTATCGAGGTGTTTACATGTTGTTTTCTCTCAGTGAGACACAACCTCACATTAGCAATTGGCTTATCTAGAGGTATGGATTGATCTTACAATGCAGACTACACACTGTTCTTTCATTATCAAAATATCGTGTGTGGTCTCAACCCAGGAACGTCTTGAAGCACTAATGCTTTAATGAAAATAAAACCTTACTTTGTCTGTTTTGTATGACTTTGTTCGACTGTTTAAGAGCAAAGTAAACAAAAAGGGTTAGGCTCCCCCCCACCCCCCTTTAAATCTCAAACTCTGCACCAACCCTCTTTCCTCTGTCTTTTCATCTCCCTTGTTCCCATGCTTTTTTCAGAACAGTTGTCATTGATAGCTTAACAAGTTCCGGCCATGTTTCCGAGCTGGCAGCTAATTAGGAAGCCGTTTGCCAGAGTACTTGGATTAAATGCAATCAGCAGCAGGCCTTAGAAATGTCAAGCAGGCAAGGGTACTGGTAAATAAGCTTCAAGGTTAGAAAATCGCTTCATCAACAGAACTGGCCTTTGCTTAAAAATCTGTCGCTGGCTTGTCCGACGTAAATCACAAGCCAACCACCGATTTCTGGCCTGAAAAAGTCATTTTTTCCACTTAATTTGCACTTTAAAGACATCCAGTTATGTTCTACATTGCAGACACTGGTTTCACTGGAGCTGTGGTTGGATTTCGACTAATCAAAAGTGTTGTGCATCAGGTACTGTTATCCCTGGGCGATTGTCGATGCAGGAAGAAAACCAGCTAATACCACTTATAATGAAAAAATGTAATGATCACTATAGGCAGTTTCTGTTTCCACCTACTCAGGATGGTCAGAGGTCAGAGGTCAGGTATGGACCAGCAGCACTTGAGGTGGCTGTGATGCAGACATTAATCAGAGCGAATGCTTGCAAACACGAGCCTAAAGCTGACAGGTAAAGAGTAGCCTCTGTTCTCGTTATGTTGCGCTGCTGACCTTTGTGCAATCAATGCACAGCATTAGAGGTCTTTGGGTGAACCCAAACGTGACCCCCTCTCCCCAAACAAGCTAGTCTCAGACGTGCTACGGTGTTACTCAGGAACAGTCCAAGTGTCCAGGTCAGCGTTATACAGATATTAGCTAAATTTGCTTCAGGAAATTAACCGAACTTCCACCGCATGCACGTTACAACACCACTGTTGCACCTTTCTACAAGCTCCGTACTGTAGGTGGATTATCTTTCTAAATGTTTTTTCTGCATAAAAAACTTTTGAATGTTGAAGGATTGGATCAATGACAAATGTATGCTACACAAAGCTAGTTACATAAGTCATATTGTCAGAATTAATAGAATAGTTTGAAGCTAACCTGCTTAAACCAGGTTGAACGCTAATGCTAACAACCCCAATATAAGTCAACCATTCATTATAATACTGCCTACACTTTCATCCCACAGGGTTAGCTAGACTGTCAAAACTCTGTCAGGTCAAATTCAAAACCAGATGCTCCCAGGAGCTAACGGGAGCTAATGGTTAGCTCACAAAATGGAGGCAAGAAGTGAAAGGGTGCTGAAGAAAATGAAAAATGTCGAAGAGGAAACAGTTTTCTCAGAGACTGAAGGAACAACTACAGCTAAAACACCAATCATTAACTTCCATTCACAACATTGCTACTATTGTCCCTGCTGGATGCAAGGACGTTATATTAACACCTGGATAGAGTGTTGGAGGCGGAGAGCCCCGCTCATCCCTATGAAAGCTGCTCAGTCGCCAAAAAGCTCGACTTCCCCGCTATAAAATTGCTTGGATCTTCCGCCTTGTTGGGCCCACAGAGTGTGTGCACTAGAGACTTCCGCCGAGCAAGCTGGCGAACTTGAACAGAGATTCAATTATTTAATATTGCAGCTCTTCTAGACTTTTCAAATTTTCTTTAACTAAAGCTCAAATTATGATAGTCACCGTTTTACAGCCACTTCTTTCACAAATGGAAGCTCATTGGAAAAAGTATTTTTGGGGCCCAGTGCATCGCGTAATGATAATTACACGGATCGGCCTCTATGAAAGTTGGCTTCAAAGCCTGCTGCGCTCCCCGGTGGGCATGGTTAAACGTGTAGAAACTTTTTAGCCATAACTCAAGGTTCATGGGGACCTTAAAATGGCTTAATTCAGCCTCAACGTCTGTCCGTGGTCAGTTTGATCCATGGTTAGTTCTACAAGTGAATTAACTTGAAATGCAGTGTGAGTCATGGCGTTTGTATTTTTATGTTAACTAGCCAATAATGCCCAGAGGGGTTAGCTGGCATGCAAAAAAAATAAGAAGAGGTAGGTTTGGACTGAGCATCTGGTTGGGTTAAACTTAATATAATCCACCAAGAGTTTCTTATAATCAGGAGGGCTGCGGCTAAGAACAGATTTTCCTCACAAAGCTTTTTATATGGCGTGAAATCATAATGGAAACCAGTATTTAACCAATATAACTAATATTTGCCGTCACCACAGCACAAGTGCATTTATTTTAGCGTGATACAAATTGTGCGCTTTGATGGAAAACACGAGTTTCTCATGATTTGTTTATAAGTTTTAAGCCATTTTATGCCATCTGCCTTAAAAACAGCAACAAAAAGCAAAATGGGAGTCATTTATAATTCATGGCCCGCTCTCAGCATGAAGCCTCTCTGTGTCAAATGTCGTACATGGGACTGCAGACTGTCTACACGCCGTCTGGGAGGAGTGACACATTCGGAAAATGACTGCCTTGACATGCCGTGTTGCATGTCTGCCTCACATCGTCACGTAGCATTGCGCATACGTTGCGTATCCAGGATGTAAACACAGCAGCATAATAAATGTCAAACGAAGAACACAAATCTGTGCCAACAGCATGTAACTGTCAAGCTATACCAGTTCAGCGTCAGATTTCCCCCGAACATCAATCAGTCACTTCATGCCCCATGACCAACCTTCCCACAAGGGTTTGTGCAAATCGATCCATATTTGAGATATCCTGCCAACGGACAGACAGATGGGAAGGGGCAGACACAGATAATGGAGCAGAGATATCTCACCTGTGAAGCCGAGGGGACATTTGCAGGTGTACTGCGGGGGGGATGACGGCTGACTCGTTGTAATGCATGTGGCTCCATTCAAACAGCCGTTTGGTTTGATCAGGCAGGCGTCGCCTACATATTGACAGAACTCTCCGATCCATCCTGGGGCACAAACACACTGCAGAAAACAATAACTGTAGTACTAGAGAACAGTACGCTATTCTGAATAAACTTATTAGTCCATAACAACTTTTGTCTGTGAAAAGATCTATACAAATAGATTTTATTATCATTACTATCCTTATTATTATTATTATTGTCATAACTAACCCCCTATAAAAATGGGTGGTTTCGTACGATATTCATCTGATCTGGCTGTAAACATCCTCAAATGTCTGTTCACCCAAATTACAGAAAGCCCCACCTCGACTGAAACCTCACCCACACAGATAGTTTAGGTTTAATTTGCTCAGGTTTGACACATGCTCTGTTGAGATGTCTTCCACTTTGTCACAATGATGGAGGTGAACGGAGTTTGTAACACTTGAATAAAAAAAAATGACTCTGAATAAATTCAGCTGTATCTTTTATTACCAGAAAGAGTTATATAGTCATCGGGGGACTATTTCTTCCTGGCAGTTGTTGACACTGAGGTTACCAGTCATTCTCTCGGGATATAAAGGTTGCCACAGATTTAAATGCAGAGATCACCACCAAAGAAATTAAAATGTGGCGAAAGCGAAAAATCTCTGAGACCATTGAGAAACAAGGTTGCATAAATTCAAACCTATGTGCACGAATTGATACCACATTGGGCTTTGTAAGTGAAATGTTGTCATTTTTTCAAGGTGAAACGACCCTTTTAAGCTAAAAACGAGCACTTCAACCTCAGCCCTTTTTTAATCACAAATCCAATGTGAAAATATTCTTCTCTAAAAGGACTGCTCTGTTTACCAAACGGCAAAATCATTTTCACATGACCCCTAGCTCTACCCTCTCTGCTAAGAGCATCTTCATGACGGAGGGAGTGAAACGATAGGGTTACTTCTACCGTAATAAACTAGACAGTGGCTTTTCGTACTCAAAGGAGCCCTCCATCAAATACATAAATGAAAATAAAAACATAAAAACAAGAAATGGCCCATTTGCAGCGAGCAGAGCTTTTTGATTATGTCTGACCCCCACAGGCACGGAGCATCTAAAAGTGGATTTTAGATGAGGAGACACTCTCAGTGGTCTAATGGAACAAGACTGATGGAGAATAATTAGGAGCTATGGGGCATTACGGAGCAGTCTCAGGTGTTGTAAAAATACAGACGTTTGAGGACACTGAGCAATAGAGAGGCAAATTAGACCAGAACCTGTCCGTCTGATCAATGTGTCCACATACTCACAATGATTAATGGGTTGGAATTGGATTACTGTTGTCTATAGAAATCTTCCATCAGTGATGCTCCTGTTATTCTCTTGATTTTTTTTTTACTTTTCTTAAGTATCGAACTGTAGAGAAGTAGCCTAATTTATTTTGAAAAGCAGCCGATTGTCATAGAACATATCTGTCTGTTTACACCCTGATGGGCACATTTTTATCGACTGAAGCATCAATAGAAGAAATCCTATTATTTATCCTTTGAAAAAATACATCATGTTGAATTGTAAATGCAATAATAGGACATAAATGAGGTAGCACTTTAAAACAAGACACACAAAACTGTGAGTAGGTACTAAGGAGCGATCGAGGAATGACTCACAAACGACTTGATTGCTAATGAATCATTAATAAGTAATTCCTGTATAACTGTGATTTGAGGATTGGTGGATGAGTTGCTAGACAACAGACTGGGATAAAATATATAAATTCATCTTTAAGTAATGATTAGTTCAGTTCATTAGTTTAGTTGGACAGTATACTAAGTATTACAATGAGTAGGCCAGCTTGAACAGATGAGTTTTGAGATGGGATTTGAAAATTAGTGTTTATATATATATATATATATATATATATATATATATATATATATATATATATATATATATATATATATATATATATATATATATATATATATATATATATATATATATATATATATATATATATATATATATATATATATATATATATAGATATATATATATATATATATAAGTTATATCTGTTGTCTAATAACTGATCCATTCCTACAATATGGTCCTTTTCATTCAGGAATAACTCATAAAACGGAGATCAATACTGATCAAGTGCCTCCGATTAATTCCTCACTTGCTCCTTAGTACCTACTCACATTTTTATGGATAATTGTGAAGTGTTACTGTAAATTATGCAGCTAACAGTTTCATGCTAATCCTGATTTTAAGGGGAAAAGGTTGCTGTTAAACACAATATATCGTAGAGGAATTGGCTCATTGTGATGGTTTGTTTTATCCTAAAGTCAAATGATCAAAAGTTCAGCCATTGCAAAAACAGATGCATGTAGTCATTGTATGTACTGCAGCTCTGCCTGTGATGTGTTCCCTTATTGTTTATGCTGTAATTACAGGTGCAGGTGCATGAGTCATGTTTTGCAGGGCTTAGGAGTCTGTCATTAAGACGGAAACATTGAATTACTTACCTGATATCCGCCTATTATGTTGAAGCACAATCCCTCATTGAGGCAGCTGATATTGAGCAGCCTGCAGTAGTCAATTACTTCTTCACAATTCTTCCCGGAAAACCCTCTCAGACATCTGTTAAGAGGAGGTCAGTGTCATTGAAATCAATTCACCCTGAGCCTTGCACTAACAAGCCATATCTTTTTTTTTCTTTTACAAGATGCACGGGGTCAGAATTTTGTTTCTACATGACCTGTTTGTGATACAGACGTAGTGAGATGGTGCTTACTAATTATTTTCCCCTTCTTTTTTTTTTGCTTTTTTTTTTAGTGGGTGCAGTCCGGGTCAGGACGAATTAAGATCTGTTATAAATCACTGATTACGCTTGCCTACAAGTGTCAAAATCCCACATTTACTTCACTGATTATAACTATTATATTCTAATTTAGATACACATTTTGTTTGATTGACTTCTCTTCTAAATTTTCATTTGGTGTATTTTGGATTTTGATTGAATTAAAGTGTCTTTAGAGTAGAAGAGCTGTCGTAATGAGAAAATAAAAAAGCTAAAAAAAAACAGCAACACGCCAGGACTGTTTGTCCATTATCAATCAAAAAGCCATCCCAGTTTTCCACGTTTATAACATGGAGTCTTGTAGCCAAGATCCAAATCAATGTATTTAGTACCAATGTTGTAAAAAGTATCCAAAGGGTCATATTTGAGTAAAATTAAAGATATCATGTTAAATATTACTTTGGTAAAAATGAAAGTAACCCGTACGAATAGTACTTGAGTACAAGTCTGAAAGTATTCCACAATGAAAGTACTTAGACGGTATCAAAAGTGGCTTTATGGCAATAAATGTACTTAAGAAGTAAAAGACTAAATCTATTTACATGTTTGTATACAGTATGATGTATACTTTGGTTCGACCAATTATTGATTATTAATCAGATCTGATATTCGGCATGTTTCTGATTTTCAATTGCAGGTTTGTTGTTGTTTTTAAAATCTGATTAAGCAGATAAAATAAGCTTCCAAAATGTAACGAATAAAAGATGCTCTTAAATTCACTGCACTGCTGATTAATCAGTAATTAATCAGCACTAATAGGTCTTGTGTTCTGGCGCTGCACTGCGTAATCGCTGTAATTTAAAAGACCTCAGACGTAAGGTAAAGTGGAGACCTCCAGAGCCGAGTCTAATAAATATTTCCATTTCTCATCAAACCAGTAGACCTGAAAACACATTTATACAAATCCCAACAGTAAGACACTAGAAAAACACTTCTGTCTTGTCTGTTACAAAGGTGTTTCACATGGGTGTTTGGTTAACAAAACATTAGACAGACACATTTCAGAAAGTACCATGGTAGCGCAGCATGAGGCATTTCAAAGTATTTCCGTGGCTCTTCAGTTTGGATACAGGTTCAGATAAGGAAAAAGACCGGCAGCAGGAGCACTAACAGGCGTTTTTTGTCTGTGTTAAAAACAGGTTTCAGTGCGATAATAAGTACCTAGAGAGCATCAAAGGCAAACTGTGATCCGCTGGAAGCCCGTATCCTCCGAGAAGCTTTGTGCGGCAAACTGCTCTAACTTTAAATGGCAAGTCAGGTTTGTTCGAGAGGAGCCAAAACGATGCAAGGTGGCTGACAATGCTTTGTGGAAAAACAACCGTCTTTGTGGTGGCATTATATATTTCCTTACACTTTTTCATGTCAAAAACCCCATGAAAAGACCTAAACTAACAATGTGTTGGTCTGTCTCGCAAGACTTTTGGACTTATGCAGAACTGGAGCTACGTCCAGGGAGTAACGAGTACTGACGTGACCGATCTAAACCCAAACCCAGACATCATTTCTTAATTTTTGTGAGGGTATCAATGCTCTACTGTATGTTTAATAGTTTCTTTTTTCTTTTTGTGCCTTTTCATGGCTAACAGGATGAGAGAGAGCGGCGATGACATGCGGGGAAGGGCCACAGGTTGGGATTTGCTCTAACAAATAAGCTACCAGGATGCCCCAGTGTTACATTTTTTAAAAAGCTATATGATTTTTTCATAAAACAGCTGGACAGTAGTGGGCAGTGTAGTTTGTTTTTAATTTTATATCACTTAAATAGGTGTAAATAGTGCATTTTACTTGGGGACTATTTTCAGCTGTGGATGAACACACATTTGGTGTGTTGCTCAGCATTTACAGCTCTGGGACTGTGTGCATAGGACAGACTCAAAATGAAATACTACAATAAAACAAAGCTCCCATAACACAGTTCCCGTGTTCGTGGACACCAGTTATCCAGTGTAAGCCACGGTGGCTCATTGATGTTTTTAATATTTTCTGGACAATAATAGCGTCTCTGACACAGACGAAGAAGCTACAAAAGGATCAGTTCATTGTTGCTTTTGGTCTTTACGTGGGATTTGTCGACAATGAGAGAAATACAGAATATCACCAGCGCAACAATAGGGCTTCAGTCCTGCCAGAAAGGTATTTATTAGTCTCAGAGCTTTTAAGTAAAACGTAAACCCTAATCACATTAAATGGATGGAAAACCAAAAAAAAAAAAAAAAAAGACCCATTTGTATTCCCTCTCAGTGGGAGGCACATTCACAAGACATTCCAATCATCTGGAAAAAGGCGACCGCGAGAGTGGCCTCTATTAGCCGCCTGTACGCGTCTCACCTGCAGACATAATCATTTCCCCTGGACACACAGGTGGCATTGTTGAGACATGCTGATGGGCTGCACGGGTTCTGCCGCCTCCCGCACGCTGAGGCCACGCTACCATCTGCGCAGACACATTCCGAGTCCTGCACGGAGAGGCAAAAAAAACAAACCAGGTCATCCGTCAGCTCGTGGAGAACGGGGTTAGATTACACAAGGGTGCGCCAGATCACCGACCGTAGGAAAATTATCAATAACAAAGATTCCGCTGTGGGGAAAAAAAAACAAACTGTGCCCCGCTGACTCACGTAATTATTTGTTACTGATCGCTCCAATCAAACCTAATCATATCTGAGTGGTAAATGATAGGTATTATATATGTTTTAATATGAGTTTTGGAAAATCACGAGCCGCTATTACGCGCTAATGGCCGTGTAAATCAAAGTTAAAGAGACATGAGTTTCAAATTAAGCCCGTGAAAAAAAGAAAATATCTATGTCAAGCTGCAGCAGCATCAGGCGTCATTTTGATAAATATCCCTTTTAGTTCGCTCCACTCTGGTATTCTTCGGCGGGTTGTGAAAATATGTTGCGCGCCTGGCGAACTGTAATGAACAAAAACAAAAAGGTCAGGGGAAGACAATTAGACCATTACTGTATTTTCCTCCGGTGTATCCTCGAGAACATTAGGAAGCACGCCTCCCTTTGCAAAATGTTTGCCCACAAATGGCATTTCCAGTGAAAGGTGGAAATTGCGGCGGGCGTCCAATTACAAAAAGCTTTTTTGACGAGAGCCATCTCAGGCTGGCACTTAAGTATGCGCCGGGTCATTCAATCAAAATTCTGGAGGAAGCAAATTCTCTTTCCCCATAGCTCATCTTAAGGAAGAAATATTAATTGCTTGCTGCAGCCTTCAGCACGGAGCCATTTGATCTCGCTTCCCATTTCGATGTGCCATTTCTTGTTTACGTCCCACTGAGATAAAACAGATAAGGCAAACTAAGAGCTCACGTGCTCCCCCGCGGTGCAAACTTGCTCCTCCTGACACGAGTACAGCAGGCAATCCGAGTCAAATCGGAAGTCGCAGGTGAGGCCCCCGAATCCTTCCGGACAGCGGCAAACGAATCCTTCGGGGCTCTCCTCGCACTCGCCGCCGTTCCCGCACGGGTTTGGATCGCAGGGGGCTTTGCTCCTCTCACACGGCGGGCCTGCAAAACAAAACTGCCATTAGCGAATCTATTTAACCCCCCCAGAGCGGTGAACATGGGAAGCGACATGGGACGGTGCTTCAAAGCAGCCCGACCAAGTTTACGCCTGAAAACGCTTGACTGACGCGACTGAGAATCCACGGAGGAAGGAGCTGACTGACGTGCGCGCAGATATTCTCATAATTAAATTAATAGGCGAGGCCGACTGTATGTGGCATCAAATGCTGTCAAACTGTGTGCGGAGCAAAACAACACCAACTGTAAAAAATAATTGAAACCGCCGAGATGTTATCCGGCACAAGTAAGTAATGTTGACGGTATATCAAGAAGTGGAAAGGACTAAATCATTTACCGGAGTTCTTGGGGACTGCGGAGCATTGTTGTGCCTCGTGGAGTCACATCACTCATTTTTACCCGCTTAGCTTCGGGGAAACCAACATGTCTGGAAATAAATTATTGGCTCGGTTCGCCTAAAAATGTATGTTTCTCCCCTTAAAGTTATATACAGAGAACTGAGTCACTGCTGTTTTGTTTCGACTGCTCAGGAGAAATGCCTCCGTCTCAGGGCGTTTTCACGCTGCGTGTGTGTGTGTGTGTGTGCATATCGTAGTCTGTGCTTGTACAACACAGGGGGAGGATTGGGTCTGGTCGGCCCGCAGCATCCTGTGAAGTCGGGTCTTCCGAGGAGCGCCAGATTCAGGACTGTAAGCTGTTTGATGGTCCTGTTAAAACGGCTAACACACTTCCGAGGTCACGAAGTCACAGGCAGCTCCACTGTCAGTCACCTTCACACTACTGTGTCCGCAATTAAACGGAATGGTTCCCTCATATCAAAGTGGGGGTGAAGACGTGGTGACATTTTCGAAGGGGAATACTTCTCTGGACGACTGGTGCATGTACAGCATATACTTACATGTATTAAATGGTTCATAAACCAGTTATTAACCAATTGTTTATTGAAGAGGACCAGAAGAAGCAACTGATGGTTACAATACTTTGACAAATGGTTGAAAACATTATCTGGATGGCCATTATAAAATTAATAATACTTATAATACTGTTGTTCAGATACGGTTTGGCACCTTGCTCTGGGTGCTGAAGAGTTGCCCTGGCATACAGATCAGCTCGCCTCTGAGCATATATCTGCGCGAGCATATAGCAGGATGTATCATGTCTGAAGATGTGCAACCTACGTTTTCCCCAAAGTAGGCCCTTTTATTTATAATTCACGCTTTTATGTATTATTAAATATTTGTCTGCTAGACGCACAGAACAAAGAGCAATTCATCTCGGTTTTTATAGTTATAAATGACTAAATGATGCAGCCTTTGTTGTTGCTGTTTTCACCTTTAGGGTCATTATTTCTACAATAACACTTTAATCACCTTTGAATACTTTCTTTAAAAAATATCATACTGTAATATGCAACAGTTTGGTTTATATGTATCATATAAAACATATGGACTGAAAGAGTTACGATAAAAGAGATCACACAAGAGTTCCCGACTTGGAAAGCGTGACATCCCGATCCTGTACGAGCGCTAAATAAAAAATAAGTCGACACCTCTGTACCGAACACAGTGATAAAAGGAAAGTCGTCATTAAGATGTTTAAATGATTTTCATGGAGGATTTTCGTGGAACAAACTGAGCAGTCGCCGCCGCAGCTCGGTTCATAAGCACTTTCCCGAGATAAACTCTGAACTGAGCTGTGGCCAGTGGGTTTTTTTTTCTAAATACTGCAGTGCCTCAACACTTTTCACCACCAGCAGCTTAACCAGAGGCAGGGTAATGCCACAGTGACATTGTATGCAAAGGATAAAATTAGACTGAATCCACTGGAGGTTCAAGGTGAAGGAAAAAAAAAAAAAAGAAGAAGAAGAAACCTGATGTTATTCCCCGGTGAGGGTTTTCATTTTTGTGTTCTTCACACGGTGCCTACACATTTATCTTTCCGGCGACTCTTTCTTTGCATATTTTCTTTAATCCCCCTGCTGATACAAGTGCTCATGTCCCAGAGGCTCCTCGCAGCCTCCTCTGTGGGCATCAATCTTGCAGCGCGCAACTTCGGGGCTCGCTTTCTCCTCAACTCATTTTCTACCAGAAATTGAGTTTCCGTAACTGGCCCGCTACGACTTGTGCCAATGCAAACTACTATATTTTTTCAGGAAGGGGGCTTCCATCCGTCGCATACATTTATGACACAGATAAAGACTGCGGCGCTCTCTCTGCACTCAAGGCAGAATTTCCTAATACGTGACCATTTCAGCTCGGGTCACGCATGGCACAACACCACTATTTCTTGTTTTACGACCGTTTGCATTTGCGCTGACATTTATGCCCCGCCACAGATCTGCTCGCCTCCAACGCCCGTATCATCGCGGTGATTATGAACTGCGGCTAATCTAATATACATAAAGAAACAACGTTGTGCCGGTATCCAATTAAATTGCTCAACAAGGGTAATGACTGCACAGTCCAAATTAAACTTTAAAATTTCTGATATCACGACCAACAGCATTGCAACAAAAAAAAAAACAATTAACACCTTATCCCAAATGGAAAATGGCCCCATAAAGATGGTAATACCTCGCAACAAATACCCTCGAGGCAGCACAGAGGAGAGTCAAATCAAAAGAAAATCTCATTTGAAACGTCCCATGAGTTTGGCTCATTATTCTGTGCGCATAGACTTTGGCCTATGAGGGCAGCCAGCGCTGGAGCAGCCACTAACTTCCAGTTGATTAATGAGGCGACTGCAGCAGGGAGGTAGAGGGAGCACAAGCTCCACAGAACTCCCAGGAAGCCGCTCCGACAGCAGGACACCATGACTATGCGAAAGCACCCGGTGGGGTCCACTTACTTGAGAGAGCAGCGCAATTAAATCAAATTAGACGAAAGCAGCAAAGGCAGAGGAAAGCATGCAGCTCACCGGTGTGATTCGGATGTGAATCATAATAATCATACGTTGAAGGAAAAAAAGGCCGGGGCAGACGGTTTCGCAGTGCCACCTGCCTTCTGAAGTTTTACCACATGTCTTGTCGTATGTATCTATGTTCATCAGACAGGAAAGCAGTGAGCAGCGCTGACAATTCTTTGACTTTCATGTGCGTTTCAGGCTCACACCAAAAAGCGTGCAACAGATCTGAAGCTCCACCGGCGGACAGCTTGCGAGTGTGATGGTCTGCCTCCGCCAGGCACGAGAATGACACGTGCGCAAGCATAGTTTAAAGAGCCGGAGTGTCGACATCAGAAAGAGGTCGGGATTGGTCGGGTGGTTCTTTCAAAAGGGCCTTCATCGAAGTGAGCAGGATGCCAGTCCCGTGTGAAGACACCAGTCAACGTTGATGGTTTTAAAGAAGTAGTTATTTTTAGCTAGTGATCTTTTTCTAAACTTATCTAAGTACTTTTGGTGCCTGTATTTTGAAAACGTAACCTGATGTTGCATGTTTGCTAATGCTAACTTGACCATTTGATAGCGAGGTGAAGCCTCTCTCCTTCAGGTGGGACCATATGTCAGAAACATGGTGTATGTATACCATGTGTATGGTGGTGAACAGTGAGAGACAAATTATGTTTGTCAATTCAAAAGATACATTTTTCAACTTGAGAAGTAGTGTAAGACAGCATAATAGTAGTATAAGCGAAAGTTTGCAACTAGTAAGACTACAAACCCAATAGTCGTCTCGCTTAATGCTCACCAAAACCTATAACGGAAACCTTAGGAGAACCGATCCTGTATATTAGCCAGCTAACTTTCACATAACTGCAGTTGTCAATATGGTCAGTGTAATTGTGATTTTAAACTAGTATTTTATTGAATTTCTTTAATTCTTCACCTTTTTTGGTTAAACGATGTAGTTCACTGAGCAATTTCATTGAAAACTACTTGGTATTTTACTATTTTTTATAACAAATAGCGACTTCCTTGTCTTGCAAAATGATCTTTTAAATGACAAATACGTGTAAGTGATGGCACGATTCAAATGGGATGATAGGGGTACCACTTGAGGTTAAACGCCATACATTTTTTTTCCAAAATAAGGAGTCTTAATGATGGTGTTTTTTCATGGAAAGGTGACATAGTTTGCGTGACACTGGGTTGGTTTTAGGTCCATAGAAAAAAAATATAATATTCCAAAGAAAACAAATCATCAATGTTTATATGAGACTGACAATATAATCTGGTGATTCAATGCTACTTATCCACAATAACAACACAAACATGCTCTTAATCTGATTATAAACAAAAGACGATTGCCAACTATCACGATCACTGATTCATCTGTTCAGTCACTTGTCAAACATTTGCTGGTTGCGGCTTCTTATATGTTAGGAGTCGCTGAGCATCCAGCATTCGGTTCAGCTGACGTCTCCCATTCACCATTATGCATGAGAGGATCAATGCGAAGCGAGATTGTCCCCATCTTGTATGCGTCTCTTTTAAATGTTAAGTAAGTTCAGAGTTCCTCCACTGCACTCCCCGCACTGTACTTTCTTCTTTTACTGTATAGACTTAATCGGCTCTCACAAAACCCGATGCCAGACAGCACTGGAAAGTAACCTTGAGACCACTTCTCCAAAATAATAAGCTGAAAGCATGGGCTGGACTCGAAAGGCAAAGCTATGACACTTCAAGAATGCTGCCAGGACAAATTGTGCTCCAAATAAAACAATGAATCAATGTGAAGAGCCACCTGGAGTTTCTACTCCAGAAAGTTCATCTCAGGCTCGGATTTACAGCACACAGTGATATCCAGGGCAAGCGGGGAAGTATCCAGGTCTTGTAACCCATTTGTGTGTGATACCCATTAACCTAACTGTACGTTACTGGAGCAAATGAGACTCATTACCTAAATAATGGGGGAAGCTGTAATGTCTCATTAACGGGCTCACCAGATCTCGAGTGCCACCCAACGCTTGTACATGCGCCTCGAGTAACTCGTCTAAATTACACAGGAACACTATTTGGCTGCCATTGAAAAATATGTTACAATTGTGTCTCGCTCACATGAATAAACTATTCATGAGGGGAGATATTAGCATACTTAGCATACCAGAATTGACTTGGCTAAAGTGGATACTGTAAGCCTGACGGACCACTGAAACCATGAGCATGAAACCCACCCATTCATTCAGAGTATGGTCAAATATTAGGAAGAATAGAAAATGTTGAACTAACATAAATTATATATTATATGTCTTTTTTTCTAAGACCAGGGTACATTAACTGATTTTTTTTTTGCATGTTTAAAGGGCAACTACACCAATTTACACACCCACTTCTGAAAAGCATTCCAGTGGCGTAATATTGCAATCCTGTAGCACTGCTGTAATCTTTATGGACATTTTTAAAAACAAAAGATCTTTCTTATTCCATTCATTCTTCTTCCTTTTCCAAACCTGGTGCCTACATTACCCACTATGCAATTTAGCTACTGAGTAACATCAGTGGAGGCAGCTGATCAGATCACATGCAGCTTCCTCTGGAGCCACATAAGGTTTTATACTCTGTTTCACATATTCAGTGTTACTACCCGAGACCTGTAAATACACTTTAGCGTATAAAGCTGCCCTTTAAGAAACGCCATTCTTTTTTTTTTTTCCTAGCAGACTCACAGAAGTTGGCCAGTATCAAAGTTGGGATTTAATAAGCTCAGCAGAAACAATACACAATAAATCCTGTTTTAATTGATTGCTGTAAACCCTTCGTTTTATCAAGCGCGACACGCTCAGTTAGCCAGCAGTTTATCCCCGACTGTTTTACAGCGGCATGTCACTGGTCGTAACATGAGGTATTTGATTTGAAGTGGCCCGCTTCGTATATTACGATGACAAATATAACACCGAGTGGGCTCCAGGTTTAAAGCCCACGAGGAAACGCTGATCTTTAAAAGATATATGGCTTTTGTAGTTTTCCGCTTTGACCTTTTCCAAAGATAGTTGCCCCTCCGAGGCAAATGACGCGCTTGTGCATATGGAACTGGGATGCGCCGACGTCTTTCCCGCTGCCTCCATGAAAAACTATTTGCTTGTCTATGATTCCCCTGTCAGGGACTCTGAAAAATGAGATTCAAGATGACGTTTTCATTGCCATACTGTAGTGACGGACGACCCATCTATCTTGCGTCAACCAGCTGAATGAGGGCCGCTTACCGGAGAATCCTGTGTCACAGATGCATTTGAAGGAGGCAGGCGACACCTGAACGCATGTCCCATTTTCACAGATCCTCGCACAGTTTTCCTTCCCGACGACTTCGGAGCAGTTCACCCCTGGAACAGACGGGCAAAGTCAGTGAACCACACAGGCCGAACACAAACAAAAGGCAGACGTCTAAATTATGAAGTGTGTGGGGTAGCATGCCATTTATTTGAATTTCTACTTTGGAAGAGATGAAACCGAGATCTTTCCTGATAACACTGGAGGAGAGACTACATGACGGCCGTAAAGGGATTTAAAAAAAAAAGAAAGTAATTTGGAATGCAAGCACTTTTAATATTAATTCTGTTTGCATTACACGCGAGTGTCGGAGTTAATGCTGAATAACATTAACTTGATGTGTCCAATAAATGTATAATTGAGAAGGCATTAAAATTTGAAGGAACTTTTTACACTTTTATATTCGGCTGCTCTCAACTAATCAGAGAGGGGAATTCTGTTAAATGCGTCAGTCAAAACACACCAGCGTGGTTGGATTCTTCAGAGAGATGGCTCCTTCACGCCAACATCACTCACATCATCAAATGACATCTGTCATGTCGGTAAAAAGAAAATAAATCGTTTTTTTTTTTTTTTTTTAACAAATGGGGTCAGTGGGTTTTGTCCTTACCTGTAAAATGTGGAGGACACAGACACTTATACGTTCTGTGGTTCGGATCTGCGGATCCATTGCTCAAACAGACGCCTTTGTTTTCGCACGGGTTATCCAAACAGGCATCGGACTTTTCACAGAACCTCCCCGAGTGGCGGTGGTGGCATCGACAGTGGTACGCGCCTTCCCACGGGCCTGTTTGACAAACACCGTTCCCCGAACAAAGCCGCAGCAGAGGGGAGGCCTGACAAAGCTGCGCTCGAACAGACACATTGAGCCGTAAGCCGAGCCTGCACAGCTGCGCGTCTCCCTCATGCAGAGCGATGAAGTAGTGATGACCTGGGATGAGCCACTTGGCCTCGACCGGCTCCCTTTCATTTATATTGTGGGGGAAAAGAAACTGATCTTTTATCTGTTCACCCGTGGAACAGCTTTCAAAGTCCTCTCTTGACACATTGAGCAGTCTGATGCCATACGACTTTAGCGTTTCATCAGCGGACATCAGCAGTTTGTCTCCGTGCTGCAGCTGAAGTGGACATATCTGTGGGAAGTTGAAAGGGTGCCCAGTCGAAATGTCCCCCCCGGGAAAATCCCAGCACTCAGAGATGCTGCCGCAGACGTTTCCCATGAGAGTCCAGTTCATTTGGACCGTGTGCTGCTTGACATGCCACTCAAGTGACGCTCGCCTGTTGCAACTTGTTTGGCAGTGGATCGCCTGGACAGCCGCAAACGCGGCAATCAGGTGAAACAACGACGCGCCCATGGCTCCACTCTCTCGCCTACTTAATTCAAATCAATCCGGCACTTTTAAACTCGTGTCGCCTGGAGAATGGATGAGGCAAACGCGTTGTATCGTATCGTATCCTTCGTGAGACGCTGCTCCATGTACTCCGAGAGGTCTGCATGAATACCAACAACCTGAAAAAAGAAGAAGATTGCAGTTAGAAGTTGCTGTCTATAAAACCTATAATGTCTTGCCAATTCACCACATTCACACATCGGCCGTTCTTCCCTGACATCACACTCAGGGTGGGAAGCTCAAATTCGTGGGTTATGTTATGCTGCTGTGTTGGTTTACACTGAAATATGGCCCGATGTCTCTCTGGAGTTTCACTATCCACTGTTATTTCAGCTGCTGACTGACCAGAAGGCAGTGAAATCATAACAATTTGTCAGATTTTTCCAACATTTAGACAACTTGTAACCTTGAACACAGAATTAGGCCCCACCGTCAGTATTACCCTGCGCGTGGGGCATTAAAACTTGATTGAAAGCAGGACAACGGACATGAAGACCGCACTGCTATCGTGAACACTGTCTCCTCGCGACACGTGGGCCAGTCTAGCAGAGCTGTCATAATCATATGCAGCGCTGCTGACCACCAAGTGTGTCACAGCAGCCTCAGCCTCCCCGAGGTTTCTACAGAGAGTGACAATGTCAGATAAAATATTCTCTCTCCCCTGTCGGTGCCTCGGCGTCTAGCAGCGAGATGAGTTAAAGCAGACAGCATTGTCTTTTTCCCTCAGGCCCTTTTCATACGTGTGCACGAGATAAAACAACAAAGTAGAGAAGCCTCCCCGCAAGAGAGAAACTCGGCTCCTTGATCAGCTCGCGAGGGCTGATATGAATAACTGCATGGCAGTAAGTAATAAAACGCTGAATATGGAACACCAATATCAATAGAAGGGGGAGTGATAGAGTGATCGAGATTGGAAGTATTGTCACGGGGGCCGTGCCTGCGCCCGGAAGATCTCGTCGACATGAGATGAGGTTGACTATTGTGTTCCGCTGAACAAATTAGAAAACTGTCACCTGATTTCTGAGGGAGAAAAATTTAATTCAAATAAAAGGGCCGGGATGTAATTGGTTCGCGTGCTTGGTTTTTGCAGGATAGTAAACATTAGCGGCGGAAGAAGAAGAAATTGCACCAGTAGTTTATCTATTTTAATGCAGCGCTTAACAATGACTCTAATTACTACGTCTAATGTCCATTGTGATGACAAACCTAAACTGTCCCTTCAGCGTGTTAACATTTCTCGTTTTTATGGTTTCAACCTTAAGTATTTCTTCACCGTCAGCACTCCGAGCAGCATCATTTTTAGCAGGCAGCTGTTTGCAGTGGAAAAGTTCCAAAACCCCAGTGTGCCTCCTAACCCCAAATGGAAACAGGAGAGACATCTGACGAACCGCTACGATCTGCTTGGGTGAGGGCGACGTTAATGACAGAGACCAGCAAAGGCCAGCGTGAACGTTTTCAGCATCCTTGCTAGCCTGTTAACTAGTACTGCAGAGGTTGATCTGCAGATGACACAACTGTACATAGACAACGTGGAAGACTCAGCACATCAAAACAAGTCCATCGACCTGGTACGTTTTCTTTACTCTTACACCACATCACTTAATGTGATTAAAATGCTGGTAACTCTATGCAAAAATTATGATAATGACATTAATACATTATCACATTAGAAGTCAATCGTCATTACTACATAATTCCATAGGTCAGGCCTCCTCAGTAGTCATTGCTACATTTTTACATTGGTACTATAAGTCATTACTACTTTGTTACATGAGTACTCTGAAGTCATTACTACATTATCATGCAAGTTTTCAGTAGTCACTACTTCTTACTAACATTAGTACTAACAGTAAGCTTGGCAGCATTATTACCTGAGTACTCAGCAGTCATCACTACATAATCAATGAGCACTCGGGGTCATTACCGCATTATTAATGAGTACTCTGTAGTCATTTTTACATTACCTGAATACTCAGTAGTCATTACTACATTATTAAGTAGTACTCTGTAGTCATTACTGTATTATTATGCAAGTTTTCAGTAGCAATCACTTCATAATCACATTAGTTCTCAGTAGGCATTACAGCATTATTACCTGAGTACTCAGCAGTCATTACTACATTATTACATCAGTGCTCGAGAAATGGGTTGGACCTGTTTTCAAACTGGCCCTTCATTTTGATCTCAGCTACACACCTGTTGAACTTCCTGACAGCAGCCTGCACGGTTGTGACGTTATCATGTTGACCGAAGTCTGTCAACAGACACAGAACATCTGTCAAAGTACACAGAACTGCCTTTGCGGTAGTTCCCTCTTACTCTACCACATTTGGACATGATGACACACACACAGAGACTCACTAAGAGAAAACATTATCAGCCAACACCATCGTGGCTGGTGAAAAGGCCAACCTCATTAATATGACCCCATAGCCTTCAGGAACACACATATGAAAAGTAATATATATCTAACCTCGTTTTGAGAACACACAAATGACCCCTGCAATATAGGTTAACAAATACAGGTTCTTTGAGGTTCCACACTTCTCTTCTCCTTTCAAGTGCGAGTCTGTTGCCTAGCAAAAGGCGTCCAGCAGCTCTGTCCACTGCAGTCAGGAGGAAAATACAGATCGGGAAGAGAAAGCAGCTCCATGGCCAGCGATAAAGAGACAGCAAAGTTATTCTGCAATGCAATGTGTCCATTGCGACACTAATTCAATTACAACTTAAAAAGCTTAACCACACCTGCATCGGTGTGGTTTATTAGGAAAATGGAACAATCAGCCATAAGGAACGCACAGCCCGTGTACTGTATGGGTTGTACTGTAGTAGCAGCAGTGTTGACTTACATTAGTTGCCAGGACCAGTCGTACAATCTCGAGGTCGTGCAAGGTCATGACCGGTACTGTGGATGGTTATTGGACTCTCGTAGCAGCTGCCATAACTCAATAACACACCGCGTAGGAATACACATAATAACACAATGCACCTGTTTTCACCTCGCGTACCGACCGTAACGAGACCTTGGTCACCACGGCAGCGTTCCTGTCCCACCGTGATCTGTAATCCAAAGTTGGAGCAGAGAGGACAGCTGGGACAGAAAGGCGGTCTTATATCACCGCGCGCCGCGACAGCAAACTGGCAACGCCAACGAGCAGCATGAGCAATAGATCGATGCCGGAGGAAATACTGTGTCCTGGGGAAAAGGGAGCAAATCCTGCCATTTTTGTCCAATTTCCACAGGTGAGCAGCAGGGAGGCAAAGAGCATGCAAAGCCCAGTGATTTACATTTTAGTCAATACATTCCATTGCAATACTGATTTCTTTACCCTGAACTCTAATAAACTGCCGTTTATTTGCTTTCGTAAAACCCAAAGTGAGAGATTAAGAGGCGGTTTCAACCCTACACAGTTTGCATGATGAGTGTAATTTAAACCCTAAATCACAGTCATCCTTCTTAATTATGCAGCGGTTCAAATTCATTAAATCCAAATTACGTTCAATACTAATTCATACTATTACAGCTATCTACACCTCTTGGTCTCCACTTAAATAAACAGACCAAAAGGTTTTCTGTGGATATCAAGGCGCCTCCGAGGTATTGATCAGTCAGGATTAAACTGTGGGCCGCACACAAGTGGTCCAAGTAATAAGGGCCACCGGGTCAGAAGCAAGGTCATGTATGTGGGGGTCAACTAATTGTCTCCCGCAGCCTCCTGGTTTTCATTATAGCTCGGTTCAAGCCGCATTTTAGGATGCCAGCCACGCAGGTGTGCAGAGGGCGGCGGATCAAGGGAGCCGGTGCAAATCCTCGCTTGACTGATGACCGGGAGAGACACAGCGAGGACACAACTAATTATCACATCACATCACACTGGTAGGGCCTGGAGTCACACGTTGACCGTCATACGACAAAACACAGATTACAACTGGTGGAACGCCTGCTCCATTAATTGATTAGGTTATAGACAGGAGAGTAATCTGTTACGTTTTTGAGAAAACGTGCCTCTAGTTTGGCATTCCGGCTGTCCACATCTTAGTTTATTGGAGCCAGACGTGACCGTATTTATACGAAATGGGGAGCACAAGCACTGGCCATGAGAGCAACTTGTCAATCACGAGGCAATCGTGCCCTGCTTTAATATCTATTTTACTGCATATGAGATCATAAGTGACAAAATAAACATCACGCTGTCATGATGAAGAATTGAAACCATCAGCTGAGACCATAGACCCATTAGGAAACTGTTCACAGAGGTAATAATTCAAGTGAAAAGTGGGGTCATTTTCTCATAAGCTTACATACAATCAGACTTCTTTTTGAAACCAGTGGAGTTGCACCGTACTGGCTGGTTGAAAGAATGCAGATTTAAAAGGCACACCTACGCCGGCTTAACCTGTCAGACCCAGAATGACTTTCCATATTTTAGACAGTCGATGGACGTATGTCAACTTTGGTCCTGGGAAGTCGTAAAGGTTTAAACATTTCATACAGTACAGAATTAATCGATTAATCTTCGGAATGATGGGCAGTTTAATCAATAATTAGAATAATCATCCGTTGCGGCCTTGTAGGCTATATTTCATGAATAATAAGCACGAGATGGGCCAGTCCACGTGACGAGGCTCACAGAAAAAACACTTTCTGGCCATAAACTAGGCCACATCTGAAAACATTTGCCAACTTGCCATCTAATGAGAAAAAATTACATTCCCCCCCCCGATTTTCTGCACAAGTAGCAAACTTTGGCTCATTAAGCCGTCAGCGAGATGCACAGACGGTGATGAAGACGGCGGCTAGTGAGTGAGGCACAACCGCTAGTTTACAGTATAATGACACTCGCGCAGGAATGAGGACGCACAGGTGTAAGTCGAAGCAAACATTGTTGAGAGAAACGGCGCGGGCCTCCTTGTATATGGTAATTTCTCATTCTGATTTCCTTGATTCAGAACTTCTCAGGCCCTGACAGCTGCAGCGACTGAATGCTGCTGGTGTTCGCTGTTGTGCTGCTCTGTGAGCGCACTGTGCTTTTGTCTGCCGTGCCCGGTGACCTGGGATTGACTTAGTGAAGGATCATATTTGTATTGCATGTTAAGTAAAGTAGAATAAAAATATCAATTGGAAGTTGTAAGCCTCGTACACTGATGAAATCCGCTGCTTTCCTGCCATTACATATTCCTTAGGCACGTCAACAAAACAAAAGAGCCCTTTACAAATCGCTTCACCTCAACGAGGCTGCCGAAATGATTAAATCAGAAGGCAAATCATCACTCCGTGTGCTTTTTCCGTGGTCTTTTTTTAATCTCGCCAATATTTGGCAGAGCAGGAGTATTCATTTGTCACCGGCATGCCAATTCAATCTAAAAGCCTTTCTGTCTGAAAAATAAAGCAGAATCATTTGGAAAGTTATTTCACCTGAAAAACTCTCTCAGTGCAAAGCAAACACGCAGGCTTTCAATCAACTGGCAGGGAACTCATTTCTCTGTTAAACAGTCTGTTTCTGACAACGCCGCAGTGATGGATTTGGTCGCTGATGTCCCATTTCAGAGTGGGTTTGCGCCGAGGGAGGTCAACTGCCATCGCCGTTACCTGTGTCGGACTGCGGACGCGTTTCTAAACACATTTACAAATCAGCGCCGAGACTTGCGATGAAAGGACCAGAAACGTAATCATGACTGGACCGTGTGAAACGTAATAACTCTCATATCCTGCGGCTGGACGTCAAAACTGTAAAAATCTCTTTATTTTCCTGACGCTCCATCACCTGCAGGACGCCGCCGAAACAGCGCTGAGCCACTGATGTCACCGCGGAGCCACTGGAGGACTGATTAGCCGAGCACCAGCAGGCAAGCTGGCCGCAGATGCTGCCGGACTGATCACTTGCGCTCCCCGAGTGGCTATCTGGATCACCGCTAATCAGTTATAACACTGATGAGCATCCGGGGCCTCGAAAAAACCCTGGAAGAAAACAAGCCCCCCCCCAGCATCAATTTCCTTACTCTAAACGCAGTAATTGATGCCAATGGAAAAACCAATCTCGGCTCAAATTTGGTTTTTGCGACCCGCTAACATTAATTTGCCGGGTGATAGAGAAGAGGAGAGTTAAATCGTTCTTGAATCATATCTCAGAGTGGAAAAGGGTGCAGTTTACGTTCACCTACGCCGGTAAAGCTGCGTTTCCGGCTCCGTCTTTGTTCTCTCTAACCCCGAGGAGCACTTGAAAGGGCCGCAGCCGTAACACCTCAAAGAAGGTGTAACCACTGGGTTAAGTAAGGCCAGAGCCAGCAGCGGCACAGTTTCGCCAGCATGACTTCACCTCTATGAATTGCTAATTTTTGTTCGAGGCAATGCCTTCATCAGTCACCACCCCCCCCCCTCCACTCCTCCTATAGTATGGTCCTGTTTATTCCTCCGGAGGAGAACCTCAATAAGGCACGGTTGTGCGTCTTCTGTTTTGTTTGTGCCACTTGGGCCCTGCTTGGGGGGGATTGCTGCTGTATATGCTCCTTCAGCCCTAAAGAGCCCTGCATACAGCGAAGCACCGCAGCTCTATAGGCGGCACGGTCACAAAAATCATTATCCAGAGGCAGGTCGGCGAGTATTACATCTGCAGAACGGGAAATTGCTTTATGATTTTTCTCAATTTAGCGTGCAGGTCAATGAAATAATTAAAAAGTTTCGCTGAATGATTTCGTCAACAGGTGTAAGTGGCGCAGGAGTCGTAATAGTTCAGCTCTCTTCAATCAGGCACAACACAACTCCGCCAAACCCCCCCCCCGCCTCCTGGAAAGCTCTAGTGCACTTACTCGAAAAAATAATCAGCCCCTCTTTTGTAAAGATTTTTTTTTTTCCTTTGGCTCTAATGCGAACAGAAGCCGGAGCAACACAAAAGAAAAAGCAACACCAGGCTCACACCCGCTGGATATGTTATTTTATATCATGCATTAAAAGTGTCTTTAGAGTTGTCAATGGAAATAGAACAATATGTTATTAAGACTCACCTCTGGACATGTTTCACAGCTTCTTACGGTTTAAAAAGTGATTTAAAGAGGGTTGCATGTTTTAGATGTGTCCCTCCTCCACCACACCTGATTCAAATGATCAGCTCGTCATCAAGCTCTGCAGTGGCCTGATAACGAGCCACTCATTTGAATCAGGTGTGGTGGAGGAGGGACACATCTAAAACATGCAGGGCAGTGGTCCTCGAGGACTGGAATTGAGAAACCCTGATATAAGGCAATCAAGCATGCGAGGGTTCAATATGTCACAGTAAATGGTTTAACAAAAATAAAATAGGTATAATTTCTTTTGTCCTTTGCCAAAAATGTTAAGCGCATGTTTGTTATTGTATGGTGGAGGTTTGGCCGTCGACCAAGAAACAAGTGAGTCATTTTTAATGCAGATCCAGTTCCACGCGTGGATCCAATACATTTTTTAAAGTATTAAACACTGCGGCTCTTTGCATTTGTAAATTATTTTCATAACTGCTGCACCGACTTGCCGGAGATATTTGCTCTGCTGCGCGCTTCCTCGTTTCACCTTCTGATTTTCATCCGCAGAATATAAATGCTTCGAATTATACGAACGCTCTCTGCTGTGGAAACGCACAAGACAAATAGGTCATGTCTCCCTGGTCCCACTGTTGAGCCCTATTAGCATCATAGATCGTGTAATATGAATATACAGTGTATGATTTTGATCACCTCTGGCAGGACGGGGTGAGGCAGCCTCGCTCACTCAGGCCCCTATATGCGCCTCGTCACCTGTCGACATGGCGATCCGGCAGCAGTGTTTACATGCAACAATTTACATGTAATTAGATTACATTATAAATCTATCTGTAATCTGCCTGTTTCTGAGGAAAAAAAAAATGTAAATAAACTGGCAATAGAGGACTTCTTCGCCTCAACACTCCTTTCAATTCTCCCGGCAAAAAATGAAGGTCGCGTTACGACACAAAGGAACCGAGCGAGCCATTGTGCAACCGAAAAAAAGGAAATGGCATTGTTTTCTGTGTTCGCCATCCCCGGCTAACAGTGGGAACAAGTGCGTGGGAAGTGATAGAAACTGGGGTAAAACAAGAGTGTGCCGCCGGGGATTCACTCGACGGAGAGCGATCCAGCGATGCGTTCCCCTCCACCACTGGGACTCGAGATGGTTCAAAACCAACAGTAGATCAGTAGGTGACAAAACATTCCTTCTTATTAACACAACTGGGTGTTCGACTCTGCCAATTCATAGCACCGAGATCAAATCTTACTAAAGCTTTCTTCTCAGCAGCATCAGCAACGGTTATACCACAGAGAAACACGAGGAGCTCCTCTCTCCCGCAGAGATCACCGCTCCTTAAACGCCTCGCCAGTAGTCCCGCCTTTAATTGTGTGACTTGATGACATCGCTCTACTTCCTGCCTATATTCACAGTAGAAGTGAAGCTGAGTGGAAGCTGAAAACACAACCCAGCCGACCGGAGACACGACGAGCGGTGCCGACTCAGGCGTGTGTGAGCTGACCAATCAGAGCAGACTGGGTATTTGGGAGGGGGGAATACAGCGCTGCAGCATCAAACAGCATGAGAAAACTGTTGTGTTTTTTGAGCACTACAGTATTTAAACCCATTCTAGTTGTAAAACGTCTCGACGGGCTCCATCCACGGGGGGCAGTGAGCACTCCAATTTTCAGCGCTGTTTTTTTACGGCCTCCTGATTGACATTTATGTGATCGAGACCTGATTCGGCTCTATGTCTTCGTCCAGGACGCTACATATTTATGTCTCATCGAGCTTCATCACCTGGTTTAAAACATTTGCTCGAAAGATAAGACGGGAGAGGGATCCCCTCCCCTGTGGCTCTTCCTGAGGATTCTCCCATCCTTTTTTATCCCCCCGTTAAAAGGTTGATTTTTTTTTTCACAATATGGCAAGTTCACTCACTGGAATTGAGGGTCTAAGGACAGAGGATGCCGTTCACTGTACAGTTTGTTAAGCCCACCGAGGCCCTGTGATTGTGAGCTTTATAAATAAAACTGATTTGGATTTGATTTGGAGATAATCAAAAAACACTCATATGTCATGAGTTACATTACTTTGATGCAGAATATAGATTTTTGTTTGATTGTTTCAGTTATGTGTAACCACCCAGCACTGTGGTTTATGGTGACCGTGTGCACCTGTGTCAGCACACAGCAGCAGCAGCAGCAGCCTCTCCTGTGTGATCTGAACGGTCTGAGCAGGTGAGTGTGTCCCGCAGCCTGAGAGAGTCCACCTGCTGCCCGGGGCCTGTCTCACAGCGTGGCTGAGGCTGACAGAGACCGGCCCGGTCCGCTGCTTTTCACACGTTTTTAAAAAAGCTTGAAGCAGGCCTGCAGCCAGAGGGTGTGTGCGCCTTTCAGCAGCTTAGCGTTCAAGTCTCTCTGCCCCCATTCCGCAGACGCGAGGCCCGGGATTTACCACGGCCGGGTAATCTGACTACGGGAGGGCGCGCACATGGACCATCTGCCGCCGCGTGGACTCGCGTCTGCTATCACACTGTAAGGTTTTTACACCGGTAAGATGCATGCTCACCGTCAGGTCGAGGAGGTGGTCCGCCCCGGCGTGGTGACTTGTGACATCATTGTTCTGGCGAGTTTTTTTTTTTGTGTCCCTCATTCAGAGCGGAGACGTGTCACCGTCTCTCCGGGGAGCACGGCGGTGTGAGCGGCCGCGGGAGGAGACGCGTCGCCGAGGAAGCGAGATGGAAGGCGTGCCCGCCTGCACGGGAGATGGCCCTCCGGGGCAGGGCAGGGCGGGGTGTACAGCGCGCCTGATTGATTATTTAATTAGGCCTAACTAAATATTCATTAGCCAAGCCGAGTCATTATCTTGTGTAAACAACTGGAGCCCTCTGAGTGAGTGAAACTGATTTTATGTGGCACCTGTGGGGCTGGAAAAGAAATTAAAAAAAACTAAAAAAAACAACACTGACTGGATTGTCTAATAAATATAATTGGACCATGGCAGATCTGGATTAGAAACCACATTTCATAAAAAAAAAAAAAACTAAGACCCAAAAACTATTAAACCCATTCATTCAGTGAATTGAAGGCTATTTCATGCATTACCTAGCAAATAAATACACGTCGCTGAAATACCTCGCCGCGCATGGGCCCTCTCGACCGCTGGGGCCGGTAATTAGAAGGAGATTCACCAATACAGCCGTCTGGAAACTACAGTAGTGGAGGACGCCGGCGGTAAATGTCGCGCTGGATTCGAGGAATCCGGGATTTTCTGCTTTCTCGAGAGTGTTGGATGAGAAGTTTGATACCACGCACACGCCTGCAGCTTAGTAGGACACTAAAGCCAGCAGCTTAGCTTAGCTTATCTTAGCACAAAGAATGGAAGCGGGGATTGGCAATCAGCTCAGTTTGGTAGAGTGGGCGTCCCATGTACAGAGGCTCTGTCCTCGTCGCAGGGGCCTCAGGCTCGGGTCCCGGCCTCGGGACCTTTGCTGCGTGTCACACCCCCCTTTCCTGTTTCCTGTCATCTCTGAAGCTGTCCTATCAATAAAGCCATACAAAGGAAAGCAGGGGAAAACAGCTAACAAGATCTGCCAATGAGCAGAGGCGTCTTGCCCATTCGAGACGGTGGGGCAAATGCCTTTAATATCTGTATCATGTATAACCTTATTGAATTGAATGTTTTATTACTGTTATGTTTTAAAATGGGCAGCATGGCGGCGCAGTTGTTTAGCGCTGTTGCCCCACAGCAAGGAGGACCTGGGTTGGAGGGCAGGATCCGTGCGGAGTCTGCATGTTCTCCCCGGGCCTGCGTGGGTTCTCTCCTCCCACAATCCAAAGTCATGTAAAAGCTAGGCTAACCGGTTACTCTAAATTGTCCATAGGTGTGACTGCGAGCGTGAGCGGTTGTTTGTCCCAATATGTCAGCGCTGTGATGAACTGAACTGTACCCCGCCGTCGCCCAATGTCAGCTGGGATCAGCTCCAGCCCCCGCATCCGCCCCCACCCCGTGACCCTGAAAAGGATAAGCGGTTCCAGATGATGGATGGATGTTTTATAATAAGAAGTTTGTTGGCGAGTGCCAGCTAAAGCTAACCGTCCCTCGGTGCGGCGGTTCAGCCCTCCGGCCGGCTCGCTGGTTGTGAGAAGAACACCCAGGAAGTGAACTCGGAGAAAAAGTCAAGGGTTCACTTGGCGGGGGCCTGCAGACAGGTCGGCCCCTTCAAGGAATATCTGTTGCTCCTGCACGGACTGAGCTTTGATTTGAAGTATGTGATATGTCAGCAGCATGTCTGTGGCGCACTCAGCGCCGCTTCCTCTGCATTGTGTTTGAAAATGAAGTTGTAGCCGTGTTGACACGTTTTCCTTTCATCTGCGGCTCCACTCTCTCTGCTCTCGATATCGAATGTCATTGTGAACACAGTCATTTCATGTGAATTCATACCCCTGGAAAAGTTTTGGGTAAAGCAGACAAGTTTCACCTTTTTTTTTTTTCCAAGAAAATTGGCAGCTAGTGTAAAAATGAAGATATAGGATCCATCCATCCATAAAGTGGGAGAATACAAGCTACAAATTGTTTTAGTTTTTAAATATTGTCAAATTGAATCATTATTTTATCTTTTTCTAGGAAAGGACCCCCATGCCCCGAGCTCTAATTGTGCCCATCAAGGATTTTGGCTCACATGACGCTACCGCCTACTATCGCCTCCAAAGCACACCGATCAATAACACATAATGTCTAATTGATTTAAATCTGCACACACACCGAAGTGTCAAAATCAACCGTCTGAGGTTGTGTGCCAGATCTTTCTAGAGTAAGCAGAGAGAAACTTCCTGGATTTGTCATCACAGTTATGTTGCAGACGGTTTTTTGTCTAAAGCAAAGAAAGAGGATCTAACATGGTACTTAGCGAGCTTTAGAGTCGCGGGCTGATCTTGTTTCCTTCAGACAGAACCGGGCCGATTCCCCCTTGTTTCTAGTCTAGGCTGAGCTATCCGGCCGTCGGCTGCTTCGCATCCACATTTCGGCTAATCTCGAGCAAGAAGAGCTCTGATTAAAGTGTTTCCCCACATGTAGGACTCTCTTCCTTTAGAGTCTCCCTCCATTAAAACATGTGTTTTTCTTCCAGCCCCTACAGTCGAATGTTTTTAGCTTCAGCTGTGTAGAATGATGTAACCCGAAGCCTTTCCATTGCCCACATACGCGCTACGGCCATTTTAAGGATTTTAATGTGATAATTATACGTCTGCAAAAACCATGTCAGACACACGTTAGATCATTTTTATGTATCTTTTATGGCCTATTGCATGTTTGGAGGGGATCTTTAAATATTGCTTTCCGACCCAAACTGCATTCATTTAGATATCATTTCACACTTCACTTCTTATTTCATTCCCCCCCCTCCCTCTGCACACACACACACACACACACACAGGCAGCCACTGACTGATTCCATAGCGGTATTGTATTTATATCATACTTAATGTTTATTTGCTCGGGGAGTGTTGTGACAGCCTGTGTATGATGTTTGTTGCAGTGACCTACATCCCCGTTCACCGTCAAGCCGCAGCCACACCAGGGAGCCGCACCGCAATCAGTCTCGGCGGTTTGCCGGGCCGGGCGACGGCATAAGCAAGGGGTTAAGTGCCTTGCTCCAGGGCGATTCGGCGGTAGCTGCAGAGGGAGAGGAGAGTGTTGGCCATTTACTTTCCCCGGGAACCATATTCCTCCAGCTGGCCGATGATCGGGGCTGGAGACGGTCCACTCGTAAGCCTGTTACTGGACGGCTACCAGTGTCCGTCCAGGGAGCGTACCAGGGTCCTTAAGAATATCAGCTCATTTATTCAGAGAGACGTTTTGCAGCGGCGTCAAGGCTTGGATTCGCGGTTTTCGCACGTGTGCGAGAAAACAATCAGGGTTCAGAGACACATCCGACGTTTTTATTTGAACTAGTTCTTCACATTTTTCACAGACACACGTCCAAAGCGCTGACATGATTCCTTGACCCACTTTCAAAGTCCCGCCAGTCGAGAGATACAGAGCGAGGCGACAGATGTTTCCATAAAGGTCGCTGGCTTCCGTTACACCTCACTCTCTTTGATTTTTTGTTCACAGTGGGATTCGCCACAAGTGTCATTTCTCACAAGTACTTTCCCTCCCGCGGCTCGTGCCCGGCACTCTTTCTGACCTCGGCGAAGCTCTACAAATAATAATAGTCTTGCCAGTAGTCGGTTTCAAGTAATTTCAGGATCAATTTTAAGATGGCTGTTCTTATCAAAATACATCAGTGTGAAGCACCCGCCTGACCTTAAGACTTGACATATTCTATCTCCTATGCTTATCCTGGTGAAAGACATTTAAGCCCTGAAATTCGGTTTGCTTCCCCGCTGTGACTAGATTAACGAGCTGCCCTTTTGCTTGTAGCGTCGGCCATATTTCCTGCAGCTTTAGGTATCTTCATTAGATGTAGAAATATTGACCTTCAATGCTTTTTATGAGAATGTACAACACAGAAAAAAGCAAGCATTTATCTATATAGCTCTGCAAACTATTCTCATCATTCCATATCTCCTCGCAGTGCGCTGCAGCGGGTCCGAGCTGCTGCTGCTTTGTATCGCACTGTTCTCCACGTCGAATCGTTCGTTTCATTTCGGACTCCTGCGTCCAACATTTGGTCCGTTTCCAGCAATTACAATAATTAACAACCGGTGAAGTCAATCTCTGTCTCTTAAAATCTCATTATCATCAACCAGGACATAAAAAAAAAACAATCAAAAGACTTTATTGTACTGCAATAAAATTAATGATTTAGATTATACAAGTGGTATTAAAATCATAACTGAAATGGAGATCAGCTTTTTTTTTTTTTTTGTACTATCTGGTCCAAACCACAATGTGTTAATTATTTCGGCACATCAGGAAATCTGTGTAAGTTCATCATTTTTTTATCGATTGCAAATGTTTGCATGCCATCAGGTGCGTATAGAGCCAGAACATGTCTATTACATGCACAGGCATTGGATTTAAAGGTGCATCACGTAAGAATCAGCCACCTGTCAAATTGAAACAAATCGGGGGCAGCCTCTCATCAAGGTCTCCTGCTAACTGCTGCTAACTGTAGCCGCCATTAGCCGCGCGGCTGCGCAGTCGTATTGGCTGACTCTGCCCGGACTGGGAGCTCGAGGCGCCAGGGGATGGTCGGCGTTGTTTACTATCACCTCTTGATGTGCAATGTGGCTAAGGGCTAGCTTGTTAGCACGCAAACTAGACATCCCTGCAACACAACACATGAGAGAGCCTCTGAGAGAACGTCAAAACTGTTCCCTCTTCACATTCCGCCGCTCATTTTAGTCAAATTTCCTCTTTAAACTGTCTGAAAGCGTTGGTCACAATTAACTTTAACGAGAGTGGACGATAATTGATGAGCAGCGATTTTCTGGCACTTTTTAAGCACCTTGCTGTAGGTTAGAGAGTCTGTGGGCATGGAGCTCTTTTACCACAGGATGTGCTGACTCAACGACTTGTTAATCAAGCCCGCAGTTATGCACACACAGTCAGCTGCACGGGGCCCGCCGAGAAATCCTCGGATCCCTCTTGAATATAGATATAATTAGATTGTTGCACAAGATCTTGCTGGCTGAATTATGAACTCGGGGCGAACGCTGCGTATGTGCACCAGACAAAACGTCGTGAGTGATGCTGCGGGATGCAGTCTAAACAATACCACCGGAGCATGAAACGCTAAGGTTTGAGCCTCCCACGTTTGTACCTACGGCTTGTTTGCAATATAAGCGTCTGAATATATCAAACTCTATTTGTTAATGTGTGTCGTATAGTATTTTTTTCAGCAATATTGTCAGTCATTGACTTTAATAAGGAGCGCAAACGTTCAGCTCAAATATGAGCACAGGCGTCGGAAGTGGAAATAATAAATATAGACAGACGTTAGTAAAATGTCACAGAGAAAACATTCATGAATTAATATTGATTCAGAGGCCAAACGCCCTGCCGCAATTTGCTGCAAACCTGAACATTGAAGGTGAGGATAACAATTAAAATATTACACTTCATACATTTCTGTGAGTTCGGGATTAATCAGCATTTACATGTGGCGGCGCTTTCTCTGCCCCTGAGTTATGTGACCTTTCCCGCGTTCCTAATTGCATACAGCCGAGCTCTGGGGTAAATGCCGGCGCATTGTACGCGGCGTATATGCTCACTTAATACAAATGCAATATATTATGCTGCCGTTTCCCCAAATTGACCCACAAAGAACGCTGCATTCCCCATTCCCATCAGGCTCGGAGGAGGAAAACATGTACAAAATGAGTAATTGTCGCAAACGGAGGAGAGTGGATCTGCGTTTGCACAGCTGAGAAAATCCACACAGCAAGCACAGATAATCATAAATGCTCATGGGCGATGCGTGCGCCATATACTGCAGAATTACCAATCACCAGGATATAATGCTATCAGTTCTGCAAACCGCTGATACGTCCGAGCATGCACGTGCCATATTGACATTCGTGCAAAACGTGGCATTTCTTTACCTGACTTTCACAGTGGAGGTCCAGGGGATGGCGAAGAAGTCGAGCCTGCGTTTCAACATTTGTTCGACATTTTTAAGGAGAATTCAGGACGATTTCCAGCCGGAACCGACTGTTTTTAATGAGAACACAGGACGCTCGACACGGCCGCGTTTGTGGCAACCGTAACTGGATATTTTTCCTCGGGAAGTCGGGCCTTCTCACGCTGTGTTTGTGGTGACGAAACTGAGTGTCCGTGGCATTATTTTGAGCCAAACTCTGATGATTTCCTAACACACATACCACATTTATTCACGTGCCTAAACCTAACCGGAGCATCAGCACAGCAGTGTGAGAGGACAGAAGAAGAAAAGTGAACCCAAACAAATGTATAGCTGCGACACAAAGAAGCGTGAAGCATTAACTTATCTGCAGTTTTGCAGAAACATAGCTTAAGATAACATTTATTCTGGCAACTGGGTTGAAACCGCTACAAACAAATCACAACAATCTGGCAATTCTGCATGGGAACTGCACTGCAATGCTGCGTACTGTAACGTTCCCCTCTTTTGATTCCCCATATTTAACGGTAATCAATCATAGTTGTGTTGGATAACATGAATTGTGATTGCAGATTGCGCTTTGCTGTTTGATTGATTGCTCTGGACCGGGTTGATAGAGTAGAGAGGGCACTTGAAACAAGGACGCCGCCATCTTTCTCTCTCCCTCACCTCTGGGATTTAAATATTAAACATAAAGGATGGCAGATTATTATCCCTGTCACCTTGCCTTAAGCAATGATATTCTGCTTTAACAGTGCCATCAAGTCCCTGCTGTGTCACATATTAGTGTGATTTCAGGTTCTCTCTAAAAAAAAAAAAAAAAAGGCTGTTTATGAGGCGGGTGGGTGAAAAAGCTCCACAGAGAGGGGGTTCGGTCAGGCTCGTAATCACTGGTTACAGTCTGAAAACTGTGCTTAAATTTAAAAACCTCGATGAATGAGCTTGATTTGGTGAACATGGAACGCGGAGTAGAAATCTATTGTTCACACGGATTACGAGGAAGTCTTTGTGCCCGTTCATTGAAATTCACTCAGATGTTCAAAGGTAAAATGGCTCTTTAAACCCTCGCTTCTATAATGTCCGATTGCATTTAGATAATGATCTCGTCACGGCTCAAAGAAACAACATCACAATCTCAGAACCTTGTTTTTTTTTTTCACCCCCGATGCAACTTATCTCGCTGCGGCAAAAGCTTTATGTAAAGAAAGCTCCCTCGGAGTTCACAACGCAAAGTTGAAACGCAGCGACATAAGAGAACGCGGCGTAACCCTTTCGGTTCTGACGCTAAACCGTTTTTTTTCTTCTCAGCTAAAACGCTCATTACACTCAACACGAGGATATGATCCCGTCACGTCGACCTGTAATGTATGCCTGCGACTTAGTTTGAAGTCAGTATGAAAAAAAAAACATTCATCAGCCCGGTGTTTATGTTTGCGTGGCTGCCGTATGAACAAGGTCTCCATCTGAGTACATAAGCAAATGCAGCATAATCAATGCATGAGGACGGGCTGCTGAAACACAGAGGAGTATGTTTCCAGCAGCTCTGCCGCGTCGCTGTGAGAAAAGTGACAATAAAAAATCAATTGCTCAGAGGTCAATCTACTTAGAGCCAGTAAAAAATTGCTGGTGAGCGCTGGGAATAAAGGTCGGAGCGTTTGCACGGAGCTGAGTTGCAAAAGTTCAGTCTTGCGCTGAAACCTGCCAGAGAGTGGCATCGCGTACCTGCGTTTCATGCATTTTTTAAAAGCAGCATCTTTATTTCCCTTCGACATTTGTGCATTTTTTTTTTTTGGCATGCCGACGCAGTACATATCCACCAGAAAGAGCTCAGACTTGTTTTCGATAGCCCGTTTCCATGACAACGTTGTAAAAATCCTGTTGCTGCCATCGCTCTGCATCACGACGGAGACTGACACGACGCGCCGGGGATCGTTCAATCCACTCGACGTTTAGATTGAATACATTTCTTTACGCCGAGAGCGCCACAGCATTCCTGAACTCACAGCTGCTGTACAGAACAGTGAAACGCTTCTTTGGAGTTTTGTTGTGTGTGTGTGTTTGAAATTTAACTCTAAAGCAGTTTTAAGGCAGAGGGGCTGTTTTTAAAAAAACTAAAAGCTCGGGTTACCTTCAATTCCACAAAAAGGACAGGAGAGATACGGTTAGGAGCTCGACTGCCGTGACCATAAATAGACCAGGACGCGTAATAATCTTAACGGCTTCGGCGAAAAACTCGTCCTCACAAACTTTTATTCAGCGAGCTGGCTGATGGATTTCACGCTAGTTTTAAGGGAAGCCACAGATCCAGAGGCATCATATTACATGTATCATCAAACTTTGTAGTGTCCTGAGAGAGCTATGTGAAAATCCTCAAAGCTGGCAAAACATAAATCATCACAGAAGCACTAGACGTATCAGTTACTGAGCCCTGCACTAGCATGAAAGTCTCAGTCCATGCCGGGGAAAAATCAGCCAAATAAAAATGTCACTACCTGTCTATACCGGTGCGCTTTCTGGCTGCATCCTCAAAGCCTCTCCCCCGGTTTCATCCGCCCGATCATTTGGATCCAACTCACGCAGAAGGTGCTCTATCCCAGTTTCCTTGACACTGCGTCTTAGCTCATGAGATCCGTCCTGAAAGAAGAGTTCGCTGCATTATTAAGCGGGAAATAGGATAAAAATCAAACATTCGCATCAAAGTGACGATCCGAAAATGGGCAAAGGCAGCACAGAAACTTGTTAGGAAACGGAGGCGTGAAAACGGGCCTCTTTCTTCACTCCCACCTCCATTTAACTCCATCTAGATATACCATTAGCTGCTCGCATTACAGTCGGATTACATTTCTGTGAGACGTTCCTCCTTTTCAGGCTTTTAATTAGACAAAATAATTAAGAAACACATTCCTTTCGACTGCGCGTTGGCCGTTTCCACCTCCCGTTACAATAACTTTTTGCGAAACTTTGTTGGGGGTTTTTTTTTTTCAAGCCAAAAACACTTTCCTTTAATGGAATGCAGTGCAACAAAAGAAGCAACGCCAGCCCTCACCCATAACCCCCAAGCCAGCTCTGGGACTCAATTTACATTGCTACAGTAGCTCTTTGCCGCGTTGCTGTAGGGGCTATTCGCTCTGCCGTGTGCCCTTGCTCTGCCACATTTCCTGCCGCGTTGCACTCTAAGTAACACAAGTAAGCGCCGGGTTTTCAAATGCCAAAAAATTACAAAACACACAGTCATCCATGAAAGCCTTCACGCTGTTATCATGGGATGCACCGTTTGCTATTGGCTGTGCCGTCATTGTTTATTCATTTCTATTGAGTGGTATTTTTGCAGCGAGTGATGCTCTGAGGAGATCATTTGCTCAGCCGTGTGAAGTACTGCGGATCTGCACGATGCACGACCTTCCGTTTCACAGCCTTTTGAAGGGAACTTCTAAACGGAAGAACACATGCTTGTGGTGTTGCGATAGGAGTCAGAAGACACTGCATTACGGCAGAGGTCAGTGTGGCAGCGATGGGATGTAGCATTACATTTGTTAAAGTTTTAGGTGCATGTACTGTGCTTGAGTATTTCCATTTTCTGCTACTTCAGACTTCCACTCCGCTCCACTAGTCACTCTGCAGATTTAATAATACAAAAATAATCACCAAATAAATGATGATGTACTGGTATAGATTCAGAGGAAATTTTATTGTTTACTTCAAGGCAATTAAGAAGCTTCCCAGCAGATAAACAGATAAGAGCAGAACAGAAAAGCAGATGTAGACCTAGACAGCCGTCGGCAGCTAAAAAATGCTGAAGCTACTGTTTAAAAATGTTTAATAACTTTTGAACCTTTTATCCGTGTGCTTCATGATACAATACGATATGGTGTGATACGTTACGGTATGGTACAAAACAGTACAATATGATACAATGCAGTACGATACATTACAATAGGTTACAATACAATATGATGCAGTATGATACAATACAATACGATATGATGAGGTACAATACAATATGGTCTGATAGGATACAATCCAATAGGATACGATACGATACGATACGATACAATGCGATGTGATACGATACAGTTCGATACGATACATTGCAATGCAATTCAATGTGGGATGATACGATACAGGATGATACAATACGATATACTTTATTGTCCCCATAGAGAGTTTTGTCTTGGACTCAAGCTAATAGTATCCTCTGGACCAGTGGGGCAATGGATGAAGCCGAGCTACTTTTGTTGTTCATGTGCAATGGATAATATATTTCTCTGAAAAAACGGAGAAAACACCTCGGATATTACGACAATAAACAGCTGTAACTTGCTTGAGAAAGATCAGATGTAGACAAAAATTAATATGAAAGCGTAAAACATATAAATAAATCCTTTTAAATAATAACAAAAAAAAACTTTACTTCCTCAGGCTCCGTCTGTGTTCACACATACCAAATTTTGACTGGTGGTTAAATTCATCCATTCTCAGACAAAGTGAATGTAAAAATGTGCTTTTAAAAGGAGCCAGGCTGAAACTCAAGCTGAATCAAATGATGCACGGCGCTTAATGCTGACCACTAGAATAGAGTGGGAAACACTAAATATATGTACGGGAGGGTCAGGGGCCCCCAGATTGGTCTGCGAGGGTTAAACCACCTTCACCAGCTTTAACATTAAAGTGATAAACACGTTAATGCATCATTAACTGTAATCCAGTAATATAATATATATTATTCTGAAATGCTTTTCTGCATCATGAGTACTTTTACTTTAGAGACTAGTATAGTTCAATGCTAAAAACTATTACTTGTTAAAGAGTATTTGTACACAGTGGTATGTATTTTTACTTAAGAACAGGCATGCTATGCTCCTCAAAGTGGTTTCCTTTAAATGTGCCCCCGGTTTTGACAGATCTGGGGAAAACTACATTTTTTTTTAATACTTTATACTATGCACCAAAGATATCATTTATTTCTTTTGATGAATTTAAGGGCATCATTATGAACGATTTTTGTATGGGTGCTACCTTGGCCAAGTCTTTCTGGTAGAGAGATCCCAATGTCATTGAGACTTTCTGGTAAAATGAAGGTGAAATGAAATAAATAGAGAACAAGACCGGCTCTGCAGGTTTGGAAAATCTCACTCAAGGGGACCGAATGAGTCTCCACTGGCATGATGTTGTTATGCCGATTACATCAAGGTGACAGTCAAGTATTAGCTCCTGGGTAAATGGTACAGTTTCACCTTAATGTACCCTGAGCAAAGTTTTCTGTTTCAAGTTTTGGCTCAGAAACGGAGAGCTGCGGTGATATTAAACTTTGCATAATGTGCCACTTTTATCGCAGGATGGATAAATGTTGGAAATGGCAGTTAATTCCGACGGTTAAGCGAGTGAAACCTCTGCTCCAAACGCCCCGTAGGTGGCCTTTACATCTTCACAATTCACCCTGAGATCTCCGCAAACTGGAACCGAATGTATAAAATGAGTCACCGGATTCTGTTCTGAACGTGCTGTTTGCAGCTTAGAGCGGTCACTTTTTGCAGACCTGTCAAGAGAAATCACACCCACTCATCAGAACGTGACCGTAATGTCCGTCTTAGACATACGAGACTAAATGTATTCCACCTGAAGTGTTATATATTATTTAATGCTACCAGTAAGCATTCGCCAGTGACACATTTGCCCCGACCTTCACATCCAATATAACAACTTTAGTTCAGATTATTTTATGAATATTCATTCATGTCACCCATTAGCAGAGAGTGCAGCCTCTGATAGCCTTGAGTGGATGAACTCGTTTTTTTTATATAATTTTTTTCACAGATGAAATAGATTTTTTTTTTCTATTAAAGGGAAAAAAAAAAAAAATGAATCCAGGCTGTAGCCAAAGGGTCAGAGCAGAAAAGGGATCAAGCACATCCTCCTTTTTGACCTACTTATCAGCGGCTCCGGCCTCCCTCTAACCGAACCACTACGTCCGCGGTGTGATCCAAAACCAAACGCCACCACTGTCCATTACCCACAGGTGTCTTCACATCACTTCTGACTTTGCTCAGTCTGCCTGTAATTCCCTTGATATATTATGGGATGGTAATTGGACGGGGAGTAGCCATGACTCAGAGTGGCCGGAGCATGAATCACTTTGGACAGAGCGTATCTCTGTACCCAATGACACCTGAGAGGTCATCGCTCTCAGAGTCCATAAGCAGGGTTTTTCTTTTTGACGGGTAACGGCGGCACTAAAATCTTCACTGTGATGCTATTATGACAGCTCCTTTGATTTCCTGCGCCGCGTCCTCGTCCCGCTGCCGGGCTGAAGATGAACCGTGAGACAAAAATTGGTACGAAATGACAGAGAGAGGGAGAGACACGTCAACAATATTTATTAACTGACGTGATTTAAAATGGCAGTCCCCGGTCCCTTTATTAAAGAATTCACCGCTGAGCACACAGACAATGATGCTGGTCATTTCGGGGAAATATGCTTATTTGCTTTCTGGCAGAAAGAAGATCGATACCAAGTTCGTGCGTGTGTGTGTATGGTAATGGCCAAATAATAGTCTGGCACACGAGCCCCACGTTGTTTAACCACGACGTGTGTTTTTCACACTTCAGTTTTGGTTGGGATATTTATGGCGTTCATTACTGATCTTCTGTTAGGTGGACTTTATTACCTTTGGACAGAACCCGGCTGTTTCCTCCTGTGTCGAGCCTTTATGATAGGTTAAAATTACCAGCTGCTGGCAGGAGCTCGGTATTAACCCTGATGTTCCGTTTGGGGTGAACCGTCTTTAACAGCTCCAAACTTTGTTTTACTGCCTCAACACCTTGTGACTTTTTTCGTAATTTTATGAGCTTATTGCTTATAAGTCCCCTGCAGAAAATGACGCATTACATCCGTTGGGTGTCACAGAGACTACATATGTTAGATTAGTGTTTAAGAATAGTAAGATCACTACAGATCGCATACCGTGCATTGACAAAAATGCCAGAAGAAGGGGGACATTTGTTCACTAGAAGCCCGTGCAACACTTGCTATGAAGCCCATGTCTAAAATGCATTATAAGGCATCATGAACATACTTATAATGCGTTGTCAGGCACCTATAGAGCTGTATAGTCATAATTACAAGCACTCATAAAAATTCAGAATGCTTTCCAACAATAATCACAACTCATTATTACACTGATGTCGACAATGCTTCAAAAACAGACTTACAATGCGCGACAGTGTGCCTCTTACATATCATTTTGTAGGTCAAGTTCCAATACTTGATCATTGCTGGTCACTCACTATTTTTTGCAAAGATCATAGTGTATGAACATTCTTAGTTGTAATACATTATTATCATTTCAAACACATTATAATGACTTATGTGATGCATTATGATGTGATTATAAGTAACTAGCGGCAACTGGGTGCTAAGGGGTTTGGTTGCTAATGCAATGAAATCTCTTCTTGTAGGCAGATGTAACATATTACAAGTTGGTTAAAAGTCACTATAAGTGGTCACTGTTTGCTTCCAGTAAAGTGAAAAAAAACAAGAGATTACTAGCATACAATGAATGGATTACTCTGATTTCACACAACTTTGTTTGACGACATAGTAATTGCATGATCAACATTGGTGTAATGATGAGATGTCAGCGTCATAATGAGTTATGATTATAGTTTTAAAGCATTACGTATCATCATGAGTGCTGATAACGATCATTATACTGTGCGATGGGTGCATAATCGCACAGTATGTTCATGATGCCTTATAATGCATTTTAACATGGGCTTTATAGAAAGTGTTAGCAATATTTCTTTATTTGTTGTAATACAATGCTTTATAACATAAATGCAGATGCCCAGTTTGTGGCAACAGGAAGGAAAAGAAATTCAACACTTTTCTACATGCCAGACTTTAACAATGTCAAAAAAAGAGAGAAACCATTAAATATTTACAGGAAAAAAAGTTGCCAATTTAGCAATCATTATTTTCAGCTCAGTCCTCAAAATAAAAAAGATACGATTTAACAAATCACGCAGACGTTGAATTTGTATGTTTCATATCGTATCACCATTTCTACAATACGTGTCATATCACGTGTCAGATTAGATGTGTAGGTGACTTTCATGCCTGGAGGAAGAGGAAGCTGTCAGTGGTGACAGCTAGGCAAGACAGCCGCCAGGTGAAAGACCACCATCAGAGGCTTTCGTAGGCATCAAGTCACTGGATATTTTTTTTGTTTTAATGAGACATCCAGCAGCGTTTGCGGTGACAGAACCAAGTGCGCCGAAACACGATCTCTATTCGAACCCCAAACAAGTGGTTTTCTGCCTAAACCTAACCATTAGCCACAGCTTAGAATAGAAAATGTACCCTCAAGAATCGCACAGTTACAACATATAAAGGTACAATTTTAACATATCTTTATTTGCAGAAACGTCCATTGGCAAACATTTATTCTGGTGTTTGGGTTGTATTTTCACAGTGAGGTCTCTGGGACCCCGAGCGATGAGGAGGGAAGGCCGGTGTCGACAAAATCACCACGAATGGGAAAAAAAAAATCCTAATGTATCTGTTTGTGTTTGCAAATGAATGTGATAATCAGAATAAAAGCAAAGCAATGATTAATATGATCCTGCAGACAATACTGGCTGGTGAGGGAGTTCGTGGTGATACCTCTGAAGAGGCTCTGGATCCGAGGTGCGCCGCATTGTCCTTGCAGCGACCGGCTCCCAGCCTTTGGTTATTCAACCAGGTGCTCGGTCCCGATCAATTGTGCCTTTTGTGAGGCATGAGAGGCCCGTCCGCCTTGGAGGTTCCCTGAGTCAGCAAGGCTGGTTCCTTTTTCGATGTAATATCCCGTCTCTATACAGTGCGCGGCTGCTTTATTTGTTATATTTCCCCCCGGTGCTTCACATACCATGTCGCTCAGATGGAGTCGTGTCTGTGCAGTGAAAATAGCTGTTTGCATATTTTGAATTTATAGAAAATGCGTTGTATCAAATCAAACGTTAAGGGCTCAGAGATTATGGCGCCGCGTCGATATTTGTCTGAGTAATCAGTTTGGAGGGTTTCTTTATAATTTGTCTGTGCGGCACCGTGGATGCTGGGCTCTTTTCTACATCACCGCGCTTCAAGTAGTCCCGTCGTTCATTTTCCCACAGAGCCGTCCAAGTTCGGCTTGAAAAATAAAATTTTCCTCTTGGCCTGCAATGTATTTTTCTACTACATTGTTCCATGTCTTGTGCAAGGTAATGCAATTCCCCCAAGACATGTGCTATATCATCAAAGGCACGAGTCAACCTTGCAACCGAGAAGCGGGTTATGTAAAGCGTGCCGTTATTTCCATATGCAACATACCATCTATGCCGCGATCGATACTAATATCAATAACATGGTTTAACTAGTTTACATGCCCTTGAGACTTAATATGGTTAATCAAGAGGCATGAATCCCAATGTCAATATTTTGCCCCGCTCGGTAATCATTCCAGAGCTGTGGGGATAGAAAAAAAAGATGATAATTTTCATAATGTTTTGAAACGCCGTCATTTTGACCGATTTACCCATCAGACTTTATTTGCACAGACAGCAACATTCTCTGCATCTGTGCTCGGAGGAAGAGATTTAGCCCCGCTCATTGCATAATCATTTCTTTCTCTTTTTTTTTTTTTTTGCTCGCTATACTTAGCAAGAAAACCTGACATGCCTCACCAGCAGGGCCCACAGACACCTCCATCCTCATGTACTCTTTTTCTAAGGACTTTTTCTGCGGTTTGATGTGCGCAGACCTGGCATTGTTAACATCAGGAAGGTGTGCCTGGCATGCAAATTCAGCAGATATTTTGTTATTTGTACAGTGTGTCTCCTTGCAGCCTGTGCTGAAGGTTAGTTTCCGGATGTGTTTATGTTTTCTTGTACCACTAAAAAAAGTAATGTTTTCCACAGAATGTGCGCTCCATCTCAAACAGACTCCCCCCCCCCACCCACCCAATATTTACCATATGTATTCTGCATTATAATCATTACTTAGAGCCTGATCCCCTGGGAAAATATTGTTTTGGGGAATTCTGACAGACTATTTATACAGTGCATGCATTTTACAATATTTTTCTTCATTTGATGCCTATTTCTGTGTTCAACACGCAGGAATTATAATGAGTATACTCTCATGTAATACAAAAATAGAATATATTCTATTAGAATTGACTGATTGAATGAATTTATTGGCAAGATGTACTGCCATTAAGGGGCTCTCCATCAAAACAAAACAAAAGATGTCTGTCGTGTGGAGGGCCAGGCGAAATGGGGGGGTGTCTGCTCAGCTGTTAAGAGCTGGCTGGAGAGTCTGAATTAGGGCCAGACCCTGTAGAGAATAAACACCTGGTATCACTTTGATTCCTGCCCTGACACAGAACCGACGGGAGGAGAGCTCAGAGATGACTTTTTACCTTTCGTGATTAAAAAGTCGTTCGAATAGTCCCTTGGTAATTTAGAATGGAGGAAGGAGATCGGAGCCAGCTCAAGATACAAACTAGGTTTAATCTTGTACAAGAGGAGGATTCACAATGCAACAACACAGGTCTGTTACATAGTGAAGGCTCAAATTCTGAGGAGGAAAGCTTGGTATATTTATCTGTCTCTGCGGGTGTGACTAAAACTCTGACAGTTGGTAATTTATGCCTTCCTGCGCTTAAAGAAAGAATTCACAGAGAGGTGAGGAAAACATTCAGTGGTTACTCGATGGCTTATGTGGGTAGAAAAACAAGTCATAAAGCAAGGTCACGTTAGACAGTTAAACTGAACATGGCTGTGTAATTCACATGTCTCTACATGGAGTACAACATTTCCATCTCAAAAGTGGATTTATATTCATTCCTGTTTATCAGCCAAACTCGCTTCGCAGTTGATTTATACACCACCGCTGCTGATGAGCCATCTATCTGATGCGACTCGCCTCCACAAACGTCACTGATAAGTGAATTTTCTAAAGTTTTAATCGCTTTAAGCTTGGTCATTGTTTGCCGCCCTCCCTAACCCAGAATTAGCGACGGTCGACCACACGACGAGCGCAGTTACCTTGACACGACTTGAGGATTTCTCTGTGTTGAACATTGTTGGAGACACTTTGTGTAACGTACGTCAACAAATCAACAAAATGTATCACAAAGGTCTGGTAGTCTTTAAACATTTTAAATGCAGAGTACATTTTATAACTCCAACATCCCTGACTGGAGAAGGATCAAGGATAACAGTCATCAATAAATGCATACGGGCTGTGTTTTCTTTCCTTTTCAGACGTGCATCGTGCTGCATACATATTTTAATAAAAAAAAATCAACACTTCTCTTTGCTTATTTCCAGCATAAGGACTGAAAAGAAGAGAGGTTACATAATCCATTTCCCATTCACTTCACATTTGTTTTCATCCCCAGTGAATTGCAGTGACTGACCAGCGACTGTTATGATATCATGTAACAGCCCACAGGCCGCCGGTAGAGTTTCCTAACAGCCTCAGACCACAGAGGCTGAATAATGAAGCGCTCTCACACCAAAACAGTGTGTCATGACAAATCACAGATAGGCAACAAACAACTAAGAGGAATAAACAGCCTGAGGCTGCATTATTTTATTTTTTTTCGCAGGTTATCTGCTGCTGTGGTTTTTTTTTTCTTTCAATCATGACATGCACATTTAAGTATAGAAATAAAAAATGGATGCAAATCGTGCATTAGAGCAATCAAACTCCATACTCATGGTCAGAGAAGCGGAGGAAACAGACATCTGACCTCAACGTCAAATGCTGTTAATTAAGCATGAGGATGGCTTATAATCAGTGATCGATTCTGTACCCTTTGATTTGAAAAATGCTCAAAACACACAAGGCCTTCGACGCTGCCGTGATGCCAGCGAATGCACCTCTGGGCCATCAATTCCCCCTCCCCGCAAGACAAATGTTCTTACACAAGCCGCAGATCAATTGACGATTGCTTTATATCACTTATAAATGGAGCGTGAGCAATCGAGGGAGTACAAGATGTGAGGCAGAGCGACCGGAATGGCTCCAGCAGGGGGGGGGGGACTTTCAAACACACAGGAGGGATGCCTCCTTTGCCAGGCGTGGATGCGGCGACAATGCCAGCAAACCCTGATGCGAGCCGGTGATCCACAGCTCAGACTACTCGCATTAAACCCGAGCACATTCTGTCTCGGTTGGACTCGGGCAGGTGGAGTGGAGGGACGGCGGGACTGTCGGATGAGCTAAGTTCCAGATGAAATATTGAGCACTTGCGTAAGTAATTGATAGAGTGTCCATGAAACCGTGGAAAAGGCACCCTTGATCCGTCACAATTTCAGCTTTTTTTTTCTTCCTCCTGCTGATAACAGTGGAAAATGTAATGGTATAAAAAAACGGTGCCCACCGTGAGTCCTGGCTCTCTTTAGTTAGGCGAGTTCAAGCTATCAGGAAATTGCAAGGTGGGAAATAATCATAGAATTGCATGTTAATGGACAGGAGGGCCCTCCTCAATAGATGCGACGATATCCTAGAAAAATGCTGCTAATCGCGGAGCTTTCAAGGCTGCCTCTTCAACCTATTACCCAACCTCTTCATCCAGTCGAAGCCCTGCCTTATACCTACACTTTTAAAGGGTCGACAAGAGTGACAAAGAGGGGCTGCTCGCTGTAAAACTGCCGCTACGGTTATGACGATCAATTATAGTGAAAATGTCATAGACGTTCCCTCTCACGCCGCTGCTTATTTAGCTAAACGCGTCGCCCTGCGCCCGCATCGCGTCGCGCCGAAAAGGGAACACGTCTCCCGTTGAGCCGAGGCCCCGCTCTAATGCTCTCAGACCGCCGTGATTCAACCGTCGCGAGGGTGTGTTTTGAAAGCTTTTTAACCCTCCGCACTAATGACAGAATGAGCACTCAGACACAGCCACCATCTTATGAAATGCACAGACAGCCTGCTCCCACTCAATCTGCTCCCGGAGCCTGCGCTGTGCAGAAAATATCTCCTGCTCCGCGCTGCCGGTTTGAACTGCTCCCACTGGGTGCCTGTCTTCGCCATACCGGGTGGACGGCGGATAGACATCAAGCCTCCTCCGCCGCCTCAGGCCATCCACTTACTAAACTAAACAGGACAACAACAACAAAGGCCCATGCATCTAACGTAGAAACAGCTCTGGCTGCCCGCAAACAGTGGCTGAATAAACGCACTTACTCTTGCGACCCTTTGCTTTTGTATAACCGCGGTTCAGTCGCTGTGCGGCCCTAAAATAAACACCCAGATATAGATTTAACCTGCGTCGAATTGAATCACACTGAAGTTCACGGATTGAAGTGAACCGACCTGAAACAAGCCGCCCTCTCCTGAACTGAGTTGGCGGTCGACAGCCGGATGAAATGCTGTCCCAGAAGTGCTAAATGATGTGTTAACTTAAAATCCGAACGCAAGCAATTAACAGCTTCACCCCCAGCTTACCTTTACTTACCTTCCAGGTGCTGTGGACACTGGAGTGGAAATGCAGTCGGCCTCTGGTTTTGAAGGTTACTGACGCGGAAAAAAAAACAAAAAAACCCTGCTACACAAGGGTATTTGACGGATTGGCGGTGTGCCGTCGCTGCAGACACAGAGGTCCTTGTCGTGTCATTCCGCGTAGTCTGTGGCCAAACAAACGTATGAATAAATACCTGGTTTACATTTTTAGCCACACTAGCCGGCGCGGCTCTGGGGATGGCACTCTCGGTCCGCCGCGTCCGCCACTTCGGTCTAGACGGAAATACCTCAGCAACTTTTAGATGGATTTCCATTAAATTTGGATGAAACCCGCTGACTTTGGTACTCCCCTGACCTTTTCCTGTAGCACCACAATGAGGCTGACATTTGTGTTTGTTTGGTGAAAACATCTCAATAATTATTAATATGGATCGCCACGACTTTTTCGTACTCTTCGGCTTCGGAGCGTCACCGGCAATTCGGGGCATTCTAGACAGCTGACTGTAGGAGTCTTCAGCTAATCCCATAAAGCAAGAAGAGATTTAGTCATGTCTCACCCAATAACAATGGTCGATTCTGCACTTAAAGGTCTAATAAACAACCAGCGAAGTGTTAACTAATGTAGGCAGAACCAACCATGTGACAAAACATAGAAAACTATTGTTTTAACAAATATCTATTCAACAACCACTAAACTATTGTCCACCCACTGTTGTTGGAAGGCAATCTCAGAGCGTCTGAACGGCCTACCACGATGCATTACAATGTCACTTTTTACTGCAGCCTGCTAAAACCCCGGATAAAACATTTCGTCTGCAGCACTGCACAGCGTCAACTAGTGGTTTAGATAGTCGACTGTAATTCCGCGGAACGCCTACAGCTGCTCGCTGAGAGATCTTTACATCTACCACATGACCTGGCACAAATTTCTGAGTCGACGTGGTCCGTTTCCAGACGATGAATCCTACTAACGCTTTTTCATAAAGCGCTCGAGGACTCACAACGCTGTCTGCACTCTTTTACAAATATCCTCTCTTTCTTAGGCCACGTTGAGAACGAGTACAAGGTTTTCAGGGCCACATTCTGTCTTTATCGTGTACAGAAACATCGGACTAACTCAGGTGTGTGTCACTGAGCGAGCAGATGAGTCACAACTACCGAATTATGACTAGCTCTCCAAGACAGACTCAAACCAACATGTGCAGCACCTTGCAAACCAGCATTTTGCACATACTTCATCACAAAAGGAACAAATTGGGTTATTTTCTAGGAATACTGAAAAGATTAACACAAAATCTCTGAAGTAGAAGTCTGAAATCTTGCATAAATATGATAGCAGCAGAAGGCACGTAACAAAAAAAAAAAAAAAAAAGGAAATCAATCAGGAGAAGGGGATTCAGATGGGAATGTAAGATGAAACTTGTCAGAGTGAGCTACGTTTTGGAAGGGCATGCTATTTAAATCAACCTAAACAAACATCATCCCTGACAAGTCTCTATTAACAACCAGGGAGACGGCGTCAAACAAGAGCTATTAAAATAGATGAAAGAATCCACTGTGGCAGGAAAAAAAAAACATATATTAAAAATACGACTATTAGAATCATCGTACTTATGAAAAAGGATTAAATGATGAAACAGACTCTATATATATCTACATATGCACTTTAACTCTAAAGATGTGCTGTGTGTGTTTTGCATATTAGCATTATGTGAGTACCTCACATTCGCCAGGGGAAGATCTGCAATCACTTTGTTGATCACTTGGCACCATCATCAGGTCAGAATTTTAAAATATGCCAGTGGTGGACTCAGGATGTTTGAGGGGCAGGGGCGGAAAAAAAATAAATGAAAAGGGAACCACATCTGTGTGTGTGGGGGGGGGGACTTGATGTATTAATAGTGAAGAAAAGGGCACCTCAACATGTTTTGTCCACTGGAAGGGCACCCTTGTGCACTTTATCATGTTCTATCTACCATTCCAAGAGGGCACATGGGAGCACCCCAGGGCCATCCCCCTGCTGACTCTCAGTCTTGTTTCATATTGGCATGTTAAACCAAAGTAAACAGATACGATTTAAAATGTCAAAATAGCAGCGTTTGGTTGTAGCCGTTCAAAAGTCGCAATCAAAACTTTATATTTTGCTTGTTTTGCCTTAATTTGTCTTTTGTAGTTGATGTTAATCTGTGTCCAATTAGAGATAAAAAAAAAAAAAAAAAAAGAATACGCTGGGTTGAAAATCACAGCGCCGCATCGGGAACAAAAGCATATTTAACCTCTGCTGTCTTGCTCGTTGCTCACAGTGACACGACGCAGCTCGGTGTCACAACATTAAAAACGAAGTGCCTGGTTCGCACAAAGGCATGATAATGTGTGTCTGTTCGCAGGGAGCGGAGAGAGCAAAGAGCACGGAAGGGGGAAGACAGAGCGATTCTGTTTTACACACTCTATAATAAAGATGTTAAGCGGTAAAATTCAAGACGCGCGCTGATTAGTTATGTTAGGTTGCCGCCCTGCCTCTGATTACGATTTCACTCGATCACGTTTTCTCCACGAGCGTATAGGGTACATCTGTTTGTTCGCGAAAAATCTAATCATGAATGCATGCAAAATTGCTGTGAACGTCATAAAGAAAAAATGGCTTGAAATGGTCCTTTATTTCATGGTAATAAACGAACTTGATGCATTTTGAGTTTAACGGTTGGGAATTTAGGACGGCTTCACATACCGACTAATTATTATGAGGACTGTAACTGTGACTGCTTGATAAATATGTGCAAGAATTGGAACAACGTGACCTTTCGCAAATACAAATGTCTCTCACAAGACAATATAATTGGCTGCGCCGAATACCACGGGGAAAACAATTAATGATAACAAGCAAATATCTCCGTCCCTAAACAGTAATGCGACGGAGTTGAAAATAAATGATTCAAAGCCTGTAGCCTGCAGGCATTTACTGTAACTTAGCGCGGCGTGCGTGTGATCACAGTACGGTTACACGTTAACAGTAAATGTACACGCTCTGCTAATTACAAGTCATTCTCATGAAATAGATTAGACAAGCGGTGCGCTGCAGAGGTTGAGCGGAGCGCCACACGTGCAGGAAATGACAGTGTAATTACTGAGATGACTGCAGCATCCCGGAGACCTGCTTTAGCTTGGTGCGCAGCAGAACACAAACAAGCCCTTTGTTGGAGAACCGGCGACACACAGCTGTACACGCAAACAAATCAGATCCAATCATGATCTCACGACATCGTAAAGACAAAGAGAGGAACGCGAGACGTGATCTTAAATGCACCTTTGTTTTCAATATTTTTTTTTTCAACAGACACGACAGCAAGGACGTTCTGAGCGTTGTGTCAGATGCTCTAAATTCACAGTCTGTAACATTCATGAGATAAGAATAAGAACACTATAATGCTCATTTATAAATGAGTTTTGTCTGCTTACTTTTGCTCCTGAGGAGTCTGTGGAGCCCACTGCTGCTGCAGTAAAGCTGTGCTTGAGGAGTCTGTTTTTTTGTTGTCAGCAGGAATTTTTTTTCACTCCTACATAATTCATAACTCTGTCCTTCACTTTCATATAGTTCTACTTGAATGCAAGTCAACCCCCTCCACACAGACACAAAAATAGATTTGAGTTCTGAGCATCCTTTTTTCCTGCCACGGTAACCCCCCCCCCCAACTCACATGGACCTGAACACTAAGATCTGTGGTTTGGTTACAATGGAGGTCTCCATCTGCAATGGACTAGATCACTTTCTTTCTTTGGACTTTCTTCAGAACAATCTTTGTTATAAGTAACCAAGACATCTACGATCATCCCAAACATGTGCTGATATGTTAGCCTTCTCATTACTATCGCTCGCAACAACAAGCCTCATTTTTTGTCACATTGTTAAGAGTTTGAAACATTGGCCAATAAACTTACTCGCTTTCTTGCTGAGAGTAAGACAAGTGGTTTGATACCACCAAGACAGCAAAATAGTCCAGCGCCTTACTTCATGTAAAAACCATAATATTTTTGAATGGATTGAACTAATATACACTGTAATATGATTAATGAGCTTTAGAGGTACTGATTTATTGCCTTTATACACTCATGAACTTGCTAGTTTACCCTGTTTCCTGCATAGTTTAGCTATTTTGTTACCTATTTGGTGGTAGCTTTATAGTTAGAAATCCTGAGAGTAACTGTTGCTAACTTTAGCTGCTAGCTGTAGCTGCTGTTAGCTAGTTAGCGCAGTTAGCTGCGCAGTTAGGAACCCAGCCGGGAATCCCAGAGATGCCAAAGCTGGCAACATAACTGGGCTCAGTGAACGCGGTTGGACTGGAACCGAACGCAGCCTCCTGGAGATAGATGGAGGCCAGTTTGATGGCAGGGGGCACAGTACCTCCTCTGGCTGCTCTGACTCTGAAGGGACGTCACAAAAGACATGGTGGACGTATGAGGAGTGAGTTGAAGGTTTGGCGTTGAAGGTTTGGCGTTGGAGTCATCAGCGTCCATCTCTGGAAGCTTGAGCAATTACTTACTATCAGACTATTGCCTCTTGTGCTACAAAGTGGTATTATGTGTTGTGAGACAGCTGGTTAGCATGCTAACTGTAGTATATCTCAGTAATACAACATAGATGTCTTTAAAATTACATCTAAACTGTTTCTTTTCTATTTCTCCCCATTTTGTTGATCATTTTACAGCCGTTCATTTTGAACTAGAATTTTGATATATTGCACCTAAGAGAATTTTACAATTAGCTATCATCAACAGAATGCAAAGAAATAGGAGTTTTGACATCATGTCAAAGACGGCTGTGTATTGTTTCGCAGATATACCTACTGAAGTTAGCATGCTAACCAGCTAGCCCAGCACTCTGACCTCCCAGTCCAAAACGCTTACTGAGCTAAGCTACAGCTTGAGCTAACTAGCTAACAGCAGCTGCAGTTAGTAGCAATTAGCAGTTATTCTGGTGATATACTGCCCCTATTTCTTATTTTTCTTCTCATTTTTTTGTATTTTGTACGATTTTGAGTGGTGGCTAGTCCTTACATATTGTACCATTAAGGTGAACCGTGAACATTTTCCAGAAATCTTCCTTTAAAAACAACACGTGAAGCAATAATTGTGCAATTTAGAGGGATGTTTTGCTTATTTGTTGTTGTTTATGATAAAGCCTGCATATGTTTCCTAAGTGTTGTCCTGTGCTGTCGGTTCAGTCAGAGTTTTTTACACTCAAACACCTGCAACAGTTGGCTGCCAGTAACTTTTGATGAGAGAAATGATTTTCAGTTCGTAGAAAAATAGTTTACTACTGTAGAATAATTCAGAGGTTGGATACACTGATAGATACAGTGCATCATTTCGCAAAGATACCCTTGCATTTTCCAGAAATAGCATCAACTATAGAGTATTGTTATGAAGATTTTCCCATTTTTCTGTTTTGCGATTATCTTGTGCCATATGGGGACCACATTAAAGTCAAAGGTTCTGTCTATCTTAATGTGCTGCCGCTGTCATCGCCCGGGATGTGTTTCCAGAATAGGTCAAATCATGTTGCCATTAATATTTCAAACATGCTAAATGGAAACAGATGTTCATATGGTCGCAGTGTCCAAATAGCTGTCCCTTCTTCTAATAGGACAATATATATGAGAGACAATTTCCTACATCAGATCAGGAAGATGGCCCTATCTATTTCTTGTTGAGCCATTTATCTTACCAGCATTGATGAATTCATTATGGTGACAATTTCTGCAGCTATAATGAAATGCCACCCAAAGATTGGCCCCTGCTTGAATTGGAGAGCAGAGATATCTACCCCAATAATTTTAAATTTCACTCCCTGGGAGATCCATCTTTCTTCTGCGGGGCTCATATTATTCAACGCGCTATTGTGTCTGAAGTTCTCTTTGACATCTAAATGAGATGAGAACATCCCCCTTCAGCAAAACCTTTTCCTTTAATTTCACCCCTTACAGGTTTAGACAAGGACAGGAAACTTTGATCAAAACCAGTGATGGACCAAACCTGTATCATAAGTACCAATTAGGGTTTTTATTACAGTTTATTATCAGGCTAAAATAACTGTTCTTAGATACATGGTTTTTGGGGCAAGGAATTAATGACAGTCAAGCAAATGCCCTGATCACTAAATTATTATATTATAAAAATTCTGTAATGACGAGTCTTTCCCAAAATTAGCAGCTTGAGGAAACATAGAACCATTATGGCGCCAGTGATTTACTATTATTTATATTTCAGTTAATTCAAAAATAGGTTTGGCTATGAAACCATGCGGGACACAAGAACAGAGTTAAACTCAAAGCCAGCCCTCGGGGTATAAATACACAATGCCTACCAAGGCAATTTAAGTAAAATAAATGACAATGTTATATTTAGATGAATCTTTATGGTATTTAAGTATTTTGACTGTAATACTTTATGAACTTAAGGATTTCTACACTGTGGTATTGTCACATTTATACTTAAAGGTATTACAAGGTTGTTCAATGGTAATGTAACAGTCTAAACTGTAAACTGATGAATCTGTATAACCTGTTTGGCCCTTTCTTAATTGTCATTATAGTTATTCTGTCTGTCTGTCACAGGGTCCATTCCAACCTATCCGGGTTGAATAAGTCCCAACACTATTTTTTATGGCGGTGTCCCGAGGGTGATTTGAGGGGTCTGAGTCTGAGGAAAGAAGCTGCTGTGTAATCTGGTGATACAATGCGGGACTAAAACAACTTTATTTAGCTTTTTTTCCCCTACAGCCAACAGAATCAACAACAAAATAAAGAAAAGAAATGGAAGCAGCTTTTAGTACAAGATCTGAGTGCCTCTTTCAAATCAGCTCCTGAGTAGGAATAATAATACAAGACGATAACAATGTGTCCTCCAAACACAAGGCAGATACAAGATCCATTTGGCAAGCCACTTCAGTCTGCTTCTTTTGAAAGGAAAAAAAGACGGTCTAAATGCGCTGTCCTCACAAGCTGTTGTCACTCTCCGCTGCCCAATGCTGTAGAAGTTTTGATGGGATGTGTGTCACTGGATTATCTCGCCTACATCCCCCCCAGGCTTTCATTGTAGGTCTGTGACATGGGCACAGGCATTTAGTGCGACTCCCAAGTGTCACTGGCAGCACAGCAGGACGCTGCATGGCTCCAGGAAACACCATCTATCATTGTCATAAGACCAATCATCCACATCAGCAGGGCCTTTCTTTCAGCAGGAACCATGACACCCATTAAGCGGTCTCGCTGACCCTCTTCTGGTATATATTATATCCCTTCCATCTTTCATTTTTTCTCCCTTTTTTCTATGGTTATTATAATCTAAATATCATCACGCTGTGTAAAAATCACCTCTTATTTTGTTTAGTTCCTCTGCTTCGGGAAAATACCACGTTGAAATCATCTTTTTTATGAAATTGCTTCCGACCTTGGGGCACAGTTTAGGTCAAGTGGTAATTGCCTGCAAGATATCAAGTTGGATTTGGGGACTTTATGGTCCAGGTAAAAGTTCAAAATCTCAATTGTCTGATCATTTTACTTTGTTCCTCGGCGGATAAGGAACTGTTGGTATGATAAGAGTTATTGGATACTGGAACTTCAATATTTGCCACCAATTGAGGGGCCTGGCTGTAATGAACTCTATGTAACCAGAATCACGACGGGAAATGGAACCCCCGGGGAGGGAAAAAGAAGTTAATTTCTTTATTGAAGAGAGAGCAGACAGGAATATATCTGACATTTATGAACAGTTAAGAGAGCAGATATGAGGAAGGTGAGGTGGGAAAGTGTCTATAGTTATCATTGAAGCTCATAAAATAAAATGAAAAGCTACATTTCCAAAAAACATCCAAATGGTCCACCAGTGCCTACATTGACCCTACACCCTTCCTTAGTCCTAAACTTGGTACTCGGATGAACCTCGGTCAACTTTCTTGTTTCCTGTTAAACTTCTATGTGCTAAATGCTAAGCTAATCTGCATTGAAAAGGAAAAAAACAAGATAAGGAGGTGGTTAAAAAGATGTTGCCGGCTGCGTGTGGGAGGCATTCCCAAAAATGATGTGAAATTTTGTCTGATGTAAACAGTAGATCAGGCTGTGTGGTACTCCTCACTGTCAGCAGACCATCAACACCATCACCAAAGGCACCTACGTTTGTTCAAAGGTAACGTTTTGATGTAAAGTCACATTATATTGAGGCCATGGTCTTCACGGACACATCACATTGTGAACAGTCACATCTTAGGTCTTTTGTTCTTCTTTGCAAACCATTATCAGGCTTGGCCGACCTAGCAGCAGTGACTAAGGGGGACGGGACTTGGGGGAATTGGTTAATAGATCAAAGTATTAAAATTGTGTCATAACTACTGTCATTTTTATATCAAATTTGACCAAAAAAACATATTGATTCAACACAATACTGATGTAGAAACATGAACAAAAGTCTTTTTAAATTTGTAATAGTTTTTTGAGCTCTGCACTTTTGTAAGTTATTACGCTGTCACGATATCTTGCACCACGCGCAATGCAACATAAAGTACATAATATTTCAATGCAACATAAAGTACATAATATTTTATTAATGACTGTAAAAAAGGAAGCCTTAGCTTTCCACTGCAAAAAACAATTAATGCTCTAGCTACTATGTTTTTTTTTTACTGTCAGATTACTGTCAAACTTTTGGGATTTATCTTCACTCCTGTTTATCAACCCGACTGCAGCAGCAATCTGTGGAGCTGACCTCCATCGTCGGGTGTTTATGTCTTGTAATGCTCACTGCTGACTGGATCTGGAGGGGAAATGTACTTTTAATCCATGAACATTGCGTTACAGACAGAGGAGGGGAGAAGGAGAGAGTACCCGACACTGTGGTGAGCACTGATCACCAAGAGTTGTCCTGAATGTAACAACAGACACACACTCGCCAACTTTAGCCTACTAGCCAGCTAGTGTATAGTAAAGTAAACTGGCTGTTTGGGGCAGATAAACACTACATGAGTAACAGCAATAAACACAGATGTTCTTAAAGACCCACTACTGCTGATGAAAATAAAATCTGATGTGACTCAGGCACAAATGTACAAAGATGAGGTAATGTTTTAAAGTTTAATGACCTCCCGCTCACCAAATCTCCTATCCTGGAACTAGCAACAGGCGACCACATTAATCGCACCATTAGCTTGAGTAAACTTGTTGATTTTTCCGGGTCTGGACATGTGGGATAGTGTTTTTAAACATCTTAATGCAGAATTCCTACATAATATATCTGTAAACAGGACGAAGCAAACAACACCCGGACGAGGTCCATTTTCACGGGGGTTGATCTTAATTCTGTGCAGTCAGCACAGACCCACTCCTCTGCACCCATCGTGCGATTTGACTACACAGACTGGGAGATAGACTAAATAAATAACTACAATTCTGATAGCACCATAAATTTTTCAGATGTCTACATCAGCGCCGAAGAGTGCTTTAGCCTCAGGTGTATGCATTTCTGAGGAAGTACACGTACATGTTGGCACACAAATTGGAGCTTTTTTTCACATATGTTGCCATCAGACAGATGTGGGTCATGAGACTCGTTTGTTTGAATCGCATATTAAACCATTTATTTCATCGCCGCAAACTTAATACGGAGAAACCGGGACAACCTTTGCAGGCTGCTCTGTCCATTTATTGTATTGAAGGTAAAAATGCTTGGGAAGAAAAAAAATTCAGAGTGGGGTTCGAGTTGAAATTCACTAGCTATAGTGCCTAGTGAGCCAAGAAGTTAATTTCAAGCCGTGCTGGCAGTACACAAATGAAATGCAGTTTATTTTGGTCAGTTAAAAAGTTTTCATGAGCCCATATTCCTCGCACGCTTGTATTTCACTTTACACAGCCTGCAGCTCAGCCATGAAATCCAGCAACAAAATGTAAAATTAGTGGTCAATCAAAACAGCACATCCTGATCTCCATGCCCTGACGCTTCTTACAAGACATTCACAAGCCATATAGTACACAGTGAGCCCTCTGCCCACACTGCTCCCACGTTCCCGCAGCTTGTTAATGCAGATTCCAACAAGGAGAACCTCAGGCTTTATTCTCCCAGTGCAGATCATGAAAAAGGATGTTAGCTCATTCAGTTCGATGGGGCTCCCAGCTCCAGCTCAGCAGGCGAGATAGCGTCTTTGGTCGATGCCTGTGCAAAGCTGAGCCCCGGCTGCACACATCTGGAATAATCCACCCGCACCTCTGGAGAGCGGTTCAGTTCAGGCCGTGTTTCAGATGACCCGTGTCAAAACAGCTTACAAGCGGGATCATGCATCATTTTCTTTGGTTGTCCAAGCAGCAAATGGACACTGTCATCATCTGTGTCAGTTGGTGCAGGGAGCCCGGTAACATCAGGATCTTATTTTAGAAATAACGATGGCAAACATCTCCTAATCCCAGGATTAGGAAATGTTAGAATTATGATCTGCACAAATATTTACCATTCCACGTTTGTCTGATATTTCAAATTACATTATCGTCATTTAGCCGCATATTTAACGACGGCATACACCGAGTAACATTCACTTGGACGGATTGTGTACATCAATCATAAATGAGCGCATGGCTGCAGAAGACAGCTGCATTGCCCCGAGCTGGAGAATAACAGTTCTCGCGCTGTCCTTTTTCCAAGCATTCGCTGTGAGGGGCTGTGTTGAACAGCAGAGCAAGAAAACATCCTCCAGCCTAACAGCCATAAACAGGATTGATGTCTGCAACCAAGACGTTTGACTTTATCCAGTCGAGCTTGAGAGGGATCATTCGGCTTCATTGAGCTGAACGGAGGTTTTGATGGAATTGTTTTTTCCCCACAATAATTTCTTTACCTGTTCCCAGCCATTATCACTGGACGCTATGTAATACAAGGATCGGCTGAAAGCGAGTATTGGAAGCTCAAAAGCTACGTTACGAGGTGCCCTCTAGCTCGGGGCAACAGTATTTCTATTCAGAATCGAATTTAGGTTAGACATACTGTAAGATTATGAGTTCGTAGAGAGAAAGTAAGGTGACATTACGATGCAATGGGTCTTTCCAGCGGAACTATGACTCCATCAACATCCCAAAGTACGCCGAGCTCTGGAACAAGAGGTTTGAAAATGATATGTTCAATTAAAGCAGACGTAATTTCCGAGATATTCCATTCCACTCCGCAATAACAGAAATTAGGAGGATTAAATCGGTTGAGTCATCTCTTAACAGCCGAGCTGACAGACGAAATGGTGGAAACACCAAATAATACACGAGACCTCGCGTATCTAAGAAAGACCTGGGATAGCCCTTTGCTGCGTGATGGGACGTTCAACAAATCCTCAAGGCTGAAAGACAACATATTTTTCCGATCAGGACTTTCGGATGACAGAAACCTGCTTCAAACCCTGCACGCACATAAAAGTTAAATGGTGTTTACCTTATTTGAGGCCTTAAAATTGGACTGTATCCCAGCGTTTTCGTATTTGTTTAGCAGTGCGCAGGGACGTATTAGCATTCTGCAACACTGAATTATAATGAGGTGACATTGTTTGCACCGCAGGACGCATCGGCTCCTGTGAAATATCTCTCGATGGTTTCCACTCGTAATGCATTGCAATCATGCCACCTATTGTCTCTCACCATTCTGCATTTTGAATGCTTTATTAAATCCTTCTCCATAATCATAATGTACCCGTCTGGAGGTACAGGTTTCGTGTTTGTTTCGGTAACTTGTTTTTGTACACTGGCTTTGTTCGCAAGCGGTTTCTGCTTAACTCAACTCACTTATCTGTAAAGACGCAGCCAGTACAACAATATGTTAACTTTCAACTTGGCACTTGCATACTGTTAACTGTCTCTGTTCATCTCCGTATCTATTGTCTTCGATGTCTTTGTTTTATGTCTACGACTGTTATGCGCTTGGCCAGGACTCACTCGAAAAAGATTCTTTGTAATCTCGATGACGCTTTTTCCCCGTTGAATGAAGGTTACATAAATAAAATCCATCAATTTCAAAAGACACATTTACTTTGGCAGATATATTTTGTTCTAATGAATGGTAGAAAAGGTAATGAGAAAAATCCTGAACGAACTCGTCCGTTATTTAAATGATTCATTAATTTAATGCCTGAGATAGCGGTCATTATAGGTGGTTTTAATAAAAGAGAGCGATTACATGAACAGTTTTATATGATTATTTAATTAAATGCCAAAATCAGAGTTTTTGGCTGATGTAACCACGGACGTAAGGAAATCTTTTGTTTTATCATGGCCTTTATTGCAGATGACGCTGCTAACAGATTGCGTCCAATAGATTTATATTGAATCCTGTTTCTTCATTTTTGACAAAAGGATTCATGTGTCAAACACACTACAAGTGTCCATGCATGGTGTCCACTACCTTGGACAGATATCTAGATGCCATCATGTCCCAACCACCAGTTGGTGGACCCTGAAGTCTTCCCCACCATTCCATTTGATTATTATCTTTGTCTATATCTGTTTGTCGATTTGAGATATGGCATTAGAAATTAAAAATGGCGGGAAGAAGTACCTCTGTGATACGGTGGGACATAACATATCATATCTAAATACTTTTGTTTAGATTTTTGATAACATTTGTCTTGTACATGTGTATTCTCTGACTGGAGATCTATTCCAGTGGATGTTATGCACCTATGGGTATATTCTGCCTATTAAGAAACTGCCTTATTTCGAATGTTTCATCTAAAATTATTATATCATATCCACAGGAATAGTTTTATAAAACAGCAACAATAAATATATATAATGAATACATTTGTAGACCCAATAGGTAGAACATATTCTCGGGGGAAGTTTATTGTCAAAGAAAAAAGATGTATAAGACAACACATTACCAACATGTGTTTTCTTTTTTTTCCAGGCACAGACGCCTTTATTTGACAGTTGATAGACAGGAAATAATGGGAGAGAGAGGGGGGTGTTACATGCAGCAAAGGTCCTCCAGCTGGGATTCGAACTGGGGTCCGCTGTGTATGTGGAATGCGCTCTTAACCACTCGACACCCGCGCTGCCCCAACATGTGTTTTCTAACCAATTATTTCTATTTAGTTCAATCATTTTGTTTTTTCCGGTCTGGTCTTTCTGAGAATAAAATAGTTTAACAGATAATCCTGAATCCCTTTTTTATACCATTGTCGAATGCAGTAGACATTTATGTAATGCCATCAGAACAAAGCTTGGCATGATTTTCTACTTGTTTAAGAGTATAAACAGACATTGAAAAATATTACTTTGTGATTCAATAGCTCGTGCCTGAAAGGGTTAATAGAGCAATGAGATAAAGATTGTTATTTGACTGAATGTTGTATTTTTAATGTCCAAAAATCACATTTTCTGACCAGTGTTAAGCATTTAGTAACAGTGGAGGTAATAAAACTATCGTAGCTTTGTTATGGCCCTGGTACATTATATAATTTAACATGATGCGGCCTCATAAATGCATATTTATTCATGCATGTTCCTTTATAGCGAATGAATTCAAGTATTTAAAGCACAGAGATTAAGGAAATGATATAGTAGCACAGACTGTAATGCCTGGAAGGTGAACATATGTTAGTACATCAGTTAAGAAAGTTAAGACTCTAACTTTCATGTGTTTAATATTCAGTGCTCATTGATCACTGTCCAGAAAACTCTGGGTAACGCGTCGCACTAATCATATAGGTGCCAGCGCGCGGAAACATCTAGAAAAATGGGACTTGCTATGAGAACGTTCGCCCCGTGCCAACTGAAATGTGTTTGGTGTTTGAGGTGAGGCAGGTGCAAAGGTTTGGCTGCGGTCCCAGATGATTCCCATCTTTGTATGCAACATTTATGCAGAGCGCGTTCTAATGTGCAGCCCCGGCCTGGCTCGGTTTCCTCACTGCTGGGCAGGCGGCGCTCCTGGAGTGTGCATGGAAATGAGCTTGAGGTATAATCCGCGCGAGTATCGGCACACATCCTGCACCCAGACGTCTCCCCAGCCGCCGCTCATCCGGAGATGCTGGTTAAGTGCTACCTGCCACACTTATTCAACACCCATTCAAGGCCACTGAGAAATGGAACCGGGATGAGCTATTTATCCCAAAACGGAATTTTAAATACACAATTAACCTACATACGGTCGTTTCACTTCATTGTGTTACTCCCAGAAACTGGATGTAACAGAGAGGTATTAATAATAACTTTTTTCCGCCCCCTCCCCACTTCCCCTCATTCATTTTCCGCGCCGCGAGTGCGCGGATTTGTCGAATTGCAAATATCATAAAGGTTCTGTTCAGATTTGATTTCCGCGTGAAGCATTACTGGCAGATTTTTTTTTTTTCGTGGAGAATGAGGGCACAAAAACTTCCACCGCTTAAAAACCAGAAAGCGAAGGAGGGAGCGAATTAAAATGCAGGACCCCGTTCCCCCAGATCTCTCGTAGCGCCGTTTGCAGGACATAAAGTCCGCTGGGTAATGCGCCTTCAGCGACTGCAGCGATTGCCAGAACCTTTGCTCCACGCATGTTTAACACCTCCGATGAAGTTTTGACACCTACGGTCTCACCAACTGTCTCTCTCCCCCCGTCTCCCTGTCTCATTACCTCCAGTCTAATCTCACGCAGGACCTCGCAAACAAAGGATAACTCGTTTTCCTGTCATTTAATTGCCATTAGCGCGCGGGATAAATGGATCCTGGAGGACGCGAGACTGAAAAAAAGCCGCTGTATATAATGAAGTAAGAATGTTATCAATTTCTGTAGGAGCAATTTAACACTGCTGATTCCATGTCCTGGGTGAATACTTGATTGAGATCAAAACAGCCTTATCTAATCACCGCGTTACAGATTAGACCAAACGATGCCAAATCAGGCTTCGAGGAGGGAAGGTTTTGAAAAGGGCGAGCCCCGCGCCCAGCGGTGTGCATCGCGTTAAGCGTAACGAAACACAATCGATGCGAGACTCGACAAGCAAATTTGAAAAAAAGATGATCAATGGAAATCCGCGGTACTAATGAGGCCCAGTGTGCTTCTCAGGGTGGTTTTTGGGGTGATTTTCCCAATATCTCGCCGAGATAAAAACCTTTCACTTACAGCAATTTACGCTTATAAATGATAAAAAATTAATGGGATGACTCCGACGTCGGGAGGCAAGTGTACAAATGGCTTTTTTTTCTTCCACATTAATGTAAGAAGAAAATCCACCGCCGCAGAGCTTTGTGTTGAGCAGGTTTAGTGAGTGATGGCAGCGAGTAGATTAACTGATCATGCAGATCATGCAGAGGCAATCATACGTCTAACCCACAGTGACATGTTTACTCTGAACCTCCGAAGAATCATGAGCACCAGCGTGCCGCGGCAGCAGTCCCGATCACTAATGCGCCATGTGATGAAAGGGAATCCTGTTCAGAGGGCGGGGGAACTGCCGGAATGGTAAAAAAAAAAAAAAAAAAAACTTTCATTTCCAGCGTGGTGGCTGCTTTTGTTATTCATCCCAAATTACTGAGCATGTTTGTAAATAGCTTGATACTTAAACATAATCACGGCACCAATAGATAAAGCGGAAAACAAACAAAAAAAATTGAGTCAGCGTTTTCTGTTGCGCATCAATTTGTAAAAGGATGATGAATAATTAAGAGGAGCTCCATTAAATGCTAGAAGAATGCTGATGAAATGCCTACCCACACACCTAAAGAAATTTATACCCTACATTAATATATATTGGAAAATGGGAGTAGAACACATTAATATAGATTGGTATTTTCTATATGGGTCAGTTTAACTGGTCAAATGTCATTAATGTAACCCGGGCTTATGAACACCGCCGTCCAGTTTCCAGACAGCTCGCTGAGTTTTAGCTGGGTCATTTACAAGAGAGCTACACGGACTCCAGATCCCGGTACAGATCCCTGAAAACAACCAGTGGCATTCTGTGGAGAGTGAATCACGATTGATTTTAGCTAAAAATGACCACTTCACACAAGATGAAGGCTGACAGATCATCACAGTACAACCCCGACTACCTAAAAAAAAACAAAAAACACTACCAGCCATTCTAATCCCTTTCAAAGAACATATGTTCTTTCTTCTTCTTTTCTTTTTTTTTTTTGGATTGCACGAAACTGGACATTCTAAATCCCTTACACTAACAGATATCAGAATCAGCCTTAGAAAAACAACAACACGTGTCATACACATCATCAGCCCTTTGATTACTGGAAATATAACTGAAGACATCACCATTGTGTCCTTAAAGATTATGTAGCATGTCAATGTACACAAGGACTTATAACTGTCAGAGTTTGTGAGGATTGTACTCTTCGTCTTTGTGACGATTCATCTCCGGTGAAGCAATTGTTCCCGTTAAGGCATCAGAAGAGTTGCTTTTCCACGATCCTGTATAGCACTTGAACTGATAACTCTTTTGGAGTGTGCTGAAAGTTGCGTGTGACCTGTGTGTCTGTATTTTGTCGTGTACAGAGTGCCATGTTTCTGCTGCCCTCCTGGTGAGGTCACTCTTGAAAAATAGATTTTGATCTCAATGGGACTTTTATCTGCTTAAATAAAGGACACATATGTGACTAAGAGGAAGTAACACATTATTTCTCTTGCAAATGATGAGCTGAATTCAGAAGAAAAAAATGTTCAATTCCATATATTACTATTGATTTATTGTATTCATAATAAACCATTGTGCTGCTCTGTATGCCCAGTGGCTTATGGGGACTATTGTTAGCTAGACAGATAGATAAAAGGTTTATATTCCATATCTCACCAGGAGGCATGTTTCTTTTCTGCTTCCTCTCAGTCAGATTGCATAATGTTGATGATATAATACCAGTTTTCATTTATATATTGCTTAATTCGCTATGTGCATTCAATACCCATTTCTGTTGAGCAAGAATATGAATTCAATTTATAAAAGGCACTTTCTGAATGTCACCGGTTAACGTTTAGACTTGTAAAGTGGAGATAAACAAACATGATAAGGTTTAAGACCCTCTCCTGTTATATCCTGTACTTTACTATGAACGTACTGCAGGAGGACAGAGAGACGGAGTACAATGGAAACGTGTCCATCACGATGAAGTTACTTCAAAGAGCGGCCTCTGTCAGCACTGTGGGCTTTCTGGGCCCGACAGCTTCTGTGGAAACTCACATTGTTTTTTTTTTGTGTCGAATCACGGGCGAACGCTGTGTGCTTTTAAATTGCGCCCGGCACACTGGAGAAGAAGCTCGGAGCAGGTACACGCGGCCCTTGTCATCACCTCAGCAGGAATTCCAAAAAAACCTACACTGGCAAAGCGCAGGAACGCTTGAAAGACTTTGCAGTTCCACCGATGCTTTGAAATAAACGAAAAGTGGAAGATTCTAATGGAGTACAGTAGTTCTACAGGACGGTACAGCACTTTCATGAAGCTTGCTGCCGGTGAAATGACCACTTGTCGGCTAGAAGTTACGTTTGTACATTGTTCAAATATTCTCGTTATTACCTTGTGCTGAACAATATAATTTCTGCCTGGTGTTTTTTTTAGAGGCGACCTTTTATTGTCAAGGTGTTTTGTTATTGGGGTACGTTGACATGAATATAGACAAGTGAATGTATATCTACAAAGCTAAGTAGATTTGGAGGTAAGGAGGTAACAATACGAAATGTTAAGGAGAGCAGCCTCCTGAGAGGTAAAATAGCTGGACCTCCACACCGGCTAGTTGGACTAGTCTCAGCCTAGTCAAGGGAGCAGAACTGATGAAGCCTCTCGGATGAGAGGTGAAACGTCTTCAAGACAAAAACCAAATCCAGTTGCTTTCGATTCAATTTCCTTGAGATAACTATGACCTGGATGAATGAGAATATTCACAAGCTTGTAGCAGAAGAGAGGATTTAAGGGAAAAAGAAGATAATATATATTATGTGTTGTCACAATGCTGCGCTTGTGATCTGGTGAGGTTGAGGCACAAAAATCACTCGAGGGTTAAATAACATCATGTTTTTGGCTCACCTGGTCCTGTCGCCACAAACTTGCCGAGAAATCCTCCCGACATCTTGTTAAAAATATAATTTGTTGGTCTGTAAATGGTCATTTACAATTCATTCCTAAAAAATACATGGTGTTGTTACCACTGACATGATGGGAAAATGTCTTGAGGTCTTGTTAAAAAAATGTCCAGTGGTTTCCGCGCCAAGAAATGTTGAACATTTTCGCCACTCTCCAGGCAAGTTAATTAAAAAAGGGGTGCTATTAAATGATGATGATGATGGTGATATTAAAAAATGGTGCTATTAGAAAATGTTACTCAGTCAGCATTACGTTACCCTTAATATATACATGTATTTGCTGTTCTAAATTAGTTGTATGCGAACATAATTTCTAGGACACACACACACACACACATTTGCGATGCATTCATTTGGTTTCACTTCCTGTCTCAAAAAATGAACGCAAGGCAGTGTAATGTTGCGTACAGACGGATGGAAATATGGAATAGTATTGGAATTTCTTTTTTTCTTAATCTTTTTGGTTGTACTTCGATGTTTCAGACTTCCAAATGAATTTTTGCCTACAGCTGACCATTCCGAAGCAAGTCACAGCCATTTATTGCAATAATGAACTTTCCTGGTCCGAGTTCATTGCGCTTTTCTTTGCTTTACAAGCCATACGTCTCGCTGACTATAGATACTGTACATGTGGTTACTGTTGCTATTGTTGCTGTCACTAGTAGTTTTATCCTTCTTGATTCATTGTTTGTTGTTTTAGTCGTCTATTATAGTCTGTTTTGTTTCCAGTTGTCTTTGATTTTTAATTGTTTTATGATATGATGTCAGTTTTACCTGCGTCGACCACAGGAAGAAGGGCCTCTGCCTCAGAAGTGGCTAACGGGGAAATAGAAAAATAAATAAACGCATCAAATTGGTACGTCGATGATGACTTTATCTTTTTATATCCGCGCGAGCCAGACAGAAAAACACATAAAATTATAGTATTGACGACTATCTTCCACTCTTCCCAATAAAGAAAAGGAAGCCTGTGAACCACAAATTGCCCCCATTCTGACTTTCTGCTTTTTATCCTCCACCAACAGGTATTATCTGTTTACTGCTCTCACTCCCGGGACCCGGTAAATATTGTTACCTTGGCACTCTGCAGCCTCTGAGCTGTTCAACAAGATTCGGTTTTCATTGGATAAAAGCTAAATGTGTTTTTCTCCTCACCGCAGCTGAAATTCAGGAATGAATTATAAACAAGGAATACAAACCGACCGGCTACACCACAACCTTTGCGCAACTGCATGTGCTGTAGAGTCAAGTACACCGCTCATCACCTCTGGCCCACGACTAGAGATGGGTTAGTTTACATTAAAAATTAATGTCCCATTATGCCCCCGGGGCCGCTGTTGCTATCCTTGGTGCAGAGGCAGGCAGCGCCGTGACCTCGGGGAAGGACCCGTGCCACCTGGAGCTACTTGGCTGACCTAAATCTTGGCTAACAGTGGTAGCGCCTGCTGTGACTCACCTTCTGTCTCTTCATACATATAGCAATGGACTGCCTGCTATTGTGTATGCTCTTTGAGTCCTTGTGTGTAGCCTACTGTAGCCATAGTGTCAAAAGTAATGAGATGTATGGTGACCTAGATTCATGTTTCACCTCCTGAAAAGTCTATTTTCTGAAGTGAACAGAAGAAAGTGGGCACTATGGAATGTCTCCACAAATAATGCTGATGAAAGGCTTCTTGAAGTGGCTGCCCTCACTGAAGAACTGATTACTGTGTTCCTCAAGGAACAAGGACCATCTTAATGTATGCATTTTGTAAGGGCCAACAGATGGCCAACATGCACAATTTACTGACATCAACGGGCGCACACGAGCCATTTAAATGAACAAAGAAATAAAGAAATATCTGCAATGACCTGTAAAGAAAATACAGAAAACATGTTGCATATACTCTGTGAACTGCTTTTTTCTAATAAGTTATCCGTATCCAAGTGCAAAACTGACTTAAATGAACAGAATGTAAAATTAAGGAGCATTTATAGTTGCAGTTAGATGACGCGGAGGGAATGGTAACACTTTATAATAACCATTTGTCCAATTCATGTTACATTTTTAGTTTAAATTAAACTTTAGTTAGTAGCTACTGCACTGTGAACAAACAATGAAACACTTTCACATTTATTAAAGTAATTGAAAAAGGTTTCCGAACATCAGCTGCAACTTCATAATACCAATCCCAATGTTTACAGATGAACTACCAAGTATTTATTTTTCATTTACAAAGAACTATAAACAACAGCTGCAACTTTACAATAAGCAATTGCTTAATAAATAGTTTCTAAAGCGTTTTATTGTTTGTTCACAGTGTTAACGTTACCATTCACTAATGATGGTTATTATAAAGTGTTAGCGAAGACATTTTAGGTATTTCATATATAGTAGAATAATTTAATGTGCAACGTTTTGTGTTTATACATTCATCATGTGTTTTGTATGGAAATTTGGAATCCGCAAAGTTGAGAGTAACTATTTGTGTTAAATAAATGTAGTGAAGCACAACGTAGATCATTTCACTCTGAAATGTAGTGCAATAGAAGTATCAGGTAGCATTAGATGCAAATAAGTACACACACTTTATAATAACCATCACCATAATAAATGGTACGTTTGATTAAAAGTAAGATTATTAAAGTAGATTATTAGATGATTTCCCTCTGAAACGAAGTGCAGAAAAAGTATACCATTAACTACAAGCAGCTCAAGTTTAAAGTTGTAGCTTATAATTGTACTTGAGTAAATGTGTTCCACTGCGGCATGCACACGGCAGAATGCTGTCAAAAAAACTGAATGTCGTCTGTATTATAAAAAAAGAAAATGATTCATTTCCAGGATTCAACAGGACCTAGAATAAAACATAACATTTCTTCACACTTTATTAACGGGGTCCCTCGCAGAAAACTACCTTGAATGCTAAACATCCTCAGAGCCAAGGGCGTCACTTTGTGCTGGAAAGTGGCGGGGACATAAGGGCTCCGATTTTAGGGCGATGCAATGAGGGGATCAAATGAGGTCAGGGTAGATGATTGCATCGTGGCGCTTGAAAATTCATTTAATCTCCTTTGTTAGTTCGTATTTCTCGGTGCAAGCTAATTTCTGTAGCTAATGAGCTACATCAGCTATAATTACATGATATTTCAGGTGATGGATCCGTTTTGATAAGCATCGATCAGGACTCCTGAGGAGAGGCACAAAAGAAGAGCTCAGTGGAGGTGGCCTTTTTGCCACAAAACCTGGTATGCTTTTAATAAGTCGCCAATGCTCGCTTTGCTTCAATTTGACTTTTTAAAACTGTATATATAAAAGAAAGAAACAGTGACCAACCAGAGTCCTACTGAGGTTGTGCCGAGACCCTTCAGATACGTTTGCGCATCCCTGAGAAAGGGCGGAAAATGTGTCCAACCTGTGATATTGTGATATAATCAAATTTCCTGCTGAAAAAAATTGCAGCGTTCACATGTGTCGCACAGACAGCGCATTATCTGTGTCCACGTCATGAACCTCTATGACATAAAGATGAATTAACAACAGAGAAAAATGATATATTGCTCAATACGGCCGGTTTATTAATCCTGAGAACATCGTTCCTCTGATATCCGTCGTGGTGGCCAACAATAACTATGAACGTGCTCTTTCCTGCAAACACTGCCAGCTGGGATTCCAAGGAAACAAGACAGTATTCTCCCATCTGGCAGACGATGTTCACGATGTATCACCATCAAACAAGTTCACATGTACTCTGACGAACTTAAAATACTTAAAATATTAATGTCATTCTTCACCATCTTGATACTAAATGAGAAGGATCACATCCAGTCAATTAGAAACTAGTGTAGATTGTGGGAAAAAGCAAAGTACTTCCAAAAGATAATGTACTTTACCCATTTCTGTACTTCTTCATTGAGGTGAGCATTGAAGTGGATAATTAAATGTAAACTGCCCAGTGTAATTTGTCATGTCATGTGAAGGACCCAAGGCATTTTCACAGCGAGCAGATGCTACTCAGCACTTCTCTAGCAAAATCTTTCATATGGGTCACAGTTTCCTTTGCTGTTGTTCGTGCCAGATGGCTAAGTTAGGGGGCTTTGCCTTTCAAAACCACCTTTGTGCGCATTTTAATAGCTTCTAAGTGTAACATTAATGAGAGCCCGGAATGTACAGTTGTTGTCCAGGTGCCTTTGAGCAAAGCGCTTGACCCCCCAGCTGCTCAGTGATCAGCGGCGAGGTCGAACCAGATAGATAATGGGTGGAAAATACATTGGGTAAAAATTAGGAGGGTTTTGCTGGAGAGAAACAGCACAAGTGAACTCTCCACAAACCTACTGAAAAAAAGGCAAATATTGAACGAACCATTAGCCGTGGCGTGACCTTTATTTCTGTGTTATTCAAAGGACACTGGACTTTGAATCTGCATTTGGACATAATATGTCTACTGGCGAGCAGTGGGCGTTCAGCTTGTTCATCTCATCATAAATTACCCGGAAAAAAAAGCATGAGAGTCGGAAAAGTGTGCAAATGCAGGTCATTATGTTTTTCCAGTGGAAAAAGAGTGTCAACCCATTTGTGTTCCTGGTGCATGAACGATAGATTACACAGTTTTCAGACAGCCTGAGTCTTATGGCAATATTTTATTATTATTTTCTTTTTGTAGATGCTTTGGGCAAATTGAATCAATTACAAGGGTAGAAGAGGAGAGTTTTTTGACAGACAAAAGCATGAAAAAGCATCCATGATTGTAGTATTTTTGTCATTTTGTAACCATTTAATCATGGAATACTGTGTTTTGGACTAAATATGTTCCTGAAATGTACCTAGTGGACATTTGGGAATTAGAGAAGATAGCTCTTGTTAGAGTTTCATGCACTACTGAAACACCCTTTATTGGCGAGCTTGCAAACTGTGTACATTTTAGCTTGTTTGTTTGTTTGTTAATTGTTTGTTTGTTTGTTGATTGTACCTTGCTGATGTGTTTTCATCTTGAAATGGTTTGTATAAATGGAATCATGATAAGCTTTCTAACAATGTATGGCATGACTACGACTATATAAACGGCCTTGTCTTGCTAAAGTCCTGGAATCATTAGTCAATAATCAGCTCAAGTCATTCCCCTCAGTATATCCTGTTCTGAGTCCTCACCAGTCTGGGTTCAGAGCTAAGTAGAGTACTGTTCACCATCACCTCAGTTACTAATGATATAATGTCTGCTGATGATTAAGGGAAATACTGTGCTGCCCTCTTGGTGGATCTAACAAAAGCCTGTGATACTGTTGACCATGCTTTGCTCATCCAGAGGTTGAGTGATGTTGGTTTTGATTGTAATTCCTGTAATTTGTTCAAGGACAATATGTCTCATATACAACAAAGTGAGACTTTGGGGGGTTCCACAAGGTTCAATACTGGGCCCTGTCTTATTCACAATCTATATTAACAATATCACATGCTCTATAACAAATTGTAATGCCTGTCTTTATGCTGACGATACAGTCCTGTACTGCTGTGCTAAAACTCCACATGAAGCCATTACAATTATCCAGCAAGCTTTTGACAAACTGCAAGATTCTCTTTTTTAACCTGAAATCAGTCCTCAATGCAAACAAAACCAAATCCCTGATATTCTCAAGAGCCAGACATATCGCAGACATTGGTCTGCATGTTACAACTCTAACAGGACATCGTATTGAAAGGGTTTCTGATAATAAATATTTGGGTATCTGGTTGGATCAGAAACTCACATTTAAATCTCATATTAACACACTTATTAGCAAGCTAAATCAAAAATATGGTTATTTATACAGAAAAAGAACTGCATTCCACATTTTCTGTAGGAAACGGGTCATTGAAGCTGTCTTTGTATCTATCCTGGATCATGGTGATGTTATCTATAGACATGCCTCTGTCTCCACTCTGACTCCATCAGACTCGGTTTATCACTCCGCCCTCAGATTCATTACTGGTGACTGTTATTCCACTCATCATTGTGTTCTACATGAACAAGTTGGGCATGCACCTTTAACAGTAAGACGTGACAGCCATTGGTTTCTGTGTCTTTTTAAAGCCTTGAAGGGCCACATATATCAGCGCTTTATTAAACTGGTCACAGAGTCGCTATTCAACACGCTCTAGTGATCTTATAATGCTCGGAGTTCCCCGGGTAAAAACAAAAATTGGGATAGCTGCTTTCACTTTCAGTGCTCCATACACTTGGAACATTTTAAAAGGTACATTTAAACTTGATACCGTTATACCTTTATGTAGGTTGATTTAAGACTTTGATTTCAAACTCCTCAGCATTAGAATGTAACTGTTTTTAACTACGTTCTGTCCTGTATGGTTGTCTGCCATTTATCTTTTATGCACCTGTTTAATTTGTGTTTTGTCATGTTCGCTTGCAGTTTCTTATCATTTTCAAGCACTTTTTCCCCGTTTTATTGGTATTCTGTCATATTGCTTCTTATGTTATAATTTTTATGATACCCATTCTGTTTATTCGCTCTGTGATTATGTATGTTGCCCTCAATGATTTTTCGATAATAAAGGTTGAATAAATAAAATGAATACATGTAAAATAAGCTGTTAGCCCGCTTGCTTGTTAACAGACAACAAAATGCTTTATAAATCTCATGAAGCAATTGTAATGGTTTATAAAAAAAGTTGCAACTTTACAATAAGCAGTTGCTCAATAAATATTTAAATAAAACAACAACATGCAATTGTTTGTTAACTGTACTCTCAACTAAAGTTTAAATAGCTTTAAATGTACCATTAATTAATGAAGGTTATTATAAAGTGTTACCACCCCTTATAAGGCCAGAACAAATGAGGGTTTAGTCAGGAACAGCAATGGACCAAAAGACAATAGTGGGATATCTGGCTTGGACACATCATCCCAAACTGCAGTATCCCTACATCCCCAACCAGCAGGCAACTCAAGTCAAAGGCACCTGCTTTCACGTCAGAGTAGGGCTTTATAGGTAACTACTTAAACATGATTTAAAGTTTTATAAATGAGGTTCGAGGTGCCTTGGACAGATTTTTGCAATGATTTACAAAAGTAAAGCCCTTAATTACTCTAATAGACTGATGAGCAAATTAAGTGTAAATGTGGTGAAATATTTGAATGTCTTATTTGCGCGTCTTACAAATGGGATGTCTTAAAGTCTCCATATCTCGTTGAGAGCAGAATATATTTAGTCTGATACTGTGAACATCACTGGAGGAAAACATTTGGGACATTAACGTACAGTTACTGTAGACTTTGAACCCAACTGAGACTGTAAATCATTTAGCCTGGCGTACATGTGCATTTTCCAATTGCACTCAAATGGATTTAAAAGCAAGCAAAACAGGCCTAAACCTTGATAGCTTAACTTTGAGGGCTTTTTGGTGTAGCGCACAGCGTGACTGACACATATTGGGGTATATTCTTTTGAATGTCTTCTGAATGAGACACTGAGAGCAAAAGACGGAGCCTGCTGTGAAACCTGTGCAACCTCTTTTGTTGCATTTTGCATCAGCATGTGATCACATTTTGTCCGCTTTTTACTTTTACAGTACAATTCGGCAGGAAATGTGGAAACTAAAAATAATCCGAGCACATTCTGACTCTTGTGTCGACACTCCGACACTGTGATTGTTCTTGTAATCAGTAATTTTCATTCACATGCTCGTGACTGCCCCCCCCTCTAATTCGGTTCTGATTTTTCACGTTGCTGTTCCCGATAAGAGACACACAACAGCAAAGCTCAAGGTTGAAATGTTTTTTTTGTTCAACTTGTCAGGGACAAATGACTGACATGCATGCATAGGAATGACTACGTGCTTGACCCTGAGCTCATTGGTGGCTATAATTGGTGTATGTAGTGTTTCTTGCAATCACAAAGGAGTGAAAAGAAACACTGCACCGTACAATACACCTGCCCACATGTGCACTTACATGGAGCCGGCAAATACTTGACACTTATTGATTTATACAACCTGAGGCACCTGAGCGGTGTTTATCTTTTCCAGTAGAAAACAATTTAATTGACATTATTATTCAGATCAGCTATAGGACCCTTTCTTGAGGGACACAGGTGTTTTTAACGTGACCAAGTTTGTGGCAACCAAATCAGGTATTTTAAGCCAAAACATGATACTTTCCTGACCTTAACCAAATGGTTTTTGTGCCTTAACCTAACCACAGCATAAGCACAGCACTGTGTCAAAAGAAAGATGGAAAATTGATCCTTGCAAAACATAACAAAGTTTTAGGTTATCTGTGGTTTTGCAGAAACCATACTTTGCCAACCTTCAGAAATAATAATAGATGGTAAAATTAAAAAAACTATACACTAAAACTTTTCTGGTTTTTCTTTTGTACCGAGCTTGGATGTTTTAGAATTGAACATAAGACAGAGATACCTGCCTGTATTTTCTTTTGTTCTCTGGATGGTGACTGACTTTTTTATTCATTTAACTTTGGTGAGTCTGATTCTGCCCCGCCCCGCCTCAGCAGGACATATTCACAACGACGATGAGATCATTCACATGTAATGACTACGATTAACATAATTAATGTCTGACCAATAACACTCAATAGCGCAACATGCCGTGGGGGAAATAACAGTTTTGCAGCACCAAACAACATTTACATTTTTGTGCAAAGTGTTTGCGATTCATGTGTCATTCTTCATACGAGTTTTGCTGTGAAGGAGAATGTCCGGCGGCCAAAATGTATTTTGGTCCACTGTTTTTGGTAGGGAAATGATAAAAGCTGCCCAGCCTATCATCAATTACCATTTGTTTGATTGTTGCAAAATGGGCGCAGCAGAAAGAGGCCATTGGAACTGTGAGAATCAGCGAAATATTTCCTGAATTCAAACTGGCTGTGCTGGAACTTTCTATATGTGAAATCTCAGTGACCACAAACGCAGGAATTTACACCACCAAGCAGCCCTTTAAAGTGTTCGTTTTCCTTAAGGTTGAGAATTTCTCAGCCAATAATAAATGCTCTGAATCCAGATTAAGAAAGCCTGCGGTCATCTTTTATCCTGTTATCTTTTAGTCATTAGGTCCTGCAGACCTAATTTGTCAATCGTGCCATAGTAAGCCCCCTTCTTCAAGATTGGTGGTTTTGTGCAGGCAGAACATCTGCCGTTATTGATCCACGAGACTCTAATGCCCTTCTGATCCATATCACTGTAAGGCCTTATCAGTGACATACAGGGATTCTCTCTGATGGTTATAGTCTCCACTGAAGTTTCATGCATGGGTGCCTGAATATGCAGCTTCTCGTTAAGGCAGCAGCACGGAATAACAAGATATTAAGTAAAACCGATGGAAATGTGTTTGATGCGTCACACGGTTTCTGTGCATTATGTTGCTTTCAGCGGACGGTCCAGCTCTTTGCAGATTAAAGCGCTTCGCATGCATAAAGTAAATATATATCATTTTAAATTTAGTCGATTTTTGCTTAAAGATCTGAGTAGTTCACAGTGCTTAGGGGGATTACGATGTGCGATGTGAAGGAAGTGTGGAGCTCGGCTCGAGGATAATAATGCATGTTCCCACACTCCACTCAGTATCAGGAATCAACTCTTTGCATCTCATCAGGAGAAAAATGAACATTCGCTGATGTGCGACTGCTGGTGGCCTCACCCACCTATCCCCTCGTCTGAAGAGCTAACTCCTGTTAAACTTCCCTTCCTCTAAAACAACCCACTTTAAGTGCCAACCCTCCTTTGGAATACAGATTTCCTTTTCCGGCGTTTTCTTTGCAGGCAGAGTTGGGTCAGGAGCCTGTTAGAAATATTATAAAATCTCTGTGGTCAGATGCCCTGCTCCTTTCCACTGCTCACTCTCTGAATGCACAAGATGCAGCCGTTCCCATGGCAATGTCAACTTTCATTTTTTCCTCTTTATATTTCTGTTTTTAAGGCCCCATCTTCATTCTCTTTCCATCTCTTGCTCCCATCGGAGCCAAAATCTTTCCATTGATTAGCCGGAGAGTTTCATTAGGATTTTGTTTTTATTGCAGAAATGTGACGACGCCTCATTAGATGCACGGGAAGATTACAGAAACCAGTGAACATCAATCCAACCTAATGACCCCTTTAAAAACGAAGTTCATGTGGCAAAAGAGGCTTCTGAGCAAATTCACTTTTTTCTATTTCTCACCACATTTCCACGATTTCCCAAAAATGAGGCAGGTTTTAAAATAGTTCTGAGCAGACTTCAAACTTTAAATGTCATGTTTGAAATGCAGAACTAATACTTGTGCAGCTGTCTAAGCGATTTAGCCCAAATGTCACTTTGAAAGTTTGTGCTCCTCCTTTGTTGTCATGAAAAAGGATGATCATGAATTTAAAATTTTTCACACATTTTTTAATCATTATATTTGTTTACAGTTGATAGCTGGCATTTATCAGACAGTGTTAGGTGACCAGAGGCATCCACCACTGTGAGACAACTGTCATTTACATTTCAGCTTTGATAGGACAAGGAGGAAAGGTTGGTGAGAAACCCTCAGCATTCAAGTATTTAGAGGTTAAAGTCTGTTAAAAACAACTAAAACTGGTTTGGGAAAGAAACCACAGCATGAACACATTATGATATCTTTATATTTAAACAGGGACAGTACCCTGTATATAACAAGGAGAGATGCATTGCACCGGGTTTAAGCAAGTTGCTATTTTCCAGCCGTAGTCCCTGGGCAGGTAGATAGACACCACAGTCTCCAGTGTCAAAGTCAAACACGTTGGATAGCCAAGCATCATGGAGGCGGTTTAATACATCAGACAGAGGACAGTTGCCATCCACACGTCTACAAGAGGGTGGCCGCTGTGTCTTGGGAGGTAGAACGGGTTGTCCACTAATCACTGAGGTGGACGTTCGATCCCTAGCCACATGTCGGGAGTGTCCTTGGGCAAGGTACTGGACCCAACATCGCTCCCAGAGGGCGGTCCGGCACCTTGCAAGGCAGCTCCGTTGCCATCTGCTTTGTCTAGCGCCAGTCCATTCACAAGAGATAGATCATTTTAAGCATTTAAAAAAAAAAAAAAACTACTTATACTTGCGGTACCGTACCTTAAGGCACGTTGGCAATAGCATTACGTTTTGGCCACGGCTGTGGCCACATGGCCTGCTGCCTTCTGTTGGAATCCGGGCCGACCATAACTTATGGCCTCCATCACAATGAAGCTCTCATCATTGGTGGATTGTGACATTATTGGTCGGGTTGAATCTTTCACTCGGGAGTTTAACATGGAATTGAGATCGTGATCACGACAAACATAGGAACATAAATCCATAAGTACCTATAGCTGCAGTGAGTCATGAATTTCATATTATATCCTTGCTTGATAATGACGTTCCAGTTTATTTTTGGTCTCATGTTGACACCTGCGCTAATGAGTCAGAAAAACACCCCCAATTGAAAAGATATCTCATCACTTTCCTGCGAGGAAACACTGACGTTGTAGTCCCACATAATCATCACATATTATAATGTTCTCCTTTTTTCTAAGGCCAGTGACTCATTGGCATCATGGTCTGTAGTTTCATATAAAATATTAATGTGTCTGTGTGAGTCTTTTAAGTCTGGCCAAGTTAACACTTACAGCACACCTAAACCCCATATCAAACAGCAGCAGCTGCAGAGAAGCCCCAAGCCACCTCAGCTTAATCCAATTTGACTGGCCATCACTGTGGGCGATGCTGGATGGAACATTATGTGAGGTGGATAGAGCTTTTTACCCTGCATTAGTGGAAAGGGATTTATCAGTCCACTTTTGACTTTGCAGTGAGAAAATAAATTGGTCAAATGCTAATATTTGTGCCATTGTGTCCCGCCGCGCGGGCATTTGAGTGATAAAATGAATCATCTGCCATTCATCGATATCAGCGGCGCACACGGAAGAGACTGGGTGGAGATCACTGCTCTCTGTTGGTGGATTTTTAGCAAATGCTTAAGAAATATGTCAAACTAATGCAAATTATTTGTATTTACGCTTTCTGACCTTGAAATGATCAGCCGACTCTATTTTTTTCTCGAGATGCACAAGTCGGACAAACCTCCGTCCCTGCCCCTCTTGGACGCTTCACGGCCTGCGCCGTAATTTGGAAACTGGTGAATTGTCTGAGGAGTCTGAGCCGCAGTGACAGAGAGGGTGCAGAAATAAGCTTTTAGCTAATCCATGCCAAACATATCAGACATCTGTCACTTGCGGTGCCGGCCAGCCTTCTGCCTCGCGAGCTCATTTGGCCGCTCAGAACTAAAGATTTCTGAGACAATCTCTAGATTATGCCGCTATATATATATATATATGTATATATGTGCCTCTGTACTTTCATGCCGCATGCACTCTGTTCTCGCTGCCAACGTATCAGGGGGTGCTCCCCGCGGTTTAAATGTCAGAAAGACGCTCATTCCAACCGACAGAATTAACTTACAGTCAGCTCAGCACGCCGGGGCTCCAAATGATAGGATGCACCATCGGGAGATAATGTTACTCACCTGAGCCGCGGCACCGCGACAACAAATAAGATGTGAGGCAGATGCAGAGAGACTGTGGCATTGTGATGACCTCAAAACAAACAATTAGCTTCGCAGAATTCTCATCCGAGGGGAGAGACGGCACGATCTCGCACCTTTTCTTTGAGAACCGTCGATAACAACGAAAAAAAAAATAACACAACAACAAAGGAACGAGCAGGTTTTGCTCATTTGTTTTCACGCACACTCCAAACACATTTCATATTCTGTCACATCCTTTTTGCTCTCTGTGTTTCTCCCTCTCTCACAACAGATGGTGAGAGGGATTTCACTCCTGGGTCAGATGCACACACAGAACAGGTAGCGCAGTGTGGCGGTAGTAGCTCAATGCACTTCACCGCGGTTTAATGGAAGAGTGTTTTTTTTTCTTCCCGCAAAGCGGCTCGATTTGAAACGAACAAAAGTTTGCTTAATGGAGTCGCCTGCAAATTTCAACAGCACTTGGCGCAGTTGTGTTAGCTCGGTAACCGTCGCTTCCTGATCGAGCTCTCGTCATCAGAAAACAGATGCCGCGTGACGGTGGCTGCATTACAGGTGCCTCTGTGCCTGTAACCCTGGGCTTTTTTTCGGTCATGAAAACACTGCTGTGTAATTAGTTGGGATGGCGAGGGAGAATGCGAGACAGAGTATCTGTATCATGTTTCCATTTTCACCCAGATTGGACATCTCAGCTCGCGAGGAACAAAAAGCTCCCACAGAGTAGACGGAGTCAGTCTTAAAAAAAGACACCTGGGAGTGAAAGTAGTGAAATATGCTGATAGAGAGCAGCTCACAGGGATTATGTAATGTTGTGTTGACGCTTCATTTGACAGCGACGTGTTCAGGAGGGCCCCTGTTGGTCTTTTGCCTTCACGCTGCGTCCGCCCCTGTGACGTTACTTCGGCTGTGTTCGACTGAGCAAATTACATTTCTTTAAATCGTGAAACAGAAACATAATGCCGTCGCCTAAACATGGAGGTTTTGAAGGGGGCGAGATTCAGCGAGGCCAGGAGACATAAAACTGAAAAGCTTTGGCACCCTCTGCTGTTAGAGAGTTTTTCCAGATGGCAGCTGCTCACACAGACCTGCTGTAGTGGTGCAGGCATGGCAGAGGGCAGGGGGAGCGCCGAGCCGCCTGACAGAGAGGGAGATGAAAAAAAATGGCTTCTGTGTGAGGTTTAAGGACACCATTTTGCTCTAATCCACCTTCAGTTCTCTATATGAAACCTATGTTTTTTTTTTTCTTTTGTTCTTCTCCCAGGTGATGATTCCCGAAGGAACGCCAGACTAATTGTTGCTGTTGCTTGTTTCATACTCTCCTAATACCTCGCAGCTTCTCCCCCGCTCCCAGGAGTATCGCACTTTTGCTCGGCTGTTATTTGTCGGGTGGGCCGCTGCTTTGCCCGCGTGCTGCACGGTCTGCTCTGGTTATCCGGGGTGAACTAAGACAAACATTAATTGGTGGCACTGGAGTCTGTGCTCCGTGCCCGCTGTGAGCCCACACCACGCGTCGGTGTGGCAACCCCATCATCCCTCCCATCCCAGATCTCCTCTGACAGGGCCAGCAGCACCGAGCTCCTGGTTATCATTTATCATCCCAGCAGATTGGCTCGTGCAACACACGCCAGACTGATGGGTCATCCTCATGCTGGGGACCTGGCTGGAGTAAAGCCGCGGCGAGTTGTCTGCATGATTGGAGACCTGAGAAATGAAGGGGAGGGCTCGTCATTAAAGAGGGAAGGGAGGGGGGGGGGCGGGGGGGGACGACGACGACACACTTCTAATTCATCTCTCTAGTCATCGCTCTGCGGTGTAAGTGCTTCAGACAGCTCCGATATCGTATTAGCACACCTGCTCAGGCCCCAAGAGGAAAGGATAGGGCTTCTTAGTGGTGTTCCTAAACAACTCCCTCGGAGATGTACACCAGAGATTACCCCATTAATACGTCCCACTACTCACTGGGGGTGGAGGGGAGGGGAGGGGTGGAGCTCTCCTCCGATGCACATCTGTAGGGTACCACAGGTGGCACCAGGAGGTATACCCTTGGGCTCATCCGCTGAGTAGATGTCACGCTCAGGGCGGGACACTTGATCGCTGGGATAATGCAACGCCGCCGTGTTCCAGGTTGCGAGTCGTATAAACATAAGGTGATCTGACAGACTCATCGTACGGCTTCCTAATTGATCAGCAACGGAAAAGACGGCGGGCGGTGAAAATCTGGAGGCACATTCGGCCATATTTTCAAGGTAAAACAACATATTTGATAACTCGTTAGCATTCAACGACGTCCTAGCTGACATTACTATTTGACCACATCCTGTGTGTTTCACCTCGAAGTGTCTCCAAGATGTGTGTTGATGTTTCTGATGGTATCGTATCCAACAGTAACATCAGCTAGAATGTGGTTGAATGCTAACGTTAGCTGTGGCCTAACGGAAGCGAATCGGTTATCAAACCTGGTATTTTACATTGAAAATATGATCTGGATTAAACTATTCCTTGTCCTAAGCAATAAAACAACAACAATTTCTCATAATTGCCTACGTTTACGTGACTTGCACCCTTGAACACGGCTGCAGGACATTTGAGCTTCCCACCCTGATGGCCACCACGTCGGTTGAGGATGTCAGGCGGGCCGCTGATACGCCCTTTACAAGCCATCGAATCGCTCCTTCAGCGCGAAAGCCATGCGATGTTAACACAAACACTTTTCATCTCGACTCCACTTCATTTATTGTGAATGCCTCCAGCTGATCAAAGGATGGCGGTTGACAGGTCATCATTAAGTCATAATCTGCCCAAAACTCCTTTGTTATTCTTAAGATCTCGGGCAAAGCAGACGCGTGGTTATGAGCGCGGGCCGCCGCCTTGAAAAGGTCAGCCATGACCTGCTGATCAATGATGTCATGAAGAGCTGCTCCATCAACCAGGAGGTGACTTTGTTGACTCAGGGGGATATTTCCTGAAGCCTCGACACATTAATGAGCTTAGTTTCATAGCAATGCTCGACCCGGGAATATCTCTTTCTCTCTCTCTCTCCGCCGAACGTCACCTCTTAGTGTTAATGGGGCAGACATGGACAGTTTTGCTTTCATGACAAATTGAAGTATTGGCCGGCTTTCATCTGTTCCGGAAGAAATATGGTCTCAGACACAAGGCTGGATTTCACTGTCCAAGTTTATAGAGGTAATATAAACTATGTTTTAAAGTGGATTTTTACTTTAATGGAAATTACTTTTGCATTTCACTTCTTGGCATCCTGCAGCTAGCTGTCTCCCTGTTCCCATCTCCCAGGATGGACAGACTCTTGACAGGTCCTATTCAATATTGCGAGGTGAGTTAATCGCGCCGGATATTATTACCGGTTTATTAAACTAAGCTAGTCCACGAACAATAATTCAAACAGCTGTGGGCTTGTAAAAAAATATAATTCGGAGGGTTCCGTTATTACATTTCGCATTATAAAAGGGCGTTTTAATACATACCGGATCTAATTCAATCCGGAGAAGTAAATCTGTCAGAACTCACCCGCCCACTCTGAAACACCATGTACACGTTCAACTAGTTATACCAGAAGTGAAAAAAAACGGTGCGGGGAATTCTCTGAGAAGTTGTGTGGTCTGATTTAAATGGGCTGTCTGGTTGTGATGACAGAGGCACAGTTTACCATGACCATTCATGCTGTTGAAAGCAGCTCTCTGGGCAGATGTGATCAGCGGAGGCAGTGTCTCCCTCCAGCCCAGATTGACAAGCCAGACCAGACTCGGGAGATGGATATCACAAGGGACAGCTGAGCTGCAGGAAACCAGTGGTGCAGGCAGTTTTCAGCCAGCCTCATTACAGTGGACAGGTTGATCCAGGCAATTGCTCCTCGGCGAGGGTTGACATCCAAAGCACTAATTGTGTAATGCAGTATAGGATGACAATTATGATACAGTTCCCTGGTGTTCAAAAAAAATGACTGTAAACAATTATGGTGTTTGATTTTACTGGAGCAAAACAAAGGAACGCGTGAGCCGTGCGTGTGTGTGGGGAGATACATTGTTCGATGCACTTGCAAACCAATTTCCTTTATGCATAATTGAAGACGGGCCGCATTCGTCAGAAGTGAAACTGTGAAAGAGCAAATGGGAAATTTATTTGAACGGCGCGCTACAACTGTAATCACAATTAGCGCAACGGAGGAAACATCTCGCCTGCAACTTGCTCATTCACCTCATCTCGCCGAAGTACATTGTTTAATGCTCGTCTCCTTCTTAACAGGAAAGCGTCAGATCAATTATCGCGTACGCACGCTCGGCCTGCATTTCAGTATTCTCTCATGTGTCTCATCGCCATGGCAAGAGCATAATCTCTGAGCATTAATCTTTATTATTCAGCAGAGTCGCAGCAGAATTCAAATCACCGACCATATACTCAAGGTCACCGTAAGGAAAGAGGAAAAAAAAAAACATTTTACACAGATTATAAATCAAAGTATATGCCCCCAATCAAAATGTAAGTGGAACACTCAGTATTGATTGAGGTGTCCTTATTTTGCTCACTAAAACCATACTGGATACATATTTCATCACACATCCAGAGACACTAAATGGATTCAAATGGAGGATGTTTGCTTTTCACTTGCTACTTTTTTCTCTGAAATCGGGCGATTAGGCATTCTGAGGCCGTAGTTACCATCCGCTGTGCTCGGAGAATGCAAACTGCCGAAGACGAGCAGTCGTCCCAAAACCCGCTGTGAGAGCAGACAGATCACTGGTCAATTTACTGATTGGACACTAATTGTGCATGCACTGAGAAGCAGCCGATACTGCCCGCGAACAGTGCACAATGCATTTCTCAAAGTCAAATTGTGAACGTTAAAGATGTGCCAAAGAGATGTCAGAGGGAAAGAGGAAGAAGTCATAGTAATTTATCTTGTTGTTACATTAAATAGACAATGATATCTTTTTTTCTTATTTGCCTTTCTATAGACATTCTGTTCTGCTGTACTTGACCATTTGGCAAACCCTTCCAATGAACAATGACTGTCAAATCATAACTTAGCAAACGCCTTAGTCTATATTTAAAGAGTTTGGAGGGTGGCGTCTTTTGTTTTAATTAAAAAAATGCTTTGCTTTTCCAAAAACCAAATGAGCAAAAGTGTGAGGAGCAGATATGACAGCTTCTTTAAAAGGTGCACTACTGTATGGAAGTATTGCCGTCTTTTTGAATTCATACTTACAACACAATACATACTTCAATACAAAGATTGGGGGAAGCACATCACCAGAATAACTGCTAACTGCTGCTAACTTTGGCTACTGCTAGCTAGTTTAGCTTAGTTATACAACAAGCAGTCCAGACTGGGAGGTTGTGGGTGTTAGCACTGCTAGCACAGGAGCTTTGGAGCGGTACGTGATGGGGCTAAACTGTTACTTTTAACATTCATTAACATTCTGTTGATAATTTGTGTTTTTAATGTTTTCAACTAAAATTCTAACATACTGCACCTTTAACTGCTCTCACATAAGCTAGCAGAAGTAGCCTCGTGTTACTTCCAAGGCCAAGACCCAATTAGTATTGTGTAGCTAATATCTGACGCTATGGTGTCACTCAATCAAAACAAAAGGCATAAGAACCGTGGGATCATGGGAGCTGGTGTCTTCATCGGTAAATAACCACCATTGCTGATGAAAACTGGCAGAAATGTTGACGGATAATATATATACATATACATATACATATATATATATATATACATACATATATATATATATATATATATATATACATATATATATATATACATATATATATATATATATATATATATACATATATATATATATATATATATACATATATATATATATACATATATATACATATATATATATATATATATATACATATATATATATATATATATATATACATATATATATATATACATATATATATATATACATATATATATATATATATATATACTATATATATATATATATATATATATATATATATATATATATATATATATATATATATATATATATATATATATATACACATATATATATATACATATATACATATACATATATATATACATATATATATATATATATATACATATACATATATATATATATACATATACATATATATATATACATATATATATATATATATATACATATATATATATATATATATATATATATATATATATACATATATACATATATATACATATATATATATATATATATATATATATATATATATATATATATATATATATATTAGCCTAAATAGCTAAATAAAAGGTTGCCAACTAAGTAACTACAGAGTTTGGTTTGCGTGCTTAAAAAAAATCTCTTCACACCATGTCCCTGTTTAAACAAGTAAAAGCCTGCCACTTTAACTTTATGTAACTTGCAGCCTGGTGCATTGCTTTTCAAATGTTGACCTGCATTCATAAAACACAAGTCTTACACCATGTTCTGATCCGCTTCTGCACATCCACTCAGCGGCATGCAGGCACTGGTCCAGGTAAAGAACCTTGAACTAAAACATATAAAAGCATGTCTGCCAGTGAAAATTAGCCACTGACTTGTGGTTTGTCCTGTCGACAGCAAATTGTTAGATGCTCGAAAAAGTTCCTTATCAGTTCATTTGAGAGATTATGAAAGAATTTCACTCTCCATTGTCTGCCAGGGAGGCTAATTATTTTATCACAGGCATTTTAATTAGCTGTATCTCGGAGTTGTCCACAGAGCCACAAAGGCTACAATAGACGGAGCAAATAGTGTGTGTGAGGCTTTTCATAGGAAGACGTATGTTTCACATAGAACGGCACAAAGGATGTATCGACCGTGCAGGATGTACAGAAGATACTTTACAAATCAGAGTCTGCGTGCGAATGTTACGAGGAGTGTCTCAGCTGTAAAAAGCCTCATCCCAATCTGATGTCGACATACAGTCACATCAGTGGAAAGATGAATGTGATGAAAGGATCGTGCAAACACAGTAAGATCATCAATAAATCCAGCTGGGCCTTGTCTACATCGCTGAGGAACGGCGAGATATGAAGTCGTATTCATTTTTTACGGCAGCGGAGCTGAAATCGGGGGGTTAAAAGTGAAGGTGACGCAGATTGATTAGCGGCTCGTGATTGATTAGCGAGCCGACAGCTGCACAGAAGACAATGGAGCAGGCTCTGATGCCAATGACAAAATTATGTGGTTAACTCGTATTCATCTCTTTTATTAATGACTAAGCAGCTCCTTTCCAGTCATCTTCTAGATTGTCGTGGTTTTTTTTTTCCTTTCCATCCCGCCCCCTCGCTTTCCTCATCGCCCGGTAAAATAAATTATAGACAGGAAAATGAAAATGTGGCAGGTGATTTGTTGGAGAGAGAGTTTGTTATTGTGTGCATTTGGAATTGATAATTGCCAAGGTGACCTATGATCTCCTTGATTAACAAGGACACGGCTCTATATCCTGGCTGCTGCGGGGCTGATTTGCAGAGCTCTTCGTCAGCATGATTCCTTCGCCTTTTCACAACGATAAGCCATCAGTCATCCATATTTTGTTCCCCATAGTATATATATATATATATATATAAAAAAACCTTGTGAAGTAGTATTGATTTTTCTCTTAATTCTCTTGGAACTTTTACACCTGTATTACGCAAGGTTGTGGGTTGTTCCACATTAAGTGACACGTTCGAGGACGATGCCAATTTGTCAAATTGAGCGCGGCCACTGTAGGTTTAAGTCTGCCATCCAGCAACACCGTTAAAGATGGGAGTTTTAAAGTCATGAATGCTTGTCAATCCGCAGTGTGGGGGCAGCTGCTCATGGAATATTTACACAGCTAGAGACGGGGGTTTGCTGGAGTCTGAGGCCTGGTGGTTGGAACCACATTCAAAGGAAACGGATAAAGGCCCTGAGGATTCATGCAGTGCAGCATTGTCTCTGACATAAAAAAAAAAAAAAACGCACACACACACACACAAAAAAAAAAAAAAACAGGAACAATGCTGAGAAAAAAATACCTTTATTTAAAATTCAGTTCTAAACCCAGGCATGGAAAAGCCAAATCGGAGTGTGAGTGGAATGTAAAGCAGAGCTGCAAGCACCAGACTGGCATAGTTTAGGTCACACATGCATGACAGGCGCTACATATTTTTATTTTTTTTTTCTCCCCGAATGATAAATCCCAGTTAGAGAAAGTGTGTTTGTTGAAGCTTAGTGGCATCTTCTCCCGATAAGGGCTGCCCGGCAAGCGTTTTCCCGAAGCAAACTAAAAAAAAAGGCTCCCTCACATTTGATTTCTACTCATATATTCATTCTCTCAAGAATGAATCCACATGATGCCCGGTTTCTTACACATGTATTAAAAATGAAAGTGAACTGATTAATATTCATCGCGAGCCATATGGTAAACAAGCGGCTCTGTGGCGAGGAGATTTGGTCCGGTTTGGCGGTGTCAGCATCCTCCTTTTTTTGAAAAGGAGAAAAATTTGAAAGGCAGTCTCCTTTGAGTAGACGGCAGACTGGTATATTTAACATCAAAAAGACCTGCGAGGGGAAGTAATGAAAGAGGCTGATAGAAACCGCACTCGTCATCGAGGGGATGATACAATTCTGTTGATGTCTGATTGCCTTTTTTGTTACTGTGCGAGCAGCCGCCGACGATACAAAAGGTTGCTCTTTAAATGCAATAAAATGCTGAAATGGGGAAAAAAGCAATTTTTACTTTGTTAATAATAATTATCCGTATTATGATGCACATTTTTCCCCAATAAATCCCGCAAATACGATCAAAATGACCCAAAATCCATTACCCAGCAGTACCAGTGTGTGTACCTAAAAATTACAGCCAATGACACCATTACGGACTCCACTTTCCTCCCTCCCGTCATATAAAACCTGCAAAGTGGCAATTTTCAGACTCATTTTTTCATGGCGGCGCATGTGCTGCAGGTCTGGTTTTCATGATTGTTTACCGGCGGCTGGTGTGCATTTATTTTCCAAGAACCGGGATTAGTGATTATTTCCATCTGAACCGTCCCGCTTCTTCTGGAAATGTTTCAAACCCGCCGCAGCAAGACCTTGTCAGCTTCCCTGTTATTGCGAGCGCTACTTCATTCGAGGTCCGTACGGGCTTTGCTAATTCAAATCGTGACCACGCTGCGCGCGGGGGTCCGCTCAGCTGTGTCCTCGTGTACTACCGAGTAATCAAAGACAACATCCGCACAGTCGGAGCGCTCATTTTAAGCCTCATCATCTTTCGTCGACACGCTCCGCTGTTGGCCGACTGTTATCCATAAACACACTGTTTGCGACCGTCCATTCTAACTGTTAATAAGAAGACACACAGTTACGTCCAGTCCTCGTCCTCAAATAAAGCCAAATACAGAGAAGGACTGTGTTTATTCGGCCGCTGCAATATCGAAGCTATCGCTTTGATTTTCATTTCCCAAACAGACCCGTCTGCGCTATCGGAGGTCAAGGATCGTCTGTGCTTTCAGCTCTTCTGCCTGACAACAAACAGCGGCGAGGGTTGAAAGCACATGAGATCATTTCACCCCTATAAAGCATTTTCACACTGTTGACTAACTGACTTTCAGATTTCCCTGATTACTGCGAAGACGCTGCAGGGTCAGGAGCGCAGTTACATTTAGAGTGCAAACAGCATATTACACAGACCTTGGCCTAATGTCTCCGAGCAGAGGCGGTTCAGGACTCTGTTCTTTCTCGGGCGCGGTGCGTGTCAGAGTGCAGGATGTCAGCGCGCACGTACATTTCACCTCATTAATCAAGCAAGGTTATTCTAACTTTACATTTAAAGTGGGGTTTAAGTTGAGAGGGCATGTCTCGGCAAACGAGGTAGTAAGTAGAGGGACCATGAAAACATTTGGAACACGTCTTCGCTTTCACTAAAATAATGAAGTACGTTTAAATGTTAACGCTTCGTCGGCGTTAAATGTTTCAGTCACATTAAAAGTTCGATAAAAGTGGACCTCTGAAACCTTCCCTTATTGATAAATGACAAGTGCACAAGTTACCCAGTTGCTTAAAAGATCATCTCCCAGTGACAAATTTCCGCTAATAAAGGACTCTTTTATGGCACTTTTGTCCCCCGAGGGCCTCAGAGACAGAATTTATCACTCAATATGACAATAATGCAAATTTGTGTTGTGTCATTTACACTTTTGCTGACGCTCATGAGCAAAAATCAAATGAAAGAGGGTATTAATGTCTTTCCTCAGCATCGTTTCTGAGTGAACTCCTTCATTACACTAAAATTCAAATTGGCTCGCGACGAAAAAATAAATGTGGCGAATAATACATCGGTAACGACCAGCGAGCATCATGTGTGCTCGGGAGTCAAAAGGCTCATATCGCGCGCACGTGAAGTCATTTTGATACATCGACTGCGTGCACAGTATATCTTCAAAGAGCCTCAGCCATGCATCTTTCTGACAGACATTGATTATCTCACACGGTTAACATACATTTCCCTTTGCACTCACTTGAAGTGTTTATGATTGCCATACAAGAGGAAGTGCAAGAACTGCCCTCAGCACTTAACCCCGCCGCGTCAACTGCACTCCGCAATTTCTGCAACAGTTTTTAATTAAATATGAAGAAAAATGGGAAAACAGCCCTTGAACGGATGCAAGCAAAGTGCCCACGCTTTAATTTGTTAATAGAGCTGTACATCATTAGTGTAATGATCGCATCGAACCGTAAGACACAGGCCCGTATACACCGATGGTGACATCCAATAGACGCGTGGAGCGCATTACTGTGAGCGTGAATCCATAATGCAAATAAGTCTGTGCGTGTTAATAAAGGAGGCAAACTCCAAAGTGTTTGTGGATACGCGCGTTCTCACAGTACGTCTAGACTCCTTCACAAGTTTCTTTGGCTTCGCCGCGTCTGTGAATGTGAAGTTAATCACTTCTATTCATGTCCCAGGGTGGGTTACTGCTTCCTTAAATCATGTTGCTCTAAATAGTGTGAGATCTGGGAGTCCTTCCTGCGAGATTACTGTTTTTATTACACGAAACCTGCAAGACAAAGAGACCCTTAACAAAGGTTCACGAGAAATATTTAACAACACCGAGAGTCTTCAGCCACGCCAGCTGCTCTGCGAAGATGTACCCTGGCACAGTAGTGATTTGAGCTGAAGGCTAAAATAGGCATGCTAACGAGAAGATGCCAACGTGCTGATGTGAAGCAGGTGTAATGTTTACCATGTTCACCAACGGTCACACTTTATAATGAACATCATGAATAAAGGGCACATGTATAGTTAGTTTAACTTGCTTGAGTTAATCGTTACTGTTATCAAACAACGAAATGCTCCATAAAACATGCAAGTATTGAGTGAGTCAAAAATTTTGACCAGATGATGCCGTTACGTGCAAAGTGAAAGGGCTCACCAAAGTAATTACAAATCACCCTGAGGACAATGTCAGTGTTTGTACCAAATTGCATATTAATCCCTCCAACAATTGTAGAAACGTGTCACTCAAAACAACAGATGTCAACACCTCCTGGTGGTGCCAGAATAAGAGCCAGAGGAGCCCCAAATTCATTTGGAGCCATTGTTCAGGGAACATGGATGTTGATATAAATGTTTCACCAATCTATGAAGAAGTTTTTAAGTTTTCGACTGAGGAGTGAAAACTTTGACCTTTGGTTGCACAACGTAAAAAGTCAGGGGATCATTTGAAGGAGACATGTTATGCTTTTTTGTTTTTTCCTTTGGTTCAGTGTTTTATAGATGATCTTGTGCATGAGAAAGGTCTTGAAAGTTAAAAAGGTCAAAGTCCACACCAATCAAAGCTCCCCTCTCCCACAGAAAACACCACTCCTGAAATGCCTCATCAGTAGTCCCAGTTTACCTCAGATACTTTGTGACATCATCATGTCACATTTGCACAATTCATGGCTCGGGGCTAATTGGGCACGTAAGAATTGGTTAAGCACAGTTGCTTCGTTGTTGTTAGTGGTGCTGGTTCAGGCGTGTGTGAGCTGACCAATCAGAGGAGACTGGGAATTCAGGAGTGGAGCCTTAAAGAGACAGGAGCTTAAACAGAGCATTTCTGACAGAGCAGGAAATACAGTGGTGTAGCACTGGACGGTAAGAGAAAACTGATGTGTTTTTTGGCCATTAAAGCATACAGACCTATTCTAGTAGTAACCCAAAATAAAATTAAGAACCTGAAAATGTCCATCATATGTCTCGTTTAAGTGAACAGGATTCATTCTCTCCAAATCTGGTCAAAATATTGTATTCAAAACCTAAAATGTTGACTTAGGGACCATTAATGTATGTACAACATTTAATGGCAATCTATCCAAATTCGTAGAGACAGATGTTGTTCATCTCTAGAGTCATGCTTTCTTAGTGGCAAAAACAGGACGGTGACTTCTTTCAGCACACAAGAATCATCAAAACAAACTATCCAAGTAGATAATCCCCTCACATACTGTAGCGGGGGAAGGCAGATGCACCACTTCTGCATGGTCATTTGCCGGAGGAAAAGCAGCGGCGCGGTTGTAAAGAGGCGAACAAATACTCCCAGATCTGACCATTAAAGACGCATCCAACACGACGTCCGCGATGACAAACGGCGTAACAGCTTATTCCGCGACATCACAGGGAAGGCAGAAATGATTCAGCACTTCAAGAAAAACTTCTTTCCCAACGAGCTCATTTGGGGTTTGCCAATAAGTCATCCAGCTGAGATGCCAACAGGGAGGAGCCCATTATCACCGCGCTCAGACAAATGTAACATATGGACTACCTGGTGGTGACGGAGCCGAGCCGAAAGTCTGAATACATTTCACTGCTGCCTGGAGAATTCACCCTTATCTGCCTGCGTGTGTGTGTGTGTGTGTGCACACTGGTGGGTGCAAAGAAAATCCATAATTTTTCAATGAGATTGAGAGTTCATATATTCTTAAAGCAGTCAGGCTATAATGATTCATAATGGTTGGTAAACATCAATAGACCGATGTTTATCACACGATCAATAGACCGATGTTTATCGCATGAGATGTTGTAATGGACATGAATGCTGTGAAAGAGCCATTATATCAAACAGACGTACTATCCTGCACCCACACACACACACACACACACACACACGCCTGAGTGCAGGCTGAGTCGCACAAACAGGGAGCAGGTGATAATAGGGCTATTCTTTATGCGGGGTCATGAATAATTCAGAATCCATGTGCTCAAACAGATTCTTGAGTTGACAGAATAATATGACAGATCCTGCAACTGCTATTAGATGAGAAACATCACAACTGTTTTTAGAGGTTCTAGCAGGGAATAAATTGATCTGCTCGCTGCGTAACCGGATTCAATATCGGGGACATTTTCAGGAAATCCAAAAAGGCCTCATGAGTGTGTGTGTGTGTTTATAAACAGGGTTCGTGCCTCTGCTTTTCAATCTGCCGTACGCGTCGACGTCTGACGTGAACATAAGGCAAATTACGCTCTCTTTTGCAAAAATAATTTCAAACCACATGATGTCATTTATGTTGTTTATTCGATCGAGGAGTGAATCTTTTTACAGGAGGCGACCCGCTGTCACTGTTATTGCACAAATGTGCAACACTGTTCCACCCCTCGAGCTGGCTTAGTAGTCAGGACATTATTCCCCATTCAACTTTGACTACATGAAACCACATTTCCTCAGGAATTTCATCTTCTCTCCTGGTCGCGAAATGACCGAGCACGCAGGGTGCCATTTGGGCTCCGGAAAAAAAAAACGCCTTTGCAGGGGAGAGCGATGGCGACGTTTCCTCGGGCTTGGCAATTGGCCTCCCCATGAGTCAGTGGAGAGATACTTATTGTGTTCTCATTGTTCAATAAGGCTTTGCATGAATTTCTTCCACCTCTTAGCTTGCTGAGCCAAAAAGCTCCCTCAACGCCAAAGTCTTCATTATGGCCGTGGAAAGTGGGCTGGCTCCAGGTCACCCCTGATGTTCCACCGGCTGCCTGGGGAAGACTGGAATTAGAAAAGCTACCACGCTAACAGGCCGCGGCAACCAACTGCGCTGAATGACTCCAATCTCCTTTTATAAGTTTGGCAACAGATTAACGGCGCTGTAAACGCCGCTTGGTACAGGATGCTGGGGATATAAACAAGTTCTTTCAGATTCTCGCGCGGCTGCGGACGATACCCTCTGTGCGGTTCTGGAGCATTCTTCGGAAGGGCTGGCTCGCAAAAACACTTCACACTGAAAAACTTCCTGGAAATAAATAAACAAATGGGCTCTTCATGCAGCATCTGCTCAGATGGAACGCATTCAGTCAAGGCCTGAAAGAGACGGCCAGGCTAATGAGAGTTAACTGAGCACAGCAAAATGATTAGAGCGGCTGACCCAATCCTCCAAAATAAAAAAAAGAATAAGAAAAAAAAAAAAAAAAGCGGGAAAATACACGATCACATTCTAACCAGCGGAACAATCGCCTCTGTCTGCACGGACCAATCTCCCTTTTAGAATATGCAAATAACTCTAAATATGCAAATGGACTGAGCTCGTACACGTGTGAAGGTCATGCACATTCATTTCTCATTCGAGACCAAAGGCCGATAATTATGAATCTGATGCTTTATTGGCACCTGATAATAAAAAAAAAAAAGAGCCACCGATGTGAACAAAAAGCCTCCATCTTCGGCGCTCAATGGGAAGGCGGCGTGATCAGCGGCCGATGCGGATGACTGTAACTCCCCATCCTCGTGTCCATCATAGTCCCATTCTCCCCGTGAATTCGGCCAATGGGTAATGAAGGCTATTGCAGAGCCATTGATGCCGCATTGTCAGTGACCAAGTGCTGGAGCCTGGAGGTTACAGAGGATTTAATTGACTGTTGATTGTTGAATGAATGCCGCTCTGAATGTCAGGGCAAAGCACTTGAAAAAACGGGGTTAAAACCGAAGCGGGCAGGGTTCTTTTTCCTGTTTATTCTTACCTTGAAAACACACAGGTAAGATATCCCACTGAGAGAACACGTGACGGGAGTAACAAACGACGACAAAAAAAAAAAAAAAAGCCCAGCAGCTTGAGGTGCACCTGTAAGGTGCAGGACTACCCGGAACAACTTTCCAAAGAGAGCACAAGTTGGCCCCCAGAAGCATTTGTTCCTCCGGCAGCGTGAGGGCGGCGAACAGGAGGACGTGCAGCTTGCCGTACACCACCAACCGGCGGAGGGGAATCAACACAACAGCGGCTGTCAGCCATCAGGAGGACGAGGGACGGATCACCCAACACAGCACAGAGCGCGCAGGGTCCCACTGATGGAGCGGCGCGGGGCTGAAATTACGCTCATGTTACACTCTCACTTGGCACTTCCTCTACTCTCCTATCATATCCTCTCCTCCCCCCCAACCCCACCCCCCTCCTCTCAAAAAAAATACAAAAAATAAAAGTCCATGAAATAATTCCTGCTTTCGGGAGGACGCCGCAGAGAGAGAAAAAAAAAAGCACGGAGCGCAAAGTGAGAGGGGTCCAGTTCAGAGGAGGGGAAACCCTTTTGACTGGAATTAAAGGGGGGAGGCATACATGAGAGGAGAGGAGAAGAAAAAAAAAAGAAAAGAGAGAGAAAAAAAGAAAAAAAAGGGGGAAGGAGGAGGGCAGAGGGAAGAAAGTATTGGCGGTGCCAGACGCAGCGGCAGTGAGGAGCGTACGTACGTGCTTTATCTTAGCGGCTGAGTGTGTGACGTGATATTGCAGCCTGCTCCCGGAGCCCTGCGAGCAGCACCAGGCAGAAAAGAGCGCGTCTGTTTTCCTCTCTCTCTCTCTCTTTCTCTCTCTCGCTCTCTCTCTCTCTCTCTGCGTGTGTGTGTTGTAACTCACCGGGCCCCCCCAACATCTTCACATCCACCCACTACGGATCTCTCTCTCTCGCTTTCTTTTTTTTTTCCTCCCCCTTGTTTTTTGGATTTTTTTGTGTGTTTTTTTTTTTATCCGGAGGGTTTTTTTTGCGCGACTTGCCGGAGAAGAAGAAGGAGAAAAAAAAAAAACACATCAGTGGGAATAGAGTCGTGGAGTCTGGCGAATTAATTTATGGTAATGCTGTAAGAATCTCCTCTCTTCTTTCCACCACTCCAAGAATTCTTCTTTTCTCTCTCCCTCTCTCTCTCTCTTGTCTTTCCTAGCCTCTGCCTCCCTCTCCCTCTCTCTCTCTCTCCCTCCCTCTCGCTCGCTCTCCCTCTCTCTCTCTCTCTCTCTCTCTTCCTCGGTGGCTGGCGTGTGTGTTGTTGCGCTCGCGTTTTTTGATGGGAAAAACCCAGAAGAAGAAGAAGAAGGAGACGGGGGGGATGTGAGCGGGCAAGGACCGGAGTGTTAACCGCATTTTATTTTTCATCCGTTCGAACCATCTTGTTGCGCTCCCGGACGGACTTCTAAATCTATTTTTTTTTTTCGTCTCGGGGATGGGGAGTATCGATTCACCGGAGGGCTGCAGAATTTATTTATAAAAAAAAAAAAAAAAAAAAAAAAAGAGGATGTGGTCAAGTATGTTGGGAAAATAGCCATAGCTTCCGCAGTGTAAGGTAAGACCCGTTTTTTTTTTTTTTTTTATTTGCCTGTGGATTATTTGCAGCGGAGCTCATTTTCATATGTCATCTGTCAGTTAAAGTTTCGCCTCCTCTCCTCTCCTCTCCTCTCCCCCCATCCCTCCCCCCTCCTCCTCCTCTCCACATCCTCCGTTAAATATTTGTCCTGTCTGTTCAACATGAGGGCTCTGTGGAAAGGAAAGCTTTCACCCCCGATCGTATTAGTCCAGGGTGCTTAACAGATGATTTAAAAAAAAAGAGAGAAAAAAAAGCTGATCTCTCTCTTAAGAGGCGTAAAAAAAAAAAAATCACTTTGGGGGAAGCGGCGAGCGTCGAAAGTGACACCGCATGAGATGTGGTCTCTATATTCAGATGTCCTCTCCAGAGAGAGAGAGAGAGAGAGAGAGAGGGAGACGAAGCCCCGGCAATAAAATCAGCGTCTCCTGACGAGCCCGATCCTCGTCTCCAGAATACTGATTCACCCCCCCTCTCCACCTCCACCAACACCACCACCACCTCCCCACCACCCCGTCCTGTAGCCTTGGCCGTGAATCTTGCGGAATCATATGGATTTATCGCGACTTCAAAAATAAATAAATAATAATAATAAAAAAAAGATTTCGCTCCGACGTCGCTTCCACAGATCTTTATGTAACGCGTATATGATCCTAACGTGGTGTGGCGGGCGGCTCTGAGCGCAGAGAGGGGAGGAAGGGAGGAGGAGGGGGGGACGGAGGGGGGAGAGAAAGAAAAAGAAAAAAGGCGAGAAGTTGGAAACATGAGTGCGAAATGTATCTATCAAATCTAGACTCCAGTGTCTCTCTCTCACATAGCCTACTTCGTATTTTTCAACGCCTACACGCACACACGCATACACATGCGCACGCACACGCGCGCGCTCTGCTGTGACACTGCTCACAGCTGCATTGCCTGTAGGATTAAAGCAATCAGGACATCGCATTGCATTCTCTCTCTCTCTCTCTCTCTCTCTCTCTCTCTCTCTCTCTCTCTTTCACGCACACACACACGCTTAGGGCGCACACGCATGAGCTGAAGCACACACACATACACGCGCACACACAGGGAGAGAGAGAGAGAGAGAGAGACACACACACACACACTCACACGCTGGCTCTTTATCAAATTGCATTGTCAAATATGTCAAGCCCCGAATTTCGGAGACACGCAGGTCGTGTTGGTGGAGCGAAAGCGCGCAGAGAGAGGAGAGGAGAGGAGGAGAGGAGGAGAGGAGACATGGTGACCAGGCGGGACGCAGAGAGAGAGAGAGATAGAGAGAGAGATGTTTTCATTGTGATTTTTGCCTTCCCTCGTATTACCAAGCTGCCGTGTGAGGGCTGCAGACTGTAATCAGGGAGAAAGCAGCCCGCTCCGAGAGAGATCCCGGTTACTGCGTAAAAATGAGCAGCCGCGTCCCCCTCACTTGGACAGCTCCTCTCGCCACTCCGTCTCCCCCGATTCCAGATAGTGCGATCGGCCGTGCGCGAAGTTCTCTAAAAAGTATTGTGCCATTTTCCCAAATACGACCCAATTATAAATGCCTAAATGACTCACGTTATTGCACCCAACCAGCCCCCCCACCCCCCCCCCAAAAAAATAAATAAAAAAATAAATAGACGGGTGAGGCAGCCACAAGGTGGCAATGTTTGCACAAAATATAGTAATGAAGGAGGCAGGATGGGGGGATGCAAAAGACGTGTTGCTGAGGTCAATGTGTCTTTTTTTTCCCTTCTTTTTTTGTCTCTCCTTCCATTTTCGTGCGAGGACCCCGGCTAGAACAAAAAAAACTGTGTGAATGACGTCGCTCAGAGTCCTGACAGAAATCACCTGCCGTGCTCCCTGTGTGCTCTTGCTTCTAAAACTCCCTTTGTGTAATTCTCTCCCATCTCTCCCTGCAGGCCAAATGACATAGGATGAAGGCTGTTCGAAACCTGTTGATTTATATATTTTCCACCTATCTTCTGGTTATGTTTGGATTAACTGGTGCCCAAGATTATTGGTGTTCCACTCTGGTCAAGGGGGTCATTTATGGATCGTACTCGGTGACTGAAATGTTTCCTAAGAACTATACAAACTGTACATGGACGCTGGAGAACCCAGACCCAACCAAATACAGCATCTACCTGAAGCTATACAAGCGAGACTTGAGCTGCTCCGAATATTCTTTGCTTGCTTATCAGTTTGATCATTACTCGCACGAAAAGATCAATGAGTTGCTGAAAGTCAACGAGTCTATAGTGTACCTGTGCGATTCGAAGAATATTTATGTATTTTTGCTGTATGACAAGAATTTCGTTCAGCTACGGAGAGTTTTCCCTTATGATTATAACGGATTGACGCCGCAGAAGCTGGATGAGGAGGAGAAGTCCATTGTGGAGTTCTTGGTGTTGAATAAGGCGAGCCCCAGCCAGTTTGGGTGTCAAGTGCTTTGTACGTGGCTGGAAAACTGCCTGAAATTAGAGAAAGGGACGGTGGAGACGTGCGGGATCGTGTACACAAAATGCACGTGTCCCCAGCATTTAGGCGATGGAGAATCAGAGAGCATGCTCATGCTCAACAACGTGGTTTTACCCTTGAATCCACAAACGGAGGGTTGCTTGTCGCCCCAACTACAAGCTGGGCAGACCTGCAACCTGAGCGCCGAGGTGAAAAGGCCCCCTAAAGAAGGTGAGTATCCTGTCCTCTTCCTCCCTTTATATGCTGAAATAGACGTAGACGTAATGGACTACTGTATGCCTAAGATAAGATAGCAATCATGTCAGTCAAATGTGCACGTCAATCACTCCCTTCTCTGCCCTTATTGCATGTCTTGAAAGTTGTGATGGCCCATGAAACAAAGAGCACACATAGATATAGGCCGCAGTTGGCTCAGAAATGTGTCAACCACGAGAAACAAAAAGCTGCCAGAGGAGTTGGGTGCAGCGGGAAAAAAAAAAAAAAAAGACCACAGCAGCACAAACCAAAGCACCTAAAGGGGGTCTTTCATTTGGCTGGAATCGTTGCTGTGAATTTTTTAAAATGGCTGTTTTTTTTTTTTTTCTCCTACACATTGGCACAGAGTTAAAATGGCTGCAAATCCAAAGACATTTTTTTTTGTGTTGTACATTTATGTCAGTGTCTTTACAAAAAGACCGGCAGTTGGCCAACACGGACACGTCCTCTCGGGCATCCATGTCACGTGGGCCAATTTGGACCGTGGATGCAGCGGTGTCAGATTGGATTGGGGTTAGAGCTTGCGCATATGGTTTCAGTGCTCAGTCAAATCTGCAGCAATTGGCAATTAAACCTGTTTACATTGAGAGGACTGAATAAAAAACGACTTCTAAGGGCGTTCCATTAGATAGCGGGTGCCACTTTTTCCGTTGTTGCCATAGAGCAATGCAACGTGTTTCACCGTATGTTGGAATTGAGCGTTAATTAACACGTAGCCAGGGGAAGAAAATGGCACAGTCGGCACGCCTGCCACATGTGCATAAATGCGTACTAATAACAGTCAACACACACGCGCCCACTCTCGCAGGTAGTCAGCCGAACCAACGTTTTCATAGTAAATGTTTGTAACGAGGTCACGGTGGTTCTGTTCATTAGTGTCACCAGGTAGCAAGGGAGGGGAGATTCTTCTAGTCAACACACTCGCGTGGCTTTCTGAATTACAAAGGGAGCCCGTCTTGGCACATCGCTGCTCGCGTTTCATACCAGATAGCGGAGGATAAAACCCCAGAGGAATTTCGCTGCATACTTCAGAGGTGAGGTGCGTTTACCGTGACACACAAAGGAGGGGCATTCATCACGACACACTGAACCAAAAATAATGAGTCAACCTTTAGGTTTTTCAGTTTTTGGAAAGGGGGGGGGGTAACGATAGCGGGGAATGTTATGGAGCTTTTTTCCCCCCTGTGGCACTTACTAAAATAACAGTTGCTATTTTAGCACCGCGGCGAACAGGTGGCAGTTTGCTAATCAAGGCGAACAGGTGAACGTCGACCGCGGCAGTTCAGCTGTTTGGTTTGACTCCTGCTGCTAGATCACATGTTCCTGAAAAACGCACCGATTCAGGATTTTTTTTTTTTTTCCTTTTTTTCCAGAAACATTCCACTACTACGCCTAAGGTATTTTTAATGCTTCTGTGAGAGTCGCTCTCCCTCCAAAACTCGCTGGATGAGTGGATGATGAACTCGTTTGGAGTATCGTTCACCTACCCTTTCACTAGAGCCCTCGAGCAATAATGCATGCAGCTTCTGATGCAAATTGCCGTTACAACTCACCCTGCAGTCAAGTAGCATGTGCAGGAACACCAGGAAGCGTGACTCAGCTGTGTGGTTTTTTTTTTTTTGGTCCGACGATTTCGTCATTTTAATGAATCTCCTGTTCGAAACCCACGAACACAACCGGGGAAAAGAGTTCAGCTTAATTTCCACAGGAAAAAAAAAAACTCTCTGCCCCCAAAAACAACATTTGACATTTTTCTATCAGCATGTTAATAACAGCTTAAGAGCAGAGCTTATTTTTTTTTTTTCTCTCCCCCCTCTCAGAAGATTTTCCACAAGCTTCTATTTATAGGGCCGGTTGATGGGAGGTTTGAATAAATCCGTTTTCATCTGGATAACGGGGGGAGATCACCGCTGGGTTTTTAAAGAGCACTGTGTCTCCGGTGGCATCGCGGTGACAGAGTGGGTGTTCCTGATGAAGAATAAAGCATTACAAACAGTCGACAAGGGCTCCATTTGATAAAATCGCTCGTCTTTGATCTTCTCAGTTCCTGGTAGAGGATGGCTTTGGAGCACATCAAAGAGGAGCAGGGCTGGAGGTTGTGTACCGCCGCCATGCCAGTGTTTCGCACACGCACCGGGGAGAACAACATTTTTAAAGGTTGCGCTCAACTATCTGACGACGCGAAGGAGCTAGACCTCGCTCCCTCATTTCGCGGCCACGGAGACACAATGAAATCCTTAACAGATGTACTACTCGGATGAGTCATTTATGCAGTTTTATTTTTATCACATTCTTCCGTTTCATGAATAAAAAGTTGTAAAAAAAAAAAAAAAAAGAGAGAGAGAGAGAGAGAGAGAGAGAGGCAGCACAGTGGCGCAGTGGCGCTCACAGCAAGACGGATTTCGCTCTCTGTCTGTTCCTTTTCCGTTCTGTTTGTGTGGGTTCCCCTCCCACGGCCCACACACACACACACACACACACACACACACACGAGTCCAGTAGGCCGATGACTCCGAGCTGCCCATAGGTGAATGAGTGACTGTCTGTGTCAGCTCCGAGATGGGTGACGTGTCCTGGCTGTTTCTAGCTTCAGTCCACTGACTGCTCAGATTGGCTGCGGCCGGAGTGATTCAGAGTTTTGGAGTAGACAAAAGAAGGAAAAAAAACAAAAAAAACAGCTAGGTAGAAAATGTTTTACAGGTTCCCCCCACGCTGTAACTGCTGCATTTTCATTTTGAAAAGATGAATCGAGCGCATAAAGAGGCCTTCGCTCTACTGACAGCAGCCACGAGCAGACATTTTAGAGCACGCTCTCACCCAGATATCTGCCCTCGCCTCGTCCAATCCCGTGCAAACGCTGGTGTTTGTGTGAGTGCGTGTGTGTGTGTGCAAGTTTATAATCCTTAAATTCACAATGCGCTGTTCAAATCATCCGCAAATTGCTATTGGCTCGAGGAAATAAGCAACATCATGAGGCATTGTCTTGTTCCGTGGCTCAGCCTAACAAGTCTGCCCTTGCCTGAGGAATAGCGTCTCATCTTTTGTCTCGTTCGGTTGGAAGTTGCCAGTTTTCAAGGATCGGGGTCAAAGGGTTCCATTGTTTGAGAGGGTTGCGCTTTGTTGCATGTCTTCCAAGGTGTTCGCTCTTAATGAAGCCTTGAACGGTGACATTCACCATCACTCTCTATTATAGGAGAAAGACTTGTGGCTTTCTGCTTCCCGATATATTGCCGGTGGGAAGCCTGTTCTGTATCGTAATTCTTTTAAAATGAAAAGGGGGAAATCTGAGCTTTTACTTGCAAACATCATTTTGATTCTGTCAAGACATTTCACTTCATCTCTGGCTCCGCTTCCTGTTTCCGTGCTGGTTATTGGCTTGTGGAGAGAAGATGACAAACGTGGCAGCGGCAGCGAGATGCTCTGCGGTGATACGGGTTCGCAATTTGTTTCAAACCCGATGACGCTACACAGATCTGAAGCTCATATGCAATGCAAAATATGCACGTTAATATTTTATGAGTCCAAAAAGTGGGCTTCTAAATTCATTGTTGGTACAAGAAGTAGGTTAGAAACGACTGTGACATCACAGATTTGAGTCCCAATCCTCTTGTTTTCCACTTGAGAGAAAAGTGTCACACACAATAATTTGACTGTAACATGCACTATTTCATACTGTATATTAAAATAAATCAATTCCTTATTTGGATTTTCCTGCTTTGTCTTACAAGAGTGACAACGAGGGGAAGAGATTTCATCCCTTTGCTGCTAAAGCTTTTCATATTATCTAAGAAACAGATCCACCTTCAGACTGAACGCAGATGCCTCTTTGTGCAGCTGCGTGTTTGATCATTACACTTTCTGACGACACAGACCGTGCGCCATGTGGAAAATGGCAATAGGATTTTATTGGCAAATGAAATGTGTGTGAAGCGTTCTAATGCACCGTCACCCGCCAAAGTCCTGAGCACTGCAGCAGCTCAGCCTCGCTGCCTCACATAGTGAGGCCTTTTATTCACTTTGGATCTCAGTCAAGTCACTCAGTAGTCACACTGCATTATGCTCACCCCCATTGTTCAGTACACTTGGAGGCCATTTTAGTTCCAATTCAGTGAAGGAGAGAGCCCAGCTCAACAACACAGAATCTGTTTGTTTTATCTTCGACATGCATTATTTGTCTTTAGCTTTAGTAAATACCTTGACGATCCCGTGTCCCACTTCTCTCTAAAATCCTGAGCGGAATTATTCCACCTTGCAGCCTACTGTAAATACTGTCCCCGGGTCCAGCTCTTGGATTTTCAGATTTTCGTTGGTTTAGTCGATGCTTCTCCTGTGTTCATCCTTCTCTATTCAACCTCCCGAGGCAGCTGTGTTGAGAAATGCCAAACAAAGTTGTCGAGGAATGACAAGGTCAACACAAAGAAGGCGCGATAGACTGCAGGACCCTGAAGAATCAGCGTGAAAGTGCCAGCCATCTTTTCTTTTTTTTTGTCCATTAGCTGCCGCATTAGATTTTTGCCCATTTAAAAAAAAAACAAAAAGGATGCTGCAGAGTGGGGAACGATTAAGGTTTATGCTGTAATCAATTACACAGCTTCGGTTTTGTGAAACACACAGAAATGAGGTCAAAAATGACTTCTGGATCTGCAGGACTGTGATTATTAGAAAAAAAAAAAAGATGACGGAGTCTGGAAGCGAGCGAGCGAGCAGTCCTTTGCTGCACGAGGCTAAAGAATGTACATATATAAACTGTATATTCTTCAAACGGCCGAGGTTGCTGTTTCTGGGTATAAAAATTCATGAGGCTCTGAGGTGACTCCTTAAGTCGTGTTACACAGAGATATAAAACCGCAAAAACTGTTGCCATGTTTAAAGTTCTGCTTAAGCCACTCACACTGTCACACATGGATGCAAATGGGCTCTTTGGGACCACAAAAGTCTCCGTTTTCCAGCTATCACAAATTTATGATAAAATAAAGCACTGGGTCCACCACATGAGGCCTGGCGTGGTTTTTATTTTGTACAGCAAGATGAAGGATTAAAAAGATAAAACTTGTACTTGAGCAGTTATCGATAATATGTAATAGCACTTGTGGATAATTGCTTTATTAAAAGGGCCTGGAAACCTATTTTCCCCAATTAGCTTCCTACAAGAAGAGATGGGGTTTGATATGAACAATACAATTTTATGCTGAAGTTAAATTAGTCTTAGTTATTTCACAGGGCTCAATTAGCAAAGGGCAATGTCACATATCTGTGCAATTGATCTGGGTATTTTGTTAAATTTCAGTTGTAAAACTTAACTTTTCGTCGAAGTTCATTATTTTTAATAATCAACACAGACTAATTTGACATTTTCTTCATTTTTAATTAGAGCCACTGTGCTTCTACTCTCCGGAACCTAGATCCAGGCCCGATGCTAATGATGATAACCTGGCAGTGGGGCGGATGCAGATCAGCTGTGAATTCTGTGCTTCATTTGACATGGATTTGTGAGCTCAGTCTTGAGGCTCTGTTTCAGCAGCATGGCAATTGGAAGTCAGAGTGATAACTCTCCGCTGTACCCAGACTGTGTACTGCAAACTGCCTTAAAGTAAATTAAAGCCTCGTGTTGGCACAGCTGAACTGCAGACAGGATGCAATGAAATGCAGTAAGCCTGGAAGGAGGGGGAAAACCTGAAATACAATTTAAAGTGTGGACATGATTTATGGTTTGCAGACATCTAGAAAGCATCTCGCCATGAGACTCGGTGAATACACAGCAAAAGAAATACTGTGTGAATAAATGTTACAGTTAACATGTAAAGTAACATGTCCCCAGAATGCTGATTAAAGAAGGAAATGTTGAATCTACCTTAGAAGAAAAGACATTTTTTTTTTAATCTTCCGTAGCTTAAAATAATGTTTTACAACCCTGGTGTTGTTCTACAAATGCAGAAATAGAGTATAACCCTACAAGGGGCCATATGCGTTGGTAACACCTTATAATAACCATCATTAATAATGGTTAATTTAGAGTTAATTAAACTTTAATTAATAGTTATTTAATGCTAAAGACCACTAAAATGCTTTGTAAACCATCTGTTTATTGTAAAGTTGCAACTGATATTTATAAGTGTTTACAATTGCTTAAAGCAGCAAATAACGATTAACTAAAGTTTAATTAACTACACATTTACCATTTAGTCATTAGGGTTATTATGAATTATCCTTATTATTGTTATAAAGGAATATTATCAATGCAATAATGTGCTGTAGTCGATTGAGCCGGAGCTCTTTTTGACTCTTAGTTTAGTTTCATCTATATCAATGCATCGTATTTTATAAGCTGAAACCAGAATTAGTTGTTATCTTTATGCATATCAATAAGGTGCGGTTTAAAAGAACAATATTTCTATCTGAACTGTAGTGAAGAATGAAGGAACACGGCATTGAAATAAATACTTAAGAGTACTCGAGTAAATGCACTTAGTTACAGTTCAACACTGACGGATACATATCAAGTCGAAGTGCCAGTAAATTGCCCAGAAAACCTCGAACAAAAACCTACATTTCTTAAATCACTGCATCAGCCCATCTCCATCACTTCTGCAGTGTCATGGAGGTGACAGGTCCTCCTTTTTAACTTTACAGCCTACAATAAATACAAATGTGATAAACACCGTGAGTAGCAGTTGTGGCCTATAACAACGTCATATTACAGCCGGAATCGCAATCAGAGTAATGGCTTACGTAATGCGTTATGTGTCTAATTCTCCGATGCGAGGCGGCCACACCTCTCCGTGGCGCCCCACCAGTAAAAAAAAAAACCCTGAATAAGCAATGCGGAAAACGTGCGCGCCTGATTTATTAGTGTTTGTATCCCACCTGTATGCATGTTTCCTGTTATGAATTCCGAACGGCGGTAGATTTGTGTGCCTGTATATCCACGCCGCACCAGCTCCCACAACTACTCATAAATTCTTCTTGAAATGCCACAGATTCGCCTGTTTAGCATTCGAGCTCTCATTCAACTCGGCTTCGCCCATTAAATAAAAATAACACGGAGCAACAAATCTAAGCCTCCGCCGCCTTGTAAGACAGTGAAAACGCTGAATTGAGGCTGGTTTGATGGACTGTTTGATGGTCTCCCAGTACAAATGAAGAGAAGCAAATGTGGGTAGTAGCTTTTTTTTTTTTTTTTTTATTTTGACGTATCAGTGTCTCGGCTGCTTGATTCATTGTGCTTATGGTGAACAATTCGCAAAAAAATTATCATCAATTTTCACTAAATCGTGTACTGAGACAAATCATGTGGTCTGTATTTTAAATGGCTGTACTACAGGACAGGAGCAGGGAGGAATTGTGAGAATATGTCAGTGCAAAAGGCTGGGTAGTGACCATCATCAACAAATGGTAAATGTATAGTTAGTTAGACTTAATAGTTATTTCACCGTTAACAAACAATGAAAAGGTTTATGAACCATTTAACACTGTGTATTTCATCTATAGACGTTATTTGGATGGCCAATATGAAAATGCAACTGATGTTTATGAACCTTTATAATTGCTGGAGAAATGGTAAGCATTTAATTACTGTTAACAGTACTAAAAAAAATACTTTTACTAATGCTGGATAATATAAAGTGTTACCAAAGACTGTTTTGCGTGTTCATGTTAAATGAATATGCTTTAGGTAAACACTTTATATATCAAAGACCTTTCTGGTTTTCCAGTAACTTGTCTAACATCTTATCATGCAGCACACTGGTGCCGCATCAATTGTGCCGTTGCAGCACGTGCACGGTTGAGCCGATTCTGTTCTTTGTCCAAGGCTCCGCGCAGTACGCCACAGCACCGATGCATACTTATCACGAAACATTTCCATTCGTAATTGCGCGTCTTGCTTTGACATCACAGCATCCAGCCTCTATTTTGCAATTTATGAGTAACAGATAAGTGAACCTTGTAAATCAAAGGAGTAGCCACTGTTGTGCTCTTGTTTCCTTCAAAAAGGTTTTCTATATGAATGCAAACATGACAACAATGAGTCTCTGTAGATGAAGCCTGTCTCATGTTCTTATTATACACGTTTTCTTTCTGCTAGCGTCATATGCATAATTCAGCAGTAACCATCATGTTTGATTTCCTGCCCTCAAAAAAGAAAAAGAAAAGAAACAGAAAAAAATATTCCAGCAGCCTCATTCAGGAGAAAAGAGGGAAAACTGTGAATGCGCTTCGACTGTATTCAGCCAGTGCTCAGTCTGTAATGAAGGTCGGGTATCTTTGCCTCACAGCATTAAAGGAGCAATTCAGCTCATTGTACAAACAACACTGGACAGCAACAGTTGTGATTCTCATATGACAGATTTCATTTCGAATGTGAAACCCTTCAGAGTGGGCCTCCGCAATCGCGCTATTCACCCTTTTAAGAAAACATGAACATTCACATGAGTGTTTTGCGGCTTTGCTCCACAGTTCTCAAGTGAGGGCGAGGCTTTGAAGCTCTTAGTGTGAATAAACACTGTCAGATGTCTGGAACATTTCTTGTCATTTTTTAAATAGGCAAAAAATAAATAAATAAATAAATAAAAATTGTAACTTTTGTGTGGGCTGACTTAATGTGGTAAATTTTTATCAAGCCCTTGTTGTGCGGTGCCAGAGATGTTAATGTAAATTATGCGCCGCTTTCAGCCTCTCAGTTGCATGTTCCTGCATTTCAACCCAGTTAGTTTTGGCCTGTCACTGGATGGCTATTTCAGCCCACAGAGGAGAGGCATTTGCATAAACATCCACCCACAAAAACCTGGCAAATGAGTCTGTCACTCAAAGACACTGTCTATGTGGTAAAGTGGAGGCAAAATCCATTTTTTTCCTCAAGGGGCTTCTGTAACTGCTGCTGCTGTAACGGCTATTGTAGCTGTAATGGATGCTGCCTTTAAACTTACATGTTATACTATGATCTAGGGCAGCGTGCACACTTACATAATCAGTGTGGCAAGACAACATCGTCTATTTCACGTATTCCCCAAGTAGATTTTTAAATATAACATCTATCAAACGTATTATAGGAATTCACTTTTAAATATAGTTTTATGGTGAAGGCCATGAACTAAAAGGTAAAAGCCACTCAATAATTCACAGTTTTTCCTTTAAAGCCAGATTTAGAATGTAAAAACGTTCTTCTCATGCTAGAAGTGAGTGAATCCAGAGTGATTTGTCAGGATCAGAAAATCCAGACCCAACTCCTGACCTTTTTCTTTCTTTTTTCACCTACCACACACACACACACACACAACGTCTAGTGGGTGCCCTCTTTTCCATCCGCTCTAAGCTACATAATTAGCATGGGCAAATAATGAGGATGAAAAAAAAAATCATATTTGAACCTCCTTTGTAGCCGAGCCTTCACTTTGATGTGAAAACAACACAGAAAAACAAAATTGGAGACGAACGTGTCATGTTCTGTAGAAGATTTAAAATAGAGTAAAAAAAAAAATCATAGGTATAGGAAAAGCAAGTATTCATCAAAATATGTCAGTTCTGAGACAAACGTCTTTGTCTTAAGAAGGGTGCACTATACATATTGTATATTAACCTAGACAAAGTGCAGAACAACTGTCATGGAGTGACAAGGCTGTGTTTTGTTGAATGCAAATATATAAAAGAAAGACTGAACAGAAGTTTAACAGTGAATAGCTTTAGAAAGCAGTGACACTGATTGTTCGCAAAGAAACTAGAATACATCACACCCAACTGACTGTATATAACATATTTATTATCAATAAATTAAACAATATGTAATTTCTTACAAGATTCTCATGTTTCAATGTGTCTCATTCTGCTTTTCAAGCCAAGATTTCAAGGCACACCTGTATTCAAATCTGTGCCTCGATAACATGTCATCCAATCACTCTGTACTTGTTTATTTTTATCTACTACTGACAAATGAAATGTGACAACTATATTACTCGTGAAATATTTATATACTAAATGATTCAAGAATTAATTTGAAACCTTTTTATATCATATAAAACCACCAACATGCATTTAAACCAGACAGATGACAAAATTAAAAGTGATGTGTTTGTGTGTGTCTGTATGTCTGTATATATACACACTGCTTGGCCACGTCGCCCTGCCCTTGTCTGTCTGTCTGTCTGTCTGTCTGTATGTATGTTGACATAATAATGTATGGCTGTAACAGAAGCCATGGCACACCATTTGGGAACCACTGATCCACTTGGCCCAGTATGTATGTGATCAGGTGTTGTTGGGGGGACTACAGGCCAAAACTACAATGATACAAATGCCTCCATCACATGGCGTCTTTAGGCACTGTTGAAATCAAATGCAAGACTGTTTATAGGTATACAATCAATTGTAAACTCAGGATTCTGAAGGAACAGCTCTCTGAAATGGCAGCACTAATGCTATGCAGGTGCATGATGGGATATTTCAGTAATGGCCATCACTAACTGAGACAGATGACATTTGCTTGTGCCGCCTGTATGGTTGCACGGAGCATTGTGGTTATTCGGCTCCTCTCACTGTAGGGAGAAGTGTTACGTAACACGGAATGAGATTCAGAAATTATAACTCTGCAACACTCTTGTGCCAGATTGTCAGCCTGTCTACAGCTCTGTGTCCTTCACAGCATAGACAGAAACGACTCTGGTAGTAAGTGTCTCTCAATAATAATTACAATAATAATAATAATAGCAAGTCCAATGATTAACTAAATCATTTATATTTAAAACAGGTTTTTTTTTTTTTTTTACCTGCAACAGTTTTATGAAGATATATGCTATTTTAATAATTGGTGAACAGTGGAATCATAATTGTATGGCAATTACATTTTTAAATCCATGTAACTTCAGTGTGTTTTGTGCTGCTGTTAAGTTCATCACCCAAACAGCAAACTGTACTTGACTGCAGGTGCTTTGTTGGGCTCCAGATCTTGATTACCTGAGTGAAACAACAAGTGCCCAAGTGCAACTACAAAATGGCTCTGTTTGGAAACGCTGATGTTTGGCACATCCAGATAGGAGTCAGACTAATTCATCAAGTCTGGACACAGGGGAACTAAATTTGAAAATCAGATTAAAACCACATTCCTGGCGGCGTTGAAATCAAATCAGGGCAGAATTTCTGGATACTGTGTGTGCCACAGTCTGCCTGTTTCAATCAGATTTCAAACAGTTTCTTACACCACTGGCAACCAGCACACCACACTGATGTCACAGTCAGAGCATGGTTAGCCTGCCAGCATTGCTGCACATCTTAAACTCATCTGTCAGTGATGCTGTCTGGTGTGGTGGCAGGGATCTGCACCGCAACTAGATATTGCTGTGGCATGAGGAGAGGGACTGTTTGTCTTGATGCATTCACCTGGCCTGCAGCATGCTGGTCAGACTCTGGCCACATACCTACACACGTCCTTACTGTAGCAACCAACGCAGATGGGGTAACAATGCATGGACATAATACCTAATCGATGACTTACAAATATGAGTGCGGACAGTTGGTCCTGAAATTGAATTGGAAAAACAAATGTGATTTTCTAGCCGTCTGGATATTGTCTTTTTGCAAGATAGCTTGTATCCACTCTCTTTGCTATTGAACGAAATGCATACCAGCTTATCTGTGTAGATCAATATCAGGGCCTATAAACACCATTGCACATATGAGCATTTAACCTGCCCCTTTTTTAACCCTCAAAGACCAAGAACAATTTTGGGCAACTGACTGTCCTGTATTTATTATGTTTTCCCTACCCTATTCTAGCATTCAGCATCAATTGCTATGCATCAATTGACTCAGGAGAACCTTAAGTTTCATTCAGTTCATTCCCTTTTAAAGTCACTATTTTTACTGATTAATCGGTTTGGCCGATAGGACCTTTTACAAACGATTGTTATCAGCTAAACATGAACAACAAAAGTAGCATGAGTTTCATTGACAAATCAATGCTGCAGAATGTGATGGTGTTATAATGTTCATGAAGTAGCCCCTGAAAGCCCAAACAAGACATGCTGAGAAATCCCACTTAACTTGAGTTTTTAGAGCACATGGCTAGGATTAGCAGTTCAAAAGTTGTTGAACATTTTAGAACAGTTACAGTTTTTAGCTGCTGGCGGCTATCTAGGTCTTTGAGGGTTAAGCCACGATCAAACATGTTCGGGTTCGGGGGAAAAAGGTAAACCTACAGCCTTTCGAGGGACTCTGAGAGTGTCAATGCCAGATTGTATAACTACAGATTGTTGAAACTCTAAATGTGGTCAAAATCTGGGACCAAAACATTTTGGTCAAGGTTGGTTAAAGATTGGGGTAAAATGATCACTCTCCCAAGATCTTTCGCAGGTCTGGCTTTACCATCTTGGCACAACCCTGTTCGAGGCTGCGCTTAGGCTTTGTGCAAGATGATCAGCATTTCTACAGCATGCTAGCACTGAACACAAGGTACAGCTGCGGCTAATGTGAATGTCATTGCAGGTTTTTTGATCGTTAAAGTACTGGGTAACAGTTTATCCTCTTGAAGATCTGAAGCAAATTTTACAGCAATCTATCCAATAGTGTTCCACAAATGTCAACCTCACGGTGGCACTACAGAAAAAGCGAGGGTATCACGTTGGAAGTCGGAAGTCGGAAGGATTCACTCTCTGAGGATTTACGTTGAGATGGTAGAACGACCAATCGACAGATTTTAACGTTGTCATCCGCAGAGCTACTGACAGTTTACGTAGGGTTTTAGTATCAAGGACTACTTGGTTCTCCAGGTAAAAAAAACTGCGTTGCATTGGTTGAGGGAAACCAACATTGGCCTCTATCAGAGTCATGTGTGCTTGTTAGGCTTGATTATAAAGCTCATTTTCACCTGCTTTCACAAACGACCCACGCTGTCACAGTCATGCTGTTTTCCAGCATTAATTTAGCAACAACCGACAAAGTACCCACATGAAGAAACATTCTGTCTGCCAGTCTGTAACGTAGAGAATATAACTGGTCTACTGGAGTATCTAATATTAGAAACAGGCTCTTTGCTTAAATAATCCTTAATTGTCGATTTAGTCACACTCTCCTCGTCATGTCTCAATGGCAGTCTCAGTGTGAGGTCTCTAAACACGGTAAAATGAGCAAATCACACTCCACCAAATTAGTGAAAGTCTGCTGTGGGGGGACCTATCCGTTCGGCCAATACAGACGACACATCAGATGGTTAGTTGCTCTCTGTAGTATTGTATTAAAGAGAAAGAGCTTCAGAGCGCAGGAGTCATAATGAAATGTGACAGATAAATCAGAAGCACTTGGGAGATGGCTTTGGATTACTGAATCAATACTGTACCACCACAGCTAGTCAAGACTTCCCAGCCTCGCTCTGTTTAAGCAGAGCGTCCAGTAAAAGCCTTCATTTCGGTTTGAGATTTTTTATCCTCTGCCATCACTGGTTTGTAAATCCAGTTTGAGTGCAGAGGTCCTATGGCAAAACAAGCTACTGTGTATTTGAAAAATAAATGCAAATATGCAAATGAAGTTCTGAGAACATCACTCACATGTCACCTGGGATCACTTAATTACTTCTCAGGAAGTCTGCAGAGGCACAGGTTTCTGTCACTTCATTTCTTCACTTTGCTGCAATGAAGCAAATGTCCTCGGGGTGCACTGAGTACATTGTTACATTACTTTCAGGGGCGGTAACAGGTGTGACGGTGCATAGCTGCTTGGTGGAAAATTATGTGGAAGAGCTGACTGGCATGTAAATACAGTCAACATTTTGTCATTGCTGTATCAATGGGCACGTTAATGCTGCACTCAGTTGTGGAAGCCAAGCACTGGATTTATAAAACAGAGTTCCTCTGTTATTCTGTAGTCCTATACAATACAAACCCATTATTGGATTATGCAAGAGGTCAACGAAGCATAATGTGTCAGTATCTGCGTTCCTCCCTCAGATGATGGAGGCGTCTAGTCCATTGCTGGTAACTGTAGCCATGCTGTTACCTTAGTAACCATCCTCCCAGTCATCTTTGGACTGTCTGGTTATTTGAATTCCATGTACGACATCTCACAAAGCTGACATAGATTGATTTTTTTTTTTTTTCTCAGGTTTTTAGCAGCAGTAAAATGACATGTTTGGCAAATGTCATTCATGTTACAACACGCTCAGTTTTTTTAATGCATGTTTGTGCAATGTTAAATATAATCAGGATGCAAAAAGGGATTTGAGGGGATGAAGAATTAGTGGTAGATGACCAACATTTATATTTAATATTAGAATATAATATGCTTTGCAGAGTCATAACTGCATGCCCTGTAACAAATAATTTATATCAGCAATCACTGTTAGCTACATGAATCTACTGCAAGTTAGTATTTTAAACTGAAAACAGACACCCCCCACCCCCACCCCCAGGCGTTTGCACGAGGTATTATTGATGGCCCCGCTGTGGGCAAGATAACCAGATCATTTCTGTTTTCCTCAGAGTAGAGACTAACAGCAACACAGGACAAAACCTAACATTGTGCATGAAACGTTTAGTTCATAATGATAAGTTAAAGCGATTTAAGATAGTGACTGTTACCTGTTGATATTATGGATTTGACATCTCGTTGTGACATCTTTAATTTCTTATTCACAAATTTGGCATCCTTTTGATCATGTCATGACAGAATCAAAGACAAATGCGGTTTAATTTGACACATTTCTTCAAACATCCGTTCAATTTGTTTTTATTTTTCATTTGTTTTACAGTCTTCTGAGTAGCGTCTGAGTGTCTGCCACCAGGATCATCTATGATGTAAATCAAATATGACTGCCATGTAAATGCTGCGTTCTCTATAATCTGTTAAGTCTTTGATTTGGTGCATTCAAAGACACCTTTGTTTCCAAAGGAAACATTAATAGACAATTTCTATGTGTGAAGCAGTTGTACAGGCCTTTGATTCTGTCTCTTTGATACTTAGATCTATGAAAGAAGGTCATGTACACAGCTGCTGCTGTGTCTGTGTGTGTCCGTGCGCGTGTGACTGTGTGTGTATTATACCAAGCTAATGAATAAAGAGCAAATGGCACCGATACGATAATGTAGAAAATAATCGCCCCGTGATTCTTACCCCGCCTCTGAACTGCATTTAGTTTCTGTCAGTATTAATAAACATTTCCTGCACTTCCATTTCGTGATGACTCAGTGCATTAGAGAATTGTCTCTAATTATGCCATGCATTTGTACCTGATTTAAAATTTTAATCCAAATGCAGAGCATATAGAATATCGAAACATATGCGGGGTCTATTGTGCGCAGGCGTCTATGAGATCTGCAACAGATCTGCGACAGTGACAGACATTTCAATAAATGAAACTGCATTTGCATAGTTACAAAGAATTACAAATGCAGTTATAAAAAAGCTGGCAAGTAATTAATTTGTCATTATTCTCATTTGAATAATTCATGGCATCATCTGCTGTGAATTGGAATTAAAGAATCAGTTATTTTGTCAGTCCCTCTCAAATCATTTATTCATATGTGTTAGTGTTGATGTGTTCCTGCTGATCTATCATGGCACATATCATGTGATGTATCAACTGCAAAATATCTTGTGTTTCCGATTATGTGGTCGGGCTTAAATCCCGGTAAACACCCAACCGTTACAGTTGTTGAGAGCTTGACTCTCTGACAGTTGAAAGCCGAACCTTCATCACCAAGCTTATTCTGAATTCTGAAGGATTCACCAGCATCAGTATTCCTTGCTCAGAGGCTGCCTCACTCCTTTGCTCTGGAATGTATCAATGCGGAGATGATGGCTGGAGGCCATTACTTGATGGTCATCCTTGTGCGTCATCGGATCACGCGGTCACAGTCATACACAAAACCCTTCCTTATCACTGTGCCAATTGAAATGCGCCTTAATAGTTTTGTGGAAAACATGTAACAAAGGAAATCTTTAATGTGGTTGATGAAATATATAAATGATTGCATCACAGTTTTGGCTTTTGAGCAAAATATTTTGAATCATAGGTTTATACATGTATTTATTCAGGCATCTATATTTGATGCTGCCCTATTTGAGATGCTGGCACAGAACGGATGCCACGGCAGAGAGGAAATAATAAAGTTAAATCATAATGGTTTATTGATTTTTTCCGTCCCGAACCCTGTTTTTGCATGGAAGGACGGATAATTATTGCAGCAACACAGATTAAAAATTTGCAGTAATCTACTATCTAAAAATGTGATTTACCGGACGCGTGGTCATGTCATGGTGAAAGGTGAAGCATTGGTTTCATTTGTACGGCACATTTAAGTAGAAAATTTCAATCTCACAAATGCATGGTACCCTTGTTTGTACACACACACACACACAGAAGAAGAAAAAAAAAAGGTTTGCCTAATGTTGCTATTTGAAACGTCTAAAAACACTGGTATCCATGGAAACCATTGCAGCAGATGGATCATGCATTGAAAAGACTGTGGTGACATACTGCACAGCCTCTTTAATCATTGCTCAAACTGAAGGATACACTGATGCTATACATACAGCAGCACGCTCTCAATAAAGCAAATGCAGCCTCTATAATGAATCGGAAAGGTGACCCCTGCAGTGTTGTCAAAACCTGTTGAAATGAAACCCGCACTGAGTTCGCGCAGGGCTTTCCTCCAGGAGAACAGACTCACAAAGGTTAATGTATAATGTCAGTGTGACAATATAAACATAAACCTTCTTTTTGACCTTGTCAGGCCCTGACAAATATCAAACTGTACTGGACTGCGTGTTGTACTTTTTCAATTCACCTGTCAAGAAAAAGCTTTTCGGTAAAATGCTCTGGGTCATTCTGTGATCTGATTCTCAGTTGTTTTGATTTTTCTGGTATTTCTGCATGTCATGAGGAAAACATGACGTGGTAGTGTTAATAATGATAGGCAGAAGTTCTCCTTTGACCAGATTTAGTTATAGAGCAAAAGTCCAAGTAGTCCAAAGTCTTTGTTTGCACGAGCAACCAAACTGATTCGGGACATAATCTATTTGATGCAGCCTTATTGGGGAACTACTAGTGATAGAAACAAAGCTGATGAATCTAACAACCTAAGGTAAAAAAATGTTATCATGAAAAAACACTTACGACAAACGAATTATGACAATTGCCATTAAATTAGCAATTTCCTCATTGACGTTTCACATGAAGGATGTCACATGCATTCCATTTTAAACAAGAACACAGTGTGTTGAATGCGATGTTATTTCGCCGTCGGACACACAGCAAACAAAGCACCCATTTTTACAACAAAGTGCCCATTCACTTTCAAAGCATAAGCCCGAAAAATGTGTGACATTACAGCAAACTGCTGCTGCAGGGCTACTGAGCAGTGATGGAGGCATTTCAGGTGTCTTTAGGCACCAACACCTGGAACTGCTCTGTGGGTTTACCCCTCAATGGGCACATTTATATGAAAATGTCTATACCCTCCAGTACTCTCCCGCAGTGATCTAAAGCTATCATTTAGCAGGTGCTTGGAGCTCAGAGATCCTCCAGTTTAAGAGCTCTGCTTCTCAGACCATCTTGCCAAACCATCAGCTCAGCGGTGTCCAAAGCTCCACTGTTGCGATGTTGTCTCAACAGTTACTGAAGTGCAATAATTGCAGCTTTCTTCTCTGACGCGAGGCGACAATTAGAGAAAAGGGGGTGAAAGAAAAGGATGAGCAGCGAGAGCGAGAGAATACTTTGCCATTTGGCAGAGTGAACATACACATACTGATAAATCAAAGGATTTCGTAAACATTGTTCTATGTGGGTGTCAAGAGATGCAGCGCTGACATTTTTTTTTTTTTTTTCCGAGTGGCTCCAGATAAGCGATAAGGCCCTGAATATATTTTCACACTAACACACAGGCTTATTGTGTCGCCTTTTGTCTTCCACTTTCACTTTGGAAATTACAGAGTTCACCTTAGCTTTGTGACCGTTAAGTGTAATCAGCAGCTTTAAGGTCAGTGTTGCCTCGTATCGTTGACCCGAGAGACAAATGAAAAATAGTGTCTGATTTTGTTATCTGTGTTCGGAGCAGACAGAGGCATTACAATAAGCCTCAGATGTTAGGGTCAGTGGGCGTCTGCAGAGATTGCTCATCCCAGTGTCAGCGCTTATCACGGCGGCTTGCTCCGGAGCGTCCGTGTCTGCGTGACCCTATTATGGTAAGTCTCCAACCATGAGGCCGTACTGTTTAGTCCATAAGGTGAATTTCACCCTCCATTTGCCATTACAGTCTCTGCCCTCCAGTCTGCTGTGTGCACTTCTTATAATTTGCACAGCCTACAGATTGCTGATTGGAAGTGTCTTACTTAGAGCTATATTAGCTGTGACATGTGTTGCTGGCACAGCAGTAAAGCGTGGGCAAGAGATGTTAATGAGTTACAGATTATCGGAGGGTGCATCCCCACAGCACTACCGCTGGTTAACGGAAGAAAGAGGAGTGAGTCAATAGAACATTTAAAAAGGTACTGAAACCTCGATCAGCTTCTTACTCAAAAAGATGGCTACGTAGACGTGATCATTTTCTGCAGAAGTTGCAATAGTTTTGGTTACATAGCATGTTAAATGAAAGCTTTATTTCTGTACTGTTTTGTTTTAGCTATTTTCATTGGTTTTAAGTGGGCAGAGCTCCTTTGGGAATTGGTGATATCACATATTTCAACGCACCAGTCAGAATATAGTAATGTTTGAATCAGTTAATTTTTTTGGTTTACTCGTTATAACATTGACAATTACCTATTCATTCATTAATGTTTAATGTTATGGAGAAAGTTTTTCAGGGAATTTATGATTTATTTTCAGGGTGCAACAATTGTAATAGTATAATTTGTGTCTTGTCTTGATTCATTGATCAGTAAATCCACAGTTCAGTTAATCATAAGTTAATTGTAAATTAACATCTGCTAAAGCAGCCTTCTCAAACATGATATTTTACTACTTTTCTCCGCTTCACATCACTGCAAACTGAATATTTGGGAGTTTTTGATTGCTGGTTGGACAAAACAAGCTAAAATTGGACTTATCTCAAGGGCTGCACGACATGGTCAAACATTATACTGCAAATATTTTGACAGATATTTGTGATTGTAATATGATTCACGATTAGTGGGGATGGTCAAGCAAAAGATCCAACCAACAGCTTACATAACACCAAGGACTTATACAGAACAACGAATAATGAGGACAAAGGCTTCAGTCACCAAGTGTGAGTCAACTCTTCAATCTTCTCAATTTAGGTTTATTATACCTGTTGCACCGACCAACTTCAACATGTGCCACTGAGGCCCAACTAAACACTGCAACAGCGATGTGATGTTAGTGATGAGACATTTCATGCAGAGACTCGCGGCCTTCTTAATGAGCTCATCTTAACTACATGTAAAAATATTTCAACACCGAGTAAAAACAACTGCAATGAGCAAACAGCTGGATATAACCCACCACAGCCTCCATGGGCCAGATATTCCCCACACTTGCCTCTCCACGGCTTGCACTTGCTGAGGTAATACTGTGATTAAATTACATCAGAAATTTTCCTTAGGGTCTCGCTGAGCTCAGCGAACCATTCTCAAATGTATTTGACAATCCAGATATCGAGCCAGGAGTTATTTTGACAAAACGGGCAAGTAGAAGTGTGGATGTCATAGGGTGGAATATTATCAAAGTGGTGAACACATAAACACACGATCATGTCAGCAGAGAGGCGTAGACACTGCAGTCAGCTGTTGTAGGTACTAGTACACCAGGGTTTTGGTTCAAATGTCCTACATAACTATATGTATGTATATACACACACAACAATATTGCATCATAACAACTTTGGCTGTGGCTGAGAGTGGAAGCAACTCAGGGATTTGTTTAATGAAGCAACTGATTTGATGCCACCAATTAAAAGTGATACAAGTCATTAGTTTCTTGAAATTAGACCAAAAGTAAAATTACATAATCATGCAAGAATAGGCATACGAACGGATTTGTTTCATAATAGGTAGAATGCCAGACATATGTTGTTCCTCAAAAATCTCTACCACTTCATGCGAGAGCTTCTCTTATCATACGTTCTGTTGACTGTACCCAAAATGGTAATGATCGATTGCATTTTTCCCACAATGATCTCATTCTGTTTTGCCGAAGGCGCCGCAGAAATCTCAGCTTCCTTTGAGCAACGATTGAGTTGAACTAGTTTTGTGTTTCTGTCTCACCACCATGTGAGAATGCAGGATGCATTAGTCTTTGTTCTTTTTGATCAATTTGCAGTTTTCCCAACCATGTTATGGGACCGCTACGAGGGCTCTCATGAGGTTTACTTTATATACGCGCAAAACACACCGAACAAATGTCTGTGTGTGGTTTGCGCCCTAAGGCCACCCTTGTTCACACAGAAAACCATGGAACATTATTTTTGTCCTTGAGAGAAGAACATATTTGGATGTTTGGCCAGTACTTTATTTGTGCCTGTCCTACAGATGCCCTCCATCAATTTCTTCTAACGTTCGTCTGAAAAAAGCATTGATTTATTGGTCTTGCAGCGTTTTTGGACATTAACAGTGAAAAAAACAAATTTCATCTCAGAGGGAGTGTTGGTTTGTGTCCATTCTTGCAGCATGTCAGGTGTGTAAGTCCAAGCCTGACTGAATTCCCAGATGGACTGAAGCCATCAGCGCCGGGCCAGACAGATGAATCTAAAGCAAGCAATGAGATTTCTGCCGGAGTCTGCCTTTCAGGACAGAACGGCATTGGCGAACTTAGTGGGAAAGAGGTATTTGGTCTAGACAGTGTCCCTCGCTTTTAATGCACAAAGCCGGAGCTTTGTTTAGAAGGCCCCTCACGTCCTTGGGCAGGGCAAAGCCTGTCAAACAGGGACTGTCAGAATACCTCCTGTCTTTAACAAAAAGAGGAGCACGCTGATCCTGTTTAATTATTCAAGACCTCGGACTGGCAAGAAAAAATAAACGCCACCCATCAGATAATGTCAGTGTTGGCTTCGACAGAGTAAACACCCACACAAATCTGTCGCTACCTTGGTATGTTATCACTCCGTTTCCTCATGAGAGTTTAAAATGTAAATTGAATGTCTACGGCGAGGCGCTGCATTCAATTATGTTTTTAAACTGTGAAAGACATGCAGACACTATTTTCATTAAGCACAGCAGAGAAATGAATACAACCTGATCTCTCGACTTCTGGTCAAAATCACAAGCAAGTTTGTTCACACTGGGGACCAACGGCTTCACTGAAAAGACAGTAATAGCTTGTGCTGTACTTTGCTCCCAAAAAGCCACAGCAAAAAGTTGTACATTTGTTCGTCAAATCAATCCAAATCCAACACATTTTCAGTCCATTTTCACGCTGCCATGCATTAGATTTTTTAACCGATTTGCTTTAGAATAAGATTGTGCTGTGATATTCTCGCGTCTCATACTTCAGGGTCCTCAAAATCACCTTAAGAAATGTTAACAGGGTCTTTTCAGCGTGGTGTGAAGTTAAATAGTTAAGCCTGTCAGATCCATTTTAATGTTTCTCACTGCAATAAATTACAGAACGCCTAAGAACTATAACTCGGCAATCAGTCAAATATTTTTTGCATTTAGAAGTAGACAAAAGCACCAGGGCCAGGTTTTCATAAAAGGTTTTAAACTGTGAAATTAAAGTAAGTTGCCTCGTGGGCATTGGTGCATTACATTATGTCCCCATTTGAGTTAAACATACCCCCCATCAGAGCTGGATTTCAGTGTCTGTTATGCCAGCGTTGTACTAGTTCTGATCATCCCTTGGCTCGCTCTGTTAGAAATTGCTAAAATCGGCTCTGGTAGACAAGAGCAGAGGAAAGTTTGCCCCTTTAAAGTCTGTGCAGAAACACTGTGGGAGAGGGAGAGAAAACCAGATCAAAGACCCAAAACTAGTTCCCAAAAGCAAATTAATGATGTCAAATTACAATCATCAATGCTCTTGGTAAAACACGCACCTCAAAACACTGCAGCATTTTTTTGTTTTTAAAGACATATTCTGTTTCTGAGCGTGACAATACAACCGTTCAGACACAGTGCAGCTGACGCTTCATGAGATGTCATTTCCTTTCATATCTATTTCCGATGCTATTCATTGGATTACAGTTTGCTGGCTCATAATAGCGTAGATGTTGTCTGACTTGATTAATTGGCCTATAATTGTGGAAACAAACATGTGTGAAGCCTGCGTGCTGTACCACATTACTCGATACTGTACTGCAGACATTTTAATTTCGCTTTAGCCCTACAGCATAACCTACTGTATTTATCATCTGTTTGCAGCTGTTTCATTTCTCATTTCACATAATTATCTGTATGAATTTCTTGATGGGAAAGGCTACAAAACACCTCCACCAAAAAAAACAAGGCAGACATAACATGAAACATCTGTTGCCATCTTAGTCCATTATATTACACACAGGGACAACATCCACTGACCTGCATAACAAGCATCTGTCTGTGTGTTACGAACATTACATCATATGAAGGTTATATGTATACCTTGGCTCGTAGATATCATAGAAAAGATAGGAAAAATGCGTAGGGATGCAAAAAAAAAAAAAAAAGGGTTGTGAGCAAAATACAATGCATGTCCCCTGCTTGTTGAGCAACCAGAACACCCCATGGCATGTTATATTTTGATATTTTCATAAACATATCCTATTATTAGCTTGTCCTCCAGCATTTGTGACATCAGTCTGACTGCAGCAGTCTCCCTTCATGTCTTGGCTTTGCCTATTAAACTTCGTCTGACTCACCAGTGGACTGTGCCTCCCAGCTGGCCATAGGCTGACACTCTCTTCCACCTCATTACCAGGAAGGCCAGTGAATGAAGTGAGCGTGGCTCCCAGTCTAGTTAGAGGTCGACACCCGGGGCTGTACAATTCCTTATGTCATTTACCTTGGAAGACAAAAGAGAAAACAGATATAATGAACAGAGTTAGGCAAGATTTCTTTTGAAATGTTATAGTTGCACGCACAAGATTGAAATTCAAACTGCAAGCATTTCCATTTCTTCAGCGTGCCTCTCCCAGAACACTGATGTTGTCAGTTGCTGGCGAGAGCGGGAATATTTATCCACACAATGCTGGAAGAATTCTTGTCTCACTGAAAGGCGTCAGACCCAATTCATATTCTCATATCCATGTCCCTCCTGAACAACAATGCAAAGTGACTTTTTCCTCCATGCGTTTTGCCCAAAAACAAATTCAAAATGTATTTAAAGCAGAAATGACTTTCGTCAAATACAAATCCATCCTCTACTTGGATTTAAATCTGTTACTCTTGCAACATTAAACCAGTAATTTGTTGGCAAAATAATTTAGGCATGATAACGCATGCTGCTGTTTGCTTTTGCCTCTTCTGTGTACAGTAAGTATAGTCATAGCTCATTTATTTCTTAATAGAAAACATGATATATTGTGTTTTTTCTTCTTAGGTATCGGAACATTAATCGTGTTTTGATATAATGATACTTTTATTCTGTTTTAATGAGCTATGCAGGAAGAGTACATTGAGCCCACTGATTCAGGTCAGACATGCATGTGGCTCCAATTATTATTATCAGCTGCACTGTACTATATTTCACCTGTCAAATCTTTTTAAAGGGCAATCTCCATTATTAGTAGGTTGTTTAGAGTAAAAGCGTAAGGTCACCTTTGTTGCTTTTAGCAGCCACGCCAGCTCTGCAATTTTAAATTTTGCCATTTCGCTAAAGACACTTAATTATGGATGGGCTGAAGTGAGCATTTATCATATTTCACGCCCAATATTATGACATATTTGTCAGAGCATTAATTTAGATTAATGGCATGGGGACGGTTTTGGGTGATCTGTAAAGCCTTTGACAGCTCATCCCTTTAAAGTAAGATGGTTTAAATGAAGGTGGTCTGAACAGTAGGCAAATGTATAATAAAAACTTGAGCCAGTAAAATGTATTATAGCTGCTGTGTGTAGCCAGACAGCGGCGGCATTCAATATGCAGTAATTGCTCCACTAGGTGTGTGTGCAGAATTAAGAGGAGGCAGGTGCTCGCCAAAAATAAATAAATGAAACAGGGAGGGAGCAAGCAAAACTGTTCTTTAGATAAGAACAGATAAAAAGGAAAAAGAAATGGGTTACTTAACAAGGGAACAGTCACCTCAGACAGCTTCGCTGACCTCGGTGTTCGTCCTAATTTTAAATAATCTCACGTTTAAAACCAGCTCTTTCCATCTGCTCTATTGCCAGCAAAGAGCATTGCAGACACTCACAGGTGATAACAGGAGCTTCCATTCAAAGCCGAGCTTATTGAGAGGCAGCTCGGCAGGTGCACTAGTTGTACTCTGTCCACGTGCCTTTCGACCATCACCTCGGCTCCGGCATCGCAGAGAACGGCTGCATTATTCAAATGCATTTTGTGTCTCGGCTATCTGTCACGCAGAGGGGCTGTCAAGTGCCATAAAAAGGTGGGTGGTACTGTCATATGCTTCCCGCCCGCTGCTGAACTGAAATGAACCTGACACATAAACATGGGATGGATATTTGTCGTGAGGGTGGATGGCTGGGTCGGGGCGGACGCATTCTGGCTGTTTACATCCTCTCCTGCCTACTTTCATACGTATAATGGGACAGCTGTGGACTTTAAAACACTGCGCTTACAACACTGCATGAGTCAGGGGTTTTTAGGCTCTGCGGCCCAGCAGAGACATACTGTGTCATATAATATTAATTTTAATTACCGTTGTTAAAATGACAGATTTACAGGCTCTGTGTAGCTATTTTCTTGCAGTTTCAAGAACCTTTGGACAGCTTGTTTTGTTTACATGAATCCAAACCTTTAAAACAATTGCATAAAGTAGTATTCATTATTTTTTTAACTGGAGGATCTCATCTGTCTTTCCATCTGCGATTCCTTGATTCCTGATTTCAGAAAATAAGTCGTTTCTACTACAACTCAGGTCTTATCCTCTTATTGTGGCTTTGTCGTCACGACAGACAAAGGAAAACGCTAACAAAGACCAACTCTTTCCTCCCGTTTGCCTCTCACTCCCTCCCTTAATTCCACTTGTTTCAAAACCCTACAGAGAATTTATTGCCCTTACCATTGCCACTGGCCAAACTACTTTCGATTCAAGTCACATCAACTTGGGAGTCCCAATAATGCCTCTAAGAGAGCCAAGTTCTCATTAAAGGAATTTCAAACACCCCACTTCGACTTGATCTGTTGTCACACATTCCTATCGCTTTGTCCTTTAACGTGTTAAAAAGAGAGCTTGGAAACGGACAGGGAGCCCAGTTCCCCTCACCCTGCCTTTAATATGGACAGAGCGGTATGCACATTGGTTGACTTGGTTGCTTGGTAACAAGAAGCTAGGCATGTGATTCCCTTCTCTCCTCTCTGTTTTAGATTTAATTATGAAGTCGTTTTATAAGCGATATGCGGGTTAGCTCATTTTGGACCTGTACCCATCTGATACATTGGAGACAATCCGAACTGACCCAGCTCAATATCACACAAACAAACCAGACATCTGCCTCATCCCTGACCCAGAGGAATGGTATGAGTGCAGTGTGGAAGTGGCAGTGTTTTTAATCCTTCGTGCAATTCACTCGGTTAGATTCCAAGTGGAAGTGAAAGTGGCAACAGTATTGCTGGTTTCGGTAGCTGACATTAATAAACATAGTCATTTTCCGGGACAGAAGCTAAATCTAGCAGACATCAGAGCACTGAACCCCACTGAGTTACCAAACAAAAGTCTTCTTGTTCTAACTCCAGAAGCCGCACTTTGTGCTGCTTGTGGTATTGTGGTCTCCTTTGCCCTCCCTTTGCGTTCGCTCAGAGATGCTGCTGAATAGATAGAAGGCGTGACTCTGGTGGGTTAGAGGAAGGAGGGGGAGGATGAAAAGCATCATGTAAGTAGAAAGGTCTGAGAGTTTTGGGAAACAGCTATTCATAGCAATAGGTCTTCGGTGTTTTTGATAGATTATTTGTATGAATATACTTGCTGAAGCTGAATCCAAGCAATCACAGACTGCAGTCTAAATACGGAAGTGGCTTTGCATGGCTGTACAGAGGTACAGTGGTACTTGAGCAGATTGTAAAGTCAGCATGCTGAAATGCTCACAGTGACAATGTTAACATTTGATGCTGATGTTTAGCAGGAAAATGATTTACCAAGTTCACCATCTTAGTTTGTAACCTTATGACTGGGTGCTTTGGTTGTAAATGCCTAACAATTGTTGTCAGGTTTGTGAGTCAAACGTTTACTAGTCATCCACAAACAGGACTCAAGCAAAAAGCAGAAAAAAACATATACTGTCATGTATCTTGAACCCTCGAGAAGACATGCCCAGAAGCAAACATTAAACATAGGCTGACCAAGAACACAAATAATTTGGGAACAAAGGATATCTGTACAAAATTTTGTGTCAATCCATCTTGTAGATGTTGGGATACTTAACAAGTTCCGTGTAAAATATGACTCGTGGGTGGCATGTGGGTATCAACAATTGGATTCATTTATTGGATGGATATTTCAGTTTGGAACCAAGTGGTGGACCAACTGAACGACCAGCCCTGCCATTCCCAGAGTCATGCCACTAGCACTGCTTGTTAGCACCACACCATTCCTCCATCCCTATGGCTATTTCAAGTACTTGGAGAATTTTGATCAATGATGGCAATGTTTTCCTTCTCTCTATGATAATCCTAAATTCATTCAGTGCATTAAGTCTTACAAATATATGTAAACAGAGAATTGATTGCTACTTTCAGCTCAGGTTTCAAGCAGAAATCCCCTTGGTATTTTTCCAATTCTGCTATTTCTCCTAATGACCAAATATTTGCATATATAAATTAATAAATTCAGGCATATAGCAGTAAATACTAATTACAATGTCTTCAAACTAAGTTCTCAGTGAATTAATTATTCAACTCAATAGTACCAGAGGTGACAGTTGCATTGTGTGTTCAATGTCATATTCATTTTTATGCAATAATTGCTTGTCATTTTCGGTCTTTTCATTTAACACAAATGTGTCACTGTTTAGTACAAACTAACTACAACAATAGAGAAAATATTTTATTATTACTGTAATCAAGGTGAGGATGATGTTTGGAAGTTGTATTTAATTCAAAATGTTCAAGCAAGTGAACTGTGAGCATTAAATACTGCACATAAAGCTCTCTCAGTTGTTTCAGTATAATTGGATGTAACTGTCGGTTGACCCTGAATAGAAGCACTTTATAGATGTAGTGATATATATTGCTTTTTGAAATGAGCGGTGCATTGACTGAGCTTTGGAGGCTCTCTCTGAGGTTTATGGAAGTCCTCTGTTATTCACAGTACCTTACAATTCAAAAGTTTACTGTACTTTTTTAAGAGGGGGGTGGGTAAGCCATTTATTGTCTAGCTCTCCAAAGCAACCGAAAGAACAAGCATAGAGTGAGTGAGAAGAGAAAGTGAGGGATGAAGCTGCAGCCTCGAATAACTGTGCAGCCTGCAACTGGGATGAACAGATAATGAGCGAGAATCTCCAACTGATTCATCCTCTTGTGAGATTCCTCTCAGAAGTCAATTCCACTGCATGTGTCACATGCTTAAGATGTGGAAGAAAGTGGAAAAGGAATCTATGTTGGCAAAGAATGTAGTTTATCGCAAAGCGAGCTGTAGGTCATCATAGGTTGATCATGGAGGAGGTCACTCAATGCAAGCTGCCAAGCCACGGTTGACCGAGACGTTAAAACAAGGAGAAACAGGAAGGGCTCATTTGTAATGAATTATTGAGAATGTCATATAATGAATGCTGTCTCCTGTCTCTGTGGGGTGCCTAGAGACACCGGAATTGCTGATTGCTCTAACTTCAAATGAATGTATTGCATTTTGCATTATCTTATAAATAAAATCATGGAGAAAGTGTCAGGCCTCATTAGTTTTAGCTATTTACATGTCAGTGTTTATTAGATGGAAAGCTACATATAAAGTGTAGATTTACAAATAATTATCCTCACAGCAGAAATGGGCAGTATTAACCGAAGACAGTTACGTTATGAATCTCATAACATAAGTAGCTTGTTGTCTGTTCCAAGATAGAGACAGAAATTGTATTGGATGTCTTGCATAGTTTTGTGACAATTTCGTGGTTATGTATCAAGGGAAACCAACCCTTCACTTCATATTAATCCTTCTTGCCAGTTAGATTAATGTATATTTTATGCCTAACCCAAATGGTGCTCATGAAAAGTATCTGTCTTAGAAGGGATGGACTTCTTTCGATTCTGACCTCTATGTCCAAATAATAGATTTTTCCTTTAAAATGTTTTGACATCAATGTTATCGTGTTAAAATCAGCAAATCTGTCTTCCTAAATATCACTACCATCTGCCTCAGGAGTGCCACTGGAAACAAACAACATGGAATGCTAATTGTTGCAGTGAAAAATGGCTATGGAGACAGTAGGGGGAAATATGTCACTTGTTAAATAAAGAAACCACAACGAGCATTTAAAAAATGCCTTGTAGGAATAGACAAATCAATATTGCAATAAAGGCTGTCCTATTATGGCGTTAGATTGCTCTTTTATGTGTAATCTACACAGTCTGATAAAAGTGATTTAGTTTAGTATACATCTGTACTGTAGCTGCATTTTTTACTGTAGCATCCAGGGTATACCGGAGTGGAGCTATTCTGTAATGCACATAGTGTATATCCAATATACAGTGGTTCTTGTTGGGTTCAGAAATGTCAGTAACCAGTCACTGAGTTACAGGAACGCTATTGTACTTGGGTATGGGTAGGTTAGCAATGCATTTAGCTAAAGGGAGATAAGTCTGTCAGTTGTAACAAATGCCAAGCAAGTGAAGATCCTTTCCCACTGAGCTCATGTTTCTTGTGGTGGGTAGCTGGCTCGTAAGGAAAGTGGGACTTATGATTTGGTCTGCAAATGAAGGCTGTTTGGAGAACATGAGCTGTGTGGGAGCTGTTGGACTACTTCTACTAAGCATCCGATAAGCCAACTGAGATAGGCCAGCATAGCATCTCTCTATTTTAGAGTATGCTATAGTTCTCAGGAGCCTGTGCATTTCTTTAATAATATTACAAACAGTATTTTTGTCAGTATTAAACAACTACAGCTCCCATGAGTCTCGGCCATATGGCGTGCTGTCGGAAACTTCATCTGGAGTGTTAAATGCTAACAAAGTAATCTTGATATCTTGTTAAAATGACAAGGCGCATTCATTGGACTCTCCAGTAGTATCATTAGTGTCAACTGTCTGAAAGATGATTGTCTGCCCTCGATGCCAACCCACTTTACTTGGATCAGACTTCTGTCAATCTGGCTCTTTGATTTCAAGACCATCAGTACAGCAACCTGACTGCTGCTGTTCTAAGCACAGGAAAATATCCTGTGTTGCCAGCAACCAATAAATGTGAGGTATGAACACATTGATTGGTCGGACAGTCAGTCAATCAGTCTGTCCTCTCTGTAATCTGACACTTTACCCATAACCTCAAATGGTACTCGCTCATACTGTATTGAGCGATGCTTACTTGCCCATATTACAATCTTACTAGCGTGTGTGTGAGATTGATTTTTCACCGCAGTGCAAACTGTGCATAACACTGTCTAACACTTTACTTAAACCCATTCGGGATTGTCTCATCTACTGTGTGGGAGACGGTCCCAGAAGGTCCCGAAGAAAAGCTCTGGGAAGCATCTGTGACTGGGGGTGTGGTAGTTAACCAGACAAAATGCGTTAGTCGTCATTCATAAAGTCGTTTCTCTTGCATAACCAAGTGTTGGAAAACAGTTAATATCAAGCGTTAATCTCACTTTAATGAACCTTCTCAAAGTTTGGTTGTGGCTGTTGAAAAAAATACCAAGTGCTACTGTGGTTTGCACCAGCCGTCGAGTGACAGTGAGCCTCCAGCCTCAGAGGGCAGTAATGAGCCCATTGTGGTGTGGTGCACCGCAATGTGGCGAAGGAGAAGCAGCATTAGAAAACGTACTTGATGTAGAGGCAGTATTTTTGGTTTTGCAAGAGAAAAGATTGTTTGGATAAAAATGATCGGGTTGGTTTTGCAAAGGTACATCTGCTTAAATGGGATGCTCCATCAAAATTTCCTAGTGTCCAGAGTAATGTCTTTAGATTTCTTATTTGTCCATCCAACAATCCAAATCACAATGGTATTCAGTTTACTAGACTGCAAGACAAGGCAAAGTCCTGACATTTGCAAGGCTGGAACCAACGAACGTTTGGCATTTGGCTTCCTAAATCACTTAAATAAGCGTAAATATCAAAATAGGCGTAAAACTATTTAAATGTCAACTAATCAGTTAATTGACCAGTTGTTTCAGCTCTGCTAAGAAGCACAGCGGCATAGCAGGGTAGATCTACTCTTCTTGTCAATGGGAGGCTGATGTGATTATCCTTATTATTCCAGGATGGCAGTACCATCAACTAAAGCAGCAGCTGATGTTGTTATATCATTAATGTTAAATATGCTATTAAATGAAAAAAGAACCCATATAGACGAAAAACAAGATGTTTAAATCACAATTATTTACTCATACTGGAATCCCACACAAGGCTGCAGGATTTATTCATAAAAATTCAAACACACGACACCCTTGTCTTTTGCTAATAAAATATTTTTCTGATGCAATTTTGTATCCTCATTTTTTGGTTTTCAGATCTGTGTTTTTATATTGACACTCATGGTTGTATGTTTCCTGTCATAAAACGTAATAATTTTATAGAGAGTCGTCTCCTGATGCTGGATTACAGGTAATTAACTTATATTAATTAATATTTACAATAGGGTTAGGGCAGGGTTCGCCAGATATAAATAAAGTAAAACATTATGAAACAGTGCTGTCCTTTAAGGTCAGTCCGTTTACTCAGTCATGACAATGAAGAGAGTTTATTTATTTATTTTTTGGCATAAAAAAATCAGTCCATGAAGATCTTTCTCCTCTGATTAAAATGTCTTGCCTAAAACTACATAAACTGCTCCTTAAAAAGCATTACATTTATAATGCTCCTTTTTGATTATTTATGCAGCACACTGTGAGACAATTCACAAAACTTGGCATTGTATTCAGGACGCTGGTGTTGAACTTCTGGTTGTCCCACTGGATAGTTTCAAGCAAAAATAGATACAGTGAGATATACATAATGCACACACCAGACCCTGTAGATTTAATGTGAATCACGTGTATATTTATCCACTTCTGCAGCTGCAGAAATATTCCATGTTTTTTTGTTTTTTTTACAGAATGATTTTTTTTTTTCATTGTAGACTGGGGTATATTTGCAAAAACAGATATATCACTTTAATTTCTACACTATGTTTTTGAGGTGAACATGCAATAACGATGTAAGGTATCTGTGATTGTGAGAATGTTAAATCTAGGACAGTCTGAGATATATTTTTCAGCCAGCAGTGCACCAGCATTTCTTTTCTATATAACATATACAATTTTTAAAAATATCTTTATCATTATATATATATTTCTTTATTGTTCTGTTCTGCAATTGCAGGTTTTATTTTCAAATACTGTAGCATTTCATATGTAGACAGTTTATGGAGGACAATCATCCAGCCATAATCCTGCTGTACTATGTCTTGTCTGCATAGTACTCATGGTACATTGTGCCCTCTGATTACCCTCCATTTTTATATCATCTTATGTCCATGGAGATTCAATTACTGGCTGAATATAGCTGATTTATGTGGCCATTCAGTGCCGCCTGTTTTAAAATCAGGAGGAAATACAGAAAATATGCATTCATCAGTGCCTCTAAATGCCATAATGAGGTGAAAGGATAGTTAGGACTAAAATGGTTCCTTCGCCCATTTGGCGTACCATCCATTTCTACTGTCTGAGTAGCTAACTCTGACTGTGGAGGAAAATGTAGCTATTGATGTCCTTGAACTTCTGCGTAGTTTAATAAATTCTAATTAGATTAGAGCAAGAGAGTGCATGCGGAGACGGCTTTTTTGTCTTTGCTGATTAGAGTGGAAAAAAAATATATGCATGGGGATACATTTTTTGCATTGAAAAGCTCATTAAGGGTGCTCTCACACAAGTGCGAGGGGGAGAGGAAGGAAATGGTTTTGTCATTCAGGCTCACGAGCAGATCGCACATTGTTTGTTGTGTGAGAAACGCACAATGAACAAGTGGTTGCCTTCATATGAGGAAATATGGGAAGCTATATTTTGAACGCTAAATACGTATTGATTATTAAATGCGTGTACACAGCTGTATTTATTCAAGTGTCTCACAAAATTGATACTAAAAGATAAGCTACTCCAAGCACTTTGAGGAATTTAAACACTGTGAGTAATTTTGTCTTATTCATTCAGGCAAGATCTGAATAAACTGGGAGACATTAAGCGGAAAACTTGCCACAGCCATGACAGACTATTCTCTGCAAATTAACTGCTTCACCTGGAATTGAATTGCAGAAAAGGATATGTTTTAAATCATCTCTTTTTTCTTCAAGCCTGACGGCACTTTGCTGAGAGGCAGATGACCTGAGAGCTTTGACTGCATATCAGACAGGTACATCGACAATAACGTGAACTCGCCGACAATAGGTCAGACAGGCTATTCAGCCAAAGCTATTGGAGGGCTTTGGTGTCATGGGCCTTTAAAACTCCACGTTCCTCTGCAGTGAGTGTGTCTCTGGCTCCCTATTTCAGTGCTCTGCAGAGCACAGCTGAATGGACAGCAGCCATTGTGTGCCCAGATAATACGCTTCAATCATCCTTAATGTCATCACAGCCAAAAAGGCTCAGAAGCTCGGTTGAAGGCGCTTTACTTCCTCTCATATTCAAGAACAGAAACTGAAGTTTTGGCGATAAGATTTGGGCTGCGTTTGTTTTGCACGGTAATTATAGTGACCAGCTGTACTAAGGCATGTGAAATATTGTTGAGGCTGTTTTTGATGCACGTTCGGTGGTGGCCTCTGGGTGGTAAACGATTAAGCAGTCATGTTAAGGTTGAAGCTGATTTAATTCACTTTGTTGAGTTTAACTTTTTTTTTTTTCTTATACATAACACTTAATATTCTGGACATGGTAGGCTGCGGGATAGCTTGTGGTGTGGTAATCAATTCCATACATTGGCCACCGGGTAAGATGTTGAATGGCTAATTGACCACAGTAATGGTCCATGGCTGTGTGCTGGTGGACGATGGAGACGTGCACATTAAAAAACAATTAATTTCCAATACTAATGTCACTGTTGGCTGCCTCTGCTGCTGCATATAACAAGGAGCTGTCACTGATAAGTCACTCCATACTCCATCTAGGATTTGATCCAGGCTTTGCAAAGTTAGAGGGGCCCTTTTGTTGGATTGAGATACATACTTTTCCTCCTAAAAGCCACTTGATGAGAATTTAGGCATCGCATTTGGTTTATGAGTTTATTTAAAAATATTTCCCTCCTTCTCCGCAAAGCTTAAAGGGTCATGTTCTGGTCATGTACTGATTACATTTGCCGCTTCTAGCCAGTGAGTCAAATTTTTCTCTTACTCTTGTTTACAGTATATTTTAAGCTGCAGTGGGCAACTCTGCACTTTGGCAGCCCCGCATGGCAGCAAGATACATTTTTGACAGTTATAACAAGTTCACCATCCAGAAATCATGAGATGACTTCAATAAACTGCAAACTCTATGCTCTAATTTCACTGTGGTAGAGGCTGGGCAATGTTGGAAATGATTTGAAAGCAGAGCCAGGAGGTTCAGCCATCTCTGATAAATACTTTCTGGTTGCGGAGTGGTTGCTGGCGACTGTGTAGTTTGTTTCATTCAAATTGAGATTTGTCATTTCTATTCATCTTTTCACGTGCACATGGACAATATCTTTGGTTACGATGTACGACAAACATATCAAAGTACATTTCCCACACTGAGGAAATAGTTTGATTGCATTATCAGCATAACCTCATTTTCCTGTAAATGACGCCTTTGATAACCAAGTTAATGGTTAAGTACGTGACGAATCACAGATTTTCTTTTTTCATACTAATGAATGAATACGACTTTCACTCACAACAGCAATGTTTGTTTCCCTCCACCACTGAAAACACAGCTGTTTGTACACAGACAGACCACATTGCATCTGGTTGACGGCGCTTCCTTTCTAAAATCAAGGAAAAAAGACCCAAAAGCGACAAACATGGAAAATGAATGGACATGCCTTTCCTACTTGTTTACAGTCCACCCTTTCATCAGTTCTTTTACGGACGATTCCAAATGGCTTGGAGTGGATAATAACCCGAGACCTCTTTCAGGATACAAAAATAAAAACACCATGAATTAATTATTCTGTTTTTAATGCGCCTTTCCTTTTTTTTATTTCGCACAATTAGTTTGCCCTGCTGAAATTACAATTATCCCCCACCAACACTCAGCATAATTTCAACAGCACTGCTCAGCATAATTTAAAATGAAGATAATGCTTCTTTGCTCAATTAATTTAACAGTACTTTGCATCTCTTTGATATAGGGTTGCAGAAGTTTGAGAAATAAGACTGTGGATACATACATTAAACTTGAAAAGTGTACCGTAGCCAGATGGGACAGTTCATTTCAATATCTTATTATTGAAATGTTCTAGTGTGATAGGTATTTGTGAGGAAAAAGGCAGCTGTCTATTAATTTGCCTCTTTTGCTATAATCACTTGACTAGAATAGGCATTTTACAGAAGGTAAAATGGGCCAGATTTCAACCCAGTGCAGGATCGCATCACTTTGGAGTTTTTCTCGGGAATATTCTGGGCTTCCACAGATCATCATGTGGTTAAATCCCCTGCCTCTTGAACTAAATGGCCCCCTTGTCCTGGGACTGAATCCCTGTAGGGTGTTCTCTCCTGTGTTTCCAATTCTCACTCTCCCTCAACACTTTACAACCGTCTAAATAAAGAACCGAAAATACCACAGGTGAGAGGACTACAGACCTTACGCTAGACTAAAAACAGGTTGTGGGTTCAGCCATTGTTCAGAATAAAGACAAAGATTTGATTAATGTAGGCCTGGTAATAAAACAATGATGTACAGCACACTGTAGACAGATGAGCACATGTTTTTTTTTAGGTGGATCTTTACTCTGTTAAATTACACCAAAAAAAGCAATACTGTATTTGGTTATTTGACTGTAAACTGTAGCTGTTGGTCATCTGGTTATGTTTGATTAAAGAGCTTCATTACAAACCTGACAAGATAAACAAATTGTCTTTTTGCGCAAATGGCCAAGCAGAGCAGGCTGCTCTGAAATTCAACACAATTAAAATACAAAATTCTCTTAAAAAGGGAATAATCTAGTTAGGTTCATGTAGCCCAAATAGTGTATGTGCTTGGTTATAAATATACAAACAGTAATTACCAGCGAGTGCAGCCATGCATGGCCGGAAAACTTGCAATAACTGTGATGGTTCTCGTGTTCCCAGACTTGGCATCAGAATCCATTAAATTAAAAATCCTATTGCGCTGCTGTTGTGCTCTTGTCTGAGGACATTTCCGCATCGCCACAGTGTCCTTGTAATTATTTTGGAGCGTGTGTTTGCGTTAACATGAGCTTAGCCAATGAGCAAAGACAGGGCATGTTGCAGGCATCTTCCTCATGACTAACTTGCATATGACACAATGTTCCCTGTGCTGATAGATGCAGGGTGGCAGTCTGAAGCAGTGGGTTTTACCACTGCAAAAGGATCAGACGTGATTGGTGCTGTGGAAAAGCTGACAGCATGAATTATGGAGGTCTCATTAGGGGCTGTTGGAAATGATTTATCTTGCTCCGAAATATGGTCATCCAACCACATTTGCCTCCATGGTTACAGAGTCCATATTGTGATTTGCTCTTTTAATTTCTTCCTGGTGTATCATTTTCAGTGTATTAGTGAGGAATTTCCATGGACGCCAAACCATGACTCTATTAAATCTAAGGTCACTGCTTGGTATGCCAAGCAAAATGGCTCAGAAAAGGACAAGGGATGCTCTTTGAAAATTGGCTGCCGTCGCAAAGGTGCTAAAAAAATGTGTCATGTTTCTCACTTGACAGATGCATTGCTTGGCATGGTGGCATTGAGCTTGGCAGTGTGTGCGACTGCCGGGTCATCTACTGGGGTTGTGCGTTTCTATACTGATGCCAAGAGCTGCCTCCATAGTTTTCCAGTATCCCTCAGCAGGAGCATTGTAGTAGGGATGCCTCAAAGGATACATATGCACAATTTACAACCGTATATTAGCATCATATCCTGCTGGTCAAAAGAAAATATCTCGTTTTTGAGGCAATTGGCTAGAACTTACAAAAGAATATTTTATGAAACGCTTAAAGCATGAGCCGAGTGTCCCAGATTTGAGGAAGCCTCAGTATTTCACTCAGCGTATAATGTGTAGTTTCTATACTATTCATGTAACCTGACTTCTCTTCTCTGAAATGGTTTCATTAGTAATCCGCTTCCATCCTTGTTTCCGTCGGTGCACAGTAGTCCTTTCACTTGTGTCCCTGCAGCAGCCCCACTTTTAGTCACGGGTGGTTCAGCAGTGTCGCCTTTTGAAAAGGGCTGGTGATTTTGGAAGTTATAAGCTGCAATCTTGGCATTGCTCTCATTTTAAAATGCACCATAGGCGGATCCACTTTGCGATAGTATCATGCAGCTGAACTGAAAGCACGACACATTGCTTGCATTATCATGCAGAGGGTACATCTTTGTGAAAATCCGGAATAGATGACAAGGAAATGAGTATCTTCATTTGTTGTTGTTTCCATTCTCCCGTTCTCTTTTATTTAAGTCAAAATGAAGCCTGCTTTCTGGAGATTGATAAGCAAGCATTTGTTTACAGCCACAGCGATGTGGATGATGCCTTTGATTCCTGTGGTAGCAGTTTATTACTGAACTGTGCAGCTTTTGACAGAGTAGAGATTCAATTTATACACGTTTGGATGACATGAAACCAGACTGCTGAAGCCTGTTCCCTGAAGTGTATGGAAAAGAGGAGGAATGATCTGCTCACGGCACCCAGCAACAGGGCTTCTTGATGCAGTGCTTTGATAACGTCAGAGCTCCATCTAGGTTGCTTTGTGAGGTACTGCTCGATAACCTTGTGATTTAGCACTGTGCTGTAAATTATCAATGCAATCTCCAGTAGCCGCTCATTTGCCTACAAATCACTACTACAAAACACATCCTCTCTTCTTGTATCTGACTGTACGCTGAGCGCTCGTCTCACCGCGCTGGCGCCATTTTTAGGCACGTTCACATGACTTTCCAGCGAGGTGCAGTGGCAGTTGCACAGAATTCTAATTTGGCTTCAATCTAAGTCATTAGGAGAGTCAACAGGAAGCAAACAGATGGCAGAAGGAATATGATGGATAATTGTATGTCTCAGAGGACAATTCATAATTTGTATCTTATTCCATGCAACCCCCTCATTTTCCTAATGAAGGACTAATTGAGTTTTTTAGATTGGCTCAAGCATATGGTCCCACCAATAGTGAAGGGTTTGTATTATGGCTGTAAGGAGATACAGTGATGACATTTGAGTAGATTGATGAGATTGTCTCTGAGTGGCAGCCTGATTTTAAGGTCAGAGTAACATTCAAGACCTGGTTTGGAATGTGGAAGTGTCTTCATGACATCATAATCATCATCAATGTCATCATCATTATCATATTTCTTATTATTTTTTTTACATTGAATAGTAGTTTCTAAAATGTTGGATTAAGGAAAACATCACAATAGAATCTAAACTTTACTTGAATAAATGTATATTTGAGTTTATTTTTTTTTTAATGTAAAGTATTTTTGTATGTCTCCCACTGTAACACATAATGACTGATATTCTTTTTGCTTCCCTCTGGAATGTGTTTTTGTTATTCTAACATATTTTTCCCTCTCACTGTTGTAATATACTTCTTGTAAGTTGTAATTATGTTGATTTTTTGTAGCAAAAATCCACAATCAACCATAACAGGCTTTGATGATCTTTCTGCATTGATATTTAGATTTTAATAACTCCAGGGAATGAGCAACTGAACAGGTGCTGTACGAACAAACAAGAATTTGTGGACCGTTGAATCATAATGTAACTGTTTTAGCATCTGGTCATTTTCACCTTTTCTAAAGGTTAACGTCTTTTAATTTGGTTTGGCATCTTTTTATATTTCAATACTATATCTGCATTGTAACTCTTTACTAAAACAGATATCCAATAGATCTAAAAATGCACTTTAAGCACCGTACAACCCAGAAATATCTCTAGATTTGACCAAAATTGGCCAGCCTTAGTAGCTCAGCTGTAGAGAAATGGATCAAAGACATGCTTGGGTACAGGGAGGTATCCCTCTTCCTGGTCTGCGTGGACTGTACGCTTGTCTCTATTTTGGGAACTTACACTCTTCAAAGTGCCGTGGTAATGAAGTGCCTCTCATTAAGAGCTACATTTGTGACAGTCAGTCAGTCAGTCAGGCAGGAATGCATGGAGGGCAGTAAGCGGAGCGCCCCTGATAGAAGCTACTCATAGGGGCCTCTGAGTAAAGGCTCATTTCATGCAAGGTTAGACACATCAGTCATTGGACATGGGGCTGGCTTTTACTGCCTTTCAATAAAATTACACATGGAACGTGTCCACACAGTGAAGATGAACCTGGAAATGAAATGTCTTCCATTGGACTCTCTGCGGCTGGCATGATCACTGCCAGTGTGAAAGCTTAAAATTCCCTGCATGCAGAGGATCAAAGCCTCAATGATGACAAAGGTCATGGACCCGGGGAACTTTTTATTGTCTTTGATTGCGTGCTGAGTCTTTCTTTGTCTGTTATGTGTACTGCATGTGCTTAGTAGCTGGACATTAATTAGATCAAGCTTGAATATCTCTGTAAATATGGCTACTAATTAAGCGTGAAAGCATCAGTGTGCTGTGACGGGTCAGAGAAGCTTTGAGCCCACCAAATCATACTTGCATAAATAGTTTGGCCTGGGCAGGATAAATACTGTCCAGCACTATCCATGTTTGCACACCTTTGACACACTGATGAAGGCCTGTGTGGGCCGAGGCACATGCAGTTACACTGTTGTCTCAAAATCTGAGCCCTGGTATCCTTCTGTTCTAACCCTCATTTACTGTCACCTGCTGAGGTCACAGCCCAGTGGAGACTCGGTTGCTGCGCCTGCACAGCCTGTAATTTGAGCAGACATTTTGTATCATTCTGGCCAAAGATTTTCATTGTTTTGGCTGTTTCTGCATGCAGCGCTGGCTTCGCTACCAGATGCACCTCTGGAGATCATTCTTCCAAAGCTGATAGGAACAAAAGAGTTATTTTCCTTTTTCCTTTTTTAGAGCAGCCAGTTATATATCTCACGGTAAGATCAACTTGCAAAGCAGCCTGACTAACAAGGCTATAGCCACCAAATCATTTCAGTTTATTAAAGTTGAGAGGAAGGAATTTTTTTTTGCTCAAAATAGCATAATCTCATTCCCCACCTCTTTATTGCTCACCTGATTTGTTGATAATCCCTGCAAAAGCAGGCAAAATGGCTGCCATTATAAACTGATGGCACAGCATGGTGGCAGTAAGCAATCTTTGCATGCACCTTTTAAAGGATCCATTTTTGCACTTACTGGAGGTAATTGCAGGTTTGATTTTGCAAAGTGTTACTGAATGTAGTGCTAATTCTGCTACTTCCTTTCGCAAATTAGGAGCTTCAAAAAAATGTAAAACATGTGAGAAATGGGAAAAGGATGTGTGTTGTGTATAGGTAAATGAATTTATTCTTAATTAGATATGACAGAAATATATCTACTTTGTAGATTACTTTTTTCTGTGAGAGTGATTACTGCATGAGAGGTTCCTAAAATATCAGGTCTATAATTTTGTCAGTCAAAAGTCAAATTTCACAGCATCATATTAACATTTTGGCCACCTATGTTCTAACCTGCTTGAAAGCTGTCAACAGACACCGCTAATGCTAACAATCACAGAGAGATTTGTTATTGACTGTAGCTGAGACTGACAAGGAGTCATCCTGGTTCATGTGTATCTATAGTGAGTCACAAAAATCATCAGTGGATCTGCTGACGACTACACTTCTCAGAAGTTCTGCTATTATAACCTCTGGGACCCAGTTAAGTAATTTCCTGATGCTACATAACACTTTTGTTTGATGGTGCTGGTAATTTTATCCAAAGGGAAATGTATGGCGCAGAGGAAATAAGGTAGATATTTATAGTATAACACTACTTTGTTTTGACATGAGGCATTGAAATGAGTGAAAAGGGAGGTTAAGAAAGTATACACAAAGCACATGTTTATATTTAATCAGAAGTCCCGCTTCTCCATGTGCATCATATCTAAAAGACAACTACTTTTTTTTTTTTTTTTTAACAGTTCACTGTATATTGACTGCATTTCTATTGCAGTATTTGCACAAGCTGCTAGACAGAATAGCTTAGAGTATATGACTGCTCTCTGCAAATTACTACAATCCACAATATATAAACTAGGGATGCACGATGTTGGATTATTGCTGATTTTTTTTCCACTTAATTGCAGAAAACATAAATTCTTCTATAGTGGAATTAACATACTATGCCTACTCCTATCGTGATGGCCCACTGGCAGATGCACACATATGATGCTTTCCAAATGTATAGATAAATTAGCACATTAAGATGTTACACTATCTGTCAACGTTTCATAAATTAATTGGAATTTTAACAACCTATCTCATCAGCAGAAATGTTCATTCCTGACCGATGCCAACATTTACTTTCAAAGCCTATATCGGCCGATGCTGTGTGTATATTATCACGCATACAAACTAACTGAGATCTACTTGTAAGAACTATTTGCGAAGCTACTCGTCGGAAAATCCTTCCTGTCTGGTCCACCTGATCTAGCCTGTTGAAGATTATTTGGATTTTTGCTGGAACAAGCTGCGTGGCTTTGACCTTGTGTTAAATTGTGTTTGAAGTAAAAGTGGTTACTGCTGATCCGTCTACCAAGGTCATCTTAGTAATTCATGCCTCTATTTTAGGCAAATTTATTCAATGCTCCACAAATAGCCTATGTTGACTATTTCAGGAAGGCAATGCCGCTGCTATTCCCCAATCCAGCTAAACTGCATTGTCATTATAACACCTGTAGTTTTTCATTCTTAGACCCAAGGTGCATGCTCTATCAACGAGGCATGCAAAAGTGAATGAATCGCTCACAAAAGGAAAAGAAAGCTAACAGTGATTGATTTCTTTGAATGGCATTGTCTCTCCTTTGTTGTTGGAAGTACGATGGTTGATTGATATCAATAATAAGTTATTCTCTTTAGTCCAGACTGAAAGACATCTCATAAATCTTAGACTTCATTTCTTCTAAAGCACACAGTTAAAAAAGTTTTGAATACAGGCCAAAACTTGAAAATGATGCTGTCTCAAACAGAATAAATGTTTCTGAGTAATGACACGCTGAATGCATCATCTGCGCTTTCTGCCTGGTAATATACAGTGAAGACACATTGTTTTGGGCTTCTTTGACAAATGACAACAGCCTGCCCCTCCAGTTATTAAAATTCTGGTTTGTCTCTCATGTTTACTGTCATACAGCCACAGGCTTGAATACAATCCTCGTAGTTCAATTAAACCGCTGTGCTTGTTTCTCAGTACTTTTCTGGTGTCATGTTTCGACATCCTGCTCTTTTCCATTCTACCTCGGGCTCTCAACGTTAGGAAGAAAATCTCAGTTTTGCGGCATCAAAAGACACTCCAGTCTCATTCACTTTAACTGAGTCTCCTTGTGCTCTAAATCAATTTATTTCTCATTTGTGTACCAACAGGTTGAGCTGTTTTAATAGCTTCCTGCCCAGACCGATGTGGATAGAATTAGTCAAACATCAGCCATGAAACGATGATGATGAAACACTTCTATTTAAAAATGTGTGAAGTTTGATTCATGCAGTGTGCTCTGCAGTCACTGTTTGTCATCCAAGAATCTCACTGACATCAGTCTTAATGACTCTTTCATGTTGCAATGCTTTTGTTGTACTGTTCATCATGAGCTGCTGAGAGCTAGATTAGATTAGGTGAGACTGGCTCCAGGGCTAATATCACTATTTAACAGGCTTAGCTGATCAATGTTGGGCAGAGGCAAATCACTTTTAAAGATGCAACGGAGTTATGATCAATGAATTGTGAAGCCAGTCATGTTAATTTAAATTTACAAAGGACAACATATAGAATATAAAAGCCTACAGCTCCATGTAGAGTTTGTCCTCCAGTTTCATTTTATTCATGTTACTTCTAAATGCAAAAATACAACTTCAGTATATAATATACTGATATCCATAAATACATTTTAAGCTCCGCTGCTTTTTGTACTTGCTAAAATTGTTGTGTTGTTACAGGACAATGGGGTGTCTATAATAATGTCTATAATATTATTTTTTCATTCTGAAAATTCAATATTGGGCCGACAATGTGAAATTTATGTTACTGGCTATCGGCCTGAAAAACTGAATCACAGCTGATAAATACAAAGCAGCTCGCTTACTTTGACTCATCTACACACTCTGATACAGTAGGTGGCGCTATGCACTTTTAAGTTGGTTTGCATATACTGTAAACACAGAGACAAAGGAGAAGAAGACTAACAAGCGTAAACAACTTGTCGCATTCATTACGTCACACGGTTGCACCTAGGTAGAGCTAGGCAGTGTAGATAAGAGAGCCAAACGTGTTGTTGTTGTTGCTGACGTTTTTTTACAGTTTCAGAGGAAGGCAACACAAATGCAATTTGAAATATGTGTTCCACAAGGGTTCACAGAGGAGGGGAAAAGTCGAGTCGGGTTTTAACACCCCACATCTTACTTGCGCTGTGGAAATTTTAATCATCAATCTTTGCTCACTACATCTTAGCCTCTCTTACCCTCAGGTGTGCATAAACTACAGCTTAAGAACTTCTCTTAAAAGTGTCAGAATACTGGCCATGAGAAGCAGGTACAGTAATTGTCAGTTAAGAGCATCCATTAAAAATAATCCAAATCTTGCATTCCTTATTTAGACTGAATGCAAAACTAGAAGCATAAGAAAGAGCCAAGATGTTCTGTATGAGTTGTCTGAACCCGATCAGCAGGATAAATGTTAGCAATGTACGTTTTTGCAAACCACAGGTATGCTGCAACTTTGTTACAATGCAATGTTTATGGTCTAGTTAGGTTTAGGCACAAAAAACACTTGGTTAGGGTTTGTAAAATATCACACGTGTGTGTGTGTGTGTGTGTGTCCACACAGACAGTGATACTGCTGCAGGGCTGCTACTGACAGCTTTATTTTTCTACACAGTTTGCCTTTGATAATGATCAATAAAGATGATGACATGATTATACTTTGCGATGAAAGCGATGGAGAGCGAGAGAGACAGAGAGAGAGAAAGCACACCGGTAAAAAAATTGCCTTTCACCTGTTGTGTATATAATTTTTCAACGTCAGTGACATTCTACAGATATAGACGTTGAAGCTGTGGTGAAACGCTCGTGTGCTGTCAATACAATTAATCGCAGATCGTTTTCAGGTCCATTTGCGCAGAGAACCACGCTTGTAACACAGAAAAATCAGGCTTGACCCTAAATATCTAGATGATGCGGCTGTCACTTGCGTCAGATGCGAGTGAACACTGTTGCTAAAATGAAAAGCAAGATGTTCTGCCACGTACGCATACCGCTCTCGCAGGCTATGTGGACCTGGCGGTAACTTCAACACCATCTTCTTCACAACATGAGATGATTTGAATTTGAATATATTAGTGGTTTGCAGAAACGTTAACTACCAACATTTTATTCTGGCGGCTGGGCTGTCTATATCCATCCAGCCTCAGTGAGCCCAGTGGCATGAAAGTCCTACTGTATGGTGTCTCATAGCGTAGAGTAGAGTTAGAGTGTTTAGTTTCCATTTGCATGAATTCATTAAAAAGCCGCGCTTTTTTGTATGGTTCCCTGCAAAGCAGCACACATTCGGGCAGACTAAACCAGACAGCTCTTTTTATCTTCGAAACAGGAGATAGGTTCACGATCCGAGACGCCACAGGGTAGAGCACAAAAACACAATAAAAGAGATAACATGTCAAAGTTTCTACAGTAGTTAGCCTCACATGACTGAACGTTGAATGAACTACCCGCTGTTTGTCCAACCATCAGTGTACCTGCACAATCTTTGTCCAGCACAGAATTCACACTGTGCTTTCTGTTTAATTTTGTTGTGGACACAGCATCAAATCAGACTGAAAGACCTTTGAACATGCTTCTGAAGCTCGTTACTTTGTGCAGTCATGGCTCTGAAGATCCCATCAGCATCAAAAGGCTGCGATGCTTGTTTCTACCTGGCGGCTTTACTCTCCTTTCATTATACCCTCCTTAATATTCTAATTTTTTATGCAAACACGAACACAGTTCTCCTGATGCTATACTGGGAAGGGATGTTTTTTCCTTTTCTTTTTGGTCTTGATTAATTTATTTATTTTTCTTAATCCAATCATGGAACGTGTTTGTTGATATGATTTGCTTAATGCCAACAGTCTGATGCGTGGATCAGACAACAGTTTTTTTTCTAGCCAAGAGATTTACCGCATAATTAGTCGTAAAATCTTTCAGTGGAACATGATCAGATGAGATGGCAGATTTCCTCCTCGAGGCCCCACTGTGAGGGAGGTCAGTCTTTCTAAGACGACAGTTAGCTGTAGGGAAGACAGTAAACTACATTCGAAGAGATGACTTAAACATCCTCCCTATCAATGGCTGATGCATTGTATTGTCTAATGTACTAACATAAGCTATGTGTGAATTTGTTGTTGATGCATCACCTGCATTGCCTATTTGCAAATGATATAATCACCTCATTAGGACCACACTGCCAAAAGTAATGCAATTTTTTATCAAAACAGGTGTTCAGAAACATTTGCATGAGCTATTAAGTAAAACAAATGTGCTTCAGTGTGTCGGACATACTTAAAAGAGCTGATGCAAAATACTTAACTAAATGCAAGATTGCAAGCATCGCTTTTCTCAGTGTGGCATCAGAACATTGTACTCATTGTCTCTTTGTCCCTTTATGGGAAACAAAGAGGGCATGCATTGTAATGAATACAGCTCAGAATACATTTGTCTAACTTTACAAAAGGCTCACAATATTTTGGTCTGGGTAAACTAAAAAAGAAATCCTACAAAGATGACAAACTTTTGAGGAAACTGTGGATCAATAGCATGTTATGTCCATGACCCCCCTCCTCTGTGGCTTTCCGATGGCTTACACATTTTTACTTTCATTTTGTTTTGTTTTTCTTTTCTGGGTGTGCAGGAGGGTGGGAGGGAGGGAGCTGGTCTGATGACGTGTTAGAGTATTCAAAAATATAAAACGATGTGAGTTTATTTGCATGTTTGCTATGTGTCTACGCTGTGCTTTCAAGCTCAATTAATACTTCCAACTCACCCTTATAAATTCGTTGCATTGTTCTATGCCCTAGAGTAATGGAGAAATTAAATACAAACTTGTGTGGTCTTTGTTTCTAGCCATGTACTGCAGTTGCTTTCGAACGTCCTGAAAAACAGTATGTAATAATAAGCTGTTGTTCTCAAGCCTAGCTTTCATATGAACCTCTTATCTGTCCCATAGAATATGGAATGATCGGAGAGCATACAGTAAAAAGTCAGCGGCCAAGATCAGTTCATGACACAAAGGCCCTGCAGGAGCAAGCTGAATCTGCTAAATTTATGGCACAAACTGGTAATACAATAGTTATGTTTCTTTACTTTATTTTGTTAACTAAACTTAATTTCATCATGCATGCTCTCTCTTGTACTGCACCTTTTTAAGTGGAAATGTTTTGCATTATTATTTTTTCCATTCTCTCCTGCTACAGCTAGGAAGATAAATTTCCCATTTCTCTATGAGTATTTACTTTGAATATGGAACATAATTGGGTTTTGTGGGTCTGTTTGTTTTATTGTCACATAGTGAGTTGGCAAGTGGATTACTCATACAGTATATTCATAGAACATTAATTAAACAGCAGTTTAAAAACTAAGGCCCTGATGTAGTTAATCATTTCCTCCAAGGCATGATAAATTAAATGTCATTCGATGAAAAACCCACCCCTTCAGCCAAATATGAAACACACACTTGGCAAAAGTTAAACTGATAGATGCTGCCCTTAGAGATAAAATGAAGATGTGTGGCTTAATCATGTGTAGCATCCAATAAATTAAAAAGTGAAATTACCTACATTCATAATGACTTTTACAACCTACCACCTTAGCATTTTTTATCAAATCAGATAGTGCTGAAATGAGCAAAAGCTTAATTTTGGTTTCATTATCAGTTCTTTTTGCTTCATTCTATCTTGAAAACACTTTAAGTTTCAGTTTCAGTGGGTGGGTTTAGATCTAGCTGCTGTTGAGATTTTTTTTTTCAAATTCTTTATTTTGATTTCTGGGAAATGTTTTATTTTTTTCCATGTGTTGTTCCATTTAAATTGCTGTCATTGTTTAAGAACTCCTTTCATGACCATTTTAATTTGCGACACCATACAAAAATACTAACATATACTCATTAACACCTCTTCATTCGACACACGCTGTAGGTTTGTTGTTTCCCTGTCAAGTCGCATCGCTGTGCTTTTCTGTTTCTCATTCTCACACAATTTACTCTCCCTGTACTGCCTCATTTAACAAATTGATCCACCTTTCAGTCTATTTTATGATATGCAAAGTTAAGGGCAGGGTTTAGATCCCTATTTGGCTGAATCTGTGTGTCCTTGATACTAAACTCTGAGACTACTTTAGAGCATATTGTACTTAAAATTCTAGCATGATTTGATGACTTCCAATGACATAAATGTATTCAGAGCTGCAATTGAAACTATTCCTCTTTGTAATAAATTATTTCTCTAATGCATAAAGGCTTGAAGAAAATGAATACTTCACCTGAGGGTTTAACATAATCAAACATCAATTATTCGGTGACTACTGACGCAGGAATTTGACTGTTCATTCACTTGTCACCAAATAATTTATTCTTTTTTCATTTAGGCTACCATGGCTTTGGAAATCACCCCACTGCCTCATCATAATATACAGCTTTATTTAGCATTTCATGGCTTCTTGATATTTGACCATCTTTTAGACCGTGAAGATTGAACGATTTTTTTCTTCTTATTATCATTCATTTAACTCAAAAGAGATCTTAAGATGAATTTAGAAAACCATGGTCCTAATCCTTACTAATTTATAAGAAAATACTATATATAAATATTTAATGACAATATGTTTGCATGCAGAGTTAAATTACCTCAAAGTCTGCTTGCCAAACCTTCATATAGGGGCAATTGCCTTGACACAGAATCCATTCTGATTCTGTGGCTTGAATGCCACCTGTAACGCTTCCCTCTGCGAACTCCCAATTGATATTTGAATATATTGGAAACAGATGAAACACATGGAAACAGCTGTGATCTGCTGAATAAACTAGCTAACTTTCTCATTTTCCTCCACCCCTGGGAGTTAACAGGCTAAGATGGATTTGAAAATTATTTGAAAAACCATCATCTCAAACACAGAATTTGCTCCACGGTTGTCAAGGAAACAAGATAGTTTTGCTGCAGTGCAAGGGATGTCCATATCTCAGAACTCTTTCTGAACTAACACCCATTAAATTCCATTTTATTTTCTCAGATGTTGTCCTTCTTGCATGTCACCATGTTCTTATGGAGTTTTTGTTTGTTTATGGTGATTTTCTCCGTTTGTTTAAACACATTATTGGGTTCCATTGAAATGCATGGATTTTTTTTTTTTTAAAGATGAAACAGTTAGATGTAACTCCAATGTCTACTGTCCATTCTTATAGTCACAGCTATGCCCTCTTTGTGATCTTTGCATAAATGCACATCTAAATTTGTTGTTAAAAGGCTGATTCATTAACACAAGCACTACAGAGACCATTGTTATTGCAGATACTCACTATGATTCTAAACACAAAGCTCTTTATTGTGTCGAATACACATTACATTAGTAAGTATTCAGTATTTATCAAAGGTCACATAAAGGTTGTATGGACTGTACAATAGTGTTCTTGTAAATCTTAAAGACCCCACTTCACCCAAACGTGACTCATGTTGGCCCCTCCCCACATTTGACTAAACCCTGCCCACCTTGCACAACCCTGCCCCGTAAGCCCTGCCCCAGGACCATATTGCTGCATTTAACTAGTGTCACCCTTCTCCCACACAGGTGAATCAGGTGCAGAGGAGTGGTCCCAGTGGAGCTCATGCTCTGTAACATGCGGTCAAGGGTCGCAGGTGCGAACAAGAACATGTGTCTCACCATACGGAACACACTGCAGCGGCCCTTTAAGAGAATCAAGGGTTTGCAATAACACTGCCCCTTGTCCAGGTAGTGTTAGCCGCAGATTCTTGAATATTAATGTTTTTTTCTCATTTGTTGTTGATGGGAGGAAATGTGTTGTTGTGTTTTAACGAACTTTTCAATGTGTATATTTAAGACTGTATTACTATCATCATTGCAGGTACTATTATTATATAATCTAATGCTTTTTTTTCTTTGATGTTATTTTGTGAATGTGTTTTCTTTCTCATTATCACTTTTTGTGTTTTCCATTTCATATATGTGTAAAGGCAATTCATCAGCATTGAAATGGTTTTAATGACATGTGGTTCTGCATGGAGCTCGGGGAGCGGTAGACACTGATGTGGTGTCAGCTTCATTTCCTTGAAGGTCAGCCGTGCATTTTAAAATAGCTTGGCGGAGCATTTCTTCCTCAACCCATGATGGCAGGGCAGATGAGTCACTGGCAGTCAGGTATCAGCATCAGATGTTTTTTTTTTTTTTTTTTACTAGTGATTGCTGCGCGCCAATGTCGCACTAAACCAGGCACCTGGTCTTTTTTGGGAGATTGTTTATGCAGAGAAATATGTTGATTTAATAATGAGATTCTGAACTCATGTTTAGTCAAGATATTTGATGGCGCTGATGAGTGTAGTGCATCAAAAACTCTTAACTGATAATTATTGCTGATCAAAAATAGCGCTAGCTGCATCCTCTGACATACTGATTGATGATGGACTGTATTCAATTTTAGGTCTGGCATGTGCAAGTGGGAAGTTGGCAGATTTCAAAAAGGACCATTCTCTTGCTGTGCGTGGACACTTAGAGCTAGAAAAAGAATGAGTCATTTAAAAAGAGCAGTTTCCCATACACCAGCCTTGGTACGACTCCTCTACTGCCATTTATATTTAGCTCAGACAGAATTTAAGCTCCTAATTCTCAAGAAATAAGAAGCTACACAGCCCAATTCCAGGTACATGCATCAATTTCCATAAAGAATAATTATTCATTAAGAAGCAGACCATACAGAGCTGTCCATGTGAATTCATTATGGTCCTTGATTTATCTCAAGACCTGCAGACATCCGGCGTTTTCTCATGGCTAATTGTGGATCCACAATTTTCTTTCACATAATAATGCAGAAACGCTCGTCACAAAATAACAAGGCCATACATGTGTCAGATTGTTAGAGAAAATCAGAGAGGGAGAGTTAGTATGAGTCTTTTTCAATTTTGGAAACTGTCACCATACTTAACTAATTATGTTATTTCATGGAGTTTTAGTCAGACTATCAAACCTACAGTAGTCCTGCAGTGTTGTGAAATTGCATTGCCTGTAATATCCGAAAGATCGTGTTTTTTCTCTTCACTTATATTAAAAACCCTGCACTGAGATCATAAAATGTCTTTTTCCAAGTCATCCTCCAAAAGCAGCTGATATAGCACTAACCTAAAAGAAGAGAACTGGTGCAAAAAGAAAATCCCACCTGGCGTGGTGCCACATGAAACAGAGTCTATATCTAATATTCTGTAAGGCAGACAGATCGATTTGCTTCCCTCAAACTGTCTGTAGTATGCCAAGGTGGAAGGATTCTGCTTAAATTATAGACACATCACTTTCAGTCTGAAGGAACCTTACCTCATAGGCACCATCACTGAGAACACCAACATCGTCCGTGACCAACGGTTCAGGGGCTGCGGGTTGACATCAAGCATGCCTCCATCCAAGCTGAGACGCCGCAAATCCAACACAATGCATCTGTCGAACACAATAACACTGCTGCTTTACAAAATATTACTTTTACCTGAGTAGTTCCCCTTTTCAACCCAACCAACAGCACTTATTTTTCTTTCTTTGAAAGTCTGGTGCAGTTATTCTGCAGGAAGAAGGCAGTCCAATATAGGTGTATATTTGATATTTCTGCAGAAGATGACTGATGTCCAGTTCTAACATTCAGAGCCAACAGTATTAGTTATATATACATATTTTACTATAGCACAGAATACAGTGAGATGAAGCTGCTCTCAGCATTTTGTTTGCAGAGTAATTATGCTCCCTCAGTTTATCACAACAACACTCCCTGTGCTCTTTGAAACATTACTACAAAACGGGTAGCCTCATTTTATTTGATAAACTATGTTAGTATGCATCATTTATTTCAGCACGATATTCACAATGCGTGGTTAAGTTGGGCTGCGGGTAACTTACAGAGTTAATAGATAGTTTGAACTTGGCTGCCAGGAGAAGGTGCTAGCTTATACCATCCTGCTACCAACAGGTGACAGAGCAGTCTGTCCACCTCTATAGTGTTTGCCACTCTAACGTTACCCCACTGCCGTCAAAAACACACAGAAGAGCCATACCTTTGAACTTCAGTGAGATATTTCTTCATTTCAGTGAGCACGACTAGCTCACAGTTGATTTTATATTAGCTTGTTGAGCTAGCAAAGCGACGACGTTGCCAATCAACGGACCACCTCGCCGAGCATGCGCAGATACTGTCTGTCCTACCTACTGTACTCAACAGAAGTTAATTCAGCCACAGGCAGAGTAAACTAGCAACGCTAGTGCTCCTTAAAGTTATCATATCACCCAAGTGTAAAGGTATGTCTCTATGTTTTGAACAGGTTGTGACGACAGTGACCTCCAACTGAATAATCAGTAGGTTGTGGTCACGTCAGGGCATTTGTTGGCTAGCTAAATTACCTAACACAACAACACTTAACGTTAATCTGTTTATTTCGGAAGTAAAGCTCTGTATTGTCAATTGGTATACAAATATCGATTGTATTGACACAAACTAATGAAAGTTTCTATTTTAGCTGTACTAAACACCTGCCACCAATAAGCTGGAACGGTTGTATGCAGGATGTGATATGTTATAGTACAGTATCACCAGCAGTCGCACTGCTTTTCTTACAATAAACAGGGAAAACTTAAGCATTAGCATAAGCTTTAGCTTAGTTGACTAGTGTTAACTTACTAGCAAAAGCAGAGCTAGTCCCATGGGAAACAATACATACGGTTCAGTCAGTATGTATTGTTTAAACATCACACTGAAGACAAATCCAAAATTAAAGACCTGAAGAAGTTCTGGCTTCTGTTATTAACCACTAAGGGAACAAGAGACAACACAATGCTAGTACAATTTAGAGCAACGTTAACATAACATTACAGTTTGACTGAGAATTTAAAGAATTTAGGAGAATATTCAATTTTCTATATGGAAAACTTATTTTGGTAAAAGAAGGAAAGAAAATTATCATTTCACTGTATGGGATTAAATATGATGAGCAAATGCACAGTGACAAGTGGGTCTTTATTGTCTATTGATATCTGAAGGACCCTGGAGCCACCTCTGATAACTGTACGTGAGAGGCAGACCAATAGTATCTGATAGCATTTCAAGGCTCTATTTGCATTGTGCACATGTAATTGCCAAGATCAATATTGTGCAAAGCAACCCTGTGCAACCGCTCAATGATTGTAAGTGCGGATTTGATTGTGTTTCAGTCAAAACTAACTCAAACAGCTCTGTGGCAATAAAGAGATTTGCAGCAAAATAATAAATACAGTGTGGTGTAAAGACACTGCACAAGAGGCAGGCTGACAAGTTTAAAAAGGCAAAACCTTGCTGGAATGTTATGAGAAGATGAACAAATCCCAGTTTACCGCAAATTAATGAAAACATTCTTGGCAAATGCATTCGCTTGGTCCACCATCTCGTGCTGGTCCAACAACTGCACCCCTAACAGCACAATACATACTCATGGCCGTCCCTCTAAATCAGGGCTGCAGTTCAGAGAAAAAATACACAAAGAAGTGGAATCCTATTCCATCATCGCTAACTGTGGTGACTGCCCGCTTTGAACTCGAAATTTTCAAAGTAAGTGCTTTGGCCACCACGGGACACTTAGCTAAGAGCATCAAAGCAGCGCCTGGAGGCTGGGTCTGGGACAGACGGTACTGTAGCTCGCCTCATGGCAGACCATCGGCTTGATCCCAAGGTCCAACTACTCTACAACTGATCCTGAGATCTAACTGTTTACTGCTGGAACTGTAAGCCACTGCACAAACAGTGGATAGTGACCCCTCTGAAAACGAACCCCCAATTCCCTGTTGACAAAGTAGTAAGACTTCCAAGGTCTTAAATCCCATGTGCAATCAACAGATGATAAAAGGCCACCACACATGTTGTTTTACCCGCCCATCTCCATTAAGTCTACCCTTTATTTTGTGCCTTAGTCTCAGTCCAGCTTTAAGTGTAAAGGCATGGCTGCAGCCCACACATCGGGCTGTTATTCCCATTGCAGTTGCTTGTGTGTCATTGCAGCTGATTAGAAAACAAGGATTTTGCAGCTATAATGTGTTTTGTCCTCGGCATACAATATACCTAGAGCAGACACATACACCGCTGGTGCTAAAGAGTAGCTCCAGTGGGATTTGGGTTTGACACAGTTTCCATCAGCTTCAATTCTGCCACTTTATCGCTGGGATTTAGACGCCAGCAGTTGCTTCAGAAACTAATATCAGAGGTTAAAGTTTTACATTTTTTTAAAACAGTGTGTTCTGCATGTCATATCACTGTGTACATTCAGGAACGCTGCGAGTGCCAAGACAAGAGGTGTCTTACTTCTGTCAGCCTCTCAGATTTACATATCTCCCTCTGCAAAGTAAAACTTTGAGCCAATAGCAAACATTCTCTGCAGTTCTAAGAAGACTCACCATCTGTCAGCCCGAACCCTGTTAAGCTTACACACAAACCAGGATGCAAGATGTAAGAGGAGTGATGCTTTTGCCAACTATTGTTTGAAATTAGACGGAAAATAACAATTTTAGTCAGGGCTGCGAAACTATCCGAAATATAATGAAAACTACATTATCACAATTTTTTGATAAAGGTCAAATGTGTCATGCTATAGAAATGTAAAAGTAAGGGGATGTAAAGGAACACGATTGACCCCAGCAAAAAATACATTTACACTTTTATATTTTTTTCAGTAAAAAGGAAAAAAATATTATTTCCACTAAAATTGTGACACATATCACAATCACAATATCTGTCGAAATAATCACAGTAGGATTTATTTTTGCATACAGTTCAGTTCTAATTTGATCAAATTGATCAATTTAAGTGATAAATGTGGTGGAAAATGATCTGCTAGTAGAAATATAAAAGAAAATACAGTATATGATCAGAAACTCTAAACTTACTCTAATGATTCCTTGAATTAAAAGATGGTGAAATTTGTTGTCATCAAATGACCAAGACTTTGAAAAAGGGAACATCCCTTAGTTGTTGTTTTTAATGTATATTAATAATTTAGTTCTTTAAAATTGTGATGGAGGTGGCAGTACTTCCCAAGTGTCCAAAATAACAATATGCACAATGAGATTTAGAATTAGCATTTTATTAATTGCTCAGGCACATTTATCTTATGGAACATGCTAGTGAATACATAGCCTTCTGGATTTGGGCTGTCTGGCCTGATGTTTAGTCTGAACGGCCGTTTTATCGCTCGACGAAACGTAAAAACATGGGTGTTCACTCAGAGGTCTGGATCCAGGTTACGGGCCGTCTGCTTTGTGTATAGGCATGATTAGTATGTTGGTGTGACGGCAGATTTGCAGAACCATTGTCAGCCCACATTAACCTGAAGGTCCGCGGCTATCAGTTTCCCAGTCAACCAGGAAGACTCACCAAACTAACACTGTGCAGACCTGCTGCTCCTCACCCACACCTCCAAATCCACCAGTCTTATTGTTAGTCTGTTCAGATTTTACATCCTTTATTACCGTATGCAGCACTGTTAGTGGGTAGCTTTGTATGTCTTACCATTGTGTACATGACAAACAGATGTGCAGAGGTGACTGAAGCTTGAGGCGAAGTCCCACAGTGTCTGTGTGCTCAGTGTTTCATTTACATTTGTTTTGTTGCTAATTGTTTCTGATTGATTTCATTTCATTTATGGCTCACTGCAGTTTGTTATGGGTTTGTTTATGCTATAGCAGGGGGAAACAGACATTGATTAGGCCTGACGCCCTTTCTGTGCCCGCAGTACATGGTGTATGGGAGGAGTGGTCACCGTGGAGCCTGTGCTCATTCACGTGTGGCCGAGGTCACCGCACTAGGACTAGGATGTGTGCCCCTCCCCAGCACGGAGGCAGGGCCTGTGATGGACCTGAGACCCAGACTAAGCTTTGCAACATAGCCCTATGCCCAGGTATCACCTGTCTGCTCTCTAAGTATATTAACAATTATCCCTGAAAGCATGACGATGAGAAAGGTATAAGAGGTAAAATCATGAAGTCATTCACAAATATCAGTTCTTGACAACGGAAGCAGATTTCCTCACACACAGCTATGGCTGCACCTAATAATTATTATTTTTTTTATCATCCATTAATCTGCCAATTATTTTCACAATTAATCATTTAGTATTTAAAATGTCAACAAAGTTTGAAATATGCTCATTACAATTTCCCATAGCCAGAAGGATGTATGCAAATTGCTTATTTTATCCACCCAACAGAGCAACAACATCCATAGGCTCTTCTTCACTTGCATAAATGACAAAGAGAAGCAGTTATTCTTGACATTTAAGAAGCTGGACAAGCCAATGATTAACATTTTGTGAAAGGACTGAAGCAATTTAACAATAATCAAAAATAATTGACCACTAATTTTCTTTCAATTGACCAGTTGATAATCGCTGCAGCTGTGCACGCAGCTATATACCAGTTATTTAACACAAAATTGCAAAGGTGAGTAAGAAACTGGATGAATGCAGGCTTTTATAGATATAGTGCTTACTGCTCACACTATGATGCAGTTTAGGAAACCCTGTAGAGAGTCAGTACTGTAATACTGACGTCAAAATCACTTACCCGCAATTGCCTGTGAATGGTAAGCAGATTAGTGATGATGAGTTTTTTTCCACACAGTAAACGTTAGCTTTGCCCTGGTAAGAGACTCAGTGAAAACCACTCAATCCCAGATGCTTTTCCTCTGCCCCGACGGGGAAAATGGAAGGCAGCTAACAAAACTGTTTCTGCCATTTGTGCCTTTTGATATTTGAAAATAATCTAAATCTGAACATGAAGACCAAAAAAATACTTTTTATGACTTATTCTGCTCTTGCCTTTGGCTGGATTTGAAGCTGTGAAGAAAAAAAGCAGGACAATCCTCAAAAATTCAGTAGCCATGTAATTTTTTTTTTGCCTTTCCACTCAATGTCTGTTTTATTGGCTTTCACCCTGAGAGAGAATAGTGATCTGAATATCTCCTCCCATTTCTGTCTGCCGTCTTTCCCCCCTTCACATGGGACATGCTTGTTGGGTTGTGGTTGGTGCCTCAGTGGACGGACAGTGGCAGGAGTGGAGCTCTTGGAGCGATTGCTCGGTGACCTGTGCCAATGGCACTCAGCAGAGGACCAGGCAGTGCTCAGCGGCCGCCCATGGGGGATCTGAGTGTCGCGGTCACTGGGCAGAAAGCAGAGAGTGCCATAATCCTGACTGCACAGGTAAAATCCTGAGCCTCTTAATTCTATATCCGCTTTGATGTCTAAATTCGAGAAAACATTAATTCACACAGGAAAAGGAAGAGACAAAAAACAGTGCGTTTCCACATTGTCATCGAAACCCTAATCAGTACTATCAACTGTGGATAAAACATGCAGCCTGATTTTACTGAGCTGTTACCCTTTTTCTTTGTGTACCGAAAAGCTCTGCAGCAAGAATCAAAGCTGTGTTGTAAGAATCAAGAATAATGTTTAAGACCATGCTCTATCAATTGGATTTGCAAAATCCAGTTAGATATACTGTATGCCTTTCACATAATTCAGGGTTAGCTGTCCAAACTGCCCGTCAACATCATAGATGTATTAGAGGCTCAAAGATGTCAGCTTAGTGGTCTCCATCAGGCTTTGAATTGTCTGATCATATGAAGGGCCTGAGCACTCTCATAATCTCCTGATGCAATTTTCACTGCAGCAGCATAAAACAGCTGGGGTTTTATTCTGTATCTCTCTGGTATGCGTGTGGCAAAGATGGTTCCTCTCAAATGTTTGGAAGTCAGTGTAAATGTTGTGTAACCAGCCCTCCAGCTCTATGATCTCTTGGACCACTGAAAGATTCGTAAATGCTTGTGGATGTGTATTTTCAATTTGTTTTTATGATAATGAAGCGGGAGATGCTGTTGTTTGCCTCACAGTGAGAGGACGCATTATACAATTTATCCATTTAATGAGACCCACCTGTTTAGCAATTCTAATTTGTTTCCAAGGTGAGAGATCAAACATTAGTGAGGCAACACAGTCTGAGCCATCATTTAACAAGTCAGCACCATGTCCATGTCCATGACTGCTGGAGCGCTTTGTCTTGCTTTGTAGAATAAACAAAAAGAGTTCAAGGCAAACCCAGTACGTTTTTCAGAAATATATCGTTGAGCAATACGGTGTGCTTAAAAGCAACAGGCGTTCTTTTATGATGCCAACAAATCAGAGTAAAGAAAAAGAGACTAATAAGTTCAATAGCCGCCCGTGCAGGATTCAAAATCAATGTTATGCGTTTCAAAATTGGAAGAATCTCTCCAGGACTGCTGACACAATGAGCTCTTTGAAACTCATGAGCCTGCATCTGTCTGAGGAATCAGCCGCTCTGATGCGGAGCAGAGGCTTCACTATCTACTGGGATTTGATCAATGTCTCACAGATAGTTTTAGCCGACAGGTCACACGCTGGTTTCTGTTCTTTTCTTTCCTCCGGAAGCAATCCTGACAGAGGTTAGTTGTAGGACACGAAATAGCCCCGCACGTGCGAAGGAGGGGGTAAGTGGAGGTTAAAACGAGAGTGGAGAGTCTTTCCTACTCACAGGGTGTTGTACCTTTCCGTTCAGACAAGGGCGCGTGATTTACTACATCGCTGAAGGGGAGCATCTGTTTTTTTTTTGTCTAATGCACAATTTAACAATTTGTTACAAGGGCATAAAACATGCTGCCGGGTTTGGAAACTTCAGCATAAATGCCTTTTTAATATTGGCAAAGTGAGGCAAATGATCACCACTCACAGAGCAGCTTTCTTTAGCCAGAAACCACGCACCCTCCTGATCATTCTAAGTAATTTTGTTCCATTTTGTTACCAATAAAACTGCATCTACAAACTGAATGCATGGGAGGCAAAATAAATAAATGTAATCAAAAATGATATTGTAGAAGTCACACACTAATTAAAAGCTTAAAGCATAACGCATATACTGTAGATGTCCTATTTTGTAGATTATTTGGTTATTTTTATGCCTCTGAGAGTGTCTGTTCCTAACCGGGAATGATTCTGTTTTAGCTAACGGCCAGTGGAATCCTTGGGGTCCGTGGAGTGGCTGCTCCAAGTCCTGCGACGGCGGATGGCAGAGGCGAGCCCGGGTGTGTCAGGGGGCAGCGGTGACCGGGCAGCAGTGTGATGGCACCGGAGAGGAAGTCAGAAAGTGCAGCGACCAACGCTGTCCAGGTGGGCCAAGGGATAATAAGTCTTGCATCTGAATGAAAGCGGGGAGATAATTATCTGTGTGGGGTGAACGACACTTCTCGTTACACGAGATCAGTTGAAACAGGAAGTGAAGAGGAGATGCAGATGAGCAGATACAGAGGAGGGATGCATGAATATATTCCAAAGTCACTTAAATACTGGTGACATATGGGTGATTTTAGTGAAGTCTTAAACATAATGTGAGTTAATACTTTTGTTATCTGAAGTAAAGAAAGGAGTGTTTGACTCAACTCTTATTGAAGTAACGCCTGCAAAAGTTGCGATTACAGCAGAGGGAACATTTTGTTATAATCCCTGAACGCAGTGCTCATATTCACCAACATCATGCAGCTTTGATCCCCTATATTTTCATACGTGCTTACTTGCAATGCGAAGAAATTGTTGCATCACATTGGAAACGCTGAAAAGCTCTTTGCATTGACACCCGTGCTGCTTTGCTTTCCAGCACCGTATGAGATTTGTCCCGAGGACTATGCAGTGTCAATGGTGTGGAGACGGACGCCTTCAGGAGAGCTGGCCTTTAATAGATGCCCCCCTAATGCCACAGGTAAGGATATCGGCAGTATCTTCAATTCCTTTATTTTTGTCTTCTTTTTGTCAGTTCTTAATTGGTGTATTGTTCAGTGAGAGGTCCACTTTGGGCTAGTCTCCTGATTCCTCTCTTGAGGAAATAAAAAATCTTTGACCCACGCTGTGAGCGTAAAATGAAAAGAGTAGCCCTCCAAAAAGGCAACAAAATGGTACAATACATTTTAATTCGTATGATGAGGATTCAGCTGTAAACTATCCAGTGATACAACGTGATTGATCAACCTTAATCTGCCTTAATGTCAGAGAATGGCTTTTTGAATCACACTGATCTGCCTGTCACTTTGCACTGTCGGAATTAAGCTGCAGTTTTAAACTAGTGTCGTGGTGTCATTGTTTGAACACACATGACGGTGACAGTAATTTGGTTGCATTATGATTAATAACAGATTTCTCACCATAGTAAGCCATCCTTTTTTTTCTGGAAGTTATCAAGCCTTTTTAAGTCTGTCTAATCTTTGCATGGTGTATAAAATCACCAAAACACCGCGATGATAAAACTGTATCTTGGTGCCAACAAATTGTGTTTCTCCGTGTGAGGAGAAAGCACATATCCTTTCATCCCGTTTCCACATGCAGTGATGTAACTGACTACACCCGCCAGTGCACAGCTTGTGCAGTGAATGGAAGAAAAAAAAAAATGGTTGCTGTGATTTTGAGAGCATTGTTGAAGGAAAGCAAACTGAAGGCTGTTTTCAGACAGTAAGCAGAGGCTTTTATATGTGCAGGCAGAGAAGAGCATTAGAGCAGAGGATGCGAGTCCTCTAACGGGGCGAGGCTAACACTCAGCTCTTCAAAAGAAGAGAAAGGAGTGGGGGGGTAGGGGTAAAAAAACAATGCAACCTCTGATAATGCTGTTATGATTCTTTTGTTTCTCGCTGAAGGTCAGTTTGCTAACAAAGCAGGACAATGTAGCGCCGTCTGTTGCTTAAGTTACGTGTTAGTTGTGTTCTAAATTGACATTTTTTCCACAACCATAAAAAGGCGACTAGGCAAACTAGCTGTAGCAGCAAACTCGCTGTCATTCACAGATGGCTTACCCACGGCAAAGTTACCCCGAGTAAGATTTACTAGCATGACATTAGCTTTCCGGCATGACATTAGTTTTATGGCTAATAACTGTTTGGCACTTTGAAGCTACTCGCAGTGAGGCTTTTTTTGTGTGTTTCTTCTTCTACTCTGATAGGATGTTGTTGAAAAATGTAATACCTTTACTGATTAAGAATTTAATTTGCGCCAAGAGGTGTCTTTACGTGCCTAAAGTGAGAGAGTCGCCTCTTTCATACAAACTAATTTGGGTTCTTTACGAAGCAGTGTCACATTAATTCATGACATTTTTATTTAAAAGAATGTAAAAATTCTAGTACTGTGAACCCTGGACATTTAGGATTTTATTGTACATGTTTTTCTTATACGCAGCTAAATTTACTAATAACTGCAGTCTATGTATTATTTACATTTAATGATCATACAGCAGGTCAACACATTCTGACATTTTGCAATATATCAGAGCTAAGTTCTCTGCGTCTGTCAGTGTTAGTGCACATTTGTATGCACGGCAGTGTCCACACAAAGATAAAGTGAGGGTGCCGTGTCACTTTACCAGAGAACCAGCAGACCAGTGTCATGATGAAAGGGTAAAAATAACAGATAGCAGACGAAGATCGTGTTTAATCACAGTGCATCCACCTGTCAAAGCTGGCGCTGACCACTGGAAAAAGAGAACATGATGGACAATAGTGTAGGTCAGGTCAAGTTTATTTGTAAAGCCATTAATCACAGCTTAATTGTCAGCGGGTTTCACAAAGCACACTGTAAATGAAAACAACACCCCCCAACCTTTGACCGCTAATTAGATCAAGGTCAACCCTTAATGAGAAAAATCTGAAAAGAAACGAAACGCCTCTCGAACAGACCTCCTCGTTTCTGAGACAGTCAGACGCGTAATTGCTGCTGAGAGCGACTAAACAAAGATGAAATATTGATCGGCAAAGACAACACAACAAAATGTGCGACATGAATGCAGTAAGGCTGCTCGGATGAAGAGTCCGAATGTGTTAGGGGGCATCCGCGCCTACTCAGCCGTAGCCACTGTCGTCATCAAGGTCATCATAGGAAACAGCACCCAGTGCAGGGGCGTCAGCGCCGCCACGGTCATCACAGATGACAACTGCCACCAGAGGCGAGAGGAGAGGAAAAGTGGAGAGGATACGTACACACAGCAGATGAATTTGTTCGCTTTGTATCACTCAACGAAAAGGTTCATACACAAAGCGGCCTTTCCATCTTACCAGTCGGATGTTCCTGAAGAGACTGGGTGACTTCGAGGCATGCTGCACGGCACAAAGACAGAGAAAAATGTTGTGTTAGGAAAAGATGCTGGATACTGCACAGAATTCTTAAGAGCAAATGACCAGTATGTTTTAATATTTAACTAACTGTCAGATATCTTAAACAGCTTTGTGAAAAACAGCTTTAACATGCATTTTATGTTTTACCCAACTGGTATGAGATTCAATGTGCCTCTTATTTATGTGCCTGTCTAATGAGAGCCCCAAATCTCAATTAAAGTTCGAGTCAGCCAACTGAAAGAGGGAGCAATTAAAGCGGGAGAATCACACGCTGATAAACAAATCCTGAGAAAAATGATCATCGGTGAACATGTGCGACGCCATCCTTCAGAATAAATGAGGTCATTTAAGTGGAGTGCATTCATTGTCTCAATGGTAGGTAGGTTCTAGCAAGGTATTTTTCTATTTTGTTCTACTTCTGAATGATATTTAACACAGTAAGTCCTTCTCTAAGAGTGTTTTTAGACCCGTCTTATCTCTGCTACTGCTGTGTTTGCCTCCTGTATTGAGGGGGAATGTTTGAATGAAAATCCTGGTTTCTTTAACGACAGCGGAGTTGAGGATGCTGTAAAACCGGACAGTGACAGGTCAGTGCCTCGGTGGAGTGCTGCCTTGGTTTTGATTGAGCGCATCTCCACTGACCTATATTTCATACCCAGCCTACTCTACATCGCTGATGATGCAAGGAGAGACGACAGATTGATGCAGAATCAAAGCAAAAGCCTTATGTGCCATCACTGACCTCGTTTGATCCCGCCATCGACATGGATCAAAGCCTTAATCACTGAAGAATGTAGATTTTTACACCCGCAGTACAGAAAATTCTGTGTTTAATTCACAATAAACATTCGATGCTCTCCACTGACTGTAGCTTTACTGTTGCTTATGCCCACCTCATTAATGCATATGAGCACTCAAGAAGTGTTTATGGACATTTTTTATTATGAAATGTCAGTAAGTGTGCTTTCAGATTTTTCTTTTTTTTTTTTTTGAATGCAGCTAATAAACCACAACGGAGATTTTTCTCAGCAAAACTGTTGTGTAAACACAAAAAAGAGCTCCGGTCGAGGCTTTCCACATTAAAATGTTTTTGGCCTTGGGCAGTTTGTAACTTCCAGTGCAGCTGAAATCACATTAGAATTGCAGCATCATACAGTGTAGCGCTAAAATGAAAACAGTCTAAAGGTCGGCAAGCATCCTCTGAAAACTTCTCTCTGCCGCTCTTGATTTAAAGTCATCTTTCAAATCAATACAAAATGGAGATTTGCTTCCGTCATTCGAAGAACTCTGATGCTTATCATCTGTTCTTGAACATTAGCTCTTTTCACTTTTTTGACGATTCCCACTTAAAGCGCACAGTCTTTCTGAGTTTGCAATGACCTTTAGGAATGTCAGAGACAAAAAAACTGATGTGAATCTCTAATTACTCAATACAGAGCCGTCAGGAAATACACTTTTTGCCAACTACTTTTTTGAGTGCGAGGGGCCTGAAAGATGATCGAATAAGACTAAAGCGATGGTATTCTTTTGAGTGCCAGTGTCCTTAAAAATAGGATTATGAAAGAGAATAAAACCACCCAGGTGGAGCCGGTTAGGAGGAGACGGATGCTCAGTGTGGTGTAAAGCAGTGGGCCTCTCCCGCTGCCCTCTGGGCTGTCTCATGGTGCTGCATGGGCGCTCTCGGCATATAGCGATGTTTTGTGTGCACTCACGGCTTCAGTGCATATCACCAGGTAGTAGCTGTTGAGAAGGTGGGCGTAGGAGGTGTGGTTTTGATCTGTCTGAGTGTGTAGCGAGAGAGAGAGAACAAGAGATAGCGAAGGGGTTTATGTGAAGCGCGGATGCCAGGGGAAATGTTTTGTGCTGTGGGAGTTTTCTTCAGGATGTCAAGCACCTGTGTTGGAGCGGTGGGGTGACGTGTGAAGTGCACTCCACTAGGTCGACAGCTGGGAAGGTGTGATGTTGGACCCCTATGTGGGATGTGTACGGCGATGTGGGTGGATATTGGGTGGTTCTGCTATTTCGGGATCACTGTTTAAATGCCTGACAGCTATCGCAGCTGAGCTGCTGCATGCTTGAACAACTGTAAGTTGTATTAACATGGCACACAGTGCATATATTAAAAGCCAAGGGACTGTGTTTCTAGCTCATAATGTGAAACCACTTCTGTTCAAATACTGCAGCGCTTCCCCTCCAGAAACCTCCCCCTCTTTCTCTCTGTCTATAATGTGCCTCAACTCCGCTGCAAAAATTTAATGGCCGGCATCAAATTTTGATGGTGAGTGATGGGCAACAGAAATGGACAAAAGGGAAAAAGATAAGTCTCTCTTGAAAAGAATTAATATTTCTGTCTTCCCTCTCCTTTTTTGTCCTTCTGCTTCTCCTGTATCTCTCCTCTCCACCACTTCCATCTGCCTTTCTTTTGCCTCCCCTTTGGTCTTAATCCCACACACACTCCCCCTCCCTCCCCCTCTACGCTCTCTATCCTCCATCCTCATCTCCCCTCTCATCCCTCCCTCGCTCCACCCCACCCCACCCTCCCCCCTCTCCAAATCTGTCGCTGTCTCTTTCCCCTCTACAGGCACCACTAGTCGACGCTGCTCTTTGGATCACCGCGGTATGGCCTTCTGGGAGCAGCCCAGCTATGCTCGATGCATAACAAATGAATTCAGATACTTGCAGCAATCAGTAGGTGCAAAGTCAGCTCCCTTCTCACAGCCTCTGTTTCCAATGCATCATAAATTACCTCCCCTGTGTTTTCCCCCACACCCCCCACCCCCCCTCATTCTCATCACACTGTAGCCAAAGATTAACCACTTTCAATAGAGGAGCAAATTAAAACACAGCTTTTGCCATTTTTCTCAGTGTAATGAATGGTCATTGTCAAGTCCTTAAATTATTTGATTTAGAGTTTCAAGCATGTTCTCGTCTGTGTTTGCCGTGTTGCTTCAGCTTTGTTGTACTTTTATACCTTCATGAGCACTGAAACAAGTATCTAACTTTCACTTTACTGCATTGTAAATAACATACACTATAATACATTACTATACAAGTTTGTATTGGACCAGAATAAGAAAGTTAGGGAAACTCTGTAAATGGTGGCTATGTTCTTTTAAACCCTTACATTATTATTAATTTATTAATGAATATTAATATTAATGATATTAATAAATTATTAAATCACAAAGCAAAAACATTTTAATGTTTGTTTTACTCCTCATACCAAAAAACCTTTAGTTGCACAGATGTACAGTGGACATCCTGCATGAATGGTATAAAAAGTAATTCAGGAATCCCTTTTTTCAACTCATGAAGATTTTAGAAATGCCTCTGTCCAGATTTATCTCCACATCTTTTTTCTGTGACTGAAAATACGTCCGCCCTCTCCGGTGGAAGTTGTGAGCCAAAGGGTTTATTCTCCCTGGCTATATACTGGACAATTTAACATCGCTGTTTAATAAAAGCAGTCAAGTGTAAATTACATCATAATCTTAAATAACATATAGGGCAGGATCTTATATACCCTTTGGTGCATAACGTCCTCTGGAGTGGACACATGTAGTTTCAGTTACAGAGAAAAATGTACAAGAAAAATCTTATTAAGATCTGGATGAAAGTATTTCCAACATCTTCTTTAGTTAAAAAAAAATATATAGTTTTTACCTTTTTAGGTTGTCCCTCAAAATTCTGAATTTATTATGCCATATCTCAAAATGACAAAGACGATACAGGGGTTATAAACAACTGGAATTGTGGACAAAACTTTAGGGTCCACCACTTGGTGGCTAGAACATCATACTCCAGCTGAAATGGTTAAAAATGGCTTCCAAATGTCTGTCCGATGTAGGGCATCATCACCTGGCGTGAACTCTGTCTGTCTTTCATCCTCTTTCATCTCATGTATGATGTGACACCTAGACCACAAAACAATTGAGTCTGTTTTTATTAAAGTTTGGGTCCATTTTAGAGAGCTTTATTAAATATATTTTTGCTTTAGCGTGTTTGCCTTTAGTCTGGAACCACTAGACCAAGCAAACCTGGTAACCCCTCCGTCACTGTTGAAAATGAAATAAATCAGAAGAGCTGAGGAAGCAGATACGGCGCTGCACCTGTGAACGTGTATTTATGGACATAAGCCCTGTGCAATGATGTGAAATGTCATTTCGCTGCGCAATTTCTGCCTAAATGTGTGTCTTCTGCTCCAGTTAACTCTTTTATTCATATTGGCTCATTTCAAAACATCCGTGAGGCAGAATACATTTCGGGCCTGGCTTAGATATAAGTGTCACATAAAGGGGCCCTCAGAGAGTCGGGTCTTTCTTCCTGATTTTTTGCAGTCCATTTACTCCAAAATGTGTCGCTTAGTGCATATCTTGAGGACACCGATGCCCCAAGTTCTGTCCTTTCCTGTTATTGGAGGTTCAGGGGCACCTTGCGAAGGGCCAGAGGATGCTGGCGGGGGATGGGATGTCGCAGGTCACCAAAAACCTGCTGGACCTCACCCAGAGGAGGAACTTCTACGCCGGTGACCTGCTGTCTTCTGTGGAGATCCTCCGCAACGTGACCGAGACATTCAAGAGAGCCAGCTATGAGCCTTCTTCAGACGACGTGCAAGTAAGTTTGCAGTGGGTTTAATTTGACACGTAGGCATGGATGTTTGTAAAATATAATAACCTCCGACTGTGTAGTGGTTTCAAATGTATCTATCGTGACAAATTAATCTGTTGGATCAGGGTAATGTCTGGCACGTTTTACTACCAACAGCGTAATATATGAGAAAACGTGTCTGAAGTAGCACAAAGGCTGAAAAACAACACCCCACGGCTCTATTGTATCAAGAGATCTCCTGCACGTCCTAAGCTGTTTCATCTCATCATGTTGGGCTCGACTGCAGTCTTGATCCTCTTTATGTCAATAGGATGATGGAGATTATAGCTAAAGCTCCGCCTCCATCACCAATAAGATAATTTATGTCCTCGGAGCAGTGTCATTTTCAAAGACAACCTTCTCGTGCCTCTTTGTGGGCTCGTGTGGCTGTCACAATTTGTGCGCACTTTAGTTTAGTTTTAGAATGAAGCTAAATTACGAGGAAATAAATATTGCTCGCAATTTGATGGTCACAGCCAAGCAAGTTTGAGTGAAAATCCCAGTTCTCCATCATTGCTCTATTACGAATCTCTACCCTTTATGTATCAAGCATGTTTTTGTTGTCCTCCTTCTGCACTGAGATGTGGCTGTTAGTGCCAGAAAAATAGAAAAAGTATTATCTTGCCTGTCAGCCATTTCCTGTATGGAGGTAGAAAGTATTTCTGCTATAACAGTGTCATGTCAACACGGTCATGTTTTCATTCACTAGGGAGTTTTTGTTTCAGTACATTGGATATGAAAATGTTTTCGATCTTTTTTACATCTCTGAAGAATGATCAGATTACATAAATAGAGGATAAAAACAAGCAGGATATCGAACATAAGTGATGTGACATATCGGTATTTGAGCTTTGGGATCTTTTAAAATCTAATTCATCTTGATTGGCATACGGTTTGTAGTCCAGGAAGGTATTTAAATCACCGACATGTTTAAAATGTGCTCTTTTCCTAAGTTTTCCACCGGATGAAAGGTGTTCGCTGTGCCGAGAATATTCTGGCAAAAATAAAAACCTAAATGCCGTGCGGATGGATGGGCGATCCAGGGCCCATTCAGCCATTTTCCCACCGTGGAAAATCTATGAGATGAGGAAAGCATCCTGTCTCTGGTTTATTATGAGAGCTCTATAGTGTGTGTGGGCAGACAGGAGAGCAGTCAGCCAGCCCACCCCCTCCCTGTGTCTCTGCGCTAATGCAGTGTTAAAGTGGGCACATTACCACCAGAGGGAGCATAAGCATTCAAGTAGAAAACAAGATAGCCTGTGTCAAGAGAGAGAGCCACTCCCTCAGGCACATTGTAGACCAGACGAAATAACAAGGCTAAAGATCAGACAGGGGGTCCTATTGCGACTGCAGGCATGCACCCCCAAGCAGCCCCTGCGCCCCGCTGCAGAAGAAGACAATCCGCACAGCTGCTCGCACAGTCCCTTTCATCTTTTTCTTCTGATTGCAGCTTGTGCTTCTCTCCGCTAGCATTAAGTGTTTGCTGCAAGCTGCGGGGGGGGAAGGTTCAAGGTGTATTTTTGTCAGAGCTGGTCCACAAAGTCCGCCTCTTCTCTCACGGTTCACCATCATCGTGTCAGTGGCAAAAAAAAATTCCCTGCAGGGACCGTCGTTATTCCCTTGTGCAAATCCCTCCGAATGTCAGTACATTATCCATAACGGCCCTTTTTGTGTTTATGTGCCGTGCTTTTCAAAAAGCATCTTGCTGCAGTGCCTGTAATACGTGTGTGAGGGTGTGTTACGTATCTTCCCTTTCCTTTCATCATCTCCACAGAACTTCTTTCAAATCATCAGTAACCTCTTGGAGGAGGAAAATAAGGAGAAATGGGAAGACGCGCAAAAGGTAAGCATGTTGCTGCACGCTTGGTAAATAATTCACTTTGCTGCAAGAGTGCTGTGCGTCTCAAGAACCGACTCCAGGCGCGTTTGCGGTCGCTCCGTCTGAATGGCAGAGATGAAGAAAAAGTCAGGTTGGTGTTGAGACAGTGTGATACAGTGCGCGTATCACTGCGAGAGGTCTTTGGGCAGGTGAGACATCTGGCCTCATTTAGAGAGCTAGTTCCTCGGTGCACCACTTGGTGGCAGCAGCACTGCCACAGAGACTGTCCAAGTATTAACACACTGCAGGACTCACCCAGCTCATACAGATCATGGCAGCCAGTGTGATGAGACCATTAGTTCAGCTGGATTTTATAACAGAAACAAACACGTTAGACTTGTCCTTGCTTGTACCACCGGAGCCTCCCCTGTGTGCCTCTCTCTGACATTGTGAGGAGGCTCAATCAAATGGAGAAGCAGTGCGATAGTCTCAGTGTCCGACACAAACAGACTGCGTTACTGCTGTTTGAATACAGAACAGCACACTTTTTCAACAGTGTGTTTGTCCACGGTGAATTGCTTCGGGCCATGTCCTCCGTCGGACACATCTCTCAGCTCGAGAGGTGGCGACTATCATTTTCAGAACCACCACTGGTGTCTGAGACAACCTGAGCCCTGAAATCACGCACATCCAGACTCTGACTGAGATACCATCTGTGATGACTGCAAGTCTGCAGAGGGCATCTGCTCCGTTGTCACCTTCACTGGTGAATTGACTTAAATTAGGCATCACCAGCGCTGACACTCGACTGATACGGCATCTTAAAATCAGTCGGATGTATTTTTTTGTCCCTGTTACTCCGCGCCGGGCGTCAGGTGAGATAGAAAGGAGAATGCAGGCAATTCAAACTCTGCCATGAGTGCCAGTCTCCACGGGCAGTAATTAGGTGTTTACTCACTGCAGCTTTGGTTTGGCAGGCCCCAAAGGTAGGTTGTCGGTGAGAGGCGCTCACAAATAAGCAGTTTCGTCAGTATGGATGCGTCAGAGATGGAGACAGGCAGATAGAGGAAATATAGGAATGGGAAAAGTTGTCTCTGTGATGGAACACCCAGAAGAGATACGTGTTAATTATTTCTGTAGTTATTAATGTGCCTGTCTAAGAAGGGCTGCCTCTCCACCGTGAGCACATTGGCTAAGCGACGTTGCCTGATTTCGGCGGGCGATGCTTGGACTTCACAGTTATCAATTTTTCTCACTTGCCTTCTCTTGCATTAATGAGCTCAGATTTTCCACAGCACCCACACACTGCGTGCTGTGGACACTGAAAACACTCGCATGAAACACCTCACTATGAGGTTTTTTCGCTGGCTGCAGAGTTGGCTCCGCGCGGAGATCACTATATATTCACCTCCTGTCACTGTTACCATGGCAAGCAAAGGAAGAGCTCTGTCTACAGAAGCTCCACTGCAGCCATTTCCCTGCGCTGCCTTCACATCTCATGGTTGCCATGGAGACCGGCCGAATGAGCATGACTGCACTGTGCGTCAGACATGCCGGAAGGGGCGACGTGATGTGCTTTTCTCCCCCACTATGGCTTTCACTCTGCTGTGTCAGAGGCTCTCGACTTCAGCATCACTGATCCGCTTGCCGGGCTTAGCGGCGGCACATGTAGGGGCATGTGCAAACGCACAGAGCCACAAGGTGTTACCGAGGAGGGAAATACCTGCCTCAGGTGTTTGTTGAATACCAAGAGTGAGGTGCTAATTGCTCGATGCCACTCAAAAGGCCTTTTTCTAATTGCCTGACATCATCACTGTGTGCTCACACTTTTGTCTAATCCCTGCAATAATATTTGCGTAATTTGACACATTTCTCGAGCAACGTGACATTTTCAAATGCTACAGCATTGTTCTGTGGCAACTGTGCGAGGGTCTGGCATAAATGTCACCATGTATGGCACAGCTACACAGTCCTACAAACTGTATTCACTATATCCCAGTCAAAGGACAAAACTGCTGGACCCCAAATCAAAGCCTCTTATTAGATCTGACCCATCACCACTCAATTGGCAGCCAGGACCTCGGTCCAATCTTTTGAAGGTCATTTATTGGATTAGCGTGCCTTTGATTTATAGACTTGGGGGGAAAAGGGCTGACCTGACCAGCGGCATTACTGGTCGGGCCACGGAGCTGTCCGCGGTGCTGAATTCCTGGCTCTGCGTTTCCTCACTGAGCGCTGATGTCCGTGAAGCATCGCATGAACCCCGGCCATCACCCTTGACTTGGCAGAGCCTTTTAGAGGAGAAGCCAGCCAACAACTGTGTGTGTAAACTGGGTTGTTATAGCTCTGATGCTCATGTCACATGGATGGTTCAATTAGGGCTGCCGCTATATGTCCATCATTCTCAGGATTAATCAACTCGTCACTCGAGCCATAAAGTTTCTTAATATCCCATCAGAATTCAGCAGAGCCCGCGGTGCAGTATGCAAATTGCTTTTTGCGTTCAATCAATCCAAAAAACTGATAAAGATCATTTTCAGGTCTTTTTCTTTGAGAAGATGAAACTAATCTTTTTTTTGCCAGGTTTGCTTTTAAAAGGACATACACAATCTATCAGTCATCAAAATGGTTGCAGATTTTCATTTCTGTTGATCAGAAAATCAATTGTTTGACCAATTATTTCAGCTTTAGAAGGTTCAGTCACAGTTATATGGAAGTCATGAGTTATATGTCAGACATGTCAGAATTTCATGCAGAACACAAGAAATCTTGTAACTTTCTCAAACTTTCTTCTCATGCTTTGTCATTGCTTTACTGTTTATGAAACTATAACAGTTGGTAATATTTTTAACATCTTTCATATTTAACAATGTAACTAAAGGATATTTCCTTATATGTATTTGTGACCTTCTACTTTTATTTTATGCTCCACACACACACACACTCTGTCCAGCCATCGTGACTCCTGCTTCAATTGTGAAAAATCGAAAGTCTCTTCTCATCTGTTTTTATCCTGTCCAGATCTATCCCGGAGCGGTGGAGCTCATGCAGGTCATTGAGGAATTCATCCACATCGTCGGATTGGGCATGAAGGATTTCCACAATGCCTATTTGATGACTGGGAACTTGGGTAAGAATCGGCCCACTTTTTCTCCCCAGCCCCGCAGACGCTGAGGTCGTTTCGCCATTTATTTCTGCTTGACATGGACACATAATCCCTGAGCTCTGCTGACTCCCTGTGTCAATTTCCCCACCGTCATTAATTTAGGATAAATGGCGCGTGGTAAGGGTGGGGGAGTAAAATTACTGCAAATCAATAATGTTAATTAAAAACCGAGCTTGTGGTCTTAATGTGCTAAATTCCTATGAAAACACTTAACACCCAATCCAAAATCAAGAGCGTGCAGTGAAGGAACCCCCGCAAGAGGAGAGCACTTCTTTAACTGGAGCTATAAAGAAAATATGCACACAGCACCTCTGAAACAATATATTTTTATACTCCACTGACATTTTATTTCAGGGAACACAAGCTGACTAAATGGTTTTGAAGTAGTGGTATTAAAACAACAGCATTTTTTACTATATTGTTTTCTTAACACGATATACATTTTCTGTCCGTCCACAGTTTCAAAAGATCTGGCCGCAATAATCAAATCAAGTATTTGTGGCATATTTGAAGTCACTCTGTCTGATGTTGCGATGTTACTGCGGTCCTTTGAGAAGGACATGATTAGCCAAGCGTACCCTAAAGCATGTTGTGTAGATGTGCAGCAGCATGAAAAAAAGATTGTGTGTCAGTTCCTTGCGAGATTATCAGTTATTTAAAAAATATGTTGTGGGAGTGTCTGATAAAAAGGCTATAAAATTGGAAGTGAAAATACTAGTTATTCCTAGCAGCTGTAATGAGCTTGCTAACATTTTTCCTTTCTGCACCACTGATCGTGGTCCAGATTATAACTCCCCCTCTCTGGATCAAAAAAAAAAAAAAAAAGGTCTCTGGATATGAGTGTTTGTGCAGTATTTCTCCTCCATAATGTTCTGGTGGGCTCTTGTCGCGCGGCCTCTTGGATGATCTGAGGTCTCTGTGGCATTTCATTTCTTACTCAGCCATAAATGGTGTCTTACTGGAATGGAATAATGGAATTGCGGTCGTGATTTATTCATGGTAGTGAACGTGAGCGTGTGCGGCTATGCTGGTAGGCGATTCCTCTGGAGGAGCGAGGCTTCTTCCTTGTATTCTTTACAATAGCTAACATTTGACCCACTTTGCGGCAAACACTCACCCTCAGTGGCTTTTTATGGTCAATGATTTCCATAATGATGAATAGGTGGCCCCCAAGACTAGCATACCAAACATAGTACAATGAATGCACCCATCAAAATGCCATTATGAAACACCATGAGAGGCAAATTAAGTAATGGACACTTGGAAGTAAGGCTTGAATGCATCTCATAATGCCAGGCATTAATGACTTCTTTCGTAGACGTGAGAATATTTGTATGCCCTCCTCCTATTTTATACTTCTTCCAATTTGGCTTAATGGTCGTCGTCCAATACCAACGCCATTGCCTCCTCTTTATGCTCGAAAAGGCATTAACACATGACCCCTGCTTCACACACAATGTGCAATCTATTCTGTGAGACTGACTCTAAATTGACCGTTCAGTCTTTATCCGGATCCATACAAATTCCTTGTGCAGCAGTGTGTATAGCATAGCAAAACTAGAATAAGAAATACTTGACACTCATTATATTAGTAAGCCCTGTGACTGCCTGGCCCCCACCGAAATCCGTGGGAATATGGATTAAAGCATGTCCATCCGTCAGACACGATGTGACAGGAAATCTCTTTGTAAACACGGAGCGATGATGCAACTCAGCATTGTGTTTTAGGGGTTAAAGGGAGCACTGGCTGGCATAATCAGGGCTCATTATTGAGGGACTATACTGAAGTATTCCGTTTTTTATAGCAAGTCACATATATTTTACCTCTGACTATTTTCCAAGCGTGCCATCCTTTTTTTTTTAGTTCCATTAGTTTCTATTTAGTTCAAATAATATAAAAATGAAATCACACAAACACAGAATCTTGACTGAAAATGTGTTTATGCTTATTTTCTATCAAAATTATGATGTATGCATTGAACTGATACCTCATACAAAAATCTTAAAGGCTGTGATATTATGTTTGGAAATAATAGAGTATATATTTCAGTAAATGGGTCAGATTTACAGCAGAGAACATCCGGTAAGCCTTGGTTCCACAAAGGCTGTGCCTGTCACAAATTTCTCTTGTGGCAGTAATGAGGAAACTCACTGTAATCAATGTTAATTTATTAAAAAATAAGTCTTAACTGTGCTGTTTTGTCATGACCTGCAGGTACTGGAATATATTATAAAACACTGACATTTAATTTTGAAACTGTAATTAAAGACTTAGGCATTGGGAGTGCTAAATTAAGTGTGAGAGATGACACACCTGTACAGACTGGATGGCAACATGGAGGTCGCAACTGCTATCGATTTTAAATTAGCAGTTTAAATTACACCTAAGAGGAGGGGGGGGCAACGACACTAACATTTGACTTTTTCACTCGTGTAGCAACGATGCCTGAATGAATTACTCGTGTGTTAGGTTTGATCAAACAATGAACTTCGCAATAAATATGAATTTGTCTCTTAAACTGAATGTGAATCAAAGGCATTGAGAACTTTGTGAAAGCAAGAGTCTTCCAGTTGTCTTTTTTGCCTGTCAGAGTGCTTCAGGTGTGACTGAGTCTTCCTGATTACTGCATGCATGTCCTTAATGAGTTGCAGCTGTGTTGGCTCATCAGTTTTATTAATAGGGCAGACAGACCCTCCTTTGTTTCTGACTAATTCGTAGAAATACATAAAACTGACAAAATCCTTAGTTCCAGGAGATTTTATCGCGGAAAGTTATTTGTTTTTTCTGGGGATCCAACGAATGAGGATTCATTGATCGGTATATTGGTGATCAGTTTGGTTTTTGACCCTTTTGGTTTTATGCCAAACTGTTTGTGAGAGTTGGTTTTGTTTCCACGTTCAATGGACCTGGTTGGCTATTGAGCCTTTTGTTTAAGTGGAACCTTTTGGGTATGCTTCTTTGGTTTGGCATTGACATTAATTTCAGGCTTACGTGCTTTTGGTCGCTGGAATTTTGTAAGGACAGCATTGTAAGTTTGCTTTGTGCAGCTGCAGTTGGGGAAAGGTATCAAAGCGTGCCTGATGTCAAATAGCTTGGAAATGGTATGATTTGACTTGCGATGGCGGAAGTAGCGTTAGCGCTCTTTGTTGCTGATAATCAGAATCAGAATCAGAATCATTTATTGCCATTTATGCGAACATAGTAGGAATTTGTCTCAGCGTTCCAATGTGTGTGTTTCAACAGTGGACGCAGTAGAAATCCCACTATTGTGTTGAGGTGGAGATGAACATTGTCAATATCGGCATCCATCTAAAAGTACGATACAATTTCCTGACTGACTACTTCACTTCACAGATCACTTAAATTGTGTAAGAAGCATCTGACAGCTTTTTTTTGTTCTCTAATAAATCAAAGGCTTCTCAAAAGAAGGCAAAGAAGACAAAAAAAAGATAAAACAGTGAAGATGTGATAAATAAAACAATATGCTAAAACTGAAATCAAGAAAAGATGAACAGCAGCAGCAGCAGTGTGTCAACAACAGCAAAACCACAAACAACGTCAGGTAGTTACTTATGCTAATCATTTTCTCCTGTGTGTCTGCTTTCCCAGCCTGACATAAACACTGACCTGCTGGGACGGTAGATGGAGGCAAATTCTTCAGCAGGCTCTTTATTACTGGCTATATGATATCTAAGGACGAGAGCGTAAACATAAATATATCTTGCAATTGTTGTAAAAGTAAAAAAAAACAGCAAATTACGATTCCAAGACCATTTGTAATAATTGGTTGTAATTATTTGTTTTAGCCCTGAGGGTGTATGATAATACTAAGAACACCTCACTACAAACAAATCGAGTGTTTCTTCATTTTAAAACAAATTAGCAGAGGGGCTGAATGCTGCATGTCAAAAGCATAACCACTTATTACCTTTTCAAACAATTTGGGTCAGTGGGTTTTGACTTACTGTATTTATGGAGACTGCACACATGTGATAAGTTGTTAACAATGGAAATGTGCTCATTGAATAGATTTGTTATTGGTTAAGGTTATGTAGAAAAAACGTTGTGGAATAATTAAAAATGTCAAGTGTCATCAGTTGTGAGTTGCGATGTAAACCTTACGCAGAGCCAATTATAGCGTTCGGTTAATAGCACTGGCGGGCTCTCCTTTCCTGTTGCGCTTTTCTAGTGGTTTTTGGAAGTAGAAACATGTTCAACTTCTCAGCACAAGGCTCGGGGCCGTTCAGCTTTTCCTGATAATAACATATGATGGCTGGGTGCACTCGCAGCCCGGCTCCGTGGGTGTGCCACGCTGTTTTGTCCAAAAAAGGGCTTTTCAAAGGTGTCTTTGAAGCGAACACAACTGCAGTGAGTCTCCGTGTGATTGGGGCCTAAGTCTTCCCCGTCGAGCGTTTCACTTCTGCAGCTTGTAAAGAGAAACGGTCGCTCCTAGCGCTCTTTGTCCCGCGAGATTTCTGTCTCGCACAGTCGACCCTCCAGAGGAAGTCAGACAAAACCATTAACCATCATGCAATGTACTCAGCAAGACAGCGATTGAAATTGCACGGCTCTGGCTCGTCTTAAAGAGGCCTATTGTCCTTTGGTTTGTCTAATGGTTTGTGTTGACTTTAGTTTTTATACTCTCGTTTTTCAGTTAATCTCTTGCGCGCACTGCCTCCTTGTCACATTCCCTGAGCCACTTTTGTGACAAACACCTTTTAATAAGACCATGTGAATGCTGAACGTCCAGTAGGATTGTGATTATTTTGGCGATGCAGGGCCGACGCAGGCAGATTCCTGAAGCGGCTTTTTGTCAAATCCTAGCACTGTAGGGCCTTTTGGCTTTTGAGCAATTATCTGAAGATGTGGCAGTAATGAGCTGCCTCTGGCTATAATCAAGAAGAACCTTACTGGCTGCCGGTGGAAAAATATAAAGGTCTTGAAGGGAGACATTTTTAGTGGAAGAACTGACTACATGCTTTACCTGTTTGTTGTAAATGCCAAGAAAAAAATGCTGCTTTTTCTTTGTGTCTTAAAATGTGCCGTTGCATTCCAAGTGTGACTCACAGACATCAGGTTTTTTATACAAAATGTTCATTTATTTAGCTGTATTTTATTGTTTATTTGGAAAATAGTCAAAATAGCCAACTCTATTTTTGACTATGCGTGACTAGGACATGGAAACAGGGTATTCAGGATAATTATTCCTCCCCTGGACACGCAGGCGCAGGCTTTGGTAGCTGGCCACACAGTAATTTGAGCTCTCACCACAGTGGCCCTTTTGATTAAAGGAATGGAAAGTTTTGTGGATCCATCGGTGGGAGCCAAGTGGAGAGCATCTGGCTGAGTAAGATATTGCGGCATCATTTCGTCACTAATTTATGGCAGCCCCTTGACACCTAGATAAATACTGGCTGTCACCGGTGCATCGTCCTCTGTCCTCCTACTTTTAGTCAAATAACCTTGATTGCAAAAGGCTCTCCACTCCGGCAACTTATCCTCCCTCCTCACAAGCAAACACTTGGAGGACAAAGTGAAGCACGGGACATGTTGGAAAATTAAACAACGCTTTTGAAGGTGAAATGCATCATGTGCGTTTGACATTTTTGTTCTGGCTGTCTATTGTGCGGCTGTACTTCACGGTCGAGAGAATATTTTGACATTAATAGTGATTAATTGCAATTACACGCGCGCGCACAATGGCTCCGAAATGCGCCTTAATTTATTTTCCATGCAAAATGTTTGTGTTGTCTGACTTCAACAGTTTACTTAATACTGAACCTCTCATGAGCGCATTCAGATGTAATGAGCAATGCTATAATTCCCTCTTATGAAAATGAGCCATGCAGAATGCGCCGAATCGCTGTTCAGAGGCATCACAATCCTGACTGATCACTTTATTTATGCTGTCTGGCTCCATCAGGCAAGTGCAAAGCCCCATTTACCTGCAGAATTACCCAGAACTCTGAGAGACGGTCTCCCTAGCACCCCGTTGTGTTTCACAGTGCGCCCCACAACTGAAATCCCCAACACACACACCCACCCACACCCACACACACTCTTACCACTCCTGCTCCCAACATCTGGTGCTGTGAACAGGCCCTCTTTGCAAATTCCGGGTCTCCGTGGCGCTCTGTGATTTCATGCCCGCTGCTGGATCATCCGAATCACACAGACACACCTTCTGTCACAGATTTCACTCAAACATGGCGTCTTGCCAGCATTCAAATTGTATTATTGGCAGAGCACAAGGAACAATAGAGCTTTTTTTTTTTTTTTTGCATCAATGGTAGGATTAGCCTCAGATTCCCCCTCGCTGGAGCACCACCTGACCGGGACTGGATGTGATACCAGGTAGAGAACAGTGCAGCTTTATTTTCCCCTTGTAATGCTGAGGCCCTTTCAGTTGATCCCGGGAATTTTCCTTGTCGTCGCCTTAGCGCACGGGCCGGCCTTTTTATGGCACCTCAGCGGGGAGGCGAGAGAAGAATAGAGTGATTAAGGTGATTACCTGTCTACCGGTTGTCAGGTGCCAGTTCTTTGATTGTGCATTCTGTGGTAAATGTGTACATGAAAGCACTAACAACCGATTTGGGGTTTTCTTTGGCGGTTAAATTGCCTGCGTGTTCAAAAATACAGTTCCGTTTAATAAACAAAAATAGGTATTCTTGGATTTCACACTTTATCCAAATTAAAAAATATTGACCTGCCATCCTCAGACATTAATGATGCAAACAGATCTTTAACAGCGTCTGGAAACATTGGTAACAAGACATCATTATCAGTATCAGTAGTGTGGTTTTACCGAGTATTTAAAGATGTGCCTCTCAATTTGGCAGTGATTGCAGGCTTCAGTTTGTGTTTTGACTCGTTTGGTTTATATTTGGAATAGAGATTTGCCTTTAAAGAGAAGATGTGTCGTTGCACAACCTCTGAAAGATGAAAGTTTCAGCTCTGTTGTGACTCACCTGATGTGAAGTGTTCGAGATTTAGCAGGTGAACACAGGTAACGAGATATGCTCTGCCCAGAGTGATGCAACATTGCACTAAGAGTGCAATGTTGCATCATTTTTAGGACGTAAACTAGACATGGAAAGCAGAGTGAAACTTCTCAGCTGCTACACAGCTGGAAAGTCTGGCTTTGATTTATATTAATAGGTTGCAAAGACGGAAAATTCACTCATATGGTATCTTTGAAAACTCCTCCCGTCAATACAATGTAAGAAATGTTTGTTATTATTATTATTATTATTATTATTATTATTATTATTATTATTATTATTATTATTATTATTATTATTTATTACTTGAAGCTACGGTGAGCATCTGGTTAGCTTAGCATAGAATTAAGGCTATCTCTGTCCAAAGTCACTGCTGTCAACCACTAAGTGGTCCAGCACATAACCCAACAATCACAAGTTAGATTTAAGTTTTCATTTTTAAGCTACAGTTTGTTAAAATAAAAAAAGATTTAACATGGTCATTATTGAGGAGTTATACATATTTTCTAACCTTCTAGCAGATCCAAACTAGCTGTTTCCAGTCCTCATGAAAACTAACTAGCTGCTGGCATCAGGTCTCCATCTTAAATATTATTCACAATTCAACCACAAAAAATACCAATAAAATGGCTCAGTAGACCAAAAGATGGACACAGCTCCAAAAGCACACAAACCTCTTGAAAGAGAGTTTGTTATTTAGCAGTTTGATGTCATTAATTGTTTGTTCCAGGCAACAGATACGTGTATTTTTTTTTTTCAAATGTATGAACAATTACGAAACAATACAAATCAGTCTGAAATGATGCTAACGTGCCGTATCTATGCAGCAAAAATACATACATTGCATCAAAACGCATGAATACGAAAGTAAAAAAAAACATGTGTCTATATGTCTGTGTTCCATACTTCAGTTCACACTGAACGTGTGACCGGTGTGTACAAGACAGAAAAAAACACGTGACGGAGAATTTTTCATCACGGGACAACTTCTTGATGAATGGAACAGGGTTGATTCTCCATGAGACAAACTCATAAATACTGTTAAGCCTATTGATCATCAGTATTTCTCCGCTGGTCTGTGTGTTTGAATTCTGCAGTGGCCAGCATCCAGAGGCTCCCCGCAGTGTCTGTGATGACTGACATCAACTTCCCCATGAAGGGTCGTAAAGGCATGGTTGACTGGGCCAGGAACTCCGAAGATAAAGTGGTCATCCCAAAGGGCCTCTTTGTTTCCCAGTCAGCAGGTATGTGACTGATTATATCACGCAGAGCCTTCGACTTCGAGTCCAACACATCTTTCTTTAGGACTCCAACATACACTGTCTTCCTGTACAAACTTTATGTTTGTAAAGTTCATTCCAGTATAAGACTATAAAGAGGAAAGTGAAGTAGAAATGTAGGATGAATGCATAGTGAAGAGACAATGATGGATTCATGGTCACTGCTGAGGAATGGAAAAACAAGTATCTTGAATTCTCAGCAAAAGCAGAATGACTTTAGTTGAATTGCTTTGTCTGAAAACTCACAATAGACATCCACACAGATGCATCAGTCATCTGCCAAAGGTATTTTCTTTATGCTTTATGCTACATCACCCCTTGTTTTGGGAAGTAATGCTATAAGCCTGCGTACAAAGCCAGTCTGCCTGCCTGCGCTTGTTCAGTCAATGAGTTTTCCATTGACGCAGCATTTTCAGCATCCTTTCAAACACTGCCAGTCGCTACTGTATATCCAGGGCCAGACAATTTGGTTAATTGGTGTAATCAGTCTTATCTGGAATATATCAAAGATAACAAAACAAGGGATTGATTGGAAATCTGTGCCTAATCCCAGCCACTCTCATTTGGACGGTGTAAGGAGCTGATTCGACTGGAGACTTTAGCACTTCTCTTACTGGAGTCAACAAAGTCTGTGGGAAAAAGTTGCGAAAAGTGCTCCTTGTTAAAAAAAAAAAAAGAAAACAAATCATTTTCTTTTAAAGTGTTATTGGCAGGAGCGGCTTTGGCACTGCAAACTTGCAGGTTTGCTTGAGCCAAGTGTTACTCCAAATCAAGACTTTCCTTTAAATTAAGAAAATTCACCATGTTACTGGATGGCACAAGTTATTGTATTTTATATAATACACTATACAGATATTTTGAATGTCTGGCAACAAGTTCCAGTTGCATAATGAGTCTGGTGATACTGTGAAAAGTGTATCACTATAAAAAGCAGACAATGGTGTGAATTGTTCATTTCCCCCTTTAGATATGGAAGGATCGCCTGTCTTCATACTGGGAACTGTTCTCTACAAGACTCTTGGACTCATGCTACCTTCACCAAAGTAAGTGCAGCGTAGCTCCCTGTCTGTATTTTCTGGTCTGCTGGCAAGAGGAAATATGAGGCAGATTTAATCCTTTGGAAGCGGCCAAGGTGTCCATTTTTATTCAGAGTAGTAGATCAAGTCTTAAAAACAGGCGGCGCCTGACTCCAATGTCCCTGAATTAATCCTCTTCAAAGACATGGAATTCAAAGTTTTAACGGGAGAAAGAGAATATCAGATACTTCCCCTGTACTGATTTTAATGTACTTGCTATTTTAAGTCAAAGTTGATGACTTTAAAAGATACTTATTATAATAAGGTCATTCCATGCCAACTGAACCAAAATTGAGAACATTTTCCAGTTCCTGTCATTGACTATCTCACAAAAAGAACCATGTAAAAACGTCTGATAAATGAATGGGACCTTACAAAATCCTTTGACTGTACTCTATTAGTTATAATCTTTTTTTTTTTATGTTTGGCCCTCAGAGCTACATTTTATCATTTGTGCGATTCCTTTTATGCATTCAAAGCCTCACAAATTACTTACTTTTCACTGGATTGGAATTGAGTTTGTCCTGAACATCCAAGAAACCCTAAAGATAATTTGCAACATGCGTTCATTTAAAAAGCTGCTGCAGGATGTTTGCAGTAATCAAGTTAATAACAGTAAATCAGTTTAACTCAACCTTTTATTTTAACTTTACAGTGTTAACATGACTTTCTTTTTTATAAAAGTCCATATCATGAACTTTAGGGCCTCTGTGAGTTGGGAACGGATAACCAAATTCTTCTCATTTTATAATAACAAACACCACGTTCATATCCAAAACTTTGAGAAATTAGTGTGTTTTGTGTTGACTCTAATTTAGCAAATGAAACACATTCACTGTAGCATGGAATATGGAGTTAATTAAGGATGACATTAGTGTCTGGAAAAGCAGTGGGTTGTCCCGCACAAACACCTGGTGTCAGACCCCAATCAACAAGTCCCTGGCACCAGCGTCCCAAGGACAGAGCGGTCATACCATGACCGGCCAGGCCAGCTGTCACAGGTGGAGCAGCGGCCCTCTGTGCACATGTGGAGACGAGCTCATATTGGGACATTGAAGCTCGCCCTCTCCAGACTCACAGGAGGATAAGCAGATCAAGTGGCAACTGTTTAAAGCTGAATCCAATTGCCTGGACTTCGCCGCGCTTGCAGACTTTGCAGACGTTTTCCAGGCAAGTGCGTGAGTGCCAAGGGATTCAGCCAGTCCCCAAGGGCCCTCAAGGGGACTTCAAGTAGACTTCTAGAGATTTTGCTTGGAGGCAAGATTTAATTCAATTCTTATATATGTGTAAAACAATTACTTCTTAAATGTTACATGAACTGTGTAGGCCAGAGATAATATTCAGCCACATCATGATACAGAAATGTATAGCAGCAGAGGCTTTAGTTTTAATATATATAATTTTATTATTGTAGCATTAAGGCCTGTCAGCCTATTTATCCTCGCAGTCTTGCATCCTCGCAGACTTTATGTGATGATGGCGAACACGGCACAGTACATGCGACTGAATCCGCAATGGCAAAAGTTGTGACGGTGAAATGTTTGATTTTGCCGAAGACTTGAGGAGATTTTCCATTTGCCAAATTTTAAGCTTGAGGAGTTTCAAAGAGGTAAATAACTTTTTTGTCACCAAATGTCAAAAGTCGACAGCTGAAAAACGTATCCATTTACGCTGTTGAATTCCATTTTAAAAGAACCGACTTGTACCATACAAAACGGTCGGATAAAAATATTCTCCGCTTGAGTGCCGGTAGGACAGTGGGCTGCTGCGGTATCACCTCTACTTTCCTTTGTGAAGTTGTCAGTTTTCTTCCTAGTGGGAGGCGCTCATGGATTTCAGCTTCTAATAAAACGAATATTCTGTCAGCTGTACAATAGCTGGAGATGGTTTTTGAGACGGAACTATAGTGCCAGATTTTAAAAGCGTAGGATACAAAGAAACATCTGGTTCGGTTAGGCCGAGCCTTTGATTTGTGCTCTGTTTGCTGGTCTGCTTGGATGTTTTGAACACCATTACTGGCAAACATCCTGTATGGCTGCTTTGACATCTAATGGGCAGCGTTTTCTATCATCCTGTTATTGAGTGTTTGATATATGTATTCAATACAAGCCGCACTAGAGGAGAAAAAACACAGACTAGTTTGGAAATGAATTCAAAGAACATGCAGTATAATTTTAAAATGATTACTTTAGCCAGCAGAGGGGACGTTCGAATTCAAAATATGTGCACAAAATCTTCTCAGAAACCCTAAATCAGGTTTTCATACCAGCCTTCCTTATAGATCCGACATAAGTCTCACCGACTCTGCACTTAAACCTAATCCTTAAGTGTTAATGCTTCTTCACGGAGCATGAAAAAGAGACCTCAGGTGTTTGAAGTAAAACCAGAGTTAAGGCTTTCGACGCTGGGAATGTTGTCTGATGTTCATCCTTTATACCCATAAGCTCCGTGTAACATTTAAAGGGATGTACAGTATGCTAATACAGTTAAGCTCACATATTAAATGTGAGCCTCTGCCGTACATTATGTAAAAGAATGAGGTGGATTGCATTTTACCCTTAATTTAACTAATTACAAACCCAAGAAATTGTATTCATGTTCTAACATTTGTGTGACTTTGTTTGACTCAGGAACCACACAGTCGTGAACTCCAAGGTCATCGCTGTGACTGTGAGACCTGAGCCCAAGGCAACCGACTCCCACCTGGAGATTGAACTGGCCCACCTGGCAAATGTAAGAGAAATTTGTTGTATAGATCAACAGATCAATATTTTGTTTGGACCTATAAAAGATCAAAGGTTCCTTCTTTTTTGCAAACTCTTGAAAGAGTTCTTTGTCCGATGTCTGGATGTTTGACAGTGACCACGGCACATATCAGCACCCATTAGCCAACACACAATGGCGGTTAATTGGCTCCATAATTAATTTGCAAGCATCCGGTGTCAGGAGAGTGCGCCGCAGTCAGATAATTACATGGACAATCCCTTTCATGATTCAGCCCTTTTATTCATCGTGGAGATAAAGTGCATCTCAGTCTGAACGTGTCAGCAAGTGTGTGTGTGTCTGAAGGAACACATGTTCAAAAGATTTACATAGAAGGACTGATACGCAGTTAATTTATAATGATGATAATGATGATTCTAATGATCAGTTATCATCATAATTTTCCTGATAAACATTTTGTCCTTTTCCTTGCCTTCCAGGGAACGATGAACCCTTACTGTGCACTGTGGGACAGCACCATCATGTAAGTGGGCATGCGATTCCCTCTTCTAACTCTGTGTCTGTGTTGTCCTGATTCCCCGGTCTTGTTGCCAGTTACTGCAATAAATATCAAGGTGATGGTGTGTTTTTTTAGGGGGAACACACTGCCTAAATAACTTTTCTGTTACGTCTCTGAAACCGGGTTGGTGTGCATCGCTCCTTCATCTCCAAAAATATTTGGAATTTCTCTTGTGCGCATCTTTGCAAAGAAGCATGAAAACCCAAAGCGAGAGAGCCGGCGGAAAAAAAACCTGCAATGCTAAATTATGCATTGAACTCTTATCAGGGGGTGGACAAAATAAAGGAATACCTTTTGATATCAAATAGCCCCCTACAAAAAAGAAAGAAAATCAAAGGCACCGGTGAAACTTGAGGTGTTTATGCCTCAGCCAGCTGCTGTTCAGTCTGTGGAAGTTTTCGGTGTCTTCACTATCTGACTCAGTGTTCGCCTGGTTCTACAGCTGCAGTCGTTGAGCATATGCCGTCATGATTCCGTCAAGACTCCAATGCGAGCACGATATGAGTCACTCATGAGTCATAAGTTCACTTCTGTAAATTGTAGAGATATTCGCTTAACTGAGTGGTACTGCGCAGAATGTTTAATTAAAAAACAATTAGCAGCATGTGGCGTCTTCAACCGACGTCTCAGAAATACTAATTTCTCAAGTGAGCGCTGATAAGGAAACATGCAGTCGGGCCAGTTAGTGACTGCCTGAAGTGCTGGAGCGTCAGCCGCAAGTACTGCAGAATTATGTAACGCAGCGAGGTGAAAAACTCTTTAAAATCATGAGGACATATGCAAAACACAGCTGCGAACAAAAGAAACACAAACAGCAGAGACGAAAGCCTTAAGACAACAAAACTCAGGCATTAGAGGCATCACAAAGAAAGTTGTTGTATTAGGTTGCTTTAGACTATTTTGTAATGTGTTGTAATTATTCTGTCCACATCCTGTTGACTCGCACAGCCAATTAATGCTTTTCTGAAATGTTTATCGCCTGCTATACGTACCCTCTGGCATTGCGGTTGTTTCGCCTGAGTCTGATGTTCTGATGCTGTTGGGGGGGGATTTAATCTCACCTTGTTTGCAGCGCAGTGATTTTTGGTTTGACAGCAGTGTTCTCGTCCGAGTCACTTGATAAACACCGAAGTTACCGGAGCATTTCCTGCTTGGAGAAGGTCAACGCGCCTTGCTCCGTCGCAGTGAGGCCCGTCTGCTGCTTTAGCTGAGAGGCAGCTACTCACTAATTACACCAAAATAGGAGGCTGTAGCTGTTGAATTAGTAACAGTCATAAGCCTTAAAGTTTTCATTAGAGCAAACCCTATTTTTATATTGCTATTTCTGGCCAACATTTCTCGAGCGATCGTCTTTGCATGCTGTAATTGTCTTCCTATTTATAGTAGTTTTAATTGTCACTGGGCTGCTTTTCCTGTTTGGGGTTCAAACTGCACACACACGCGCACACGGCGACGACGCATGCACACATTAGAGGTGACACAGACGACAGGCTCTGTTGAATGCGGGGAGTCCTCTCAGCCCGTGTTTTGTCTGGGTGAGCTGTAAGCAAACACAATAATCGCTCTCCTTCTGTTGCATTCCTGATAAAGTACAGTAGCTTCTCAAGGATAGTTTGCTTCCCCCAATGGTCGACAAGTGTCTCTTTCGTATGCAACTCGGGGACCGGTGTTATTAGTAACCACAGGTGTCACCAAATCAACCAAGACTGAAATTCAATCTTTCTAATTTCAAGATTAATTGCTGATTGGTAACTGAATCAGTATATTTAATATTTTTTCTGACAGACTAGCATGTTACAACTCAGCCCTCCAGTATATAGAAACTAATATTTAATGCATTTTGGTGTGTAATTAAAGTTTGATGAGAATTTGGACCTTAGTTTAGTTTTATTAATGAAAACCTGACAGCAGCTGTGGGTAACCCAGCTTAGGCGAAAGCTTACATGAGGTTGTTGTTTTAGCATGTGAATTGTGCATGGTCTGTCCTCTATCATGGTATTTGAGGGCAACTGGTCTATTTTTGAACAGCAATGATACAACTGGGACAACTCTGCTCCATTCTCTTTCTCTGACTTTCACAAACCAAGTGTTTCAAATCAGTTTTTATTTGTCTGATCCACACCAAGTCACTCCAATCAGAGCGCCACAGAATGACTCCGTGGTGCGATTATCGCGTTCATTTCAAACAACGGCCCGTCCTATAACACAGTAGCGGCCACTCAGCACCGATCAAGGGGGTAATACTCCATCTGTCAGCCATGTTGGTTGAAAGTGAATGAGAGTGCTCGCTGCAACGATGAGCAGAATGAAAATGTTGTTCACAAGTGGAGAACTGTGTCCTCTGTGCTGCCCGTCGCACCAACTCATTGCGGTCCAGATACAGAAGTGTGAATGCTGAGCTGAACAGTGGAGGCAGCAGCAGCGACAGCCGCGGGGCTGAGACAGCTGTCACACCTGAGTCTCTGCTGCTTATGTGACAACAAGAAGAAGAACTGCTGTGATTTGTCTTTTTATGTAAGCGACTGGGCGGACCAAAGATGCTGGAAATCACAACAAAGCTGTGGCTTGATGTTGTGATAGACTCCACACTTTCTGGAGTTACTTTCTGGCTCTGTGTTTGTCCTTTTGCCCATATTTTTGCTTCAAAAAGAGAACCGACTGGGTGCATTTTTAATGAGGGGCTGTTAAATCTTAATAACTGCAAAACTAGAGAAATGTATTGTTCTGTTTCGGAGAAAGGGAGAGGGGAATTAATGAGAGGCAGCAAGCGCCTGTTCTGTTTTTATTTGTGAATCAAAGCACTGGTTTAATGAGAATAATCTGATATAATGTGTTAAATTAGGGGAAGTACACCAGCAAAATAATTCTGAGCAACAATTAAATGGCACAAAGGTCTTTCTCACCAGTATATTAACACTTGTAAAGACTACAAGACCCCCTTAATTATATACAGTATCTTCATACTAAGTACATTTACTCATCTCCTGTTCTTGAGTACAATGTTAAGGTACATGTACTTGTAATTTACAGGTATAGGTCAATCTCATGCTACTTATATACTTCTTCCCCATTACATTTCAGAGGAAAATACAATACGTTCTACCATTTTCTTTTACTACATTTATCAGAAAACTATAATTTTTTAAACCTTTACTTTAACAGAAATATGCCCATTGACAGTCAGAATATTTTTAAAAGGGAAAAATGTTTCACATAAAGGAACAAAAAACAGACAATATAAAAATTATCTTAGCAGCTGACTTAAACAATCCGAAAATTACATCAAGGCAATGTATTTTCAATGAATTAATGATCAAGAAAAATGTGTATTCCATTCTATGGTTGTATAAGGAAGACCAACACTCATACCAGCTGCAGTGATGTGTGCAAAACCTCAAATCAGAGACAAATCGCAATGCAACATGAGATACGGAATGTAACATTTTCAAAGGAGAGAAAAAATGTAGCTTGAATGACTTTTTTTCCTTGCACTCAAAAGAAAAAATAGCATTTGTTCTGTAATAAACTTTACCCCTGAGCTTGTTTGTAAGACACTCAATGCGATGTTTTAAAGGTTTTCTTTGAGTACTCAATCTACAATCTCAATTTACAAAGATTCCTAAGGACAAGATAAAAATATCATCATAGCAGATCATCCATCACACTCGCTAAGGACAAGGCAGAACTATACATACAGTAATGGTGTTATAAATAAAATCTAAGGGCGGGGTATTTTACAGAATCATATTGAACCTAAAAACATAAGATTAAAATGCAACGCTAATGTTATGCATCCCTTATAATGATTGAATTGCATATTCAAATGCAGTTTTAATTGTAATTGAATACTTTTCAGCTTCGGTATTAGTACTTTAACATAAGTGAAGGATCTAAGTGAGTCTTTCATCACTATGTTAAGAACTTCAACTTCAGTTTATATAAAGAGCACATCACCTAGAGGGTCTCTGTACACTTAGTTAGTAAAATCAGCAAAACATAAATACTCAATATAACATTAAAAAAATTTGTAATGCAAACAATGTGCAATACGTAAGGATTTGCCAATCGTTTAATTCATACGCCAGACAAATAGGGTGCAGCATATCACCACAATAATTGCTTACTGCTGCTATCTGTCACTACCGTTAGCTAGATTGCTCAGTTAGCAGGGCATTTAGCGATGATATTAGCTGACTATGCCTGGACGGGGAGCTCGGAGAACTGGGAGAGTATTGGTATCGTTTCCTATCTGATCAGCGCCTCTTGAGGGACACAGTGGTGATACAAGGCAGGAGAAACAGGGGCTAGCCGGTTAGCATGCTAACTTCTGCAGATATCTCTGCAACACAATACACAGATGTCTTTGTAATGACGCAAAACTGTCTTCACATTCTGTTGATAAATGTAGTTACTTTCTCAGGGATGTAGATCTTACATTCTTACATATTGCACCTTTAAATAAAAAAGTTTTTTGTAGAGTTTGTGGGGTTTAAATACAGCTTTGTTACAGGAATAATGTGTAATATCGGCTGTTATATGGCAAATTTTGGCTTAGTCAAATCTATCACTACATTTACAACATTTACATATTGCACCTTTAAGATAATTGGTTTCCATTTGATATTCATGTAATTCCTTGCAAGTAAAGTAAGCGAAATGATTTACCTGCCAGAACTATCATTGCAGGTTTCTAGTGGGGCAAAGTTAGCCATGCTTCCTGGGATTGTCATGTTTTCACGAGTTTTATAACCCAGATAACTGGAGCAAAATGTGGCACCTGGCTGCCACAGTGATTACCTTTAAAGTCGCAAGGAAAATAAATGCAATGAAGAATAAAGCGAAGATAACTTATTGTGTGTGTATGGCTTGCTCCATGTGCTGTGAAAAATAAAACGTAAAGGCATTCAGGGAGCCAATATCTTTTTTTCATTGACTCTCAAGTCTGCGGCTCCACAGCACCAAGTGTAAACAGGTCAGATACATACACTTTTATTACTCTTTCAAATGTCAATATTTTCGGCTATCAAACAAGCTTGAAATTACCAATATCCCACCACTGTACCAGGGGAGAAATATGAAATGCAACCCAGTGATTTCAGACGGTTAACGTCCCTGTAGTGTTCAAAGATAAATATTTTGGAGGAATAATGTGCCAATAAAATCAAGAGATATTACACTATCTCACACTATCTTGCACTATCTTTGAAGTTTTGCATCATTGCATCATGAGTTTGAATGAGATTGCTTTTCAGCCCGTCTAAGCTCTCAACTCATCTCTCTTTAAATGGGTTTGGGAAGATTAATTAATCTCGTTTTGAGTATTGTCATCATTCGCATGAATTCTAGCTCTTTAGTTGTTCCAGACTGCCACTAAACTCGCAGAAAAAAAGGAAATTACAGAATGACATTACAAGCTCCCTGCAATTAAAATCCTCTGAATCCTTGTAAAGCGGAGCATGGAAAGCCATATGAGTGTCTCTCAGACTTTTTAATCGCAGATGTTCGAGCATCCCCTCTGAGAATATCCAGCAGAGTCTTATAGAGGCCAAGCCTTAAACTGAAAAGGACAACCTTCATCATTAAAAGCGTGTAGATCCTGTAACAACGTGCCACATCAGGATTAACAGCATCTTGCCCCTTCTTTAAACCATCTCCTTACAACAACACACCTGTTTCTCACTTTCAAAGATTTATTTCCCCTTGTTTAATCTGTTTGCGTCCTCTCTAAAGCAGTCTAAAAATAATAAATTACACTATTACTTGTTGCTGTTGGAGGTATTAAATGTAGTTACCTTTCACGGTGCAGTGTAACCACAAAGATTGTAATCTTTATGGCCAAACATGTATGATAAATTTGCCAGAACTGCAGTGCTGAAAGTGGAGACGGTTGAGATGATTTACTCTGCGGAACATACAAGGCTATATACTAAATAATAACAACCTAGGGCCTGTCATAAAAAGCTGTAGGAGACACCTGTAATAAAAGGCTGAGCAGAAAAAAGCACTTTATTTGTGGATTTATCTGCAACGTTTTAAACAGTATGAGTGCTAAACATTGAATAAATTCATCTTAAAATATAGGATAGTAGAAAAGCAAGAACAAATCTGAGAGAGATGTACAAACAAAGTCAGGTTTCCTTATGACTCATCTCAGCAGCTACATCTCAAATTACTCAGTGCCACACAGTTCGTACCATGAACGTTACCAGGAATACTCTTGTGGGATCAAAGCTTATGAATCATTTACGCATCAAGGTGTGGAAAGCAGCTGTGGCAGCTTCAGGTTCAACAAACATCTGGAGATGCTGGATTTGAGCCAAACGGGACACACCAAACACTGGCAACTGCAGTAAATCTAAAGAACCGAGAGAAACCTTTTCTGTAAGATGTGGTTCTTGATCACTGTCTTAAAACAATTTTATGATATAGACACCAGAAGATACACGAGTGCCGTTTGATACTCTTGAATTTCATCTGGTCCATGAAAATCTATAGTGAGTAACTTGGGCTGGACGAAAGTAACTCAAGGAAGAAGTGATGTCTTCAAGTTGTATTCATATGTTCGCCGACTTGCTTCTTCACTCTCTGATGTATCACTGAATAATTCCGATAATTCTAATAATTCCAAATGACACGCACCCTAAAATCAGGATTTCTTTGGGTTTGAATATTTATAGAAGGATTTAGGATAAGTCAGTACCCAACAAAACAAAACATAAAGCAATGGTGATTTGGCAGTGTATTAGACATCTTGATGTGGAAATGTTACATTTTAAATGTCTAAGTTGCCTCTGATTTTTGGTTCCATCCGTCTCTTAAACTTCCGTTGATAGGCTCCCCAATGTTTTCCCTCTTTGACATCAAGCTTGTTTGACATTTTCATATCTGAGATCAGCAGTTGTCAAACCTTTTCACGTCATCGGCCCTCGAATAGGCACATTCCCTCCAAAGACACGCACATGATTGGATTTAGTCCAAGGACACCGTGATTTTTTTGCTGTTTTTATGTCTGTATATTGTGAATAGGAAAAGTCTACGCTGCAGATCGAGATGTCGATAATGGTGAGAGAGTTGCATTCTTTATTTCTGGTGGATTCATTTGGATGAAATTAAACCACCTTTGGATTTGCTCGGGACCTCTAGCTTGTCCACTTTGAACTGATCTCTGTGAAAGGACGCTGGCAGGCAAGAGAAGTAACAATGTGGGCGATGTTTACAGTAATTGTAAGCTTTGTTCCAGCAAGGACTCGTGATGGACTGATAAGGACACTAACCATGCATTAGTTGACAGCGGGAGGTAGTTCTGTATTTGCGTGTGTGACAGCACAGGATGTGAGTTGGGGGCAAATCACATGTACACCCTGAGGTAGCACATGAAGTTAAAGTACAGCTGCAGTGTCATGGCGCTGTGATGAGTCAGTGGTGTTACACGCGATGAACAAATGAACAGATGTGATTGATTTGATTGTGTTCCTTTACTTTTAAACCTAATGGGTTTGATGGTTGATTCATTCATGAGAGACATAATAACCAGTCTGCCTTTCATGTAGAGTTAAAAAAGATTATATAAGCTGTGTTAAATTGAACACAAACGGATCTGGACAGGCGCAGTTATTGGTCAGCGTAAGGTCACCTAGCTGCAGTGATAATAGGCATAATGGAGCTATTAGCAGGTGCATGACACCTTCACTTTGTGTGCACCTGTGGAGTCGTTCATGTCCTCACTTTAAAACCAAAACAGCAGGCTCTCTTGCTTGTCTGCCTCCTTTTTGATTGGTTTTTGTCCCACTCAGGATTAATGCGATTTTTTTCCATGCTACATAAAGATATGCACTGGTTTTTCTTTCATCTTCACTCAGTTAGCACACGCAGCGTGGCCCACAGGCTGATATAAATTGCCCGTCATCAAGTGAGCCGCAATGGATGTAATATTTTTTTTCCCAGCGCTGCCCCCGCCCTCCTCTGCCCGTCATTGTGTGTCAGTCTCACAAGACTTTATAAAATTGCCTTAAGTGCATCGCCTAAGGCATTCTTAAAGCCCAACGCCTGGCTAATCTGATGTGGGTCTGTGATGCATTAAGAGGTATTTTTGGATTGTTTTACCCACGCTAGCAAGAAATAACATATGATGAGCATGGTAGTCTCATGTGCATAGCTGACTGACATGCATAAGAACAACACAGGAGTTAAAAAATGCAGCTAAATCTGGTCATTTAGTTGATACGGCTGCTTGTTTAGATAGACAACCATGAGGAAGCACAGCTTCACTATTAGGCTCTTGAGTGCACTACTTGGACATCTGGAAATGTGATGGGTTTAGTAATAAGATCTCTATGCCTGGAGGAACTCAATCTGTCAAAGTTCAGCGAGGAACATAAACCTAATTGGAGTTTTGAGAAACCGTCTATCTCTCTGTTTCAGCTAGACGCAAGGGTTTAAATATTGAATGTGTCTAAAACTTTGTCGACTTTTTATGTCACTCTGCTGTCACTTATCTTGGATCTTGACACCTAAATGTGTTCAAATTGGAGCAGGATCAAATTCTGTCACATATTTCAATCCTGGAAGTTGTGGCACAAAGTTGTCAATACATCACCGCACGGATAGAAAGTGGTCAACAAAGGGTATATGATGAATGTCACGCCATCAGTCTCACTGTGGTTAACATCAACACTGTCATTCTCTCTTGGGGACGTTTTATATTCGAAGGCCACCGCGCACAGATAAGGTCAGACGACACATCAGACATTGCATGCATAAATCCCCAGTCAGGGATGTTCTCCTGTCAGCTTCTCTCACTGGCACAAAAGAGAAGAAAAACATCTAGCGAGTCAAAAGATGGGAACAGATCATGTCAAGGACTGAGTCCTCACCGGGGGGGGAGAGGTGGATTCATCGCAAAGTTTTCAAGAACTAAAGGCATCACACATGCTATCAATCTTATCGCAAGAGAGCATGCATTGGAAAGTGGGTTTGCTCCTGAATCTGACAATCATGTTTTGAGAGTGGAACAGCTCTGTACGCAAAAGGCGATCTCATGTGGGCAGCTGTGTAGAAGGGTGTGATGCTTGTTGGTCACACAGCGACACGGCCTATTTCTCTGTCCTACAGGGATTACCTCAAACAATGAAAGGGCTGCACTACTACTAGAAGGCATGCTCAAAATGTTGGTTTCAATCATGTATGACAATGCACAGAACAACCTCCCCAATAGTAATAACATTTTTGAAGAACTTGCCACTCTGCAACTTCTCATTGGGTTCATAGGCTGGAAGGAACCAACATTCGTATTTGTTTTAAACCTGAAAGCTCACATATGATCAGGTGAAAGGCTGCAACAAATAATGCTTTCACTGAGGCTTAATTTAGCAGTTTTCTGTTTCCTTGGGTTGCCATCAGCAACAGGTTTTTTTGTCAATGACTAGCATCTACTTTGGGTTAAAGAACTCTTCAGATAAACAGTAGTACAGTTTCTTAGAACATTTCTAGTGTCCAAATCCTGAGTAGAAGTGGAAGGGAAGTGGTAATAACACCGAAGTCCTCCACATGCACCCTTGACCGAATCCCAGCCTCCTTTTGGAAAAAAAAAATTTCACTCTGTGTTTGAGGAGGTCCTTAAAAATCTTTTACCACTCAATGAAATGAGGCATGCTCCCTACAGCATTCAACTCTGCACTTGTGATTACTCTTAAGAAACAAGCCTCTTTATACCCACTACAGATCAGTTTCCAATCTTCAATTTTTAAGTCAAATTTTAGAAAAACTCAATAAAACAATTTTAGCGATTCGAACAACATGTTGGAAATGTTTCAATATGGTGTTTGGGATAAGCATTGTATTGAGCGAGCCCTGATAAAAGCACTCAATGACGTTAGGATAGAGTTCCCCAGGGATCAATTTTGGGCCCACTGCTTTTCACTCTATATATTGTTACAGCTCAGTAATGTCATCTCTTTCCATTAGTATGCCAAAGACACACATATTTGAATGGTCTCTCGATAATGCCACATTACCAGTTGATAACCCTTTTTAAAAAATATCTAAGATATTAGTATCTCTATGTCACACAATGTTTTGTAGCTTCACCAGGATAAAAGTGAACTTTAAGTCATAGGTTCTAGAGCTCAGAGAGAGAAACTGGTAAGAAGATTAAGTTCCCTTGGACTTACCTTAAGGCAAGGAGTAATAAAACCTTGGTGTGGTATTTGAATTGGATCTGAACTTTTAGGGTCATGTGGGGTTTTTCACCAAATCTGCTTTATATCACCTCAAGGAGCACAGAACACATTACACTATTAAAGTCCTTATATTAGTTGCCTGTCAGAGTTGCATTGATTTTAAAATTCTTTTACTTGTTTTTGTGTTTTCACATGCTCACAGTGTGTTAACCAGCGTGGCCCCTCAGGTCCTCTTGAATGACTCAGTTGTTTCTAAAGTACAAGACTAAAACCTTTGATGAGGCAGCTTTTAGCTTTTTCTGCTCCGAGACACTGTGGATCTGAGAGCAGCTGTAAATGTTGTAATCTTTAAACGTAAATTTAGAACCTACCCCTTCAGCCTGTCTTTGGATTAGGCACCGTTTAAACACCTTTCATTCACTTATTCTTCTGTTGTATCTTATCTTTGATTTTACTATCAACATCATTATAGTCCACACCTGTTCTGTCTTGTTACCAGCTTGTCAGTCACCTGTGAAGCACCTTGAACCGCACTAACCTGTACGAACGCTGCTATACAAATAAAGTTTGAATTGATTCATATTGTTCAGCGCAGCTCAATAGAGATACGTTTATAAAAGCCTCATCGAAGACTTTCATCTATTATCATGAAATGCCAGTGTTTGAACCTTCCTTTATGAAGCCACCAAAGGAATCCTTGAGAATTGAAATCAGCAGAATGCATGTACCATGGACCCTTTAAGGTGATTTTGGGCTCTTTTAGCCTAATTAATTCACAGCCTGCATAGAATGTGGGCTTATACTACCTATTCTGATACTTATGTCTTTTGAAAAAGGTAAAAGTTGTTTGAAAGATGGCAAAATGAAAACACGCAAGTAGTCGCATGCCAAGTGGTAGTGGTCAGCCCCGGTTGGAATTTTGCTATGGGCTCCCCGGCCCCTTCCAGGAACAATAAATATTGCTGCCATATTGATCAAATGGCAAAGCAGGATTGCTTCACACAGCAGAGGCCACTGGGCGCACAAATCAACTGCAAGTATGCTGCGTAGGGATGTAAATCCGCGGTATGAATCTTGTTTTATCTCAGAAAATGAGTGGGATGCTGTGAAGTGAGAAGACAGCAGTGTGTCTTGGAAGGACAACAGGTGTTTGCCTGCCACGATTCTTGATATGAGGTTACGTGTTGCGGCAAAAAAAAAAAACCGCTCATCTGAACTCCGCCACGACGCGTGTTTGTGTCAATAAAGTTCGCACATGGGGCATTTAATCAAAAGAGGATGATTTTTTTTCTCTGTCTGTGTGTGTGCGGAGATAGAAAATGAGTGGGGGCGAATGACAAATGGAAGAGAAGCGCTCCTTTCATTTCACCTGCTAGTGGTGTGAAGTGGGGACCGGCTGCAACCATTCGCGCTGCTTCCGCGGGGTGGTATTAGTTCTGCAGTGGTTTTTGCAAAGCGCCTCGCGTCGAGGAGCGGCGACTTTCGCGTGAAAATGGTTTTCAGGAATAATCCAGAAACACATTTTATTCCCGTCATATCGCCAGACCCGCAGCCGAATAAACAGATCCTGCGACAGCGTGCGTTTTCTTTTTCCTCATTGTATCAGCCTCCCCCCCCCCCCTCCTCCTCCCGCCTCCCCCCTCTCTCACGCCAGCAGAGAGGAACAGAGTATCAATCTGATGCCGTCCACCGTTTCCAGGGTGAAAATCCCCCTAAGGAAGCATTCAAAAAGCTGCTAATTAAAACAGTTGAGAGAGAGGGGGGGGCGACCAAAAAAAAAAAAAAAAAAAAAAAAAAAAATCAACCGAAAAGGGGAAAGGAAAAAAAAAAAGACAGGATAACAGGGTGCATTGAGAGGAGGAAAAACAAGGAATACAATCGTTTGGAAAACATCTAGAGGAATAAGAGAGTCACGCAGACAAAAAGCCACACAGGTAAATGCGAGCGATCTTATCTGTGGAGCATTGAGAGGGAGTGATGCTGTTTTGATACCAGTTGTTTGCTATTTATCTGCGTATAGCGAATCAATCAGCACCGGTCTGCTTGGACAGCTCCGTGCGTCCTCCCCCTCCTCCGTGTCTCTGCCTCTCTATCTGCTTCCAGCTGAAATGCTGCTCGTAGCCACACAAGAGCCGTGTCGATGTGTCTGTTCGCTTTTTTTTCCTTTTTTTTTTTCCTCCTTCTCCTTCTTCTTCTTCTTCTTCGTCTCCTTTTTTTACGTAACGGTCCATACGGTTCTATAGCTCGCGCTCTCTCTCTCTCTCTCGCTCGATCGCTCGCTCGCGCTCTCTCTCTCTCGATTCAAATAAATAATTAAGTCGGGAAAGAAAAAGGAAAGAGGAGAAAAAAAAACAAAAAAAAAAAAAACGAAGCGATGTCGATAAGTCCCGGGAAGTCGTGCCACCGCTGGAATTAAAACCTCTAAATTGCCTCTCTGCCTTCTTCTTTGCAGGAACGATTCTTGGGGAGCCTGGTCCACAAAAGGATGTAAAACGGTGCTCACAGATGCATCCCATACAAAATGCTTATGTGATCGTGTATCTACCTTCGCCATTTTGGCTCAGCAACCAAGAGAAATAGTAAGTAGGCTATTGATTTGTTATTCAGTGTGGGTTTTATAGGCCAATGTAAAGGAGAAACGCTGCTCGTGTGTGTGCGTGCGTGCGCGAGTGCGTGTGTGTATGTGTGCTGGTGCGAATGTAAATTGAATCTTTGGTGTGCTAATCCCCTTAAATAGTAATTCAGCGGTAAGGGGAGATTGTGGGGGATATTTCTAGTTTGCACATAGATTTAGATAACTCTGTGTGCGCGCGTGCACGCGGGAGGGTGTGTGCATGCTGATGCTTGTGTGTGTGTGTGTGTGTGTGTGTGTGTGTGTGTGTGTGTGTGTGTGTCCTCCCCTCCTTCTCATCAGTCACATTTGGGGATTGAGAGGGATAGAAGTTGTCAGATTGAACATTTGTTGTGTGTGACTGGCGTCAGAGAACCTGTAGGTGAGCTTTTTTTTTCGAAAAATCACGTCTCTGTGCTCACCACACTGTAATCTGATTACTGTAAGGGAGCCGGAAGCCTGTCATTATGAGAAGATGGAGTAATTAACATTGAGAACAGAGGGTACTTACATTGTGGCCTCTGCATTAGTACACGGCAGGAATTGAGATGGCACGAAGAAATCTATTACCTTCAGCCGCATCAGGCCCCGAAACATTCGATGATCTTAATTTAGCCATACAATTGATTTTCAATCCGGAAAGACTCAATCATGGCAACTGTATGCAATGCATGAAGCCACACGAGTGTACAGTATGCTCCAAATCGCAGGCCTGTGATTGGCTAGCGCGCATGATTTCAAAATGTGACCGTTAAAAACAAATGACAGAAATGAAACAAAACAATGGATTCCTTTGCTTCAGCCTCCACGGTCTTCCATCACATATAGGTGGAAAGTTTTGGCCATGTATCTAAACAACCTTCAAGCCCACGCGCGCACTTAGAAACCTCACAGTATATTAAGGAACCCACGGTGGACTATTCAGATTGGCGGTGGTTTTGTTGTGATTGGTTCCATCTCCGGGCAACAATAAAAGCTTTACTGTCCTGCGTGAACCACATCCAACCTCCCACTGACTGCCTCGTCTTGCTCCGTCTCCTCCACAGACCATGGAGTACTCAGGGGTCCCATCTGTGACATTGATAGTTGGCTGTGGTCTCTCCTGCCTCGCCTTGATCACGTTGGCAGTGATCTACGCCGTGCTATGGAGGTAATTGCAAACACTTGAGAAGCATTATGCAACCGCGTGATGATGAATGATCTCATGAAGATACAAGTTGAGGAAACACACTGATTTGTTTTTCTTTTTCCTTTAGATATATTCGATCCGAACGATCCATCATCCTGCTCAACTTCTGCTTATCAATAATCTGCTCCAACATATTGATCCTTGTCGGACAAACGCAGACCCACAATGTGGTAAGTGCCATTTTACAGATTTATTCTGCTCAGTTTAAACATGTGGGGCTCCAGTGGTTGTTTTATAAATCAAATGATTTAACTGGGATAATGGCAGTGTAAAGACTCAAGTGGTGCTTCACTGTGGCCACGTACAGGCTTAGTAGAGCTTGATACTCGTTACTTTTTTATTGGCCCCTGCGAGTGTTTCTTTGAGATCTTCAGGTTCCTGTTGCAACACATGAACATGTGCTCTGACAGCTCACGGAATATTGTGAGGTCCATCTTATTCACCTGTTCCTAATCGGTCGATTCTTTTTACTCCACCTTGCTCTTATTTTGAAAAGGCTGAGATTCGCTTCCTCTCATTCTTCATTTACCAGAAGTTGAATCTGCAGGACAGCCCCTTTTGTATACCAGATGTTGTCTTTGTCATTGAGAGTACAAAACAAGAATATAACAGTTAGGTTGTAGCCTCTTTCAAGCAACGTGCTCATTTTCTCTTTGGTCTTGTGCGGACAAGCTTTCCATATTTCATCCAAATGGAAAATTAAGTGTTTCTAATGCCTCTATAAGATGTAGATCTGCTTAGTGTTGGCTCAGGACCATTGGTCTTCAGTCAGGTGTTACATTGTCCTCTGGTAAACTTGAGACAACCCCAATCTGTTGGCGCTGAAACAGTGATGATCTTTAATTGCAATTAAAATCGCAAGGCTATAAAGAAAACAAAAAAAAGGAGACATTCGGTCCACTTTGAGATGAAATACCGATGCTAGTTTTATTGCTGCGGTTTAAACGTGAAGCGCTGCGGCTCTTAACAAGTCAGAATAGTTTGGCTGTCGAGGATATTCAACAGTGTAGGAGAAGAAAGGCGGGCATGATGCACAGCAGGAAACATGGCGCACCGGTCAATCAAAGACTAATGAAATTATTGTGATGTCAGCCCTGAAAGGATCCTATAATGGTGACAGTAAAGCGGAGGCCTGATAAAAGCAGCTCTCATACTTTCACTATTCCGTGCAGTGTGCATTACTGAAATGACTCGAAGCCATCACGGAGGCATATGAAACTGTTTTTTTGTTCAGATGTCAATGAGAGCTGAAGTTCAAATCGAGTCAGCAGGATTCAAAAGGACAACTGCTATAGTTAAAGAAGGACTGTGTCCAATAAATATGTATCACTCCCTCTCTCCGGCTTCATAACTGGCCAGTAAACAAGTGGCTAATGTAAAAGATTGTTTGGCAAACAGTAGTTGGGATTTACAAGCTGCCCACACAGATGCCCTTCTCAGTCATTTGGCAGCACTACAGAATGACACATTGTCCATTTTATTGTATAACCATATTCTCAGGTTACCTGCACCTTTTGCAAGGACCAGACTGTTGTTTTCCCTCATCTCATTATGCCCTACTGTTTCTCCTCATTAATGCATTGTCCTTAGTTTTTCGGCTCATTAACAAGCCAGCGTTTCAGTATTTGGACGCTCTTATGAGCGTTTATGAGTTTAACATGCAAACCGGAGCCAAATATCTTTTAAAACGCTTGCAAAAATGTATATCTGTGGGGGTACTCAATCATTACAAATGCATTTGCTTGTGCTGTGCAACATGTCTACTTATGCTGTGCTTACATGTATGACTTATTCTCGGAGCAGATGGGCCTACCAGCAGTCGGGGGCTCACATTGGACCAGGCCCTGCTCATAAATCAAACTGCTTCCTCCCATTAATTTTCCCGTGTTCAATGAAAATTGAATCATGAATAATGAATGAACGAGCCAAAAGAAAAATAGTCTGAAGTGTGTTTTGTAAACCTAAAGATTCCGTTGCTTGGTGACACCATATATTAAAAAATGTATGTGTAACTGTTGAAATTGATTAACACTGTAATCTCACAGAATAACAAAAACAGCAATCACACATGATAAGTTCGTCTGTTTCCTCACTGGCCCTGGCATCCGGCACCCAGTAGTAGCCGGGACTATGAATGCACAGCGCTTTAGGGCATTTTTAAAGCTGAGCTGATTTGAAGCCTTGTCAGATTTAATCAGGGCTCCGGTCATCTCCTGTCTTGATTACGAGGACCACCACTTAACATGGAATATTCACTCGGCATGCTCCTAATAAGATATCTGTCTCTGAAATCTGCTGAGAGATTAGGTGGTTTTGGAAAATCCACTGACATACTGAAGATGTCAATTCAGCTTCTCCCAGAGTGATAGGACAAACCTTGTCTGACCCACAGGGTGCAAAATTAAAGCAACACTGGCTAATATAGTTGCAGTCATCCCAGTATTGTCATTAAAGCTTATACTTCAATCATATACTATACTTTTATCAATATACTTATCTTAACAATGAATGAAATGACTATGTAGTGTCAGAGAGGTTGCTTCTAGTGATGAAACAACACAGAATAATCACATGAGTCAGGAGCTCCCTCCTGCTCTGTTGAGTGTTTTAGCCTCTTTCAGCTCATTGCTTTGGTTGTAGCATCAAATGACAGACAAAGTTAGCAGCTAGCTGGTGATCAGAATGGAGTATTTAGCTGCTTAAGAGCCAGATATTTCCCTCTGGAGTCAGTGGAAACCAATACAGGGGAAAAAGGAGAATGAATATTAGACATAGATTCATCTGGTGGCCAGAAATACGACTCCAGCTAAATGCTTATGTTGCCTTGCGTCTTTTGGATACGTAATTAGGCTGCAACCTATGCTAACACATTTGCTATCAACTTTTTTAATATGTCCATATTATTTTTGTAGCTTGTTGCTCTGCTCACAAGTGGCTAAGAAACTCGATTATTTCAGGCTTAAAGATGAAATTCTGCAGTTCCAAATACTATATATAAGTAAACTAACAATAAAAATGGCACTCTGTAGAGCGCATACCTCCACCAAGGCCCAACAGTCCCCTTTTGTTTTTACTCATAGATTCTCTCTGACTACATATGCCTGATTTTTTCCATCAAGATGCATGTATTATTCCCTGGGAAATTAATGCAATGTTGAAAAACAATATTCTCAATATCTCTCAATAATAAAGAAAGTGAGAAAATAATTCTGGATCCTCACCAAAAGTTAATTGGGTCTATTCTGGGCCGAGATCCACCCTCCAGCCAAGTTTCGTGGAAATCTGTTCAGTAGTTTTTGTGTAATCCTGCTGACATGCCAACCAACAAACCAACGTTCAAGGGTGAAAACACAACTTCCTCGGTGGAGATAACAAATGCTGCTTCTGTATGGATACAACTGGCTGATAAAGTTGTTGTTCCTTTTTAAATTTGGTCTTCGTGAGCAAGAAAATCTGAAAAACAAAAGCACAATTTTAGTGTTTGTAATAATACAAAAAGCTTTACAAGCATTCAGTTGATTAAATATGAATCAGAATTCATTATATTTATATTAGAAAACAGGATTTCTCATATTTGTCTCTCACAGCCTCAAGAACCTGATTTGTAAGCTTTAATTGGACACCTCGAAACCAAACCAGCTCTTCTGAGGCCCGTCATCAACTGTAGTGAAATGTTGTTGGTTCAGTCAAGTTAGAAAGCGGTCTCCGAAATGTTGTTGATAAAAGTTCCAGGACAATTTATTACTATTGCCCCTTTGTTCCGTCTCGACTGTGACTCTCCTGTTGTAATAATATTTGAGAAATATTTCATTTGTTTGATCAGAGGTACTGTAGAAGCCAGTGTTTGAGGAGTAGGCTAGCAAGAGGAGAAAACATAGCCCCTGTGTGGGTTTAATTGCCATGCTGCCTGACACTGCCTCACTTGTTTTTCCTCCATCTCTTGTAAGAAGTGCATATAATTGGCTCCACTGTTTGTGGATTCAGACTTGCTCATCGTCTAATAGAAATCATCTCTTTGGTGTGGAGGTGTCCTCTGGGAGCAAGAAGTCAGTGAGTCACCTTTGTCTGCCTGTGCTTTCCTTTTGTCCCGTGTCGTTGTTCATCTTGGGTTTATGGAAAGGAGACAAAGAGGAGCAGACACTGTTGGTTTTCGAGCAAAGGTGGAATTAGAAGGCGTTAGAAATATAGATGGTGTTCCAGTAAAATGAGCATCCTGTAATGAGTGAAAATGCATTATACATTAGGTGGTTGGCGGTCAAGGTCTGCTGCGTGTCAACCTGTGCTTTAACTACCAAGAGAAGACAATAAAAAACATCACCAGGAAGTAGTTGGCTAATGATGAGACGCTAGCTCTTAACACGTCAGGAAGTCACATCTGGCGAGCATTTTGAGCTGACACAGTTCTTCTTTAGTCAGCCGGCATTAAACAACTTCTCTGCTTTTGATATTTCGGGTGTCTAAACCTCCTGATGCGTCAGGAGATTAACAATTATCACCTTTTGTTTAAACGCTGCATGTCGTGTATCAGCACAGATGGCTTATCAAAGCTGGTAGCTTGTCAAAAATCATTATCCTTATAAAAATGAGGAGCTTGGAAATTCTCCGTTTGGATTAAATATGCTATATGATTCCAATGACGTTGGTACATTGTTGGCGATGTTATTTGGTGATAGTAGTCGATGGAATGGAAAACTGGAGCGCCATGGTAGCGTGAATGGTTACAGTGAATGCTGCATGGCAGCAAAATCTGTCCAATAAAGATAAAACATGTTTTTTTCAAAAAATCATCTTTTGGCAAACAAACTGAAAAAGAGTACTGAGCTGTTAGATGTGTTTTAAGAAAACGAAGAATTCAATCCTTTTTTCAATTTCGATTTCTATACATGGATATACAAGAGCTCAACCACAAAAAAAACAACATGCTCGGGCTCATATATGTGCTGTATATTGTACATGCAGTAACTACAGCGTGCACAGTTGAGCGATAGTATATTTTTAGTACACCAAGCTTGACCTCCCTTATATGTATGGGAAAGAGAGATTTCTATCCATCCCTGCCTTCCAGTCAAACGGTAAACTAAATGATTTATGAAAATAAACAGTAAAGACCAACGTACAGCTCATTCCTACATGTTTGAAAGCAGCTTAATAACTGCAGGAATCCTCTGATGGGTAATTGCGTCGTTTTTCCAACCTTACGAGTGTTACATATTTAGACAAAGTGGGCGGAAGTGTCCTAAGTATGAGCTCGCTCCAGGTTGTCGGGAGGCACATCCATAGAAAGAGGAAGTAGGAGTAGCCATTTTCTGACTGTAGTGGCAAAGTCAGTGGATTTTTTGCTCAGAGTTTCTCCGCGGTTCAACAACACTTTGCCTCCACCACCACCACTTCGTTGTTTGAAGCTTTCGAATGTCCTCCACCCGAGCACCTGCTGTTTAAAGCGCTGGGGCACTTGTTGCTTGATTCAAACGGAGGGTGCTTCAGTCAAAATAACAACCGGCCTCCTCCTCCCACACTGATTCACAACAGTTGGGAAGATGAAAGTAGTGTTATGAGGTCTGGTCCAGATTCTCCTGCAACGTTTTGAATACCGTTGTAGATCTCTGCAGAACTAAATTACACATACTCTGCAATTAATGTGATCTCCCGGAGCAAACTATTCTCTTTAAGTGCTTATTGTAGTAATAGAGGAGACGTGTATTAACAGTTACAGTGTTTGCTGGACTGAAAGTTACCTTAAATAAAGAATGATTGTGATTGGCAGATAAAAAAAGAAAAGAGGGTTTTCTAAGCTTTACTATAAGTAGAAGTAAAATCCCTTTTTTATACATTTCCCTTCAACAGTATGCCACTGCTCCCTTCTTCCATCCAATTCACTGCATTAGGAAGCAGTGTGCAACAGTTCATGACAACGAGGCTTTCGGTTCTTAACATTTGAGAGAGCACCGAGGCTCAGCCCGGAGCTTCCAGTCAAAGTTTAGTCCCTCATTCTTTAAAATTCCTGTCCTGACCTTAAACGGACACCATTGAACCGGCTTCAAGTATTCGCCGACAGCCTCTACTCTTACCCCCATGTCTATCAGCTCTGCAATGTTTTAATGTGGTCCCTTCCTCAGTTTCCATGGATACTGACACAGTGCGCTCAACATCTCCCGGCATTTGCCTTTCTAAAGGGCAGTGTGAACTCCGGGTTTCAACCTTGTTTTTGTGTGACTGCCTTAGTCCAACCAGTGCCATCCTCGTGTCCGTACCTTTCTCTCTTTTCCAATGCACAGTTTTTTTTTATTTTTCGAGGACTAATGAGGCCGCATGGTACAGGCACCCGAGTGAACGGCGAAACATAACGGGCGCATGTGACCTGTTTCCAGGAAACAAGGCAGACTCTATTTTCAGCACCCTGGACAGCACATGAGCAACACTAGATTTAGCTTTGGATGCAACTCCAGGCAGTATAGCTGCTATACTGTACATACTGGCGGCAGTGAGGCAACGGTGAAGATTAAGGAACAAACATTTACCATCAACTAGCTTATTATTAGCATGCATATAGCACAATGGCGCTTTATTAGTCATTATAAGGCACCTATTAATGCCTTACTCTGCATGACCATGTTCTACAACTACTAGCCTACAACCTTTCCCTCAAAAACATCATATTACTGCTTACTGATACTGAGGAAGGAAGCTGTTGTAGGTAAATAACAAGCATAGTCATCCTCCCTTGCTAACACAGTATTGATAGTGTCCAACTAACTAACCCTAACCCCAAACCTCATTAATTCATTAGTTCTTCCGTTTCAGGTTTCTACTAGTGAATTTAGTTATTAAGGGAAAATTGTCCTCAATAACGGCCAAGCACACGTACAATATGGTCATGCAGAATAATCGCCAATATGCGTCATATATGCATGCTAATGAGCAGCTATCTAATGGTGAATATAGGGTCTGTGCCTTTAATATAGAGTGTTGCCACCGGTTCCTCCCTCCCCTGCTGTCTCCTTCATTTCAAAATCAGCATGTATGATTAATATAAGATCTCCGTCCTTTATTTGTCAGGTTTATCCGGTGACAATCACATACAGCACAGCAGTATGCCGCACGCAGGTCGCTGAATTCATAAGACCATATAAAAAGGCTGAAACATTGCAGAAATAAACGCTATGTGACTTTGATACAGCGCAGTAAATGTTACTTCTCACATTTATAACAGGATGTGCGTGCCATTTTTACAAAAGCAGCTGCGTAATCACTCGAGCAGTGTTGTTTTTCCTGTTCGTGTACATTTGTAATATAAAATACTTTATAATAATATAAACTTTGAACATTATTCTTGACCCAAAGTCTATAAAGCTGTACTGATGTTCTCTCCATTCCAATTAAGAATGTACTGATAAAATAGAAAAATGACTCTCACGGTACAACTTAAACATTTTGGCAGAAACAGGTACATTTGAGGAGGCTAGAAGTTATAACATTTAAGTATCAGTAAAAAATGTGTGTGTTCTCCGAAAGAGCCCGCTGCTGACCCCGTATATCTCCCGGGAGCTGCCAAAACTGACTCATATTTGCTTAGGTAACTCTCACCATTTACAGTATGTCTTCATATCTTGTCCCAGTAGATCTTTACGGCATCTGGGTTTGGCCGAGGGTGAAGTTAGCGCATGTTGAACTGACCCAGCAGAATCCACCATGACTCGCCTGTTACAGAAAGTAAAGATTTATAGGATTACAGATTCAATTGCAAGTTTGACATTGCTGCTTGTGCACCAACGCCGTTGCCACTTTGCACCAGAAAAACGACCGTATGTAGTATATTTAATGTATCCTATTAATGTTAGCGGGGCGATTCTTTTTTATAGGCTATTCATTTTAGTCCGATGTTCTTTAAAGTCGGCCATTAAAAACCACAACCCTGACAATTACATTTAAGGGTCAGACTCAGACATCAGACATATGGCATTATACAGTAAAATACCTGCTGTACCTGAATGCATCCTAGATGAATTTTGAAAAGTTTTTCTTACCTGAAACCACAGTTACATAACTTACATCCCTCGCGAGCGTAAGTAAACAGAATTTACCCCCCTTCGTGCTGGATCATTATCTCGTATGAACCCCGCGAACACTACAGGCGATGGATGGATTTAGTGTGGTTTTTCTCAGTGGGTGATGCGGAGTGTATGGGAGATCTCACAGTGTGGCGTGGACGCCCTGGGACGAGATGATACACTTCAATCTTCCCCTCTTTGTGCGGCGCCGCTCAGATTACTGCGGCTCCGCGCCGCAAACAATCCGAACTGACAAAAAAAATAAACCTAATCTCTTCTCACTCACGAATGTCGGCGTGCCATGACAGGATTCCTAAGGACACTTCTTTATTTCTAATCCTCTCCTAAACAATTCCATTTGGAGATTCGTCTCCGTGGAACAAAGATGGACAAGCTAATGAAGCTGAAAAGTGGCGCTACATTGTCAAGCCTGAATGCAATCTGCTGCCTCCGTCGCGTGCGTTCTGTATCGTTTAGGCAGTGTTGTGGTTTGTTCCCCTCCTGTCTGTGTAAAACAGTTGACCTTGGCTCACATGCCTCCAGGTGGGATCCCCAGCATACTAATGAGGGTTAGCGCAGAAGAATGCTACGCCATGGCTTTCTGTGTCAGCTAGCCTGGCTCTGATCTTTTACTACGACTGCCACTTCTGTTGCTGCAGTTTTAAACAGACGCTTTGTTCCATTCGATGCACACGGTGGTATTTCAGCGGACGGTCTAGACGGGCAAAAGGCTGTCTGTGCTTCGAGAACAGTTCAAGGAAATAAAGAAATGTCAATATAATCAATGTGTATCCGCAGGGTGCACTTGTTTTAGTTGTGTTGTGGCTGCATGTCCATTTTTATATTAGCTGTTGTCCTGTCAGCTAATATATCTCTTTCTGACCCTTCTTTCTCAACTCAACAGGGGGTCTGCGTCATGACGACGGCCTTTCTGCACTTCTTCTTCTTGGCATCGTTCTGCTGGGTCCTCACAGAGGCCTGGCAGTCCTACATGGCGGTGACGGGGAAGGTTCGGACCAGGCTCATCCGCAAGCGCTTTCTGTGTCTGGGCTGGGGTAAGTAAGCGAGCGGCGTGTTTCCTCTGAACCTCTTCACTACCTCCCCTTCATACCTCGCTGCCGCCGTTTCTCTCCCAAGGTCTCCGGGCCGGGGTGTCTCTCCAAGTCACCGGACGTCTTTTTCTCGTCCGCCGCTCTCATCCCCTCTGTGGGGCGGCCAGATCTCCATCCTATCACGCTCTTTGTTGTGATGCTTTTGTGCTCCAGTCAAGCTCTCTGAGGGCTGGGTAAATGGACTGGCCTTGAGCAGTGGGGGGAGACAGACTGGTGCGGCTCTCCCGTAGCAGGCTGCAATGACCTTATGTCTGATAGAGAGGGCGTGAGCCAAGCTTTCACACTGCAGCAGAATACGTTTTATCTCAGAAAATAGAGTTCAGGTGAATGAAAGGTGTGTGCAAAGGTAAAATGTATTGAATGTATACACTCCAGCTGGTTTCAGTATGAGCTGTATGGCTATACATACTCTGACATATCTGTAACATTAACACATATCACAAATGAAATGCAGGCGGCGGCGATCGACCAATATTATGTCCTTATTATCCATATTGCGACAGATTTTAATCAGTCTGAGTCCCAGATAATTAAGTTTCTCCTTCCTCCCACGCTGCTCTCCCTGCGCTTGAATGTCACATGACCAAAAAAAAAAATATATATATATAATAATGACAGTTATATATTTGTCGATAAACACAGGCGGTCTCAAATACCTGCATCAAGATCCGAAAGATTTTGATTTTCACTTCATTTGATAAATGTCAGTATGAAATCTCGTCCAAAGGGTTCTTTCTTACAGACTACTAGAAATCTCTGCTTTAAAAAAAAAAAAAAAAAATCAATTTGATTATGAAAGAGCCCACACTCATTCTTCTTGTTACCTAGCAACAAACAAGGCTCTCTTAGTCATTGCAGTGCCACTGCTTGCTGCAAAAAAAAATGGACAAAGGCTGTTCTACAATCACATAGATTCTCCCCCCAAAAAAAAACGCCATAAGACACAGTGTGATGATAAATAAGACTACGGGGTATCGTTGTCTGACAATAAAAGTGCTTCACGTAATCTGGATGCTATTTATGACATGTAATGACTTGCGAATGAAATGAAACTAATCCTCTACAGATTACCACCTGCATTCACACGGAACACTTTCCGAAACTGATTTCCGAAGGCAGCACACGCGGTACCTGTTGTCTCTTAATTCAGCCCGTTTGAAAGCGCTGCGTCTCCGCCAGACTGTTGAGCGTGCGGTGATTCATGACATGCTTGTGTACACTCGGCACTCTTTACCTCTTCAGCACTGCGGAGAGGCACTGGATGGCCGCGGGGTCCTCGCCTCGTGCCTCCAGGAAACTGATTACATCAATAGCACCTGCCTGCGCCGCTCCGAGAGGAGAGAAAAAGGCGTTAATATTCTGAGCACACAGTAGTAAGGAGCTGAATCCATTACACCAATCTATAATGAGGAGCCATACAGCAAAAAAAAAAGAAGAAGAAGAAGAAATCATAGAAGAGGTGTGGAGGAAGAGGTGGGGGGGATTTCTTACAGTACAGTGATGAGATTTCACTCCGTGGTTTTCTGGACTGGATGCACTGCTGCCATTTTGTCAAAGCGCAGCACAGCCTGTTCTCCTCCGCCTCCTAATGGAATGCCGCACAGTATGTTGACTGAAATATTGAAATGCACACACTGTCGTTGATCGCATACTCTCGGATGATTGTATAGTCTCATTCCGTAGCTTCTAATGGAGTGACTGTAGCTGCACTTTGTCTAATGACTGCGAGGCGCAGAGGCTGACTTCTTCTTCTCCTGCACTGAAGTGGGATCACACTCTCACTTCTGACAGGAACTGCTCGAATAACTATTGATTGTTTTTTTTCTCTTTTCAAGGATTACCGGCCTTGGTGGTTGCTGTTTCAATGGGATTCACCAAAACAAAGGGTTACGGGACACCCTTATAGTGAGTTTGTCTTCTACTTTTATTATTTATTTTTTTATCTGTATTCATTATTCAGCACACACACACACGCAGTGGGTTCATTGTAACACTTAAGTAATGATTAAGTGCTTCTGCAGTGGCTTACTTATCCTAAACAGTGCCATAAACAAAGTCCCCTGAACCCAATCAAATTTCAAAATAGCGCAGCAAGACCCCAATTTCGTGTGAGTTGTATCCCTGCTGGATACCAGACGCATAAACACTGCTTAAAATCTCTTTAGCATTTTATTATCCTGTGAAACTTTGGAAATAGAGTCGCAGCATATGGCACTTCTCCCCTGACAATTGGGGGGAAATACAATTGTATGCCGGTGTGCGCCATTAACTTGGATGTTAATGTCTTTGGTGGGAGTTAACTGTGTTTTGCTGCTTTTTTTCCCCCTGCAGCTGTTGGCTGTCTTTGGAGGGTGGGCTCCTGTACGCCTTCGTTGGACCCGCAGCTGCTGTTGTTCTGGTACGTTTCAGGCATCGTATGTCTGCCTTTTCACTTTTATATGCAGAGAAAAACGAGAGAAATGTCGATTTACAGCGACAAAGCCAGTGTTTGAGCCATCGGAAAAATGTGCAGGTGTTTGATAGTCTTACTTGTAGTGCTGTTTATCCATCGAGATTGGTTTGGTGTCATTTGCGAAAGATGACCGCCTTCTTTAGATACAATGCAACGAGATGTCTCGGTTTGTGGTGCTCAAAGCACCGAAAAATACATTTGAAAGACTCAACAGCAGTGTCTCTTCCCAGAAATCATGACCCAGATACTCATGACAGTCCACAGACCTTGTTGTGAGCAGTTTCATCCGTAGGAACTATTTTCCTTCTACCGAACTACACCCGCCGACTGTATCACCGCACAGAAGGGAGTGTGCATCGTTCATGGGTGACAGCATGGGATGATTTTGGGAAAAAGACGTCGCTGATGATATTTTCAAATGCATTTTTGGCACTTTGAGCAGCCCGGGAGTGGCAGCCAGTTCCATTATATTTGAGAGAAGGCAGACATTTCTATAGGCGATATCTCAAAAACTCAAACCGAAACAGTCTAGGTGGATATACAGCACCACAGGTAAGAGGATTTGGGGTGAACTGTCCCTTTTAAGCAAGATCAAAGAACTTCCACCTTGATACACATAACTAAATAATAATAATAACAAAAAAAATACATTTTGCGGCTTGTTTTCAAATCAAAAGACAAACCACAGTGTAGTGTCACTGATGGCACGGTACCGATGTGGGACAACTGCACTGTGCTGAAACTCAACAAAACGTCGCTGTGAAAACGCCTAACAGGAGGAACACTCTGGTTTCAAAGTCAAACTAATGAGCGTCCCATCAGGCAATGTGCTCAAGTAATTCCCTTTCATTTACCATAATGGTGCTCCATGTAGCTTTGAGGTTATAAAGTATTCATGCGTTAGAGTCGTTGAAAAAATCTAATATACTGGGGTATTTTAATCATCTTGTATTTACACTGTTGTACAGAGAAAATTACACAAAGAATGTGATTATGCAAATCGCTCTGAGTGTGTGTCAGAGGGACAGAGGACAGCGAATCGTGAGTCACAGTCTCCATTGTCAAGCCCCTGCTCTGTGGTGGGATTTGAAATAAAGCGATTTCAGATATTTTCTTCTTTTAAAAAAGTGACTAAACGCCTTCGTTTGACTTGACGTCTCGCTGCTCCCGCGGTTTTCATTTGCGATGAAACTCCGAGGAACACCCGCTAATCTCTTCAAAAAGTGGCAGAAACAAGCCTCTGCGGCGAGAAAAGAACAGCACACCGCCTTTATGACTGTATTGATACCGCGGCATCTGAATTAAATGTCTCCCAGTAACAAAGCTTATTGGATAAAAAACGCCCCCAAATGAATTTGTATGAATTACTGATGAGCCCTTTATCTCAGCAAGAGGGATTTAAAATAGCGGCAGCCGAAAATGTTTTAAAGAATTTGCGTCCCAGCTCCTGTAAATCTCCCCCTGTTTTCTATTAGGCGGCTGCTAATAATAGGAGAAGGTGCCTTTGAGAAGACAAGTGTTTCTTGTCGAGCAGATCTTTTTCTTGAGGCTGTTGTGCTGGGCGAAGTATCCAGGGCATGCCTCATCCATTGGCTGAAATGTCACAGAGATGAGCAAACAATAGAAGCTAGAGGTCAAAGCTCAGCGTAGACGGAAAAAGGGGGAGAAAGAAAACGCCTGCAGGATAATGACATCAAATCATCTGCTACCTATGTGCTGTAGACTGTCAAGCTGGGAAATTAGAGGTATTTTTAAACGTACTACAAGGAGTTTAAACTGGTAATAAGACGGGTGCTCATACCCGTCTTGTCCAAAGGGGCCGCCACAATCAACACCAAAGGAAAAGCTCCTTGTGTCTGCTTTGGCATCCAGTTTTGAAATAATGTTGTCGCAGCTGATTTTTTTCAAAAAAACTAACACTCCTGTTTCCTCTCCTGCCGACAGGTGAACATGGTGATCGGTATCTTGGTCTTTAACAAATTAGTGTCCAGAGATGGCATACTGGACAAGAAGCTGAAGCATCGAGCAGGGTATGACAGCACGTCCTTGTTAGTACCTCCATTTTCTTCTTCCTAACATTTCTGCTTCTTAACTTCTTGCAAAAGTATAAACATGCTTTGATTTTCTTATACATATGGAGATTCAGACCTCCTTTTTTTTTTTTCTCCCCTCGCTGTTGAAAAGGAAAATTAGAGGCATAAACATAAAGAGGTCAGATCTCTCTCGGGAGCGACGTGGCTCCGTACTTTCTTTTGGCAGAATCAGTCCAAGATGAAAATCATTTTAAAAACGCCCACGCGCTGGCTGCCTCTCTGCTGCTGCTAATATGACGGGGGAGAATTGAAAGTCGGACGAGTGGCTGTTAGCGTTGTTTGTCATGCTGTTGTCTCTGTGTCCCACAGACAGATGAGTGAGCCGCATACAGGATTAACTCTCAAGTGTGCCAAATGTGGTGTTGTATCAACAACTGCTTTATCAGCAACTACAGCTAGCAATGCAATGTAAGTGCTTGTCAGTGTCTTTGAATCAATAAGTCGGTGCTACGGGGAGTCTCTGCATGTACAGCGTGTCCACCTCCACAGTATAGAGCGTAGTGCAGTCCGCTGCAGTGTACACTGATGTCCCAATCACACCCACAGAGCATCAGCTCGGCACAGGGGTCTTTTACTGTAGACGTACATTACTACTAGCATGAACATTAAATCCCTGCTGTTACTACAGGGGTGAAACATAAAGCTCCTTATCGAGGTGTTACTCATCCGCAACGATTTGCTTGCTTTCATTTCCTCTACGCGACCCTTCCTTCCTCCCTCCTCTCAGGGCGTCCCTGTGGAGCTCCTGTGTCGTCCTACCTCTGCTGGCTTTGACCTGGATGTCTGCGGTGCTCGCCATGACGGACAAGCGCTCCATCCTCTTTCAGATCCTCTTCGCCGTCTTTGACTCACTGCAGGGTTTTGTCATTGTGATGGTGCACTGTATCCTACGGAGAGAGGTAGGGGGTGATATGAAGTCACCTTTCTTTATTCTTTCCTTTATTTTTTTTTTATTTCAGTGTTGCAGGGGGTAGATTTGCCCGATACAAATTAAGTCACTTCCCAACTGTATTCAGGAAATTAGAGAAAGACAGTATGAACTTAGCTATTGCTACTACTACTACTACTACAATTGGACATGATTTAACTTTCTCCCAAGAGTAAACTTCTGAACACTCTCAAGTAAAACTAGAATGGCACTCATTAGAACGCATACCTCTGCCAAGGCCGAACAGTCCCTGTTAATTCAATCCAACATCAAATTAAACATATTTAAACATGTATTTTTTTATGTGGATCTGCATCAAATTGTAGTTAGTCATAGATCCCAGCCAGCTAAAATACACGATTCTTTCAAGATGTATGTATCATCTTCTGAGAAATTAACAGAAATGCCAAAAGCCCTCTCTTGCGATGTTAAACGAAGTGAGAAATTCTTGGATCCATCCCTTTATCTGGATCCGCACCAAACGTTAATGGGGTCTATTTTGGGCCGAGACCCATCCTTCATCCAAGTCTCATGGAAGTCTGCTCAGAAGTTTTTGCGTAATCCTCTTGACAAACCAACCAACCAACAAACAGACACCCTGGGCGGAGGTTTTAATCTGTACAGACTTGACAGAGGCCGTGACCTGATAACAAAAGCAAACTTTTTAAAAAAAACCATGATGTCATTATTATTGTGTTGTGGACATGATGAAAACCCGACGGCCTCTGTCTTCAGGTCCAAGACGCCTTCAGATGCCGGCTCAGAAACTGCCAAGACCCGATCAGCGGCGATGCGACAGGAACCTTCCCGAATGGGCACGCTCAGATAATGGTAGGCGCCGTTTACCCCCCCTGTTATCTGTGAGCGTTAGATGCTCTATAATTTAAGCAGACAATGTTCCCTGGTTATTTATAATCCAGATGCAAACCTCTGTGTTCTCCATTGACCTTAATTTAACTTGCGCTCCTCTCGCCGTTTTATTTTCATTTTCCTTATTATTCGCTTTAATTTGGCTGCTAAAACATAAAGCATTGTTTCCCATAGGTTAATAATTTTCCACGCGACGCTTTTCGCAAGGCTGCAATTACATGCAGCGTGGACACTTGGCCCTCTGACAAATTGCATTGGTTCCTTTTGGTTTTCTTAGGCCCCCGAGCGCAATCCTTTATTTCTGTTTGATTGAACTTACTGTTTGCCACGCAGCCCCGTCTCATTTCCTCTCACATGGTAATAGAAGACCGTCCCCCCCCCGCCTGACCTTTTTGAATGGGACACCAGTCTCTTCATCTAACACGACCCCGCCACTGGCACATCACGGCGATGATCCGCCATTAGTATTCTAATACCCATCCGACGGAAATATGGGCGTCCTGGTTCAATACAGTCATTAGAAGGGAGCGCAGAACACTTCCCAGCTGCTGCAGTTGCATTTTTTTCCCCATAGTTGTTTTATTGATGTATTGCTGGGGTGAAAATGAGTTCTCTGCATTTCTCTAAAGAATCAGGAATTAAAAAAAAAATACTATTGATCCTAATGTTGCAGCTAGTTTTTACAGATGAGATTTTTTTTTTTTAAGGACAGGAATCAGCATCGTTATTTTTAACGGCTTTTATTTTTCTAGCAGCAACTGACCGTTTGTCTGTCCTCCTTCCGCAGACTGACTTCGAGAAAGACGTGGACATCGCCTGCCGATCAGGTAAAGAACAGATGGTCGCTCTCTCTCGTTAACTAGATTCTCCTCGCCTGGCATGTTAAAAAAAAAACAACAAAAAAAAAAAAACAAAAGAGGTTAGACAGTAAAAAATAGCTGAGGTTACATAACGACCAACAATCCCCACAGGAGGTTTTTCACAGTTACCAAAACACTGACTTAAATCTGAGAACAAAACAGCACAAAGGGAGCCGTTGGATGTTCGCTCCATTTTTTCGGATTTACAGCAATAAATGTGAATAACGGCAGCTTTTCCCCCGTCTTCTGCCAGTCGCACTTTGTAATTATGTTTTTCATTAACATGTCGAGGCTGTCATGGAATAAGTGCGTAGGTGCTATGGGTCTCATTTTGCGAGCGTTTTCTCCCGCAGCTAAGCGGGGAGGTAATATCCCCATCCCGATTCCTGCATCTTCTCTGCTTTTGAGCGGCGGTAATTGCTGCCAGACAAGTGTATGATTTAATAAAACAATAGTGAATAAATGCTCCTCGGAGATGGTCCAATTCATCCTGCGTGTAACTAGTGGCGGCAACCGGCGCGAGCCCCGAGCCCCGTCTCTCCCCAGCTCCTTCCAAACCAATGAAGAGCACGGGCGAAAATGGATCTGCTGGGAATAACCGCGCTGACCATTATTCAGAGCTCTCTGAAACACAGCTTGTTAAGAGACCAAAAAGAGGGCTGTCTGGCTCCTGTGACCCGAGTCGCTTCGTTCCGCGCGGTCTTGTAAAGCTAAAGTGGACGTACCCGATACAAAAAGGCCGAGCACAGGTGTCATTCATAAATCATGACCGGATTCAGTCTGAGGAGAGGCGCAGTCGGGGGAGAAGTGCACTTTACAGATAATTCTCCGGGCTCACAGAGTTTAAGTTTACAAACAGGGATTATTCCCAGCCGCCGAAGTTAGATTCTGCTGTGTCATCCCTTCAGCGTACGAGAGTAAACTGTGATCTGAGGAGTTCTTCAGCGTGGATACCACACCAGCACAGTTTCAGACGAAAAGGCGAGCATTAGATGTCTTTGTGATCTCCTCGCAGGCGTTTTGTGAACATAATTCACGATGAAAAGATGAAAATGCTCAGTGGGGACGGCAGGGTGTTCAGATTCACTATGTCTGAATTAGAGCGGCAACAATAAATACATTATCAAATAGGTGATCGATAGACGATAGCCTGATTAAAAAGTATTTTGATAACCAATGAATCATTTACATTCACATTCAGGGCGTTTAGCAGACGCTTTTGTCCAAAGTGGCTTACAATAAGTGCATTTGTCACAAGAGAGAAACCACAACCTATCACCGTCGAGGAAAAAATAGAAACAATGTCAGTCATTTTTCAAACAATAATGTCAAACATTTTCCTGTCGAGTGTCGTAAATGTCAGGATTTGCTGTTTTTCTTTTTCATTTTTGGTTATTAATTTTGAGATGTCACTTCAAACTGCAGAAAAATGTGATCGGCATTTTTGGTCATTTTATAGACTAAAATCGATGAGTCATGTAAACGATCGCGGATGAATTGACAATGACTGTTAATTTCAGTCTATTCGTAATATATTCCTCCCGTTTCTCCGAACATGTGATGCATTACGAGGCCCTTACCTGTTATTACAGTTTCTCCTCTGCAGCGCACAATCCCCTGTGAATTGGCTCGCACTGATTTGATTTCTCTTGTTCTTTTGCTCGTACGTTGGATAATCTCAAACTGTGACACCACTTTCATTACTGAGAAATTCCACCTAATCCTCGTATCACTCTGCCCCGCAGCACTCCACAAAGACATGGGCTCTTGTCGCGCCGCCACCATAACAGGCACCCTCTCCCGCATTTCCCTCAACGACGAGGAGGATGAGAAGGCCCCCGAGGGCCTCAACTACTCCACGCTGCCTGGCAACATCATCTCCAAAGTGATTATCCAGCAGCCTTCGGCGCTGCACATGCCGATGGGAGTGGGTGACCTGAAGGAGCAGTGCATGGCCGACAGCACCGTCGACATGCGCCGCACCGTCTACCTGTGCACCGACGACGCCATGCGCCAGAGCGACCACGACATGGCCGGCCACGACATGGAGGGCCACCCGGGCCAGGGCCAGATGATGGAGACGGACTACATAGTCATGCCCCGCGCCTCGGCGGCGGCGGGGTCGTGTAACACGTCCACCCTCCTGAAAGAGGACAAGATGAACATCACTATGGATACGCTGCCGCACGAGAGGCTGATGCATTACAAGATGAGCCCCGACTTCAACATCAGCCCGTCAGGCATGGACCACATGAATGTGAACCTGGAGCAGCAGTATCCCAGCGCTCCGGAGCAGATGCAAAACCTGCCCTTTGAACCCCGCACGGCTGTTAAGAACTTCCTCGCCGAGATGGAGGAATCCGCGGGGCTTTCTAGGAGTGAGACAGGGTCGACAATATCTATGAGCTCCTTAGAGGTACTTATCCTCCCGCGGGGGACGCACAGAGGACACAGAGCCGCAATAAACACTTCAGATCATACCACACGTGTTACCAACGTACACATCTTCTTATTAACCCCGTTGTGTTTTATTTTCACAGAGACGAAAGTCACGATATTCTGACCTGGACTTCGAGGTACGTACGAACTCGCCTCCGTCCACAGTACACGCATCTAGCTTTTTTTTTTACGCAGAAAAAAAAAGCCATTTTTTTGCAGTTGTGTTTGTCATTTGATTTACTAGTACTTGTTGTGCCTCTTAAGCTTATTAGAGTTACACAGCCTTAGCTCGATGAGATTTATTGACTTGCTGTGTCGTTAAGGTAAAAGCAAGGCTGTCAACTGACAAACAGGGCAACAGTCCTCATCTACATTTTGTCCTCCTCCATCTCCTACATCCATTAGCTATACGCTGATTTTCCAAAATGTACGCTTTTAAAAGTCATTTGCACATTTCACATCTGATTTTTTTACCACTGGTTTCAACGATGATTATATTGGCTTGCAAACCCCCTTCGGCAGGTTTTTAGCATTTCCTTTGCATTGTTAAATCAGGCTTTGCTGCATATATATTGTACACGCTTTCGAAGTAAAGGAAACACGAGGCTGCTGGCAGCTGTTTTAGCGTGGCGTGCATTTTGCTTGATGCGCGCCGTCTCTTAAAATGGAGGATTTGTGCCAAGGTTTGATTATAAGGATTTCCCTTGCGCCAACAAAACTCTAAAGGAGGCAATTTGTCACTAAAGAATTATGTTTAATCCCGATACTCCCAACTGCTGCAAATTAAAATAGTGTTGTATCACCCGAAACTTTAATTATCTTGGTGTTTCCTTTATTTTGGCAGTCACTTATGTGTATATATGCAGGGACGAGTAGATTTGTTTCAGACCTGGCCTTTACGTCAACTACCATGACACTAACAAATTGATCAGAGTTGGAGGGGGTGGAGAAGAAGATGCATTTCCATTATTGGCTGTCAATACCAAAGAAAAAACCCTTGCCATTGCAGAAAGTCATGCACACCAGGAAAAGACACATGGAGCTGTTCCAGGAACTGAATCAGAAATTTCAAACCCTGGACCGATTTCGAGACATACCAAATATGGGCAGCATGGTGAGTAACAGGAAACCAGGGGGGTGGCGGTCAGCCAATTAAAAGAGCGCAACATCCGAGCAACCCTATTCAGACATCCGGGTGCAGGGCACATAATGTGTGATTGTGCAAATGAGCGGCTACGTAGCTGAAGTATTCATGTGGAAGTGAGCCTTCCTATACATAGGGTGGCCTGCCAGCAGCTGGCGGCGGGGGGCGGCTGAGGGTGCTGCCCCCCTTTTTAAAAGCACGGAAGCATTTTCTCCACAAGGCCAGTCTCAGGGCAGAAAGACCTTTGGTAACGCAACAGAGTGCATCCATTCCAATGCAAGGCCATGAATGCACTTTTATTTACATGCACATTTTTTATCTACTTAGCAACCCCATCATTTTTTCCATTAATGCATGGCAGATTTTTTAATCTTATCAACATCTATACAAGTATTTCCCTTAAGTTCACCCTCTTCTCTCACTGCACCTGTGTCGGGGGAGGTGGGGGGGGGGGGACGCCTCTCCCTCTCGACCTCGCCGCGAGTCAGAAGTCCCAGCCGCCTCGTCTCCGCGCCCGGCCGGAGCCGTAGACGATGGGGGGATGTCGAGCTTTATCCATCTCTCTCAGACAAGCGGCCGGTGTTTACCGTCTCGAATGCAACGAATAGAGAATTGGGCCGGTGACCAAACGCAGCCAGACTATTAAGACAGTGTCGGCCAAAGAAGGCTGTTTGGCTGCGCGTTATCCTTTTTTTTTTTTTTTTTTCGCTCACATTTCAGTCACCCCTACAGCACAATGTAATTTGAGGCCCGTTGCTTAGTTACCGGCGCAAGTTCTTTTGTATAGAAACGATATTACAGTACATTCTCACTCCCCCCCCCACCTTTCTTTTTTCTTTTTTCTTTTTTTCTTTCTCCCAAATGAATCGGCTGCAGATCTGGCTGCAGACATTAGTATCCATTTTCTAGTCCCTGAATGGGAGCGGCTTCTTTGCCTTACGCGCAGTAGTGTCTCTGGGACCGCGTTCAGATGAATGGCTCGCACACGAAGCCTGTATAATGCACCAGCTTCTGAGCTCGGGGAAAAAGACACAGTTCTGCCACGACTCCATGATAATAGCGTAAGCATGGTCACGTTTAATACACTACCATTACCTTTTGTTATTTGATGCTTTCCACAGCATTAATCCATTATTTTCAATTAGCGGTGGGTAGGAACTCATATAATGCCCTTCTGAATATGAACTGAATGCTTTGATTTTTTTTTTTTTGTAAATATAACAAGTTTAGCCGCAGAGGATGTCATGCCTTTAACGTCACGCCCCGCTGCCAATGTTCACAGGACAAGACAATGGCAACCAAGAACCCATGGGAGAGCTACAATCCAGCCTGTGAGTACCAGAATTACGCCACTATGAATGTACTAGAATCTGACACCAAGGACTCACTGGAGATGACGCCTGCCGAGTGGGAAAAGTGTGTCAACTTACCCTTAGACGTCCAGGAGGGAGACTTCCAAACGGAGGTCTAGAGGGCGAAGAAGGAGAGAAAATGCAAACTAGGAAAAACGGAGGAGGAGGAGGAGGAGGAGGAGGAGGAGGTGGAGGAGGAGGAGGAGGAGGAGGGGGATGTATTTTGCACTGAATAAAGCAACAGACTTTTCTAACAGCCTTGGCATACATATCTGGATAATACGAGTGTGGCAGGGACATTATGTGCCAATACAATATAAGGACTGAGGAGAGAGGAAAAAAAAAAAGAAAAAAAAAGGGAAAAAAACATCAGTGTTACTTTTTGTATTCTCACTAGTGTACTTAGTGTGGGGCAGCCTGGTGTACAATATTTACCATCATGTGTTTCAAATTATCTGTTGGAATTGGCTAAAAAAGGTAATCTCTCTAGATGAAACCTCACAAAGCAAAATGACATGCCATGTCGTCCCAGCTTCATTGGGTCCAGTTTTGATTTCCTAAAACTGGACCCGGGAGCACAATGTATATATTTATGCAGGTTTTTAAAAAGTTTATAACAGTCTGTTTGGCCATTACTACACTTTTTACTTTATAATATAAAACATGGGAGGCAAAGAGGATTTTTTCTGTCATATTAAAATGAATGTTTGTCAAGCTACATTCTTCATTGCTTTAAATGCAATAAAGATAATACTCACTTTTATATAAATAATATATTTCACAACTTTAATACTGCAGAATCTGCTTGAAGGATCCCAGCAAGCTCTCTCATCTGCAGCTCTGTATAAAATATTTAAAAACAAAAATGTTGTATGGTGTAAATAAACTTTTGTCTACATATGTTTTACTCGTGCCAATTTATTTTAATGAGAACAAATGCCAACCTGATCAAAAAGTTATAGCGAAAAATGTTAACATTTGAAAAGGAATGTAAATAAAAGAGGAAATATGTTCGTACTGCTTCAGAGGTTGTGTCAAGTTTATGTGGTTTGTTGGTTTGAATGCGTGGAATCAAATGATGGACATGTGACTGATGACGAACAAACAGCCGTCCCTGCCGGAGTGTTGACCAGGTACATTTAGAAGAAATTGTGCTCGTCCCGTTTCTCTTAAAGTGCGTACAAAATTGCAGGGACTCTGCTTTAACATCCGGTCTCCAGCTGAGCTCAGTGCAGACTGGATTTCCCAAACAGTTCTCCTCAGAAACTCTGATGATTCATAGCTCAGATTAGTCATTCCCTTTTCTCTTTTTTATTTAAACCTTCCATTTAACTGGAGGTGAGCACTGGAGAGTCTCCTGACTCACCTCATAAATCCACCCCCCTGTATCGGATTTCGGAATTTGGATGGGAAACATTCAAACTCCTAATAGGTTTTTCTGTGCCTCCAGAAGGTTCACCTGATAAGATCAGTGGAGATTTTCCGGGGCCCGGGCGGAGCACAAATGGGAAGAGGGTGCGAGGGCTTAGGGGAAAATCTTGTTTGTCCTGTCCGGTGGTCTGCGGCTGACACTTCTGGCGATGAGCGCATCGGTGTGAGAGCCTCCTCTGGGAAGCGGGGGAAGAGACGGATGAGGAGGAGGAGGACTGACTTGGATCTGCGACATCAGTGAAGAGTGATGACGAGAGGGGGAGAAAAAAAAACGGAGGAAGCTGACAATAAAAGCAGGCTCGCATTAATGAGGTTCCTCAGCTGTGCTCTGATGTCCTCACAACATAAATTAAGTTGATTACGCGTAGTGCTCGGTCTAGACGTGAATGTATGAATTAACAGTGCATTTCAATTTGGACTACCATGCATAATCAGGTTAATTATATACTGTACTGCCGCTGCCTGTTAGAGATTTATTTTTCCATTAATGTGCCAACGTCAGTGAGCCGCCTCTCATCCCATCGCGGCGTCCGTCTTTATACAAAACGCCAAAAGCTTGTAAAAGACGAGACAGATGATCTTTATGATAGACATTCTCGGGGAGTGATGTGAAACTGTATTGTAAAAGTGCAATATGTAACAATTAGCCCCCTGTTAAAGGTCATCCGAACAAATAGGGGGCAGCATGTCGCCAGAGCGATCGCTAACTGCTGCCAACTGTAGCCGTGGACGCGTCAAGAAACCCGGATTCAGTGCTGGCGTCCCGTTCACTCCTATGAAAGATGCTCAGCGGCGCTTTGACGCCAACAAAGTTTGACCTCCCACGTTTGAAAGTACCCAGATCTTCCGTGTTGCAGCTGGCTAACTTCTGGTTTAGCGCCCGGCTAACTTGAATGGGGATAGAAATAACATAATCATGCGGCTCTTCTTAATTTCCTCAGACCGAATGGCCCGAATTCTAACGGTGGAACGGGTCATTTAGCGCCATTCTCCGCCGCTTCTTTCACAATGTAATGTAAGCTTATGGGAAAAGTCCTTTTGGGCCACAGCGCATGACGCGGCGACGTAATTGGACAGTTTGGCCCCGATAAAAACTGGCCTCAAAGCCTGGAGCTCTTTCTGAGGGCTTGACTGTAGCTGCTGTTAGCTAGTTAACTCAGTTAGCTTAGTTAGCCATGCAGCCAGCGGTCGAGACTGGGAGCTCACAGTGGAATTACAAGACAGGAAGGGCAGGGGCTCGTTGGTTAGCATGCTAAGTTCAGTGGATATCTCTGCAACACGATACTACAGTAGATGTCTTACATTTCTTTTAATCTAAAATTCTTACATATTGCACCTTTAAGGCATGAGGGGTCACAATAGGGAACACTACAGTATTTGTATTAATGTCACGATTTAAAAACTGCTCAAAGGTAAAGTCTTCTTTTAACACCGGTGAATTAATGTCACCTCGTGTCTGAATGGTTCGAGACCAGCCTGTGTTAAGCGCTTCAAGACGCTCGCCGACCACCGTGCTTTAAATAGCCAAGGTCATCTCACGAGAGCGCACGACGCGAGCTATCGAAAAGCATTCTTTCATTTATTTCCCTCGCAAAACTCGTTGGCTCGACGGTGCGCGTGGCTGCCAGGCAGTTTTCTTTTCCGCAGAGCGAATATCTTTCCTGAGAGTGATGAGAACGGATCGGTTTCGGTGCCTCCGGAGATAATTTATGTGCCCATATGACCTAATGGTATTCAAATGTGGGGATCCGGGATCAAAGTTGTTCATCAGCTCTACCGGATGAATTATGTCACTGTCAGACGAGTGCGCCGTGTACGTAGTGACTCAGCAGCAGCAGCGGCGGCGGAGGCATCTGAGCATGACACACTTTAACACTTTAATAAACCGTCTGAGAGGGCCCTGTTTTAATGTTTGTCTAAAAATGCTGTCTGTGATCATTCCTCCTTTCCATCTGTGTCAGAAGATCCTCAGAGAAGAGGCTTGTCAAGTGTCTGTACTCTAAACTCTGCTGACGTCATGCAGCACGGTTCAGGGTTTTTTGCTTTTTAACTGTTTGTTTAACAAAACTTGAGCAGTGTGCCGCCGAGGTGAAACACATTCCCACCTTTTCCTCTGACAGCCTGCGGATACGTCTCCAGAAGAAAATGACTAATGTTCCATCAGATTCTGCCTGCGTCAACACCTTCCTGCTATTCAAATGCTAAACTTTACTTCCAATGATCAAATATTTCAAATTTGACTGCTATTTCGTGAGAATCCTGCAGAAGATTTGAATCCCCGATCATGCCGTAAACGTCTCTGTGTGTCTGATGCCGTTACCAAGTGAAGCCGGGACGTGTAGACAAGTCTTCATTTGGGAGCGAGTGGCAACTCCCGCGGGCCCAGGAGAGCAGAGAGGTTAACCTGCTAAGGGGCTGCAAACACCGAATCAACATAATCACATTGATCCTGCCTCACTTTCCTCCCTAGAGGGGTGACTGAGGGGTAAGGCAAGCTGTTGATCTATCAGGGGCCTGTCAGAGGAGTTACAGCCGCGGGGGAAAAGATTCCAAAATCACAGAAACCCCTCCAGCAGATGTTGTGGAGGGTCTCATGAAAGAGGAGAAGTGACGGCAAAACGGTAATCGGCACAAGCTCAACCCAACTTCTGTTGCAACTTTGGCCGATCTTGACTTTTCAGGATCAGGGAGGGAAGATGCGATGCTGGGATAATGTTGTGCAGCTGTGTTCCAGGTGGTAAGTTGTTTCAATTCTGGGAATCTGAAAAAAATGTCAGCATTTCACCGCTTCCTGATTGATCGGCAACTGAAAAGACGACAGGTAGCGGAAATCTGGAGGGACTTTTTGCCGTCTTTCAAGGTAAAAACGACATTTTTGATAACCCGCGAGCTAACGTTACTGTTTGATTCACCCAGTGGGCTTAACCTTCACACTTAAATAAATGTGTACTAGATGTGCGTTGACATTTGAGAATCAATACTTACGCTTTTCATATTGTATTATCAAACAATAGCGTTAGCAAGGAGGGGGTTGAATGCTAATGTTAGGTGTTATATAAGGGGAGTTAATTGGTTATCAAAGGTGTTGATTTACTTTGAGATATGGTCCGATGTCCCTCCAGATTTTAACTTTCCACTGTCTTTATTATAACAATCTGTCAGGTTCCCTACTTTCTAATGACTTGCAACCTGGCTGGAGAGGGAGAGGAAAATGGCTGCCGTGTGAATGTGGTCGACGGGGAGAACAATCTCGGCAGAAGTTCTTAAATGGTTCACTTGGTTTGATTTGAAACTCACAAACCGACCCCTCGGAGCAGAGCACAAAGCCAGCTTTTGTTTAACTGAGATAGCGGGATCCATTATCACAAGAAAACACGATAATTAACGCGAAAAGCATCAACAAAATAACTGCACGCACGGCCATTCTCAGCTAGCGTAGGTTTAGGTCTGATCGTTAGCGTGTGAGTGTTAGCATGCTAAAAACGCTTAAGACTGTCAGCATGTCAAACGCTTGAACCCGCTTAGCATCTGCGTGCTAACACTTTTCGTCATGAGCGTGTTAGCGTGCCGTTTTTGGCTCAGAACACAGCTAGGCGAGCTTGTCGACCTCGCAAACAAATGTCTGTTGCTAAAGCTAACTTGGCTTCAAGTTGAGCATCAATTACGCTGCGTTGAAATATACAGTCATCTCAGCTGTTTACAATCAAATATCTTGCATTAGAGGAAAAAAAACACTGTAACATTATAATAATATCTAAATATTTTTTGTTAAGTTAGCAAAAAATATCATCCAACTCGGAGACAACCGGCAGAGAGTTTGATGAAATAAGTAAAGTTAAAGAAACTATAATGAACTATAACACTGCGACTGTACTTTTCGAGGTAGCTGAACTGGAAAAGAAGGAAAAAGTTCCTCCACAAAAACTTTGTGAGGCTCCTCACAGCGGGTACTTACCATGCACTGTATAATGCAGTATGGTCTTTCATCCTGTGGAGCAGGAAGATAGATGATGGGTACAGAGGCCCCTGACAATGGCTCTACTGTTGTGTAATTCCTCTTGGTATCTAGGGTACTCCACACAATCATCTCTGCCTTATTTGAAAACAGTCCTTTTATCTGCGGTGGGCAGTTTCTCCATTCCATTTTTCATGCCATCTCAACTTGCGTTATAAATAACCGGACAGAATAAAGGACAGAGAATTATTTTTTCCCGTTTTGCTGACTGATGATTGGCAGAATGGTCAGGTACGATGCGAAGTTGGGAGAATAATGAGACCAAGACCTGTTGCAGGGTCACAAATCGATCCGAGTCTGAAACCCCACAGCTTTCGCGGTGGCTTAGAGATTTTTTTTTAATGGTTTAAAAATGATTCGGAGAGCTAAGTCCCGGTCTCAAGAGTTTCGGTGGGCAGGTCTCGCTTCATTACAACCCTGTCGAGTTTGTAGGATTCAGTGTTGTAAAAAGTACCCAAAAGTTATACTTGAGTAAAAGTAAAAATATTGCATTCAAAACATTACTTTGGTAAATGAGAACCATCCATATGTTCAACTTAAAGAAGATGTGTTATCCTTTTTTCTGGTTCATAATTTTATTTTAATTTTGTTCTGTTACTACTAAAATATGTTTACATGCTTCCATCTTCAAACAGACACATCGTCTTCTCACACTGTCCAGTGCTGCAGCGCTGCATTCCCCTCTGTCTGAAACCAAAACCAGTTTTAGCGCCTGAATACCCAGTCTACTCTGATTGGTCAGCTCACACATGCCTGAGCCAGCACCGCCGACAACAACAGAGCAGCTGTGTTGAATTAACCATTAAGTGCCAAGCTAGCTGCTAGGCATTCATTTATGCGACTGTAATGTGATGTCACAAAATCAGGAAATTAAAGACGGGACTACCGACGAGGCGTTTTAGGAGCAGTGTTTTCTGTGGGAGAGGGGAGCTTCTGTTGGTGCGGACTTTGACCTTTCTAACTTGCAAGATCTTCTACATGCACAAGAACCTACTGTATATAACACACTGAATGAAAGGGGGGAAAGGCCAAATAGGTCTCCTTTAAGTAAAGTACTTGAGGAAATGTACTCCATCACTGGTAGGATTTAGTGGCTTCTAACAGCAAGGTTGCAGGCTGGAAACAACTTGTCCCCCCCAAATCCCCCGTCTACAGTGGTTGCTAACAACGTCTCTACAGCTGGTGTCTGGTTTGGCCATTCTGGGCTACTGTAGAAACATGGCAGACTCTTTGGAGGAGGACCCGCTCCCTCTGAAGATATTAAAGGCTCATTCAAAGGTCTATATTTTGTTTCAGGTGATTATACACTGACGGATAGGTTCCACTCCTGCCAGTAGAGCCGCTCACTTAACCCTACACACTGAACCTTTTTCATACCGGAGCAAACTGAACATGAATAAACATTTCAGTTCTATGATGTAGGATCGAATTTGATCATGTTCACCAACACAGATGAAACAGTTCTGCATAAACTGTGTCCAATTCAAATTCATGTTATGAGCGGCCCTCAGGCTGATCTCACTACAATGTGGCTGCCTGCAAAAATATTTGTTTTTTCCCGAACTGACGCTGTCGTTTTTTTTTCCATTAAAAGCGCCTTCATTGTTCCCAAACAAACTTGCAAGAGACGACCTAAAAAGCGATGCCCGAAGGAGCCGGAGAACGAGACGCGACTGGCTTTTTGAATAAGGGCCGTGACAAGACAAAGTCGCACTCGGAGCAGCGAAAAAAAACCCCTCTGATCTGACATGGTGATCATCCTCTCCGCCGCCGTTTCCGGGGCTCCATGATTTTTGGCTCAAGGCTCATGCGGTTTATTAGTGCATGTGGGGGTGGCGTATCGCATAATGGCTTTACTCAAAGCAGGCTCGCACAATAGTTGTGACAAGGTATGCATAGCACAAACTCTTAATTGGACACGCACTCAAAATTTCATGCAAATCCATCCGAGGCGGGCGCCGAGTGGTAATATGCTAATCCAGGAGCGGATGTATTTGACTGTCACTTTCATTTGATACGTGTCCTTATTGCTCTAAAACTTGTTTAAGTGTCAAAACCTGAGCCTTAAACGGCATAATACACTTCCTCGCACACAGAATTACCGATGGAGGTTATGTGCTTTGCGGCTCCTTAATAGAATTTGCCAAATCTGACCACAGTGTGGTAATAGTTTGTCAAAGCCGCTCATTACAGTCAGGGAGCGATGAAGAGGAATACGGTGAGTAACGCAGAATTAAAGGCCGGCTCGTCTGAGTTTGTGTCTTCATCACAAACGTTTCGAGAGAGAGAGTGATTTCATGAGAGAAGACTCGATAGCAACCACATTTTACAGACAGCGGGAAGAGAAATGATCAGATGTGTGGGAAGGTAATTGACAGGAGGAAGGGACTGGTAATGAAAAATGGCTGCAAAGTGGCGAGGGCTGCAGGATCGCAGACTCAGACGGAGGGCACGATGGGGCGGAGCTGCTGAACTCACTCACTTCAAACGGTGCGAATGACTGTCATCATCATGGTGTTTTATTTCCTTTGAATACAGGTATCAGTACATATTGACACAACGTCCACAACAGCTGCTGATTCGTAATAATTAACCAGATCTCAAAGAAAAGAAAAACATGAGATTCAGGCTGATTTCCAAACTTTTTGGGGAGTGCCCATCCTGTCACTGTGCATTCATGAGGCACAAACATTTGGTCTCCAAATTTAAAAAAAAACAACAACAACAAAGTAGTCATTCATCATAATATGGTGTCAGTCTGTTAATTAAATCAACGGCGTGTATTTATTTTGACACTTAATACACTGACAGCAAATCAAACACAGCAGAGAAAGTCATTAATAGTTCTATGTAACACGCCTGCTGCCGGTCAGCTCCACAGCACTGCGAAACAACAAGTACTGCTTAATTAAAAGAAAATCACATCCATATCTTTGATTAATATATTTTCCTCATGCTCTTCCGGCACAGAGAGCAAAAAGCGGCTGAACCCATTTCGTTTAAAACCGAGAATAACTGAGGACGTCGGCTGCAGTTGGTCCTTTACATTTCAAACACAGTGCAGGTACGCCGATACAGTAACGTTCGCTTAAATAATGATGGTCTGAAACTGCAGGTACCTAAACCTAGGGGGGAAAATGCAGCAACGCCCCTAGAACTATTTAACCTCAGACAAAAACAAGCTAAAAAAAAATAATAACTTTGAAAATGCTACTGCTGTCAACACTCAGGAATCATTATTTTTTATACCAATTACCTTTTTCAGAAAACAAGCAAGCAGAACAGTTTGTGCAGGCTCAATTGTCTTATAGTATTTCACTTAAAAAGGTAAATGAATGCCAACCAGCTCTCGATTTTGTCACAAAATAACTTTTAAAGGGTCTAGAAAGTGCTTAGAGGGTTTAAAAAAAGTAAGTTTGTGTCCAAAACTCTGTCTCGTAATAAAGCTTAAAGTTTGGGAGCAGCGTATGGCTCCGTCTCCTCGAGCAGGAAAAATGACCAATTTGTGTCAGTTTCCAAACTGTTGATAAAGTGAATTCTCAAGGTAGGATTGAGTTGGAGGACGCTCCCAGAATCCCAAAGTCATCAATAATATTGACCGGGAAAAGACACGACAATCAGTCTGAGCGGTCTCATTAAGGGGAGGGAGGGGGGGTGTGTCAACTCGAAACAAGGCAGGAATTCACCGCAATTACTCCTTAAAAGCAATAAATTAAATTAGGACAAATGACTCACATTCATTTATATTTGCTTATGAAATCGTACTTTCTAGTCCCTTTAAGTTATGGTCGGAAAATCCGTCGTCTCAGTGCACATATTCATCATCGCTCAAGTCTGAGTCATCGGCCTCCACCTCTCCTTCAATCACAGACTTCTTCCCCCTGCAGCAGGACACCACCAGCCCGATGAGGAAAGCCTGAAAAAAAAATAATAATAAAATAAGCAAAGCTCGCATTAGAAAATATTTCATAAGGTCCATTTGATCGATAGAATGCATCCACAGCACCGGGAAGGAGGCTATTAAATGTTTTTCTGCTGAGGAGATTAGCTGTGTGCATTCTTGGAAAATCATTTTCCAGTAACCTTTTTCTGAGCAGAAATTAAATTATGTGCTTCTGCGCTCGCACTCGTCCCCGGTGCAAACACTCTTGAACTGCTTTTGAACTAAATTAAATGTTTTATAGATGTTGTTTCTGTGAATGTTTTGTTGCTCCGAAGACACAAAATAACAATTTCCACGGTTTTGTTATTAATCGCCGCCAAGAAAATGGGAAGAATCTCGGCCCGTGCGAGCTCTTTTTACAGCCCAGATACATAAAAAGAACATTCTACTGGGATCTTGACTCTACTTATCGAGACGATGACACTTTCTTTGCGTCCTCGGACTCACCCCGATGAAGGCCCAGTTACCGAAGTAGTAGATCGTGCTGAAGAACCAGAACTTGTGGAGGAAAAGGTAGGATCTTGTCACGATGCACTGGTCTGAAAGGGACAGAGGAAAACACAAAAAAACATCCTCATGAATCTTTTCTGTTGATAAAAAGTGTACAAGTTAACATAAAAATACATGTACAAACACGTTTACATTCAAAACTAACTCAGTTATTCATTTAATCTCTTTAGAATTGTGAGCAAAAACATTATGCCAGAGTTTCTCCTACATGTTGGGAGATTGTAATGTTTCTAGGCACTGGTGTGGGTAACAGATACTGGTAGTGAAGAGGTATTGGAAGGTTTTTATATCGTAGTCTGTTGGAGTTGAAATTTATCTACGTGCTTGTATTAACGGATGAGAAAGTAGCTGTGTGCAGTAACAGAAACTGAGGATGCTTGAAGAATTGTTGACAGGTAATCGTAACCACGTCAAATCAAGAGCCCAGTGAAGATTCACACCCCTGTTATTTTCCACCATGTATTTATGTCAGGATGTAAACTTATTTTCTTTTTAGTGTGACACCCATCATGTCTTCGAATAGAGAAAACATGTCATCCATCTGCAACCGCGTGGAATTTTGAAAGTTTAAAGTTATGAAAAAAAAACAAGAGAGGGCATTTGCCTTCACAGTTTGGAGGACGTTCCTCCTCACTGTTCGTACGTTGCCTATCTGCATGTTTGTTCGGCACCACTTTGGATTCCAGCCGCGAGTCGAGACCTCGTGCTGTCTGAGAAGCGGTGTTAAAGGCCCGTCCTTCAAATTATTGTTGCGCAGGCTCGTTCTTGGCCTTGGGAAAAACGTATCTGTCCAAAATATTGTCAAGGTTCACTTTCTGAGCCATTCCCTAAGAGGCACGCCTTCTTATAACGCTTGTAAAAATGCAAATGTTTTTAATTAAAAAAGTTCGCTAAATCACAGCATCCTCTGCCAAAACATCTCCCGGAGTATTTCGTCTTCTTCTTTTCACTTTTTGTATTAATCGATACAGAATCGTTCAAAGGAATAGTCAGAGGAAATACATTTCTCCTCCAAAATGATTAATGAGGCGGAAAGCTACCAGAAGAATATTTTGGCACGGGAAAAGGGGGACTTAAGAGAGGGGAAAAGACAGATATGTAGCCTGAGGAGACAGGATTTTTGGTCTTCAGAGAAGTATGAGGTAACTTCTCTGCGCAGTGAACTATCATCAGGCGTCGGTCAAGGACACCGGCAGGGGAGTTAACCTACTATACGCTTGTGATGGTAGGGGAAAGCAGAGCACTCGCAGGAAAAAAAAAACCCTACAAGTACTGAGTAAAACCCACGCAAACACAGGAAGAACATGAAAACTTCATACGGCCTCGGCCCCAGACGGGAATCAAACGCTGAATCTCCTTCCTGCGAGGAAACGGTGCGAGCCCCCGGGCCCCCGCGCTGCCCCGATGTTTATATTCGCACAGGAGGAGCGCTTGTTATAACATCCTTGTTATTAAGGGCCTTTCGCTCACTTAAGAGCCGAAAAGCAGGCTGCCATTACTACATGGAGCGGTCCCTGAGGCGCTTTTGTCACCGTAACTCAAAAGGACAACCAGCCTTCTGAAAAGAGGAAAGCCATGTCACTGTCAGTGTGAATACGGCTTAACCAATAGATAAAACTGGTGTGATGCAACATTTAATAGCGTCTTGCGCCAAATATCTCAAGTGTTACACATCGGGAAGGCAAAAGGTAAAAGCACTGACACGCAACAAGACACCAACAAATTGTGAAGACGGTCGACCGTGGGTTATGGGTTATGCATGTAACCCCGATTCTCTGATGAGGAACGGCGTATGCAGCTCCGTGTGGGACCCTCTGGAAGCTCGCCAGATTATTATTGTAAGCGAACAAGTACAAAAATTATGATCTTATCATCAAAGGGATCTGAAGAAGGACTTGTATGTATATGTTTGACTCAACTTCAAATATCTGGAAGATGTCTCATTGTTGCTTTTATTCAATATCAATGGTTTTATTCTGATTGATGTCTTGTTGAAACCTCTCCGTCTATCTTTGTGTGAGCCTTTGATATTCTACAACTAAGTGCAGCCGCAGTCATGAATAAACCAGCTAAGAGAACATTTCTGTTTACCTGCGATGTGCTTGCCATACCGAGGATGGGAAAAAGTCCACTCGCGAAAATGTACGAAAAAGCTTTCCTTGCGAGTAGTGAATCCCGATCTACCAGGCAGGCAGCTTACTTACTAATTTACCGAGAAGACTTTTTGGAATTTTGGTTCCTTTTTCTTTGTTGTTGATATCAAAGTACTGCAGCTACTGAACGTGTGAAGCCTGAGAGCACATTAGGAAAATTCAAAAGAGTAAGTAAGTCAGTCAGTAATCTACTTCGGCTTCAAATTTCCACATAGTGCCATTCAAACTGACCTGAGCTAGAGGTAAGCATAACTCAATTCTGTTATGTTCTCAAAATGTTATTAAGTCGCTGTGACCAAGGACGGCTCAGTTGGTATTGACTTGAAACACAAACACATCAAAAACCTAAAACTCGAAGAAATGCACTCACTTATTGCTTATAAACTCCAAATGCTTTCTGCGCTTTTATGCCGGTGACATCACCTTTTGAGTCTGAGCTCTCCAGCGCCTGACAGAACCGATACTGCTATTGATCTGACTGGCAGAGACGGCAGGAATAATAAAAAGAATTCTTAAGCTGAGTCATTCCCCTTTATGTGCTTGAATGGGTATTGGCAGGCATGGGAAAAAGCTGATGACGTCGAATGTGGAAAGTGCCAATGATATGCGTGCGGTGTCTGGGTCTCTCTTCAGTGCTCTGATTGTTTTTTTTTTAAGGGGGAAAGGGAGGGGGGAGGGAAAAAAGCCTCCCTTCAGATCACATGTATTAATTAGCTCAGCCATGCACACTGAGGCAATAAAAGGAAAAAAATATTTCAATATAATCCTAATAAGACTTGTATAATTCCAAAAAAAACAAGGCAAGAAAGGAAGTCCGCGAAGCTTAAGTGAAGACGAACCGCACTGTCTGGCTATGTTAGAGAGCCATCTGGAGCATTAACGCTAACCCTGCTGAGCTGCTCCTATCACACTGTTTCTTACACAGCTCTTCACACTGACTTGAACCCCATGAACAGTGCAATCAGAGTTTTACCGAGCGGCGTGACATCGAGGTCCAAAGCAATAACTCAGTCTGGTTCAGAATTTATTCATTAAAAGACAGTCTTTTTTGAAAACTTTCTCCTCCAGAGTGCTGAATTTGAAATCTTGGGAAAAAAAAACAAAAACAGGCAGATCCAGGTCTGCGCCGTATCATGTATCATAAAGATTAGATAGAATGGGCTCGCGGAGCTCTGAAGGTATACCAACAATCGGCGTGCACTTAGCAAGGATCAACAGATAATAGCAGAAGCCAGTCTATCTACATCCCCATGACCCCACTCTATTCCTGCAGCACCATAGCCATCTGTAGCTCTCCAGCTGCTCACCTGAATCGCACGGCTCCGAGTGGGACCTGCAGATGGTTCACAACAGTGGTCTGCCTAAATACATTATCATGTACACCACCGACCCACTTCACCTTGAAATCATTACCGTGCTCCGATAAGAGCACGGGGCAGCGTGCGAGTGCAGGTAATTTCACCTTGACTCATGATACCTGGGTGAGTGGTGCCCCGTGTAGCACGATGCATAATGTATAACTTTCATCTCCGCGCTCGAACACAAACACATGCAGAAACCCCCCCTGAACGCATAAACACACAAGGACACGGACACACAAACACACACACGGTTCTTTGTGAAAGCCTCTCTATCGGTAAGCACTCGTGTTCCTCCACTGTACACTTTTACTTTCAGCAGAGCACTTTCATTCCAGTGTCCTTAGAGGATGCTGCTGTTCCTTCAACGGAACTATTTTCAAATCTCCGGCTCCTCATATTAGTGTGTTATGGATGGATGTTCACCAAATGCATCTTTTTTTTGCAAAATATTTTCCTTTTTTTTTTTAACTTGCAGAGAAGATCCATTTGAGAAACATTCAAGACCTTTAGATGCAGACAGACACAAAAAGGCAGCATATGTCAAAGTGACCTCACCTCACTCGACCCGACCTCAACCACTCGTTATAGCAACCCAAAGCAAAGACACAAAGTTCCTGCTATTTGCACTGCGTACACTCCTACCTCTGCCATCTTGTGCAATAATACTGTGCAATAATTCTATTTTATTTCATATTCATATTCATACACTGAGTCTGTTTTTTTTCAAACACTGTAATTAAACGCTGTATTTATTTATGCATCCAACCTTCAACAGTGTAATACTCTGACACTTTATTTAAATGTATATAATGCACATAACGTATAGTCCTTTCTATATTTTATCTTTTTCTCTCGTCTAAATCTTTTTTAGTATTCTTGTACTAATTGTATGTCTGTGTGTCTGTCTACCTGCTACTGTGACAAGTGAATTTCCCCGATGTGGGATGAATAAAAGTCTTAAGTCTAACGTCTAAAGTTACAATGCAGGTTTTATATTACTGTTAAGATGTTTAGACACAGTGACGAATAAAAAACTCAAAAATGCTTGCCTGCGAAGGTGTCACATCATATTCATAATGGTAGTGACGTGAATTTGCAAATTGTACGCTCCAACATGTGCGTTTGCAAGATGTGTATGCTATCACATTGAAATGATGCGTACTACAGACAGGGGGTAGCTCGATTCATCGGCCTGGCCAATATTCAGCATTTTTACAGTTATCGGAATCAATGTTTTTTTAATTCTTTTTTATGTCTGATTGCTGATGAGATAAAAATGAAAATAAAACCGTTTCTTTTTTACTTTGCCTCTGATGCAGCATCCTTTCTAGGTTGGTGGTCACCACTAGTGGTCTCTGATGTCACAAGTAATAGCCAATCACATTGAATAATCTGAATTTGCTCATCTAAGTTATTAAATACATTAAGTGAAGTGAAAGTAGCAGAAAACATGAAATATTGAGGTAAAGTACTTTTTAAATTGTACGTAAGTACAGTACTTGAATAAACTGTAATTGGTTACACTCCATCACTGCCTATTATCGACTTTGAGACTTCCAATTATTGGTTGTCAGTCTCCTGGATTACTCAAAATCAGTATCAGTATCGGCCCTGAAAAAAACATATCCGTCAACCCCTGCTGTAGCCCAGGGATACAAATAAATGGTCGACCAGAAACTCCCATGTACTGCAAGGTAAACTGACTGCCTTTATCAAAGCAGTCCGGTGGACAGGTGGATGTAACAGCTTCACTTGCCCTCATATAAAGGAGTCTGTCTGTGCAGAGACAACTTCATTCACGTTGCAAAACCTCAGAAAAATGTTCCTCGACCCAATAAAAAAAGATAATTAGTCTGAATGAAATGAAAATAACACTCCCAGTCTGTAAAGGAGACAAGTCTGAGACAAAATGACTTTACTCAACAGGGTCATTTCTGAGATCTGGGGACGCAGCTACATCACCAGTCTATTTTAACATCAGACAATGCCACAACTACTTAAAGATGAAATACATCACATTTCAGCATTAAAATGTCTTAAAACAACTAGACCTTTACTGTATATTCTGTTGAGTTGTGTGCTTACACTATTCCAAATGTTTCCAACGATGTTTAAACCCAGAGAATTAATCTTCTTTGAGGTAACGGTGCGTTTCATTTGATCGCCTGACAGATATTCATCAGCAGTGGTTGTTGTGTAACAACCATGACAACAATCCCCACGATCCCACAGTTCCTCTGTTTTTCCTTTGTTTGAAAGACCCCCAGTGGCAGAAATTACATATGGTGAATTTAACAGACGGATGTACATCTCTTTTTTATCACTTTTTCTCGGTCTCAACCAGCTCCTGAGGGAAATAGCTGGCTCTATAGCTGCTTTCAACAGCTTAAAAAAATGGCACCAGCTGCAGCAGGAAACAAAGATGAAAAATAATGATTCAAGCAGCTTTAAGCAAAAAGTGCCATTTTAATTAGACTAATTTAATGCCTGATCTTGATCAGAAAGAGTTTTTAATTCTATTAAATAATAGGAAGTCTATTCAATACCGAAAAAAAACAATTCTATCTATCCATCTATCTCTCCATTTATCTATCTATGAAAGGTACGCGGTGTCTGTGAATAACAAGATGGACGTTTTTCTTCCAAGAGAATAGGTTTTGATTGACATGTTCCATTGTTACACAAATTGATGATGATCCCCTTGATGCAAAGACAATTACTATTAATTTGTGTTGGGGTTGAGGGAGCCTCCTGTTGAAAATTGCCTGGGCACCTGACATCTCAGAGGCAACACATAAAAATTAGGACCGTCTCCCACCCTGAAGCTCTTTAAAACAATGCTGTGGGAACCGGCAAGTTGCTAGGAAACAGACAGCGGTCCACAGTGTAAAGTTTCATCTGTGGGATTCAAACAAGAAAAAAATTGTGAAATGTCTTCCAAGGTGGCTCATGGTTGGAATTCGGCTTACAGAATGAGACGGGCATCAGGGGTCTAACACTATAATGTTTTTAATTTCATGTCTGACAGTTTCGACCTTAAATGTGGAAAAAAAAAATAGAGAAAGAGACCCAGAGGGCATGTAGTGGTAAATTGAGCAACTGTGTCAAAAACAAAACCCCGGGTTGGATTTATTGATATTAACTGTAAAATAACCTTTCCTTGCTGCGAGGGTGCACTTTTATATGTTTTTGACCTGCCTTTTAATAAGAAATGCTGTTGAGTTAGTAGAGAGTTTTGTAATATGCCTTTCATGTATGCACAGGGTTTCTTAGGAAATCTGACATAAATTATCTCGAAAAGAATCTTCTGGTTTGGTGAAAGAAACTGAGTCAGGTGTGCTATGGACAGAATGTCATTAAAATCATTGGTCAGACTGTCAGGAGAAACTAATGCAACCGATAGTGGGAGTTGCAGATGTGATGATGGAGGCGTTAACCTGACAGCAGTGAACAACAGAGGAGACAGTTAATTACCAGAGCAAGGGAGTGATCATTAGAAATGGACGTGAAGACGGATAAATCTGTGATGGGAGGCGTCACAATTAAGAAAAATCCAACGCAACAAAAAGGGAGATGAGGGTCTGGTGAATCATTAACATCTGAGATCCTCAACAATCCGACAATCAGTCAGTCAAACAAAAACAGAAAATATAGATCATCATGTCATCACAGAGCGCGGTGTGTACGAAAACTACCATTTTTACTGACAAGGGCAGATGGGGGGATGTAGATGAACTTATGAGAGTCAGAGATTCTGATCAAAGAGACTCGCCCACCATAAGCTGCAGCATGATGGTGGTAGGAATAATTTGGAGGAGCAGCCTCATCTAACGCCGAGGATTCCTCAGGTTTTAGTCATGCTTCTTGAAGCCTGAAGATTTTAACATGAAACACATTTATACATTTCTTTTTTTTTTTTTATTAGAAGAACTTCATACCACTGGATATACTAAAATCTGCAACCAAGAGGAATTGGAGTTCTTTTTTCTGAAAGTTTGAACGTTTATTTGAACATTTCTTAACAATTAAGACACTAAAGTTTGAAAAATGAGCTGTTACTTAGCAAAATAAAAACACAGACAAAGTGAAACAAAACTTGAGAGATTTAGTGCTGCAGGGGTTCACGCTTATGTGTCAGCGAGAACAGATATACAGTGGGGTCCAAAAGTCTGAGACCACTAATCAGAATACTGCTATTTTGTTTAGAATGTAATACAATTTTCTTCATTACCGATGAGTTTAAGGTTGAAACGTTGAATCTTTGATAAATGTCCATTCATTTCAGAATATCTCAGTATTTGTTATGCCCTTTAATGACAGCATGCACTGGAGCCTGCATGGACTCCACAAGCGTGTGTAAAACCTGATGACACATGTCATCCCAGCATGACTTCACAGTGTTCCACAAACTTTCTTGTGATGACAGACGGCCTGCTTCTCTCACTCTTCAAGCGCCCCCTTAAATGTTCGGCGGGGCTGAGGTCAGGTGACCGTGAAGGAAAGTCCATGATGGTCAGGACTCCTTGTTCTTTACTGTTCTTCAACTTCCAAAGTTTTGAGGTGTGTTGGGGCTCATTATGCTGCTGCAGTATGAATCCTTCTCCACAAAGAAATGAACCACAGGGTGTAGCATATCTCTGAGGAATGGAGTGGTACAGTAGTTCTCCTGGGTCAGAGTGGAGTCAGTTCTTTGCCACCATCTTGTTTCACTGTCGGTTTGAAACACTGCGGTACCATTCTCTTGTCTGTTTGTCTCCGTACATCGATCCTTCTGTTACTGACAAAAATCTCAAAATTGGATTCATCCATTGTGAAATTCTGGCATTTCTTCACCCACCTCAAGTGCTCGACTCCTCTCATGAGAAGTGGTTTAGAAACTGCTACTTGTTCACTGGGACAGTCTTCTTTTGACCGTCATTTTGCTGTATTTGTGATGAAGTTGCTTTTCTATCTCTCAATGAACTCAGCTTGATGTACTGATCCTCTGATGGTGTGGCCACTTCGGGTCTGCCTGTCCGTGCTTTGGATACAACTGATCCCGTTTCTTTCATTCTTCTGATTATTTCTAGGTATGCGTGACATTATTCGACATTTTCAATGTGGTCTCAGACTTCTGGAACACGCTGTAAGATGAAATATAAGACGAAACTTTTCCCAAGCTAAAATAAACAGCTGCTAAAATGAGGAGGAAAACAGCATCACTACTAGCTGGAGGTCCGGACAACAGAAGCTCGCGGAACGATAATTCCTGTCCTTAAAATACCTTCATAAAATCACATACTGAAGAGGGTGGAGGGTGTGTGAGGCCATGGCATCTAATTCCTGAGGATCCATTTCCATTATGCTGAATAATTGAGTAACGGTGTGGTAATGACCTCGGAGTAGATAATGGAGAGCTCGACACTGAGTACCTGCTTACCAAGATGTTAGTGTCATTACACCACTGTGACCAACTGGTCAATCAGTCACCAGCTCGACTTCTACTCTCTTTTCGCCTTTGCTGTCTTTTTTTCCCCGTGTCACACTAAGAGTTATTGCAGAGAGATGCCCTTGCAGATGCCCCGTTCATTTTCTTTCTTCTTTTGCTTTTTCCTACCACAGTATATCACCATTGTTATTCTTCACATCCACAGCATGGGGCCTTGTCAATTCATATTCATGGTTCTGAATCTCTTGGTCATGCTTCGGTAAAGTTTTTTTCTCCCAGGAAACATGGCATGAGGAACACTCTTTCCATGTTTACAGAGATACAGATATAGTACACTGTCCAATTTAATGCTGTAGCTCTGGATTTGATTTTTTTTTCCAAATGAGAGAGCTTACAAGAATGCAACCAATATTTAAATATGTTAATGCCATAATATATCATTGTTGCCAATATAATGTCACAGATGTCAACAAAATAAGGTTTAGGCTCGCGGTTAGAGAATGTGAATATGGATGTTTTATAATGCAGCAGGTGAACATATAATATTGATATGCAGGTACCAGATGTCCTTTCTAACTCTCTCTCTTCTCTCCGATTCCAAGGTTCTACATTATTTTTGAATAAAAAAGTGAATGTTCCTCAAAGGCTTGATATTGAATCTTAAGTACAGTCATTCTCCTGTTTTCCGCTGCGAAAAAAAGTCAACATATAGCTTGTAGCAGAATATTTTCTTAGATAACAACATGATGTGAATTTTGGGCATCTTACATGTTATCCTAAATTTTGACGTTTGAATTTTACACTATCCAAATTATTGAAAATGTTTTGATCACTGTCGGAAACAATGTTACATAACCAACACTGAAATCTAATTGTGCTGAATAGTATAACATTAATATTATTAGCCTATTCATTATCTTCAATTGTGCAGAAATACTGGGTTTAAATAGGATGAATAGACATCAATTAAATGATAATAATAAAATAAAAAAATAAAATGCTGAGCAGCATTCAAAGGTTGATTTAGATTTTGAATGTCAATGTTATGGATGAAGCTGCAAACCTGATACAGGCCTATGAATTGCATAGTGTATGTGAATGCCACAACAATGCTTTCCCATTTACATTTAATCATCATGACTTTTCAGATTGGAGCTGCTCATATTGACACAAACAAACCACAGAAATTGCTGTATGAATGATCTGGCAGCACATTTAGATGAGTTTACTAACTGACACGTAGCCACTTAGTACTCTGCACTCATACCTCTCTCCACCTTTTCTCGGCCTCAGGCATTGTAAAATAAAACAAACCACCTGATACCAATGGCTGATGAGCTACTCTCTTCTTTATAAAAATATGATGTATGTGAATTAGGAAAGAAAGAGTTATACTCTTCCACCACACAGAAGAAATCTTTCACCTGTTACTTTCTACAGTACATCATTCGATAAGCTTTTGATCGTGTTCCCTCTCAGTCGCATGTGTTGTCTCTGCTTGACACTTCCTCCTCCTCACGGTAGGTGGTACAACGGCTGTTATGAAAGCAGGAGCTGTTTCCAAGAAGGCCAAAATAGGATCAGCCTTCCTCAGCTTGTTGAAGCAGAGAGTAGAAATACTGCTGGCCATTGTCCGAGTGACTCCACGACTCCTTTAATGTAACACCACTGAACTGTGCCAAAACGTCTGCCTAAATTAAAAGATCCAATAATCCTTTGACACGTGCCCTTTGTAATTAACAGTAGTTGAATATTAAAAAAATAAATAAAAATGATTTCTGTTCTTACAAACTGTGGGTCTTGTGGTGCCAGCGACACATTATTTCGCTTACTTAATTCCGTTCAGCTTCAACAGCTATCTACAACCTCTCTTCTAGTCAGATAGGAAACAGCTTCCAGGCTGCGATAAAACAACATGACGAAGTGGTGAAGAATCATGGCTGAATCTGTTCGGGTTAATTGTTGATAGTTGTGGGACAGGAACCAAATTACTTGTTTGAGAAAAACAAACAACCAAACAAAGAAAAGCCAATTAATTTCCCCAATTCTGTCTGGGCGGTCATGTAAACAAGAGTATTATGGGGGATTGTCAGTTTATGTAATTGCTCGGTGTTGGCAGTATTGGTATTATTATCACATGTAAACATTGCTGGATTAATATTTCAGTTTCTTGAGTTTTGCAGTACTTACGTTTTTTATTATCTCTTACTATTATAATTGTTAGGCACCTTAATACTTGGCAATAATTGAATGCAACCTTATTAATTGTTTGAGTCAAATGTTATTAAAGCTGCCAAAACAATACATCAAGTTTAATGTATTTTGTTTGGTATATAAACTGTATTTTTCAGATTATGCACTTTCATAAACTTCCCAGTTTCACCATAAGTGTCACTACAATTAATGTATTCATACCAGTTTCTAAATACGCCTCTCTTTAGCCAACCAAGGACCTCCAACCAAGAAAACAGCAACCACTGGCTGATTTTAGTGCGTGGTGCCACCAATACATTAGAATATGGCCCAAAGAGATACACTTCTTTCAAATGTCAAAAGACATAAGTCCATCAGCACCTCCACGCTGTGTGGCTCTGATAAAGTCACAATCATGAACTAAATCCACTGCTGAAAGCCCAACCAAATACAATAATAACTCGTGTTTTTTTTCTTGATTCAGTTTTAAGCCCAAAGTGACATCTTCAAATTGCTTCTTTTGTACAACAGACTGTCCAAAACCTGAATTCCCTTCATTTACTTTCCTAAATGGCAAAGAAAAGTAGCAAATCCTAATATTTATCACGCTGGAACGAGCACATTTTTGACATCAAAATGACTGAAACAATAATACGATAATCACAGTAGTTGCGAATCATTTTCTCTCAATTGACTAATCGATTAATTGCAGCTCTAAATGACTCTCAAGCTATTCCTATTTAGTTGAGTGATGTATTAGCAAGTGTTCGGCGAAGTTGTTTCTGTATACCGAGTATGATTCTAATATTTTACCAATAAAAACTTAATAACACATAATTCATCATACCATTACTATCTGCCCATAAATTATATCACAATGTCACTTTGCAGGTTCGAGGAGATACTTCTATGAGAAATTGCTACTTTATCAACACTGTATAGCACCACATTTTCAGAGTGAAATACCTTGTGGCTCATGACAAATGGTGTGTCATAGAATATGGCTTTGAATATGCACTGCAGTGCTCTGAATCAAGTCATGTAGTCGACACTGTGCAATCAATTCCTATCTTGTACACACCTTCCAACAGTACGCCACCTCTTTCTATACTGTAACAGCAACATAATAAAAAAAAAAAACAACAACGAGGACAGTGATTCAACTGAAACGTATTATCATTATGTGTTATTCTAGACTGCTATCAGCCAATTGATTTCCACGCAGCCTTTTTGCTGCAATGTGTAGAAATCAGTCTGTCCTCCCTACAGGTAGGAGAGGACCTGAATGTATATGACTACACGTCAGATTATTGTAAACAAATCATATCATGTCTTTGATCTCTGCAGTTACTCGTCTGTCTCCGCTTATATTTTTTTATTTCCTGCCTGTCTTTCCCCGTCTCAACGTTATTTTCACTACTGTTGGATAAAGTGAAAATTATTCATGAAGACCGAGTCAGTAATGGCTTTCTGTAACATCTTTGCTGTATTCAGGCATACACCTCATTGTCATTCCAAACTTTGCTGCCACAACAGGTCCAGACTCACATGTGTTTCTGAATGGGAGACACTTAAGGAAACATCTTCATGGTAACTGAGACACGAGAGGGGACTCTTCAGATAACACAAGCTTTACATGAAACTTCAAATTGATATAATATTCCCAGTGACAATATAGCAATATAAAGACACACTGTAAATAACACAAGACAGTTACCTTATTTTCTGCTTCAAAGCCCAACACATACTCTATTGGGAATTTGACTCTATTTACAATATTTATTATCAAGTGAGACTACAAAATGTTCTTAAAAGGTCAGCCTTGTTTGCCAAATTGAGTTTTTAATCTATTTGTGACCCTTGCAGAGATGACAACCAACCTGATGCAGGACAGGCAAAACGTCTCGCACTAACAACAATAAAAAAACAAAAAACAAACTATAATCAACCAAATTAAAACAAAACATAATCAACCTAATATACCTGTATTCCAAAATATGCTCAACTAACCAGTAATGCAATGATTTCAGACTGGCACAGTCAAATGACAAATGAAAGAGAAAATGCATATGATATTTAGAGAACATCAAATATTCTCACATTTTAATGAAACAGAAAAATAATTACTCCTACCTCATTGTTTTCACAGGAACTCTATTTCTTATTTCAAACTTGACATTTAAACCCATCCCCACTCATTAGCCAGTAGTTTCACTAATTGCGATGCAATTCTATGTCTCCGGGAAGAGCAGTTTTGGCCCGACACCTTGATTCATTTGAATAAATAAATTATTATCCCCCAGACTAATACACCTCCACTAACACAAACAAACATGCACAAGAGCCCACATGGTCCAACGGGTTAAAGACAGACCCTGTGGAATGACTTCACTAGTCTAAAAGTCAGTCTGTGTGTTGTATTGTAGAGGAGAACAAGGGCAGGGATCTGAGATATGACAGGTATATCAAAGAATAAAGTATGTTTGGCATCTTGATTTCTTTCTTTAAACCTTTACATGAATGATAGATATGAGTATTGCATCATATCCACTCAACCACCAACAAGAACCCATCCTTCAGCACTCAGCAAATGAATAAATGAACATGATAAAGCCCACTGGTGTGATGTACATTCACACGTTTGTGTTTTCAAGGCTGATTTACTGTAATAAGCGCTGGCATGGATACAGCAAGAGGCCATGTACTGCATTACGAAATGTTTGTCCTTGGTATTATTCCCTCTAATAAATAATGAATGGTGATAAAGATTACTGAACAGTGTTCTACACGATGTGGCCAGGTTGTACAATGTCCTTCCTTTCTTCTAGTATAGACTCGACTTGTGAGGAATAAATCTTTGATGATAGTTTTGTAAGTTCTTCCAACATCTCACTCAAGACCAGCGCTACCTTACTGTGCTCACCGAAAATGACAGACTTACCCTCAGGCGCGTCAGCATCACAGATCCTCGTTGTGCCAAAAGTAGCATTCCCCGGTGAAGGACCTGCTGAGGGCATCTGACTCTGATCACAAAACAGAAGAGGCATGTTTCTGTTCAGCAAAGGAGCATTAAAAACTTCCTCATGTGGTACAAACAGTTTATGGCTCGAGAAGGCCCATGAAACCATAATCTCGGAAAAGATACCAGAATAATACCAAACAGCATTTGGCTTTTTCTTATGAATTATAGAACGACTTTGTTAAGTCAAAATAACAGAAAAATCACCTGAAAGTTTTGGTTCAAGATGATGCTCTGAGTTTTAATTCAGATACTAACAGAGCAAAACAAGTTTTTTTTATTTAGCAGTTAACCCAAACAGCAGGTAATTATACTGTAATTTACAGTAACACAAGAAGAATTTAAAAGGTTACCAGATTGACTACAAAGGCATACATTTAAGGAACTTACTGCGCATAGCACTTAATATGCACTACAGACGTCACTGAATGTGCTAGGCTGGTATAAATGACACTGAGAGACAATGCATTCAAATGCTGGAGGTGAAAGCAGAGAGGAATAAGCCATGTTTACCCTGTGAGTCATATGGAGCTGGTTTTAAAAAGGTTATTTTCTCTCATTTAAAAAGAGGATGTTTCAGCAAAAACAACACCGCGGTTCATTTTAATTATGTTGTTTGAAAGATTTTTCTAGACGAAGCGTAGACATGAGGGTGCATCTAAACTACATGCATACACCCACACAGCGAGCGCGGGAGAGAGAGGAGCTGCATCAGATCACACAGAGGGTAGACTGTCAAACAACAGATCCACACAGTAATAGCCACGTAGTCTAATACAGACGGACAGAATCCAAAAAGAACAAGCATCTAAAAGCTCCGCTGCCAGTCCGTGGAGACCAGGCTGCTGCCTACACCCAGCTGGACCGAAATGGTCTGAACCAACTGAGTGGTCGACAGTGGCATCGTTAGAGCCTCATCCACAGCAAGACGTGCGGATGCTTTTCCTCACCTGCACAAGATACTTCTGGCTGCCATACATGACATACTGCGGGGCGAGGCTGTAGATCATGTAGCTGGTGTGAAGGACAATCAGTAGTAGAATCATACAGAGGAAGAGAAGAGCCTGGGGGCGAGTCTTCTTAGGTCTTATTTTGTACAGCTGAAAAACAAGGAAACGGTAATGTGCAATTAAAAATAAACAAATCACACATTTTAAGGTAACACAGCAGAACGTCCTTCGCTTACCCTTATCCAGAAGAACCAGATGCCCATGTTGCGAATGCCAGCCATGGATGTGACTACAAAGTACATGGTGATGACCGTGATCAGGATATAATCCAATGGGAAAACCTGCAAAATACCAAGGACGCAAGTCAGCTATGTATATAATATCTAAGTCCCACATATAAAGTCAACATTAACAGTGAAGGGAAGTAACTAAAAACATCAACTCAATTACTTGATTATTTACAGTTTAAGCTACTATATACTTCTACTACACAATGTCTCAGAGGCAAATATTGAACTTTTTACTGCATTACATTTATTCTAAAGCTTTAGTTTTTTAAGTTTCAGATTATTAATGCAAAATCTAATCATATTAATTATGATGTATTAGAAAAGATTCAACTGTATAAAGTTGTTGAAAACTAGCCCCACATTGATGTATAACTAATTCTAATAACAAAAAAATGATACACATGATTCAGAAATTGATGATGATTCTGCCCAATGAGTACTTTTCCCTTTGGTAAATTAAGTATATTTTGATGCTAATACTTATGTAGAAATTGGCATTTTGTGCGATTTGGCGCCCCCTACAGCTCTCACATAGTGCAAAAACAAGTGATGGGGGCGGAGTGGCTGAGACAGAAGCCCCTTTTAGATAGAAAAGGTGGCACATTTGCAGCAAGGTAAAGGCTGCAATGTGCCGCCTTGTAAATCTAAAAGGGAGGTGTAATATTCCCTCTTTTCAAAAAAGCCACGAAGTTGGGCATGAAGAGAAGCAGGTCGAATTTCTTCAAAATAAGAGCTTTACGTTGTACCCCATCAGAGTTTAGAACTGGGATCTTAGGGGCGGAGGGGCTTTTAATTTGAAAGTAGTGACCGTTAGTAGCTTGCCGCAACAACAACAAGCGGACAACCAAGACAGCTACAGAGACCGAGGAGACGCTAGCATCTCCTGGATCTCAGTGGCTTTCCAGTTGCTCATCTTGTTGTCCAGGGATGAGGTGATGGACTGACTGCTGTGATCAGCTGTTTCCTGGTTTTAAAACTCCCGGCTGTGGCTTTCACAACAGTGCATGTCATCGACACCCCCGCCCATCTCAGCATTTGCCAGCACACTGATGCCTCAGATTTACATAGCAATGGAGGTGGACATAAGTGTACCCTCCGAGGGGCCATTTGGCGTACCAAAACAGACCCCCAATTTACCGCCTTCTGTCTAAATCCGCGGACCTAGCCGCCAAAAGGACGGCAAATTGGTGGCCCTTACTGCCCAGTATAAAAATGACTAGAAACACCATTCACCCTATTACAAGATACTATACAATCAAAATGATTAGTGTGCTGTTATTTTAAGGTTAAAAAAAAAGTTTTATAATGTTGCTTTAAGTAAAGTTCTGAATGCATGACTTTTACTTGTAACATAGTACTTTGTGGTATTACTACTCTTACTCAAGTGAAAGATCTGAGTGCTTCGTCCACCACTGATTATTGCTTTCAGAGCCAAATATTCAGGCTGGCTGCCTCTCAAGGATGCTTGGAGCTGTCAATGAGCAGCTATCATCAATACCACTTGTTTCAGCCCAGTCATCTAAAGCACATCTGAGCTGGTCACTGAAGAATGTTGAACTCTAAAATATGTACTCCTGTCCTCTTCCTATTAATCAGTAAATAGATTATTTACAAATATAGTGTAGACAAAAGTATGTATTATGTCCTGTGACCTGAAGTGATCTGATTTAACCTCAAACCTGATCCCTATAGAGCACTGTATCCCATCCCTGGTTTGGTGCACTTAATTCCTTAAATACCAAGGTCATACTTCTAAACACTGGCCTTAGACATTTAATCAATGCCAGTATCTATGAGGCAATTCTTTAATGGTCTGAGCTGTCAGTCATTTTTTTTCCTCTAAATTCGGCAGTAGAATACTAAGTTTGAGAGAGGTGGTTCTTTTCAGTGTCCATATCCGTGGCAACGACTTGGAGGAAAGAAGCAATGGTAGAGATTTAATTATCTATCAATCTCAACAGTTCACACTTTAAAATCTTAAAATGAGGCTTCAGCCTTTTAACCACATTGCTAATACTGCTTTACAGAATCCACAGGTTTATTCATGTAATAAAAATGCTTAAACATGATATAGATTCATTATTTGGCAACTTAAAAGCTCATAATTTTGCACAATTCCACATGAAAAAAGGTGTTAAATGACAAACAAAGAATTTGATAATGGCTGCATTTTCCATCTGAATCTGATTTTGAGATTGATGAATACCCTGATTCGATAAGCTCCAAGTGTACTATCAAACTGCCAGTTACAAGACTAACATGGATTTTGCATTGCAAAATTGTAGTAAGCTAAATCATTTACTGTAAATTCATATTGCCATTTAGTCATGGTTGGTAAAATTAAATCATCAGCGAACAGTCATTTCATTTATGCATAGTGCAGAATAATTATGGGTATTAGACAGTTTACTTTGTCGCTTATTCATTTTTTTACATACTGCACTGTACCTTTTAATTCTTTTATTTCTAAATCTGGTACATTCAGAAATGTATACAATAATCATCATCAATCAACATCAATCATTCAATAATTCCATCAATTATGTCTATAAAACAAAAAGGTACTGTAAGTAGTTGCTGGGCTGTACTGGAGAGGTTACCAGGTGTTTGTAAATAAGCAGTTTCCGATTTAGATCAACAGGTCCTTAAAAAACAGTTGTTGCACCAAATGTTGATTCATTTATTATTTTTTTAGAGTGTAGCAACTATCCTTTGTTATTGTTATTTATAATCCATTGTGCTCAGGTTCGTAGAAGTGCTAGCTGTGCTCGTCATGTTGCAATTAGAACATTTCATTATTTTGAGGTTACTGCATAAAGTGCACTTGTGAATACGATTTATGTGGGCACAATGTCCTGTTTTGTGATTTTGTTATCTTACGGTCTTTGATAAAATTATAAGCTGTGCTTATCAGACTGTATTTAAAAGTAAGAAACTGTGAACTGATATTTAAAGCAATAGGACTCCCTTAGTGAATGTCACTGCTTTTGTAGTTGAGATTCTGTTATTTCAAAGTTCACCTGCACTAAATTGAAGCACTAAATTGAAGCCCATACACTTCAAGTGCATTTAAGGATAGCCAAGAATGAAGCTTTTAAATTAAGCTTCATTTAGGTTAATGATGATGGAGACAAGCAAATATGGCTTTAAGCATATCTTAATTGAGGATAATCATCTTTTCACCATGAGAGATGAGCGGATACTCACGGGTTGTAAGGCTAATAGAAGTTCATTCAGAGGATTGGTGAGGTTGGTGCCAAAGATTATGAACCCTGAGCTGATGCCAGCCGAGTGGAGAGCTTTATCCAAACTGAAACACAAAGAAAATACCTCAATACATGTGTACATCTCCTGGAATACAAAACAATTAATAGAAGGACTACACGGTCCATTTTTTGTTGCACTGCCCTACTTGATGACACATATCTGTAAGCTTTATTGGTTTAAAAATCATGTTGTTACAGGATACATCATGACTTACTTTGAAATGAACAGGGCGACAGTGAACAGCAGTGCAACCAGGATAAAGAAAATGCCCAGCAATATCTGAAAAAAAACAACAAAAATGCAATAAAACACATTAAAAAAACAAACAGTGATATGCACCCACAACCAAAGGCAGGATCAGCTCGTATAGTGAACCCCATGCCTGAAGCCTAAATAAAGGAATATAAATGTTTTCAAATGCTTCCACTGGGTCAGGAAATATAACCTTTCTGCCATTTTGACAAGGACAGACCATATGGCTTGGCCAGCCTCAGTTTGGCACTGTTGCCTAAGGTGACAGGGGGGAGCAATGGCACAGCCCAGACAGAGGGGGAGGCTGCAACCAGGGAGGCAAAAGGTGGGTGGCAGCCAAAAAGGCAATAAACCTTATCAACTGTCCGCCTTCAAGAGGGCGTTAGCTGACATATCTTTTAACAGCCGTTGTGATGAAAAAATCATGTGAACACATGATGTTCGAGCAATGTATAGCACCATTTAAAAAATTAATAGGATAAACACAGTGACATTTGGCCCCAGACCACCAGTTACCATGCTCATCACAACTCAGGATAAAAGAGTGATTAGAAGAAACTGAATGTAAAAAAAAGTGTCTTCATTTCCTCACTCTGACATATCAATGTCAATGGCTTGATACAAACATTTATGAAGTAATTTACTTACTTTATAAAAACACAATAATCCAACCAAATTAGCTTTGACAAAACATTCTTCATGTCATTTCTCAATGATTGCAGTAAAAGCATCAATTACAATCAAGAAACTGATAATCACCACACTTTTTGTCATTATCATTTGATTTTGTTTGACAGCTTGATATGTTAGACGGCCAGATGGAGGAAAAATACAGTCATTCAAATGTCCTGATTAAGCTGCCCTTATCTCCTAATCCAACCAAGCAAAAGCCAAAAGAAGAGATTCCCCAACTGTGGCTTTTAAAAATGAAATAATGTACTAAAGGCTAATAAAAAAAGTTTTTTGAATCTTGTAAAATAGGATTTATTTTCAATATCTTAAATGAAAAGGTGGCACTGTTTTTCTTACAAAGAGAATGGCATAGTATTATAAATTACTCCGCTCTGCTTGCTTTTTTCTACCTTTGTTTTATGATCCCATCAAAACACAGTAATTGTTTTGTGAGGTCCAAGCACTACAGTATGTGACCACAGCTGTTCGACGTGTTCAATGAGTCATTCTCACTCACCACTGGTTGATATAAAAAAGACAGCATGTGTTTGAGAAACAGTGGCACAACTGCTCTGGAGACATCACAATCATTTGGCTTATCACTCTGCACCAGTGCCTAAGTATACAGTAAATAAATCTCCCAACTCATTACTGTTTAAATTTGAGTCTGGGGACTGTCATTAGCAGCAACCCCCATTGGTTAAAGACAAACTGTTACAGGCACTGGTTTAAACTGTTTGTGCATGCCTGCAGTGCAGAAAAATACTGGAAAATGAATGGCAGTGCAGAAGTAAAATGTGAACTATAAGAATAAGGTCGGAATTCGTCCGGTCAGTAAGATTGAAAATGTGATGTGAAAACAGTGGGACCTTCAGGTGGGTGACAATTTAAAGGAAAAACCAACACACATCTCCTCGTCTTAGCAACCCTCTCTTCTCTTTAATAGGTATTCAACTGATTTATATTATATTATATATATAAATATTATGTTTATCAAACCATTCAACCATTGGCGCCTGTATGAAAGCATCTGCATTTGTGTGATTTGCTCCACTCATTCATTTTTCCCTTCACTTTGTCGCCCATTAGGTATTTGACTGCTGTTGCTGTCACGTACAACAGGCAATAAGGGCAATAAGGGCAATGTCAGGCATACATACTATTATGTGCACTTTGCACTTACTGTAGTTGTAGGTAAAGAGAAAAAGGAATTGGAAGGTGAGGACATTATTGCAGTGAAACATTCAGTAGAATTTTGGCCAGGTCCATTAGTCTTATAGCTAACGCACGAAGTGTGTGCGTAGAAAAAGCACCCTGTCGAATGCACAGTCTAAAACTAGCTTTTTTTTTCCACATCTGCTACTGTGGCAGGTCTCTTAATATTTCCACTGACCACTCATTATTCTGTCAGTCTCTTCTTAAATCTATGTAGAAGGCTCAGCATTGTAAAACTGAGTCAGTGTGGAATGTGTAATATATCATGAAACATTAATCCCGACTACTTTTAACTTAAGGATTTCGTTTGGAAAGTAATATTTCATGATATTCAAAATCGCTTTCCTGGTGGCAGGTGACCTCAAATTTTTACCTGCCACAGCCAACATTTACCCTGAATCTGAAAGTCGGCAGGTGTTGATATCATTTCCTGGTTGTCTTTCAGGTGTAAAGAGGTAGCATACAAATATATGACTCCACAAATATGTTGACAGAGAATGATAATGTGCCTTTGAAGTAGAATATACATCTGAGAGACAGTCAGTTACTGTGTGACAAGAAAATGAGTGCAGGTGAAATATCTTTTACTGTGATAGGTTTAGGAAAATTTAGGAAAAAACTACTTTCCCCACCCACCACTATCACATTGACCCAGAATAATTACAGATGATGATTCTGTTATTCTAACATTGGTCATGACAGCCTCTGGGCTTTGTAAAATTCAAATTAGGTATTTTTTGGGAAAATTAAAATTCAATGCTGTTTATATGCCAAACCTACTACAAAGATGCTAATGATCACAGCTGCTGCTCCCTGGTAACTGAGTGGTTTGGTTTGAGTAGGATGCAGAAAGTAGTTAGGAGAAGTGGGAATAGGCAACCTTGAGGGATTTTGGATGTGATGAGAATTTTTTTAAAGGAACTTTGTGAAGTTGTTGTTTTCAACTTGACCCCAGTAAGTACTTTTTTTTCTACAATCTTGATGGTTCAAGCTGCACAAACTATTGTATGAAACTGTGTAGTTCATAACTATCAGAATATAATTAGTTATGGTTATTCTGTGCTGGTGCTTTAGTGAAGGTATCCACTAAGGATCCGGGCAGCCGTCTCCAGATGTTTGTCTGGACTGGGCCAGTTAAAGTGTAATGTTTTTTGAAGGGGCACTTTGTAGTTTTGGAGAAGATATTCAAACTTAGAATTTTACTATTTAGTATTTTAATGAGGTAAAATACTAACTCAGAATTTATTTCTTCCTTAACTGAGTAAACAAGCTGTTCTCAGAGGAAAATAAGGTCCTCAAAACACTGTTTGAAGCTAGAGAAATGGCAGGGTCCGTCAAATATAAACAAAGTCAAACAGTATGAAACTGTGTTGTCCTTTAAGGTCAGTTTGTTTCTTCAATTTAGTTTATTTCAGTCATGAAAACAAAGAGATTGATTATTCAGTTTGTTTAGGCATACAAATTCAGTCAATGAAGATCTTTCTGTCTTAAGTAAAGTTAAAATTAACACTACATAGTGCACCTTTAAGTCTTAAACAGTTTGTGGTATAACCCCTTTTTTCTTTCCCAAGGGGCGAATTTGAATATGGGAACAACAATATTGAAACTGCATAGACGAGGTCCAGGTGCTGGGTGCCCAACCCAAAAAAAGTAAAATCAAAGAGAAGTTTGTGGTTGCTTTGGTGAATCCCTGGGGCACCATGAGATCCTGCTTGAGAAATGTGAGTCTCCCTCAGAGACTTCAGAGTAAATTAGGTGAAGAGACTACCCGTGGGAATCGTGTAAATATGCGGTTGTGTGAAGTAGAACTAAAAGTAAATCTAGAGCAGTCCAGATTAGAACTTGAGCACAAAGAAACAATTCGGGGGGGCGGGCAGAAGAAAATGAGCAAAAGCGGTAGACTTCGCCAAATAACAATTTTTAAATTACACAACTATTAAGTGAAAATACATAAAATTAGATGTGGTATATTGTGAGGCCCTGACCAACTCTACTTGGAAACCAATTAAAACAGGGCCTGAACACATGAAGCTAAATAGTGTTGTTTGTCACACAAGATCACATCCAATACACAGGCATTAAAAGGATTTGCCTTTGCATACAATACAGTCCATATTAAGACACTAGAGCCAATTCCATTCTCACAAGACTCACCTTGATAGGCCTGAGAGCAGAGCCCACTTTAGTGCAGCAGTTCCTTTCTGCAATTTCCAGGTGTCTCCCTCTGCGCTGGAGGACCTGCAGTTTGCTCTCTAGGTCCTGCAGGTTGTGTCTGTCCCTTGACGAAAGGGGACGTCCATCATTACACTGGCGAGGGGACAAACAGCCATATAAGTAAACAACCTATGCATGTATGTTCACGCTGACATTACATAGTTGGACGTTTTATGAGGGTATTTAAAGTAGACAGCATGCATGACTGAAAATTGAAGTTTTAAACCTACCCTGAGATTCCCAAATTATTCATTACGAAAAATAGATTTGCATTTAAAAACATATTTAACATTCTCTTTGGATACAGTTATTATGTCAGCAGGGGATATTTGAAGCATTAAACATTGCGGTCTAATGATTTGGGTATAATTTAGCTGCCAGTTATAATTACCACTATTACAAATTATGTTATAAAAGTTGCTATTTCTCTACCTTCAGTCCCTGAATAAATAATTCAGGGTTAAGTATTCTGGCTATTGCCATTCACCTATTAAAGCAAACTGTTTCGTGTGTGTTCTGTGTTGCACTTTAGCTTCCTACTGTATGTAATCTTTCATGCAGCCATACCTGGTTTTCAATTATTATATCCACGCAGGGGGACAGAGGAGGAACGATGAATGCTCATTCCTTCATGTTGACACTGGCAACTAATAGCAACTAACTGACGTGTCGACTTTGTTTGCTTGTTTGTGCTGCTTGCATTCGAGGGATTAGTCAATAAGGGCAATGCTAACCATACATAATTGCATGCTAAGACAGAGGAGCACGGCAGAAAGATAAGGAAGAAAGACTGAGCAGCAGGAGGCTATGCATGTGTACCTTTCAAAGAATGCATGATTAAACAGAAGACTGTATTAAAATGTCTAATATTTTCAACTGATAGCATTGTTGTCAATGTAATGATCTATGTCCTCTAGGTTATGTTCTATGAAGTTATTCCATGACTTGGATATAATTTGCACTATGTCTTTATGTCACATAAAGTGCTAGTACTTTGTGTCATTTGGTGAGACCAACCTTGGATTTCAGCTTCTCTATCTGATGCTCCACATCATCAATGTCCTCTGTGTTCTCCAGGCGTTCATACACCACACTGCGGGTGCCTTTTATCAGATTCAAAGGCAGCACAGACATACCGTATGCCTGGAAGACAGTGCAAACCCACCATTATAATCACACATTATTGTCATAGAGGGATGGCACATATGGCACGTGCATCCACCCACACATACCCACGGCTGCCTGATGACAGACCCATCACTACGTGGAACGCGCCAACAGTCAAATGAGGGTAAGTAAACACGCACACAGCAAATCATATAGTCCCTGGCCTCCCGGGCTATGTCATTTTTGATAGAGGAAAGAATATTAAAATGGTGGAATCTATAATTGTGCTGAGGTTTATTGGTGAACTTGCTGCAACCATTTTGTGTGGATATCACTGCCTTATATCACTCTGATGCAATTTACAGCTTAACAGTGCCCCCATGTGACAGCACCATCCTCTATCCAGGATTTGATGAAATTTTTATAGGCAGAATTTTAGGGAGGAAAATCTGGGTTAGAGGAGTGGGCATCAAGGTTCCATCAATATTGAATGACATGAATTTAAATGACTGAACATCAACTTTTCTTCTCTATTAAGCGGCACATACAATATATAAATAATTAACAATGATAGCCATACATACAGAAAGAGACACACGTATATAAAGTGACAGCAAAGAGAGGCACAGAGAGAATGTGTGCACTAAATACAAAAGACAATTTCCAGCTAATAGTGGGCTTCAACCTCCTGAAGGGATGCTTGAACTTTAATTAAAAATGATGGAAATCTCTAATACCAGGAAACAGACTAATCAATACAAATGAAAATAACAGCAATAGCCCAATGCTTTCTTGTTCTCCCTGTACCGTCTCACTCTAAGCAACTTGGAGGAGTGCCGTGTTATGGGTTCATAATAAAACAAAGGGGCCCTCTGTGCAAAGACACTTTCAGCCCTGTCAAAAGATGCTGCCCTCTTTCTTCTATTTTTCAAGCGGAGAAACGTCAGAGCCTATATTTTTCTCAACCAACTTTTACTAGTTTCTGAGTGTTAGGTAGCGGTAAGAGAGTCGCATGGGATACTAAGTCAGGCTAGACTATTATTAGTCTCTGCTGTGGATCTCTGCTACGGGCGAATGTCGCCTCCTGCAATGAATCATGGAGCTCTTAAGGCCGGAGCATGTCCCGAATATCAAACACACTCATAAAAGGAAAACCTGTCCCAGATCCCAAGAGAAACATTTCCCTTCCCTTCAAATGTGCGACTACATGGGAGAAATATAAAAGGAGAGACAAAACACAGGTGTCCCTCTGCTGGGGCACACATTTATAGTTCACACATAATCATGCTTGCTCATTAAAGTTATTTTAAAACCCAGTGTGGTCAATAATAACCAGAAATAGCTTGGAGCAGGGTGGATGGGAGTGTGTGTGTGTGTGTGTGTGTGTGTGTGTCATTTGATGGGGGAGTTACTGGCTGAAATCATTCAGAGAGAGTCATGTGACTGCTGAGTGGGAAGAGGGAGAGCTAAGTGGACATGGGTCTCCTACACAAGCCTCCTCTTTGTTGCTCTTTCTACTTGGGATGATGGAGCCAGAAGGGAGGAGGCAGAGGAGGTCCCCCTCTACATTCTCCATACCTTTTGATAAAGAGGTCAATCCAGTATAACGCAGCTAATTGGAAGGACTCAGACTACTAGGTGGCTTTAAAATAATTCCACTAATGTGAAATGACCAAGCTCATGCATTCATCAAAGATATTAAAATTAGCACATACCCATTTCAAAATTCCATTTGATTAATAGGACAATTCGGCTGGTTGGAGCATTAAGAAAGAAAATCTCCACAAACCTAATGCAGAGCAGCTTTGTTAATGCGTATGTGTGTCGCTAGAAATGAGACGGTGATTAGAGGTCATAAAGATCATGAAATCAAACTTTCTCCACTAAGACAGCTATGATTTTCTTTTCATTTTCTTTGATTACGTGCCTCCTTTATTTTCATTTAATCCAAAACTTTCAAAGTCTGTACACAAGTTGGGCCAAATGACAATCACATCAGCTGATTGACAGTCGAAGAGATGATCACTAGCTGTTGCCCCTGCCAATTTTAAGGCATTTTTTTCAGGCAGTGGAGCAAAATGTTCTGATGAATAATTAAAACATCTGAATCAGTCCGCTGTGGTAATTCACAAGTAATTTCCTTCACATACGTGTTTTGCATTATGAACCAAAATGTAACAGAAAAAATACCTGGTGCTGTGCCCACTCCAGCACATTTTCTCTATGTTGGTACATTTGCACATTTTAAGAAATGTTGTCCAAATACCAGATGCCCCCACTGAGCTCTGTCTGGTCCCTGTTTTCACACACCAAGGTCAAGTCACATTTTAGAACATCTTGGCTGAAGCATATGATGAATGTGATATAAATGAACATAAGCCATACTTCTCATGATTTTGTTTAGTTCATTAAATCAGCAATCATAGAGACGCTTTACAGTCTAGTATGGATTTATTTGGTTCCTGTCTCACAGAAATTGGAACTAAACTCCAAAATATTGTCTGCATGTCGCCATGTTTGTTACAAAAGTGTGAAGTACTGGATAAAAACAAGACAGGAGTAGATGCCAAAACTGGAGGAGCATTTGGGATCACTAAGAATATTGAGGGTCTAGGTGTATGACTGCTTACTTGTTAGAAAAGTGCTGGTTGCCAGAACTAGCACGCTGTTTTCTTGGTCCCAAGGTGAAAGATGGAACTCCTCCACAGCAGCCAACCAGGATTGTCAACGTACATCAGTTTTAGGTCAGGCAACCTACGGACCATCCACAGAGATGGATGCTCCATTGAATCAATAATTGCCTGTCGGTTTGGCATGATGGCCTGTTTTTAAATCTATTGTTCAATTCAGGCATCATCTCTTATATACTAGATGTTGGGGTTTTGGGGGAGGTTGTAGTTCATTTTTGTTTGCTTTCAAAGTGTCTTTGTAGTTAGTGTTTTCAAGGTCTTTTCATGTTTAATTGAGTAATATTAGGGACATTTCAATAGATGTTTTTGGTCTCTCTACCACTTCAAGACAATGGTTGATCATTTAATTTTGTCAAACTGAAGACAGTGCAGAATCTTGAAAAAGGAATATTTTAAAATTAAAGAGTGACTGGGTTGATCGGTTTTTCACCCATCTTTACATCCAGGAGTAGAAGGGACACCTACTTATTTCTTAAGGGCTTGACTATTATGATAATGGGGGTCAGGACTAACAAAGAGGTGTGATCAAGTGGTAACACACTTGTATTTAAATATTTAAGTTTTATTTAAATATATTTAATTATTTATAGTGGGACACAGTGACAGAGACATGGTGCACGGCTTAGTCAGCCTTTACTAAGCTTCTGCTCATGTTTTGACCCTGTAAAAATATTACATATCCACGAGTAAGAGTATACATTTTGTTCCATGTTCCACAAATTAGCCCAGAGAATTTGTTTGTTTTCACACAGAACATGCCCTCCATGAATCGACCTGTGCTGCATTGTTAATCTGTTCACCAATAGTTGAGGTCAAAAGCAGTGTCCACATGATTGTTTTGAAATTATCCTCAGAACCCTGCGTACATTCAATATTTAACAAAAATAGTTAAAATAATTTGGATAGATTTTTCTTCCTGTTTGCTGTAATCATAATGCTAAGGCTATAACCTATGGCTTCACAGTGAAATGTTCACAAATGTAAACACTAAAACCATGAACAACAATTAAATACGCTACAGAACCCTTTGGACACTTTAAATGATTATCTTTCTATCTCAAAGACTGAGAAATGTCTATTTATCAAACATCAGATGTAAGCATTTATCAATAAGATGAGCAAGTTTTTGACTCAATTAGGTAAACACCTGTCCCAGTCACTTCAGTTGAATTGGGTATTATAGTAAAGACATTCAATGTAATTCTTTCACACAAAAATTCTAAAATATCTATCTCCTCAAGCATTTCAGGAACAGAGAAATTCAACAAACATATGGCGCAAGAACACATAACAGTGCAATCAACGACCAGCAAAATAATAGGGTCAATTGCTGCCTGACTTATTTCAATAGTTTCAGAGCTGTCTAACTTACTCCTTATGCAAACATTGTTGACTTCTTTGGAATCTGGGTTTCTTTCTCATACTATGGTTACTAAAGTTCAACCAGGACAGACCAACAGATGTTTACTTGACAGAGACTGAAACATCAAAGTTTTGAGCTGCAAGGTTAGAGCATATTCTTCTCGATTGTCATCTTAGCAGATAGACCTTTTCACATCAGACATTTTGACTTGTCAAAGCAGGAAAATACAAACATTAACAATGGCCCAATGCCCTGCTAAACTCCCTGACACTGTGAGATATCAGTATATCAGTTTTTGTGAGGATGTGTGTGCCGACTGAAACCTTCAGCAAATACAGCAACAACAATCCCTGGTTTACAGCTAAAGTCAGGATGATTTGTCAAACCAAGGAGGAGGCCTGCAGAAGTGGTGAGAGAATCGTGTACAACCAGGCCAGGGCCAGAAACACACTGACAAAGGTGATCAGAGAAGCTACACTGAAAAGCTGAAAAACAAGTTTTCAGCCAACAACACTCCATCAGTGTGGAGAGGCCTGCAGGACATCAGAAAATCATCCCCCCACACTATGAAGAACCTTCAACTGGCCTAAAGACCTGTGTTTTACTGTAGAGCTGATAAGCCAACATTCACACCCCTCACCCGTTCTGACTCAGACATCACACAACCAACTGCACCACCTGTCACCCCCTAAACCCTCCCCACTATACCCCATCTGCACTTTTGAATTGTGAAGAGGACATGTTTTGGCACTTTCAGAGGTAGATGACCAGGGTGTCACCAAGCCTAGATGGCATGTCATTCTCCTATCTGAGAGCCTGTGCTGATCAGCGGGCCACTGTGTGAAGTCCCCTCCTGCTTTAAATGCTTAACGATCATCCCAGTCCCCAAGGAACCCTTTATTTCAGAGCTCAATGACTACAGGCCTGTTGCCCTGATGTCTGTGATCATGAAATCCTGTAAGGGACCGGTGTTGCCCCACCTGATGGACATCACTGACCCTGTGCTGGACCCCCAGCAGTTTGCCTACCAGGCAAACAGGTCAGTGGACATTGTAGCAAACATGGGACTACATCCAACACGCTGAGTACCTTGGGGCAAGGATCCTTTTTGTTGCATCAGCTTGGCAGTAAACATCATCATCTCAGAAATCCTCCACACTAGCCTCACCGAGCTAACTGTATTAGCCCCCACCTGTCAGTGGATCACAAACTTTCCCGACAGACAGGAGGCAACAGGTGAGGCTGGGGGCAAATCACATCCAGCACCCGGACAATCAGGACTAGGTGTCCCCCAGAGATGTGTGTTGTCCCCACTGCTCTTCTCCCTCTGGACAAACGACTGCACCTCAGGAGACCCATCTGTCAAACTCTGGCATTATCCAGGATGGTGGTGAGTTGCATACAGAAGGGAGGATGAACAGCTGGCACTCTGGTACATACATAACAACCTGGGGCATGCTCAAAACTGTGGCGATGACAGACGACTTCAGGAGGAGCCCCTCCAACACCAAACCCCATCACCATACTCAATAGCACTGTGTCTGAAAACCTACAGGTTTCTGGATTATACAATCTCCCATGACCTAAAGTTGGTATCCAACATTGACAAAATAACCAAAAAAGCCCAGCAATGGATGTACTTTCTCCACCAGCAGAGTCCCTCAGGAGCTAGTGATCCAGGTCTAAACTGCAATCATCTGTTTTCTGTAGACACATCACTGTCTGGTTTGGATTGGCCACCAAACAGAACAGGAACAGACTACAACAGACAGCCAGGACTGCAGAAAAAATGACTGGTGCCAACCTGCCCTCCACTGGGCTTGGACAGGAACCCTTTAAACCTTGGACAACTTCTGCCCTCTGGTAGTGCACTGTATGCGAAAGTAACCAGCCACAAGAACAGTTTACACAAGCTCCTTTTAGATAGACAAGGTGGCACATTTGCAGCAACGTAAAGGCTGCAATGTGCCGCCTTGTCTATCTAAAAGGGAGGCGTAATATTCCTTCTTTTCCAAAAAGCGGCCACTTGGCCGCTACTGGGGTAGGCGTAAACATGTGACATGACGTGAAGCACGAAGATGGGTGTGAAGAGAAGCAGGTTGAATTTGTCTTCAAAATAAGAGCTTTACATTGCACTCCATCAGAGTTTAGAACTGGGTTCTTAGCGGAGGGCTTTTAATTTGAAAGTAGCGACCGTTAGAAGCTTGCCACTACAACAACAAGCGGAAAACCAAGCACTGCACTGCACTGCCCATCATCACATCATTGAGAGATTAGGTGTGGCCCTCTGGTGAGCGTTATTAAGGCTGGTTTACAGCAATTAAAAACGCAAATGGAATCATGAATTTTTTAGATAAAAATCTAATATAATGTGTATTCCTACTGGATGCTCGCCTGATAAATATATATTTTAATGCAGGCATACTAAATAACTGAACATCGAGAGCCTCACTGGGAAACGGTGCTAATTTACGACCCAACATGTAACCCAGGTTACGCTGCAGCTGTGCACCACAGCTCAGCTTGTTCTGTGTTTTGATTTGTCTAGGAACTGCAGGAACATGAGGACTGTAATTTGCTGCCATTACATTTCAAGACGAAAGCTTACAGTGTAGACGATTTAATGACAAAAAATAATAAGTCTTAAATAAAAAGTGAACTTTTCCATAGCAATTTGAGAGTAATCACTCAAGAGATGAGTACACAGTTCTATGAATCATATTTTTGTTTGAGATTGTGTGTGAATGGCACATTCAAAAATGGTCCTTTTTATGGACAGCAATTTCAACCCACTTTCTACAAAAACAAATCAAGCCAGCTGCCATTATAAAAAGACTTGACCAACAGGCTTCCCAGAAGGTTGCCGACCTTTTAGAGAGTTCTTCTGTTTCAAAAGACATTGTAAAAAGTTTGACTTATCACAGCTTCCTTAATTACAGTGATTGCAGAAAACATACTGTGAAGTTAAATATTATAACCCATGATTCCAAAATAGCTGGGACACTGTTAAAACGTAACTAAAACAAAAAAGCAATGATTTGCAAATCCCTTTAACCCACAATCAACTGAATTCAGTACAAAAACAAGATATGTAATTTTTGTGAATATACACTTATTCTGAATTTGATGCCTGCAACATATTCCAAAACAGTTGGGACAGGGCCCTGACTACCACTGTGTTGGATCACCTTTCCTTTTAGCAACTCGACGTTCAGCAAATCCACATATTTTTCCAACCTCAGTGAATGAATTCAGTCCCTCATCTGCAGCCAAAACAATTTTTAACTCTTACACACTTAAAGTTTCGAGGTCATTTTATAATAATGATAGTGATTTGTAAGGCTATGTTAGTATGAGCTGCTACATTGGGTATCTCCATCAGCTTGTTGAAATGGTACATACATGTTAACAGAAAGACAACTTAATAATCCTGATTGTCCTGTCCTGATTTGTTTGTTAATTTTATATAGTTCATCCCTTTTAGTTAATAGTATTTTGCTTTCTGAAAGTGTTACAGACAAATACAGACTTAGCACTTATGCATGAATATTACATGCCATGTTGGATTCAAAAATCCAATAACAGAGTTCTACACTTCAAAAAGTTTAAAGGGTTAGAAAAGGAATATAAACTGTATATATGAAATTAAAAAAAAAAATGTAGAAATTAAACAACCAATAAGAACGGGAGAATCCTAAAGTAAGTATTAGTGGTACCCCTCTGATTCACTCTGAAACCCCATCTTCCCAGGTCAATCTCAAGGCCTGTGATTAGATCAACAGACATTAATCTTCCCAACTTTAGTTCAGCATCAGCATCTTATGGCTGGCAATTTAAGAGCAAAAGAAAGGTAGGTCCATGGGAGACGGAGCCATGAGAGTCATAAGTCAATATGCACGGCAAGCTATTAAATGAAGCCAAAGGACTTCACATGATGTATGAGCTTTGAGATGGGTCCGATCAGTCTCATGTCATCACAGCTAGGTACAATCAAACAAATGGGAAATAATATAGAAGGACTATGCAAGTGCAAACAATCCAGAGTAGGTGGAAGAAATTGACTTTAATTATAGATTTGCATTATTGAATAAGGTCCTCATCTTTAAAAAGTGGCTGCTTGAGTTTAAAATGGCTATAACTTTTAGCTCAAATCCAAATCAAAGCTAGTTAACCATTTAAATAAACTTAATGAGTTTTAGATAGGTAGATATAGTAGATACACACACAAAATTTATTTTAATCTACTTAAATGTCATCTCTTCTTTACTTAGTTAACAGTGAAGAGGGGAAAGTGCAGGGACTTAAATAGTTGACATTTGAGTAGGTTACTCTCATGATGAATACACCTACAATGTGTAAGCATTATAACATGCAGTTTCCCAAATAGACAAATAGATCAGCGCAGCACTTCAAACAAAAAAAAAATCTCAATAAATGAATTTGAACTAGTTAATTTTTTTGACAATGAAAAATACTAAATTCCAAATTATGAACTCTGAACATGAACTAATTCATTTTAATCTGTGTGAACTGAACTTTGTTCTAGTTGTTGTGTAGTGTGAATGCGCACAACACTGAAGACTGCGCTCAATTTGATATACTGCAGTTGTAGGATTGTCACTGTGCCAGAGCAACGTAAAAGAAAACAAGCTAAATGTACCATTAGCTGACTTTTAGCTGGTAAAAGCACTGGTTTAGTTTAGCAGAGATATAGAAAAGAAGACACTAAATCTGGTCATACAAAAGTGCACAAGATAGCAATGTTACATACTGTTTACATCACAGAGTTGTTTGCATTAAGGGTGGATGGCGAGTTCTGCATTATAGTGATAAATTAGCACACGAGTCATGGGCAACATTTCCCCTGCTTATGGAACCTGTCACTTACATTCCATTAAGTTAATCAGGCTTTACAGTAACATACACAGAGTAAAGAATGATAAATCACACAGCTCTTTGGACATATGGGAGGATTGCCACCACGAAGTGTTTGGCTGCTTGTAGATAGAAGAGGCAGGAGAGAGCAAATAAAGTCGATGAAGGGATTTAAAGAGCTTCTGCATTTGTGTCTGTGAGAATAAAACAGGGAGGGCAGCTGCTGTTGTTGCCTAAAGGCCTGATTTCTTTGATTGACTTCATCAAAACAAGAAACATCAAAAACAAAAACACACTGGGAGTTTTGATTTCCACAGGGCATTCAATAGCAACATGGGGTCAGTGCACACTTCTATCCCCAAAATGTACTGGGTAATTATCCACTCTTTAGAGGACTGCGAGAAGCGAAGTGATAGAGCACTGGATAAAATTCCAGCTGAGACGGATTACATGTCCTTAAGGGAGATTGGTTCTACAATTTACTCGACTAGGTTGTGTATTATTCATTAAGAGCTCCACATTCAATTGTTGTGTAATTTGTCAAATTGGACTCTTTGAGCTCAACAGAAACTGGATAGATTGAGGTTGCCCGTCACTTTTACTCTCACTCCCTGGGTTGATACCCGAGTAGTTTTTTTTTTTCCCCCAGAAGGCACCATTCTGTGTTATTCCCACCCTGACACCAGCGCCACCACCTCAGGGGAATATTCACAGTCTAGTTAGCAAGATAACGGCTATGAAAAATGGACAGCATTAACAAGTGTTACAGCACAGTCAATTTTTCTGATCCAGGAAAAAATGAAAAAGTGCAGAATGCTGAGGGAATCAAAATATAGGCATATATTAATGGACACTGAGGTAGATCTATATATATAAATAGGCAGCAGATAAGTGGTTGATAAGCCAGTGAAGGGAGAACATACATCATGCAATAGTCTGGGGGTGAAAGACAGCAGCCTGGGCAATTTGAGCAATTGAATGCCAGAGCTCTAAAATCACAAGGCATTACTAATACTGAAAGGCCACTCCATCACTAGGTACATTTCATCCAAGAGGATGGGAAACCATTTGTACACAAAAAAAAACTTTAAGAAACTGCACAGCAGCTCAAGTAATATTTTACAAAAAACACTCTTTATCAACCGAGACATATCCACTGAGAAATCTTGTTCGGTATATCTGACAAAATACATTTTAGTTAGTCTTCATACCTCAAAACATTTTCATCATGTCAGATGTCTCAATAGGCAGAGCAGAGGACCTACAGGGCTGGCTAGATTTGGAAATCACCCCGTTGGATGATTTGCCTTAATTACTGTGCAGATATAGCTCCACTGAACACAAGAAACAACATTAACCACTTGTCTCAGGCCCCAACTCACCGTGTAAGTGATCACTGCCAACATGCCAATCAAGGTCAAGGAGCTGATGGAGAAAGACAGAGCAGGTAGACCATCTGCAGGTGGAAAGACAGAACAGGCATTAGGGTTTTGACCTTGGCCTCAGAGATAAATATCAATGGACTCTTTGCCACATGTACCAACCATCAAGAGTCTAGTTTCTTGCGTGCACTTTGATGGCATTTTCAACAGTGACAGCTATGTTTCCTGCATTCAAACGATGAATCCCTTGCAGGGACTGTGTGAAACGAGAAACACTGCATCTAAATTTCTTGGAATATTCTAAAGATGCTTCTAAAATTTCATTGCAGCACTCCTGCAGACAATCCAATGGAAAAATTTCCCGAAGACTGTTTGACGTAATGTAGTTAGCTCTAAATCCCCCGGCTGTGCAGTGCATATAATTCAAAAGGAACAGGATTGCTGTGTTTCTTGGTGAGACACAAATGACTTTAATGCACAGAGCCAAAACTGCTGTTACCAATCTGAAGCTGGTGCATCGACAGGGACTGGATGGAAAAAATAGATTAGCAAGCAAATGTCAGCTACTCTCACTCAGCCAGCTAACATTTAGGATGGGAAACAATCCCTCTCTTCGATGGGTGTGATCAAAAGAGTTTGATGCACCACTTTCTTAGTGGAAACTGTAATGGAGACAGATGAATACTGACGCTAGTGAAAGTGTTCAATATTGTATTATCAACAAGTAAAAAATAATGTCTAAAGAAGCCTTTGAATTATCCTGATTAACTGAGGCCTTTCTGAAAATAAATATTGTTTGAGAGGTTTTAGGGGGCACTCACTGATTGTACGAATAAGGTTGGTTTCCTTTTCATGTGGAGTAATACTCCGTGAAAACAGTTGTGTAATGTCCTTGGTGGCTCTAAAGAAGTGTCTAGTCTAAAGAAATAACCAGAATGATATACTTGTGTTATTAGGGCCATCCCAGTTTGTGTTCGACTTTTTAATATAAAGCCTTAAGGTCAAAACACAATATTACTGAAAACACAACAAAATGTGAGGAAACAACATTTCAGGAAACACAACAGAAATTTACAAAACTCAACGATTTTCTGTAATGTTGCTGTGTTCTTTGTGAAATGTTGCATTTTGACCTTCAGAGCCACTGCAGTTTTGGTATCTGCTGGATTTCACTTTGTTTTTGTATTTTGTTTTTAAGGATATCCTTATGGACATGTAGTGCATGTTTTGCCTCAAAATACATTATAAAGACATTATAAAGCCTGCAAAGACAGAACTGACCCTTTCAATGTCTTGAATGTAACAAATAATAGTTGAGAGTAAATAGCATAGCCTTGAACAGAAAGAAAAGTGTTTGTTTAATGGCACACCTGATTCCAGGAAAACAGCCAATACAGCCTAATATTCTTAAAGGGAAAACTTCAGGGAATTCATTTCTTTGAATGTTATTCGCAAGGACAGGAAAAAAGTATCATGTTCATATTCTGTTATCTGCCTTTAAATGAATTCACTACAGCAAAGTCTTACTCTTGAAAGTCACATCTGGTCACCACTTTTTGGCATCATTGACTTTTCATACATTGATCACGATCAGCTTTTAAACAGCTGGGTCTTTCAATGTATGTAGCTTGGGTTGATGAGTGTCACCTTTGATTGAGGCATAAAGGGGACCACCCATCAGGCAAGGGCAACAGTGGGTGTCATACCAGCTGTCAGAGCTGGAGTTAGAAGACAGGGATTGATGAAGAGACTGATTGCCTCTCTCCCCTGTCAAGATCCCACCTGTTAAAGGGTTCCATGTAAAAAGCTACACAGTTGTTCTGCATCCTCTCAGCAGTAGCTTCATGGTGCCCAGCCCACCTGTCAGCTCGGGCATAGGTGGCTCTCTGCTTGCCTTTCTCCTTGACGGTGGCATTTGATAGGGAATATTAAGTCAGTATTCAGGGCATGTATAATTTGTCCTGTTCATAACATTTATCACTTTCTTTTAGAGGCATTTCACAACCAGCAGGACAAAGGGGTGGAAAATGGAGATAAATTATATGCCTGCTCCCCATTGTATTGTATGCAAAAAGAAAACTTTGAAGTCTGACAGCTGGGCTGAACATTAACATTTGAATACATGTTTCCTATTCCCGAGTGTTTCATTGCGATTTTTGCAGCCTTTGTTTAGTGGTGAGCTTGGTAAAATAGACAATAGCTCCATGTTCTGCATGGAGAACATTCTGTTCATGAACTCCACACAAAGCAAAGGATAGATGTTTGCTGCCACTCTTCTTGGTTTCTTGAGCAGATTTTCCGGGGATTAAACAGAGGGAATATTGTCTATTATCGGTGGTGCTTCCACATCTGTACAGCTTCGATTCCAACAGCAATGGAATGAGGTAGCTCTTATCTCACCCTGCATATAGCCCTTCAGGCTGGTGCGCATGCATGAGACTTGTACAGAGAGGTGTTTATTAAGGAGCTCCTTTAGTCCCAAGCACCCTACTTATGTGGAATGACAGAATCATCAAAAGCCAGTAAGAAGCAGCTGTATGCTCCAGGGATGGGATATAGTATACTGTATGATGGCAACAATAATCTCTTACTGCCACAATGCCATATGACAGCATGCTGTTAAAACAAGGTTGGTCATGTTACCAGACACTGTCAGTTGAAAAAGTCTTACAGTATGATCTGGGAAATGGGATTAGGTCATATTTTGTGTTTAAGGCGATATTTTGGGCACGTTGTAACTTTAAACTCACAGTTGAGGGACACCATGCTAATACAGATGAAGCACGATCACAAACTTGAGGGACGGCAAAAACTTTACTTCAACCCCCTCAGCATGAATCTGTCAAGTGAAGCCTCAAATGTATTTTAAATAATAATAGCATCTGTTTTTACCCATGCTAGTTTTATAATTCAGTTAGCTAAACCATTGAAAATGTACTGCGTATTTGCAGAAATCATCTTCACAAACAGCATGGTTTAATTATATAAAAAAAAAATAAAGCATGAATGTTAAATAAATGTGTTTGACTTTATGGTTTTATGAAGGCACGTCAGAGTTAAAAGGCTCTCAAGACACACTGAAAACTTGACCAATGCATACGTCTGCAAATGTATTCACATACTGTAAGTGGTGTTTCATTTAGACTAGAGTTACATTTGATTGCAACAAAATGTTCCCACCTTAATTCTGTTAGATTGGGTTACTGACAGGTCTAAAAGGACAATAATAACATTGCATTAGTATTGGTATTCCATGAAGTCGAGATGATAGTACAACAACTAGAGTAACTGCATAATGGTTGTATGCCTCTGTGCACCAAGTTGCTGTGAAGTTGCTGTTCCTGAGACATTTTTAGCAGATTATCATGTCACAGGGCATTTAACCTCTGACCTTTGGCCTCGAAATTCTGATCATTTCATCCTTAAGTCCAGGTAGATGCCTTCCCTCGAGGCAGTTCTGAGATACCACGTTCATAAGAACAGGGCGCCATGTGGTCACAGTGACCCTGACCACCAAACTGAGCCCAAGTGAACATTTGTACCAAATTTGAAGAAATTCCCTCAAGGTTCATGAAATAAGGTGTAGATCACAAGAATGAGATGGCGAACCCATAAAACATAAAATAAAAAGGCTCTCAAGACACATTCAAAAAATGACCAATGCATAGTGTATTCATGTAGTGAAATTAGTGTCTCATTTAGACTAGAGTTACACTTTATTACAATGAAATGTTTCTATCCCAATTCTCTCAGATTGGATTACTGACTCTGTACAAACACAAAAATCTGATTTTGCAGAAAATGCTTTCTGGTCTTTGAGAATATGAAACCAGATACAGAATTTAGTCAGGGCTGCATTAGTATTAGTATTCCATGAAGTCACAATGTCAAAACTACAAAAATAAAGAGACATCATCAGCGTGGATTAAAAATTACAAAAAAAATGCTGGAAAGTCCTTCAGGATCCTGCTGCAGGTCTATGGAGTCCTAAAGTGGTGACCTCCGAAGACCCCACGCAGTGACTCAGAGAGGGTTTGGTACTCTGAACTGCGGTTTGCTGCACAGGGTCAATTAACGGTCTAGTGAACATCCTGTCTACTTTTAGATTCCAAAACTTAAATTATTTTGCATAATATCGCCTTCAAAAGCACAGACTAATATGTGCTACATTTTTTTTTAAAATATCCATAATGATGTAATTATACCCTACGGAAGCTGCAAGTCTTATCAAATTGATTGTCAAATTATAGTGAAATGAATGGATACCAGTGGCTGCTTCGGAGATAGGAAAAAACAATTTAAAACATGCTTTTGTCGCCGCTCAACAAGAATGTAAGTTATATATGCACGATTGGTTATATTGTACATGCACTAAAATGAGCAGAAACACATGTATTCATTCAACATGTACTCATTTTGATGTTTTGTTATTTTATGTATTTTTTTCTCCATTTTCCAAATCATGTGTGGTGTATAGTATAGTATCTTTAGAGCCGTGGGAGTCAGGGTGAGATATGAACAGTCCATAATTATAATTATAGTAATTTTTGGACTGTAAGCGATGAGGTCTGAAAAGAGTCAAATACGCTGGTAAAAATAATTTCTACGGTTTAGATCTGCTCATACACTCACAAGTGTATGTGTATGTCAAGGTCAGTATGAGGTTATTTGTTCTTTTCTCAGTAATAATGGGTATAGGCAGGAAAAGAGAAAGAGTCGAGAAATATTTTTCAAGTACTTTTGCTCGTTTAAGATGGATTCCCACCCACTCCACTCCTCCTTGTGTCATGGCCAGAAATGCAAGAGTACAGTGTATGGTTTTGCACAGCAACATTAATAGCTACTGACCTGAAGTACATTCAGGCATCATTGGAAGATTGGAACATGTGTAATGTTGGAGCTATTAAGGTTGTAGTGGCCTTAATGAACAGTCTTTGCAAAGCAGTCAGCAGGTTATGTGGCAAAAGTGCCTTTCCTTTCCACAATTAACCTCTCATCTGGAGACAGATGAGATGGGGAATTAGAAAAGGGATGATCCTTGCATTTCCTCCACAGCAACTGAGCAATTTCCCCCTGTGCCAAGGAAGGAAGGTTAGGGAGAGCATGTAGGGGTCCACTATTGTCAAGAGAGGCAGATGGTTCAACTTCCTTCTTGATCCCCAGATGGCAAAAGGCCAGAGGACTGTTAGGAGTCCACATTTGGAAATGCTCCTCAGTAGATCAGGAGAGCTTCTTCACAGGGTTGGGATCACACAGTCAACCATTAATACTAGATTACTTTAACTGGTACATTTAATTGCATGCACACTGACATGTAAAATGTTAAAGGAAGTAGTGAATCCACAATGAAGGGTGGGCAAAAACATCTGGGAATATCATGTTATGTCATTTCTTGTCCATTTAAGAATTTTCCATGACATCATTACAGAGGTGGGTCCATGGGTAGTAAGCAGAATGCCTCACTGTGATTCCAGACCAACCGAATCAAGGAAGATGTAGGCTGACGTACATACGATTACCTCGGTCAATAAAGGCATGATGAGTTTTCTATTATCTTTCATGCAGTTCCATGCATAGACAAATGACTATGAGCTCTGCATGTGGGTCCGATCAACATACAATATACACTGCCCAGCCCAAAAAAATAAAGTCACCACCTGGATTTAACCAAGCAAATAGGTAAGAGCCTTCCATTGGATATTTACTGCAGTGATTATTATATTTCAGCCGGCAACAAGTTATCTAGCCCTAACTGATGCAGCGAGAAGCTTCTCATTTCTAAAACAACCATGTCGGAAGACATATCCTGTGGTCGTGGAAAAGACTCAGTTTCAGAAGGGTTAAATTACTAGCCTGCATCAAGTGAAGACAACAACTAGGGAGACTGCTGAAATTTCTAAAATTGGGTTAAGAACTGTCCACCGCATTATCTAAAACCTGGAAGGATAATGGTGAACCATCATCTTCGTGGAAGAAAGACGACTGCAAGCCATCCTCTGACATTGCAGCCATTTACCCATTAATGGTTAACCATCGACATCCCTACTTAAAACTGACACTATAAAGCAACATCTTCATTCTAAACATGCTAACCTCTATTATGTGGTCTTCCACGAGCACTAAAAGGGGAGGAACCTGTCAAAATCTACCAGCCTCCATACACACAACCTGTGTCTTTTTGGTCTTACCTGCAAAATATGCTTATTCTGTCTAAACAGCCAAACCAACTTCACACTGATCAATGTGGCTGGATGACAAATGGATATTAGAAAGAAGATAACAGGAAGAAGCAGGAAAGAAGAATCGATGTAGCCGTGGATGCGGGAGAAAGGGAGTAATGAATATGACTAATGATGGAGTACGGTGGAATGTCTGACGTAAAAAGAGATAAAGGAAATAAAATATGATGGTCAGCTGTAAAACACAAATTGAATATAACAGGAAGTATCTCCTTGAAAGGATATACTTACGACTACTGCCAAGCTCCTCAAAGAGGTACTGCACTTTCTCCCATTGAGTGGAATTCTGACCGGGTGGGGGCTCAAGTGGAACAAAGGCTCTGAAAACAATGACACAACAACTTATTAGAAGTATGAACAATGCATTAAGAAACATCTCTACTTCTAGGCTGTCACTGTCCCAAGTACGCCGTGATGGTTTCTGCAACAGGTGTATTTTTTCTATGAGCAACACAAAGAGGAAAATTTAAAAAAAGTATTTTAAATAATTCCGCCACAGCCAAATATGCAAAGCTACCAATCACATTACTGTTTCTGAAATATGGGAAGAGAGCCAGAGAAATAGAGACACATAAATAGACTGCTGCTAGTGCAGCTGGAAAACAGTGAGAATACATCCTATTTTCTTACATACAGTATAAACTAATGACCTTTTGGTTATCTATCTTAGTACTGCACCCTTGAAAACTGGATTAATTGCTATTTGTAACACAATGGACAGTCTTCTGAGCTCTGCATCCCCTCCAATCCTTTTCAATTTATTTTGGTAAGGAACAAACAAAACACATAAGCTGCTTAAGATCTCAAATGTTATAGCCTTACATATCTAGTGCTATTAACCATGACTGTCATAACCTCCACAGTGACTTCAGCACTTCTGTGCACCAAGTATTTATTTGCATATTTGTGCCCCATGACGGTATAAGATTACTTCCAATCAACCGGATGTTTAACCCTTTACACCTGTGTTTCCTTGAATGGGCAGATGTTTATGGTAACATATTCAGTTACATCTTGTAAGCTCAATTTCCTATTTACATGTAGCCATATAGACGAATCCTTCACATAGACAGACCTATATTATTTCCAAGGTTTCTTTTTAAATAGAACTTTAGTTATTTAGGAACAGATATTTAAGTTCTACCTAAAGAACTCCTTGATGTTGAGGGGGAAAAAATTAAAAACATATTTTATCAACACTTCTTGGGACTACCAGTATATATCTATATAAACTAAATTGGGGAAAAGGTCAGCAGTATTGATGCTAGACGTCTGTGCAGACTTTGATTCTATCCATCATGAAATCCTTGCTGACACACAACAGAGAAATAGGCCAGAACCCTTCTTAGTATTTAGCCAAAAAACCCAATGAAATAGTGCTCTGTGAATTTACAGGGATTCTTTTCGGAAGTTAAAAAAGTTTTAAAAACCTTCACCAGGGGAGGTGAAAGAGATTACATCAGCATCTCAGAGATTTTTCTTTGCCTCATGCAAAAACACGAATTCAGGTCTCAATGGGCTTCATCTGCCCAGCTATCATGTGGATAACCCCAAGGGCCGACACTTGCACTTAATCTTTTTCAAGCGCTTCCCTTCAGTCATGTTATTTGTCATTTTTCATTTTCAGAAAAAAAACCTCATCAAAGCGACCTTCACCCTTATCCAACTCTTCACATATGTGGCTGCAGTGAGGGTGTTACTCTCACAAAGATAAATCTTAACAGGTTTTCTCTTTAAATGAGACACAGAAACGTATAGACTTAGCACTTGAAATTCTGCTTAATCTTTAACTAAATGTTTGCTATGACACCATATCATAAAGAGAGTTTTAAAATACTACAAGTAGTCACATACTCCAAACCTCTGACAGAACTCAGCTTGTATTTTTTTAGTCTTAAATAAAAAAAAATGACTGGGAAATTCTCTTTGAAGGCACCTTTTCAGAGCTGCCATCCAGGCTTTTTCAAAGCATCAATCAATTTTCTTTAGATCATCACAAAAACCACAGAAAACTGAATTTGAGACTAAGTGACATGTTGAGATAAGTTATTTGCAGTTGCCAAAAAAAAAAAACCCTGTAGCAGTGAAAGATCAGGGGTCATTTAAGAAGTTTAAGACCTCACCCGGTTTAAAGACAACAAACAAAAGCCATCAAGAAAAGACTCGCTGAGTGAGCAGCCACAAGTGAATAAAGCCATTATGTCTCCTGGCATCAGAAAAGCAGCCCAGGATAAAAGCTATCATGTTGTTGAAAATCAAAGGACCAAAGCAACAATTGCCAGAACAAAGCGGCAATAGTTCCAGTTCATGAGGTAAAAAGAGGGGCTAAATTGCTTCTGTCTATAAAAACTTTCTAACTTCAAGGTGCAAGAAAGTATAGTCATGTGTCCTTTATTTTCCCAAACCAGGTGAGCTTTCCAGACATGCACCATTTAATGGTTCAGAGAGCACATCAAATCGTGTAGGTTGAACTCTAGGCATGTTGCTGTCACGGCTGCAAAGGAAATCTATTATGTAGTGCAGGCGCTACTGAGCAGAACCAGTATAAAACTGGCGGATAAATGGGACACGGCTGAGAATGTGAATCACTATAGATTTGTTAATAGAATGTCACAGTAAGACTCAATGTTCTCTCCACATTGACAAAATGCAAGGAATTTAGTTGAGAATCAGACAGACAAGAATAAAACCTATATTTAGACGGCCGAATCAAGCTTTTTTTTTTGTCTTGAATGGCTTATCATGACCAGACAAATGATACTGTAGCTGTTTGAAGGGGTCCTCCTCTCATTAATTGAACACAATGACATATCCACACCCCCTTCCACCTATCGTGTCCTGAAGCAGAAGAAGCCATCCGTGTCTCCAGCTTACCCAATTAAAAGGAGCACCACGCAGACAATGGCAAATCCAATTGTGTACTTCAGAGCGTTTTTCACTTGCTGTAATAAAAGAAAAAATTAAACTGGTCAATCGTGGGCATGAAGTGAAATATTATTATTCATTGTGAGTGCGGGAAGGGGGTCATCCTCCATTTAGCTGACGACTATGGTGAGTGAGAGGTATATAGAGTGAGTGTAGATGCAGTTTGACCTGGCAGAGATAACATGTCACTCCCAGTGCTATTCAAGGAGCTTTTAAAGTAACAATACAAAAGACCTCACTGTCTGAGAGAAAGTGCCTCTGTCAGCTCAAAACTGACACAAAGATGGAAGAAAAGACACTGAGATAGCTGGGGTTTGGTACATCACTCACTAAAAAGACTTCTGAAGATAGGGATTCAAATCTTTTCAAAATTTCAGGTGACAATATGAGACCTATAATTTATAATATGGATGCAGGGGTTTGACAATGTGGCCATTTTTACTGCCACAAACTATTACATACATATTGAATAATTCTAATCGTTTTTCCTTATACTTAGGCTTTTATTTGAAACACAAACTCATATTGTCTGTATCGTTGTGACCTGTGAAACATGCTGACTTCAATTTCTACCTTATAAAAACAAGAAAAACTTTTTTTTTCTTGCTTTTGAATTTATTTTCTTCATAGCAAAGATCTTTTCACCTTTTACAGATATAATCTCCAATAACTGTTGATTTGCCCTCTACAATCAGTGTAAATGTTATCACCTCTGTTCTTATGGTATACATGTGTGACCTTTTTGAGACGTGTGTGTGTGTGTCTATATCCTGTCTGAACAGTTGATAGGAATACTAGTTAAACTAGTAAAACAGATATAAAAAACAAGAAACTAAAACTAAACTAGATAAACAGTACATGCAGACAAACAAATCACATTATAAAAATACAGGTGAAATGAGATGTTATTTCTTCAGTACCAGGGCACAAAAAACTCACAAAAACATCAGACAAATCAATGAAAGCAAAAATATTGAGGAAACATTTTATCTATCTTGTACTTGCTGATAGAACTCAGATTAATATTAATGTTCAGGCAGAACCCAAAGAAGTTTATGGGAAATAACTAAAATTGGAAGGATAGACATTTGCTTTTATTGCTTGTCAAGTAAAATGTGGACAAATGGATTCAGGTTGGAAGTTCAACTAAAAATTACTTCAGGGTATTTTAGCATTAACATATTGGTCAGCTGCACCTAAATCATTTCAATGAAATTCAAATTCCTCATCATCGCATCCATCGCATCGCAAGTACAGCATGGAGTTGAGTGTAGAAGAAGAGGGGTGCATTCTTACCGAGCATTTGTTCACGTTGTCATCATCCCTTTCTTCATAGTAGAAATAAACAAAGGGGATCCATAGGAAGACACAGAGGAGTATGATGGAGTAGAGCGCTATATGGAAACAAAAGATAAATAGAAATCAAAGAATTAATCAAAGATTTTGCGACAAAAAGTGTCCAAACTGAAAAACCATTAACCCTTCCCAGCATACAGTATGGTGAACATCCTAAATCATAACACTTATATGTTAAAACATTGCAGTGCAGTACATAAGAAAGGACAAATCTAATGTTTGTGATTCAGATTTGTCATTTTGCTTATTTTTTGTGCGCCTGAATGATTCAGCAAACATTATTTATTTCATGCAAGTTTGATATTACTGTAGGGTGTGCTCTGTTTATCCGCTTGAAATGATGCTGAATTTCCCTTGACAGGCTAAAGGCAATGTAATGTAAACATCAAAAACTGATTTATTTGAAGCATATTCTGTAATTTCTCTAATCAGGTTGTCCCACACTCAAAAACTAATAACTATAATTTTCCCTTTCGGTCACACCCCTCACTTAGGAATGATAATAGCAGCTGTGAAAAGTTCAAAATGTCAATGAGTTGTAGACTTTTTGCACGGCATGTCAGAAAAACAGCTTTAACAAAGCATTCAGCAAAAAGAATATAAAGCCAGCCTAAGTGACCTCATTCCTTAAGAAAGTCTTATGACACATCTAGGGCCTGGATCATTTATTAATTTATCAAGAAACACTGATACCAAAGAATTACTTTCAGTCAACCATAAATACATGTTTGTAATTATGATTCAAGTTGTTTTACTTTTGAACCACAAACCCGAAATGTATCATATTCCATCCTTAAAAACTAGAATTTATAACTTTATTTTTTTCTGAATTATTTTTCTACAAAATACTGCAACATCTGTGGTTGTCAGTTTCATATGACACTGTTCAATAGGCACCACATGGGTGATAATCGGTTTGGCCCTTCCGGTTGTTGCATTCTGTTGTGTGAGATGGATACATTGAAAAAAAAAAGTACAAAAAACACATTCAGGCAACCACCCTCTGCTACTTCATAAGGGAAACAAAGACATATGGGGCTTGTGTTAGATTGAAGTGCAACTAAAAAAACTGACTGCTGTTGCAATTCCCATTAGCTGCAAAGAAGCAGACACACAGGGTAGTTAAAGCAAGAAAAGCCTTTTATATAACACAACGTCTGATATATAAAAATAACTTGAGGTTCTGAGACATGAGAGAATTTCAGCTGATGTTAAGGCTTCCATCACATCCTACTGGAAGGTGCGTTGCTTTCTTTTTGTGTGCTTATTGTGTTTAATTGCTTTGAGTTCTGCTCAAATTCTTCTCTTTTCCTTGGAGTGAAACGATCCAGATCCAGTGACTCATGAGTTCAAGGTACAATGTTTTGTAATCACTGGAAACTAATAACACTTCTTAGAAACATGCTCGTGGGTTAGTGAAAAGCAGCAGTTTCAGGAAGTGTTTTAAAGAATTTATATTTGGACCTTACAGATCATTATTTCATAAGTGGTCCATTAAACAATCATGGACCACTGTGAAGAACTTTGTATGTATGACTTTTACTAAATTGGTTTGTTAGTACTGAAAAGCTCTTATATGATACAAAGAAGGAAATTAGCTCCTTATTTCATTAAGATGCTAATGCTCAAGATTTTACAACAAATATCGTATACTTCAAGGCATTTTTTAACAAAATCCCCTTAATGTATTTGTGTTCTGTTAAGGTTTTGAGCAGGCCTACACAAGAATTGATGAAAAAAAAACAAAATTAATTGTGTAATTGTTGATTAAATTTTTTGTTGTTGAAGAAAATCGATGTTCCAGCACACACCAGGATAAAAGTGACACTGTTTTATTACTAAAATCAACAAGAAGCAAACTATGGCTACCAGCTGCAGAGACACACTGCTGTTCACAGAATAGTTCAATTCTTTGTTTAATTGTTAAATTAAGCATAGGGCTGGGTAAGATATCAATATTGGATCATTGTCGTGATTTGAGACAAGATCTATCTATCTATCTATCTATCTATCTATCTATCTATCTATCTATCTATCTATCTATCTATCTATCTATCTTCAAAATTTTGAGATTAATATTGTGCATCCTGATATAGCAAAGAATATTGTAAGGCATTATCTCCTTGGTGTTATCTTCAGTGCATTCATGTTAACCCAAAGGTTAAATATTTTTTTTTGGAATAGAAACATTTACAGTCCCACCAGTGAGTTTCCCACATTATGATTGGTGTGGTTTTATTTGGTAGATTATCAAGATAACACATTTCTTCAACCTGTGAGCTGTTACTGTAGTCCCTTTGGGTCTGCTGCTTTTCAAACAGTAGCTCAAGCTGAGGTTTAACATGGCACATTAAGCAATGTTAAACAGCTAACAGCTTTACAATGATGTCTAACCATGGTTGACAAGATTTCTTTTTATTTATTATAGGTTGAATAATTCAGTTAACTTTATTGTTCTCCATTATGGATAATAAGTGGACCAAAACCACATTATAACAACTGTTACCAGTCAAAAATATGATACATAATATTGATAGCAGTCTTTATACAGGTGTTGTCTATATTATATCTGTAAAAGCAAGTTAATACGATAATATCACTTGGTGTGTTCTGAGTAAACTAGGAATGCTGTTGTCTCAAAAAACAAATTAAATTAGAGGAGTACTTGCATTTGAACACAGTATCCATCTTCCATTGCACTCTTGAACATTGCTTTTGCAAAACTAACAAAGCAGGCAATCATCACTCCCATTTTAATGTTGAGCACTGCAAGAAGAAATGGTCATCTGCATCAGAAATCAATTAAATTCACCTAAGTGGGTGACCCTCTGGAGGAAGTGGATGTGACACACCTGTCCTTGCTGGAAAAGACTTTCTATTCTCTCATCTAAGCCTTTTTTTGTTTGTTTGGTTCTCCCTGTACAAGCAGCTTTTATAGAGAAAAGACCAACACTCAAATACATTAGAAATTCATAGAATGGAGGTGAGGCAAAAACACTTAAATAGAGAGATGCTATTTCAAGCTTGGGGCTTTTCTTTCCGCAGTAAATGGATGTCAGTGAAGACAGCCCAGACAACCCCAAAATAACTCAAAGAAAAGCATGTCGCAAAGATGTGCTCAGCAACATGGTTGGCATAGCTCAATAGCCCCTTGAGGTGATAATGTGAATCATTAGCACCAGTCACATTGTGATGCCAACTCCAAAAAAAATGTGCAGGAAGGCAAACAGCTCACCACAGACACATCAATTTCACTTTTTTTCCTCGGAGAGAGGTTTGATCTGACAGCAGCTGTTTTTAAATATGAATCAGGCCTCAATTTAACATCACCAAAATCAAACGAAATGAAAGGGTTTAAACCATTAACCGATTAGAGATTTAGGCCTTTACATAGGGAAAAAATAACTACTAAAACATGCCTGAAGCACTATGATGATAGCATGATAAACTACACAACATGCTGCTGATAACTACTTAATCCATAACATCGGCGCCACACTTCGACTTCAGTGTACATGTGGAAAACAACCGCTCTGTATCAGTCAAGACTGCATTGCCTCAAGCAAGTACAAACATGTACCCTGTGAAATGGACTATATTTCAAAAAACGCTCTCTCTGCTGCAGACAAATGAATGTCACTGTTATAGTGGCTTGCTTTTTTGGCAGCTGTGATTGTGACAGGGCATTACTTTCAATAAACACATGCTCATTGCTCCACTAAGGTATCCATTTACACTCATTTAGAGGCAGACAAACTGAGTTTAGGATGATGCCAGGAGCCAATAAATGCAAGCCATGCACAGTATGCAGCCGCTGGCATATGCTTGTGGGTTAAGGCAATGGGTAAAATTAATCATAACACCATGAATATTAACATAGTGAGAGAATAGGTCATACTGCATTACCATGTATCATCCATTACTCTCTAAGCAGATCTTCTACTGGGAAGAACGCCTGACCAGGGATAAGAGTTTAGCACATTTATCCCCCTGACAGAGAGTAGAGGACTAAATAATTAATTGTCCTTGCTTAACCCTTTAAAGTTATTGTGTTCATATATAGCATATATTCCAACTTACTCATGGTGGAAGCAAAAAAAGTAAAAATAAATCTATTACAATATATATATATAATATATATATGGCTATAAAAGCTTACAGTCTACCAATGGAGTGCCAGCTTGGTAAACAAAGTGAGGACAATAGTTATACCTTGTTCTGTCTTAAAAATTATTTATGGAAATTTAATATATTCATAACTAGGAATGTGCACAATTAGCGAGCCAGTAGATTAAATGTTGCTAACATTGCTAGTCGGCAGTTCAGCTTATGATTACTGTTATCTTATTAATGCATTTAAAATTTACACTGAAAATGCTTTAAATAATTTAATAGATGGAAAGACTTCCTAGTAAAATGTTGCTTTATAAAAAAAAAAAGCATCTGTTACGAACTAACAATGATGATTAACTGCTGTGTCTAAGATTTATTTACATATTTGTTAAGCAATTACGGTGGCAAAATAAAGAAGTCGTTATAATCAGAAATGTTTTTAAAAGACATTGTTACCTTGAAAATGGTTTAACGTTGTCAAGTTCAACACACTCAAAACACTTATTACACGCAATATTTTAGGGGACTATGTTTAACCTTGTGGATTAAATTTAGCTCAATTTGACTGTGTTTGAGTGTTTTCATGCTTTCAGACTAGTCGACCAATGTAAGGTTAAACATGCCCAAAACATCAGGGAAATTAGTTGTCAGGAGCATCCCTAATTATAACTATTATTAACTCTGAATCAGAGCAGTACCAATCGTTTCACTTCCAGCACAATGTATGGCTTAATGAGAAACATTAGACCCCTGTCCTCACCTTACTGTGACCCTCCACAGAGGGATTAGCACCTGGACTCTTGTCCCTTGCAGACTGGCAAAATGTATTACATTTTTGCGAAAATTAAATGCCAGGGGAGATATCTCACAGAAACACTGCCTCTGACAAAGGACTCCAGAGACTGAAGAAACTGTCTGTACAGACACTTGCTGAAAGGTATGACACTACAAGCTTGCACTCTCATTTTCTGTAAACATCAGGGGAGACACCATTTTTGGAGGGCCAAACCTGGGATGAAACACAGGTGGATATTAGATCTAAATTTGACAGGTAGCATGAAGGACATGCTGCCCGTGTTGCTCTTACGTGTGAGTAAACACGCTAATATGCGAGACAAAAGAACGTGATAGTCTCACGGAGTATGAAGACTCACTGCTGTTAGTTGTTAAGCCACTTAATGCAGCTTATAGGTCAAACAAAGGTATAATAAGATAGAAGAAAAAACATTTTAAGTATCAAATAATCATTTCTTAAAGTGAAAATCACAAAACCTACCACAGAATATTTTTATCTGTTCATTTAGGGCATGTAACTGCTGTTTTTTTAACTATGTTTTCAATTATTTACAACCATGAAAGCCGAAACAACACATTCACTTCCCTTGTTTCCCATGCACCTGTATAAGTATGGGCATGTTGGTTAAAGGATTGCTATTCTCTTAATATTTTCAAATTAGTTGAGGGAAAGCAAAAATATGGTCAATCCAAGTTCTAAAAATATTTTTCTAATATTCTAAAGACAAAGAGTATCTGTGCATAACTTCAGTCAAATAAGTAACAGTAACACCATCTGAAGGTAAATGTTATGGAAAAAGAAAAGACACTTGCTTTACCTTGCCAACAGACTCTGAAAGGATCAGTTTGTTGTTTTACCCTTAAGAATCATTACTATTTTAACAAATCAACTTATTCCTCAAAACAGAAGATCCAAAATCACAGTATATCAATACTTAAATAATAAACACTATAAGCGCTAAAACAATATCATATCAGGAGATGTGCTAACACTATATTAGCAGCACGTTTACACTGACTGTTTCTTTGGCTATCACGCTCAACTGTTTTGATTTACTCTTCTTGGACCACCTCTCCCACACCCACATTTCACACTGTCACCTAATTTTTTTAGATTTACTGGCTCCAACCTGACAAGATGGCAGAGAGTAGTAAACAAACTCTCTGGATACCTATAAGTTTTTTTGCAGATGCTAACTCTGCATGTAGAATCTCTTACCTCCATCCGAATGTTTTTTGTAGTTTGTTGCCATGTGCTTGACGATAAACTGTTGCAAAATGAAAACAGTCTGCTGTCACATTTTACCATTTTGTTTCATTCCACTGATCAATGGCAAGATTTTTTGGGATGAAAAGAAGCCACAAATGGACTCCACGGGTCACCTTGTCAGTGTAATTTCTAAGGACATGAGCAGTGAGCTCGTATGGAAGAACCTCTTAAGACGAACACTATCTTTGTGCACTACATTATCGAAAGGTTCCTGAGCCGGTCTCGGAATTTTTAAAGCTCCATTAAGCACAACCAACCTTCCTAAAAGGAGGTTCACATAATACATATTGCACCATGCCACTTAGGTACATTACAGAAAGAAAATAATAACATCCTTGTATCAAAGCAAAGACATTTTTGAAGATTCAAATTTGTTGACCATTAAAGACATGCAAATGAGAGATTTGCATAGCTCCCTCAGCGTTGGACATCACGGCAGACATCCACGCTGCAAAAGACCAACATGCTTCACCCCTTTTTTAATATCATGAGGGCTGTCGGGAGAGGAGAGAAAAGTATATTTTTGGCCTTTATGGCTTTATTGACAGAGTAGCTGAAGATATGACAGGAAACAGGTGAGAGAGAGAGCGGGAGTGACACGCAGCAAATGGTCCCCAGGCCAGGACTTGAATCCGGGGCCGCTGCAGCGAGGACAAAGCCTCTGCACGTGGGATACCTGCTTTAACAACTGAGCTAAACGGCGCCCCATGTGTTGTTTGTTTTTTTTAATTATTATTATTATTATTATTATTATATTGTGGAATTTTAGTAATTTGAAGAAATCAGGTACGAGGGTAATGTGAAATTGAGTACATAAGATAAAGAATTGCCTGCATTCAGAGTAAGTTTTCATCAATCTTGTCTTCATATTGGATCCATGTGCAGTAATAGGGACGTTCATCATGAAGTGATGACATTTATGCATTATTTGTAAACAAGATCATTGGAAAGCTGGACATAGAAATGTTATTTTTAGCTTTCTGGCAGGCTAACAGTCAATGACACATCCATCAACATAACATATATCATATTTACTGTCACGGTGGGAAAAGTGTTTTAGAATTGATTATTAATGACTTTCTCTTTTGGCTTGTTACCACTGCCAAGAAGGTTATTTTTTTTCCTGCGCCCGTGATTGTTTGTTGGTTGGTTGGTCAGCAGGATCACACAAAAACTACTGAACAGATCTCCTCAAAACTTGGATGGAGGATGGGTCTCGGCCCAGAATACCCTATTAACCTTTAGTGCGGATCTGGTGGAAATTTCTTAGGGAATAATGCATGAATCTTGTTAAAAAAAAAAAAAATCTGACATAACTAGGAGGCTAGTATCTATGAGTGAGAGTAATTTGGTGCAGATTATGAATCTGGTGATCTTAAATTATGGTAAGCAGGTCAGGGTGTTTTGAAATTTAGGCAGAATATGATACTGAATAGGCTTATTCTGAATTGAACAGGACTGTTGGGCCTCGGTGGAGGTATTCACTCTACTGAGAACCATTCTAGTTTTGTCTATTCGTTTGAAATAACAATGAACAGACGTCAGTTGATTTTATTAAAAATGTATTTGAGTTATTTATTAGTTTATGTAACAAAATCTGTTAGAGAAGTTAGTTACCCCATGTACTCGATAGGTAACACACACCAAATAATTAACATTTGTTGACTGGATAAATTAACACTAGGTATTCTGCCAAATTCAGCCAATGGCATCTGCATGAATAAAAAGGTCTTAGATGATTGTTCTAAAACAATGATGATACCAAAGGGAGAGAAATTAGTACACTGCTGTATATTAATGCTCAACCAGTACATCAGAATAGCCAAAATTTGCTGATTATACATATATTGTTATAAGCATACCTATCTATACACTGGGTCGTATTTTGTTCTAGCAGAGGCTTTCTATCATCAAGAGGTAACTGCATGCTAGGGCTGGGCAAACCCTATAGTATTGGCATGTTTACGTTGTGCAGCTCTGCAAGTCAATGATGTTATGTGAAGTTTTGAAAACAGAAGTAAGAGGACATCAAAATATATATTGCGATCACTGAAAAGTATATTGTGGGCGCCTTCAAAAATCACGAGATCGCCAAACCCTACTGAATGCTAACAAATTTGTCCATAGTCTAAATGTCAATATTTGGAGGCAGACAAAAGGTAGACTTGGAGAGCTATTGGTTGTGATTTTTGCACATAGTGGCAAGAAAAGTGCCCTTTTCTTCTTCTGCACACTGGGCAATGTTCCTATCGTTGAAGGCCCTTTGTATCACACAAACTGTCCTCCAAAATAAAACTGCAATTTGTCATTGTTTTGCAGGATGCTCTTAAAAGAAGTACTAGGCTACCACTTTCCAATAAAATTCAGTCAGCACATGTAGGTGGACAAGAATCACTGACAAAAAGAAAGTACTTGCAGTGTATTTACAAGAGGGTTGCATCCTCTCTTGCTTCTTTTCTACAAATGGCGTTAAAAAAGGCCCAGAGAAAGGCAATGATTTATTCAAAGGGCCCAGGGGTATTTTGCCCTGTTGCTTAAGGGTCTTATGCACGACTGCTTTGAAGTACTGAGCAGTCCAAGGAAATGTATAAATGGACAGAGGCTGGAGATTGAAAGGCTAGGCTTTCAAACTTAGGGTTCATCAAAGATCACAAAAAGCTATTTGGGCTTTAAAAGGAAGTGGGTGTTCAAGTTACAGAGATTTGTGCCCTCTGTAGAACTAAAAGTACATTTTATCGAATATTACACTATGTAGCATTTGAGAGTAACTGCAAGGTACATGCTCTAGAGACAAGTAACAATCACTTTGACAGAATATTTCACTCTCTATTTTATGCCATTACAACATTCTGATTAGCTATTATCTCTTCATCACTGTTGTCCTCGTTTTTGCTCAACCTTAAAATGCATCTTCAGGCAAATAACTGCAGTATACCCATCATGGCCATAAATGCATGCTCTTATCTAAGATGTAACATAAGTGGAATGCATTTACTGGACCTACTTATGATGTTACTGTTAATGTGTACTGTAGCCACCAAGAAAAAGGAGTCTGAGCAACGGTGAAATTTCACATGACGCACAGGGGTTTTAACATAAACACACATCCAGTTCAATGAACAGTAGGTTGCAAAACAACCACTAAATATCAGCCACTCCAACTGCCTCTGTATAACTGCAGGGGTTTCTTTTAAAAAACAGAATAGAACCTGGTAAAATAGCCCAAAACTAAAGAAAAACAATCATTAAAATAACAATGGAATAGTGCTATAAATACCTCCAATAACTACCACACCATGACAATGCTGTACTTCTAAAACTCCACAGGGTAATTATACAGCAGGAAACTGGATTCAAAGGTGCTGCAGAAATGGTGACAATATTAATTATAGGTTTGATGAAACACTTGTACAATGTACACATTTCTGAACAAGAAACTGACAGGAATTCACCACATGACAGCTATGTAAGGCCATCAAGTGATTTCAAATATTAAGTAAATAGTGTGCTAAAAAACCACTGGACATACACATGCTTATTAACTGTGATCACCACTGAATACAAATCAATCTGCCTCGCAGAAAAACATGCTCCAGTGGAGGAAATAGGTAATCTTTATGTCAACCCTGTAATTATTCTATTTGTGAAGAGAAAAATGGACAGTACTGTCAAATATGGCCTTAAAGAAAATTCCACTTTAAAGGTTAGATTTGCAAGGGAGCTGTGCATACAAAACACATGGAGCTAGGTCTCCACCTACTGGCAAATAAAAAAGGAATGTCCCTCCAAACAGAGAGGAAAGAGTCTCTGGTTATGCATAAACATAATCAGCAAATAGTAACATAGACTTTGCAGCCAAAATAAGACGTATCATATTTTCATAATTAGCCTACTACTGTAGCCTTCAACAAAGTATGACTTTGCCTCAGCACACAGTCCTCTTATACTGTCATCTCAACAAACAGATATTTGCTGCAGAGACGTGTTGCTACATAGAAATGCATCATGAATCCCATTTGACTTTCAAGAATAATCAATGGTAAGCCATTATCTGAACAAATTATTATTTAACTTGAAACAGCTGAGGCAACTGGTCGAATTCAGCAGAAAATCTTCAACAATCTCACAATAGATTGCTATAATACCTACTGTCAGCTTAACAGAAAACAACTACAAATCCTACCATAACAACAACTGCAATGACCCGAGGGACATGTCATAACAATAAATAAAAGGCACCCCTAAGCTTGGAATACATTTGCAATATTTAAAATGCACTGTAACTCTATTCCAAAAATATGCTCGGAGGAACTGAGCACAATATCAATCAAAACTGCAAGGCTCTGATTTTTGTATTTCAGGTGGTGTTACAAGCACTCAACCTTCCTTATCTACAGCCAAAGGTTACAACAACCACAACAAATTTGCAAGCAGATCATTCCGCAGCACACGCTCCCCGAGCTATGATCACATGTATACATGCCTGAGGCAAGCAGCAAAATCTTTCCAGCTTTGCTCTTATCCCTCTCCTAGCTCCTAGAATGCATACTGTTGCTGTGCCTAAGATTTTTCTGCTGGATAAGAAAATGTGTATGTGTGAAACACATTTCTTTTTTTCCCTCTGTGAAAAGCATGAACAAACTATAAAGACAACGTGTCTAATCAAAGCATTTATGTGGAATAAGACTACAAACAGCACAGCATGAATCCCACAATATGAAGTGCCTTTTGATGCAGAGGAAGTCTAACTGTCACACAAAACAATAATAAAGTTTTAGACTGTGACTTAAGGTTAATTCTTAAAATTTCTGACCAGATAGAGATATACATAATAAGTAAACTTCTGAAGTAACTATATGAGCTTTTCATTTGATGTGTGACAAATTTCTTGAGTGTAACCGCTGCATCATGAACATGGTTTTCAGGCAGTTTGTCCATTAAATAAATTAAATTACTGATGGGACACAGTCTTGCATTCAAGTCTAAGCTGACAGAATGATTCATTTGTTTAAGTGTGTTTTAAGGAAAGTTTCCATTTAAGGAGATAACTGACCCAAAGTATAGATAGCAACAGAGGAAATCAATCTTGTGTATGAAATCATACTTGTATACTGTGTCCAGAGGCCCTTATTCTGTCGTTGCTTCAACGCTGGATTCACATTCAGTCTTCTGTGGTCTGTGAAAGCCAATTTTCTGATGTCACCACACCAGTGGAAGTGGTTTCTTTGATTGGGCTGTCTGGGCAAGGAGACAGCTTGTCTTCCTTGCATTTGGCATTTCTGAACAGACGGTACATAACAGTGTTGCTGACAGGCACTTTAAGCCAGCATCTGTTCGAAAACGTGTGATCTAGTGTCTCTGGCATGACTGAATTTGCTATCGTCAAAGACAACGCACTCATGTTATCCATTAATATGACAATCAGTAGAAGAAGAAAGAAATAAAATGGCACTAATAGCTTTGAGTTAGGAATTTATCAGCCAAACAGCCTGGATACTGTCCCCATGAATTGCAACTACAGAAAAAAAAAATAGAATTATGGAGCGATCCATCGGGACTGGACCTGCCCTCTCTCATAACAAAAGAATCTGTCAAGATAAGTCCAAACCTACTAATAATACAATACAGCATGTCACAAGCCAAAACCAAATTGCCAGTGCCAGTGAAATGGTATCGTTTTACTGAATACAAGCCAAACATGACAATTACGACAAGTGAAACAAGTGAGGACTAGCTTGGTGAGAATACAAGAACAGTTGTAGCTGTTGGTTTTCTTGGAAAGTAATACTGCCCACTGTGTTTTCTGCTGTTGTTGTTGTTGTTGTTTTGTTTTGCCAAGTAGAATAGGGCAAGGGACACAAGCCGAGAGATGATACAAAGGTTGTAAACACAATCTTGGCGAAAATAAGGCCAAATAAAAGATTCAGAAAGTCCTGTCACAGGCTGTATTGTTGTTGATATCTCATTTTTATCCTTTAAAACATGACAAAAGACCAAAACCTCAAAATCCATTTCTTATTCCATTTTTCGTTCACGTATGTAAAACTGGTTCCGCTAGGGCTATGGTTAATCTCCGCCACTACAGGAAGCATCAACAATTACCTTCGAGCTACCAACCTATACGTGGAAAATGTAAAGTTACCCTCAAACATAGATTTGTAATAGAACTAGATATGAACTAAAGATGGTGTTTATTCAGTCAAAGGATAATTGTTGCCCGGTGAAAGCACCAGAAAAGGTTTCTTGCTTCTGGGTTTACTTCCTGGGTATGCGGCCCACTGAATAACACGTTAGTGAGTGCATCGTCGAGAGAGAGACAAGCTCGCCCCGACACTATTTTGCAGGGGGCACTGTCACAGCATCCTGGGCTTAGGGCCACCCAAAACGATTGTACCAGAATGAGAACTGTTGCAGTCTGACCTTTTTTCTGGTTCTGTAGAGATAGTTCTGTCTATGCAAGCTATCCAGCTGTACTGGAATTACTGATCATGAGATCACTAAATTTCATGAGCCAATAAAAATAACAAAGTTGTAATGCAAAAACTAATAGGGTCAGACGAGTATCAATCAAGCAATGTCTGGACCCACAGATACTGCCAGTCATAATGTGTCCACAATAAAAAAAAATCAGTGCTCAACACTGACGACACCAAAGTGTTACATGACCTACAATAAACCGACAAGAATTGTCAAGAGCATTTTTGTGACAGCTGTTTTCACAACCACTATGCTGAACCTGACTAACCGGTCTAATAAACATAGTTTTTTACTTGCTCTGTAAGCAGACTGTCCGCACATGAAGGAGGAATAGTTTGTAGCCAATCAGATGCAACATTAATATTTGCAAAGCAGCATCTTTAATAGATATTGAAATCGCTGTTACCCATGGAGAAATGAAGCTATTGGTGCATCATAGCAGGGTCCAGCGAAGAAAATATATGACTACACATAACATTAGAAAATAATAAATAATGCTAAATCATACATAAAAACAAGAATTGCAAGGTTACATAAACATGAACCAAGAAAGGAATTAAATATTTGCAGTAATGAACGTACAGTGTATATACAATCAATAATGAAAGACTATAATAGCAAAATGTTAACTAGGCAGAGACTGCTGGGAATGTGAATGTGTTTAGAAATAGTGTAAATATGTGAGTAAATATGATCATCACTGTCCATCATTAAGACACAGTTGGAAAATTATAAATGACACTAAAATGTTTCTCCATGTGAAGGTCATAAAAACAATTCACTCTGTTCATTTGTAACATAGTGATGGGAACATTTTATGTGCTCCATCTAATGCATAAGTCAAATCTAAAACATTTCGGCACACTTAATATGCATGCTAAATCTAATTTATTATTGACAGCTATAGTTGACTAATGTAGGCTGTCTGCTATCTGACAGATTCCATTCATTTTAATGGTCATAGTGGGCTTTTTGCCAGAAAACACTGTAAATGTTTTAATATCTCTGATATATTTCATCATCATGGAAAACAAACTAATCTGTCCGTCCATTAACATCACCCTGTGAAAAGGGCTTTGCACTGTGTGTCATTTCAGCAGTACTGCCCATTATAGTTCATTATTATATTAGTCCAAGTCATCTGAAGGTCATGTACATGTTTAAATAAAAAAATGTTTTAAAAGGCCAGAGAATTCTTTAAAACCAGTGAGCTATTTTTCGGGCATTCAGTCTATAGTGACAGCCTGAACAAAACTGCTCAGGAGCAGGAAGATGTGAGTTAGAATAGAGATGCCCTGTATGGAAATGAGTCACCATTGTTAAGATGAGCCAGTGTGAATCCAAAAGTTAGACTACTAAACCATAAGATGGCTGTGTGGGTGAGTCAGGCAGGCCCCAGGTGTTATTAAACTGAAAAGCACGGCTATCAAATGAAATAGGAGATAGGATTGATATTGTAGGAGAGTGACAAAGCAGACATATTTTTTATTTAATTTTTTTACAGTATATTTTTGGCCTTTATGTGGCTTTATTAACAGAACAGCTGAAGACATGAAAGGAAAAGGGACGAGAGCGAGGGGGAGTGACACGCAGCAAAGGGTCCCCAGGCCGGGACCTGAACCCTGGTCCGCTGCAGCGAGGACAAAGCCTCTGCACATGGGACGCCTGCTCCATCAACCGAGCCAAACGGCGCCCCACAAAGCAGACATATTAATAGATCGAAAAACAGATCAATTCAATAGAAATAGTCAAATAAGGGGCTGACTAAAAGGAGATTCATTAGGTTCTGCAGTAATCCTCTCTACTTAAGATTTTTGTCCACACATGTGTGCACCCATGTAGATAGGTATTCAGAGAATGCACTTACTGTAATATCCATACAGCACAGTGTCTTCAATCTGTCCCCTCGTCTCATTGTTTGCTGCCCATTCCTGGATGTAACCCAAGGAAAAATCCAATGGTGAAAAAAACAATCAAGTTCAAACGGAACAATACAAGTAAATAAATCAATAAGAACAGACATCAGTTCCAATAAACCTATAATGAAAAACCTATAAATTTGTCTATAATGCAAAGTTAGATGCAAAGTTAACATTTAATTTTAATTGTTTTAATTGCATATAGTGTGAGAAATAACAACAACACAAAGGGAAATATGGTGTATTTTCACTTATTTGTTTACCATACTCTACTACAACTCAAGACAGATGTAATAAACACATTGCACCAATTACTAAATGAATGCAAGGCGCTGGAAATGTCAAGGCCACACCAAATTAACAGGCATGTTGGTTATAGTGCAGGAAAGTGCTCTGGCATCTTTGTTTATCTAGTTTCACAAACTGAAAAACTGAAAATAATGCAAAACTGACAGGCCTGAGGAGTTATAACTCAGAGCTGACAGACCTTAAAATCTATTTTTTATTCATGCAGGTAGCACAGGTGGAGGAAATTGTCCATCATAAGCTTGCATTTCCTGCATTTAACTTTAAGAGTGAATCCTCCAATTGGGAAAAGAAAACTGTGAAAAGGTTCTGAAAGATTAAAAGCTAGGTATTGCTTTTGAAGAGTAACAGCCTAAAGGGAAATTTCAGCATCATTCCTGTGAATTTCTGCATTGTCATGATCCTCACTGCTCTGAACCACGCTCAAATGATCTTTCTCCCATCAGAAGCGTCATAGTTTTTTACTCTTACATTTTTCTGTTTCCACTTGTCAAATTTCAGCAAACAAGCCACTTGCTGTCATGCCTCATTGATTATTTGTAATTTTTTATTTACCTACGCCAAGGGGGTTATGTTTTGGCCCATGTGAGTTTGCTTTGCCGGTTGGTTGGTTAGTGGGTTGGTTAGCAGGATTACACTAAAACTACTTAACAGATATCCCCGCTACTTGGATTGAGGATGTGTCTCAGCCCAGAATAAACCCCATTAACTTTGGATGTGGATCCAGGCTTTTTTTCTCATTTTTTTTTCACATTGCAAGATAGGGTATTTTTGATAGGGTGAATTTTCAATTTCTCAGGGAACAATCCATGGATCTATTTGGGTGTGTACAATTTGATGCAGAGCCAAATAAAAATAAATAAATAAATAATATATGTTTCTTTTTATAATGGATTAGGCTTGACTGAATGAAGGGAGCTGTTGGGCCTTGGTTGACGTATGCGCTCTACTGAGTGCCATTCTAGCTGCAAAGAATAACTACTGAGAGTTCATCAAGAAATTATATTTGATGAAGTGAGTGAGTTAAGTAAGTTGTTATGATGGGGCAGTTAGGTGGCCATGATTTAAGGACATAAAAAAACCTTTAAGTAATCAAAGAAGCTCTCAGCCCACACATAGCAACTAATTACCTGCAGCTCAAATGTAGATATCATTACACACTTTGCGAAGTCTTCAAATAGAACCAAACAGATTAAATGACTTGGCAAAAAATTTATGAGGCAAGAAATACATTCAGCTTTTAGATTGGACAAAAACAATATCCACTTCGTCTAATTCTAAGGGAATTACAAAGCAAAGTTAAAAGCTGCCCCAGGAAAAGTCGTTAACATTTCTCAGTTTGATTTTACAGCCGCTGTTAGAAGAACAGATACTAACCTTATAGGTGCCGTTGGGATACTTCATGAATGACACGAGGAATATATCCACTGGTAGAAGTGCCGACGTTATCAAAGCAATGGCCAGTGCACATATTGCTGTGATGGTTGAAACAACTTCACTCTCCTGTCGGCTTTGGAATTTGCGAATGTAGACCCAACAGAAAGCCAGGATTACCTAAACAGCAAGAGCAAGCATTTAATAATCAAGTTAAAACAAATGACAAATTATACCTTTATGTAGAGGAGTAAAAATGAGGAATATGTTGAGCAGAAAAATGATTTAGCCTTGGAGCAATCTATCAAATCTACAGACAAAAATGTTACGATTAAATATGAGAGACCATGTGCAATTAAAGAGATTCAAATCAAATGTTAACCTTGCATCTGAATGTATTATCGGAAAGACTGTCTCAATAAAATTCAAAAGGAGTACATGATGAAATTATAATGAAAAAATTAGACAATTCGACATAATACCCTGCAATACATTCTACCTATAGTAAGCTTTAATTATTCAGTGATGTTCTGCATCTGCATTTCCAATTGTGTCTCCTCAACTATGCGTTAGTGATCAAAAATACTTGAAAAACTGTAGCTACGGTGTGTGTGTGTGTGTGTGTGTGTGTGTGTGTGTGTGCGTGTGTGTTGCTACGTAAAAAAAAGGAAATACTCCAGCTAAAGTATTAACACATCAAGTAGTGAATTATAAACTGAGAATAGCCAGTCTGCAGGCACAGTGGAAACAGCTGATGTGATTATATCATACTCTCTCCTCTTATCCTCTTACCACATAGGAGTGAACACAGCTGACTAACACTGTTAAGTACTGACAGGAAATAACACAAAGTTGACCCTTCGTAAGAAGCAGAAATTAAAAGACAATTATTATTCCAAATCTTTGAACTAGTTCACGAATGTACACATTTGATGCTGCTTAAGTGGAGAAAGACTACAAAGGCAGGGATTGTCATGTAACTGGCTATAAACTAATTAGAAGAAAAAAAAAGCTCCAAAATGACAAGGTCATATTCCAGGCACACAAGCAGTAAGAAGTGAGGACACTGCTAAAACTAGTCCCTTCAGATCAAGGGCTGCCATTCACAGACAGGATCAATTAAAGGCCCGCAGCCTTAAGCCTCTGGCTGCTTGTTTTGCCAGGTAATGACGCAGGCTTTGCATCTAAATAAGATCCATTGAAAGGTTCGCTCAAATAGAAGGGTGCTAGTGGCGGGTAGGGAAGCAGAGCAATTTACTGGCATCCAGGCATTCTTCTGATCTAGCTATGTGACTGACAGAGGTAATGAGTGCTAAATTGGGCAGCATATTACCTAGCTGTCCAACTTCGAGGTATTCATTTAAGTATAACTACAGCTAGTACGTAAAATGTATGCCTAACAGGAGTGGGAAGGTTACTTGTTTGTATCTGCGGTGAAAAGCAGCATTTGCTTTCAAACAGCAGCGAATGACTCCTTCCGGAGAACATATTTTTTTGTAAACTTCCCTTTAAAGCCTTGTTGTGAAAGCTAACTGGGTGACCAGAAAGACCTAACCGGAAGCGTTGGTTTTCTTTGCAATAAATAATACCCTTTCCCCCGTCCCTACTGCTGTTAACTACCCGTATAAAAATATAAATGCATGCTAATAACCACAACGGGCGCTTCTAACAAGACAACAGCCTGTAAGTGTGTCACGGCTAATGTTAGCTAAACCCAGTCTAAAGCCAATATTGACGTTAATACAGCGGAGCCATGTCGCGCCGAGTTAACACGTCAACCAAAGCGCCCTGTCCACCCGCTAAAACACCCCAAACCAACTACATGACGCTCTACTACTTGTTGAGGCGACTAGGCAACTTCATGTGCGCTTACCAAAAGTATAAAGGTGAAAATAGACCATCCGAGCACAGACTCGGAGAGCAACGACTGCGCCGCCATCTTCACTTCCTGCAATAACAAACCCACGTGCTCCGGTTGACGTCACCGCGGTGGAGGGCGAGCAGCAGCCGTGACGTCTCCGCAGAAAGTCCATCTGTCTGATGATAAGTCCATATGTGTGCTGATTAATACAGGAGATTTAGTGAACTGTGGAAATGAACAGCTTCATTGCTGTTGGGACAGGACGGTAGTGTAAAGAGAGGCGACATTCTCTGTGTCCTACCTTTCTACCAAAAGCTCTACCAACAATGCAATAAGGTCAGCTGAATTTTACAACTGCTATTATTATCATTATCATCATTATTATTATTATGATTACAAAATCGAAATACTCAAGTTACAGTAAGTGCATCTACCTTAAAGGTGCAATATGTAAGACTTAGCCACCTGTCAAATTCATACTCCAAACAAATAGGGGGCAGCGTAATCATCATACCTGCTACCTGCTGCTAACTGTAACTGCTGTTAGCCAGGCCCCGGGGGTGAAGTTAAGCCCAAGCCCTCATGAAGAACGCCCGGCTATGAAGTCAGTTTTCCGCATCGTCCAGACCGTGTAATCACATCGCCACGTGATGCACTGCGACCCAAAAAGACTTTCTCCCATCAGCTAACATTGTGAAAGAAGCATCTGTAAAACAGTGGATGTGTTTTTGATTGTCACAATCCTGTAAACTGGAGCCATTCGGTCTGATAAATGTTTAGTCTAGAATGTCTAGAAGAGCTGCATGATTAACTTATTTTATCCCCATTCAAGTTAGCCGGGCACTAAACCAGAAATAAGCCGGCTCGATCGGCGGAAATCTCAAGTGCCCATGATCAATGGGCCGCACAACACGGAAGATAAAGGCTTTTTTGGCTTCAACACCCCACTAACATGTCTGTAAAACTGTTGGCAGGACATCAAGAACTGCAAATAAGGTCTTTCTTTAATGAATTTTTGATCCCTGGAGGTTTCAGATTTTTAAAACTTCCAATAAGCTGAGAAAAGCGATTTAAAAATATGTGACGTCATCACAATGTAAGTTCAAATTGGTTGCAAAACCAGGAAGTAAACGCGGAAGCCCGAAAAACATTTTGGCATATGTGCCAGGCGAGCACTTCTCATTGGTTTGAACAGGCTTCATTCCTTTGCATCTGGTATCTAGTTCTTCTATAAATCTATGCCATTAGCTAGTTAGCACACTCAGCCGTGCAGCTTAGCTGACTCTGCCCAGAATGGAGAGGCAATGGAATGTGCACTAGAAATGGAGCCGTGCGACAGGGCAGCCGAAACAGGTGCAGCAGCCTCCACGTGAACGTGGCCAGACCGGGACAGACGCAGCCTCCCAGACTGTGAGAGGCCAGTTTGATCACAGAAAATTCACTGCCAAGGCGATTTGCAGTGGCTTCAGTCAGGAGCCTGACACTCGGGACAACAAAGACACAGCGAGTGCACGCGGGGACAGGACGGACGTGAAGCAGGAGAGGAGCGAGAGGGAGGTTGGGCATCAATCAGCACCCACCTCCAGAGGCTGGGGGTTACGGCAGGGTCAGCTCCGGGGTGCCAAAGGTGAAACCCAGCAAGAATGCCTCTTTGGTGTTGTTGGACTGAGGGCTCGATGGACGCCACAGTGACTCACTATCGCCTCTTAATGTACAAAGTGGTTTCATGAAACAGGATGCAGGATGTTAGCACGCTTACTTCCCACTTGATATATCTGCAACACACTAAATGGACGTCTTTGACATGACATCAAAATTGCTATTTCTTGACATTATGTTGATCATTCTTGACAGTATGTTACTTATCTTAGTGGTGAAAAGAGACAAAATGTGTGTAGTTACTTGCCTCCACTGCAGCACACAGTTAACTTAGACTGACATCTACAGACTAAAGAGGGCAGGTGAAACACATTTATGTCCACAGGGTCAGGGTTATATTGAGGATTCATTCGTTTAAGTCCATTTTTGCCCAAAGGACAGCAAGGTGGCACCTGTGCTCGGAAATGGGGCATTTATGCCAGCCAAAGGGAAACGTGCGCGGGCCAACCAGGCAGGCACTTTGGCTTACCTAAGGGGAACTTCTGGAGCAATATCCATTAGGCATGTGGCGTCTGCAGGGGGGGACTGAAGATGACCTTGGACACATTTAGACCACCATTTAAACACATTTATGTAATATCCTAGTGTTATCTTTCACCTGCTTCTTTGTATCCTGTTATCTGTGTCAGTCTCTGAATTTTTATCTCTTTCAGTATGCTTTTTTTTTTTTTTTTAATTACACGAGCGTCACCGTCACACAAAGGGGCATAATCATACACAGTAGCGCTGATATAAAGTTGGTGCATTTTCAAAGTCTTACATGCGCCATACTCGCATTCAGTAGTCATCCAGATTAGGAAAACTAATCTGGTTCATTAAGCTTTACATTTGCTGAAAAGTAGAAGTAGGTCACTGTAAATCAGGGTGCAGTGCACCTGTAGCTGTGTTCCCACGTGTAGGCCAGATCATCGGGGTAATACTTGCTATTAATTATCCACCACAGTGGCCCACTACAGAAAACAGCCACTGTCTGTGGTGCTGCAGGTAGTCCCTCAGCTGTTAGGATGGTGTATTCCTGGAAACTTCATATTGTTAATGAGCCAAAAGCTAAAACTCCATCATAGCACAGCTCACTGAAGGAGTGTCTGTTGTGAGGAGCATCGACTTGCTTTTCGTCACATTGCGATGTTTTTTCCTCAGTTTTCTTTCTTGGCGTCTTTCTCTTTAATCTAAACATTTCCTTTGTTGTACATTCTCTCTCCTGGCCCTCTTTTTTGGGCTACAAACCAAAAAATGCGTGTGAGCGCGGAGATTTGCTCAGACACTGTAGGCACTAATCAGTACGTCTTCTGTCTTTTGATTTGCATTTGTCATTTCCACTAGGGCCTCAGGAATATATAAAACCAGTATTTATTTTACTACCTGTTAAGTAATGGCCAATGTTGAGTCAATTTCAATACGAGTTTCACAATATAACCAAAATCAGTACTGTCAGATATTTCTGCTGCGACTTGAGAAACTTGTTAAGGCGTTCCGCCTTTTGTATTCTTCGGTTCAATAACTACAGGGGCCTTGAATCCCTGAAAGCCACTGTATGTATTTATTTGAAGTGAGAAAAATGCATCCAAAGCAATACCGCTCAATTTTTTTTCCCAAAAAAAGTTGACTCTTTAGAGGTATGAGCTTCCCTTTCATTCAGCTGGGGAGCCAAACTTATGCAGCAATGGGATTCTATCACTTTCCCAGACTCTATGTGAAGTGCTGCAATCAGCATGGGGTGTTTTTCGTGCACCCATAAGCCAGGCGCACTCTCCGTTTCTTCCCGTTCTCATCCAGTTTACCTGGCGCGCAGATCCCATGGCGTCTCAACATAAAGAAATTGCTGTCTTTTCATTCCGGCGCCCTTTTTTCACAGTTTCGAGCGCACGGCATCAGGAGACGTCTTCTCCGTTTTCATGGAGTGTATTGTCCCCTTAAATTACAACAGTCCAAGAGTGTGCAGTCATGCTTCACCATGTCTGGAATTATTGAGACAAAATTAAATTATTACTTGAGTAATTACTTTCGCAAGGGGTAGGCTGTAACGGTCGGCGGTGACATTGAGGCTCCAAAGTTTCCCAAAGTGAAAATAAGACTTCTCTATATTGTATTTGGAGGAAATTAGCCCGCTGCTAATTGGAGCGAAGAACATTCCCACCAGTTAATTAGTTGGTCACTATTGGTTTGGACACCTTTGAATTCAGCTCACTACAATCAGTAACCATATTTCTAAACTTCATACCCCTGACTCTCAGATTTTTAATTAAACTAATGTAATTTGTTCAAAACCCATTATTCACTTGCACAGGGAAGGCAGGTCCGCTTAATTCATGCAACCTTTCAAAACTGCAAATGCCTCCATCGTGCAGCCTGGCAACGTGCCCTCATAAACCGTGTACCTACCTAAATCTATTAAAAGGGGGCTTGCTGGGAAAAAAAAAGGTAGGAAATTGTCAAGATCTTCTGTCAATCAGCGAATGATTTGAGCATTAGCGGACTTGCGTTTAATCCTTTTTTCATTTCATAGTGATACCAGTCAGCTGCCAAGGTTTCCTGCAGTGAGCGGATCACAAAACCCATGTTGCCTGTTACAGGTTTCTCTAGTGGATGATAGCTCTGTCAGAGCTGAATTATAATATCACATCCACCTCTCATCCACTCTTCTTTCTATTTTTCTGATATCCAGAAGCAGGTCTATCATCCGGGCTGAAGAGCAACAGAATTGGCGCAAAAATGGCCCCCAAACATGTCCAATGGCAGTGGCCCTGGAGCGCCCGCTCCCTTATTAAATCTGTCCTTTGATTCTGAAAATGAAAATGCACTCTCACCATTTAACGTGACCTCGCGCTGATTGGGAGAGAAAATAAATGGAGCCCGGGCGACCGAAGCAGACAGTGATAAAGCACGGGAATTTTGGTCGGGGTGTCAGGTGGGTGTGTGCCGTTGTCATCGTGATGTGCGATGTGGCGATGTGGGGTCAGTCTCAGAATATACATACATATGCATGTATTTCTAATTTGGCACGACTGAAGCTGCACTGTAACCTCCCCTAAATCATTGCTAACGTTTAGTGGCTTCACCTTACTCTAACCTTGACTATAACATTAACTTAGGGTGTGTATCATTTGCAGGTTCTGCTTCGGCCATCGTGGGTCAGTATATGTAAAACGTCACGCGAACAGTGCACGAGCACAGGCAGCTGAAGAGCACTAACAGTATCGTACAAGGTAAATGTATTGGTTTTAGTCCGGTGGTATGGCAGTGATTACTCCTGTATCTTTTGCCAGATGGAAGCAGGGTGAACAAACTGTGGCCTGGGCGGGTGTCATCTATTGTGGGTAGAGCAAAGGCAGTTTGCAGACAGAAAATCTATCACACGCAAATGTAAAACGACCAAATTCATTGCAGAATAGTGTTCATATAAATACCGTAGGTGTGAAAAAACTGTGTGGCGATAACAGGAAACAACAATGTCCTCCACAGCCAAGCGCTGTACTTTGGATTCCGGTGCCATTCGGAGCAGCATTGACCAGTTTATTAATTGACTGAGAGAAAATGAACACTTTTTTTTCTGTCTTTTTAAAATTTTATTTCGATAGGACAGCTTACAATTCAACAGGGAATGGAACATGTCAATCTTGCAGCTTCTCAAATGCGAAACTTTGCTGTGTTTTCTCATATCTTCAGGTTAGACTAAACAAGACGTTTGCTTAAATTGAATCATTTTGGGCTATAAATTAGATGAAATTAAACGATTAATGGAGGACTTTGCTTTAAGGCTTTGCTGTAAGAAATGGTATCAGAAGAGCAACGATACACTACTATGTATTCTACGGACTGGACATACACAACATAGGATTTGCTTTTAAGATGTGCTCAAATTGACTTTCATCTATTATCATTTCAATCAGAATAATCATGTCGAGAGTGCTACCTGCACTTGAACCTCTTGTTAAGAACCTGTGCCACACCGCTGACTGTTTGAGTTGCTATCAAAGAGAACCACTTTCACACAGCCGTCCCGATGAGGTTTGCTACCAAATGATTTTTCTTTCATTAGCTTTCAATAGATGGGTCAATTATCTGATCATATTTCAGGAATGCCCCACAAGAAGTATGGCTGCAGGCCAAACTGACATGTTATTGTATCTTTTTAATTCTTCTGCTTTTTTTCCATCCCCATACTGAAAGCTTTCATGCCCAGGTGAGCTCTCAGAAGTGATGAATGAGACTACTTAATGGCTTTTGTGATTTTTATGAGCACATGAAAGGTACACATCAATGGTTATGTCCGCATACAGATTAGTGACACGCAGTTGGCTGCCTTTGTCTAGCGCTTTGCCATATGTCAATTTAGTAAATGATCCCGTAAAACGGACAGGTGTTTTGCCTCTGAAGCGCTCCGACAATAGACACTTGGCTGGCGAAACGAAGAATCAGAATACAGTGATTAGTCTGTTTGCATTCAAGGCAAACGACTGAACAAAACAACAGTGTTTGCCGAGGCTACGCATGTGCCCGGAGCAAATATGATACGACACGTACACACACACACGCCAAAAGAGGAGAGTGCTGTATTACTTATACATGTTCATTATAGGATTTAGTGAGCTTTAATGCATTAAGGGGAAGCAGATCACAGTTATTCAACAGTGAATTGTTCTTTGATGCTCATTAGTTAAAGGAACATATTTGTCTCATTGTGTGTGTACTGTTTGCTCTAATGTATTCACATGCATGCGTGTGTGTGTGTGTGTGTGCGAGAGGCTGCTTATCGTTGTTTGTTAATAGCCCCTCGTATGTTCGCCTTCAAATAAATAATGAAACATCATTAGCATCGTAATGGGGCGACTGTGGCTCGGGAGATACAGCGGGTCGTCTAGTAACCAGAAGGTTGCTGATTCGAATCCCGCCCCCCCTTAGCTGCATGTCAAAGTGTCCTCGAGCAAGATACTGAACCCCAAATTGCTCCTGATGAGCAGTTGGCACCTTGCATGGCAGCCTCCGCCCTCAGTGTATCTGTTTGTAAGTCGCCTTTGACAAAAGCGTCTGCTAAATGCCCTAAAATGTAAATGTGAAGAGGAAGAGTGTCAAAAGAGAAAGTTTCCTAAGTGCCAGTGTTACAGTGTGATCAAGAAAATCATGCCAAAGTGTGCGTTGAAGCATTTCACGTTGGTCACGGCGCACTGAACCCTGATGGTTTTGTCTGCCGCCTCCGCTCAACATGTTACCTTGACCGCGGACGAGTGCTGAAAATGAGCGAATTAATCACATTACTTACATCTTGAGTAAACACTGTGAAGACTGTGAATGAAAAACAGATGATACAGTGGCACACTGGAGCTCTGGGAGTCGAAGCACTGCTGCTGGCCTGCGGCCGCTGTATCAGCAAGAAGTCGCTTTGTTTCAGTGCCGTGTCCGGGTCATGAATACGATCGCTGAGAGCGGTTCCAGGCAGATCAATAGACTGTAAATGTGTCTCGTGTGTCAAAGCACCACCTTCAAATCATCTGAAAAGCAACACAGAATAACGCCACCATGTTCTGTTCAGCTTCTCTCTGCCGGGCTATATATATATACTCTCTCTCAATATATATAGACACACATTTTTAGTGGCCATTGTAAACACAGCGAGCATACAATAAAGCCACCATGTGTAAATGATGATCTGGTCTACATACAGTGATATTATGATCCGCAGTGAAATCTGAAGAAGAACATCCACAGCATTGACTTCATTGGTGGAAGTACGTACAACGCAGAAAAGCTCCCAAAACAGAATATTATGCAGAAAGGAGGTCATTTACTGATCCTGGTTCAGCACTTATTATTCATGTATATGGCGTGCATGCAACGGCCACTAGAGGGCAGATAAGCTAAGAATGAATAAATAAGTGGTGGTATGCGTCAACAAATTAGGTTCCTGTCCTGAAGATGGAGTTTATACCTACAGTTAATCCTGTGCCTGCTGGAGTAAGATTCAGAGGTGAGCATGATTTTTGTTGACTGCCCTGCGTCTGAGGGGCAGCCAAGGCAGTCTTTGGAAAAATAGTAGAACCTCAGCAAAAATTAAGGCTAATGTTAGGCTAATTATGCTCTCTTTTTTATGGGGGATAGCTTTTTAAAGTTTAGCTAGCTATGTTGGTAAGTTGTGTGTCATTAGGTCAAGAGAAAATTAATGAAAATGTTGTCACACTTCCCTTAAATTAAGGTTAAAGTAAGAGTTCAAGTCAAGAAGCCGTGCTGCTCTTGGTTGCTCTAGTAACAGTTAGCTAGCGTTTGCTAACTTAGCTTCTTGCTAACATAGCTAACTTGTAGTCAAGGTAATGAGTCATATGTCATGTGAATGTTTTGACTGAGACATTCACAGTTCACAAGTCGTACAACAGGTCTTCTGTTTAGAAGGGGTAGTTACATTATTAACAAGGAAGGTTAAAAAGCACCATATAGCAAAAAAGAAACAACCTTTAATTGTGACTCTTTTCAGTCAAAGAAGGTCAGTTAGCCATGTGACTTTCTTTCACATCTTGCATGACAAATTTAAAACACAAGTTTTATAATCAGGTAGATTCATTACCATATTATTTTTTAATTTCTGCATAATTTATCTATTCATTAACTGATATTTTTGTTGTACACTGTTAGCCAGCTGTCACTTCCAGCTGCCAGCTTCACTTGGTAACATATAAAACAGTTGCTAACGCTAGTTGTAACTCAAAGTTAGCAGAAGTTGAATGTGCAGCAGACTTTTTTATTTATTTATTTATTTCTCACTCCAGCTGGACAGAAGAATTTTCAAAGAAACTTCAAATATCTTCAGAACACCAGTAAGTATTGTCAAAGGTCAAGTAGGGTATCTGAAATTTTGGCTTTTGACAATGCAAAAGCTCCAAAATGCAAAACAATAATTGAGAGTATAAGCTAACAGCTAAACCTGTTAGAAAAAGCACTTTGTCTGAATAAAACATGTAATGCTTTAAGTGCACTGACTCTGAGGGCTGAAAGACCTCTAAAAGGGCAATTTCTAACGTCATGACTTGGAATATTTTTTGAGTCATGTCGAGGGGCGCCAAACATGTAAATACAATGGCTTGGGGTCAGAAACAGCATGACCATCTGTTGTTCGCCGCATCCCCCCGTCTCCCTTGTTATCCGACTTTTCACCGGTGTGTGAACTGTCTGTTGAAGCTGAAATGCCATGAAAATAGTATTTCAAAGGGCAATTCCCCAGAGTTGCTGCAAGGGTCCAGAGGCATACATCTACCCTGAGAGAGAATTTGAGAAAATCTCCTCTTAAAATGAAATTCAGGTTTTAATTTGAATTCATTTTTGACCTTAGACATCTGGTTTAGTTCGAACCTCTGTGCAAAAAAATGGTTAAAGAGATGGCCTACAGTTGTCCAGTCGTACTTAGTCCAGCAACACTTAAACCCCCATAGTATTACATTTTTTATGATAGAAAATTGGGGAGCTGCTGATACTTTTGTCTCTAATCCGATAAATTGGAGGTCGGCTGAATAAAATTAGATTTAAGCTGTTCACACCATTAAAATAATCAACAGCAGTGTCTGTTTTACAAACAGTGTCCTGGTTACTGTCCTGGTTAACACACGGACCTCAGTGAAAAGCTTTCACTGGAACTGGCGAATAAATACCCCGGAAACTTTTGACAGCTGGTGATTAAGTGAGGATTTTAGGCAGGGCAGCAACCCCAAATTCAAGCTAACAAATGACTGAATTTCACCCTTTGTCATACAGGTTTGGCACAAAACACCCACACACTCTGTCTTCGCCCCGGAGAGCAACGGCACGGCTTTTCACAACACTGTGAGTAGAAGACTTCCAGACAAAGAACTTTTAATCTCAAATTATCAGTCTCTTTCCCACAAATAAAAGGTTTGTAATATCTGGTTAGGCTAATAATGAACTCCAGTCAGAAATTCTGAATAACAACTGACGAACTCCCTTAATCTGCATTTATCAGGAAAACATTCGTCACCCATTCACGTTCCGTTCAAATTAAATTCCCGGATTTTGTATTTTTCTCAGCGATGTGTACTCCTGTGTATACACTTGCACAGAGAATTTCTCAAACTCCAATAATCTCCAGGGTGTTTGAGAGGAGGCTCCTCTTGTGCTGGGGACCTTGAAGTTTATAAGATGCCACTCACAGTTCGGTGTGCTTGGAACACTTACCTTGATGCGGCAATTGGTGGGCGGCATTTGTCACCCGTTTTACGCCGACACACACTCGATCTGTTTGGTGACAGCCAGGGCACACGAGTTTAGTTGATTTTCTTAAGTGTTTTGGGGTGACGTCAGGCTGCGGATGTCAGTTTGCTCGATGGTTTCTCTAAATTACACCTATATTACTACAAAAAGCAATTGTTTGAACCCACTAATGGAAATCATGCTCTGTTTTGATTAAAAACTCACCTCGTTTGATTTTCATACTTCTGGACCAGGTGTTGACAGATGGAGCTTCGGCACACATTGGATATGAGAAGGTGTTTGTAAGGAGTTTGTCTTCCAGTTCAAAACATTAAAAACACAGATCTTAAAGGCGCACCAGTGTAAAGTCTTTTAAGGACACAGGTGAAGCTGCTGTTAAATGACACACACTGTAGCCTGCTGGCCCATCAGGCGCCATACCATTTTCATTATTTCACCGTGGCCCCAATCTTGCCCTAACCTTAAAGGGTCGATTCACACAAATGAAAAAAAAAAAAAAAAGTATGTTCCTTGTGGCACTGAGCCATTCACATAGTTCTGTTGCCACCCCAATACAATGGAGGTGAAGAAAATCAAAACATTGCCTGTTTTCAGAACCAACCATCCACAGACTCCATAGTAAACCATTTTTATATGAAGTATTAGAGTAGTAGAAGTACAAGAAGAAAAAGATGCCATCTTTAAGAGGAGCTGGCACTCCTTCTCTCAAATACTTGTCGAGGGTGTTCTTTTTTTTGTTAAAAACTGTGCCTCTAAATGCCCGTGCACAACAACCTTGTTATCGAGCCATTGTTAGTCGAAAAAGACATTTCTGAACTGCCAGTAAAACGAGAGTGAGGGCTTGGATTGACCAGCGAGCGCTGGGGCTTTTAGGGATTTTGCGACTGAGTGTAAATGAATACATCAGCATTGCAGCTGAAAAGACAGCCAATTTGCTCCAAAATGGTTTGCTTGCCTTATTATATTCGAATTGGAATTACTCCCCATCACAGCCACTTTTATGCAAAGCGTTAACTTTTTTTTTTTAAATTAAATGATGGAATTCCAATAACAGAAAAAGCCACAAAAGGTAAAGTTATTTCCTGTTGTTACTGTTAACTATAGAAGGCACTTTTTAACGAGGTTGTGGTGTGAATGCTGAACCTTGAAATGCTGAAACTGCGTCGCTGGCTTTAAAAGTTGAATAAAACCAATAATGTATGAAAGATGTGGAATATTTAAAGGTTTTTTTTCTTTTCAATGGCTTATTAGAAATGCTGGCTTTAATTTGTTTGAAGTAACAGCTGAAGAAGCATAATTGGTAAAAGTTGGGAGATGTTGAAGGATGAAAAGTACACTATAAGCTGGGAGCTAAACATCATTTGTGGCTTGATCAGTTGCCAGCGATTCAAATAATTCAGTCCTCACTTCAGACACAAAAAAGAATTACAGAGAAGACCGAAAAAAAATAAATAATGCGAGGACTTAAAAGCGAAAATGGTTATGTTTGCATAATGTCCAACAAAGACACGTAGCCACCTGCTTCATTTTTTATCTTCACTTGTTCTTAAAACCATTTTCTCTTTGTTTCTCTTTTCTTTCATCACACCCCTGAAAAGCATGTGTGAGTGTGAGTGTGTGTGTGTGTCCCCGCGGTGAAAGGGGAGGGTGTGCTGAAATCATCTGTCTAAACAGTTATGTGTGTGGTGCCTGAACACCTGTTTCTGTGTGGCGACTTGAAGTGTTGCAACAAAAAACTTCAGGGGACAAAGTACCTGCACTTTGACTTTCATCAAGTTTTCGCCAACGGATTAATGTTCTAGAAACGTAGTTACACAACAACTGGGGTGGCAGCGGTACGAGAGTTTCACAGTATGATAACCATCTCAGAAAATATCACTGTTTGACAGTATAAGGTAAAACATATTTATTATCAGTTACAGTAACCATTAAAGGAACGGAAATCAGAAGGGTTTTTTAGGTTGAACTAAGGCCTTATTATAATGTGATGTCCTGACAGAGATAGCATTTGATATAAACATGTCTTGATTAGTCAAATACAGCAGAATTCAGCACCGTGGATGAGCAAATGAACACCTAATGATAATCATCAACATTCATACCTTGGCAGACCTTGAAACTGGCATATCACTGCTGCTAGGGCTGCAACTAATGATTGTGTTCATAGTTAATTAATCTGTTGATTATTTTCTTGATTATCTTCTTAGTTGTTTGGCCTGTAAAATGTCAGAGAGTGGCGATGAGAGTTTCGCGAAGCCCCAACACGATGCCCTCACATGTCTCATTTGGACCAGAACCTAAAGATATTCATATTCACTCTGTCACAGAGGAGGACAGACAGCAGAAAGAAGCTGGAATCACAGGATCTTGACATTTTCTATATATATATAAAAAAAGTCATGAAAATAGTTGGCGGGTGGACGACTAATCGATTGACCGCTGCACCCCTGAACACACCACGAGCAGAAACTCCACACAGCAGAGCAGTATTGCCACATGTGTGTCTTCTGACTAAAATAGTATGTGTATGGAGTGTAGGCCTGCTTTTACAGCTGAGAGCTGTCACTCCATTATGTGCGATCACCTATTATGCTCATAATACACGTCCTATGTGATGAGTAGACAGGTAGGATAGTTTCTTCTTTGTGACTCGCCTGAAGATGAATGATGTGTTGAGACTTTTTAATTCTGTTTTGCATTGTTCCCATATTTACTTTTAAGCTCGACTTACACGGCTAAGTAAGTACTAATAACACACTGGAAGCCACATGAAAAGGCGAGTAAATCCAAATGAATCGGGCCTTGTATTCAGAAGAGTTTGATAAGATGAGAATACATCAAACGCGGGTGTTTAATTCCCGCACCTGGCTCGGTTCAATGAGGGAGTTCGTCTGAGCCCCCCGGTGGGCATTTATTCCCCTGTGGTGTGAAAGCTTTCGGCGTGTGTTCCTCTTGTTTGCCCAAGTCTCTCTGTCAGTGCGCCTCAGTAATAATGACAGAGTGGGAGGGCCACTCGGTGCAACTAATAAGGACCGCGATCTAGCAGCAGGCGAGATCCCACTGTGACTTTTTATTTTCCAAGTCCTGGAATCCGGAATCGAGGCTGATCGTAATCACACATGGATTATGCTTTTGTCGCTGTTTCGCGTCTCTTTTTGCCTTAGAGGAAACTTTCCCAGCAACTGTGAGTACTTCAAGAGCACGTTCATTTCACAGCAAATCAGAAAAAAAAATTAAAAAATAACATGTATATGTAAATATCAGCGTGTTAATTTCATGGAATTCCCTTCACGGCGGACATATTTAGCATCTATTGTCGCGTGTTTTTTTGTTTTTTTTTTTTTTCTTTTTAAAAAAAAGAATCCGCAGGCATGTCTCGGTCCGTCCAACTTGCCTGTTAACCGGGACGCATGCCTCATGAGGGGGGGTTATTCCTGATTTATGAACGCACTGCAGCGGCAGCAAACGCATCAACACTTGTGAGCGGCAAAGTGCGAAACGTGCGGGACGCCGAGGTGGAAATCGTCCCGTAATTATTACAGAAAAAAAAATAAAATCAGCCAATCAGCGGTCGCGCAGAGAAAACACGCTCCTTTGAATATTGAGCGAAGTTATTGCCGCTGAATGAATGATGGAGAGACGTGCTGGAGTTTAACTTTTTTCTCTCACTAACCGGAGGGCGTGAGTGATACAAGCCTGCAAAAATAAATAGACTGTGTCAGTTTTAGGTAATAAATCCACGCAGGTTTACAGCAGATGGTGCACTACGTGAGGCAAAACAACGTGCGGTCTTAAAGTACCGATTTAACTCCCACGCAGCCCCTTCAGTGATCAGAATCAGTCGTGTGGAGATGTAGTGCGACTGTGGCTGCAGGGCTCGGCGTGCATTTGCAGAAAAACGAAGGGGGAATAACATGACGCCTTCACACGGACGAGCCATGTGATACCTCTGTAGTGCTGCTTGTCTACGGCCCATGCATGGTTGCAGTTGTAAGTGGCGTTGTCACTTCATCTCCAAGCGCCATGATAGCCTACTGTAGGCCTGGATCATGCAAAAAAAACTTTAGGATCCAGTGGGAGAAGTGTGGTACCCGTGGCACGCATGGGGATTAATCACGTGGAGGGGAGAGAATTAATTTGGATGAGACAGCAAAGAACAGGCAGTTAAAGAAGGAGAGTATCGGGAAAAAAATACTGCAGGTCACACTTTGTGAGAGTGTGCATATAAATTAAGTTACTGTGTTGTGGGTGTATTATGGTCCGTGGAGGTCAAGTTCATTACTCGGCTCTGGCTTTAGCCCTTTTTCTTCCCCAGTGGAAATAGATAAATTGTGCAGCAGGAAGGAAGGATTACAGTCTTGGTAAAGGGATTACGGCTGTGTTGTCAAAAAAACTACACTACAGGTAGGGCAGATGCTGTATTAACAATATAACTTGATATTGTTGAGTCTCCTCAAAAGCACTCGGCAAAAATCTAATTAAATCAAATATTTATGTCCAAATATTTCGATATCAATGTTGTGACAATATTGTAGGGAAGACTGTTGGTACTTTGACAAAATATTAAAGGTGCAGTGTAGTTTCGGGAAAGACATTTTAATCAGAAGAGAACGATTCCCACTGACTGATTCTTTAAACACGCTAAAAAAACAAACTCTCTTCATTTTCATGACTGAATAAACAAAGTGAACTTAAAGGACAGAACAATTTCATACTGCTTTACTTTGTTTATATGTGGCGGACCCTGCCATCTTTCTACCTTTCTAACCTTAACAGTGTTCTGAACAGCTTTTTTATTCAGTTAGTTTGAATTTCCTCTCCAAAACTACGTAGTGCCCCTTTAATACAAGGAGATTTTTGATCAGTAATGTGGATATGATGACAGTTGAACAGTCTGGAAAGTTCAGACAATTACATGTCTTCAACGTAGCCTCGAAAACCAGGAAGAAGTATCACTTATGCCATATAAAAATATCCAAAATCTAAGACAGTATATACTGTATAGTCTCATATCACGATAACAATCTAATGTTGATTCACTGCCAAATGTATGCCATTGTGAGTTATAATTTGCCACTTCGTTTTCTGTAAGATAGACAGACTGGTCGCACCTGTGCTGTTGTTTAAAGAGAATAACCACAAAACCGAACAGATTTTACAGTCATCCATTCGGTGTCACACACGTGTGAAGCTGTTTGCAGGCTTCTATTGAGTTTCTTCTGTTTTTTTTTTTTTAAGTCCTTCAAAGTCCAAGGGAAAAAAAAAAATCCTTTTTGACTTCAGTCACTATTGAAGTCATCACTGTTCTGGCGGTGCACCAGCCTTACAAGCAAAAAAAAATACTGAAGAAGTTTTTTGCTTGAGTTGGAACAGTCCACGAAAATAACTTCACTGACTTAACCTCGGAGCAGACTCTCACCATCAAGGGTGACTCTGCCCTAAAAAATGTTCGCCGTCTTCGCAATGGCATGAGAGTAATGCTGAAGATTTGGTTTGGCACCATCGTCAAATTGTTTAGGAGACTTACTTGTAACTGGAGGTTTTCCCGGGTTTGATCCTTGTATCAGACGTCCTTGAGCGAGACGCTGCTGACAGCTTACTCATCAAAACTCAACAGTGTTAATAGAGTAGAAACAAAGATTAAGGCTTTGGCATTATGACTTAAACCGGACAATCTAGCACACGCGCAGCCAGTAGCCATGTGTTGTAGATGTCTGTAACTTCTCATATAATTACTTTGTAACACATAGTGTAAACTTAATGAACATAGTATATAATATAAACACATTTATTTTGGGTACAGTGAACACCCAGCGACAGCATGATCACATTGCAAGAAAGTAAAATAACAATGAAAACTGCTTACACCTGCTGTCTTTTTTTTTAACACGCAACACACTGCATCCTATAGATCAACATCAGACACAGTGATACCTCCCTGTTGTGCCGTCTTTATGTTGTTGTAGATTGTTTTCCGAACAGATTAAGTGCATTGGCGCAGTTCCACATCTAATTTGTGGCGATGACACACAGGCCTAATGAATTGCAAACTGTCCACGGAGAACAAGAAGCAGCTTGGCTCGCTAGTTAACAACCGAAACCTTAACACAAACATAGCTTAGAGTATAATGATTTAGCTGCAGCGTAGACATCTCTATTCATCACCGCATGACAGGTGTTCGTGAAAACTAATGAAGGAAGGAGTCGCAAGTGCTTTCCCGGTTTGGGAGACTTTACATGAACACGTAGAGCGGCTTTAGGGACAGTAGAGTGGGCACGGGAGTGTGGGTGTAAGGGGGAGTCAGGTATGAATCCAGGGTGAAATTGAATTTCACAATAACACCACTTACACATAATCTTGTTGAGCGGCTGAATTTTAACAGAAAAATGAAAAGACCTGCTTTGAAGACAATTGACAGAACACTGTGAAATATAATTGCAGCCAGATATAAAAGACAGAAAAACTTCTGAGGCACACAGACAGCAGATTGTTTCAGTGCCAGGCCGGCAGATTGATTCCAACTAAAGCTGCTGTTGCACCCAGCAGAATAACAAGTTCAAAATACAAAACCAGCAGAGTCACATTGTTTGCTTGTGTCTGCCGTTAATCTCAGTCCATTAGCTTTTCATGTGTTTGCACTTGCACGCAGATAAATATTCAGTTAAGATTAGGCGTAGGCACTTGTTTCCATTCATGGTTTCACTTTTACCAGCTATTCTGACTGAACTGAACTGAATTTCAAAAACGATTCTGTTTGCATCCAGGTTTTCAAGTGGACCGCTTTCTCGCGTCAGAGCCATGATTTACTTGATGAGATGGGCTGCTTTCCTTTGGACTATAAATTCCATTCCTTGCACTTTTGGAATGGCAGTGAGTGAACGATCAGGTGTGTGTTGTCCTCGACACTGTGTCTTGTGTCTTTCAACTGTGGGGGGTCGTCTGGAAAGCTGGGTATATTTTAGTATAACCTGCATCAGCTACTCTTAAATATTACGCTGTCCACATCAAGTAGGTAAGTTTTATCTATTAAATGAATGATCTCTCATTAATGTGACGTAGAGTTCTGTATTGGTTAGTCAGAATTATTGGCCTATATTGGGCTATCACAGATATATCGGGTTTAGTGTATATGTTGTCGGGATAGGGCCGATATGAAACACTTATTTTAATGCGGAAAAAGATTCCCAGTGAAGTTTACTGTTTTAGAGAATAAAGTTTATTGTTGAACTGCAATATATCCTGCCTCCATTACAGTACATAACTTAATCACAAAGGCCCGATAAACACATTTGAGGGATCATTGCAAATAATAAGCATTCGTCAGCAGATATACTGTATATCGATATAGACATTTTTGTGGAGGTCAAGGTAAAAAACAGGTAGATAGACAGACGTCTATACAGGCGGCAGATAGACAGGCAGATGTTTAATCTTTTTTGATTAAAAGGCTTTTGTTCTCCTTCAGATAATCACGTATTAAAATGTTGCTTTACATCCCGAACCCACGTGTAGAGGATAAACATATCCGCACTCTTGCTACGCTGAACATAACATTTTTAAACAGGTTTTTGTTATACAACTATGCTGTAAACATTTTACAAAACATTTTATTTTCTTTGTCTTTTCTATTTAGTTTGGAAAAGACTGAGTGTAACATTCTGACAAAAATCTATAGAGTTGGGACTACGGGACTATCAGTATTCATGACGTGAATCTTCATATAAATGTCTTTAAAGCGGATCTAGGCTTGCCTTTAAATTACATCCATGAGTCTTCTCTCGTTCTGCTATTTTTCAGTGTTGGAACTAAAGTTTTAAAGATTAATGGAAAAAAACTCTGAATTGATTTTCTGCTCGGATGTGGAGGAAGTTTGTTTTTAAAAAGAAAGTAAATGCGCTGTGGAAATGATTTAATGATTCAATTTATCATTTGCTTTGCTATAATACCCGGCAAAACCAACGTCTTTTTGTTTTTTCCTCTAGATGGCTCATGTCCCCCTCTCTCTGTGGAGGATCACAGGTTTTCTGATGTTTTAGATCGTCCCCTGGAACTCACAGGTATGTTCTGAGTGGACACACCTGCTTTGCATGAGTCATCATGAGGTCTTTTAAATCTAATGACGCTCTAATGTCCCGTTCACAGGATTCGACCTCACAGAAAAGTTTCTCCTGCGAAAGGGAACAATCACAGAAGACCTGCCGTCGTTTCGATTAGGAAGCAGTCCTCTCATTAAGCCAACAAAGTGAGTAGCATCCTTATGTACGTTTCGCGTGCATGCATGTTTATTTTCTGCATCGTTTGGACTCAGATGTTCTACCCTGGCTCCTTATGACATTTGAGGATAACCCAGACAGACAGCCTGAATGTCAGCCACGACCCAGTAAATAATCTCCCAATATGCTGCTTCATTTCCACCACCCGCTTGCTCTTGCTGTGGAACCGTTGCACAATACAAGACTGCTATAGGATGCAGTCACTCATGTGTGGCCAAGGCTCTCAACAGTATTAAACCGGAGTGTTCGTTTTGATTAACATCTTGGCTATTACTCTTTTGCTCCCTGATTTAAATGTTGTGGATGTGCAGTTATTTGTTAAAACTCAAATACACTGTCTGATAGCTTAAATGTTATTATGGATTGCTGTTGTGCAGACCGTGATGAGGATTTATGCTTGCCTTCCTTCAGATCCGGTGAAGTCTAAGAAAAAAGAATCTGTGTAGCCATAGCTGGATGTCTTGAAAGGGTTGACTTGAGGCAACCCAGATATACCCTGCTCAGAGCAATAGTTCCATTTGCCTTGGCTAATAAGGGCAAGCAGCGAGGTGAGCTGTAAGACAGGGAATAATTTGAACGGAATTAATATATATTGAGTTTATTCTAGAAATCTCCTAAGGGCAAGAAGTGGGACATAAAGGAATGAAAAAAAGAATGTCGGAGCACGTATAATAAGATAGGAATATTAAAATAACTACATAAATGACACACTGAGGTGCCATTTACTGAAGACCTTTATTCCCCCGGTCAACTGGTCGGGCCGCTCTGTGGTTTCACCTTGATGCTGATATGATTATATAGTGGGGATTTGAACTTGATATAATATTTATAAAGGCCTTTCGGCTCTTTTACATTCAGCACCTTCAGCTATATCAAGTAAGACCAGTGGCACATATTGACCTGTAATGGTTGCCAAACTTAGCTGTACAGTGATGTTTTGGATTTTAAAAAATGTACTTCGAAGACGTTTGTCGCTTTGTGTCCTTAGGTCGTAACAGTGAAAGAGAACACTTTGTCATTCTTCTGGGAGGGGCAGGATATTTTTAGCATTTTTACATGACATGCAAACAGTAAACATTTACTGCCACTCTCTCTCTGGCGAGGTGAAAGAATCTTTGAGCCAGGTGATTTGTGATCTCCTTCCCCGTTCAGTCAGCCGGCTGAAAATACATTTACTTCAGCCCTTCCCTCGGTCTGGGCCCACAGTGCAAGAAGATGCTGGCGCTCAATGACACTGCTGACAGTGTCATTGGTTATAGTGGCGAGACCGCGATCCCTCTCATATCCAATTATCTAAGTACTTTGACAGGTGATACTGCATGTCAGCTGAGGAGGGAAAGCCAGGGCAATTGCACGAAGCAGGAGGCCCCTCTGCCCCTGCCACAGCCACTAAAACATTGCTCACTTAACTCGGAGGACATGCAGCAATAGATGCTCGACTCTCTGGATCTGCCTAATGTTCTGCCAGCTCCTTGGCACAATACACGTTATGGTGCATAAATCGGAGCTGACACACTCAAGGAACATTTGTGCAAGGCGACAAATTGCCCTACAGAATGCAACACATATTCATAACATGCTTCCATACAGCAATAAAGCGGAGTGCCGAAGTTGTGCTGTCTGTCTTTAGAAGCATATCTACGTTCGGCCTTAACGTCACATATGAACTTCTGTCTCATTTTGATATCTGATTCACTGTGTGCATGTTAGCTACTCATTTTACACATTTTCTTTCTTTTAGATAAATAAAAAAGTGGTTTCCTTTTCTTTACTTGCCATTTACAATGAAGGTAGCATGCAGCCTCATTAGACTGTGTTGTTTTGACTCAGATTACAATCCTAGTTTTACAAAACAAAACCCACCGAAGTGTAAAGGTAGAAAGCACACTCGTCTTTATACCTTTTATATCTATTCAGATGTGTTTGTTCTTTTCGTCAGCTGTACCTTGAGAGAATTCACAGGCCTGTTTGTTCTTTGTTCCTGTCTGAGAGATCAAATCAAATGCAATTTTTTTTTACATATCTTTCTGAAATGGGACGAGAATGAACACTTCTTTTGAATGCGACCGCAGTGTCTCATTATGTGGTTTGTGTGTGATTGAATGCCAACTATCATCTAAACAACTCGTAACAAGTAAAATGTTAAATGGGATTCAGTAAGGTGTGTAGATGCTTTATTTGAAATGCAGACACAAAGGAGTCATTCAGACTGAGAAAAAGTGGATCATTTCACCAGGGTTTGTGTTTGTTTATCAGTCTGTGGCTTCAGGGGTTTGGGACTGTCTTGTCAGTTAATTAATCATGAGGGCTTACTGCAATCGATACTGTAAACCTGATTCAATCTTTTTCTAAGTCATAAGCATCTATATTATTTCTGGAAAATACAGTGTGTATCTGCGCTTCAGTTTTATGTTTAGAAACATTATTGTAACCGTACATGTATATGTTTAGGTCAGTGGTCTTTTAGCCTACGGCCTCATAAATACCAGCAGTACTTACTGACAAATATACATCCAGGGATTGTAACTTGGGTTACAGGGTATATATGAGGAAGTAAGGAAAAAGGACCCAAATGTGGACAACAGGGCAGACAGGATTTTAACAGTAAAAATATAGTACAGAGGCTTACATCAAGAGGCAGCTGAGAATCCACACAGTAACAGGAACAGGCCAGATAAAAGAGTTAGAGGCAGAGGTTGAATTGGCTAGAAAGAAAAAGCACAAAGCAACACGGACTATCTACATGTGTCTGGGGTAAGTGAGAAGTGGCTAGAGACAAGGATGGAGCAAAGTGAACACAACTGAGGCAGCCGTTGTGACAACTTCTTTAATAGTCTACTGTTAGCTCTGACTGGAGGTAATAAATGACTCTAAATGAATGTAGTTCTCTTGGCAGATTAAACATTTTTGTCAATGTTTGCCTGTTATCAGTAGCCTCTTGCGAGTTGGCTACTGTTGGGTACTGTTCACATTTGGCAACAGAAGCCAGAACTGGAACCCAATGGTACCGGATTCCAGGTTCTGCGATAAGAATTTGGTATCGTTGGCTTGGGGGATCATTATTGGTTCCATACAGAGCTTTGGGACATATTAAACACATACTGTTTTAGCTTACCAAGTAGCACGTTTGTGAGGCATTTCAGATGCAGTCAGTGTCTGTCAGTTGGCTTGAAGCTAGCAAAAATGCTAATATAACGTCAGAGACAGTGAACAAAGCCAGTTATCTCCAAAAACAACTTAACCAATTAGCTGATTAATTGCATGAAGAGGTTGATGAAGTAGTCAATGCTTCACCTAAAGTTCCGTTGACCAAGGAGGGTTTAGCTTTTTGTTGCAGGTTGAAGCTGTACTAATATCAGCTTCGGCTCCTGTGAGGGATGTCAAACATGGTACACTCTGTAGTTTTTAGATGTATTTTGTGTTGGACCAGTTGTTTCAGGGATGAGCGTTGCCCTGGCCTGCTTTGACTTTGGCATTACAGATATTGCAGCAAGTGTTGGCTGTGTCGAGTTTTGAAAGTGTAACCTCACTTTGAGGGGTGTAGTCTTTCTCTCTCTTTCTTTCTATACTCTAAAGATTCTCTCTCAGGTACTGAAATTTGGCACAGCTTGCAACTTGATTTTCCTGTGAATCTGTACTCGGTAGTCCAGACGTAATTCAGTGGATACTTTCAAACCTTACCTTCTTGCAATAAGATCTCCACATTTACACTAACTGATGATAACATGGAAGTCTTACACATCTCAGCTACAGACATTTACACTCTGTTGTATAAATTATACTTATTTCAGATCACAGGCATGCATTAGATTTAACTCGATCAGTGGCAGTCTGCTTTCATGCTGGCAAGCACAGCATTTCCACATTTAAACAGGAAAGGGAACTCATGCTGAGAGGAAGTCCTAGCAAGCATGAATGATGCATTTACTGTGTAAACCAACATGGTCGAGCCCCACTTTGATCTGTTGGAAGATTGAGTGTCAGTGATAGGGATGTGAGCCAACTAGGCTAACATTTGTGGTTTGATTGTTTCAGCTACAGCAATCTGATTCCTCCGACTCGTTTAAAGTACCCTCCTGGATAGGATTTCTGACAAGCCAGGACACTAAAGCCGCTTCCGGGAGATTCTCTACCAGGCCGGGAGTGTTGCTGTGACATTCTGTCAAACCATTGTCTCTGATTATACAAGGTGTAGCGGCAGCCAAGCAATATACATGGTCAAAGAGATTTTCCGAGAGTGGTGATAGTTTCCAGAAAGCCCTTGGTCGTTCCTTTTAAAAATGGAATTAGTTCTGATTATAACTCCGGTGGCAGCCAGGGTGTTTCGCTGTGATGTTTCGTTCTTCCGCTGATTATGGATGTGCACTATTTAACAACATACAGCACAACTCTCTCTTCTCTAAAAGACATGTTACTCAAGAAGATGGGTTTTTTTCTCCGTCTTTATTGCTGTGGCTACTTCAGTAGTTTGGCTCTGGACCAGGCTCCACTACAGCTCTTTGCAATGTAGAATCCGGCCCTGTAGTAAACAAACGTCACTGCACTTACATTGGAGCGAAATATTCTCATTAAATGAATCCAGGAAGTAGTTTTTGCAAGTGCAGACTCATTATTTATACAGTAAATGGAACTTGGAGAGAAAATGAATTATTTCTCCTCACTCATTACTTTATCCAAAGAATCAGAAATACGGTGTTCAGACCAACTTACACAGAGTTTCGGGTTTTGCCACTTAGCAACAGATGACAGTCAACACTAGGTCGGGAACTTTAACCCTCTGGGCGCTCAGAGATCAAGTGTGCCGCACTGTAGACAGGCCGTGTTTTGAAATCAGAGCACTTAGTTGGAGACTTTGAGAAGAAGGGTGTGAAGTCCAGAGCCCTAACGGAAAACAACCCTGCAGAGTATTCCGCAGAGTGTCTCATTTATATTAAACCCGCTAAAATGTATTATGATCCGTAAGTTGCAGTGTAGTGCGTACGCTCTTGGAGTTCTCTTTTATATTTTTCTCTCATGTTATTCCCTGCCTCTTGTAATAATGTGTAATACGTTTGGTACAAGCAGTTAGTGTATGTGCGGCATGGTAATATTCTGTGTTGAGTTTATTTCATAAATCCCCATTTTTATAAATTGCCCTGCCACTTTTCATATTGATTTGCAGCTGAAATAGTCCTTTAGCCCTCGGGCAACAAATAACCTTCCCAGTCCTTGGCCCTCTCAGAGACACGTTTGATTTTTCGAGGGCTTTAACTTGGTGTATTTATCATTTTAGTCATGTACCGTTTACACTGAAATCTCAAAGAATTCAAGGGACACAATAGAAGAGGGTATGAAGCTCTGAGAGAATAGGAGATGATATATTGGAGTGAAAACTAATTTCCAACCTGTCTGAAGAAACTCTCTCTCTCTCCCTCCCCCAGGCTGTGCTCTGCCTTCTCAATGACCTTATCATTGCATTATTATTATTTTTGCTGATCTTGATTTATTATGTTTATGCTCTTCCACTGTTAAACTGAGTCTGGAGTTAGGGCTAGGGTTAGGGCATTTTGAAGGGTACAATGTTTTGCCGCTCTTATGTATAAAATTAGGGAGGTAAGGGGGGGCTGTGGGCTGAGGGATGAGTTACTGAATAAGCTGTAATTCATACGAGCGTGGGTGTGATTTGAAAAATGATATTGTTTTTCCTATATATCCCCTATTTTCTCTGCATATTTTGCCTCTGCTGGAACGCATTTTCAGCTGTGCAGACAGAATTGTTATTTGACTTTACAGAGCTGCTGAGGTCACACACATAAACCTATAGCTGCGTTGCATGAGGCATCCATAACCCTGTGACTGTGGCACATGGGGTAAAAGATTGTGTTCTGTGACTTTGGATCAATGAATGACAGGGAGGCCAGTATAAAATTCATCAAGCTAAATGGAACCAAGTTTGTCAGGTTTATTTATGTGAATGGCTCTGCGGTAAGAAGATATTTAAATGTTTTATTGATCATCGCAGTTGATTGACTGGTTCATTGTTCGGCCTTTGAAAGCCTTTAGAGTTTTCATTCAGTGTTGAGAAATGAAACATGACATGATTATCTTTCATTTTTGGGATGTTCTAATGTTAAATTTAGTATTCATATTCTGTAAGGTAAATCTGTAATGTAATCTGAGTGTGTTATATTGTTATATTTTTTTAGAGTTATATTTCCAACGGGGCTTTCAAGTGAATACTCCCTCGTCACCCTCTTCCGGGTGAGAAGAACGACAAAAAAAGACCGCTGGTATCTTTGGCAGATATTCGACGAGTCCGGAGGCAGTCAGGTGGGCCAACACTGTATGTTTTAATGTCACAAATCAGTACAGCTGGACAATATATCCATTCTTTAATGCTATCGGGATATGAGACTAATTAACATCTCTTTGTGTCACTATATCGTGATTGTCTTTTCCTGGTTTTAAAGACTGCCTTACAGTAAATTGATTTAATTTTTTTTACTTACCAGACTGTTCTCCTTGGTCTTATACTTGTCTTTTCCCACTTAGTAATTATATCCACATTACTGGTAATTATTTATTAATCTCATAGTGGGAATGTTTTGGAAAAAGTGCCAATAGTCATCCCTGCATTATCATCGCTATGTTGATATTGAAGTATTTTGTGTATTTAGTATATTGTGTTTATATATATGTGCGATGTAGCCTTAAAATATTATGATGATTAAAAGATATTAATGGTGGGATGGAAAAGAACCCTGTTTTAAAACTCTCCTCTGCTCCTCAGGTGTCCATTGTGGTTGACGGTGGCAAGAAGGCGGTGGAGTTTTCTTCCCAGGGCCTGATAAAAAACACTCTGCGCTACACGTTTAAGAGCCGTGACCTACATGCCCTCTTTGATCGCCAGTGGCACAAGCTGAGCATTTCTGTTCAGAGCAACATAGTCTCCATTTACATGGACTGCAAGCTAATAGAAAGGAGACTGACCGATGAGAAGGACAGCATTGACCCCAGTGGGCGCACTCTCATTACTACACGAGTGGAGGATGGACGACCTGTAGATGTATGTCCCAGGCAAACTTAAGCTACATCTATTTTAGCAGTTTCGTTGCTCGCCCGCAGTATCAATCAAAAGCGTTAAGTGAAATCTTGAGGAATGCTTTCAAAACACACTTCAGGGGCATATTTTTAATCTGTGTAAATCCTCTATTGTGTCATATGTGTTACGCTCATTCTCAGAGGCTCCCCAACGGGCTGAAAAATCATCAGGTCAGCTATGCAATTTCGTCACTCGATGCCTCTGGGAAGAACTCAAGTAACATTAACAGCCAACTGTTTAGTCCATGTGATTTGTAAAGTTGACAGTCAGTAAATCCAAGAAAATGCTCGGGTTCAAGTTCTCCTGCAAGTCATGAAGAGTTTTCTTCAGTTCATATCATAGGTTTAGATGTGATGTTTGAGAACAGTTTTGCTTGCAAAGACAATGTCAGGACAACTTCAAGCTAGAACAGCTAACAGTTTAACAGAGTGTACCGCAGTGACGAGCCGACATTTGTCACTCAAAAGAGAAGCATGATGTGATGATGAATCTGATACATAATGCTGTAATGGTCCTTTAATGAGAGCTCTTTTTCCACAGGTTGAAATGAGGCAATTTCTGATCTATTGTGACCCTTACATGGCTGAAATGGAAAACTGCTGTGAGCTGCTGGAGCCTAAGGTAATGTACTATGATGTGTCACCATAAAAGTTAAGCCTACTATTAATTAAAAGTGATCACAGTTTCAGTTTTCAACTGCTCATATGGATATAAAAGCTTTGGACAGAATCATTCTAATCATTATCATAGTGTTTAAATAATGTAGGTGTCTTTTCATATAAAACATGGGAAAAACTGATAAAACTACAGTAATTCTGTTGTGGTAACCTGTCTGTTTCCAGCTACTTATCTGAGGCTGGTGTGGCATGAACACTGAGATCTTAATGGGGAAAAAGAAAGTCATTTTCTCTCAATGAAAAACGTAGTCTCCTTGAATCTCATGACAAACTGCCAAAAAACAAGCCAACAAGAAGCAGCAGCGACATTCTGCGTTCCTCAGGCTACCTTGTTTAGTCTGCTCGAACAACAAGAAATAGTCATGGCTGCTAGCTATGGAGACAGAAACGAATGTGCACGGGGGAGAGCCCCTGTGGTTGTAGTGAATTGATAATGCCCAGTCGCATAATCCCCCCTTCAGCTTCCCCTTGTTGAGGGAAAGGCTCTACCGACACTACTGTTAAATCCACTGAATTGCTAAAAAGTCTGTTTCATTGTTTTATATTGTGAAATAAGGAGAAACATTCTGTTCCAATAATCCTCCACTATAGTGATCAAATGAACCCAGACAGACTGTTAATGTTTTTACTGTTAACAAACAATGTGATGCCTTATAAACCATTTAAAAAGTAAGATAAACATCAGTTGTATTTTTACCAGAAACAACTGCTTGATAAATGGTGTATAAAGCATTTCATTGTTTGTTAACAGTGAAACAACTATTAACTTAAGTTTAATTAATCATAAATTCAGAGCTATTATAAAGTGTTACCCAAGATACATTATATAGTATGTTTGGGTAAAGAATTCAGAGAGGAAAACTGTGCTTCAGTAGGTCAGTGTTTAAGTACTCTTAACCTACGCAGCATTATCAGAGGATGAAAGCATTTGAAAGGTTTTGGTCTCATCCATGAGGGCACGTGTCCCCACACAGAAACTTAATAACAGACATCTTCCATCAACATAAATCAATAAGAGCTAGTGTTACAGTGATTCCAAATGGAGAGATGACCTTTGACCCCTTGCCATTACATGTCTCCATAAGCATGCTGTCATGTCAGTGTAAAGTTACTCGGAGGGATTGTCACAACCTTGAGAAGGACTTACCGCTGTTAGTCTGCTTAGTACTTTCTAAGTTTCACGGCGCAGGATGCACTTGCAGCATGACATACTGTAACTATAATCCAGCTCAAACCCAGGTTACCTCGGGTTAAGTGTGCTAAATTAAATTAATTATTTTTTTATTTTGCCGTGGAGCAAACATGACAAAGGATGGTGTCTAAATGGTGAAATTTCTGTATTGATCCAGTGTGAAGCCAAGGAGAGGTTTAATGGGACTTCCCCTCCCCTGGTTACAGCCCATCTGCCCCAGATGCTGTCTCAACCGCCTGTACAGTCAATTGACAGATGTCACTGTCCAGCTGAAAAGGTACAATCAATTTAGCCCCACAAGGGCCTCTAATTGAGTAAGTGTAATGGCTATTTGAAACCGACCCAGCACTAATTTACACTGTCTTTACTCAATACGTATAGGCACTAAACAACCAGTTAAAGGACATTTATACCAAAAAGAATTTCCTTTGGATCTCTACCAAAAACACTATAGACATAATATATACCTAAACACAGGTATGACTCCTAAACTTTTAAAGGATGGTAACTCTGCACACCACTGTAAATTTGTGAAAATGCAAAAGTATTCCTTCAACTGAAAATATGAATGTTAGATTGAAATGCAAATTGAGACCTGAAAGCTTTGAGCTGTCTTTGAAGGGAGCAGATGGTACAACCCCAAGGTGATGTCCAATTCCACACTGCGCCTTTTATGATTTTTACATTTTGCCTGTAAGTTACAAACAGAATGAACTTTTTATAGTCTAATCCACATTAGAGCACACTATTTCCTACAGTATAAATACAATTTAGATGAAAAGAATAGGGTCATACAATAAAGATTATACATTTTCTTACTTCTCAGGCAAATGATACTGTGCAGTATCTTCTGAGGAGTGAATTTATTGTATAGAACATTTTATTTAGTATGTGAATTACGGTCAATATCACTAAATTAAGAATACTTTAAAGCTAGACTACAGTAACGTGTCTTGATTTAACATCACCAACTGAACTGATAACAAACACAGCCCTAAGTATATTCCTGGATACAACATCCATAGATTAACAGCTAGAATCTATAACAGTGTCATCATCAGAATTCATGCAATTTATGAATAAATTGGCAATGGAAGGAAACAGTCATTACCAGGGTTAGAGGATGTATCCAGATACTTTACTGAAGTAAAAGTACTAATGCCAAACAGACAGTACTCGACTTTAAGTACTTCTGATTCAAATCCTCTCTTGAGTAAAAGTGTGAAATCAGAAAAAAAAATCCTTACAGTATCAAAAGTAAAAGGATTTATCCTGCAGCAAAATGTTCTCTGTCTGTGTTTTGCATAATATATGATGCTTATGGATCAATAATACTGGTACATTGATGTCTGTGTTGCATTTTAATGCTTTAGATGTATTAGGTTGAGCTAAAATGTTATTTTATTTAATGCTAGGCAGTTTAATCTACAGCATTTAAGACCTATAAGACCATCATATATATGTAGCATTGCTGTCCTCTGAGAATCACGTATCTCTAAAAAGTCAATTTTTCATGAGCTCAGAAAAACAGCCTAACCAGACAGGGTTTTTAATAGTTTATTTAGCTTAAGAATAAGACAATTTTCAAAACCCTTAAAGGAATCTCTCAGTTTATCAGATAAATGCGAATTCACTATCACCAAATTTGGAAATATGTAGTTTTAACTGAACAACAAAGGCATGTACAGTAGTGAACTGAAAAGTAACTATTAACTAAAGCTGTCAGATAAATGTAGTGGTGTAAAAAAAGTACAATACTTGCCTTTGAGATGTATTATAGGGGAAGGATAACGTTGCACAATATGAAAAATCTCAAAGTACCTCAACTTTGTTTTTACGTTCAGAACGTGAGCAAATGTACTCAGTTACATTCTACCACTGGAAGACCAAATCAAACGAGTGGCTCACACAGAATCAATAGTCAGAATTACAGATCATAAATCCTAAATGTCATGTCACAGTGTGTTGAAGAAAGATCCAGGAGCAGCAGCCACATTCTCTCTTTGATTATGAGAAATCTTTTAATCCCACTAATGTAAACTGTGTGCACAGGGAGAGTCTGGGCTTCCAGGTGTGTTTGGACTGCCAGGACAAAAGGGGGATAAAGGAGACAAGGTATGGACGATATTTGTATGATGTTGATATATGCACTTATTTGTCTCTGTATTTTTCTTAAAAGGAAACATGTGGGGTTAAGTGAATGTTAGAGATGCAATATTTTCACAGCAGTCGAGACTTAAGTAAGTGGGCAGCATCACGTTCAACGTCCACAATTCACTGTAAGTCATACATAATGCAGAAACATTGATTTAATCATGGAGAGTATCATCACTGGGCCACCGGGCTTTGTTCCTTCTTGCAAATCATTGTAGTCTTGTCCTCGAATGCAACCCTCAACTGCTGCCTTTGTCTGCAGCCAGCACCACTGGTTTCTTCACAAGTCAAGTAAACAAGCATGTGAGTCCCTTTAGGACAGGACACTTGAAGGTCATTGTCAGAGGAAGTGGGATACATCTCTCCATCAGCAAGCAAATATCTCTGCTGTAGTGTCTGACAAAGTTCCATGTTCAGACTTTGGATGTGATACCATACAATTACCTTGACAAGGTGACTTTTCTCCCAAATCTCCCAAGGTGTGTGAATTGGGAAATCATACATTAGTCCGTTCCCTGGAAAAACAGGTAGTTCAAAAAGAGAAGAACACTTTCTCAATGACAGCTCAATAGACAGGTGGATTTGTAAATGCTAAATATGCCCTGGCACTGACAAGTGTGGGTGTTGTGTTGGTCGGAGGTCAACAAAAAAACATAAGTGAACCTCCAAATATCCAGACAAAATTGTTCTCTAGACAAATCATAGTGTGAGATGCCCTTTTAGCCGACGGTGCAAGGTTAAAAAAAGAACCAGAGGAGAATGTGTTCAGCTATGAATGGAATTCATAGGGGTGAACAGGTGGTGGTACTGTACGTCTGATAAGACCAGATGGCTTTTGGGGTCAGTGTCCTAATTACCATTATGTGGCTGTTGGATTAGGATATGCTGGATGACTGTTAGACTTTTCCTTCAGGAGAACTACTGCAGATTCGCATATTTGTAAAATCATTATACCTTTAGAGCTCAGCACTGGAATTTGGAACCAGGGTATTTTATTGTGCTGTCTACATAATAATATGTTGTGACTGTTCAACTGACATGGTCCTTAATAGTGTTTAGATTAGCCTCACAATTAAGTCGCTGTTCTTTCATAAATAGTGTAAAATTAATCACAAATGACAAAGATTTTTCTAGATTATTGAGAGAGCAATTTGGGTTTTGCATTTAGCTGCCATGTTTCAAGGCAGTTGTTGCAATTTAAATCAGGAGAGACTTCATTCTGCGTGAACAAATACATTTTTATTGCCCTGAGCACATAAAATGAGAACGTAAAAAAGTCTTTGACTGCTAGACCCCATCGTGAATTCATCATATTTGGGGGTTGTTGAAGCTGTGAGTAGTAAAGGAAACCCAATCGATGGCGTCTAGACACTGTTGGTGATGGTGATGGGATGAAGAGAATGGCTGAAGATCTGTATAAGATGGGGAGCGGATTCTGGTGAGCTCAACCCAGGTACTGGATAAGGACTGGAGGTGAAAGGGGTGCAACAGTTTGTACTGAAATGACAGCGGACAAAAGCAGAGGGGAGAACAGATTTGAAGTTTAGGCTGGTGAAGATTGTGGCAAAATCTGGTTGGTTTAAATGAAAGAGAAATAAACGGCCTCTAGTCAGCTGATTACGAAGAAGTAGGAAGAGAGAGAGAGAAATGTGAATTCCTGGTTGAACTTCATGTCAGTGACAAGTTGGGAATAATGGGCTTCTGTCATTATGTTCCTATTATGTAAATATATAATGCATGTTAGTATAGATTTAGATAGATAGTTTTTATTATTTTTATCATACATGGCGAGGTGACAACCCCTTATCAATCGTAGATCTTTGTATTTGAGACACCCTCTGTGGGAGCCCATTTTCTTGCATTTTTAATCAGGAGCAAAGAATATTACATTCGAATCTCTGTGTGTATAGCAACAGATTGTCTTAATCAGATTTGTAAATGTGTTATAATTGGCCTCTAATGACTCTTAATTGACCTAGCAGGGATCAGCTCTCAAGCTGTAATGTGTCCGTGTACGAAGCACTTTGAGTGTGTTGGTGGCGCTGCTGATTAATTACTTGCTGCTAATTGTTATGTCTACATTCAGTGGGTAGGAATGCGTCAGGCAATTTCACATTTCACAAAAGGCAGCTTGTATAGTTTAGCAGGGACTGTGACAAATAGTTTTATTGCCCAAGTTTGTTTTGAGCCAAAGCACAACCGAACAGACGCTAACATCTCTTATCTGTCTGTGTACAACAAAGCAAAAGCATGTTCACAGTGCGTGTAGCTGTAAATCGCATCGCTGTTATGTTACAATACTTGACAGTTATTTAAACACAATTTTCAGGAGCACAGGCCATTCCATGTTTTTTCTATTAATTCTGCGGGGCCATGTTTTGTGCTGTGAGTCAGTGACTCATACTGTTAACATCTGAAATCTAATATCAGGTCTTCAACAAATCAATACTTGGCACCATTTGTTTACTTACCGAACAACAAAATTCAAAACAAATCCCCTTACATGCTTGGGCACTCAATCAATGAAGTTAAGGGAAAAACTCGATCAGGGACTACCCGTTCCAGACCGAGCTCTCTAGTTTGTGTTCGGTGACTTAGAACACTGAGCTGATAACAACCCACTGTCGCTTTTTTTTATATTTTTAAAATTCTATCCCGACATTGTACCCATCGTTCTACTTTGGATTAGTAGTATGATCAGGTAAAGGTTATTTGTTTTTCATCAGGCTGATAAATCTCAATAAGAGCCCGAGCAATATATTTATTGTGATTGGTCTATCACATGTATATCTGTATTAGCATATATGTTTCCCGATATGCGTGAGTATGAAAAGTCTTTTTTTTAATTATGATGCAGAAAACAATTCCTAGTAAGTTATCTGTTTCAATGCACTGATGTCATTTTAGACATTAATGTTTATTTCTAACTGTTAAATATCCTGCCTTTGTTAGGTATCTTTATCAAAACCACATTTGAGGTATCATTGCAAAAAAATCAATGTATAACAGCTGATATATTACAATTTTTTTCACTTACTAATAACGGTATCATTGTCAGCCTCAAAACTCAAGTATCAGTTGGGCTCTGCTCTCAACAGTGAACTAAAACTTAACCGAACTCAAGAATAATGTCATGTTTAATGCTGATAAAGGCTTGTGATATAAGTAACCTGTGTTGCTGGCACACAGCTCTTTATTTTAGATCATTGTTCAGGCTTTTGAGCCTTTATTTGACAGGCCAGTTTAGAAAATGACAGGAAATGGAGGTGATAGTGGGGGAGGACATTCAGCAACCAAGGCTGCTGCTGAGGACTTTTTATTTCTAGTTAACACCAATTATACCAACACAGCCAAGCTAAAGCTATTTTTTTTAATGTGGCATTATTAAATCGTTGTAAGGACTCAGTTACTGATGTCAAATGGCTTGAACAAGTGTTTTCGAACATGTACGCACATAAAATGAAGTTGTAGCATCAAAAAGCAATATGCTTAGTCTGAAGTTGCTTTTCCTACAGAATACTTTACTTGAATGATTAAATGCTTAAGTAAATATAAAAACTTGGTATTCTGTTTCAGACATTTCATTTTATTGTAGAGACAAAGTGATTATGGTTTAAAGTTCCGACCTACTTCTCCCCATGTGTTCCTCCCACCTCGGGTCTTGAGAGGTTCATCATCCGTCTCATATCAACCTCCTTTTCTTAATCTCCTTGTTCATCTCCTTCATTTCCTTATACGTGCATAGTGTAGTGAATTGTTTTTGCAGCATGAGAGGTGGAGGCATTCTCAGTGTGCAAAAATACCACATAATCTTAGGTTAAATATTGACTTAATAAATCTCGGGCACAGAGACATTTGTTTAAATGAGGAGTCAAATCAATACCTTTACAGGCATAGAAGCTTCAGTGCCACTGCAGCACTTATTACAATGACAATGGGGCTTTGAGATCATTTAATTCACACAGTAACTATAGTTGCTATGTTAGATAGACTGATGTTCAATAGTAAAACGAAGAACTAGAGATAAATTATTTTGGTTTAACATGGTAAGAGGGCAAAGGTGCAATGTTAAATACTTATACTTAAGAGTTCAAGTTTAAAACATTCAACAATTAACTTAAATCGTAAACAGAATGTGAAGCGCTTACTGTTTTGACATTATGCGAAAGATGTCTATTTCTATGTTAAAGATATGTCTTCTAAAGTTAGCATGCTAACCAGCTAGCCCAGGCCTGCCCTGTCCTCTGTAACTTATAAGGCAGAAGTCCAAGTTTCAGCTAGGAGATGTATGCAGGCGACAAGGTTACCAAGTTTAGCAAGCTCTTGTAGATTTTTTTTTACTGCTTGATTCCACTGGACATGTTTTAATGAATTAACTCGTTATAAAACGCACGTCTTGAAAAGTCATCACAAACAAAACAAATGAATAAAAAAAAACTCAATTAAATTGTTGTGGTTTATCTTTCCACTGTCAACGATCCACACCAATCGTCTCTGTTTGGTTGAAATTAATCCTTAATTCTCGTCTGAACACCCTGCTTTTCCCCGCTGGTGACGACCAACCATCCTGTCGCTGCTGTAACACCTCACACCTCTTCGTCACCAGCTTCGTGGTCCCTGGAGACAGAGATCTGGTCAGAGCCGCTGTAAATTCCCCGTCGTCAAGCTGGCCTCCGTCGGTCTTCGAGCCTGGTTGAGCTGTGCAATGATGCCTGTTGTGACCCCCGTGATCCAAGCAGACTCCAAGCTGCTAATAGGGTCACTTAGCTGCACACACACACACTGAGCTAACTTGCTAACGTCAGCCGGCTGCTACAGCCGAAGATAGCTACAGCAAGAGTATAGTGAGCAGAAGTTATTGGTTTTCCGGTGATATGCTGTCCCCTTATCCTTGGCCATATCTTGCACACTGCACCTTTAAGGTGTATTGGAATCTGATCAGGCAGAGCTGCATATAATATGATGTCAAAGCAGTATATGCAGTGTGCCATTGACTTGACGTTAGCTGAATTTAAGTAAAGTAAGCAGCTGGAACAGAATCATAATTCTGAGTGAGAGGAGCAGGTACTCGAAGACGACAGAATGTCACTGATCATTCAGCGAAAATGTTTCTCACGTCTCGTGGGATCTGCAGATGTTCCCATGCCACTACCAGTAAGAGAAAAACAGTAGAAAAGTGGTTTATTTTGAGGCATCTGTGCATCTGTCACGTTATGACACTGTCATGCATACTAATTTCTTTTCTCTCATTCACTCTGACCTTGTTGCACATTAATCTGTCTGATGAATTATGGTAGCAGTGCACTTCTGCTGAAGCACACTTAATTCGTATTGATCCCTAAATTTCCAAGGGAGTTCATGTGACTGTTAAACCGTGCTGCACTCCTTTAGATTTACATTATAATACATTGAGTGGGGGGGGGTGTAACAAAGTCACAGCAAATACTGTTAATAAGGTAAGCTCATGAGATTTTCAATTACTAACATGAGAATCTCAATCTGTCTAAGATTAAGAAGTAGTCAGAGTGTGGCTATTAAGAAATTTAGCTTGACTTTGTAGAGATTAATCAAAGACATCTGGGCAATTTAGAGCATTTAAAACACCCGTAATAAGAACTGCAGGCCAATCACCGTGACCTACACTGAGGGTTCCTTGGGAAAGTGTGTGTGGATTACTTAGGCTGTGTTACTCCAACGGAAAGTACTATCCTGCATTACAGTCAGAGTTTGATGGAGGATTCTAATGCACTGCAAAGGGATTAAGCTGTGATGATTAATCCAGAATCCCTCAGGAAATTAAACAGATAAGGATTGGGTTATAAGAATGCAGCTTACTTGAAAGGAAATCCATTTTCTATGGCCCTGCACATAAACCCTGGTATTACTAGATTTACGGCTCCTGCATGTACATGCAAAAGGGGGAGAAAAAAAAAAACACGGGCATAATGGTGAAATTAAAACTTCTTCTCCTTTTACAATACCCTTAATTTGTTTTGCACCATTTACAACTCTCATGCCCCTATGGCTTGTGTTTTCAATTAGAGCCCTCTAATTCAATTTACACTCATTGTACCTCCAAAGTGAATAATTCCAGGAGTTTTATTCAAGGCAGTTTATTATTGCACTGACACTGAATTTTGATTAGCTGTCAAAACCCCGCATTGTTCCCATTATATTCATCAGTGTGAAAATATTATATGGGTGTCTGAAAGGGTTTTGTGCCACTGGTTGAATAGCACATTTGAATAAACGTAGGCTAAATATAAAGCACTGTGAAATGTGTACATTCCCTTATGCATTGTACAGGGTTTCATCTGTTCATAATGAATGTCAGCAGCTGTGAACTTCTGTTCTATTTTACAAACTGAAAAAAATCATTTCATTTCTGAGTCCATGGAGAACATCACATTGGGTGTTTGTGACATCTAGTCTTTTATTAGCTTATTTCTAATCAAATGGTTCATATTTATTAAAGGTTGACTGGGTATGTTGTGTAGAATAATGGGACCTAAGGGATTGAGATGACATCTCAGTTATTAGGTTTGGCCACATTTTCTCGTTCGTCCTAAACTAGCTTATTGAGTTCAGACAAACAGGGCTTGAAATGAGGATGTGACCATGAATGGGCATCATGTTTAATTAGATTCTTAGCTTGCAGCGAGTTCTGTATTAGCTTAATTTGTTGAGTGCCTATCTACCTCCATCGGCTCTCTCTAAACAATATAATGGAGAATTTGTTCCCTTATCTTTCCACTCTCATCCTTGTTTTATGCTGCCTTGTAAAGTTATACCCCTGAGACCGACAAACTTTCCTTCCATTCTCGCCCTGCCCTGCCCTCTTTTTTTGAAAATATTATAATAATTATCAAAATGATACAATGAACCTTAACAAGGTTCAGATTTGTGCTTTCCAGTTGTTGGGAAATAGTATCCCAGTCTGCAGCTGCCGAGCGACTGTGTCAGTAAGAACTTGTGTAACAGCTGTCGGAGCAAGATCGCCGACAAAATGACAGGCGTTCATAAAGCTATTCACTAATGTGTGAACGAGAGACCTTTCACTAAGTGTTCTGTGTGTTGTTCCTGTCACAGGGGGACAGAGGGGAGGCCGGGTCTCAAGGGAACCCAGGACATAAGGTAGGCCGCTCACTGATGAAACAACTTAAAAACCTTGACTTCCTCAAAAGTCCCTTGTGCTGTTCTGCCCTTCAAGCTTCCATTTAAGCTGTGATTTACACAAACTTAAATTAATAAATTGTGTTATAGTTTCGAATTGATTTTTGTTTTTTTACTGCATGTTTTTTTAGCTCCAGTGAAGAGCAGGTGGCACTTCTTGTTCAGTGATTTATGGAATCTGTCACTGCCTCTCTGAGATGATTTTCTAACATCATTGGATTGAATCACTGGCTTGCTTTGTGTTGACCCCATCACAGCAATACAGAAAACAAAGCAATCTCAAAATCAAATCAAACCAGAAAGTGGGTGCCGGCTTGGCGCGGGCTGAATGGTGCTGCTACAGACACACAAGTTCAGTTCCCGGCGGCGGTGCTGCTGGTTTGGCCGGCCGCCCCATTGGAAACTGTTGCCAGTATTTCTGGGTGGGAAGCCAGTGTCCTTGTCGCTGCACTAGCAACTTCTACTAGATGTCCGGCCTGTCTGGACAGAGGGGGCTGAGATCTCAACGTAAGCCGAAGTGTCACAATCAATCAGCTCTAGTTCTTGTACCTGTTCAAGATTATTTGAACCTAGGTGCTATTTAGCAAAACCAGCCTTCACGTTTCCGCATGTTTGAGCTTTGTCATCAAGGCTACGTCATTACACAGTGCACAAAGACCTATAAATTATGACATGCTTTCTTTGCAAGGCGCTTCAGGTCAAGGTAAAGCTTTTTTTTTTTGGGTTCCAGCTGGAAACCAACTTTTCAAGGTTCTGAATCTGTTTAATTTGGGTCGAAATGCTCTGAACACTTAAAATGTAGGTGTGCAAACCGGAATGCAGCCAGTTCCATGTAGGTGGAAAGGGGATATCAGTGAATCTCTACGCTGTTGGCTGAAAAACAAAGGGCTTGTGTAACTTTTTGCATATTTGAATCAATATCTAACTGTCTAAACCCTCCCGAGGCTGATGGTGGGCGTCAAGAGTCGCAGAATTTGCTGTGGAGTCGGACATTTAAATGGGGAGAAAAGTGCATACTTGAAGCTGTGAGACGTGATTGTGCTTGTTTTGTAATTTACTGTTGCTGTTACAGTCCAGAAGAGCTGAGAAAATTGCCAGAATTTGAATCCCCTCAGTAAAACTACATTCAGCTGGCATCACTGTTCTGTTGCTTGCTCTCTTTCTCTATTAAATTGCCATCAGTGAGATTGTTGACCATCAAATACGGTAAAACTCTTTCAGTTGAAGGAGGGCGTGTCCCGTCATCGGCAACCACCACTTACTGTGATGCCAGTGCATGGGTGTTGTTTTTACTTGCCTTACGCTGATATTGTCCTGTATTATTTTCTTGTTTTGGAAAGTGTGGCTTCTTATTCTCAGAAAAATTAGGAAAACATTTGAGTCATCTAGATATTACAATGCATTTAATTGATCAGTTGCACTGTAGATTGTTGTGGAAGCAGTTTATGCATCAGCAGTAGATCAAATCACTCCTGGCTGTGGAAGATGACTTAATCCTGGACCTATATCCACTGAAGATGTTAAGCTCACTGTGGGGTGACAGTTTTGCCGATGAACCTTGATACATGGAGAATGGAATAACACTTAATGGCAGAGCTCTCTCCACTTGTGCTTTCAAAGATGGGGTTCAGGAGCCAGCTAAAGCTGTTTCGTTACACAACAGTACGCAAGAAAAGCCTAAGTCAATTGCAGCACCACCAGTAGTATTGATATTGATGCTAATGCACGCTACTGCACCTTGTCTTGTAGTATTTTATACCGAAGCTCAAGTCGTTTGTCAGAGAGTTTCATGAAACATGCTTATAGTACGGATCGCAGTGTGTTTTGTGATGCTGTGAATGAGTGTTTTTGCATTTATAGATGTACGGACACGTGTTCTGCACAGATGGCACATGGCACTTCTGGCTTAAATGGTGCCCCTGGAAAAAAAAAAACACACAAAAAAACTCAGACACACACATTTTAGTGCTCCTTTGGAAGCCACATCACGAGAACAACAATTTCATGCAGCTGTCGATACCATAAGAATAATGAAATGGTTGCCCTTGGACCCTATAATATGGCCGTTTGCTTGAGTTTTATGGGCCAGCTGAGGTCATGAAACTGTATAGGTTACACTCTCAGAAGAGAGCCAACAAGTTCCCAGACATCTCACACATTTCTGGCAGAGTGTGTGGAAAGTCGGGGCTGGGCAGCTTGAGAAGAATCGGCGATCAGGAGGATCTTTGTGGAAATAAGCCTCTAACAGCTTATTCCCTGACAACATATAATCTTACGCATGCTATAGACTTCTCTGAAGCTGAAACGATGCAGTGAGCTCGCTAAGCTAACAATATTGCCGGGAATTTGGTATCTGGTTCCCAAGTGTGTTTTTGTGTTGGTGCCACTCGGGTGCAAGTGCGTGGTTCCTCGCTAAGCTCAATCGGGAGGAGTTGTGCGTACGTTTTAGAGTTTGGGATTTAACTTTATGGCACCAATGAGCACAGGACATAAAAATCTAGATACTCTCAACCCCTTTAGCACTGTTTTGTTTACATAGATAGTTGTACAGTATTTAGAGAGGATTTCTTTTTATGTTCTGCCACGTTGGCACATGGTAGTGCATGTGCAACACAATGAGGCATCTGTGCATTTGTCTGAGTGTAGATCAAGGCTGCCCAAAGCGGGGCCTGTGGGCTAAAGTTGGCCGGCCATAAGGTTCAGTTTGGCCCGACAGATGTTCGTCAAGGGAAAAACAAAGTTGTGTTCATGCTGTTTGTGAGGTAAAAATGCTTTTTAAATATGGCACTTTGGCATGAAGTCAGTCAATAAAGGGAATTTGGGATCCGAGGACCATTTTTGCATTTTAACAATGCAATACAATAGGTGTTTGGATTGGCCTGTGGCCCACCATTAAAGAAAACTGAAAAAAGCAAGCTAGGGTCACATGCCAACCCTAACCCTAAGTATTTGATGAGCTGTGGATGAGACTCAATAATTAACCGTCCTTCTCCAGGAAGTTACATTTTGTTGCTTTGGAGCCCTTTTTGCCCCCTAGGAGAACACGTTTTGGCAGTCCTGGTGTGAACACATTCCTCTGACCACAATATCTCAAGAAATGATAGACAATGATAGTGTGATGATGATGATAGAAATATCACACCAACTTCACACAGTGCACCTGTACAGGGGTGTGATTTGATTGTGTCCCTTGATGCTTGAATTTGCATGTGGATGAGGATGAAAATGGTTTTCTTGACACCACTTAAACTCTTTTCTGTTTTGTCATCCTGATTGTCTACACTGTACAGTGATTTTAGTGTGCTTTTCTGTTCTGTACACACAACTATTGCATGTCTTTCTGCCCTGAAAGAGGGACCCTACCTCTGTTGCTCTTCCATCTTTTCTCTGATAGAGGTTTTTTTAGGGGGTTGTGAGGGGGGTCCTAATCTGTGTCATGTGCTGGACAGATCAGCCTTGGATGCAAATTTGTGATATTGTGCTAAATGAATAGCGTTGACCTGATTTGACTTGACTTGACTTGACTTGACTTGAATGAGAAGAGCTATGTGGACATTTAGTAGATGTATTCGTGGATGAATGTATTCTTTAGCTTCTACAATTAATATCTCATCATCGGATGAGCACTGAAACCTTCATTTTGGAGTAACCATTTCCTCTTTAATTTAGAGAGCAGTCGGTTCCCTTAATGCCGACAGGAACGTGACATCAAGGAATTGTGCCAAATTGTTCAGACCTACTGGGAGTAAAAGAAGAAGAAAAAAAGATTAAAGTATGAACTTTTCAGGGGTCCTTTCTTTGCCTTTTAACTTTCAATCTTGTGATTGCAGGGGGAACTTGGATCAGAAGGGCAAAAAGGAATCGATGGGGAGAAGGTAAGTACCACTATCTCCAGCCGACATATATTCCATACATAGCACATCAGCCAGATCTAGTTTCGTCAGGGAATCAATTCTTATAGGCTTTTCATTTTCTGTGTGATGCCCTGGGGGTAGAAGCGTAGCACAGTTTCTGTGTGGCTGTTTTCAGGTGCCTGTCATATCTGAAGTAGATCTTAGTGTGCTCAAGCCCTCAGTGTCCTTCTGCAGTGAAATTAATTGATATGTATGCTACCGTCGGCTTGGCATACTAATGGACTAAACTCATTTTTCAAATTACTCGAAGCCCCTTCCATGCCGTTTCAGGTCAAACTTTATTGCATGCTTTTAAATCTGGCTGCAGTGATGAAACTAATGTATTAATGTAAACCACAGCAAGAACTACAAGTAAATTATGATTTTCTTTTTTTTTTTCTTTAACAAAATCCAATTGCTCTAGGAATATTCACTGTAGTTTTGGACCAATGTAGTGCACATTCCTCAAATCAAAGTTTTACAGCATTTGTTGGGCCACAATGGCACAATCTCAAGAGATGGTAGCTGTGCAGATGGTCAGTTTAAAGTGGCTTAATAAAGAGAGTTCTTTTCATCACCATCACCCCCTTGAGTAGAAAAACAGCTGCCACAGAAATCAGCCTCCCTGCTGGACCTGCACTCTGCCCTAACAGTCACTCGGAGAGAAATCGGAAACGAAAAGCAGGGATAAACAACTATGTGAAGCTGAGAGAGTACCGAGCTTCAGTATAACAAAAGTGCCTGGCATTAGAAAACAATTTAGTACGAGTGGGAAGGTAGTTAATTTAAAATGCACTAAAAACTACTTTTACAAGAGTGCGTAGAGTTAATAGAAAAATGAGAGTAGAGGTAATAAAAGCTATGATACTTTGAAAAGCTTTCAGAATAAAGTAAGATAAATTGCCAAGTAGAGATGTCCTTGGTTGGGCGTTTTCTCATTGATAAGATACAGTAGAGTAACCTTTAAATAATAAAGTTTAAAACCTTGAATAATTTACTGGATTACTTCAAACGGCTTCTTTTTTCTTAAAACGTATACGAAGCTATACAGTGACATACAAATAGTCATTCTTTTGTTTAGGAAACACATACTCTGGTTAAATTAAAAAAAACTTTTATCACAATTTCTATCTTGGTTTATATTTTTCAACAAACTAATCCTTATTTTATATGAATGGTGCAGCTGCTGGCGATAACTAGGAAAGAAAGGTAGCTCACTGTGACTGTACTCTTCATTAAAGAGAATAAGGAAGGATCAGTTCAGACAAGATATATTCTGCTGCCTTGCCTCTGCCATGCTACCCAATTAGTATTTCCCTGAATTACTCTGAGACAGTTACCATGGATAAATGTTACTGTGCTGTTTAAATCCAATCGTACAAAAGTCAAATTTAGGCTGAAGAAAGATTAAGAAACAGCACTGGCAGGTTATATCCAAACTAAAGAATTAGTTTGTCTTCCCACAACCAGCGTGGCTCGCTTTGTTCTGAGGTAAGTAGCTACTGGCAGCTTGAAAAGCCAGTTGACGTCATGCGGATATTTGCATATGAATGACACGATCAAGTTTATTTACATAGCAATTTGGAGAGAGAGCGAGACCACCTAACTGGAAATTAACTCCATCCACATCACAGAGTTGTAGTCATAATATTTTCCAAGCTATAATGGAAGTGTACATGATTCTAGGATCAGGCTTTGTACTTTTTTGTCATTGATTGGTGGCGGTGCTACAGCAATCAAGAGGAAAGAGTGACAGAGCTTCTGAGCAGCCCTTCTTTCTTCGCTCACTGGTTCACCCTGGGCTTCAGTTGACTGGACATCAGTGGTACATAAACTGTGAACAGCTGGAAGCTTGTTCACTATGTAGAGAATGAGACTGTGTTGATAACCCTTTTCCAAGAAAAGCAGCTGCTGAAAACTTTTCTGGGAGTTACCAGTTGATGTCATTTGCATATCAGTACATTGAGTCCGGGTCTGTGTGGAAAGAGAGGGATTCTCCACCATGTGATTGACATTGATGTTCATCAGGCTGCAGCACAAGTCAAAAGTAGCCACGAGTTTTTAGATTTGTCGCTTCTGTGACAGAACGTCCCCAGGTAGTGTCTCTAAATTGGCAGCATTGGACCAAGACGCATGGTCGAGAGGCCGTCCTGTTCTCTGTGTGTCATTGTTAGTGCTGCTTAGTTAGAAACTTTGTCAGAAAAAAATGAGATTCTCATTTTTATGTCCATATTAAGTAAGCAATTGGAAATAGAGAAACATGGTATTCCATTTTTCACCAATATCCTGTCATCAATCAAAGTTATTCATTCATCCATGTGCAGTTAAAGGGACCATCCAATATTTTGAGAGGTATGCTTTGATGCCATTAAGCCCACAGTCAGATGGCAAGATCAATACCAATTACACCTCTATGTGTCCAGTACAAGGGTAGGTCTGGGACACAAATCTCTTTGCCTAGCAGGGTAGCAGGAGACCTGACTTGTTTTTGATCTTTGTGCACCACAAATGGGCAGTTCGGCATCCTTCGGTCATGCTCAGCATGCGTTACGCTCCAGGGATTTATTATACTGTGCCCCACTTCCTTGAGCGATTTGAAACAAAGAAAAGTTGAGAAATTGGGACTGCATTTATGAGGCTTTGCCTCTAGCAGCCTTTTTTGTCCAGCCTTGCGAACACCCATGGTGGATATGAAAGCATGGCTCTGGCACAGGTATAGCCTAGGTTAACACGAAAACAGGTATTCTAGTTACATCAAAATCACCTAGTGCATCCAGAATCGCCATAGAGCTAGGTTAAGTATATTGTGGACCTGTCTTTGTACTAGAAGCATAAAATAGGACATGAACAACTCTGGTGTGTGGAGGAATCAAAACCACAGGACGACATCACAATACTCAGGCGCTGCTAGTTGTCTACCAATCAGTCGATCATGGATGGCATCGTTTTCTTTGACAGACAACAAAATAAAAAGTATAAAATGCAAAAATCTGTCAACAAGTATGTTTAGGTGGCTGTTAATGTTCCTGGGCAACCCACCAAAGTTAAGTCTATGCGTGGGAAACATTTATTTTATTCTCAACATTTCACAATTCACTGCATTTGTATAGTGTTATCCACTGTTATTATGAAATTATTGATTGTAGTTCCATTAAAGTTAAGAGATTTTACGTTGTGTGGGTTTTTTTTTTTTTGCAAATAATTCCCACACAATTTTTAGCCATTCAGCACAATTTCTACAATTCATTACAGTTTCCTTATAAGCACCCTATTGGAAATTCTGTGGAAACCAAGACAAGATGTAACACGCTCTACTTACATTACAGCGTATGTCAAGCAGTATTAGGATGTTCATTATCAGACTTTTCCCGCAGTTGTGCTGTTTTCTGTGATTTATTGGATTTCTTGACCTAACCCTTGTATTTGATTTAGATTAATATGGAGGCATCGCATGGGATAAAAGATAGGAGGTCATCTAGCCCCATGTGTCATCGTTGAGCATCAAGCAGTGCAGGATTAATGGGTTAAAACCAGTCTCCCCAGTGCCTCTGTTAGTGAGTGGAGGAAGTTGAGCCTCATCAGCTAAATAAGACTGCCCATTCTTAACCAGTTAATCACACTAGACTGTAGATGACTATTGGATGGTTTGTGCTATTGACTAATTACACAGCTTCATTAAGAGGTCTTAATCGACACAATGTCTCCTTCAGAAAAAACAAAACACAGCATTTAAGTATAGATTTGGACATCGATATGCCAAGTAGAAGCTTCTCTGCTTGAAATATTTAAGTCGGCCCTAGATATATAGTGCAATGATACTGCGAGACACTTTTATATCTGCAGTGGTTGACTCAGTTGCTTCAATATTGAGAAAAAGGTGAAGATAGTTAAAAACAGCAGAGAAGATGCAGGTATCTTTCTTGTAAACAAATTATAAACACCCACGTTGCGCAAATAAATTGGCTTGATGATTTCAGTTAACCTATTTGCTGTGACTACCAGACTCTATTACCCAATCTGTCCCTTTACTGCAATTAGCTCATATTCCATTTTTAAAGCTAGTGTGTTATTTAAGGCTGGAGTAGACACCGGAGAAGACAGAATTCTGCGTATGAGCATGTGATCTAGTATCGTTTTGCAGATACACGTCCTATGGGACAGGAGGAGTGCACAACGTGTTATCTTGTGGGTAATCCAAGTTACATTTGTGGATACATGATGTTCACTTGAAGAGTGAAGTGCCATAGGAAAAGGAGTCAAGCACCACTGATAGAACATGATATCCCGTGCACTAGAGGATCTCTGACAGCGTACTGTACTCTGACACCCTCAGACAACGGCCCTTTGTTTAGGTTGCCTTGGTCATTTGTATTAATTCATTAAGTGTAGTTGACATGCGAATAAGATATCTTTTCCAGCACCCAATGTCAGTGTGATTAGTGGTATACCGCACTGTATGTGGTGGTGTATCGCTGAGCAAATGGAAAGTCACAAAAGGCATTTCCTGCTGTAACCTCCCTGGCATTTGTAGGCCGGCACTCAAGATATCTATGTTACTTAGAGATCCTGTTCCACGTAGCTCTAAAGGCCTGTCATTCAGTATTACAACATTTCCCCACTGGAATAACTTAATACCACACCTGATTACCTAATACATCTACAATTTTAATTTAGCCTCTCCCCAATAGGCCAAACCCAGTTTGCAATGATTAAATTGTGCGCAGTAACTAAAACTTGCAATTATTCTACCTCTTGTCAGACAAGGGCAGTGACCTGCAGCTGCTATGGTTAGGGAAAGGTATAAGTAAACGTAATTAGGCAGCATTTGTACATCCCCGCTTCTCTGGCTCTGTTTATTTTGCTCGCTATAGCTGTCTTGTGCTGGGGAGTTGCCAGATTGTCTTGTGGCCCCACCGCTACAGGAGTGACGGGACACAGTGGTGTGTGTAATTAGCAGGCAAGTGTACACAGCTCCCCACAGTGTTCTGACCTCGTGCTGCAGGAACGACTGCCACACAGCCGGCACCAGCCTATTCCCTGCCCCATCTCCCTCCTTTGTCCTTCCCTGTAAATGCAACAAAGCCCACGGCTTGCAACAAAAGCTGACAATATATCCTGCAAGATCTCCTTCCACGTCACTGTGCACCTGAATTGGGCCTGGGGGCTCACGGCTGAGTCCACGAGACTGAAGGGCAGTGTCTTAACTAGGCTCCGGTGTGGAAGGTAGGATACTGAAATAAAGAAAAAGAAGAAAAGGGGGTCCCTTAAGGGGTCATTAGTTGTTTCCTACATTAGAGATAGGACCCCTTTGACAATCATCAACATACATCATAATTGATTAATTTAGTGTTGGTCAGTTGAGACTATCTAAAGCAGCACTGTTTAGAGATAATGCTTCAAGATTATCTTCTTCCTTGGTATACATGACAATTACATTACATTGTCTAGATTTTAATAATTAATTCATCATTTTACAAAATGTAAATGAGTTCTCAGAAATTCCCTGCTACTATTACATGTGTGGATAAATTGGCGCTGGCTTTAAAACAGCTGGTCAGTGTATGTAGTCTTCTATAGGTAAGCAGTATGTGGTTGTTTTTAATGGTAAAAAAAAAAAGAGTAAAAAAAAAAAAAAAAAGTTTAAGTATTTGACATAACTCAATTATAATTACCGTATGTCTTTTCCTTTCTGCTCCAACTAATGTAGACATTTAGTTTAGCTATTTAACTGATAACATCCTATTTCCAACAATTATTTTATATAGTCCATTAGAAAGACTTTTAAAAGCCCCCATAGCTGGAGGTTTTGAGGAATAAAGAGAAGCAGTATTAGATAGTTATGGCACAATTTCCAGCAGTGACAGTAAAAAAGAAAGAAGTTTTTAGAGTTTTAGCAAAAATACAAAAACAAATAGTTTTTTTCAGTGCTTTTGGACTAAACCTGTCATGTACTAGTTTTTATTAGATACAGTTATTTGTTTATTGTCTTCAACTACTGTTCCACCAGAGGGGGTCAGTTTTTAAATTGAATCCTTTTTTTCTGTAATGAGAACAAAATAATTGGTCATGGTAATTCTAAGTTTTGTATCGTAGGCAACTGGACTTGTTTCAGTTTCTTGAAGACGTTTCACCTCTCATCCAAGAGGCTTCTTCAGTTCTAACTAACTGGAGTGGAGTTGCAGGCTTTTAAACTCTGTGTGGGAGTGTCCCTACAGAGTCGTCAAGGACACGTGTGAGCTCTGAGTTTCAAAGTCAGTCGTTAGGGCCACTCTCGGGTTGTTGACCAACCAGCCTTCATGTGGGTTGCTAAGGCGAGGTGAGCCCAGGTGTGAATGGTTGTTAAACTGTCTGGGGAGAGAACTCAGTACTGCATCGTAGGTAGGTGATAGGTAGTGTCGTAGGCCACCTCCTCTTTTGAAAGACGGTCGTTCCAGTTTGGCATAGATGGATTCTTTCACTCCTCTTTCAAACCATCTGTCTTCTGTGGCCAAGATGATTACACTGCTGTCCTCAAAGGAATGATTTTTCTCCTTCAGAACTAAGTGGACAGCAGAGTCTTGACCTGAGGAGAATTACCTGAATATTACTGAAACAGCTTTCTTTCTTTCTTTCTTGCTTTCTCAAAAATGATTTAAAAACTAAAAGATAATTTAGATTTCAAAATAAAACTATGATATGTAGTCTTTATTATCACAAGAAATTGTTTATACCTTAATACCAAATACCAAAAACTGTAGTGAAAATAATCCAAGCACCGACTCTGAAACGACTTTGGGCAACTTACACAATTAGAGAAAAACTGGTTAATTGTGTTCATTTTGTGTGTGCCAGAGGAAGATTTAATGCAAAGTTTGCAAGAATGCCAAACGCCTCTGCCAAAAAAAGTTAGAGCTCAGTTTAATTGCCCTTGTTGCTGTTATGTACGTCGCTACTGACAAGTCCAGATGCTGTGCGGTTCCACAGATCCTGTAACGGACAACTCTGCAGTCCGGGAATCATCTGAATAATCCCACAATGAAGTTTTTATCAAAAATACTTTTTCTGCCAAAGTACCTTATGTCATACTAAATTAACAACCACAAGGACTCATGGGAAAGTGAGCATCACTGAGCAGGAACTGAGAGAGTGCACAGTTAGCATTTGGCAAACTTGATAAACTCTGAATCTTTTATGGAAAAACTCGCTTTGTTGACTGTAATTAAAATATTTACCAGCTGGAAACATTTCTTGTGGCACACAGATGATCTGCAAAGCTCGCTGCAAAACAGGCGGTGCAATTCAATATATGGGGAGAGAGTGACTTTTTGATTGACCGAGCCTCTGACTGACCTGAATTTGGTTTCTGATAAGGACACGTGCCACGGGAAAGAAATAACTCACCACCTTGCACAGTTCCAGTTGCATTATTCAGTTTGAATTATGGCAGCTCCCTGTCAACCCTTCTGTAAACATATTGTCTTGTTTGTCTGCAGCCTGCAGTAGAGGAAGCTGGGGAGGGGAATTTTGCAACAGGGATATAAAACATTACCATAAATATTGATGATTCATAACAAAATCTTACATAGTAACAATATTATTTAGTCATTGTAATTTAGATTGGAGAGACTTAGGCAGGACATGCTGTTTAGGATGTACAAACCATATAGTCCAGTGTGATAGAGAACCTGCTCATTTTTCATCATGAAAATCATTTCATGTGTTTTTCTGGTCCATATCAGGTAAATTACAAGCATACGAATTCAGACAACACCAAAAAGATGGAGACTTTGTCATTGACACATACCAATATACAACATATATTGAGTTTAGATATACAGTATTCCTGTAACTGGAGAAGATAGATGCTCATGGTCTAGAATTCGTATGACTTTGTGCTGGAGGGTTGCAATGTGAATAATCAGGTATCAGGAGTGAACAGAACATCACAGGAAGGGATCAAGAGTTTCATGACATTTTACAGGGGTGCATGTTGATCTTGTGTGACTGTCTAAGTGTTGGATTGACAAAAAAGTCCTGCTCAGCCCTGAACTTTAGGCCAATGACACAATAATTGATCCTTAAATCCAATTACTTGTGCTCTTGGTTACAGGCTTGTATCATAGCACCAATGAGACATGTCTTTAGTTTTGGATCAGATTTTACATCAGATATTACTTGTTTCTTAAAAAAGTATAGACTAGAATGATTTAGATTTCATGATGTTCTAGACAACCTCATTTCTAATTCCCACATTTCCCGCTGTGAAATTTATAGCTTTTTTTTTTACACTAGGTTGCAAATATGCCATCAAACTCAGGCCCTCTCCAAAAGTACACGATGTTTACTGAAATTCAAGTTTTTCTTCATGCGTTGGAGGTCACTGAAAATTGACTTTTTGGAAAACTTCTTCCAAGGGGTAGATATTCAGTCAGTGTCTACATTTGGATGGGCAGAAGAAATTTTTGGAAAGATGTTCTCAGACACATGTGTTGACCGGTGTATCCAGGATCACTGCCTAATGTGAACTTTAAGTATGTCTTATGATATTTGAGTGGTTAAGTTCGTACACTAACAGAATGGATGTTGTATTGTTTATTTTTGTTCATATTGCACATGCCCACGTTGATAGTTCATTGATAGTTAGTAGATCATAGTATCTATAAAACAGATGTGAATGTGTGAATGCAGAATGTATGATTCCTAGCCCTATTGTATATGGCTGAAGTGAACAATATGTAGTACTGTGGTTTTAAAAAAAAATAATTGCTTAAATTTGCTCTTACATCACGACCACAAAGCTGTGAATGGAAGCAAACATGAGCCTAGTGTTCTGAAAAAGCACATAATGACTGCGAAGGATCACAGTAAGAAAACATGTTTATATTATAGGACCCTTCTCACCATAACAACCAGACAAAATGTCCTTATTAAAAAAAAAACGGTGGCTGAAACCTCACAAGATTAATCAAATACTCTTCCGCAATCGACAGAAGCTGAAGTTGTTTACGTCCTTGTTATCACATGAGCCCTGCACTCTGGTGCTACTTCATTTCTTCCGCAGCTCTGGTAATAACTGCTTCTGGATCCCCTTGTGTCAGATTGCCCCAGTAAAGTGGTTAGGCTGTCGATTTAAATAAAGAATTGGGCTCTCGTGTTCAGATATGAGACAGCTGCCCTATTATTGACGGTGTGCGTGGGCTGAGGGCCCACATAAAGTGAAACAATCTGATAAAATCATGACACAATCATGTTACTCTGAGTGCAACCTATAGGCAAGCTGTATTATCCGGCGTCACCATAGGGGCAACTATTTTACACCAGTATTACCTTGGCTTCTGTTTTCTGAATGGTGGTGTTTAACACGAGGCTTGCAGGGAATAGGCGATGAATTAGTCACGTCTCTGGTGGAGCCAGACTTAATGTGATAAAGGTAGGTAATCATCTTCTGCAGATATATAATTCACTATTAATAGCCTTTCTAACTCTAAATTTAACCATGACAAATTATTGTGTTTCTGAGTCATTTTACAGACCGCTCACGCTACCCATCTTTCCTGTTCCCCCCTCTAACCTATTTCAAAGAGATGCTGCTACTGGCCCAAATGTGTCACACCTAACAAGGCTTGCTGCAAATTTAGCCTGTCAATATGTGTCAAGCCTCATTCATCAGCTATCACTCCTCATCTCAGCCGTCCTTCTTCTCTCACCGCCAAGAGGCTTGACTTTGCCCCAAGCTCGAGTAGTTCAATTCCATCCCCAGGTCATTTGCTTCAAGGTGTTCAAGCAATGACAATCACAGTCCTTGCTGAGACGCAAGTGCAGCGAGGGAAAACAGAGGAGAGGCTGGGGGTAGAGACTGTGTAACCAGCTGATTGTTAATCTCTCAGCACTGCGGCGCATGCAGCGTCTAATGATTGACATTATCTGCTCCTTTCTCATCGACCGGTTGTGACAGGCATGAGAATCTCACACCTGCATGAGATACTTGTCTACTGAGTGTCAACACACTGACATACAGTAACACATGCTGGCTTATTCGTTTAACATTTGAATCCGTCAATCCTCAATGAGAAGAAATATACTCAAATTTATTGTATATTTTTGTTCCCAGGGTCTGAAAGGTGACCAAGGGCCAGTTGGTCCAGTTGGTCCTAAAGGAAACAAAGTGAGTGAGTCTGCCATTCATGCTGGCCCGGACAAACCGACACTGTAATTGTTTTGGTTTCTTCTTTTTTTAAAAAAGAGAATAGATACTTCTGTCTCTGCTTGACCCTCATGAGCTGTAATCCCAGTCTCAATAACGCATTTGCTCATCTGTTTGAAGTGCTGCAATGATTGCTGCTCCAAACATGGCCAGCCAAAGACTACTGTTATTGCCGTCATAACTTAGCAAGACCGTACTGATGGTCATATAGAGTAGTTTTTATCCCGGCTTAGAGAAAATGTCCCACTCACTGTATTCGCAGAGTATTTGTATATTCATAGGGAGAGCTGTTTGTAATAGACATACCCGAGAAAATCCCTTTATCTTGCCCTCTCTAAACAGTTTTTTTTTTTTTTTTTTTTTTTTTTATGGGACTAAAGCCTGCAGCAAAAAAAGTGGATTGCATTCTGTTGCCATCTTGTTTGGGGACTCTGCAGGGACTCTTGCTTTAGAATATATTTGACTTTTGGTCTTAACTATAACAAACAAAACAGTTATGTGTCCTATGCAGCAAGATGACTGGTTTCATGAGCTTGGGATTTGAGACAAGATCGAAGTGCTGCAGAGGAGCTTGATGCAAAACCTTGTTCTTATCTGCAGCCCCCTTTAAAGTCTATTCACTGACATGAATTAAATTAACTCTTGTTGCAATGCAGAAGAGATTGGTCTTTTTAAAGTTTTTTCTCTCCTAGTCATCCCACAGTGGGATTATTTTTCCATGTATGAGATGTAATGTTTTTCCCCCTGTAATTAGTTGCCATATCTCCCACTCTTTTTTTTATATTTTTTTATTTTTCCTCCCGTGCTGGGGCCTTCTCCGTTGTTGTTGTTGTCTTTTGGAAGAACTCACCACATAATTGTAGGTGCAACGCTCTGCCTGCCAGCCTTGAAGTTATAATGAGGTCTGTGTGTTTCTGTGAAGACAACAGAGAATCACAGGGTATTTTATCCTATTTTCCGGATGGGAGGGTGGGGGTGGGGGTGGAGAGAAGGTTTGTTTGTATTGAAACTGACAGAGGGAGGCAGATTTGGAAGCATAAAGTAATGAGTCCCCTGAATATCCCATAGCAGGCATATTTTAGCTGTGACATTCATTTAGACAACAAAATTGATATGAACTACACACACACCCCCCCTTCCCCTCTTTTTTTTTCTCCTTTCATCCACATCTAATAAAAGGGTATTGCCAGCTGTAAAGTCCACTGATTCTCAACTCGGTGCTTTGTGAAGTGCCGTCGGGTTCGTGGTGAAAACTGCAAAAATATTGGACATTGATGCATGAGTTTTATCTGAAAAGACCAAAAACAAGAGCGGCAGTAAAAAAAAGCATGTGAGATCATTGTTTACACTGGATTAAGCCGGCGTCAAAAGACATCAACCTCTTCCCTTATATGACTTTTCCCGGCTGCCTGTATGTCACAGTCACCAAACAATGTTATCATACCTGTCCATTGTTAATACTGCAGAGCTTTTACATGATATAGTACGGCTGTGTTTATTTTAAGGCCTGTCACATTTAATAGCACCAGCCCACCTGCCAGTTGTCGGACCGCGTTAAAGTCATCAGTCAGGCTTCATTTCAAGACATATTGTAAATACCAGTTAATGGCCTTCTACAGTGCATAGTGCATATGTCGGAATATTGCTGCTATGCGTAGTAAATCTTATATTACCTGACCTTCAGGTTTTATCTCAAACACAGTGGCTGGCCTTTAGGGCTAGGTGTTTAAAAGTCAAGAATATATTGTATTGATTTAGCCTTAGCCAAGATGTTATCGAGTGAGGTTTTGGGAGCTTTCACTAATTATTATCTTCTGTCACAGGGGGATGCTGGTGTGCCTGGAGATCCGGGGCTGCCTGTAAGTTCACACCGTTTGATTTACATCTCATTATGCTATCTGTATATGTGAGGACATTCAGAAGCGCTCGGAGTGTTGAAATGTACCCACACAGGTGTGACCTGAAATGGCCGGACTGGGCTTTTGTAAATATCACAGCCTTTTTGGCCCGCCAGGCGCTGCACACACACAGTGTTAAAACGTGGCCCGCAGAGATGGAAAGTGAGGCACTCAGGTGAGCAGCCTCTGTGTCACATTACCATCGCCTGGGAATGGGTCAAACAAGGAGCAGATAGACAGGGCTCAGTGGGTATCCTCACTTTGCCCAGAAAGGATAGGGATGGGCAGCCAGGCAGAGAAGAATGGCGCTCAGAGCCTCGCGGTGGGGGTGGAGGTTGACAAGTAGTCGCCAGCTGTATCCTACATGGACGAGACATGCACTTATTGGGTTGGTGGATGTCCCTGCAGACCTCCTCGCATTTACACCCTGGAAGAGCTACACCATGCTTTAGGTTTTTCGATCGTATAATTGGACTGGCTGCGCTGGTGTTGTTTCCTGTGAAACACAGAGGACAGAGAACATAGCCCACAATTGTTCCAGTGCACACACAATTTGAAGGTACATATGTCAGCAGACGGTAGATACATGTACTCGCAGATGCCTGCATATCAACACATTCAGTTTTTAGATGCAAACACACACACTGTCAATGCATTGTAGGCCAGGAGTTGACAGCTACTGGAGATTAAAGGTATACTGCGGGCGGTTGGCTAATTATGAGCACATCATGAGGGTATCAGCCTGCCAGATTTAATCAGCACTGGAGTGATACAAAAAATGTGCCCCCACTGCTTCTGGCTCGCCCCTTTTATGTCACCAAAGTGCCCATGATACCCACACAGCATGCGGCCATCCACTTACTATTCTGTAATGCTAATGTTACATTTGTAAGGACATGTGAAATAACAATCTCTCCCTGACCAGCGAACAACAGTTTTAGCAAACTTTCTCACAACATGCCAGCAAATTGGTCGGTGCGTGTGAGCGGAAAAAGTTGGGAGGAAGCTATTAAAGTAGTGTGGACCTGCTGCTCGTGGATTTGCATTGTATTGCTCGTTACTCAAGGTCAAAACTCTGTGCTCACAAGCCGACAAAAGACATCCGGTTGTACATGAATAATTGATTTATTAGCAGGGACACTAAGGCATGTTTTATTTAGGGTGTCACAGGTCAGAGCTGTCGCTCTTTTATAGATGCAGCTGTAAATATCTGAGGGTTGCCAGCCTCCTTGTTAAATTGTTTTTTTTTGTTGTTTGTTCTTTGCATGAGGCTTCTGACGGATGTGGAAGACATTTGCTGTGAATGTCCATCTCTGCAGCTGTTTCCAAGAAAAGTCCACAGCTTTTGACTTTTGGATGCCAGTTGTAATGGGACACCAATTATTCTGCTTGCATTTGAAAGCCGAGATGTTTCATGTGGCCTTGTGTCCGTTCTGTTGGCCTGGTGGACAGACGACTCTGTCTGCCCTTTTCCTGACAGTGACCAGCAGGGTGTCTGGGGAGTTGTAATAGCCATGCCCTTAACTTCTCTCCAGGTCATGGCTGCCAAGGATAATTACCTCATGACCAATTGTGTTGCTTGCCTATAACTGGCATTGTATTGTATTGTACTGGCAACTGTATTGTTATACCATGTATGATTCATAGGAGTCATGGTCTCATACTGACTGACCTGTCTTGTTTCTTTGTTTGATTCCTAGGCTGACAAGGAATGTCTCAAAGGGGATCAGGTACTTTAATTGAAATTGTGTTCACTAAAAATATTAAACAATCTGTATTCTTGAGATTGTGCTTGTGTTTTTTTGTAAACATGAATCTTTCTTCGTCACATACAGGGCCCTCGAGGTGACAAAGGAGAGAAGGTGACAAATGAATCCCTACATTTTAGTAAAGTATCTAATATTTTCATCTGTTTTCTTGTCAGACAAAGTGCACGTAACGTGTTTGCAGGCAATCAGGGACAACTCTTAGGTTCAGCAAGCAATTACCGAAGCACCATAAGCATATCCTCGCACAAGAACTTGAAAACAAAACCCGGACTCAGCATATTCCTTGATTAGATTAAGATACTGTGCAGGATAATGGAATGAAGCTCCGATCAACCAAGGCTGCAAATTGCCTATTAAGGGGGTTGTGGAGAAGTCACCTAGAAACTGTTCATGAGTGAGAATACTCCTTTCCATCTATTCATGCAATTTTCACTAAGCTAATGCTGTGTTTCCTATCAGTGCAAATAAGCCCACTAGTTATCCACTGGTCTGCTGAGAACATGTGGCACAAACATCTGTCTGCAATATTTTCTTGACAAGCAGCAAGCCATAATCTCTTCCTGCAATGCACATGAATGTAGCACCCAATTCAGTATGATACATGTCCTTTCCACAGGGATTGGCCGGGGTGCCAGGTCAGCCAGGGGAACCAGGCAAAGAGGGCAAAAGGGTGAGTAAACACAAACAGTCCATCAACAGTTGTGAGGCCTGGCTCGCGTTCTTACTGACTGGCCCAGGGAAAGGCCAAACAGCAGCTGAGCGGCTGTTGTTGTTTTGGGGGGAGGCGGAGATGATCTGTGGACCCCCAGAGAGAGGTGGGGAGGTGTGGGCTTGTTGTGTGACAATTAATGAATGGGCTTCATGGTCAAGGGGTCACACACTCAGTGTGACTGGCAGCACCCATGAAGTCCGACTGGGTGACTGAGGTGGACAGTATTCAGTTTCCTACAAGGCCAGCTTGATTTGGGTTCGGGACAATGTCCGTGACTGAATCAACTGAAACATTACTCCACATTTATTTATATGTCACGTCTGACTGTAATAACTGTGGTCAAGAGTACATGTGGCAGGATTTGTAATGTAGTGGCGGTGACACTCTCTATGAAGGTCACGTCTGTAATGTGTCAGGTTTTTTTTTCGTGTTGCTGCCAGCGAATACTGCTCATCACTCCGCGTAACTGCGTTAGTGTATCATACAATTACTAATACCCCTAAACAGTGCTGTCACTTTATTCATAGCTCACAAAGTCAGCTATAGCATATTTTAGCCTATCTTCTCTTATCTTTCTACCACATTTTCCATTACAGAGAATATCAAATCTGTTGTGATATGTTACAGAGTCTGACTGATATGGGATGTGAGAGGTGAAAAATTTACCAGTTGCTGATATGGCAGCTGATATACTGTTTTTTTCTAGCTGAAAGGAAAACAGACCTTGTCTATGTGGATTGTGCATCAATTTTTACAAAAAAGTAACTTTGATTTTGCCTGACTATGTACTGTACGTATAAAATATTGATCTGAAAAATAACAAGCAAGTATAGCTGTGAATTAATAAATGCAGTGTGTAAAAAGTACAGTATTTCCCTCTGAAATGGAGAGTGGAGAGGAAAAACTAGAAGAAAATGACATAGAAATACTCAAGTAATGTTCAAATACCTATACATTGTATATAAACTGCAGTACTTAAGTAAATGTACTTAGTTACATTCCACTACTTCTCTTTACCGAAGCACTCATCCTCTATCAAGCTAGCTATGAGATGAGAGAACCATTATTTTAATGAATTGAGTCAATTCGCAATATCCATGGAATTGTCATGGATATGGTCTTGTATGTTAGTTTCTTTAAAACTTCCTCAAGTTATAGTAGTTAAAATAAGTAATCGGCTGTAGTAAGTAAATGCATTATAATGTCTTATGAACGTATCTAATAATCTTCTGTTCATAGTTTTGTTGAAACTCTTTGTAGGATCTAATGCAAAAATCCAGGTGATCATGTTTAAGTATGGTATCACTTGATATTAACCATCATTAAAGGGGCACTATGTTGTTTTGGAAAGGAAAATACGGATCCAGAACACTTGTTTGAATCTAGTAAGGTGGCAGGGTCCGCCAAATATAAACAAAGTAAAGCAGTATGAAGCTGTGTTGTCCTTTAAGGTCAGTTTGTTTATTCAGTCATGAAAACAAAGAGAGTTTGTTTGTTTAGTTTGTTCAGGCACAAAAGATCTTTCTGTTCTGAGTAGAATTTCTTCCCTAAAACTACATAGTGCACCTTTAATAAATGCTGAATTTATGGTTAATTAAACTATGGTTAATGGTTAATCCACTGTTAACAAACAATGAAATGTTTTAAAAAAACATTTATTCAGAAAGTTATTGTAAAGTTACAGCTGATGTTTATTAATGTTTACAATTTACAGTATAGCCTAATAGAGGGCTGATAAAGAATTTCATTGTTTGTTTAAAGCGAAATAACTATTAACTACTTTTATTAACTATTGATTAACCACTTATTAATGATGGCTACTAAAGATAATAATACAAAATAGTAACAATTATAAAGATAAAGTGCCACCGTAGGTACTTTTAATTCATGTCTGGTGTTCTCACATTAGCAACACGTACACATGCTAACATTGTGGCGGGCTGAGGATTTGCCATCGGCGAGAATGTTATTGTTCCTTGACAGCACAGCTGAGAGGCAGTGTTCAAGGACAGGTGGAGAGAGTGTCCTTTTGTGTCCCGCTTAATTGACTTGGTGTGAATACCTTGGCCTGCGACACTGCGGTCCAAAATAGGCTCTTCAGGCGGCCGAGCAGTCCTGTTTGTCTCACAGAGAATGGTCATAAAACAGCAAGAAAACATTTGGCTCCGCTGCAGTGAAGTATAAAATATATAGCAGGTTGAGCAGCCATAAGTAGGTCAGGCAAATGTTCTTTTCAGAGAAAGCAAGAGCCGTGATGATGCACAATACCCGAGACATCTGGACACAAGTATCTCAAAAATTCCACCCTTCTGTGTGCGAATACATTCAAACTCAAAACTTGTTCCAATAGCATTAACAATTTATGACCTATCATCGGTTGTATCTCTCAGTGGATCATTTCTCACAATGCAGTGAAGTCGGAGAATGTATTTTCAGGGAATGTATTCACGGTCAGCAAGAGTGAGCTCAGAGGCTCGTGCAGATGTTTTTTTCATTTTTTTTAAGATGTTTTGTCTCTACCTCATTAGTTAAATTATACCTAACCTGTCTTAAGCAGGGATGGACTGTCAGCGTGAGTGAGAGTCAGAGGCATCAATTATGGTGTGCACTCTTCTTCTGGAAGTTTTATGATGAATCTTTCAATCATAATTGGTTCTGAGGAAATAGAAAGTCGCTCTGCGTTTGATGTTGTGGCTTCTCGGTTTCCTATATATCATTATATTTCTTCCACAGTAGTTCTTTGAAGACTTTGTAGGTAAAACCACCTTAGGGCTTCAAACTGGTCACTTCAGACTTTCTGCTGTTGTTGTTGCTGAAGACACAGCGCTGATCTATTAATACTCTGTCTTTGATGACTGGCTGACTTCGTGGTGACTGTTAATGTGCTAAGGTTTCTGCTTATTCTTAGCTCGAGGAGTCACATGTAGCCTCCAAGTTGTTGACCGACCTGTGTTTCTGCAGTTTGGCGGCCTATTTTAGGGAGGTGGACATGTATCATTATCAGGGGCTAGCTAGTGGCCAGCTGATACAGCAAGAGACTCTCACCCAATTAGCAACTCTTGTCCATGCTCGCAACTCATTGGTTATACATCCGCTGTACCAATGATGCGGGGTATCTTGACGTGGACTGACCACTCCGCAACCTTCATACGATAGCCGGGAGTGGAAAGCTTTCACAAGGCCTTAGATTCAAGCTAGAGCATCTTTCACACTGTCTACTTCAATTTATTGTTAAGCAAAAAACAACCACTCTAAGCTATTTAGATTTACTTCAAGGAGACGTGGAGGACATTGTAGTGGGGAGAGGAGGAATGATGCCTTTTGCACTGATCATCCTCTGGAGCTTAAAGCAACATATGCAAGAGAGGATATCAAGGGCAGGCACCCAACCCCCTTCTGTGACCCCATGTCTCACATTCATAGAATCTCGATTTGATCTTATTACCTTGATGGATGGCTAGTTCACTTCATCAGGGTGGAAGATAAGGGCCAGTCCAGCCATGTCCAGGAATTTATGGGACTGTATTGCCCCCACATTACACATTGCCATTAATAGTAATGTGAATGGCTTGGTTTTATCTATTATGGATGGCATGGACACAGAATGGCAGGCAGAGAGTAGGACTTTGGGATTCAGAGGTACATTACGGCAGATCAGGAAAGAATATGGGGAGCACTAGTAAAAGCAACAACGTGCTAAAATTTTCATCAGGTGCTGTAACAATGTGTGAAGCTCCGTGTTGTCAATGCAGTACACAGGCCGGGGAGGCGAAAGATACGAATGCTGAAGGAAACAACCTTGGAATTTTCAGTTTTCAATGTGGCCATTTGTAAGCCAAGTATTAGGTATGCAGTGCAGAGAAGTGACTGCCTGACAGCCGTCTACACATATGAGGGACCGTATAATAAAAAAGTCCTGCATGCATACAAAAATGATGTGGGATTTGGTGGCAGAAAGCAATGCAGAAAGTACCAAATGACGTAATTGTGCGTGCTGAAAATAGGACTGAATGCCTACCTTGGTCAATGCACATTGCCTCCTTACAGCCAAAATATACAGGAACACCGCGGCAAGCTCGGGTTTATTCATGTCGTGCCAAGTCTTCCCAGCATACTCTGCTTCTGTAGTTGGCACAGGGCTGTGAGTGGGTTCAGTGCAGACATGGGTTCATCCCTTCTATAGTAGTAGGTTCCTGTGGATTAATAAATAATCACCTTAAGAAATCCCCCATTACAAGGTGGGTCTTGGAGTTTTAATCCACCACATTAAGCCTTATTAGCTGTATAAATGTACCTGTATAGGAAAATAAGTCCCTGCTAAATATAAGTCACCGACAAATGTTGATCCACTTGGTTCGCTATTGAAGTTATGCAGTGGCATCATACATAATGGACAGACATTTGCTTTAATTATACGTTGTAGGAACATTGCATCAGCATTATGAATATATTTTTCTGTAGATAAACGATGCACTTTCTCTTTGATGCATTTTGCAGAATGCAAATAGTGCAAACGCAAAGCATTTGAAATCCCCTTTAGTAAGCTACGGGCCTCTACTTTGTGTCAGGGATTCCTTGTGTCCCGCTTTTGAAAATGCACATGTCTGACAGATGTGCTGCACAATGTTTGTTCTTATTACACATAGCTGTGCAAGTACAGAGATGATGAAACTCCAGCAAGCCCTAGAGGAAGCACAACATCGCAACTGCTCTGTCTACGGATGTGTTCTCTTCAAATGAATTATGCAGTGTAGATCCTCTTACTGATTTATTCATTTATTTATTTAAATCTGGTTAGTTGGTTATTTATTTAGTTAGTTAGCTTGCTTGGAGAGTGAAGCAGTTGGCACAGTTAGCAAATTATATAGATTGGTGGCTGAACGGTAGCTCAGCTCTGTAATCTTTGATGCTACACAGAATTTACAATCAGGCAGAAGGTGACATTCTCCGTTGACTGCCTTCTCATTGTCTCCAGTATCTTTCGCTTGTAAAATGACTCATAGAGATATTCGTCCGCATACCTCAGCTGGGGATGTGGGTGGATGACACTGTGCCACATGAGATGCCTGCCTCATATGTCAAGGAGATAAGAGAGGACAAAAGTCACGATAAAGGTGTAAAGGCCCGGAGACCGTTGCTTCAGATGACCTCGTGGGGGAAAAGGCATTAAAAGAGAGACTTTTAATTATTTTCTCACTAAATAATATCCTGTGCGCCCAGATTATAAGTAACTATTGAGGAAACATTATAGAGTGGAGCTCTGACATATGGCAGGACTTTGATTCCACTAATAGGTTATTCCTCCTCTGCTGAATCAGCTCCCCTCTCAGCATTTATACAGCAGACCCACCATGGTTACTAATTGCAGTGTCCAGGAAATTGTTAATTATTTATTTCCGAGTCATTATGCTCATAAATCTGTTTTGAAAACTTTTGTTGTTGACCTACAGTTATTACATTGTAATGAAATTAGTTTTCTTCACAGAGATGTGTTGGTAGATGCCGGCGAGTTTCCTGTAAAAGTGGCTTTAATGCGTTTGTGTCCTGCAGCAGCATGGAGCCTTATATCAGTTTCCTTTTTATTTTGAAGTGCATATGAGTAAAGTCATGAGACTGCTTAGGCATGAAATCCTTCTGCCCAGATCCTGAATGAAACCAGAGACAGCTTAGGTGTAAACATCTTGTACACTCGTTGGTTGTTAAGTAGAAGACGGTGTCTGAGTGAAGAGACTCCCCTCGATTAAGCGGGAAAGATTGTTATTTGTAAAAAGCTACAAGTCTGCATCTCAGAATGTTCACTGCGGTCACGTCACGTTCGTCAGCTGTCATCACTTCAGATCATGTGATAGTCCCAGATCAATTGCACGTCAGCAATTGCAGCGCAGACACACTTTCAGTTCCTCAGTTGTGTCAAAAAATTTGAAACAATGCAACTAACGTCTACAACAGCTGCCCAGGCACTTAAAAGTGGCACCGATATAATCTGTCAAAACAGTTGAAAAGATCATCTGTCTTTTCTTGGACTGGTCTCTCTGGACTGGTCCACATTTCCAGAGAAGAAAGGGGTAATTGCTGTCTTTTGGAAGTGATAGTGGTGTTTACATTTTCCATTCCATCTCTGTGCTGAAGGACTGAGACAGCTGTCTTTAAGTCCGGACCAGCAGCGCAGCAGGAATATTTTCCTTCCTTATTTGCCTCCTTCACCCTTGTGCTAACACATGACTTAAAGGTTGTCTGTCCATTGGCAGCCCAGTCACCAGAATAAACAATGGATCCATTCAATTTTAACTAAAAACATTTGTACAATATGCATCATATTACGTTCCAATTACATGTATTTGAGCTGACTTTCTTGTCAGGAGGAGAAGGAAGAGGGCATAGTGGTTGTATTACAGAGTGAGACCACCGTTCAAGACAGCCGTTCACTTCCTGTTTCAACTGACAAAACCAGGTAATTTTGGCGTCCGTTGGGACATTTTGCAGCTGTCAAAACTTGGACATTTTCCACACGTTTGTGGTGACAAAACCAGGTATTTTGATCAAAAACATGATCTTTTTCCAACCATAACCAAGTGTTTTTTGTGCCGCAACTAAACCAGACCATAAACACAGTGTTGTCACACCAGAAAACAGGAAAGTGAAACGTAAAGCAACATAACGTTTTAGCAGATCCATGGTTTGAAACACACAATACCAACACTTCGGCTATCGGGTTGCCACTTCTCTCAGCAAGACGTGTGTGTGCTTGACTTGACCGTTTTGAAAGTGTACTGTACATGTGTGTGGACCACACAGAGCGAGGAATCCTTTTAGTGAGGCACCAATATCCTACTGGTACTATCTACTGGAAGGCATAATGCAAGGGCAGGTCAAAACATTAGTGTCGGTTCAGATACAATAACATTCATCTATTTAAAACTCAATCTATGTATCCTCGTCGCACAGTTAATAGCTTTTGTCATTTAACCCAATTTGGTCGGAAAAAGTATGCCGTCTCTGAAAGCCAAATGCATGCCGTAACTGGAATTTAGATGCCTCTTCTCTACAGGGCCCAGCAAATGTTGTTTTGAGATAATTGAGCCACCACAGTATATATAATATTCATATTATATCTGATGGGCTTGGCTCAGGATCATTTGGATCAGTCTGTGTGTCTGCAGAGACCAAAGCAGCCAGTGACAGTGATAGGGGAAGGAGTTATGGTTGGGTTTAGCGGGGACCGGAACATTTGGCAGCGGCTCCCCGCTCCATAGGTGGAGGCAGACATGAACAGCGATGCAAGTGTAACAGACTGTTGACCTCTACCAGAGCACCTGCAGGGCGAGATTATTAAGTAACGAGTCCCTGGTGAGAATACCAGCCTTCCTGCCAGAAGTTCTCCACGGGAGGCTGCCGCTGATTTGGGTGATACAGTAAATGCATAAAATTGCAGCAGCTATCTAATTAGAGCTTTTTGTCGTCCAGCTCAGCACACAGCTACATTGATGAATTAATTTCTCCCAAAAAAGCTTTTTTTAACAGGAGCCAACTTACAAGATACATCGTTGTATTGGACTTTGATCTGATATGCTACTGATCTGTTTAATATACCCGATGTATATATTAATATATTTTACATTGAAGATATAGAAATGATAGATCGTGGTTGTTAATTTAATTAAGGCTACCTTGTTTGGCAGAGATGTGTCACCTTCAAACATTTGGCATCTTTTCATTCATTTTCTAAATCAGTTAAAGCATATTTACAAACTGGAATGAAACACAGTAACTCATTTGAACATAAAGTATATTACTGTACACAGTTGGTGGTCATCGCCGACGGTCTGTGTCTTTAAAGCAGCGTTTAAATACAGTAGCGTGATGCAGATATGTAGTTACAGTTCTGGCCCGACCCGGCAAAGCTCAATGGCAGAGTAGCACGGAGAGAAGAATTTACAGGTCAGCAGGGCTCACAGCTGAGATTTTATGGCTAGATTTACACCCTGTGCGATTTAACAAGCAGGGGGAGGATTTGTTAACCCTTTGTCGAACAGAATGGGATAGGTTATTCTCCTCCCTCCCTCCCTCCCTCCCTCTTTCTCGCTCTCTGTCCAAATTCATATTGAGGGAATCCAGAGAGCCACGCTTTTGACACCTGTATTACACCAGGAGGTAACACTTTTGCCCAGTGCACAAGGCAATTAATCTTGTCAATGTCAAGTGCATTGGGAGGAGGGATGGAACAAAGATTTGACCTGATTGGCTCTGAAAAGGTCTCACATTTGGGCCCAGTTGGGAAAGAGGAGGGTTACAGGGGGAAGCGTTTGGCGCATGCAAGGACAGATGCACAGAGCTTTGATTTATCTGTCTGACTCTCGTCTTTCCCAGAGAGCCCCCAGTATGGCTACATCCATGGGTGTCCAGAATAAACACACATTAATTGGCCAATTAATTACAGGGACGAATACAGGGGGCAAGACTTTGAGAGGGCCAATTTGATTGCACATTGTTCACTGGCTTTTGCAGTCACTGTGTGTGCGTGTCGGTAAGTCAGTGTGTTTGTACGTGTAAAAAGCTGATGTTCAACAAGGGGTAATGTAGGTCAACACATCCTCTGAGCATTAGATAGGCTTGATATAGTTGGCCAGGGCGCGGCCCCTCGTTCGCACATCTACAACCTCGCGACTTTCTCAGGAGACGGTGCTGTACCACGCAGCGGGGAGTAGTAGACGCGTCCGTGCCGCCCCAGTGTCAGAATTCATCAGGGCCTGGCATCCCCTTGGCCTGTGTCTAATACCTCTCCAACATTTTCAAATGTTGTTTCAGTGTCTGCCAGGTCATAGTAACACTAATGGAGTGTCGTGTGTCAGATAGGGTCAGCTGAACTGAATTCACTCGACTCCTTGAGTTATGTCAGTGGACAGGAGGTGACTGGCCCCGGTGACTGTCCTAGGTATCGTGGTCTACACCGTTGGCTTCAGTCATCCAAACAATGGGATTTTCTCTGGCTCCAAACAGTCTAGTAATGTACAAAGACACTCTCCTGGACATTTTAGGTCAGGTTAAAGGGACAGTCCACCCCTATACCAAAAATACATATTTTTCTCCTTCCCTGTAGCGCTATTTATCCTTCTAGATTGTTTTGGTGTGAGATGCAGAGGTTTAGATATAGCAGATGTAGATGTCTGTCTTCTATCAAATATAATAGAACTAGATGACACTCGGCTTGTGGTGCTCAAAGTGCCCCAAAACAAAAATATTTCCAGAAATCCTTTTCTGGTCTTTCATGAAAATCAACAGACCTTGTTGTGAGCAGTTTTATATAGGAACTATTGCTACTATCTTTCTACCACAAAGGTAGCTAGCATCTATGCATGTAGGAGAGGATGACTAAGCTAGCTGAATCAGCTGAGGACACCATTAATGTTCGCGGTACGGTTGGCACAAAATCTATATATAACACAAATAAGAGAAATGGATTTTATTTTTATTTTGGGGGTGACCTGTCCCTTTAAGGAGGGGACCAAGTTTCCGAGAATGTCAATACCTTCGAAATGGCATTTTGAATCCAAGATGCTTGGATTGAAGCGTCCCCCCCCGAGTAAGCTCTATGTATGTGTGTCGTTTCCTCGGCCAAGGGGAGGGAGGAGGACAGAGACAGCTCAAAGTGCAGGGGGAAAGGAGGCTGGACGGGGAGGGGGCGGCGTAGCCCTGAACGCTGCAGAACACAGAGGCGCGGTAGTGGGAGGCTGCATCACTTACAGCACACTGCTACAGCCTGCCATCTATATTCTGATTCTTCACACTCTCATCCTGCCCGCGACCAATTTAGATACATTCATCTGTGTCCACTTTAATGGCATGCCAGGGTGCAGCCCATTTACAGTGGCCTGATATTATACAGATGGTAGTGTGTGGGACCTTAGTGTAATCTGTTATGCGTGGTGAGTGATATGAAGCATAAGACTCGCCAAGGGCTACAGTACCCGGAGTGAGCGCCCTGTGGATCTTTGCACAGTGTATTCTCTCTAAACTCAAATATTTGGTTTGTAAAATGAACCAGGGTTTTATTGAAAGTAGATTTTCAGCCTCTCCCATTCACTTGTTGGATAATGCATTAATGAAACACTCTGTATCTGTAAACATAGGACGGGAGCAATCTGCTCCGGATGAATAATACGGCCAAAAAGTCCAGATGAGACTGTGAAATTTCTGAGAGCCAAGACTAATAACAGCATCCATTAGGAGATGAGAACATTCAAGAGGCAGCGCCGGCCTTGTGAGGAGCCAGTGCACCAGGCACCCAGCTTGCATGGGAACACCTCAAAGATATTCAGCTGATAGGTGTGGATTGAGCTCATGGTTTAATATAGATTTATCGTCTTCACCACATAAAAATGCAAATTCCGATAATATCATCAGCCCTCTTTCCTCTCCTTAGGAGTTGTTAAAGTCAATGAGCTCTTAAAACTCATCGCTGAAGATGTGGTAGAGACGTGGCTGTTGTAAAGGGCTCTTCTCAGGCTCCCTTGGGACTTCCTTGGCTTAGTTTCCATAGACATCCGCTGTCTGCATTTCCCGTGTTTGCCTTTGCCTCTAGTGTTTGCATACTGTGCGGTAGTGGGATTTTAATGTTGGTGGAAATAGCTCTATAATGGTTATTCCACACAATGATATGCTGCGTTCTATGACTGGGTACCCTTGTAATGCCACCTGTGTCCCTTTTCTATTGTGTGGCGGTTGAAAAGAGGCATAATGCGGTATGAAAATGATTGTCTCTCACTCTCACACAGCTTCTTGCTCTCGTCTATTACCTTCTTCTCTCATCGTTGTAAGCCCTCCACAAAAAAACTCCTATACGGTATTCAGTGCCTAATTGCCAGACTGCCTAATTAGGGATGTTACCCAACACACATCATACATTCAGGCATTGAGGACATCCATGCACTCATAGAGAGCTTACAGTCGCCTCATTGGCTCTGTCTCCCGCCATGTGCAAAATCTGTGATGAAGCTAGTTTGCCATCTAGTGGCACATGCACAAATCACCGTTTAGTCACATGGGATCTATGATTGAGTCTCTGTGAGGAAAGCCTTCATGGAAAGCTTCAGCCAAGAGACTATAGGTGCAATCTTGGCCAGCTGAGCTGTGTCTTAAGTCGGCTGCAGTGTCAGCCATCTCTTTATACGTCCCTGAATATTTAGATGGCTGGGAGTTAAAGAGAGCATTGTGTGCCAGTCAGAATGGTGAAAAATGCTAAGCTGCATTTGAGCCCCTGCCAGGCAGCTGTCGGCTTTGCCGTTCTCTTCCTGCCCCGGCCGCTCCTCTTAACCCTCAGTAAACAACTGGAACAAATCCTATTTTATTGAGGCTTTTACCAAGTGCAAGGGATCTCAGCAAGCTCCAGTGCCCAGGCATTTTCTAAGCTTGTGCAGTGTCCTAAGATGGCAACCGACGAGGGCAGTCAGAAGTAGGGTGTTTGCACTGTCTGTCTCTAATTGGATCCTTAATCAGAGGCAGGTGAGGCTGCGGTCTCTGCAGTGTGTTTTGTGACATTTCAGGCGAGCAGTATAATCGATATATCCCTCGGACGCGTTGATGGTTGATTTGACACAGTGAAAACAGGTTCGGTGAGAAATATGTCAACTGCAGCATATCGAGCTGCATAGTTGATGTGAATTCACTGAATACTTGTCCCCCTCCCCAGCTGATACTCAGCTGGTATTTTGACGCTAACGCCCAGAAGCAGCTGGGGTGATGTAGTATACATGTGAGAAAATATTATTAAAGTAGGTGAAGCTGAGAATGTGCCTATTGGATGGTTATTTCTTCTCATAAAACCACAGTGAAGAACTACACTGTTGATTTTTCCTCACTTCTCTGTTCTATATTTCGGATAGAGCAACCTTTCGTTCTAAGAGACTGACATTGTCGTGCTCATACTCCCAACATATCACTTAATAATTAGATACATGCAGCAGCCGCAAACATGGTGAAAGGATTCATGAGGTCGCTACAAAAATCTTGATATTTGAGGGATCCTTTGTGCAAACTTTATGCTGTTCTTTATCCTCGTTATGCAAATCTTTTAATGAGAAATTGGAAAATATTTGCAAGGGGAAAGGATGACATTTCAGAATTAATTACAGAATAAATTAGCTTGTGGTGGCAGTTTGCCTAACTGTCTGCATCTTGTTTGAATGTGGATGCCATAAATGATCCCAGGGGGCAGCAGGTTTGACCGAAGGACCGAGGGGAGCGTATGCATCTGGTTGCGATGTCCTTCTTTCAGTCTTTCAAAAGGCCAGGAGCGGACAAGCATTTTCACAACGGAATAAATATTGTGACAGGCTGTGCTGTGGCAGCCTCTCTCACTTGTGTGCATGCAGCATCTGTCTGTGTTTGTGAGTTCACACTTCTGGATGTCCATGTGTATTTTCCAGTGTCCAAATCATCCGTCCACAACTGGTGTGATTTTCATTGTCTTTGTTCCCTCACTGCACAGCTAAAGTACACCTTGCGCACAGACAGAAGTAACTGAAAAGCTCCATACCGCCTTCTCTTTTGCTCTGCTGTGTTGTTAAATGACACGGGGTTGATATTATGAGGGTTTATCATCTTCATGGTTTTGTACACATTTGTTTCCCAAGCAAATACAGCTGCCGCTCACAAGCTACACAGTCAGTTCCAGTTAAACGCTGTATAGCAGTTAGACAAAAGGCTCAGGTGGCCTGAGTACATGTCCCCAGAGGGAGACAGGACTCAGCTCAGGCAGAAAGAGTGGGAGTGGCATGTGAGTTTTTCAGTCAAGAAAAGGTCATCTCTCCCATGAGCTACATAACATTGTCGCAGACCAACTTTGCTTGGTAATGTCAGATAGTTTCCCCTTCAGGACATTAAACTTGGGCGTCACACATGAGACAGGCAGCGGAAAGGAAAGCGCCTCACCAGAGATTTCTTGTGATCTTTGCTGTAAGCAGGCTACATCTGGTTAATAGTGAAGGTTTGTTGAGGATCTGTATGCACGCTTTGACTGCTAGCTCTACTCCCTGAGAATTTCAATAGCCCAGTGCAACAACCTTCAACTGTTAAATTAATTGCCGACTACTTTGATAACCAATTAATCGTTTTCATTAATTTTGCAAGAAGAAAAAAAGTCAAAATCCTCTGATTCCAGCTTCTTAAATGTGAATATTTTCTAGTTTCTTTACTCCTTTATAAAACTAAACTGAATATCATCAAGGTATGTTCAAAACGAGACACCTGAGGACATCTTTCATGATTTTCTGACATTTGATAGGACAGAGAACTAATCGGCCAAACTTGATCAATAATCAGCAGATTAATCAACAATGAAAACAAACGCCCTATTCGTGTTATTTCTGTGTCATTAGTCATATAACTTGTATTAATATTCTTTCTGTGATTATTTATTTTAATTTGATGTCATTGCCATTTTTCTTCTGAAATGATGAAGCTCCTCTCTCCCACAGAAAATGCCGCTCCTGAAACGCCTCGTTAGTAGTTCTGCCTTTAACTGCGGAACTGCTGCACATAAGAATTGATTTAGCAAAGCTGCTCCGTTGTTGTTAGCGGTGCTGGGTCAGGCATGTATGAGCTGAGCATAACATGCCTCCTTTAAGAAAATATTGGAGGGGAGGCGTTTGGTAGCTGATATAGCGATGTACAACGTGTGCTGGAAATAAGAAGGTCTCTCCTAAACTTGAAGGCCAAAACCTCACTATTAGGTCACACTGTGGCTCAAATACATTAAATATATATATATTTTTTAATTTGGATGTCAAAATAAGCAGATGGATTTATAATTTTAGTAGAGAGTGAATGTTAATATATAACAGAGATGGTGACGACTGGAAGCTCTACTGGACTTTATATATAATAATATAAAATCAAAGATGAAATATTGTGTTTGAAATATGATAAAACTTCGAATGTTAAAATGAGTTGAAACTGATTTACTGACTGAAGGCATCTCTGCATATAAAAGGGAAAATAGCCCCTCCGCTCTGTGTCTCAGGTTGGAGTTCAGTCCTGTGGTGTTCATTTCGGAAGGCTTCTCTGGCTTATCTTCTGACCCCTCGTGACAGGGACATTTGTCAGGTGGATTATGTGGCTTTTTGATGGTATATCCGCTTTATTGCAAGAAACGCGTCACGTTCTGGCCTCTGCGTTTTATACCGCTGTGTTATCCCGGTTCTGGGGTTGGACATGGAACGTCTCGGGGAACATGTTGACATTTGGGATAAGGATTATGGAGTCATCATAAACGAGTGCCTCTGCTGTGTGTCGCTGTCACTGTTGACTTTGCTCTCAGATTGGGGCTTGTGTTGTAGGACTGAGCCGGGCCCCATGTCTGCGCTTCACTTCTACACTTTGCAGCTCGTAGCGGAGTTGACACCAGTCGTGGCTGGGATCCATGTGGATTAAGTTGGGAGTTCAGAATGCGCTGTCAGTCTGCTGAGGCCTCCTCCTTACCCCAGCTCAACTCGCTCTCGCTTTAGTAGCCCCATTACTGAATTAATGCAGAGTGCTTTTCACATTTCGGTTATATGATTTTGCAGGTTTTTAGAGCGGTACAGAATAGATGAATAGTACTATTGAATATGTGTTTGGTCTTGCCGCCCCATCTTTCATTTACCTGAGAAGCTAATCTTTTACTCCCACTCTCACTGTCACGATCCCTTCATCTTTCTCTTCCTCCTTCCCCTCCCTCACATCCCTCATTTCTTTCCTCGCCTTCCTCTTTTTCTCTCGCCCCCCCCCCCTCCTCTAATCTACCGCAATGACCTGAAGGAGGGCTTCACACTGCAGCGCTCAAATAATAATCAAGCACTAGGATGTTGTCAAATTTATAGGACACTGAGCGTTGCATAGCAACAGAGATTGCAGGGGTGATCCAACAGGAGCTGGAAGTTGGGTGAGGGAGAAACGGGGCGAGTGACAGGAGACAGGAGAAGGAAGGCAGGATGACAGGAAAAACAGGAGACAGCAGAGAGGGATGAGATGACAGTAGCAGTGGAGTTCAATATTATACACAAAGGGAGAGATGAATGGGAAAGTGAAAAGGAAATGAGAAAGTTAAGGTCGGCTTAGCTGAGAGAAAAGATTCATAGACGCTGCTGGCTGGGCTTGCAGTCCAAGTTATAATTATCATCATGTTGACATATTTTACTATGGCATTTTGGCAAACTCAGGTGGTGTTAAGTTTAGAATAAAGACTTGAATATAGTCGAGCAAAATATCCATTTACCTAATGGTCCAAATCCAACTGCAGGCTGCTCTTTACATCACGGAGAAACTTTTTTTTCTCTTTTTTTTTTTAGCTTTTGTTACACTTTTCTCATGTTTTAGATTGTCTCTCACTTGCTTGTCTTTCTTTCTTTCTTTCTTTCTTTCTTTCTTTCTTTCTTTCTTTCTTTCTTTCTTTCTTTCTTTCTTTCTTTCTTTCTTTCTTTCTTTCTTTCTTTCTTTCTTTCTTTCTTTCTTTCTTTCTTTCTTCTTATCTTATCTTATCTTATCTTATTTGGTGTTGAAGTCCTCAGTTTCAGTCTCCCGTTCATCCTCGTTGCCTAGAGACTGCTTTGGATTGCATGTCACCTCTGACTCTCCCGTCCCTCTTCATGTGTCGTGTCTACCTCTTTCACCAGAAACACAGTAAATCAGCAAGACAGATAAAATCAAGAGTTCGTGGAATTCGCTTGGAATCTGGGAAAATTAGCAGTTTAGATAATTATATTCTTAATCGAAAGAACATTCATCATCATTATTTTAGCATCAGATGTGTCCGTGCTGCTCTCTGGAGTATATATAAACTTCAGTAAAGCTTTTTGTTTCAGGTAACACAAATAAGCATTTATTCCCTGCAATGACATCAAGCCAACAAACACTTTTAAAATAAGTGAAGAAAAAACATTAATAAATGGCCTCAATTCAAAAATGTCAGAGTATCCTTTTAGTGATACTTTACAAAAGTCTTGGAGGTCAAAACATGACATTTCAAACTCATCAAATCATTGAGAATGGCATTAACACAGAATTAAACTTTGAACCCTGTGTGTTAATACTCTAAAGCACTTCACAAACTTGTGATAACAGTTGTTGTAATATCAGGGTGCTCATGGGCACTCCGGTGGCTGCAGGCATCTTGATTAGTATGTCCAGCATGTCCCTTCAGAGGCAGTTATCTCGCTGTGTCACTGGCAGGTGTTTCAGTTTGGAGAGTCAACTGAGTGCAAACGGTGATGACAGCTGCGCTCCGGACTAATTATTTCTTGTCACTGTGCACAGATTTGTTGGGGACAGCGTGCTAAGTGTCAGTCTAACCCCAAGGTCACCGGTGTAGTCGTTGGATGGATTGCCATGGATTACTTTATTATAAATTTAAAAAATGACTATCTAAGCTGTTGGTTTTCTTAAATATTGAATGAATATGTTATCAGAGAAGAAAAACTCACCTCCAACAAAGTTTATCTGCAGTGTAGATTCTACATTCAGCGACACTTAGAGGTGTGTCCACCCCATTTATTTCAATACAGGTCGACTAAATATTTGAAACACCTCTCTGTATAACAAGTCAAGTCACAAGGTGCTTTAGCATGAGCGTAAATGTATACATTAAACGTAGACTAGATGAGTAGTCTAAACGGAAGAAAACACTCATTTGCACACATATATATACATAGATATTTTTTTTCTAGAATAGAAGGAGTACTATATATTATATCACCCTATAGAGAGATTAGAAATATAGAGAAATAAAAATAAATACATGTCAATATATCATTTAAACGGGTGCAGTAATGGTGCGATATGTAAGAATCGGCTGCCTGTTCAATTAATACTCAAAACAAACATGGGGTAGCATATCACCAGAGTAACCATTACCTGTAGCTGCCGTTAGCTAGTTAGTTTGGTTAGCCATGTGAGTGCTGTTTTTTTTATGTTGGACCGAAATGAGTCAGGGCTAGCTGTTAGCATGCCATCATTATACACTTCGTACCATCCAAAAAAACCTGTTATTTCTTCACATTTTGTTGATGATTTTACTTGTATTATTTTAAGATTTCAACATTTTCTTTTACATATTGCACCTTTCACAAGTTTATTCTAAAATAACAAGTTAAGAATAACTATTTCTAGTGTCAGCTACTCGCTACATCTCATTCAACAAAAACTGAACATTATTATGATAATCATACAGGTGGGATTTATTGCAGGGCCATCAGGTTACAATGCACTCACTTTAGGTAGGTGCACCTAATAAACTGTGAGCAGAGTGTTCACAGTAAAGTTAAGTCAAACCACCTTGTAAAGAACCATTTCATAACTTATAGGTAATAGTGCGACTAAACCTCAGGCCTGTGTTTAATAATTCAGACTTAACCCCAGATTGACATTTAGTTGTCCTGATTCCGTTTATTGAAAGCTGAGATCTACAGTACCACTGTTTATTTGGATGATAATATGCAAATACATGGGCATAAAACTTGCATGCTCTGTGCTGTTAAAAGAGATTTAAGGGCAAATGTGGAGAAATAATTTTGAAAACTGCATAATTCATGACCTGCTTGGAATAATAGCGTATGAAATATTCATTAGCCAAATTACTTATCTGTGTAATCTGCTTTTGTTGTGGAGTTCAGGGGAGACAGGGCCGTGTCAGGAGCCAAGGCCAAAACAAACAGTCTGCTCTGCGAACGTAGGAATGATTCAGTGTCAGGCTCATCATTGTCAGTTTTTTGAGAAGAAGATCCTTTACTGTACATAAAAGTGGTGTCTTTTACACCTGATGTAGCACCCGTTGAATAGACAGATTGAATACTTTGGCTGCTACTCTGACTGCTCTTCGCTTGCCACCGAGGTAACCAACCTCAAGTACATTTCAAAGAGGTAATTCCCACGTGTAATTTAATGCCAGTCATTTGAAGCAAAGGACATCAGCGCATTCCGACATCTTCCACCTCTTCCACCTCTTCTGAACTAAGCGCTTTCTCACGCTCGCGATAAAGCACGTGTCGCCTCGGAGCCACATTAACACAGATGATGAAAAGAGGCTGGCCGGGGCGGCGTTGGCACATCAAACAGCGGCGTGCAACTCCCATGAGTAGGCGCACACTGGTTCTACTGTGTCATTATTAAAGTTAATATTTACTGTACTACGCCTTGGCTTCCCCTGTTTTCATAATGCTGTAATCTGTGGACTACAAACAGAGAAGGGCGCATAAGCGCGAGCGCACGTGAAAACAGATGATTAAAAGCAATGGCTCTCAGTGAAGTTCCTCCCTTTGTCTTTGTTGCAGGCAAACGCACATGTCAAATTCGACCCAGTTAATCAAAGTCTGCGTACACGGAGTGTCAGAGGGAAGAATCGGGGGCGTCGCTTTGTGATTTTCTGCTTTTCTTTAGGCAGCCACTGATCCTTCCCTCTCCACAGATCTACACCACCACTAACTCAGTGGAGGGAAGAAGTGTTTTTGTCACCCGCAGTGACACATACAGTAGGAGAGAAATGTTTCAATGTAGCAATTGTGTCAAATGATGAAACTCCCATTAGAAAGAGGTAATCATATTTAGCCGTGATACAGATATCCGCATTGTCTCGCGCTTCTGCCGTTGATTACGGCTGCTGTACAGTGAATTGATATCGGCGAGAGTATTACCATCTCCTAATTGAGCTGATTTTATATCCGTCGCGTGTGTGTGTGAAAGCAGGCTAATTCCAGGCACTCCTCATAAGGCACAGCCAGTGATGCTCTGCCAGTTTATAGGATAGCTGTAAGGATATCCGCAGAGCTTTATCCTCTTTTCTCGCGGGGGACATAAACCCCTCTTGATGTAAATTATACCAACTTTGGTTTGGTTCAGATTGCATTACATCTCATTAAGATGTCAGCTTTTCAGGACTCGCAGAATCTCAAGCACTGGGGCCTTTTTGCAATTCACAAAATGTCAAAAACAGAAATCAAAACAGTCGCTTCGTTCTGACCTCGTTTTTCGCGGCTCTGGACAGCACTGGCTGTCTTGGCCTGTTTGCCGCTGTTACTGCTCCTCCGGTTGATTAATGCACCGAGGGACTCACACAGCTGGAAAGGAGGCAGTAAACCAGAGGAGGGAACAAAGACTAGTGGGCCACACGGGGTGCGGCAATTAAGCTGTTTTCTTGTTGTTAATTAAAAGCAAATTAGAGATTGCGACAGGAGTTGCTGTCTAGCCTTAATTGCTGGCAGCATGTATGCCCAGCTACACCTGTTGTTGCATCTCACTCATCTTATTCTTTTTTCTTTTTTCCCTTTCTCTTTATGCCTTCCTTAGGGACGGAGAGGAAAGGCTGGGGAGCCTGGACCCAGAGGCCCACCTGTAAGTGATACGTATACAGCAGTAATTCAGACATTAACACACATTTGTACAGACGTCTGATTGGAGGTAAAGAGATGAACACCTTCAAAATCTGCAAGACTATTATATAAAAACAGCTAGACACTTTTAGTTTCATGTTTCAATGTCAAAGTAAAGAATAATTACTTAATAGTGTCTGCAGATGAAGCCAAAAGATTAACACTGACAGCTAGGTACAGACAGTACGAAATAGCGGCACTTCATTTTCCAGCTTTTCCGCCATTCAAAATCAATTTCAATTTAACTTCATTTCACCAAGAATTTCCCTGAGATTACCAGCGTCTCTTTCAGTCGAGAACCCGGCTTAAATTGGACACATTACGGAAAGTTATCGTAATTATACAAGCAAACGAAATCAAACAGCCACAGCAGACATGCATTATAGCTTAAAAAGAGCAATCACCCAAGCTGTATCGATCTCCTTAAAATCCTCTGCCATTGCCCCATACTGCTGCCAGCAGGCTGTATTATTAGCACAAAACCACGAGGGGTATATTAAGGTAGCACTTGAGAATGCTCTGTATTGATGAGTAGGCCAAGTCTGCCTGTAAGGCCAGTTGACTCCTTGAATTATGGTCATTTCCTCAGGCATCCAAACCAATCCCAGACGCCGTTTGTGTGTTTGTGTAGTGACCCACACACTAAAGGGCACAAACTCTGCGATGCGTTAAAGGAGACAGCTTGTCAGACTCTTAACTGCTTTGATGTCAGGACAAACACGACTGTTTAGGCATCATGTAGCTTCGATGCTTTGGGTGTCCAATTATTTTCATGCCCTATTGCCCTGATTACGCTCTCGATCGGGACGAAGGGTTCGTCTTATTTTACTTCATCCAGAAATCCAGAAAGATTCTGGCCTGCTTCTGTCACCGTTATGCTCAATAGGTTCAATTATCTCTAGTATAATCGAGCTGCTCACTGTTAAACCTCTCCCGCGTGACGCAAAGAATCCCCTGCCTACTTAATAACTCGTAAAGTTGTAGGACACAAAGTCATAGGACAAAAGAAAGAGGGGATGTAGAAGGTGTGACATTTCTAAATGGCAGTGTCCTGATGATACCCTTAGCATGTGCCAGCTTTGCCTCCATCCCGTGGTATTGGCATTTATGAGTCACCTGTTTTGCTGAGGTAGATCTCAGGGGCAAAATCATCTATTCAAAACACACACCAGAGCATCACTCTCTCTTGTCCATTGGCAGCAGGACAGTGCTCACAGTCGAGGGGGGCAGCGGTTATTTTTCAAAGTCAAATTACCATCGCGCGACGACAGGAGAGTCTGTGAAAGGCACACAACAAAGACATGCTCGCAGATAATCTATAGGCTGCTGGGGGCAGGCCACGTCTTTATGACAGCAAGCGTAAGTGCAAAGGTTAGAAAATGTAATCCAACAGTATTAAATAGACACATTTTTCAAGTAAACTCGGCGTTATAAATGGGGGTTAGGATGGTTAAAGGGTGACGATGAAAAATAAATAACTTGCTCACCAGTGTTCATATAATCGCCCTGTGACATGAAATCTTTTTTATCCTCCTTCTGTGTGAAAAGACTATTTCATTGCTTGTAATTGCAGGGTCCCTCGGGAGCCTCTGAAGGAGCAGGTGTCAAGGTATAACTCAAAACATTATTCATCACAAAACAAAGTACTGGCATGTGGCATTTAAAGTCGATTTGAGCTGTCTCCGCGTTTGATAAACCGGCCCTTACCTGCACTTCCAGCAAGGGTGACTTGTCAAGATGACTGAGCAGTTTTCACTGTAGCAGCCCTCCAAATAGGCGAGGACTTTAATCATCTGCACTGTGTTGTCTGTATAAAGATGTAATGCGTGTAAGTAGTTGTCCCGAAGAAGGCCGCCAGACACACGTGTGACCAGACCTCCCGTCCTTGACTGACATTTTTGTGTTTCGTAGTCGGGGGCAGAGCTCTCTCGCCGCAAATGGCACCTTTCAGTCAATTGTAGCCTATCTGCTGTGCAAGTTAAATAGCCGCTCCCACTATGCGCCTCCTGCCGCGCGGCACAGCGTGACTCGCGGCTCACATTCCAAACAGACAGATGGCCATTACGTACAGTGCTTTTGCAAAAAGGATCCGCAATCATTTTCATGAAGCCCAGGGGTGCTGTAGCTTACCAGAGGCACATGAGATATGCGGTGTAAAAAAAACTCTCAGACATGAACCTCTACCAGGCCTCCCGCTGTCTCTGCTGCTACCTGCTGCCTTCACAAGCCCAGCCCCACCCACCAAGCCTCCAGTGGCCCGCTTGTGATCACGCTGAGAGTGAAAGCTATTGTGTAGTGGACAACCTCCTGACCGCAGCTGTTCATTTGATGTATAGGTGCATCGTTTGCTGGGATGTCAGCTCAGGCTGCAGAATTCCTCCTGCTCCCTCTGCCCAGAGGAAGGAGAAGTGTCGACTGGCCAACCTTGAAAAAGAAAGTTGCGTGTATGAGGACACACTTATTATACCTCAAAACAAATGGGATTGCAGTCGCCAGGAAGGAGGAAAAAAAGATATCTAGCACATGTTTTCCTTCCCAATGTATGTTGAAGCAACCTCAAAAACAGCTGGGATGGAAATGATTTTATTAGGAATGATTTACCGAGCCTGAATATGTGACCCATGGATTCTAAATATGTCATAAATCCATCTGTCACAAACCGATGCAGGAATCAGTTCTACAATACTTCACTCTCAATGCTGTGCTTGCTTCAGTGGTTATGCACTGAATAGCTGTAGCCTAAGACAGGTGAAGCTGAAATGAGAAACCTAAGCACATTTGTTTATCTTTTAACCTGAAAGTCTGGCCCCTGCAGTGTCTGCTTCGAAAAAATCAAGCCCTTGGACAATTGTAGTTGAGAACCACTGCCAAAGACATCTATGTATTATGCTGAAGTTAGCATGCTTACCAGCTAGCCCTGGCCCCTCTTTTCTCGAAAATACCGCCCTGAGCTTCCAGTCTGGACCAATAGCTGCATGGGCTAGATAGCTGATGGCAGATATAAGGAGCAGCAGTTGGCTGTCACTCTGGTGATGTAACAGACCCAAACCCATTTGTTTGAGGTGTGAATTCAAGTGGTGGCTAAATCTTACATATTGCACCTTTAAGAATAAAAAGATAAACAGAGTTTAGCATCATTAAGGTTTTTATTATCTCACTTGAAGTAAAATGAGGCCATTAAACTTAAACCTTCACTCTGCAGAAAAGAAAACAGCTCTGAGATTGTTGATTCAACATAATTACCACTTCATTTGCAAAGGTCGCAAAAAGCAAATTCCATGTAACATTGTAATTATTGTGTACCAGCGTGTGTTAAAGTTTACAAGTGTATTAAAAAGAAAAACCTGTAGGCTCTTATAGCATTCAACTGAATAAAGGATGACAAAGTAGCACCTGCAGGAAACCAAAGCTTGCCATTTGAGATTAGATGAAAGGTTTAGAATATGATTAAAGCATCTGTTTTCAGACCGTGGACTCACTGTTACCTAGAGATGTGGTGCTGAGAGACATTGTTTCAGTGCTCTAATGCTTACATGAAATGTGCATGCCAGCCTTGCCCTTGCCATGAATCAGTCATGCCCTTACATTACGGATACATCTTAGCGTTGTCATTACAAATTCATGCTAACTGTGGATGACAAGGAAACTCGCTTGTCTCAGTGAATCGTCTCACATGCGAATCTGCTAAAGGGAAACAAGAAAGGCCGTGCATTTAAAGGAATTTACACAATCCGACATGATACGTGTGAGGAGCTAAACCGTCACACCTCAGAGAGGAATGGGAAGTAACAGATTCCCTGAGCAGAAATAATTGAGCGGCATCGGGGATTCGCCACTTCTTCTCAGTGGCCGTCCTTGTGCATTTTTTAGCTCGGACAAAACAGACGTGAGCCAGACTAAACTGCAGCTTGAGTAACATCTGTGTGAGTTGAGCCCCCTCTCGCTCACTCAGCAGAGTGTGAATGTTTTAAAGTGGAAAAAAAAAAAAGCGGGTCTGCTCGGCGAATGATGTGCCGGGAAGACAGCGTTCTCATGAATCACATCTCCATAACTGTATCTCCCACTGACAGTCTCAAATGGGCTCTGACAGAACGCTGCAGATATTGATGGAGAGACTTGAGAGGGACGCAGACAGGCTTAATTGCAGTTTGATGACTCAAGGTGTCTGAAAGTCAACATCACCCACCAGCTTCCACAGGTGGTCCAGTTCCCCGTCCTATGCACGCTGGGCTTTCTCGTTGTGTAAATACAGTGATAATCTGGATAAATACTGGCCGTGCTGCAGTTAATCTCATTTGAAAGGTTTATTAACTTGTTACACACCCCTCTGCCAAATAAATTGACTTTGATTGATTTTCAATGGAGATCTAACAGTGATAAAGACAGAAATATCTTGCCACGAGTCTATCCCAGAATACAATATGCACTGAATGACAGTCATAACTCTACGAACTGCCTCAGCAGTGACAAACCAGTGTCGTTTGTCGATACTGTATAGGTACAGCCTTTGCTAGGAAACAGGCATCTGACTAATAACATGAAAACAGCTATATAATTGGTAAGATTATACTGGTAAACTCACGAGATCCCATGTGGTTGATAAAGCCGCACAGAATTCAATTAGTGCTCAAAGTCAATTCTGTCACCAGTGCGTCGTCCCCGCCTAAAATATTAATAGGGCGATCCATCTGTTCATACATGGTAGCAGTCTGCTGACTTAATAACAGCTCATAATTTGGACGAGGAAACAGTGTCTATATCTTATTAAATGAATGGTATCACGGCGGCTGTCGTGAGGAGCAGGGGAGGGGAGGGGCCGCAAGTGAATGGCAAATTATTGTCTGTTAAAGTCCAGGCGGCGCTTAAGGAGTGTGCAAATACGCCGCAACCTTTCTCAGATGTCCCCCTGTCTCCTCAGATTGCTAAACAGATGCTCCATAATATCTGAGCACAGAGCCTCTGAAGCGTTCCCCACAAATCTCTATACGTGTCGCACTAAACAACAATAATCTTTGATTTTTTTGCTCCCTCTTGTGTGTGCTACTGTTTGGAAAAGGGCCAAATATGATATGAAGAGTTTTATTGAGCATGTCAGGAGATGTAAAAGCATGCATTTCTCCTACTCCAAATGCACTCGGCTGATGATTCAACTTACTTCTGCTGAGCTGCTTAAATAATAGCAGCTGGTATTAGGAGTGTGGGAAATGTTGAATGTTGGGTCTCCTGCATATCTTTTCTAAAAAATCTTAGAGAACTATCTCGGATTTTGCTGATTATTCATTCACTCTGTGTCTTGACCGAGGCGCAAGTACATTTGCTTTTCAGTTATGTTTACTTAGAGTATTCTACACATAACTGACAGGAAGAAATCCTATTAAAAATACTCTAAGGAGAGCTCACATGCAGTCATAAAGTGCCATCTATTGGCAGGCAGGGGAAGGATTTTAACATGGAAACGAGGAAAAGTGCTGCAGTGCAACAGGGGCTTGAGTTTTTCATTATCCTGCTGGACGTAGCGCACCACAGTCTCATCGTCTCTTTCTTTATTCTACAATAATTCAAATCATTTGTTTCTGATTACTTATTCATAAAATATGTGCATGCCTTAGTTTCACTCTCTGAGCTCTCTGTCTGTTTGGCCTGCCTTTGCTGTCAGTCACTGTCAGTGATCTGCTCTGTTCACATACAGGGGGAGAACGGTGTGTCTGGAGTCCCGGCGGGTAAAGGGGAGAAAGGAGACAGAGGCGACCCTGTACGTATTTTCCTGCAGTGACATTTACAATGCCGTGGCGTTATAGAGTCATTAACCAAGGCCTCCTCCCACAGGGTCATCCAGGTGCTGAGGGGGGCGGCGGAATGAAAGGACAAAAAGTAAGTCACATCAATGTCAGGTGTCATATGTGATGATTCCCCTCTGTTTGTGCTCCCTGAGACTCAGTTAGTGATGTCGACAGGGAGGGGGAAGCAAAGCTGAGGAAAGCAGAGATAGAGGTGTTGGAGGCAAGGTAGTTCAAACGATATAATTGGTATGATATACCAGAATTCAGAGTTAGTTATCTTCTCCTGTTTCCTCTGAAACCCTATGGGGGAGGCATAGAATAGAGGCAAGGGTTTTCAGTTTTGCCCTGATGTCTTTTGTTTAATTACCTCAGTTTCTCTGTTTGTCTGAAACGTAGCAGAATACTGCAACTTCTTTAGGAAAGTTGGGCAATGTGTTGAGAAAGAATGCTTTTTTTTTATATGCAGTCGGTGCTGCTATCTGAACAGTTATGCAGTTTAACAATGCATTTTTTTCCATTTACTCCTGAAAACCTCTGAAGTGTGAGAACTTCAGTCACTGTTGTCACAGATGGACACACACACACAGACACGTACATTCCTAAAACTTTTATCCAGCCATCATCAAAATCAGTACACAACGATTTTTTTTGAGATATTGCCTGTTTGGCATAAATTCATGACATTCTTGAATTCACTCTGCAGTTTCAACCAAATGCACATGAAAGGTGCTCATATCAACTCTGGGCAGCCGTGTCGGAATTTGATGACATTTCACAGCGACACAATACATTTAAATGGCTGTAATACAATATTCTGCATTTTTCACTTTTACTGTAAGCCTAAAAGGGTGATATGAGAAAGCAGATCTCAATCCAGTTAATGAGGTTCAGTGGATTGCTACGCAAGTCTGCAGCCATGATCGCAGCTCTATGAAGCTGTACTTTGGCACAGAGACAGTCGTGCTGCGTGCAAAAATGGAAAATAATATTAATGATTGCGTTTTAATTAGTGGGTGATTGCCTGAAACTAAGAATTGTTATGTTTTCGTTGTTAACGAATGAGCCTTTTATAGATCTACAGAGGGTACAGGTCCTCCTCCACAGAGTCTGCCATGTTGCACCACCATGTCTCTACAGTAGTGTTTCCACAAACCAAACACTGGCTCTGGAGAGGTCTTTTTCTCAAGTTTTTGAACAGAACAGTTGATGGTTATCTGCAACCTCGCCGCACACTCGATCCTACTTGCTTGATCTTTAAACCTGTGGGTGATGATGCCAGATGAAATGTCTTTAAATCACCAAAGTGATTGCGATTCCTCCTGTTGGACACGTAAATGTTTGAACGAAACTTCATGGCAATCCATGAATCCAGTGAATGTCAATTTTGCACTAGAGTACAAGAGGCTCACCAAAGTCCTTGGGATAAATCGTTGGACATTATGACTGTACGTGTATTCTATAGGTCAAGTGACTTTCTAGTTCAAAAGTAAGGGGGTCACCAAAGTCAGTAGGATTCATCATCTGTGAACAGTGATTGTCTTCATAAAACATCACAGCAAATAACCAAACAGTGACAATACAGCCTGGACCACAGTGAAGGACAAGCCGACATTACCAAGCCTAGTGCGATGCTGCTAGCCAAAACTGTTAAAAATGTATAGAATAAGAACAAGCATGGTATTTTGGAGTTGAGTTGTATTGTAAAGGGTAAAGGGTAGTTATTTGCACAGTAAAGCGTGTTTACAGGTCTTGGGGAGCACTACTGCGTATGTGGAAAATGTAGTATAAAGCCTTTTGTGACTCTAAAGGAAGCTGCATGTAGTCTGGTAAATTGCCTCCTGTTATTTCACTCAGTGGCTTCGTTGCATCATGGGTAAAGTTGACACCAGGTTTTGAAAACAAGTCCACTGGTCTAGCATTGCACTGTTGGGTGTATTATGACATAATAATCAAAATTAATACAGCTAAATCAGAGATATCGCCTTTAATATTCGACACATTCTTCTTCCTTCTCGAAACCTGGCGCCTACATTACCCACAATGCCAATGAGTGACATCACTGGAGGCGGTTTGTCAGATAACATGCATCTCTCGCTAATATTTTATTCAGATAATGCAGTAGTATTCACCATGACCTCTAACCACTCTTAAATGCGTAAAATTGCTGGAGTTGCCCTTTAAGACCTTGTTTTTCATTCTGTTATCATCATGTGTATTTTGATCCAGAATCTTAAAAACCTCCAAACCTTTTCTGCCATAAAATGTAAGAGATTGTATAGGTTTGGTAAGGTACAGAGTGCCTTTCAGCTGTTTATTGTATACGCAGATGTTGTGCTATATGTTCTTGTTTTGTTAAAAGCAGGGAAGTTATAGCTTTTAAATTATGAATGGAAGGATGGAGACTTCCAAATGCAATGCATCACAATTAAGAACCCTGTTCAGTTCCCCGGAGCACCCGGTGCACCCATTACAAGGGTTATGCATGGTATAAGTGTATGTATACACACGAGATAAGTACAGCTTGATGCACATGAAATGCACACCATCACAATATGCTTTAAAACAAGATTCAATGAATGAATATTTTCTTTCCACTCGTCTCATGGCTCTTCTCACATCACTTGAGTGAGACAGTATTTTCTCTGAAGCCTGGTCACGTTATTGGCTCTTTTCTTGTTGCTCCAAAAACTATTGATGTAGCTGTTTGAGGTCACCAGTGGCAACTTGCTTTCAGAAGTGCTTTCTCAAGTGCATTTATTTTTTTTCTTCATTTTTTTTCCATTTTCTCCTTCCTTTGTCGCTGTCTGTCTGTCCTACTCTATCAGTCTGTGGTGATTGATATTTTTACTCTGCTGTATTTTCAGGGAGATGCTGGCCCCCCTGGTCCTCCTGGTCCCGTAAGTACAATAACAAACCTTACAGAGTATCGTTCATTGCCAAATATTAATTAATTTTGTCATTAGAGACCACACACAGTGTTGGATGAATAACAGCAAAATAAATGATTACCGTATCAGTGCTTTGTTCTCTATGACATAACTTGTAGGCAAAAATGTCACACTTGTGTTCATCAGTAAGCCGTTCACATCCGACTTTGAGAAATGTGGGGACCAGAAAAAAGCAGCAACAGCAGCAGTGTTCTTTTGCTGTCACACCTCCAACATGGTGGCATGTCATCTTGTAACCAATTTCCATTCCTTGACAAGCTTGGAGATTTGTTCCATGTTTAGAAAAAAATACCAATTTCTTCTGTACAAACAGTGGATCAATGTTTATAAAGGGCACAAAACAGCTTTTTCCAGGCAGTGTGGAACGATTTCTTAGAGGAAGAGCTTTCTTGTCTTTTTCAGGTAATGAACTCACCAGTATTTCTCAGCAAGTGATTAGCTCTGCCCACAGCAGGGACACATGCACAGAATAGCTTCCACAGTCATCAAAAGCTGTGAACTGTGATTTCCTGTGTCTGGGATCAAATTAAAGCGTTTGCACCGGCCATCACCCACTGATGTCGTAATGTTGCACTCGGCACAAAAAATATTCTTTATGGCGTGCATTGATGTGGGCCGAGCAGTGCATGACCTGTTCATAATGTTCATAATTATAAATTACAGAAAAAAAAGTTGTTGGAAGACATAAGTGCTGCTTTTAGTGGCGACAGATAAAAACAGAGGAACCCTGACGTCATGGTGGTCGTCTGATGTACACTGAAGGTGACACAGAGTGGGTGGTGCTGGGATGATAGAACTCATTGCTTAGACATTTTAAAGTTAAAAATGCACAGTCACAAATCAGTTAGAGATCTGTGAGGGGGCAGTAAAGACATGCTGCAACTATAAGAACCCATTAAGTAAATAGAAATTGAAGTATAAAATGCATCAAATGAAAACACAGTGTTGGAGCCAATGTGTCACAAAGTGAGGGGTTTGACATTTAGATGACTCCGTCCTAATGGGTTTTGTTCCAAACACCTGCCGCCTATTGAGCCTTTGAAGGCCTCAGACCGGAGCTTGGAAACAAAGTTTGATGGCTTTCATTCTTATTCTCATTCTCATTGCTTGTTAGCAAGCGTTTCATATGGAAATTAGACATCTTAATTATATAGCGAGCAGATATCACTCACTCTCCACTGGTTCCACTGGTTTCTGTCTAACCAACAAAAAGTCTACTCCTTTATTAAGAATAGATATCAATGTAGGCGGTTTTAATAGCTGTTCAAAATATTGGTCTTGCTTTGCAATTATTTCTGAATAGCTGCCTTTTTTCCTCAAATTTCATTTCAACTGGGAGACGAAGATAAAGAAATGTGCTATCAAAACTGAGATACTCAGTTGCGTTCATTGTTGTGCAGTGAGCTATGGACCACACAGCATATAGGAGATGTGTACTATAGCACGCAGCACACGGGAAAACATTAGTCATTTGATGAATGAGGCTGTTTGAATATTTAGTACCAGGCTCTGTCTGTGCTCTCTGCTTTCCCGTGGCAGATAATTTTGGCAGTTAAGCATTGATTTCCCTTACACAGCAGAAGCAAGGGTTCAGATCATTACCCTCCCTTCATAAACCTCCTTGTGCCTCTGTTTATTAGTGACTGGGAGGAGCAGTGGGCTTCCAGGCATGCATGGCCATCACTTCCCCCACCACCCTTAATGTGGCAAAACAGTCTTTTCAGCTTGGAGACTGTTCTGTTTTTATTGCCGCCGGTTTATCTTCACAATAGAGTTTTATAACATATTAAACTGAATCTGTTATTCTAAGTTATGTTGAGTGAAAGGCTCTTTGTGGTATTTCACTGCTTTTGAGAACATTTCTGGCAGAAATGTCTGATCGGGTCACTTACTGATGGAACTGAGACTTGTTTATCATTTGAGCGAAGAAAATTGACATCAGCCGCTTCGGTGAGTGACTGCAGGTGAAGGTTGAATGATTATGCAGACACTCCACTGGGACAGTCGGGGATCCAGTACCTCAATGAAGGTTATTTTGACCATGTTGCTAAAAGAGGGCCTGTTTGTGCTGTACAAGTCTTTAATCACAGTAACACTCTCAAAGGGCTCATAGTCACACATTAGTCAGGAAACAAAAGCTACACAGCTGGACTTCAAAAACTAAGAAGATCCTTCAATTGGAAACAAAAAGGGGAGAAACCAATGGCAGAATGCTACTTTCCCCACCTGGATATGCTTCTAGATGCAAGATTGCTTTTATTGTCTCTTTCTTCTTTTATCATTACGCTAAAACCACACAAGACTGAACTGGTTAAAGTTGCATAAAAGGGTGAAACGTGTGGTTGAAAAGCTCTGAATAGCTTTGCTTTGTTTTCAATAGATTGGGTCTTAAACACTGACCTTACTTTTAAACCTTTTTGTGCAGTTTGCACCAACATTTAATGGTGGATCTCATATTAAGATTGTGTCTCGATGTGCCTCTGCTGCCTGCTAATGATATATGTTTCCAGCACTCAAATGTGAGCAGTCCGTTTGAAACAACAGTTTGTATCATCAGTGACACTTTCCTTTGGTGTGCCTCAATTGTGGCCATTCTTAAAGCTGTATTTTAAGAGACAACTTCTTATTTTCAAGTGGTAGATAAAGCCATCAGACAACCAGAATCTTTTTGTATCCTGTGCAAAGAATAACACGAGTATCAAGGAGCTCTGTAGAAACACAGCCCTAGCAATTGCTGCTTCAGTTGGGATTTTGTGCAGACATTTCTCCTTTTCATTCGTAGTAGTTCAAGGTATCGGTCCATCTTAGCTGGTGGGTCTTGACCTTTCCCCTTCCATTTCACTCACTTTTATTGTAGAAGACTCTGCCCAGTGACCCTGTCAACCTATCTCTGAGCTTCACTGAAGATATAAAAGGAATGGAAAAGCATTCTATCAAAATAGTGATTTATCTCTCTTCTAATCAAGGTTCAGAGTGTGCGCAAATGGTTGTGAATCAAGAATCGTTACATCTTTATCAGCTTTAAAGGGGCAATATGTAAGATGTGGCCAGAATTTAAGTTTAAAACATTCAAAGTCAAAAATGTCTATGTACTGTGTTGCAGAGGCGTCTACTGACATTAGCATGCTAACCAGCTAGCCCCGCTCCATCCTGTCCTATAACATTACTTTCTAATGCAAGGGGTGAGACGCGTGTAAGAAGCGCGTTTACTGTTTATTCCCAAAAGTAAACAAAATAAAGTCACAAAATGTCAAGAAAGGAAATATCTTGACACCTATTATCCTCACTAAACAGAAAAAACAACCGTACACCTTCTGCAGTGAATTTTCTCTCTTTTACCAAGCTAAGATGAGCTTAATGGCCTTGTTAAGTCTTTATTGTGGAACTCTAGTCACGTCTGGTTCGGTCTGAATAAATTCTCATTTCACTGAGTAAGATGTAAAAATATTCTGGTTCTACATGCCGTTTTTCACCCACTGCCGATGCCCGACCCTTCAGTCCCCGTCTGCCGTGTCATCCTGTCCCTGAAGTAATAGTCTTGGTCAGAGCCACTGTAAATCATCTCCTTACTGAGCAACAGTCACCAGTTGTGCCTCCTATAGTTTTGAAGCAGCCTTCGAATTCAGGCTATTCGTAACAAATTACACTTTTAACAAAACAGCTCAGAAGATTCTTTTCTGATTTTCCCTTGCAATAATTGTGAGATCAGTGGAGACTGTTCAGAGAACACTGTATCTTTTTCGTTATTTCTAGGTGATGACAGCTCAAGGATTGAGACAGCTCTCTGGAACTGTAAGCAGCTGTTCATATCATAGAACTTGATACGTTTATGTATGGCATCTCATTTTCTGTGGTTCCTCTTCAAACTATGCACAAGGTACACCTCATTCAGATTTTGACGTTTTGTTTTTTCCTTTGTCTTTGAGGATGAAATAAAGGAGCGGACCCAAAAAGGAGAAAAGGGAGATCAGGTAACTGCATCTCTCATTACTATTTCTCAGTTAAGATAGCTCAACCAAAAGAAGCTTTAAACATCCAACATTTCACACCGCTGCAAGAAGAATGTTTCCATCGCTTGTGTAACATCAACAAAAGCAGCGCTGACATTTGATTTTTGGAAAAGAACAATTGAGCATCACCTGCTCTTCAGAGTTCGATGTCATCTTATTGCTCTGCAGAGGTGGAGCACAGATAATTATTGTTTGGACCTCAAAACAACAAAAATGTTTACTAGAGGCAGCTGTGGACCAAACGTCATAAGACTGGCAGCTAAATAAAAAGAAAATTATGCATCAAAGAATCTGTCAATGAAAGATTTACTGAATAACGGCAGTCATCAAAAACCAAACACTCACAATAACACAGAATATGACTGTGATAAGTAGAGCAAATATGTTATGTGGTATCTCAGATTTTTTGTTGTTTTACAGTTGCTACATGGATTATATTCATATTCTATGCACAAAGAAATACTCCATGTTCTTAACCTTCACTCAATGTGAAGTTGAGGAAGGTCCTTGAGGAAATTTTTCCAAACCCTTCTTCAGGCTGCAAGAGAAATGGCTTCCTTTACTTTTTTTCTTTTAGGCACATCTTGAAAAATGATCGTTGTCTATCTCCTTTACTTCCTACAGGGGGAGAGAGGAGCTCAAGGGCCTCAGGGCTTCAAGGTAAGATTGAAGATTTAGCTCTAAAACGTGAGCATCAGTAGCCACTGCCAACAAGATAAGGCTCAAATGTCCTTAACGTCAATTGAGTGCCACTCAATGTGGCCCTCCACTGTGTCTGTTTGACAGCGATCACAACAAGGTGCATTCAAGTTGTTGGTCAAAGCTATTTTTATTGTAAAAAAAGATTATTTCAATGACATACAATACAGCCTGATCCAGACAGCGGCCCTGCAACATTGCAGAGATGACATTGAGCTGTTGTCAGAGGGCATAACATTTCTAGCAGCACACCAAAGTAATTTTATTTCAGTTGAGACTAAAGTGGACCTTTCTTTCTTTCCACTTTTATGCCTCCAAACCCTCCAAACATTTGGTGTGCAACAGCTCTGCTCTATCTTGAATCGGAAAGGAAGCCAAATACATACTACAGGCTTTCTGTCAGTAGTATATATTTTAGAGTTACTGTGACAAGAGTAGAAAAATGGCAAGTTAAATGTCTGATGTTTTTCTCCTGTGTATTTTCCTTCCTACCCCTTACCTCTTACTCACTTTGTTTGGTGATGTAACAGGGAAACATAGGGCCGCCAGGACTAAAGGGAGATCAAGGGCCAGAGGTGAGTCTTTACAATATTTATGTCATGTCTGCTGTGTCAGGCAAACGGAGACGTTCTAAAAACTGGCTGAGCAGAAACAACAGTGAGGCTACTCACGTTTGGATCATTCTCGAAATTTTGATTTTGATGTTGAAGAACTTGCTGGTTCATCACAATATTAACCTTCATCTCATTATATTCACTGTTTCTTCAGCTGGTTTTGGTCAAAGTTCTTTTGGTTATAATTATAATAATACCAGAATAACAGGATATTTTTTCAGAGAATATGGAGATTAATGTTAACCAATAATTGCATAAGACACGTTTAACAAGGTAATGCTTAGTTTACATATTCATTGTAAATGCATTAAGCTGAGGAAACCTCAGTATTTATTAAGAACTAGGTTTGAGAAAATATTATAAAAAATGTCATAGTATGCAGCCTTTTTTATCCCCGCCATGGACAGGCGTATATAAATATAGCAGAAAATGTACTAATGCTTGTACTCCTTTTTTTCAGTTGCTATCATTGAACATAAGCTCAGTTTCCATGGTAATATTTGGATTGTTCGGTTCATCCATGTATACAAAGACAATAATGAGTCAAAACAGGGGAAGCATATAAACAGCTGATGAGGAATATCAGACTAACAAGGATATGAGCTTATTTGAAATTACGCACGCGTGCAAAGCTGCTGTAATTGTCGTGAAACTAACCATGGTTTATTAAAAAGGCAGCAGAAGCCGCACTTAACACTGCAATTTGAAATTCTCTCGAAAGTCTACAGTTTAGCTGGCTGGGCGATAGCATTTGAAAGCCCAGACAATTCAGTCACCATACAAAAGCAGAAAATAGCCCAAAGTATTGGATTTCCTTTCTGTTTTGCCAGGGGAAGCAAGGCCTGCCTGGACTCCCAGGACTCTCAGGCGAGCCAGTAAGTATATTGGCACCAGACACTCACACTTGATGTCAAGCCTTCCTCTCTCTCATTGCTTTTTCTATCACCTTGCCATATCTTCCACTCTCTGACTCAGTCTGCCAAAATGAAAGAGAGAGATAAACAGATAAAGGTCAACAGGCAGAGACAGAGAGGAAGTGGAAAGAAAAGTCCACAATTTTTACACAGACGATCAGTAATCAAATTTAAGAATTAATTAGTGGAAAGAGGCAAATCTAAGCGCTTTATGCCAGGAATGGCAGCAGAGGCCCAATCTGTTCTCCACACCTGCTTCGGTAATGAGCATCTGTCTTTACTCAAAAGCAGGGAGGGAAAAGAGGCATTTCATAAATCCTGGCTAAGGGAAATTATGTTGGAACACGGCAGCCCGCTGAAGCAGTGAGGAGGAGGAGATAAATGTGTGTGAGGAGATGAAGGCCTGGTGATAGATGTGTCTCTTTCACCACTATTTACAGGGCTCACCAGGGGAGGGAGGGGCGCCTGGGAGAGATGGCCTGAAAGGAGAAAAGGTAGGTAAACTTCAAATCAAGTTCTTACCTCAAAGAAAACTATGAAGCTATGATGTTTTATCACAGGTGGAACATGCTAGACAACTTGTGAAGACACCTTTCAGATTACTCGTCCTGCATGCCATCCTCAATCATGTTCTAACTTTGTGTTCTCGCCTTTGATGCCCCTGACTAGACTGTTATTTGCACGTATTTTTTTTCTCCTTGCAATAGGACTTGATCCAAATGCTGTGCTGAAAGTGGAAAAGAGCACAGTTGACATGCATATTTGATGGGGTTTGTCACTTGTCAGAATAAACGAAGCTGCACTCCCCACCCACTGCAGTCACTCTGTTACACTCCAGGGCAGAGAAATAAACTTAAAGTGCTGAAGCCTCCTACATCCATTCATATTTATAATCCTCCTTTGTCATCTTTGCTATACTGATGCAAGAGGCAGTTCTGGTTGTACATTCATGTGGTAGTCTATGAATATATACATGTGGAAAAACAGGCAACGTCTGTATGCGAAATATCAAGCTGCAGCCAGGAGACAATTAGCTTAGCTTAGCATGAAGACTGCGACTAGGGGGCTTAGCTCTAGACTGGCTCTGTTAAAGTTCACTAAAATTTACTCATTATCTACTCACTCCCGATGGCAATGGAAAGTCAAGTAATCTTTTGTGGTCCACAAAACATTTCTGGAGCTTCACAGCAAAACAGTGTTGCAGAATTCCCTGAAAGTAGATGGGGGCATGTTTTAAACTGAAAAAAAAAAAAAAACATTTGAAAGAAAGACATAAAATTGCCCTTTCCTGCTTGACTAGGGTAATCTAATTTTCCCAAATCCCAAATTGCTTTGAAAAGACGTATTTACACTATTTTTGAGCAGAATATCTACACTTTAGCTGCTAATCTAAGAGTGTTAGCATGCACCCCGTAAGTGGATGCTTGATCACCTGTCGAGGGTTTGAATAACATCTTCTTAAATTTCTTATTTGTGGACTTCCGGAGACTCTGATTACGGCAGACAATATTTAGACGTGCCTTTCCCCAGGCAGAGGAAATGTCAGGGGCTCATCAAAGGCAGGAGGAAATATCAAAAATGTTGTGGCAATCCATTGAAAAGGTTTTGAGTTTCTTCAGTCTAGACAAACGTGGTAGACAACATGTCCATCAATAGAGACATGGTGCTAACGCCGCTGAAAGACGAGCCACTGTCAGTGAATAGTGCATGTGAAGTGAAGAAAATTTTCCTGTTGTGGTTGAATATCAAAACATTGGAATGAAACTGCATACCTAACAATAGTCACTGAATATACTTGAGGCAGCAAACAAAAAGCACACACTGCTGTTCTGTTTCAGCCTTGTAGACAGCAATTTCCCTCCTACACACGTGATGATTTTATAAGGCTCCGTGCAGTCCCCTCGAACAAACAACGTTTATACAAATTGATGTGCAAAATGATCCTGGTAAATGGTTCCTGCCTCTGCTTTACCCTCCAGAGTCTCCCTTACTCACCTCCCAGTGTATAATACAGCACAGCCTTGCATTGTTGAGATGACAGAGCCAGTCTGACATTTTGCTTCTTTCATTTAGCGTCTGAATACCGTCTGTCTTTCTGTCTCTAGGGAGACTCTGGTGGAGTGATTGGGCCTCAGGGACTTCCAGGTCCGAAGGGCGAGCCTGGAGAGCCTGGAGGTGGATCTACGGTGGGTACCATATTGGGTTGAAACAGTCACTCTAGACTGGCCATGTTGGTTTCAGCCCTTGAGTTTCAGGACACAAAAATAAAAACTGTTGTCTTTTGTGAAGTATACAGAGAATATCAGCTGGAACAACAGCAGATAAGTTAAAAGGAAACTAGCTCCTCCAGCTGTGTAGCTGCCATGACATTATTCAGATGCAATACCATTAGGTAATCCACCATTGGACAACCCGAGCACTTGGTAATCACCTATCCTCCCATTTTGGAGCTTATAGCTGTTGAAGCACTCTCCTTTATGGACATGACTTTGCATATAGAAATGTTCATTACAGCGCCACAAAAAAAGGCGGTGCATGTGCAGCCAAGGCCTTGGTCCTGCATGAGGGCTCTTGCACTCCTCAATCACCGGCAAGTGCTCTACGGCTTTAAACAATCATGTTTGTTTGTGTGCGGGAACGCTGAACTGAACATTAAGCTCGACAGCAGGCCTACTCATCAAGCAAGGGGTACTGTGTTCAGTTGAGCAGAGTAATAAGGGAAAGATTGCGTTCAGGCAGAAGTATTTAAAGCTCTCTAATGTACTCCAGCACTGTGAAAATTGGAGCGGGATTGGAAAAGAGGGCTGTATGTGTGTAAGTGTCAAGAGGAGATGTTTACAGCAGGCCAATGACAAATGGTTACATAGTTGAAAAGCTAAACAAAGAGAGATGTTCATTGCAGCCTACAGCCTTTCGCATAGATCCTGATAGCCTTTTACGAACGTCATTTCTGTGCGGAGGCATCGCCGGAAAATGTATTCCAAACTTTGTATGCTCTTTGTTATGTAAGACAAAGAAAAGAAAGGAAAAGGGCAATAAACAGAACCCAATGCAGATGGTCTGAGCATCCTCAATGAGTCAGCCTGCTCCAGCAGTTAATGTCACTTTATTGATTTTGCCTTTAAATGAATAATGAGCTATTTGCTCTTTGTTTCTTGTAACTTTTGTTATTTGCTTAGATTAGCAATGTCTCTCTACCTTCAAGCACCAGTGTAAGGTTCTCTTACAGTAGATTGCCTATGCATAATTTTTAATGTAACTAATTCAAAATGAAAATATAGTTATAGGATCTTATTAGTTGACTGAAAACAAACACTTCACTGTTTTAATGTTTGAGTGAATCTGACATTTCTCCCTAAAACTGTGGAATTGCTATGTCATTCGAATCCAAGGTCTCTACAGCTAATTTACATTGTGCAATGTAGGACTTGTAACACTAATACATGCTGACCACTGAAATCAATGTCTCATCTGAGTTGTACAGTAAATAATGCTTACTCTGGTCCTCGATTCCAATCAAGGTTTTTCTCTGCGGTATGGCATTATCAGTCTGCTTCTAGAAGCTATTAAAAATGTTGTAAACAGTGCTGAACATGAACCCAGAATGCAACACTGTGTTCGGAGTGTTTGTTTTACTGTAGCGTACCAGCACTTGAACAGCTTTTTTGAAGTGAATTGCTGTTGAATGTGCCGTGAACCCCTTATTCTGATGTCTTCTTCCTGTTGTTTTGTAGGGCGATGGGTTGTCTCTAACTAGAGGATCGCGCGGACCCAAGGTAAGAAGCACTGTGGTGTTGGTGGAGCATCACCAACACAACAATCTATACAGGCCGCTATAAATCCCTGCAGGTAGATCAGTGACATTTATTGTACCTTTGTTTGTTTTTACTTAAGTTATGTTGAAATAATATGTTCAGCTATTGTATGCATTTCTTTTCCCCAGCATGACCCACCATACTTTGCCTCTGATTGGCTAGTATTGCCTTTGTTCGTTGGGATTGGTTGGGTTTAGGCATGAGCAGTGAGACGGGTCACAATTAGGGTAAAAAGAACGGGGTAAGCTAATCAGAGGTAGAGTAGGGCGGTTCATGCTTTTGCAAACGTGGCAAAAACATATTGAGTACAATAAAGGTCAGTGGTTGTGCCAACAACCCTGTCAGATGACCCCAAGCACTACTTCATCACCACCTCCTGTCATGTTCCAAATGTGTTGATTCGAATTGATTTTAGAGTGGATATCCTTTGCCTACAATGATATTTTCATACTATTTGACTGTCAGTGTTAAGGAGGTTTGTTCTAGTTTTCATTTCTCCAACCACATGGAGCGGTTAAAGCTCAGTGTTTTAGCCATTTATACAAAACTTTAAGCTAACTATCTCAACTGTTTAACCATAACTTTTAATCATCCATCTTAACATTGATTTATTACATGTAGATAACTATTTCAAGTGTTTCTCCATTACGTTTAGCTATTTCAACCGTACACTACACACGCCTGGTTGGGAACACTGGTGTAGGTGATAATATTCTGATATTCTCACAAACCTTATGCTGGCCTGCTTAATTTGAAACTGTGGCAAGGATTTCAAGGTTTTCTGACGATATCATGCTGAGTTTGGTAGCAGGCTTGGAACATAAGGCTCCAAAGATATGGCCCAATTATCAGAGGTTTTGTCACTGTAGAACTAACAGTGCATTTGAATATACTGTGTATCACAATTCATGCATGAGTTCAAATGAAAAAGATAATGAATATGTGTATGCCATTGGCCTTGAACATAGCTGTGTTTCTTACCCTTGAAGCTACGAAAGGCAAGACATAAAGGGAAAATGAGTTCCGGCAGAGTGTGAATACTTAATGATCATGCAGTGCAGCAGCTCTCCATGACTTCTGGATTCATCCTCTCACTGCTCCGTTGTCTTTTTATCAGGGAGAGAGAGGTGTTCCCGGATTGCCAGGCGACCATGGTGAAAAAGGCGAACCTGGAGAGAGTATCATAGGCTCGCCCGTGAGTATGATGATGTATTGATTGGTCTGTGTCTCCCAGACTCATTATTTAGCTCAAACTGTGATACCTTTAGATCTTTGGCTATTGGAAGAACTAGATCCTCTTTGAATATCGAGATCAGTGTCCATTAAATACACTCTCAAAAGAAAACTCTGGCCATTACTGTGAGGGTCTGTCATATTGCTCTCCGCCCTCATCAATATGCTCTGCACCTATAGTTTGAAGCTCACAGATTTGATTGCCAGCGAGTCTGCTTTCATTTTTGAAAAACAGGATTGTTGGAGACAGAGAATCAATAGAGCAAAAGGTGTCTAACACAATTCCTTTATTGGATCCTGGGTGCTAGAGGGCAGATGGTGTTAACAAGATGTGTGATGTGTTCTTAGGGCCTCATGGGACCCCCAGGAAAGCCAGGAATTGAGGTCTGTGGAAAATTCTCTGAATCCAACACACACAAACAGCATGTTCAAGTTTATTTTTCCGGTTTTAGAGCTCACCGATGCTGTGGTCTTTCAGTTATTTTACTATACAAATAACAGTCTGCAGTGTTTGCCTGTTAGTTGGATGGATGTATAAGGCAAGTGTTAAAATCATCAGAGAGAGTGTGTGTTTTCCAGGGCCCTCGTGGACCTCCAGGTTTATCTGGCCCTCCTGGACCTGCAGGAAGAGAGGTGAGCGAGATCAGTGTGCCCTTCCACTCGTGTTCACTCCCTCACACATCTGCAGATAAAAGATGGCTAGAAGCATAAAAGAATATCAGCTACCCACTGTGCATGATCAAGTATGATGTATCACAGCTCCTGGATAAAAATCCCCACCAACTGAGATGGGTGTGACAGCAGAGCCTTGCTTGTCTGCTTGATGTCATAGCCAGGAGGCTTTTTAACTCCTTTCTTTGTCTCAATTAAAGGGCTCCCCTGGTAGACCAGGCCTGCCGGGCCCTGCTGGACCTCCAGGTGAACCAGTAAGTAAGAAATATCTCATTTTTGACTTCTGCAGTTCAGCATCACTGATCCTGAATGAGATCTACTGAGCTCACCTTACATTCAAAGTCACTCCAGTCAGCTCCGGTTCTGAGATAATTAGCCAACATCAATTACCAACATCAGTTTCAGGAAGATGGTGCAGTTTATGACAAATTGGAGGAACCCTGTTGTTAGAAAATGTTTCATGTCTGTCTTGTTTCTCCATGTGTTTCAAGTAAAAAACATTTTTTTCCATATTTCTGATAGCTGTAGTGTGAGAGAGCACCATACGGCTTCTGCTGCTGCTTTTGCATCAAAGCCTTGTAAATTTAGCATTTTAACCTATGTATATTCATGCTCTGTGAAGACCCAGAAAACCCATTTATTGTCCATTTTATTTTATTTTTTAAATACATGGGCTGCATTTCAAAATGTTTTCCTCAACTCTGAAGAAGAACAACAATATTTTGAAGATGTGAGGCTTCTGTCCTCCAGCAACAAAACTATTAAACTATTTCCTCAAGCGTTGCAGATAAAAACTGAAAATGAAGCATTGACACAGAAATTTGTTAAAGCATGTTCGGGGCAAAATGAAATTCCTTAAAGGCTTATGAGATGGTCTTCTAAATCGATGTTTTGAGCAATTCAGACGATGCAGTGCATGAAACAAACAGCAGCATAATATTTCTGGAACATGAAAGACTTGTTGTGTTGTGTGTCATTGATTTTCTTTCTTCTTTTCATGCAGACTGCCCTGCCAATTGTTGGAGACATGGGCGCTTTACTTAAGGTATTTCATCTTCATAGTTTATGATAATTACAGCTTTGCACAAACAAAAACATGCAAAGGGGTGCCTGGGTTGTGTTTATAAATCATTCATATTGGTTCATTTGAAAGGGTGCTATTCCATTAATACATGGACGCTATCAGTTTTAGAGACATAGTAAAAAAAAGACCTTCAAAGACCTTCAGTGCCTCCATCAGGATGGCTGGGAGAAATATCTGGAGAAAAGACATTGAAATAATCCCACAAGAAATCAAGGCTTACTCATTCAACGCAGGTATGCAGTCAAGCCATACTGTTCAACAGAGCATCCCAATAAAGATAATGGAATATAGAATGATCACACCCATCAGTGCATTGTGAATAATCAGTGCGACACTTAGATACAGAGATTACTTTATGACATTATTCCACATTAGTGTATTTCACAGCAATCATCCCGAATGTGAAAACAGCTTTCAGCTTTTTGGTAAATGTAAATTTGCTGCATGCCAGACTTTCTTGATTTTTATTTAAAGGGACAATTCACCCAAAACACCCCAAAATCAAAAATCCACATTTTTCCTCTTACCTGTAGTGCTCTTTATCCAGCTAAATTGTTCTGGTGTGAGCCGCTGAGTTTTGTAGATGTCAGCCCTAGAGATGTCTGCCCTCTCCTGAATGTAATGGAACTAGAAGGCACTCTGCTCCCCCCCCCAAAATACATTTGAAAAACACAACAGTAATGTCTCCTCTCTAGAAATCATTGCCCGGTTACTGAAGATTTTCCACAGACCTTGTTGTTTTTTTCTTTCTACTTGCTTTCAGTGAAAAGCCAGCTGGCTAAGCTAGAACATCATAACACAGCCAAGGAGGACACAATTAATGTTTACATCCCACGCTGCCATGAGTACAGCCCTGTCCTCCATGAGTAAATGCGACAGTGACATTTCTGTTGAGTTCTTCAAAAAATTTTTTGCACTTAGCATCACAAGCCTAATGCCACTTGTATTTTCATCAAGTAGACTGAGATACAGATGTAACATTAACAAGTGGACATAGAAGATACAAAACACTGAATAATCTCTATCCTGCAGCAAAACTGACTGTAACTCCATAACAGCATATCTCAATTAATTTATACAAATACTCAGAATGATGATATGTTGAAATCAAGAGAATATAGGTGGCATAACAAATGCTAAAAATGTGTGTATCTAAATGTGGCAGCACAGCATACACCTAAAATACTGCTTGATAGCCAGGGAGTTTCATCAACCACTGGTGTGCGCCACAGTTTAAACATATTTTAGACCCCATGCGAAACAACATGAGATGAATAAGAAAAACTTTTGAGAATAGCTCTCACCGAAGACAGTGTTTAAATTTCTATTGCATGTCAGCTCTGACAATAAATATAATGCCTTCACATTACTGATGATTAACAGATAAAGCCAGATGCCAGAAGTGTTGTCATTTTCTGTCGCCCTTTTTCTTTAGTGTCAACTTATTTTATCCATTAAGTGCCCTGTTAGCATCAGCTACTGGTTACAGCCTTCATCAGAGTTGCATAGTGACACTTTAATTAGTGCTTTCAACCCCCTGCTGACACCTAAAAAAGAAAAGACTAAACATATTAAACACTTTTCTTTCATCCATAACCTCTGTAATAACCTGCTCTTCTTACTTTGTTGTACTGATAACATTTCCTTGGATGCTCGGTAGATAATTAGATGACAAGGAAACACAGGCTATTTCCCATTTTGTGCTTCAGACTCAGTTCCTGATTTAATGCTGCTTTTTAATGGTGCACTATACCTGTTTCTACTGCTCGGTCCAACTTAGACCTCCTACTTATTTCCTGAAAGGCACAGTGCCTATATTGAGACTGGTTTAGGGACAATGATATTTAAGATTCTCACCTAAATGTCACAGTCAATGAGTTTGACAAAGTTCACCACTCACCTAGATGAGCGACACTCTCGGAGACACTCATGGTGGGTTCACATTATTTCTGCTCTGCAGACATTTAGAGACACTTTGTGTCAGTTGGGGTCTTGTCCTCCACCCAGGGGATGTGACATAATAAAGGGCAAAATGCAGTGCACCAGCTCAGCTTGATGAAATCTTATCTGTGCCACCACTTTTTGCTTCCTGTCGCGTCTTGTGCTGGCAGAATGCCTGCAGTGTGTGCCAGACGAGAGTCCCAGGTCTTCCTGGGCAGAAGGGAGAGAAGGGGTACCCCGGAGCTCAAGGAGTAGAAGGCATGGTGGGAGAAAAGGTACTCATCAGCACGGCAGGATATTTGGAACAGACACTGTAAACATGTTTACCGACCGTCATACTTTGCATTACATGACACTTCTGGGTTGCGCATTAGATATTTTGAATGCTTCTATCTTGAACAGGGGGATCCAGGTGTGAGAGGTCCTACGGGTAATCCTGGGAAAGAAGGCCCAAAGGTATGCAGGAAATGTCAGGCCTAAATATGCTCTGTAAATAAACATGTAATGAATTGTTCAGCTTCTCAGCATGACAAATGAATTTGTAAAATGAATAGCCTCATCTTAAGATATTGTTTATTGAAACTTGTGTTGATTCCAGTAGATAGTGATTCACACTGACAAACACTTCTCATAAATAGCCTTTTGTATTATCCCTGGAAGCCTAACCAGCTGTTGTACAACTCGTATTACTCTGTACACTCTTACTGTATGTGCTTGCAGTGGATGTTGTTGCTATGGATACAGTGTTGCACCATAATGAAAAGGGCTAGGCGATTACAAGTCGTGTGCTGTAAGAGTGGAAGAGGCATTTTGAAGTTTATGCCCGTCAGCCTTTACCTTTTCATGTTTGGTGAAAAAACATTCAGTTTTCCCTCCCTCACTGGTTCCTGCAGGGGGTAAAAGGAGAGAGAGGGTTCCCAGGCCCTTCGGGAGATAAAGGCGATGAGGTGAGTGGAAAACAAAGTTTAATCTTAACAAATGAATCCAGTAGTTATCCAGCCCTGCAGAAGTCACTGTGACATTGAGAGGGACGTCTTTCAAAAGAATGTAAATATATTGTAATGTCGGCCTCATCTTATCTCTGAAAGTCTGTTTTCAAAAGAAGCTATCAAAAGCTATCCGCAGTGCTGTGTGCGCACTATGCCCTGTCTCTGCACTCGGAGGAGCTGCTTTATAAAGAACGTGGCCTGCCCTGCATGTTTGTGTGCGCTAATTAAAAAACCAGCCACTCTTAAGAGAGGCTGAGAAGCATTTCACAGGTCAACTTTCAGCACTGAACTGTAATGGCAGGAGATTTTCACTAACAGGCACACTTGGTTGTGTTGGATTTTATGGGCTCAATAAAAACATGTTTTATAGCCCTGTTGAAGTTTTTTTTTCTTTTCACTGATACTAGAAATAATTGAGAGAAACATATGAACTGAAACACAACAAACAGGACAAAAACACCCTCATGAAACAAGTAAAAAAGATGTTGTATGTGCGTGAAACGTTTCACAGCTTCTGCTTAATCAAAGGTGCTACGAAGATAAGAAAAAATTAACATAATCCTAGTAGTCATTGGTATAAATACAAAAGTTTTCTGATTTATGCTCTGCCGTATACCTGCAAGCTTTATGTGTTGTATTATTTCATCTGAGTTCTTGTTGCGATTGGATTTTCTGAAAAGCCATTTCAGGCGTGAAGAAAACAGGTTTGATGGGACTTGGATCAATAAATTACACCTTGCTCTTTAGGTTAAGAGTATCTGCCTGCCCGCATCACCCTTTTCCATCACTGCCATAAACGCAAGCATTACAGATGGACTGAGCATAATAAATGCTTTTAAATGTGTGATCCATTGTTCTTCCAGGGGCCTGCAGGAGTACCAGGACTTCCCGGTGTGACAGGTCGCACAGGGGCCCCAGTAAGTACCCTGGTTTGATATTGTACAGAATTTCTTTCATTTTTTACATAGCAGAAACAAAAAACTCCTGCACACTATTCACCTCACTTTTCAACAGGAATACATTTTTTATTCACAACGTTTCTGTACAAAGACCTTTATCGTGTAATTTAACTTGAGGTGAACAGCGAGCTGGAGCTTTTTGTTCTGATTTTGCCGACCCTTGGTCTTCTCCTACGCACTTGTCGATCCACAGGTTTGCAAAATCGTTGCTCTGTGAATTATTTCATAACACAAAGTACCTTTAATGGTTAATGCCCTTACTGCTTTTATCATGAAATGTGCACTACATTGTAAGTATGCTGTTCTGTTTGCAGGGGCTTATGGGTAGACCAGGGCCAGTGGGCCAACTGGGAGGAAAAGGAGAAAAGGTAAGGGGTTTAACCACTCAAGCAGTTTTCTATATAATGTTTGTGATGGGTCTGCTTTTGTGAGTCTTATATACACTTTACAGTGGATGAATGTGTACTCAAACCCTATAATAAATAAATGGGTTTGAATGGGAGTATGAATATTTTTTCCACTTTTTTCCCACTGAAATGTAGTTTTATCATACATTTGGAAGGCAGATTGGTAAAATGAAAAGAGAAGACCCCAGTTCCTGTAATGAAAATGATTGAGTGCAACAAAATGAAGGAAATCTCTTAAAGGAATCTTTGATTTTGTTTTATTTTTTTACACAGCTGGCAAATGAGGTTCCATATCATTGGATTACATTAGCATGCGACTGTGCTTGATAAACATTTCCATTTTGACAGACATGTTTAAGAATTCTTCTGGTTTGTGTTTGGCAGGGAAATGAGGGACCGCCGGGCAGACCAGGGCTTCCAGGACCTCCGGTAAGTTCCCCGTGCCTCAACAAGAGCCAGGTGCTGAAAACAACACTGAAAACCTCTGTGAGGGTTGTACGTTCTTTACGTACACTGAATATATTTAAATGTTATGATTCCAATAGGTTTTTTGCACAAACTGAATTTCTTCATTTTGCTTAAAAAATCTCAAAGTTACATTCAACATGACTTTTTTTTTTATCAGCACTATCCAAAGATCTAGTTTTGCCATGATCAAGTAACGTTTAGAGTAAAAACCTCTCTTTGGCAGCTCGTCCTGCGCAAATGACCATCAGTGCACTTGATGTATATTTCAGTCCAACAGTGTTAAGTGTAACAAGAAAAACATAACTGACAAACAGGTACAAATATGATGAAATTGTGGCGACCTGCTCACTGGCATTGAATCATGTTTCCTCCCTTTAAAAGGCCAGTGAGTAAGCACTTCCAAAGGCAAATCTATAATTCATCAGCCGTCCCCTTGAACCTGCCGTGCCCCCCCCTCCTCACAAGCACACACGCACACCCACACACACACCCTGGTCTCATAAACTGCAGTCTGGGAGGACAGGGGATGGCTCAGTGGCCTGAAAAGGGCACACACGTCCGCTTGCTTCTAAATGAGAACCTTGACTCCTTCTACATTTACAATAGCTGCCCTCTACCAATCTATCTTGGGAAAAACATTCTTTTTATGTTCTAATACTACCCAAGAAGCCTAGATTACCTAGTTCTCATACCCGAATCTCCTTTAATCAGTGTGCCCTTTTGTATTTCTGAGACACTCTGAGACTTTTTTTCCATTTTCTGCTGGCTCAAGGATTATTAAGTCTGCTTTTCTCTGTTTTTCCTGTTCCTTTCACTTCTCACTCTCCCGCACTTTCTTCCCCTCTCTTTGTGTAATCACCAAATGAGCTATTGATCTCTCTCATGTAGCTTTTAAAGGCTTACCAGTGTATAAAAGCTTGAAACCTACTGTACAGTTTTTTGTAAAGACTCTTGGTGCCTAAAACTCACAGAAGAGTGATTTACTGTTTGATTGTGTTTTAGGGTGTACCCTACGTGGAGGGCAATGGGATGAGCAGTCTGTACAAGCTGCAGGTAAAGACTTTAACTCAGTGATAATGTCATTATGATCCGCTGAATGTGTGATACAGTGCTGTCAGTTATAATGTCAGGCAAGAATCGATGCTTGTGGTTAAAATGTGTTTGACCCATATTGTCAAATATAAAGTCATAACATTAAAAAATGTCTTTTCAGAGCGGTGGAGCTATTTTAGGACCCCCTGGAGCTCCTGGTGAGCCGGTAAGCATAATCATTGGTATGCCTGAAGCAAATCCTTTACAGTGTACTGTGAAGAAACTCTAGTGCACGAGCGTGTTGATACTGTATGAGCGGCAGAACCTGGGAGAGCCAAATAACAAACAACCCGAACAGCCCTCCAGTGTTATCTTGACTTCTGAGGCCCCATCATAGTCAATCATGCTCATTGAGAGCTGGTGGTTGGTGAGGGCCAAGAGGCTTCCTGACTCTCAAACAGGTGTCTCTGGCCTGCCTCAGGACACACAACATCATTGATATGCAAAATGGACTTCTAGAGGTTCAGTTGCGCTGCACGGTGCCAAGCCGAAGTGACCTGATTCTCTTATCAGCTCCCCCTGCTTCCCCTTATCAGACAGTCTGTAATCTGGTCCAGTCCTGGGAGACATTCACTCACAGGCCTCGCAGGGATCTATCCTCCACGGTGAACACTAAAGGTTGTGACATAAAATAGACACTCCAATATCCCCAGTGCACAATGCACAAGAAGCACAGCTAAATCTTGCGGATGCTTCTCCCTGTACTGCATCCATCAGAGCCCAACAGCTCCTCTGGAGCAATCAATGAGAGAGCATCTTCATCAGTGTAAAGAGGAACACGGGCCCAGTTTATCAATTATTCCTCATTTGTTAAGAATTGCTGAAATGCTTTACTGAGAATTTGCACATGCATGGCCAGTGTTTGTGAAGCATGTTTGATAACCAGAGTGGATTTTATGCGGCGTTGTAAAAAGTACCCAAAATTCATTCTTTTGTAAAAGTAAGATATTGTATGAAAATGCTACTTTGATAGAAGCCAGGTCACCCATGTGACTAGTGCTTGAGTAAAAGTGACTCAAAATATTGTGTCGGGTGCCAAATTACTCAAAATGGCAACTAGTTACTAAAGCTGGCAAACACATGCGATGAGTATAAAGTATAAAGTAGCCGAAAATGGAAGTATGGGACAAATACCCTAAATTGTACTTAAGTACACTTGAGTAAATTAACATTACTCAGTTACATTCCATCACCGACCATATGATCCTGATCGTTTTTAATCTTGCTTGAAGGACCACAGTTACACTTAACACAAGGCTAGCATGATTTACTGACAGAAATTGCGGAAAAGAGAGGCAATAACGACTACTATTAATTTTAATGGCAATAACATACAGTAGCCATGTGTCATTTCAGACTTTATTTATGACTTTTATGGTAGCGTTTGTCACATTCATGAGAGTAATCTGTCCTTTCTTTTCTCTCTGTAAAGGGTCCCAAAGGAGATGACGGACCCTCGGTGAGCTGAAGCCTTTCATTCTGGAACATAATGAAATATTTGTCTATTTTCTGTGCTGCCCAAAAAATAGAGAAGCCAGAGTTGCCAGTTGCTTTTCATCATCGTCTCTGTGGCTCCCTACAACATAAGTCAATACACCCTCAAGCCTGAGCACTTAACCACTCTCAGTAGAACTCCAACACACAGCAAAAAAATGATCACATCTCCTGCAAAACCTTGTACCACATTGTCTCTTGTACCATATTGTCTTGCCAGTGGGAGCCTATGAACTCTTTCTGCACTTCAAATGTCCCTCCCCGCCAGCACCAGCACCATACCGACGCCTGAAAACAATCCCCACAGACGTGGAAACAATTCCACGCTCCTGCCATCAACTTGAATTCTTTATTCTCACGGGGCCAATTGCATTTTTTATTGTTTTGTTGCACAGTGATTTTTCACCAGGATGTTAATTTGACATTTTAATAAATTGTGTGAGCGGCTCCAGTGCTGTGGCGGAATTGCCCCAATCCGTCTCACAGCTGATCCTCTGGCTGGCCCTCTCTCCACCTCAGCCGCACTCGCTTATTCATGACAATCTACATGTGTGACAATTACCTGCACAATCCGTCTATGTCAGCACCGGTTGCCCCTCCGTTCTGTGTAATGGCATTTCTCCATGGCAGCTAGAGCAAGATGAGGTAGATAGAGGCCATCACTTGCCCGAGCGCTGGGAATGGCTCTCTATTTTTAGTGCGGAAAGCAAAGTCTGATTGTGATTGCCAAATGGGGCCCTTTTTCTATCCCATCTGTAGCCTACAAGGTGTGACAGCAGGTGTCATAGATCGTATAATACAATACGCTCAGGCTGAAGTATTGTCCTCTTAGGATTATCTTTGTATTGACACATGAAGGCTTGTTCTAATGCCTGACCGAGAATATCAAGACGTGTGAAATCTTTGCTCCTGCGGAATTTAATTTACCAGCCTCCACACAGCTTTGATCTATATTTGCTTGTTTGTGTGTAATGTTTACTGACAGCCTTGGAATGATACCTTTTACCTTCTGGTAGCTCATCACCAAACTCATCCTCCTATTGAGGATCTTGAGACAAAAATAGCCTCAGTCTTTGTTGAAAAACAGGTGAAGTTACACCCCTTTGCTTTATCAGTGGTGATTTTATTTTTTTTATTATCTTGACACAGCATGTGGGTTGTTTCTCTCACAGGGGGAGACGGGGCCCATGGGATTACCAGGGCTTGAAGGGCTACCTGGTGCCAAGGTAAGCATAAGAGAAAGCATCTTCTCTGCCCTGACCTAACCTGATTACAAAGTGAGGGAAAGTGCTTTCCCTGTACTTCAGTCTCATTACAGAACATTTAAATGTTTTAATGAGTTTAAATCTGGTAAGCGATATCCAGCTAAAAGCATGCTCACCAGTGTGAAAGTGAAAAACATGATTTGTTCCAGCTGGAGTTACGAGTAAGGTAAACTGATTATATTTAGGAGAATTCAGTCGCTTGAAGTATTGCGTGAATTTCAGGTAGAAATCTCTGAAGTGGAAGCACATCGTCAGCATAGTTAACCAAGACAAGTGGATGGCTGCTGATGGACACGTTTTCCTTAAAGCAAAATTATTAATGAACATGCTGTGATCCTCCCCTCTAACTGAACTAACTGAAGTTACATAGTGCAGAAAAACAAGTGATAAGGGAGCGGCGTGTGTGTGTGTGTGTGTGTGTGTGTGTGTGTGTATTTGTGTGTGAGTTGAGGGGTGGAACGTTTCACTCTCCGTGACATCCGGAGTCATTTATCCTTTAGGGGCATACTGTCAAAGGTGTGACATATGCAAAGTCTTTGCTGCTGAAATATGAAGAAGACTTAAATTCTTAAGTAGGTTGTTAATCATAACTCCTTATTTGTGAAAAACTTGTTGTGGTTATTAAGTGTTTTTTTTTTGTTTTTTTTTACATTGCTGTTGTCCAAACAGTGAGGAGCACAGCAACATTTATTATACTCACGTTCAGGCAGTTTCTCATATCAGCGTCTGCATGTCTGCTTGACATGACAGTGATTTATGTGTATTCTTTATGTAATGCGCATGTCATCTGTCTGACACGTCTGCAATGTTTCCTTCAGGGGGATATTGGTTTGACTGGTCCTCCTGGAATGCCAGGTGCTCCAGTAAGTGAGATTTCTAATTTATTCATCTATTCATTTTCGATTCCTAGTCACCGATTCATAGTCCTCCTTGATCAATCATCTGTGTTGTTTAAGTCCGCTGCTGGCAACGAGTCAATGATGTCTCATATAGTACGCAGAATAGCAGCTATCAAAACAGGAGTCCCGCAACACAACGCTCCTTCAATCAAGAAGTCGGATACAAACCTGTGGTCTGTTCAGTGGATTTTCTGTGCGGCTATTGTGGGCTCGTTGGTCTATTATAAAAGGGAGGCTGCAGAGGTGCTGTAGATACGACACCATTGAGGACCTGTCAAACGTGGTCTGTTCTCTTCCTGTGTTTGTGATTGACAGGGGAAGCCCGGCACTCGTGGAGAGCCAGGGATCCCAGGAGAGCCGGTGAGCCGCAGCCTCTAACTCTCTTTGAGCTGTCAATCCACGTGTCATTCCTTTGTCACTGCCGACTGACACATCGGCTGTCTCTGTTCTCTGACAGGGTGAGAGGGGGCCGCTTGGAGAGACAGGATTCCCAGGGCCCGAGGGACCCCAAGGTGTTGCTGTAAGGATGCTACATGAATTCCGTTGCTCTTCACTATATAATCACAACTAGATGTTGCTAAAGCAGCGTTCAATAATGTCCAGGCTTTGAATGTTATACTATATTATTGGGAAAAAACACAACATGATTCAAGGACAATATGGACAAAATATGTATGTTAGCGATCACTTGTCCTGTAGATGATTACATTTTTCTATGTAATTACCATCAGAGATGGTTTCTGTAATTTTCGCTGTAAGCGCACAATGGAACAGTGTTCGCAGAGCAATCAGGATCATTATCCCTTGGTTGAGATATCTCATTAACTGTGGAGATTACCAGGAGTGCAACAGTGCTGATCCAATCGAAGGTGGGAGCTGATACAAAATGTCTTTGTTTGTGCTGCACTCCTTGAGCAGGGGAGACCTGGTAAAGACGGAACTCCTGGAATCAAGGTGAGTCGAGCGAACGCGCTGCAAATCCCCTTATAGAAAGTGCTTTACATCAGCCGAGCTACAGAAAGATGGCACAGCAGATTTTTATCCCCCTCCCCTCAAGCTACAGCATCCTGAGTGCATTAAATCCATTTGCATATTTGAGATTTTAACGATAAAAACTAAATGAAATCCAGCAGATTTAAGGCTTTGTTGACTTTTAGTCTTTTTACCCTAATTATACAGTTAATGCATTCAGGCAGTGATAAAATGTTTGTAATAGAGGGCAGCAGACACTCAAATTAAATATTCATTTTCCTGCCTGATGAACCTGGCTAAAATTGAAACAAATACTGCAGCAAACTCTGCTTTTAGGTGACTAATCAAATACATTATACACTATTTACTACATAATCACACAAAATGGGCTCACAGCATGCAGAACAGATCTGCTACGAATACCCATCACTAACAAATTACACGCTCCAATACAAAACGGGTTTGACTATGAGTCTGTTTTGCTTTCTGATTTACAAGATTTTTGTCACCCAACACCTTAATGACAGCCCCTGCAGTTTATTGTTTTCTTATTATTGTTAGTTAATATCCCCTCCACAAAAACCTCAGCATTGCATGGAGCCTGTCTACAGTTTTCTCGTCATGTCTTTCTGCCATTTGTAGCTGGCTTTTTCGGTGTGGCAACAGTGCCATCTAGCAGGTGGCTTTCCTCCTCTGCCCTGACTCCTTGCGCACTGCTTTGAGGTTTAATGTAATGCTCAGGGAAGCACATTTCAGTGGGCAAGATGATAGATTTAAGCCTCCCATCAGGCATTGGGGAATACAGAGTACTGCAGATTAAAGCAGGCAGGGGAGAACAGCATCACAAAGAGATGCCCGTTCTAAAAACCACATCATGCCAGATTGTCTTTTGCATGGCTCCTGTAATCCAGCAGGAAATTGATACAAAGATGCTCCCAGAGGTATTGCTGTGAGCACAGTAAAGGGAAGCAATGAGGAGTGACAGGGAGGGATTGGAAGACACAAGATGTTGTGACATGAAGTCAGAGACAGGTATTTTCTCTCGAAGCGCCGCCGTACAGTAGAGACAGCTGGTGGGAAAGCATCTCAAATGAGAGCAGGAGTGATGCAGAGAAGCCGTGACATTGCAGAAGGTGAAACACTATGTGGGGGAGATATTATACAAGCAATCCACCTGAGCTGGGAGAGAAGCAATCAATGCACAGTCATCTGAAAAGCATACGTTTCTCTAAGTCAAGTAATTCGGGAAAAGCGTGCTCCGTTTTTTTTTTTTTTCTTCATTTTGCTTCTTCAGGCTTCTTCGGAACAGAAAGTTCTGCAAACATGAGCAATATGCCGATAAGATGGGCTTAAATAATAGAAATCTCTGCTCCATATGAACCGATCAGAATAATAGATCGTTGTGCGTGCCCCTGCATGTTATTCAACATCAATACTTTGCCTGCACTGAGTGAAAAGCACAAGGGTCAGCATGATTTCTTTTTCCAGTTGTTTCTCCAACAAGCCCTAAGACGCATTTTTCTGCTTTTTGATTTGAAGGGAGCTACAGGTAGACCAGGGGACAGAGGATCGAAAGGAGAGCGCGTAAGTAGCACCATTCCTGTTTTCCTAAAAAGAAAGCAGTTTTTTATGACTCAGGCTCTCATGCACAAACAAGGTTTTGATGAATAGTAATGGAAGACTTCACTTCAGCACAAATATGACTAATCCCCACAAGGACATAAGCACTAGATAAAGGCATTTGACGCTCTGTGCAGTTTCCTATTGTATTTGCAAGGCAACGCTGTCACACTTTTGCTGCAATCAGTTGCAAAAAGAGGATGCAAAATGAGGCTTTTAGCTTTATAGTTGGCAAAAGAACCTGAAGACAGGTGACTGACTGGACACATTAGGAGAAATAGGTCAGTGCACAGCATCTTAAGTGATTCATGAGTCAGTGAAGGTAGTGAGTGTGGTGGAACTTATTTCAGCCAGGAAAGCTCAGATCATTTGACTGTCCAACTCAGATCTAAACAGTCTGGTCAGTACTGCGTCATACAGAGCTGAGACATGTTTGGCCTTCTTTACCACAGGGTGATCCAGGGATTCCTGGAGAGAGAGGCGTTCAAGGCGAGCGGGGTCGCATAGGAGACCCTGGCCCTATTGGACCGATTGGACCATTCGGGCAAAAGGGCGACACCGGCCCTCCAGGACAGCTGGAGAGTACAAACCTCTTGGTGAGCTAAAAATTCACAGATGCCTCCGAGCAAACAAAGACTATCCTCCCGGATGACTGTAACCTCAACCATCCCGCTTCCCTCCTCAGCTTGCGTAACTAGTTCAGTTCTCATATGGAAAATGGTGCAGCAACAGATTTGTGCATGAAACATCAAACAAGGCTGTGCAAGGGAGGTTGCTGTTCTCTTTTCTGCTCAACGCTTCCCACTCCTCATCCAGGCGCCACATAAGGTCAGAGAGGGAGAGAGATGGAGACAGAGAGAAAGACTGAGATATGTGGGCGTGCCTGGAGCTCTGCAGAGCAGCAAAAACACCTCCGTGTGTCACAGACATTTTACACATACTGTACGCAGTCACAACAGTTATACAACATTCACAGCAGAGATGAAAAGCTGTTTTGAACGCAATGATTCAAGGTCCAAGGCTACTCTTGTTGGAAAGCTCTGACAGTGTTTGTGTGAAAGGCTGACATGACTGACACAAGGTGCACTGTCTTCTTTCAAACATGTTATTTTGGGTTTCTGGATTCTTTTAGGGGCAGAACATATAGTGTTATATATTTGCCTTGATAATACAGATATTTAGAAGCATACCGAGCCGGTACACTTTTCTCCATAAGCACACTGCATTACTACAGATTCGGACATAAAGTAACAGAAAGAAGTCTCTTTATTGAGTTATAATGTCTCGTTTAATATTCCCTGGCTGAATCTGTTTTATTTCTGACTGGGTTTAAAGCGCAGATGTTATATTATAATGCAAAGTGGGATTTCACGGAATAGTTAGGAAAGCAGAAAATGTGAATTTCGGCAGTAATCTCTCCTCCCTGCCGTTATTTTCAGCACAGATGGTTTCCACACACTCTGTGTTGAGGTGCAACATGTCAGGCATCCATTTGATTTTCATGCCGTGATAACTGCCTTATCTCCTCTGCTGCCAATTCGCTATGAATGAAAGATGACTTGCTGTTGTTCTTTTTTTTTGTTCAAAATGTTTCAGTGAAGTTTCCCTTTTTCTTTATCCGCCGCACACACAGGGTGATCCAGGCTTCTTGGCGGATCTTAGAGTCCTTATTAGAAGCGAAGTTTTGAAGGTTTTCGAAGGTACAAATCACTCCGAATTCATTTTTACATATTTCCTCGCCGTCTTTACGCTATGGTTTTTCTGTAAACTGAATTTGAATTTTTCTTTTAGAGAGGCAATCGAGTGCTGCCATGCCGCAGAAGACACATGCAGGAATCGTAGCTTCACAATACCAAGGGCCTCCAGGACCTCCTGGCAACGACGGATTACCAGGCACTCCAGGAGAGCCCGGACCTCCCGGTCCTCAAGGTAAGAGCACAGCTGCCAGACCGAACTGCTGGATGTTAACACCACCTCAGGAAAATAACCACCTCTGTTAAAGTATAAGCTAGAAATAACACTCTTAACCTTTATTGCTCAAAACTATTGGTGAGACTTAATTAACCCGTCATCACCTGATTTAATTGTAATCTTCAGTATACAGTATATGTAGCCACGCCATATTTGTTCACCTCATTGGCATTTGAATAAACCAGGTAGCCCAACTGACATATGATGTACCACAAAAGCCTTCAGTTAAAGGGACAGTTTACTCCAAAATCAAACGTACATATTCCTCTTACTTGTAGTGCTTTTTATCAGTCTAGACTATTTTGGTGCGAGTTGTTGAGTTTTGGAGATAAAGGCTGCAGAGATGTCTGCCTCGTCTCGAATATAATGGAACTAAATGGCACTCGGCATGTGGTGCTCAAAGTGCCAGTTTAATGTCTCTTTCCTGTAATCATGAACCGCTTACTCAAAATAATCACACAGAAGGAAACATGCGTCAGGGCAGCACGGCATATCGTTTCAGCATCGACATCACAATGTGCGCGTGCAGAGTAGTCACATCGCAGAATGTACAAGGTCAAGTAGGACAAATTAACTTGTCCTGCTATGTTTTTTGTTTTTTTTGGACGCTTGATACAAAAAGGGGGCTACATGCACGGTTCACATTTTCCATGACTCATCTCTAAAAGGAGTCTGTCTTTTCAATTCAATCATTGATCATTCTTGATCAGTTTATCAAACAAAGCATAATCATCCCAATCACTGCATAATAATTCATTATTTCGAAATAGAGCGTTTCAAGTTATAGGTTGAAAATTCCTGACTTTTTAAATATCCAAATATATATCGCAGAGAACCAAAATATCGCTATGTCAGTTTTTTTCCAATGTCGTGCGGCCATAACGTTAATCTACTCATGGACGAAAGGCTTGCGCTGAATGCTGCAAAGTTAGCTAGCTTATAGCAGTAGTAGTAGTAGTAGAAGTAGGAGGAGGAGGAGGAGCTAGCAGCTTGGTAGATGCACCCTCTGTGCAGTGATGCAGTTGGGGTTTGTAGCTCGGTAGATGGAAAATAGTTCCTGCATAAACTGCTCACAACAGGGTCTGTAGATTATCTTGAAAAACCCAGTCATGACATTTGGAAAGAGACATTCCTCTTTAGTTTTCCAAATGTACTTGTGCTTTGAGCACCACAAGCAGAGTACCATCTAGTTCCATTATATTCCAGAGAAGGAAGACATCACTATGATATCTCGATATCTCTAAAACTCAGCAGCTCACACCAGAACAATCTAGATGAATGAATAGCCCGAGAGGTAAGAGGGAAAATATATATTTTTGATTTGGAGGGTGAACTGTCCCTTTTTGGGTTTAAAGATTTGTCTATAAAATGTAAAGAGTTGGAATGGATTTTGAGACTGCCTGGACTGGGGTGGGGGCACCAATGTAGGTTGCATTTTGTGGGGATTCATGGGTATTTCTCTCTTGCTTACACCCATATATCAATGCAGACTGAGGGGCGGCCAGGAGTGTGGTGCGCAGCGGCTCTCTGGGAAATATGAAGACAAACGGAAGAATTGGCTGTGAATAAGAGAAAGTGTTATCAGTGTGGACAGGAAAGAGCCCCAGTATTGATACCTCACTCCAGGAAATAAAGCTTCTAAAGCACAAAAGGAGCATAGTCAGTAAAGAGGGTGGACGTTCTTTATCAGACTGATACAACCTCCTGACTGCTCGTACAACACTAATGGTTTGCTGGTCAGGCTTTATACCTCAAACTTGCTTAGATTTGTGTTGTGTCCGCATCTGAACCACGGTATCTTAACTTTTTGAAGAGGAGGAGTGTGTTACGTGTTGGTGCGGATCAAAGCACCACTGCATTGGCCTTTCTCTTTGAGCTTTTGTATCTACCTCACATTATTCAAGACCATTTACCCTTTAACCCACTGCTATAATATAAAATGCTGCTTTCATTCATGAATAATGTAGTTAAAGTAGGCAACCACTCGCCTATGAATATTTGTGCTGTGTTAATGCCACTCGCATTACACATGTCTCGAACTTTGTGTAGCTTGTTTTTTTTTATGCTTCAGAAGAGTGTTTTATAGGTGATTCTTAATGCAGCTTTGCAATAAATATTTATTGAAAACAAAGAGGAAAGTTATTTCCCTTGATAAATCAAGAATTCAACAACTTCTTAATTTTTTTCTTTGTTGACTCGTGCCTCCACTCAGCTGGAGAGAGAGTTTGGGGTAATATTTCCTCATTATTTCTCGTCATCCTCTGCTGGAGACCGTGCTCCTCCGGAATATCCAATTTGACTTCTTCTCCAATATGCCAAAATGAATTGTTTATGGAGAAAAATAACCCCTCTGTTGAATATGCAGTCTTTTTTTTCTTTTTTTTTCCACTCACCGTTTGATTTCGCATGGGTGAAAGTCTCAAGCTGCTCGTGAATACCCACAAGGACGCATGCTGACGAGCATCATTTCATCTTTCTTTCTTTCTTTCTTTTTGTTTTTTTCCCCTCCTTTGTTGTAATTGAGTGCTCCTTTATCTCTCCATTCATCCTTTACATTTGAGATCGTAATGAAAATACTCACTGATGTAAGTCATGATGTTCCATAAATTCTACGTTTTGTTGTTTTAACGTTCATTTTTAATTTTGTATCTCAGTGCATTCTGTATATTTATTAACACTGACTGAAACAAATTGTCTTTTATTATATCAGGCTGTAAACTGCTCTGCTTTGTGCTGTACAATATGGAAATATCAGTAAATATCTCACAGTAATTGGTCTTTGATGGAGCACCTGTTCCAAAAAAAAAGGTGTTATTTTGTCTTTTGTAAGGCCTAGCATGACTGAATAGATGTACTTTTTTACAACAGTGTACAACAGGTGCAGGGCTACAGTCCAATCAATCACGCATGAACAAACCACTTTGTGGCACTGTTATTTTTTTCATTTATGTATTTTATCCATTAGTGCCCCTACAAACAATTTGTTCTCAACCAAGTACAGACGCACTATGGCTTTTTTTCGATTTATCGGCGTGCGCCAATCCAGCGTGCCACCTAAGCTTGTTGCCGTGTGTGCTATTCAGTATTTTTCTGCTTAAGGTACAGTGCTTTTTTCTCCATGGAACGTCTCCTCCCTGAATGAATGCCCCAGGCTCTGTGAGTGTTGAAAGAAGTCTCATTATTGCGGCAATGTGTGGATAGCCCCCGTCTCTCTTTGAGACTCACTTTTGGAGCATTCATAAGCCTTTTTTCTGAGATTTCCCTCTGACATGTAAGCGTTGGAGCGTTTCCCCTTTGGGCCAGGCGGTGCAATGCTTGATACTCCTGTCAATGTCTCTGATGCACTCCATGCAACCGCCGGTCCTGAGACTCCATTACTTTAAGTGCCTCATGGGGAAATATTTTCGCAGCGCCTCATATTCGTACTTGGTATGCTGCTGTTTCAAACCGTAAAAACTTACCGGCTTACTCTGCATGGAGTTAGAACGCCTTTTGTGTGCATGTGGTTCTAAGCAAAGTGCTTGCCGGCCTGCCAAGAAGATTTGCGCAAATGCTTTGGTTTTCTTTTACTCATCAGCCGTTTATTTGACAGACTGAGCATGTCTTTGTGTTCGCACTGCTTGTTTTTAATGTTCGTCTTAAGGCCGTCATGCAGCAGCTGATCGCTATTGTAGAGAAGACTGGACATAATTTTATCATGAGATAATCTGTTTTTTCTCTCTCTGGCAAGTGTTTTATGCCCTAGCTTTCATTTTATGATCCTGTTTATGTCCTCTCAGTGTATTACATCTCTCAGTCTAGCTGTCACGTCTAGACATGATTGTTTTCTGCATCTGTTGCATTTGACATCATTTGCTAGCTCTTCACTCTCTGAATGCCTTCAGTGACCCACATGTCTGACCTCTGAATGAAAAAGCCTCTTTGCTCTCGTTTGAAATCTTCAAAAACATGTGCTTGTTGCCTTGTTGTTGACAGAAAGCTTTACAAACCCACAAACTCCTCCTCCTCCTTCGAACACTAACGCACAGATGGCTTGCTTGATGATTTCTATTTTGACAGGATGTCGGTACTTTTATTTTTAAAAGGTTTGGGATTGAAACTGGGAATCCAGAGTAGCCTGTCTGCACATCGACTACCAAATCTGCTTTTCTCAAAATAAGTTGATGATGTTTATATCATCTAGAAGCTAATTTTTATTGGACTGGACAGATATGAAGGCTGCAAAATTGGATCCTCGTGTTATGGCACTTGTACTAATCCTACTAACTGTGCTGCTCCCTGAACATGATACCACATAGTTGTACCTTTGCAGTATTTATACTCAGCCAGAGTGTTGTGTCTGTCCTCAGGATACAGGGGTCAGAAAGGAGAACGAGGCCAGCTTGGTCTGGGGTTACCAGGAGATCCAGGACCCATGGGGCCACCAGGTAAGAGCGGCACATGGCACTAAGAGGCATGTTTATAAAAGAATAACAAAAGCTGCATTTTTTTGTATTAACAATGGATCAAATGAGTGTGTGTAAAGAGAAAAGGTCCATTCATAGCACTGGACCCACAAGGCTTATCACCGGACTCTGTAGTACCCCCTTTACCATCTTTAAGCTCATTGTTTTGGTTTTAGAGCCACTCTCACTGCTTTTTGATCAACAAAATTCCCAGCCCATTTTTATCATAAAAGTTGTGATTTTACACTACCTGCCCAGCACCAAACAGCAGACAAAGTCAGCGACTGGCAGACATTTCTCTCAGGTGTTGGCAGTGAACAGAACAAAGCTAAAGGAAGAGATGTATTGGACTTAGATTCATCCGGTAGAAACACAACTCCAAGTGAATGCCAGCGTTGCTCTGGATCTGCTATGATATGTCAAAGTCGTGTTTGCAAAACAAAAAATGAATTCTGCTTTAAACCTTAATTCTAACCCTCAAAGTATACTAAGGTATTTTTGAACCATCAGACATGTAGACCAATCAAAATGGACCCAAATGCAAGACACAGAGGCAGGCAGACAAAAAACAAAAACTATACAAAGGACAAACCAATGAAGCACTGTGACCACAGAGGGAACACGAGGAGGAGCCAAGAGAACAGACTCGGCAGATCACAGACGAACCAACAAAGAGTGAGGGGAAAACACAGGCTTAAAGACAAAGGACTGATTAACTCATGGAACACAGGTGAGCAGGAAAAAGGCAGGAAAACAGACAAAGGCAATAAGTGAGGCGTAAAACATGACACATGGGGAAATAATGGAGCGCTCCATTTGAAGTCGGAAGTCAGAATTTCCGAGTTCCCATCCGGCGCTTTCAACCGGAACGTCAGACTCAAAAAGACGGACAAACCTCACCAACTCCTCCTCAAATACCCAAGATGGCTGCTTTGCGAATCAACAGCTGTGAACGCTGTGTGAAAAATACTGTTTATTCATTAAATCAGTTTTGAGCAGTTCAACTTCTATCTGTGGACATGTCCAGGTTCTGTGTTTGTATGTGCCAAATCCCTTGTAAATTAAAACACAACGCAGTCATTATCAAACGAACCTGGTTAACCAATTACAGTTTCACATGTTTCAAGTGTTCCCGAGGATGTGTGTTGTATATAATCATGTGTTTCACAAAGTGGTGAGCTGGCTCCGTCCTTGCTTGTGAATGACTGAGCCTTTCCAGGATGTCCCTCAGTCATGATGCCATCACCTGTTACCGGTGAACCTGTTTACCTGTGAGCAGTTCCAAACAGTCTTTTGTGGGCCCTGTCCCAACCTTTCTGAAATGTGTTGCTGGCATCAAATTCAGAACAGGCACGTATTTACAAAAAAATCAGTCAAAGTTGATGAAGAGCAACAGTGAATATATCATCTTTGGACTGTTTTTAATTGCGTATACGTCGAAAAGGATAAGCAAGGTATCACATTCATGTTTGACACAGCATCCAAATTCTTCTGGAACAGGGGTTGTATAAGGACACCTCTGGCTCGCGCTTCGCTTACCCCACATTTTCACAGATTGACCAGGCACGGCCCTGCCTCCCTCCACATCTACAAAAAGTTACCAGGTTTTCTTAACTTTCCGCTGAATAGAGCGAAGTGTAGCGTATCTCACTGTGATATCAGACGACTGGGATTCACAAACCTTAAATCCTATTTCAGCCTTCATTTGGTATCGCAGCATGTTGGAGATAAACACGGCTCCCAGGGGGCATTTTGTTTTCTAAAAACTCAGTCGCATAAATGGGACCCCGATAGAGGGCAAAATGCTGCAGTGACTGAGCAATGATGTCCGTCCTGCAAAAAGCGCAGTGTCGTCCTGAACAAAAGTTTCACTGCGCGCAGCCCAACATGTCAGCTTGTCCCCTGCTCCTTTGAACTAAATAATAACTCCCCACGCCCTGATGGAGCGATGAGAAGTGGGATTACCTCTCTGACTTCCAGCCTGTGACAGCAGGAGTTTATCACTGAACCTAAAGTCACTCATCCTATCTATGTATGTGCATAATTCATGTGTCGGGCATAGGGAGCTCGGCTGTAGCTCCTTTTGGAGAGGACAAATCGTGGCTGTTAAAAGACATCATCTCTAGGGGTTCTCAGTGTTAGGAAGCACCTTCGGCACAACTGGTGGCTGTATTCACACCTCGGACTGAGTTAGGAGCGTGCTGGGCCACTGTGTGTTAGTTTTCCCCGTGCACTTACTGTCCTTGTGCGACCGAAGGTGGGTTCCACCGACCAAAATCGCTCCGCCATCATAATGAGGGACAGCCCATAGCTCATGAATTCCACATAGAGCAGGTCACTGCTGGACCACCGACAGGTTCATGGACACTGGGACGTCTGAGTCACATTCAGGAGATTCGTGTTATCAGTTTTTTTGGGTGTCACAAAGAGCTCACAAAGAAATGTGAAAACGATCAGCCTTTTAAGTATCATTAGACTGGAAAACAAGTGAAAACTAAGTGTTATGAATAATGATGTTTGGAAGAGACCCTCCTTGGTCGACACTAGGGTTTGATTGATAGCTTTCATACCAGCCCAAATTAACAGCACTAACTGGGAAAAAGTTAGTAGAGCGTGCGCCTCCTCTGCCACAGCGGCCCAGGGTTCGAATCTGAAAGCCCCCCGAGTAGAATGCTCATTACGGCCACGGACGTCTGAATTGGAGTCATTAAAACTCACATGAAGGAAAACATTGATTCCCTAAGTCCTATTGAGAACATGGGGTATCGGTGCATTTCAGTCTCTTGTGGCTAAAATGAGTTTTATAAAAACAATCAAAATCATTTTCAGCTGCCAAAACCTTCACACACGAAAACAAATGATTAAAATATGGTAATATAATTATTTTCACCAGCCCAAACTATTTTTCAAGCTGTTTTCATGGATTAATAAAAAAAAAAAGAATATAAATTGTTAATGCACAATTGTTTGTTTGTATCGACGGTACAAAACACCACAGTACTGTGGGCGGCTTGTGTGCAAGCAGTTAAGCAGGAGATGGATGTGACAGTGATGAAAAGGGCAAGTAGTGTTTTCAGAGGGAGGAAAAGGACACAGCGGTACCTGTGATTCCTTTTGTATGGAGTGTAGAGGAGCTGTGACTGGTCTGACTGATGTCCTTGTCTCCTATGGAGGGTTTTTATAAGCTAATAGAAATATCTTTGAAAAAACTGTCAACAATTGCTCTTGTTTGTGTTTAATATTAGAGACGAGTGGGGAATGTGGACTGCTTGTTGTTGCTAAGTAACATGAGACACGAACGTCTATTCTGATGACCTCATCGTATCAGAGACTGAGGAAATGTATTTTCTCTGTCCTTCATTCTCATTACAGTCAACTTAAAGACTTCTGTAACTGTAAATGAGATCTACAGCTGATCTGCAGCTTTGAGAAAAACAAAGGAACCTGCTCTTCAAAGTCCTTGTTGGTGTGAAACACATAATGGGTTGCTATTGAAGCCTTAGTAAGGGAAATTAAATATGAAATTAAAATCACGATATATTATACACATAATAATATACACATATAGTTATGAGAGCCCAAGGTGACTCTCAGGGAAGCACTGGAAGTAGACAGGTTGCCACTCCCTGTAATCCTACGCAGTGAACAATTTTCATGTTTTTTCTCAATTTCTCCATTATCTAAGTGGACTATTGTTACAACCAACATGTTATATGTAAAACCTGAACAATGGTAAGATCGCAATCCATAGACATCCCTTCGATTTTTTTAAATGTTTGAATTATTATTCATTCATTTCTTTGTAATGACAAAGACGGGGTGTTACGGTATTTAAAGGTGTAAACTCTGACGGACAGAGAGCATCTCTGCCCATATATAGAAGTGATTCAGCTGTATTAGAGATATCCTCAGTGGAAATAAAGTAAACTCGAGCGTTTCGGATGCAAACCAATCATATGTTACTACAGTATATATTGCCATACAGTGAACAGACACTTTCACACTCACTTTTTTGTGCTGCCATCTCTACAAGAAAACTTTTGCTGCATGCAGCTTTTCCCAACCTCCATTTCTCTGAACAGCCAATCTGCATGGACGGTGTCTGCGTGTGTTTTTGTGAGGGAGCGCGTGCCAGCTCTGACTTTTATCACTAATTGAAAGCTCTACTGAACGATGATAAAGTGCAGCCTGGCGCGGGAATTAATAATGTCTAATTTCCTGTCAAGGCCCTCCTGGGATCACTTCTCGGGGCCCTCCTGGCTCTCAGGGGCCCCGCGGACCTCCCGGGACATGCGACCCCAGTGACTGTCTCCTTCCATCCCGATGAAACCCAGCAGAGCGGTTCAGGCCGGTTCGAGGACGGATGTCCCGCTCAGTGCTGCAGAAGACAGGACGTCCTCGCCGTTTCTGACAGCCTCCTCGGCTCCGGTTTATCGGACAGACTCCACTGACCGCTTTCGTTCACTTTACAATAACATTTGAGTCAGTCAGGTTCTTTTTTTTTCTCTTGTTGTTGTTGTTGTTGTCGGGTTTGTTTTGAATGCAACAGAAAGCCCTTTTCTTTTGCGATGCAGTACTTTTAAGTTATTTCTCGTTTTCACATCCCCTACTGTGATGTAATGCATTCCTTGTCAACTCACATTATGTCTTTCAAGACCATGAAATGACATTGTTTCATTGTGTTCAGTCCCGTCTGATAACGTGATCTTAATTATTTGTTTGCCTCCTTAATGGGCATGCCTATTCACTCTTCTGTTCTTGTTGAGATAAGCCAATGGGCTGGCAGAAGGTACATCTCCTGTGTGTGTGCGTGTGTGTGTGTGTGCGTGCGTGTTTGTGTGCGTGTGTGTGAGAGAGAGAGACATTAGCTGAATGAATGGACTTGTTTTATGTGTAGGTGTGAGACTATAACAGATTGTCGAAACTCCTTATGCAACCAAAGTGCGGCAGATGTGTCTGATATGGGAATTATTTATTTTTCTTGAAGAATGTATTTAAAGGACGGTACTAATGACTGTAGAGAATGTAGCGCAGATATCATCACTGGCAGGTGGATTAATGCATTTCTGTATTACCGAGAGTTTTGCTTTATGAAATTATCATTCGTGACACATTTGCATTTTGCATGATAATCATGTTTTAAAGATTCTGCAGCGTAATCATTGATAAAGAATGTCTTCCCATTTTCTGTGGGTTATGCGCTCATTAGTGAGGTTTGCCATATCTTTTGTAATACAAAAAGCCACAACTAGTACTGTTTAAAGGAGACATATTAGGCTTTTTCTTTTTCTCTCAGTGTCTTATATCGACTCTTGTAAAAGGTCTCGAAAGTAAAAAAAAAAAGCCCAAAGTCCACACTAACAGAAGCTCCTCTCTCCCACAGAAAAACACTGCTCCTGAAATGCTCGTCAGTAGTCCCGCCTTTAATTTGTGGACTTTGTGACATCACACTACGTCACCTTTTAGAACGTTTGCATAATTTACGCTCAGCAGCTAGGTTTGCACATAAGAGTTTATTTAGCGCAGCTGCTCTGCTGTTGTTAGCGGTGCTGTCTCAGGCGTGTGTGAGCCGACCAATGAGAGCAGACTGGGTGTTCAGGAGGGAGGGCCTTAAAGAGACAGGAGCTAAATGAGAGCACTGGACAGTATGCAGCATTAAAGCATGTAAACCTCTTCTAGTAGGAACTCAAAACACAATTATGAACCTGAAATGAGCAAAATATGTCTCCGTTAAGACAAACATCAAGGGCAGATATTTTTTCCACACGAAAAGAATGTACTAAATGTCGTTTATGTTCAGTGAGTGTGGCGTCGCCTCACACTCAGCTCTACTGTCGGTTTAATCTGTAAATAAGTTAAAGAAGTGATTGTGTTCTGCTCTTTTTTCCTGTCTAATGGGGCTTGTGATGGGACCTGACAATATAATTACATAAGCAAGTTGTCGTTGGAATGACGCATTAAGGTTCTCACTTTTTTTATCAACCATACATTGCTGCGAATGTCGAAGATTTGTGTTTGTGCGTGTGAGATGGTTATGATTATTGTTAACATCTCTTGTTTACAAAGTGTTGCGTATGATGATTCCTCTGGTTTTATTTGTATATTTTTGATGGAAATCGGACTACTACACTACAACTCGTTCTTCTGGTGCAACTCTAAATGTACTTGAACTTTCTTGTCTTTTGTTTTAACAGCATTTTGGTCTACATCCTGGTTTTTTCACTCGCGTACCAGCGCTGTGTGTCACTATGTATTGTCAGGTTGTTTTTTCTTTTTTGTGGTGTCTTAAGACTGGACTTTTGATTTATTTATTTGCTGTAACAGGTGTCAGAGTTGTTTTTAATGTTCTCAGCTAATTATCGAGGGTTTTGAGTCAACTCTGCTTAAACAGGCAATATTATATAAATGTATTATTCGGAAACTCATATTTTGAAGGACGAAACTCTCCGCAAAAAGTTTCCAGAATTCAGATTTGGTTCTAAATGAACGCGCAGTGTGAACATTTTTAAGAAAATGCACAAGTTGTTCCCCCCAACAAGTGACCTACACTTTATAATCAGGCTAAATACCGAAAAAGAGATAATTAGCATGTATATGACTTTCCTCGAGCTTTCATTTTGAGCGCTGTTTAATGAGAGTTAGACTCAAAGGCTTTAATTTTGCTTTTAACTGTCCTGCTGTGATCAATGTTTGAAAAGTTCTGTGGGTGTATCTGAAAAATTTGTGACATTAAGAACTCGGTTCTTTCTGTATTTCATCCTTTAAGATCTGTTTGACACCCCCCCCCTTCTTGATGTCTCACATCATCATGCTTCTTCTTATACATGTGAAATTTAGCTCACATTTTACTTTGAAGCTCCACAGCATCATTTTTTTATATATATTATTCTCTCAGCATGCCGGCTTGGTTTTTTTATCTCTGCTAAATTTTTATCAGTGTGAGTGGGACTAATTTTAGATGGGTATTGAATCAAGCGTGTGGCTTCATTTGTGAGTTGAAGGAGCCCCCTGGTGGACATGTATTTATTATCTCACCACTGCTTGTAATGTGAAAGGAAAACAATCTTTCTTTGGGTTATAGGCTACATAAAAAGTCCCCTCCCTCCATTGGCGTCTGTCCTTTCATCGCGCTAATTTTCATATTCGGTTTAATGGGTTCCCCCTCAGAGACAATAACGCCGACCTTGACCAAATTCAAATGAGACAGCATCGGCAAACTAATGTGATCCAAACTTTTTTGTGGTGTGCTGATGAGAGCGACTCTCGGCCTGTATTGAATTTAGCTCGAATTGATATTAATGTGCACCGGTTTGTGACTTCAATTTAGCTAAACAGCACGATAACTGGGGAGGACACAAAATGGCTGCGGATGTCACAGCCCACTTCACTGGCAATTTTCGCCGCCAGCCGTTTCACATCGCCCCGAGTTAAAAATCCATTTATTCTAAGTGGGAAAGTGTCAGATGAACGCAAACTCAAAGGGTGGAGGTGTTGCAGGCTGAAGCGTCGTGTTTCCAGTCGAAAAAAAAATCCAAATTGACTTAAAACAATAACGTCAGTTTGATTCATCCACGTATTTCATTACACTTTACAATAATGTAAGTTGATCCCGTTGCCACATGTAATCTAATCTTGTAAATAAGCTTGTAATGAGAAGGAAATATGGATCAGCCTCTCAGCACGCTCCCTCGGATTAAAAATGTCTGCCTGCTGCTCTCGCTGTAGCTCCCCTCTGCTGCTTCATAAGCTCGAGTCATGCTGAGTGACTTCCACCTGTTTTTCCGAAAGTCTTTGTTGAATATCTACCTCAGTCTTGGTTTACCACACGTCTACATCATGAGCTATTTTGCAAAAAAAATATATATATATATGTATATCCCAACACTGACGGTTGCCTTTTACTTACAAAATAAAGCAATTGAGACCTCACCAAGCAGATTTATAGCCGTCCTGGATGTGGACATCTGTGTCGCCTCTGATAAAGAAAAAGGGAGCAGCGATGCTCCTCTTGTTGCCGAGGACGACCCAGTGTGTATGTGGTTACCAGGTAGCAGAGGTTATATTTTACACTTTTTTCTTTGCAGCATCTTTTACTTACACTGATTAATGGCACCTGCCTTACACGTGTGCAATAAATGTTATTCAGTGGTTTATTTCCTGTGTTCTCGTGTTGTATTTTCGGAGCGCTCACACAGCCCTGGGTACTTGTTTTATGATCTGTTCCTGTGTGGTCAACAGCACTGATAATAACTCCTTTAAACAGCTAAATTACGTGTTAGACTGTGGGAAAAACTCACAACCAGGGTGTCTTTGTCCAACCAGACAACTGAGATTTTTAGTATTTCAGCTGTTTTTTAAATGGAAATCCATTCATAAAACTTAAAAAGAGGTGGAGTGTCAGAAGTACATTACACACTATTTCCATTTGTACAACTTTAGACTTAACACCGCACTACATTTGCTTGACAGCTTTAGTTACTACTTCATTTTCATATCCTAATGTGGTGGCTGTCGGTGTGAAACACCGAGCGTCCCTTTATGGGTCGAGAAACTATTTGAAAGCCCTCCTGGATTGGCTCTTGTTTTTCCTGAGCTCCTGAAGGATTGACTTTTTAGAGATTTGCGGTTCTCGCGGGACGGCGGCACGACAAACATAACGATCTTATCGAATATGACACATTGCTGCAGATGAAGCCTTCAACGACCTGCCAGTTTATAAAGTAGTAAAGATTAGATCGGCCTTAAACGTACAAATAAACTCTAATGGAGCGGTAATATTGGCAGTAAAACACAGACAGGGGCAAAAAGAATGCACGATGAGTACTTTGACTCTTTTAAGTACATTTCGCTGATTATGCCCACATACATTTATTTAATAAGGTTTTGATTGTAGTGTACTTCTAGTGGGCTATTTTCAAAGTTTTGTATTGGTACTTTAACTTAAAGCAACATTATGTCACTCTTTTACCTTAAAATAACAGCTTCAGAATCAACTTGACATCACAGTTTCTTGTAATAGCGTGAATGGTAGCTCCGCCCCCGTCACTTGTTTCTGCACTATGTAACTTCAGTGAGAGGGCGGGATCACAGCGTCACACACATTTACTTCAACATACAAGCTTTCATATTATGACGTAGTGAGTTTTGTCTGTAGTTAGCGCCTACATTACGTCTGACAAACTGTTACAGACCTGGGATTTGTGTTTAAGTTGCACTCAGAAACTGTGGGGGGCGCCAAAGCACACAAAATGCCAATTTCTACATAATGTTGCTTTGTCAACACTGCATATAAAGCATATAGCATATAACAAATGTGATGCTGTGATGTTATGTGCGTTCAGAAGGTCCAGACTGGTTTAAGGGCTGCTGTAGATCAAAAAAGGTAGACCAGAAATCCTAAAATTTGGGACTGTGACAGGACGATGATGCAGTATGTTCAAAAGGGTGCAGAGTAGCTACTGAAGTGACCTTGAGATCGGACTGTTTTTGTCAACTGTCGCTTTATTTTTTATTTTCTTTGATGTAAAACAGTTTCAATAATACTGGGAACATGGATTTTTCACCCCTCATATCGGTCACAAATATTACATCATCACAGACTGGTACCAGTAGACAGAATAAATAAAACGCTGCATGTGTTGTGTTCTTTATTTGTGACCTTAACGACGGCCACCCTCGTCCCTCAAACGTATTTCCACTCATGCACGACTGAACTCTGTTGTCATTCTGTACAATGAGACAAAATCTCACACCAGGTTGTTTTGTAGGAAATATAATTCACCAAAATTCAAACATAATTTCTTTTTTTTTTCTTTTTTTTTTTTTTTTTTACAGATTTACAACATAAACTGAAGTCAGTGTGACTTGATGACATTCTCATCCTCTCTCCTTTTTTTATTTTGAGCTGAAAGAACTGTATTAAAGAAGGGGGTTCAGCAGGTTTATCTTTGGTACATTAGCGCACACGGAACAAAATAATTGAAAAACATAAAGAAAAAAAAGAAAAATCCCGATCATGACTGGCTTTGGGTGATTATTTGAAATGTGCAGCTTTTTATTACAGGAAACAGTGTAAATGGAAAAAAAAAAAAAAGAGGAGGATAATATAGGCGGAGGTACAAGGAGAGTGGGATAAACAAACATTACGTTCATTTCATATCTTCTGAGAAATACGAGCACATTGTCCCGAAAAATAATCGAAAAAACACCTCTCAGGTAGAAAAACACCGTAACGAGCTGGATTTTTTTTCGCGGCACATAAAAAATGTTTTGTGTTTCGTGATGACTCGCGAGAGGCTGGCTCCTTCCGATGGAGACGTGGCTGGCACAGAGCGTGCTCGCAAGACTAGAGGTTAATGGATCGACGGCAGCACTTCAGCCGCGGCCCCTTAGGAAGACAGTGTGAAAAATGTTGTGTGCTCGGGGGGGAGCTGATCCAACAGTCTTTCTGTCTCCGCCAGAGTGGCTCTTTAGTTCCCTGCAGGTCCCTTCACATCCAGAGACTGGTGGGCGGCCCCTGCCTGGAGGTTGCATGCTGACGGGTCGCAGTAACCGTTAGGACCGGCCGCACCGGGGGGCCCGGGTACGCCGGGCTGTCCGGGAGTGCCGGGACGTCCTCTCTGCCCGTCCCGACCTTCCTGACCGTATCCAGGTTTGCCTGGCTCACCTGTCATCACAAAAACTCATTTTTAGGATGCTAGCTGCTACGTTTAAAGGGTAGGTACACACGTTTTCAAGCCAACAACAGCCACATGCACTTTTATTACATCAAAAGAGATTTGGTCTGAGAAAGCAGTGTGACATCATAATTAATGTGGTTCCAGGACCATCAAGGCAACTGATGGCACTTCTCCCATGTGCCTTTTCCTCCGGTCTCTTTCCCGAGTCACAAAGCCTTGACATTTCGAAAATCGAGACTGGTCAGTGGCGATGATGGTCGACATTAATTATGACGTTGCAAGACCAACACCCACATGGCCTTGTCAGATCGTATGCTGGTTGTTACTGTGATCGTCCTTCCTGTTTCTACCGGCCTTCAACTGAGAGTGTACATCTGACACAGGCTTGAGCAGATTTAAAAGGCAAAATTGACTCACCAGGAAGTCCAGGAGGTCCTTGCTGACCTTTAGGTCCTCGTGCAGTGGGCCCTCTGGAGCCTTTGTCTCCCATCTCACCTGTGACACACGTCATGTAATGAAGACATTCGTGCACAATAAAAAAGACCAACATGTCATTGTTTTATCCGATGCGTAGCTCTCTCACGTCCCCTGCCAGCACATTCATTACCTTTGGCTCCTTTCTTTCCCAGACGTCCCGGCGGCCCTTTGAGTCCTGGAAGGCCTCTCGACCCACCCTGCCCCGGGAAGCCGTTGTCTCCCGTAGCCCCAGGAGGCCCTGGAGGTCCAGGTTTTCCAGGTAAACCAGCTACACCAGACTCCGGCCTCCTTAAACTAGCGGCTAACTGGGCTAGCTGTTCTGTTGGTGCGCGACAGAAAGACAGTGAACCCGATGAACCGCTAGAAAACAAACATGGCTCCGAGACACATTTCAAACAGTCGTGGTTGACAGCTATCAAGGGAACTTTCTTAGACACAACACTGTGTAATAAATCATGCCAGGGCACACGAAGGCTCATTTCTGAAAGGCCCACAAGCAACTCTCATCGACGAGATGGTTCAGCAGCTCTTGTGCTTGAGTTCAGAGTGAAGCAGAGCGAGGTGAAACGCTGGTCACGGCATCCCCCGAGCTTCTCCTGTTTTTCAACCTTCCACCGAAGAAGCTCGGTAAATTGAGCAGAGAGGAGATTATACTCTTTATTTCAAGCAATCAGCGACCGAAAATGTATGCTCATGGTTTAAAGGGTCTGATATTAATCTCCTGTGGCTCCTTCCTGCATGGTGTTTTGCACTTAAGATTCCAGTTTTCTGTCTCCTGATGAAAATTCATGCAGCCGCTGCTTGACTGCTCTTTTTTTTTTTTCTCTCTCTCTCTCTTTTTTTTTTTAAGATTCCCTTTCCAGGCAGACTCTTTGCTCGGAGCCGGGAGGAGTGCAGGTCTGCTGGAGGTGAAATTAATTTTTCAGCACATCGGGTATAAAAAAATCATGAGTGTAGGAGATGAGTTGTGAAGACGTAAGAGCAACAGAATGAAGAGAACAGAGGTTGCGACTTGAGCGAGACATTTTTCGAGAAGCTCGGAGGAAGAATCTCTCATCCGTCAAATAAACAAAGACTGACGCTTATTTCATGTTCGGGCTATGAGACCTTCCCTTTTTTTAAAAAAAAAAAAAAAACTTCAGGGTATCCGGCAACCGCCCAGATCAATGAGACAACGGAGGGGCGGCTCCGTGTGTGGTTGCGTAATGAGGCATTCTGGGAAAGATTAAAGTCATGAAATGAGGCACAAGGGGATGATGCATGGGGGTCAGAGGCCCATCAATTCTTACCTTGCATGACTCGCATGCAAACTTGTCTGATGTGCTGATCGCTCGGCTCTTTACCCTGGAAGGAGAAGGATGACTTATTAGATTTCATGACAGTGACGACAACACCGACGTGAGAGCGCTGTTATCGGGTGAAAACAGCCCTCGTCGCATTTTACTGACTTCCTCTCACAATAGTTAAAAGATGACTTACTTCCCTCGCACTGTTCCTGGGCTCGTGAAAACTGTTCAGTAAACTCAAAGTGCGCCGTTGTGAAGCTAAAAATGAGCCTTCCTTCCTCCTCTCTGGAGAAGGTGACAGTTTGGAGGCGCAAGGGTTTCCACCTTACATCACCACAGGTGTTGAATTGGACTGTACCGCTCTTGATAAGGACGAGTTCTCACAAAACATTTCTGGAGATTAACAGCAAAAAACTAAACTAAAAAACAACTGCAGTAGATGGGGACTCGTTTTAAATGTCTAAAAGCATCTGAAAAGAAACTGAAAATGGCTCCAGAAGCCCCAAGTTCCCAAAATATATTTAAAAAGATGTCATTCACACACTTTTTTAAAGCCGCAATCTTCACTTTGGCTGCTGGACTAAAAGCGGCGCATCGTGGCTGCAAATAACATCTTTTTAAATCAATCTGGGCTTCCGGAGACTTGGATTACGCCGAACAAACTGTTCGAAGCCTTTTTATGATTTTTGTTCTGGGTTTGTTTTGATACCTTCTTGAACAAGTCCCCCTTTACTGCGTAACCGTGACGCTCCAGAAATGTTGTTGTGGCTTGAGGGTGAGAGGAAAATGACAGAATTTTTTTCATTTTTGGGTGAACTTGTCCTTTAATGTGTTCACCACTTCAGTGTTGACGCTGCCAAATGTGGCTCGACAGCTTTATATAGTTTATCTGCGTGATTAGCTTTGAAATGTCCCCTCAGGGATCAATAAAGTTGTATCCTAATCTATAATTTTACAGCATTGGATTATATTATTAAATCTGCAAAGCAACTAATGACTGATCAAATAAATGCAGTGGAGTAAAAAGTACAATATTAGCCTGTGAATTGTAGTGAGGTGGAAGTATAAGGTGGCAGAAAATGGACATACTCAAGTACCTCAAAATTGGACCTAAGTAAAATATTAATACTGTACTGGAAAGTACTGTGCAGATGAGACACAACATAACTCAAGGATGAGATTTAATGTCAGCTGAAAGTCTCGGTGCTGAATTGAAACTTTTAGTCCTCAGAGTTTCGTTTTTAAACACTTTGCTCGTTTCGCCCTCTGATGCTGCTGCAGAGACGTCAGAGCACACCTTCTCTGTCACCTTTCCCTTCCCGTGTCTTCCCTTGGCACTTACCGCCGGACCCTGAGACCCTCTGACTCCGGGCACACCCCTGTCCCCCTGCATGCCCCGTGGTCCGGGCGTGCCGGGCGGCCCCTCGATGCCAGGCTGACCTCTGCTTCCCTCGGGACCTCTTTTGCCGGGCTCGCCGAGGTTACCGTCCTTAACAGAAAAAAATCAGAAAATATAAAAAACCCGCAGCGCCTTTCTCAGTGGAAAAACACGGAGGAAGCGGGTTTAAATAATCCCTTTGCACTCACCTCTCCTTTAGCTCCAGGATCTCCTGACTCGCCCTACGACACCATTCATAAAAGAAACATAGGATGGAAACGAGGATAATTGTGAGATTGCGAACAGAGATGACGAATAGTTTAATTTGCAGTGTCAGTGTTGGTGTAGCGACTTACAACATCCCCTTTGTCTCCAGGGTTACCCTCATCACCTTGTGTTCCCTATGAAAGCACGCTCTGTTAGTAATTCGCACAATAAAGCAACCCACTTGTTATTCAGACATCAAGAGAGAATTCATATTTAGTGTCGGGATTTCGTACCTGTTCTCCTTTGGGTCCCGGTTCTCCTCGTCCTCCCTGTCAAACAACAAGCGTTAACTGGCTAAACAGTCGCTGCAGAACAAAGAACGCTCGGGATGTTTTGTTTTGTCCACACTAGAGGGAGCTGATCAGCTGTTCGCCGCTGAGCATTAATCTCTCTCCTGCTGTTACAGACAATACATCTCAAAAAGGTATCTGAACGGGCATGTGGTGTGTTTTCTCACCCTCTCTCCTTTCTCTCCGGGCAGGCCAGGAGGACCGGGGAGACCGGGGAGACCGGGGTCACCTTTGGGTCCCTGTGACAAACAAACATGCACATCTGATGAGCAGAAGCGGGGTTAGGACACCTGTTTGCATTGCGGAAATAGCTCGAATATCAGTAGTTACAGTAAATAAATAGATATATCATATATCTGTGCTCGTAATGCAGCTTAGCATTGCTCCCTTATTCTTCTCGGGCATGTTTGTGTGCCGCCGCCCCTTTGATCGCCGGCCGACTGTCTGAGGAATGCCAGGAGAACAGAGAGCTCATTCAGCCCGCTGCTTACAGCTCTCCCCTTACTGTGAAAATAGACCTCATGTGAGATCCAGCCTCGGCCTATTCTCTGAGACATTCCGGTGAAACAACAGCCAGGACCGACCGCTCCGAGGCTTCCCTGCTTTTCAGCTTCTCTCGTTTAAAGCACCAAAAATGTAGTAGGATAGTAGAATACTGTCTGGTACTCACTAAAGGTTTTCTGTATATTTCTGCTAATTGGTGTCGGATGTGCACTAGCTGCTTAGGTTTTTATAAGGCATCGAGGTATTGTTTTATATTGAGGTGTTTGTAATAAGCATTTTTAGCTTTCAGTTCTGAGTGTATTCAGTCTATCCATGCTTTTATTTTGAAAATCAATGATGGTAATGTTTTATGTTTATAATTGGTAATAAGGGCCTTACAGACATTAACAAGTCCTTACAAGTGTTAATAATAAGCATCATGAACACATTCATTTTTAGATTATACAACATTTATAAGCACTTATAAGAAAAAAGCGTAATTAACTGTTAATGAGTGAATAGTTAACGGCTAATAAAGCATAATAAAATATGTATTTCTCTTAATAAAATCCCGAATTCGCAGTCTCCTCTGATTGGTCGGCTCACACACGCCTGACCCAGCACTGCTAGCAACAACAGAGCAGCTGAGCTAAATCAATTCTTGTGAGCTGTACTAGCCATTGGGCATAAATTATTCAGATGTGTGACGTGGTGATGTAGTGTGATGTCAGAAAGTCACAGAATTAAAGGCGGGACTACTGATGAGGCGTTCAAGGAGCAGTGTTTTCTGTGGGAGAGAGGAGGTTATTGTTGTGCAATTTGACCTTTTAAAATGTGTACAATGTACAAGAACATTTATAAAACACTGATGGAAAGGGATAATAAGCATAATAGGTCTTTTTTAATAAAAGTGTTACTGCCAATTATTTTCAAAATAAAGGCGTGGATAAACTTCAAATCAAAATGAGTCAAATTTAAATCTAAATGTATTTTAATTGTGCTCTACAACTTGTGTTTTTGACTTACCCTGGCACCTGGCTTGCCGGCTGGACCTGTAGGGCCTTTCTCTCCGACAGCTCCCTGTAAGTGAAAGGGTTGAGTTTAAAATAAACCTACTGACACAATACAGACAAAAGAAATTCAAGCAGGCAGGAAAAATACTCACAGGTTCGCCAATAGGTCCGATTGGTCCCACCTCCCCCTGTTCTCCGCGCTCACCCTGAGGTGTGACAGGAAAATGTCACGGTGACACATCAGAGGTGACAAAAGTCCTGACGGTGTTTCAACACATGTTGTTCGTACTTACTGCTTTGCCAGCAGGTCCCAGTGTTCCAGGAAGGCCCGGCTGACCAGAGTCTCCCTGTGAAGACAAAAACAGAGCTGCTTTCAGATTCTGACGATTTGAAAAGAAAAAAAAAATACAAGAAAACAACTGATGATATTTAATAGATGATCAAGAGGACAACCTTAGGGCCGCTCAAGCCTTTTGGTCCAGGTGAACCAGGCAAACCCTAAAAGGCAGAGAGGAGATTAAACAATTACAAGCAGAGCAATTTCCAGCAGCAAGGTTCAATCTGGAAGGAAAATAGACACTGGAGCGTAAAGACAGCAGGCTTAGTGGGAGAAAAACATATTTGTTTGAGCCTCTGACCTGAATAAGCTTAAAAGCGCCCTGGATGTTTAATTCAGGTGGTGACTTTTACGCTCGCAAAATGTTTCTTAATGCTACCACAGGCAGGCTGCTCATGTTCGCTAACTGATTCTCATTAGTGCTCTTCATTAGACTAATCACAGATTAGAGAGCTGGAGAAACTTTGCTCTCACTTTGCTGCCTGGGGAAGACATCGATTACCGTCTCACGCTGTAGCCTCTCGCAGAGGGATGGAGCTCTGCAGTTTTCCCTTGAAAATAGGTCAACTTTATCGAATTTTATACAACAAAAGACGCCAAAAAACGTTCTTTTTAACTCCTGTTGTAACTCCGACACAGATGTGACGCGCGATACTGCACAGCAGCGTGAGGGCGCCTTCAGCCGTTCCCCGTGGGTTTACTCAGGTGCATCCAATCAGAGTCAGCCTTGACAGCTCGGGTTAAAGGTCATACTCACAGGAAGCCCCTGAAGTCCGACCTCTCCAGGCACGCCTGCCTTGCCAACGCTTCCCTGCAGGGGAGACAAGGCAGTGAAAAACAGAAGCTCCTCGCGGCCAGACGCGTTCGATTAAACTGTAAAAGTTTTATAAATGAAAAAAAAAAGTGGAAACGACGCTGTACCTTCGCTCCCGGCATCCCGGGGATACCCTCGCGACCGTCCACACCCGGTAAGCCCTGGTGATAAAAAGCACAAACTAGAATGAGTTTGCTGACAACACCTCCGAACATTAAAGCTTTATTTGTGATCATCGATCAGACACTCACAGCCCCTCCTTTGGGACCCGGGAGACCTGTGATTCCTCTCGGCCCTAGAACGCCCTGAACAACAAAGCAAACAGTGCATTTGTTAGAATTGCACGCGTGAACTCCAGTTATTATATTTCCCTCCATCTGAAAGCATCTGCGCTGTTGACGTGTCCACCTACTGTTTCACCCTTAGGCCCGGGCTCGCCCATCACTCCTCTCTGGCCTTGATCGCCCTGAAATAATACGTCCAATCATGTTTACGATCATGGGAACCACACTTGCTGCAAAAAATACAAGCATTTAACTTTGGAGGTGGGGGGGTGGGACTCACAGTCGCTCCTGCAACACCCTGGGGACCTGGATCTCCATCAAGACCTCGAGCTCCCTGCGAGAGAAGAATATTAGTACTGTTTTGATCAACAAATATTAACGGAATTCACCTTGATTTGCAAGTAATTCAGTGAGAATGTAATGTATATGAGAGGTGCCATGGAGGTACCAACCATCTCTCCCTTGGAGCCCATCATTCCCATGGCTCCACGGATTCCCTGAGGGCCCTAAAATAACAAGCAGATCCAACAGGTGCCTCAGTGAGCAGAGGAACGAGAACCTGACACGACGAAGAGCAGACTTCAACATGTAAGACTCTAATGAGTACTGTATCTTACCATTGGTCCTTGGGATCCGACCTCCCCGGGGCTTCCCTGGTCTCCCTCCTCACCCTGAGAGCGAATAACAGAGGAGGAGCGTTAGCAGAGACACAGCAAGAAGTCAATCAGACGAGCAGCAAATGTAAGTACAATTTAAGAGGACAAATGGAAGCCGCTCCTATCAGCTGTGTGCTAATTAGAAAATGAGGCGGCCACTCTGAACTGTGTTTAATACCCGCGTTCGTAATGGATTGCAAGAGGGCAAAAGCAGACGATTTAACTCCAAATTACCGCTCTCCTGCTTCGCAAATTACGAATAATTCATACGCTGACTCTGGCGGACCTGAGGAGGCACATCCATTAAGACAGATAGTGGTCCGGGGTCTGAGGCCGTGCATATTTCCTGCTGTTAAAGAGGCAATTTCTTCTTTTAATTATTAACATTGGCTATCAAGACGTGCAAACAATACGCGGCCGGTAATGAAATATTACAGAAAAGAACACAGTTTGCATCCCAGAGAGAAATGTGAGCCGTTGTTTCATTCTGCTCGATTGTCTGAGTCATATTCTGCGAACGGAGGCAAAGTTTTTGTTCTCCAGAAAGAGGAAAAGTAAAGTGAGACAGCCCACGTGTTGAGTCATTGAAACAATGTCTTCAATTCACAGAGGTTTGATTTAAAAACAACTGCAAAAGTCTTCCTGTCTTTGCTCACTGCCATAGATTTTTAGGATATTGTCATTATAGAAGTGACTGAAAAATATTGGTTCTAGTGCTGCGATGATTAATTGATTAATCGATTAGCTGACAACGATTAAATTTATCGCCAACTATTTTGATAAGCGATTAATCGGTCGGAGTAATTGTTTAAAGGTGAACTCTGTAGTTTTTCAGGAGAAATTTCAATCAGAAGAGAAAGATCTTCACTGACTGATCCCTTTTTGATGCTTGAACAAAATTTCAAATTGTCTGACTTTGTTTATATGTGGCGGACCCTGCCACCTTTCTAGCTTCAAACAGTGTCCTGGGGACCTTGCTTGTGTATTCACTTATGGAAATATATTCACTCTTTGTATTATTGCCTCATATAATATTGTAAATATATTAATATTGAGTTTGAATTTCTTCTCCAAAACTAAATAGTGGCCCTTTAAGATGAAAAATAAGATGTTCTGATGCCAGAGTCTTAAATGTGAGTATTTTACTCCTCTCTGACTGTAAACTGAGCATCTGCATTGTGGACAAGACAAGACATCTGAGGACATCAGGGTCACCCTCAAAGGTTGGGGCTGAGGGTCAAGGTCATCTTGTGGAACACTGAACAACACTTTTCACCATTTTCTGACTCGTTACAGACAAAGCATCTCATCGATTAATCGAGAAAACAACAGGCAGATAACTCAACGATGAAAATAGTCGTTGGATGCAAGTTTCTGTTCATTTCAAATGAGAAGTGAGGAGCTGCGTGTTGTTGTAGGTAACAGGGTCGATCAATCAATGGCAATCTTTTCTCTTTACGGCCCTGTGCCAAGGCGCCATCTCTCAAACACAAACTTCCTTTTCACATTTCTGTATTCTAACATTACACACTTTCAACCCGAGCACAACATCTGCTTATTCTATCGTTAACTTTGGTTCAAATTTATATTTGTGAATTTGTGAGTGGAAAACAGGGAAGAAAGAAAAAAAAAAAAAAAAGGCCCCCCGAATGAAACTTCCAGTGAAGGAGAAAATCATTCTCAGGGATGGGGCGCAGACTGACAGTAAATCATATCCTGGCATGGGGTGATAAAGGGAGATGGGCCCAGACTCATTTCCATTTATATAGTGCATAGACACATTACAGGGAGAGGGTAGTTGTGCTTGAACATCATTTCAAATAAATCATCCTCCGTGCATTACAAGGAGTCAGAGGCATTACACACGGGCTTGTATCACTTCCTCTCGGAAAAGAGCGCCTCGAAGGCGGCGGGAATCCCTTTTTCCACGTTTAAGTCGTGCATAATTGTTTCCCGGTGTGGAACGCCGTGGCACGTGGAGGCAAATTTATGTTATTCATGAGGTTTTATGCGAGTGTAAATTCACTTTGTGGATGCTCGTGACGTTTCGCGCGACTAGACGTTCTTGGCTCTGTGTTTTCAAACAAGTGTTTCCCCGTAAACAGAACATATTTTACCTTGTGGCCTTGTTTCCCGGGTTCTCCTGATTCACCTTTGACGCCTTTGTGGCCCTTGAAACATACAGAGAATAACCCGTTAATCGCACTTTATCTTGGGACACTAACATTCGTTTCAGTGCGACGCAACTCTGCTGCTCACCTTCATGCCAGGAAGGCCGGGGTGTCCCGGCATCCCAGGTGGACAAGAGTTTGGACACTAAACAGTAAAATGAAAGTCAGAAAATGTTCACGACATTTGTTGCAAAAATCACTCACTCAAAGTCTCCAGAAAAGTAACTTTACCAGTTCGGCACTGCCCAGCATCCCAGCTGCGCCCTGAAATTCAGAGAAAACACACGTTAGCGCTCAAATGCCGCAATTCATCAACACCATGATGAATCTAAGGAGCTTGTGAATCACCGGAGGAAGGACGGCGGCGTGCAGCGGCGCGTTGGCGGCGTCGCTAACAAGGCCGAATTAAATTCACGGCTTCTCTTGTGAGACATAGAGTCAAACGTTGTCGTTGTCGCAAATCGTACGGAGTGTGGAGTGAAGCTGTGTCACTTACTCTGGGCCCTGTCGGTCCACGAGGTCCCGCGGGCCCTCTCACACCCATGGACCCCTGTGGAAGAAGACATAAAACGTGTCAATAAAAACACACAGAATAAATGCACTAGGCTCTCCAGACTGCTGAATACTGAAGGTTTACTATGTACTATAGTCTTCTATAATAGAAAATATAATAGTCAAACATAGCTTTTAGCCTAAAATCATAAGTTTACTTGAGAATTGATGCTCTGACATTTCATTAGTAATTGGGGATTTCCAAAATAAAGCATTGTGTTGCATCGGCGTCCTTAGAGCTACAATGCATTTAGTGTTTTAAGAGGAATTGTACAGACAATGTACAACAAATGTACCTCAAGTTGGTTTTAACCACTGTCCAGTCTGCAGTGAAATGCTCACTTTGCAAATCCATAATTCCATGTATAATAAGAGGTAACGCTGCTAATTCAAATGTACCATTGCAACCTAACTGTTTATCTCAAATCACTGCTTTGAAATCCAATGCAAGCTGATGCTGACATATGGCCAAGGGGCAAAATTTTAATTTAAATAAATCAAGAAATAAGTCTTATATATATATACCTATAAAGTAAAGTCAAATTCTGGGATATGAAGCACCAATAAAAAAAAATAAAAAATAAATACCCAGAGGCGCTTCAGTCAGATGAAGGGCTGAATAATTGATATTTTGTGTTGATTTCCCAGCCATGAATGAATTTCTGAAACGTCTTAAAATGTGTGAAAATGATCTCTGATTGAACGAGAAAAGTTTGAAACATCGTTACAGCACGTACTGATGATATAACCAGTATATAGTGCGGAGTGTGTGTGTGTGTTTTGTGGTTCTTTCAGTATACAGATCTGTGCAGTACAGACGTAAAGCTTCACCTCCATGCAGTGTTTTTCTTTCGCCTCAGCTTGGGTTGACCTTCGCTTTTTTTTGTCATTCCTTTTGTTCTGTCATTGGCCGGAGGCAGCGTGGCAGCACCTCAGAGCTCACGCTGGTAGTATTTGAAGCTGCGGTGTGTTTTCTAGCCTGTGGCCCTAATTTAAAATAAAGGTAACAGTCCATTGATCCGTTTTTACTCACAGGCGGTCCAACTTTTCCCACTTCACCCAGAAGTCCTCCAGGCCCGGGTGGTCCCTGTTTTAAAGTCACATTTCAGGTTTTCAGTATGACAGACGTTTTGACCAAAATCCGTATTAATTCTGTGACTTAAAAATGTACTTACAGGGGCTCCGTCTGGCCCAACGCCCTGAAGAGAGACATACACAGCAGGACTCAGTGTGATATAGAGAATTTGGCATATACAAGACAAGATAGATGGTCTGATCCTTAAGAGAAGAAATGCTACTCACGGGTGATCCACGAGGTCCAGCGCCTCCAGGTTCACCCTAAAGGACGAAGGTACATGCGTAAATGCAGTGTTGAAAAAAAGTACTCGAGTAAAAGTAAAGATAACAAAAACTCTTATTTCTTCACATTCTGTTGAAAGCTTGATTCATATTTTACTTTTTTTTTAACTAAACTTCTTACATATTGCACATTTAAAGTATCTGATATAAAATGTACTCTATTAGGTATCAAAATTGCAAGTAAAAGTCAATTATACGTATCAGATCCCATATTCCGATATCAGAATCAGTGTTTTAAGTTTCAAATCTGTGAGCAAATTTAAAAACACTTTAAAAAAGCTCCTTTAAATAAGTGTAGTGGAGTTCAAAAGTACAATATTTGCCTTCAGAATGTAGTGGAGTAGAAGTATAAGGTAGCAGTGCTTGAGTGTATTTACTTAGTTACATTCTATCACTTGACATTAGGCAGACCTAAATGTACTGAAATGCTGTTTTCAGGTGAAAATGTAGCTGTGTGAGCCTGCAGACGGTCCGAGTTAACATTCCTCCAGCTCATCACATGACTGCGCCGGGCACACTTGACCCAGCAATGTTTAGCCTAATGAGTACCGATGTTGGGCCCTCGTTCCCCACGGAGATTACACAGAACACTTGCAGGATTAAGTCTCATTTGTCATGAGGAATTGGTTTATGCACTGCGGCTCTCGCTGCCATGCCAGAAAGGCTGGAAAGCAGCTTGGCACCATTTCACTGACGCTCTTCGGAAAGCAGGAAAAGCAAAAAAAGGCTCATTAGTCACTCACTTTCTGCCCGGGGGGACCGTCGGGCCCGGGATCTCCAATAGGGCCAGTCAAACCCTGCGGAGAAGAGACATCATGCTTAACTAACACATCAGAATAAACCCTGGAGATCTTCGGCATCCGTGTGTTTTCACCTTATATTTGAAAAGAAAATGTTCAACTCAAATGTGGCCTCCACATCAGCCGGCAGCACTTCTTTCCTTTCTGACTCAGGTGGCCGTTACGTCATCATAACACAATCACGCACGAGTGGGAGGAGTCTCAAGTGGGATTAACGTGACTAAAACCCCCCCCCTCTTTAAGTGTTTCGATATAAACTCCACTGCGGCTTCGGTCACTTCGAGATTAAAGCTCCGTTTCCGAACGCGTCATGATGTCCGCGGACACGCTGGGGAAAAAAGTCAGGACCGGGGCAGAGGGCAAAGGTGTCAGACTGCAAACCAAGCAGAGGGCAGCATTCCTCTGGCTCATTTCAAACAAACGCACTGAAAGAAATCATTCCACACTCATTCGAGGATTCTCAACAGGAGATACCAACAGACGCCGGCCGACAAAGCTGCCATTGTTTTCAGAACCCTGGTGGATGCCTGAGACGGGCTCTTAATGACTCATAATGCACGATTACGCAAGGTTTTATAAAGAAAAGTGAACTAAATCCACCTACAGCCTCTTTAAGCACCGGTATTACGTTCTGGTGTTTTCCTAACCCTCCCTTCAACTCTGAAGGGAGCCAAGTTAATTGCACCCGGGTCCCAGTTTACCCTGGCACAAAGGAAATTTGGATTTGTTCATCCTGTTTAATGAATTCCTCACATTTTTTTTGCCCCCATTTCCCCAAGATCCGCTGCTGAATCTGACATATCACTGCTCACCCAACAAGACTAATAAGTGCAAAAACAGAACCCATACAGTGGGAGGATCACACTTTGCCTCCCCACCCCTCCGCAGGCAAATACATAAAACATAAAACATTGAACATACTCACATCATTCCCAGGAATTCCAGGTAATCCAGTAGAGCCGGGTTTACCTGCGTCTCCATCGGGTCCCTAAGGACAGAGGTCCCGCACACGCAAACAAATCAGTGAAAAGCCAAACAATGAACACATTATTTTAAATGTTGTATTAGATGTTATAGTTACAGGAAGTCCCTCCTCGCCCTCTTCTCCTCTTTCCCCCTGAAACAAAAGTGACAGAAGAGCAATGAGTGATCTATAAGCGATCTATTTCCCAGTATTTGGCACATTATATGTGCAGCGTTACAGAACCGGGAGGACTTACAGCAACGCCATCAACTCCGGGGACGCCTGCAGGTCCAGGAGGGCCAGCAGGTCCTTGACTTCTTGCGTTCTTGAGTAAAATGACAATAAGATGATCAGAAAATATCAGTTTCAATTTCTAAAAAATCCCTTATATTGACAAACTGCTACAGAGGCGATGTGAAAAAATGAGAGAACAGGTGCACCCACTTATTGCTCGCTGTTACAAGACATTAATACAAATATCTTACAGCCTGCAGAGCTGATTTCTGACTGCAGAATTCATCAGCTATAGATAAAAGTGTGCAAAAGACAAAGTTTTGAAAGGACACTTAAGACAAAAGTCTCCTCCCTGGCTTTTTTTTTTTTCTTCCCCGGAACAAATGTCCAATAAATTTACCAGATGAAACAATCTCAGCAACAATCTCGACCCAATTTGTAGGCAAAATGGGTCTTGTTATTCAGCATGAGCTGTATGTATGGGAGAACACTCACCTGCAGCACCCCTGTCACATCAGGCTGCAGAGACAAATAGAGAGACCAGACACAGAGACAAACATAGTTAGTCTTACTTGAGCGGAGCAGATAAGGACAAGCTGCAGAAGAAGCAGAGCCAGAGCAGGCCCTCGAACGCTGGGGGCCCGAGCCATCATGTCCCCGTGGGCAGGAAAGGTAAAAGCTGTAAGTCCTTTCGCTGGGATTCGTCGGGTTGAAGGATCTCCCCGACAAAACAACCCAACTGAATCCCCTTTCGGCTTTCTACACCGCCCGAGGTCCCATAGCCATCAGGGGCTCATGTATATTCATGCCATGCTTGGCGAGAGGAAGACGATTGGAGGGGACACCCAGGGGAGGGACCACGGCGCAGACGCCACCAATAGGCAGGGTCAGCGGGTTATTTAACCTCTGCTGCGGCACACAAATGAATTTAATTGGACTGCTTTATTAGATGTGCCAACTTTACGCGTGTTTCGGTCAACAAACTGCTTTTACGCACATTCATTTGAAAGCTGATTGGTTTGATTTCCCAGTTAGGCTGATTCAAATATTTAAGAATTTAAATCCCCAACTGATGGTCTGACATTTCATACCACACACACTCATGCTCATGATGTTATAGGAAGTCTTCTCACCGATGTCCTGGCTGGGAGGTCATGACAAGCCTCAGTCCGGGCTCGCGTCACGTCGCAGTGAATCAGCATCGACTGGAGTTCAAACTTGATTGATAAAAAAAAAAAAAAAAAGACAAATTGAAGCGATGTTATAGATTAGAACAGTATCACCACAAAAGATACACAGAGAATAAGCTGTATTTTAAAGCACTCAAGATCAAGAGGCTGTTTCCATCAACAGTTAAGGCCCGAGTCTGGGTTTCCTGCAGCGCGCGATAAGAGGCAGAGAGCAGGAAATGTTTGCACAATGAATAAGTCACAGTTCGGGACCCCTTATCGTTACATAAAGTGGGGTTTGAACGCTTATGTGGGGGTTATAATGTGGCCAAAGATTGTAAGAGTTCATTTTAGGTGCGTAATTGTGCGCAAAAGGCGCCCGACTCTTCGGATATCCCTCCGCCACCTGCAGGGGTGGTTCAGCCCGTGCACGGCTCGTATTCTTCACCGCAGCCTGCGACAAGTTCCACATATTTGTCGTTAAAGCCTCAATGGAGAGACGGCGAGCTTAAACTACCGCCCGGTGTCTCAGACCAACCAAACAGGAGGATGAGAAAACACTGGGATTCCCCAACTTCTCCATGTCAGACACCCCTGAAGTAAATAAACACAGGTATCATTACGCAAAAAAAGAGTACGTCAGAATAAATTATATCGTTTACAATATTGTCAGTGATGCATTAATGTGTTGAATGTTGAAGCTGGAGAAGGTGGTTAAACTACTTTATACAGTAGGCTATATCTGCTGGGGGGATCCCTTGGGGATCAATTATCGTGGTAACATAGTTCTATCCTAATCTACAATATTACATCGTCATTCATTTGTTGATTATAGCATGAGCATTGATAAGCTAAATCTGCAAAGGAACTATAGTAACCAAAGTTGTCAAATAAAGTAATGAAGTTAAAGAAGGCAATATTTGCATACGTTTAAAGTAGCAGAATATGGAAATAATCAAGTCCAGTACCTCAAACTTTTACATAAAGGGTAACTCCACCAATTTTGCGCATGAATGTGTGTTTACAGGTCTTGGGAAGTATTTTTTGCATATGTAGTAAAAGTAGTATGAAGTCTTTTGTGGCATCAGAGGAAGCTGCATGTGATCTGATAAATTGCCTCCAGGGATCTTTTGAAAAGCGTTCCACCAGTCCGGCATCGCACTCTGTAACGCAGTTGGAATCATAATGGACAGTTTGAGAACAAATGATCAAATATTGATACAACAGGATCGGGAAAATCGACCTTTTACATTCCACACATTCTTCTTCCTTTGCAAAAAAACCTGGCGCCTACATTACCCACAATGCAACTTAGCCACTGAGTGACATCACTGGAGGCAATTTATTCAATCACATATAGCTTCCTCTGGAGCCACAAATAGCTTTATTCTACTTTTTCACATATGCAGTAGTACTCTCCAAGACCTGTAAACACACTGTAATGTGTAAAATTGATCTTTATTACTTATTACTTGAGTAAATGTACTTTTAACATTGTAATGATAATAATAATAGATAATAATAATAGATAATGAGGTGGGTGAATAATTGTTAAAAGCTTTAACAATTCATTACATCCTGCCTTAGAGGATGAGGCGCTGGGACGTTCAGGGACCTCTGAGAGTGGCTGAACTCACAGTACTGTTGTAACATTTCAGTAACTCACAGGTCTTCTCGCTTTATTGCAGAAGTCAGCGCTGTCATAAACGTACCGGAACTGCCGCCGCTGGGTTGTCCTTGAGCTTTCCTATCAGCGTGAAGCCATCCAGGCTGACTTTCTGCCGGGGCGGTATACTCTGAGAGCCGATCGTGACACAGTCCACGAAAAGGGTCACGGAGCGCCTGCTGACCTCGAGCAGGACTCTGTGCCACTGCTCGTTGAAAAGAAGAGCCAGGGGGCTGAAGGCAACAGTCTGCCTCCCGGCCTCCAGTGACATGAAGGTGAACTCCACAGACTCCGACTCCCCGTTGAGTCTGACGGACAGCTGCTCGTTGCCATTCACATCCTGCATCTGCCAGACGTTCCAGTTTTTACCGATGGTGCCGCCACTCATGCGCAGCACGGCCACGAACGTAAACTCCTCTGGGAGTCCCAGGGGATAAGCTGACCTGAAACACAAAGGATGGATTCGCTGGCCATCTTCCACCACATTCTCTTTTACAAAGCTAACATCATATATATCATCATATAAAATGTCACATTTGTGTCGTATCTTTTCAAGTAATGAGACAGAAGGAATGTGATGGTGCAGATAAGGCCCGTCTTTGACATTCAGCACCATGGACAGGGTAAACGGTGCTATACGAGCCCAACCACTAGGTGTCAGCCTTCACTCACACATCTCCTTTTTGCAGCCTACCTTGTATTGATCCTGAAGTTGAACGCTGGGCCTATGTGATAGGCAACATGCTGGGGAGATGATCCAGTAACCTTTTTAACAGTGCCCCTTCTCGCCAGCTCAGCAATGTGGAACTGGGACATAATGTAAAAGCCTATACAAGGACAGGAGAGGTATTGTCATTGTGATTCTTTGGAGACAAGGTGTTTGAAGTCATGTGTCAAACAATAGACTGTACTTTTTCCAATCTATAGTATTATGAGATGATCTTTGACAGTTTATGTATTTGATTATACCTTTATTTTTTATTTTTTTTACAAGGAAGTCCAGGCATAGACAGCAGCATGAAAAAGGATCTGCACGTTTGTAGGTTTTACAGGAATATATATTCTAACATAGGACTGATATGAAGTTTTTTTTCTCGTGTTGGCAGGGTAACTGTCAAGCAAATACAAAAGCAAAGTGTGCTTAGTTCTTGTGACTCCACCTGGGAAATAATCCTCCCCGACGCTGATCTGGGGGCACACGGACTGCTGCTCCCGATGAATACCAACTTGAGATGAAAATCTCACAGCTGCAAGATGGAAACAGAGAGCAGCCCCGTTAGTAGTCCAAGTGTGTTTTGTGTGTGTGTGTACGTGCGTGTGTGTGTGTGTGTGTGTGTGTGTGTGTGTGTGTGTGTGTGTGTGTGTGTGTGTGTTGTGAGGGAAGGGAGGGAGGGAATAAAAGCTCAGTGTTTGGAAAGCTGCACCACTGCCTTGAATAAATATTAGGCTATCTCTGACTGTTTGTGGTTTCCTCTTTAACACTTAAGCTCTAGATCTCCCCTGTTTTGACACATCTGGACGGGAAGTGAAAGGTCTTTATCAAGTTTGAATAAATAGCTCGCGCACAAGCAGATCTTTTCGCTCTCCACTTCCTGAAGTCGTCTACTGTACCAAACAACTGACACAGCTCAAATGCGTGACCCGGCGTTAATACTGTAATGCTATTTTTAAATGTGTCGCCTGTCGTCACTATCAGTGCATTTTACTTCAGGTTTTTGTTGCACCGTTGAATCTATCCACACAGCTGAGCAGTGTTCGTGCTGCTACACAGACCCACTAAGGATACACGTCGTAAATTATAGATAAGAGCAGCAGTGTGTACGGTGGCTAGACAAAATAATGTGAACGCTTCATGGAAAGGAAGCAATGTCAGAGTCTCCAACAGCAAGCGCCTTAAATGAATGGATAAAAGACGTCTGCATTATGAAACAGCCAGCAGAGGCTCCACGGGCCTCATGGCATATATATTTTGCACATTATGCAATATCACACACACCACAACACATGCCAAGAGCAGAGAAACAAACAGCAGTCACAAGTACAAACTAAACCGGTGGAGGTAGGATTTATAGTATGGTGGGTTGAGAGATGTTGATAATT